>CM060922.1:75728627-77108627 GCA_030737875.1 Allium sativum
TTTCTGAATAACTCGCGTATATTATAAACAAGTGCTACACAAACACAACATATGCCTCATTCCAATTCAGAATATTATTTTATTCAAATATTCTCACTTCTAGGGAAAGGTTCCCATTAATTTTATCAAAGATAAACTCTTTTAAATTTATTCTTTAATCTTCCCATCAGTCTCTAACCGTAAATTAGTAAGAGAACAATTCCCTAAGCATTAACCCCGAAGGCTGAAACCAACATCAGATCAATACCCCGCAAACCATTCAACTTATCTAACCTCCAGTTAGTTTCTAATTTTCTTATCTCCATTGGGTTTAAGAACAGTATTATTAAAGATACCATTCACTACAAACCCAAAATCCCATTCAATTGTTAATCGGGTGAAAGAACAAGTGTTATTTTAAAACACTGTTCACGATAAACCCAAAAATCACATTCCATTAATAATGGAATCTTCAAGGAAAACAGATCAATATATAATCGATATCAGTTTCCGTATCCAACCAATAATATAAATGGAATAACGGCGAAGCCTTTTAAATTCCATATATAGTAACGGTCTTCCTCCACAGAAGCTCACTTCGATTATTACCAAATCGAATTCCATTCCAATTTACATATTGGAAAACTTTACTTTGGAAAATTTCCATTAAATCTAAATGAAAAGATTTATAATTTCCAAATCACATTTCACTGTTAATCGGGTTAAAGAACGAATGTCGTTTAAAACACAGTTCACGATAAACCCAATTCACATTCCATCAGTCTCTAACTGTAAATTAGTAGGAGAACAATTCCCTAGGTATTAACCCCGAAGGCCGAAACCAACATCAGATCAATTCCCAGGAAACCATTCATCTTAACTGATTTGCAGTAAGTTTCTAATTTTCTTAACTCTATTTGGGTTTAAAAACAATATTATTAAAGATACTATTCACGACAAACCCAAAATCCCATTTGATATTAAATACAAGGCTCTGAATAGAAAATATATCGGCTTATATTCAATATCAAATTCTGAAACCAACAAATATCGTATTGGAAATAACGATATAAATATATCTTTCAAATTCCCATAACAATATCTGTATAATCACGAAATCCAACATCGAACTATTCCGAAGATGATTTCGATTCAAATCCCTTCCAATTCATATATTGGGAATTCTGATTATATTAAAACCCATTCTCAATCCATTTTATTTATTTAAAAATAATGGATTATCATTCTAGTTATAAACTAGTTCATTTCGATAAAGTTACATTTTTATCCTTACAAATGTGGAATTTTTCATCCCAGTTCTTTCCAGTTCATATATTATGATTTTACACAAATTATAGATATTTTTAATAATTTTATTAAGGCCCGTACAGTCGATTTCCATAAACGGTCATCGAACTGCACTTACAGCGATCTTTTCCAAATTTGATTTGGACATAATTCCAAATCCAACCGGTAGATTTCAAATTTCTAATATTTTTTTGGAAAGCTCTTTTCGATACGAACCCAACGGTCCCGGTTTTAGGAGAATTCGACGGTCGGATCTCCCGTAACGTCAATTCGAAGTCAATGGTCGAAATTCGCGAACTGCCACGGCGCGGCGCGTTCTATTCAGGCCACTAAATATATATAATATATATATTATATATATTTCGTCGATTTCCTTTTAAAACGTATTTTATAAATCGTTTTAAATTCGTTTTCAAAACGGTTTCAACTTCGTATTCAATTTCAAATGAAAATTGAATATTCCATATCATTAACATATAATTGATAATATTTTCAAACATCAGATTTTGAAATCACTTCATTTTCGATATTCATTATAAAAATGAATAAAATCGATATAAATATTGTTCACGTCAAAATGGTGCATATCTAATCAACACGGCTTTTATTCAACACATGAGTATTGTTAAAATATTTTATTCAACACATGAATATTGTTTAAATATTTTATTCAACACGTGAATTCTTTTTAAATATTCTATTCAACACATGAATTCTTTTTCTGAATATTATTTTAAAATATTCTTTATTTTCCCAATTGGAATGAGACCCAATCAATTACCATATAAGCTTAATTATATGGATTCCATACAACACATGTATATACGGACAACGATAAACAATCAACCATCATCTAGAGTGCATTACTCAACTACATAAGCATTAAATATAAATAATTAACGCTTACACAGTTTGTCAACCAATCGATCGACATACCACAAAATAATTGGGATTAGTGTACGTCAAATATCATCCCAACACCCGTGTGGGGTTTCAACCAACAAATACTGAATATTATTTGTGTAGTTGGGCGATGTGTAAAATTTATTGTCCCAATCAATATCAGTCAAATGGGTGTACATAAACAAATCGTCTGATTTGTATATGAATATTTTATTTTATTCATTTATCAAATAAAATGATATTTTTATTTTTCTAACATATTTTAGGAAATTTCGGCGGCATAACGGCGCGATACTTGAAACGGGATAAGGCCTAACCTTATCCCCAGTCTAATAATGGCCTGCGCCATACACATACCAATCCTATCCAATTCCATTTCACCCAACAACCAAATTCAAACGAATAATCCCATCAAACCAAACAATCACACACAATATAATCAAACAAACACAAAAGTCGTCCACGGTCTGTGTACGACGAGGAAATAGTTCATATATGCAGTTATAAACAAATAACTGAATAAAAATAATTTAAAGTGAGGAGTTCTCACCAAGAAGCTAAACCAAACGTCGCGACTCTTCATACGTAGAAAATCTTCGCCATGTTTCCCATTAGATTTGTTTTCACGCGGTATATGTTAATAATCATGTTATTAACATTGCTATATATATATATATTTAAAAATCTCATTTTTATAATACCACTTCATGAATAAAAATTATATTTTTATATTATCACTTCATTTATATAAAAAAATATATTTTTATATCGCTATACGTATAGAAAAGATTATATTTTTATATTCTCTATCATATAAAAATCCTATTTTTGATTCGTTACTTATACAAAAATCATATTTTTATTACCTTACATATATAAAAATCATATTTTTATTATCATTTATAAATAAAAATTGAACCTTTATGTTAAATAAAAATCAAACCTTTTTGCCAAATAAAAATCAAAGCTTTCCTACTATAAAGATCATACCTTTTCTAATTTAAAATTATCGTCTTTTCTACATTAAAAATCTTAACTTTCTATTTTATAAAAATTCAAACTTTCTTCATGTAAAAATTCAATCTTTCTTTGTGTAAAAATCAAATCTTTCTACGTTTTAAAAATCAAAACTTTCTTGTTTTAAAAATCATACTGAAATCCTACACATAAAAATCCTATTTTTATTTTCAAATTATGCGCATAGAAATCCTATTTTTATTTTGAAATAGGAAATAAAAAAATTTACATTGCATCGTTGGAATAGAAGGGGGTTTCTGGGTGTGAACAGTGGAGGAGGGTGGCTGCTCGCAGGCTCGCAGGGGGTGTTGGCGGCGCTGGACAACTGGAGGAGGCGGAGGTGGCGATTGTGGTCGCCGAAGGTGGGTGGCGCGCTCAGGGTGGTTGCGACGGAGGGATGGTGGCCAACATGGGCTGGAACGGGTTTCTCGAACTAGGGGGTCGAGGGTGAGGCGGAGGTGCGACGTCTAGTCGCCAACCGCGGCGGCGGATCTGGACAGGGGGGGCGGTCTCGTGCTGGGTTTTTTTTTCAGATCTGAATTAGATCGTGGGAGGGAGGGAGATAAAGTAGAGGAGGGCTTAATATAAAAATATATTATATTATTTTATTATTTAAATTCTTTTAGTTTGAAAATTCTTTGTTCGTTCATGCTAACTCCAAGCTGAACCTAACGATTGTCGCCCCTAGCTAAATACCCCCATTCCGAACACAATGGACTATGTCCAGTAAGCCAATTCGACTGTTTCGATCAGTTTCCGTCAAAATCTATATATTCAATTTTGAACGTACATTTCAATTTACCGGGGCCACATACGGACTCTAAAAATTACCGAAAAATTATTTCTAGCTTCGTATTGACGATATGGTCCTAACAAAACCAATTTCGCCAAATTCTGAGACCGTTTAAAAAATGGTCATTTTCTGGTCGATCGAAATTGACTAAAACTGTTAAAACACGTTTTCTTTTGCCACGCTCACATATTGATTTCAAAAATTATGAATTTTGAATCCTAGCAATAATTTGACATCCCAGATCCAACAAAAGTGGTTTCATCGAAAATGAAGGTCGTTTGCAAAATTTCCGTTTTTAAGGGCCTTTATATATATTAAAATATATATAAATTCCACAGCAACTTTTCTGAATTTTAAACTAGACGTAAATTACAATTTATAAAACGAAATCTCAGTTTCTTACATCCGTTAGAAAGATATGGTTAAACAGATTCAAATATTTATTGTTTCGTTCAATTCCGACTTATATTGAATTCTGTATATCGAATTGAAATTTGAAATCGAATTTTCGAACTGCCGCGCCATTTCAGGCTCGTCTTATAATTAAAATAAATTTATTAGTTTGAACTTCATCAAAAATAAATTTTCCGTCGTTATTATTTAAAATAAATCATTTTAAATATTCAAAGTTCATTAAAATAACCAAAATAAAAAATTTAATTTGGCTCAAAAATTCCGGGTTGTTTCATTCTCCCCCACTTAAAATCTTTTCGTCCTCGAAAAGGAATGAAGCTGAAAGTTGTTTAACTAACCAACTCAACTTTCATTATTTTCATTATGACTTAAGTTCTTCAACTTTTCAGTCTCCAAGAACTTTACAATTTTTTCAAAAATTTGGCTAACACCCTAAATTTTCGAAAAATTTCGCCATAACCTCCTTTGTACCGGGAGCATCAGGATATTTCAAATAGCCTCACATGGCCCTCACCAATCCAAAAGAAAAAGAAAAGGCCAATCGGCTCATAAAATCATCAAATCCCCAAGAAATACAATAAACATGTACCTATTTGTCGGGCAAACAATTTTATTCCTCTTCTCTAGCCTCCTTGCTATGACCTGTTCAATGTATATACATGTACATGTATGCAAATTTCAAGAAATCTTCAATTTCCATATTTTGACTTGTTTTGGCTAAATTAACCTTTCATGTACATATTAGTTTCAACAATTTTATTAGTTAAACTAATAATCACACAACACAACCAGCAATCAATTAATTGATTAACGTTTCAAATCCATAATTTTTTATATACCCAAAAATCATGTTTTGATGCCATGTCACAACAATAAGCCCTATCTAGTTTTGGTTCTCACACCAGTCTAGTGGAAATATATAGATATCATACCTTCGAAACATGAAAACAAATGCTGATGATGACGCATCAATCATCAGAATCATGTCCGAGCGACCAGAGTGTGATTCTATATCTATCCAGTATATTTGAGGCTTCGAATACACGCTAGCTAGGCATATACACAAAATCTCTATATACTCGATTATCGATATAAAAATAATATTGAAATACGTAAAATAAGATCTAAATTTTCAAAACAAAATTCTGTTTTCATTCTTATTTTAAAAATTCACTCTTTACACTCGTTCTAGGAAACTACTGATCCAGTCTCTAACGAGTCATTCTCACTGGATATTACTAATCCAATCTCTGGAGAATTCTTTCGTTCGGTTCTAATGTGTCTTATTCTCGAGCTCTGTAAACCAAAGCTCTGATACCAAATGAAAGAACCCGTAACTTCCCCGGTAAGGAAATCCCGGATTGCTTTGAGGACAAGACGAATCAGAACACAAACTGAAGAACATTTCATTGTTCATTACAACAATTCCATCAGAATACAAGAATATACAAAGTATGAATAAATATTACACATTTGATAAATATCAGAGATTTAAGTACATTACTGCAGCGGAAAAATAATACAAAACATAACTGAAAGAAATACATGGATACAGAGCTTCCGAATATAATTCAGCTATTAACCAGGATCCTATGAATATAAATCTGCAAAACCAAAACTACTAGTTGCCCGTGTGGAAAATAAGGGCACCCAGAGTTTAGGTTAAAACAATAAACTCCAGGTCAGTCATGTGACTGGTGTGAGAACTAAAACAGTTATTAATCTTTATTTTAAAGTTAGGTAAATCAAGGGACCACGCCGTATAACACGGAACGGGTTTCCTCCCAAGAATACCAGTGCATAAATAAACAGCGCAATGCTAAATAAAGAACAATGAAGCTATTATAAGACCCAGGTCCCATCACACAATGCAACACAAGCCGGGGGATAGGGTTTTTACCTTATAATAGCCAAACAATGTTTGATATGTTTAAAACATATTATTTTGATAGTACTATAAGTGTATAGTATCAAAAACAATTTCAATCATAAGTGTCAATCATAGACGACATGAATGCCCCATACCACAATGCCGCCAAATATAGGTTTATAATTAAAACCGCAAAGCTCATATTGGAAATTGGGTTTCCTTCTGTGAACCGAGGCAAAAGATAGTCCTCTACCGATCGAGACTGTCTAGCCCGAGCCTCAGGATCAGAGCTCGAGTGACCCTTGGATCGTCAGGGCCGGTCCACCGATGTGGATTAAACTTAAACCCTGGACGCTGCGTTTCCCCGTCCTATGGGACGTAAATGAGCCAAATGACTCCATTGGTTCGAAAATGACCGATATATCTGAGGCGCCTCGCATTCCAACAACCACATAATTCAACTTGTCAGGGCATGTAAAACCACTGACGCCACTTCTAACTAGAAAGAAACGCATGACCTCCCTGATCTCCTCTCCAGTTTTTGGTTCACACCGAGGTGTGAAGTACGTGAATTAACGCTACACAAAGCGATGCCACAAAGGCTGTGCTTTGATCATCAACCGCAAGACTTTTCTTTTCAACAGAAGCCTTGATCACCGCATCTCAGCATGCCACACAGACCATTCACTCCATGCAACTGATGTCTATCAATCACACAGAATGAAATCCAATGTCAGACACACAGTCCATTTACAAGTCCATTCTGGGTCTGAACGAAACCGGAGGCACCTTATACCTTGCATATCCATCGATCTCCAAGTACGTCTGGACGATCACCAACTGATTCCCTCCTCTTGGGTGTATAGCACACCAAGATCATCAGCAATTATCCAAACGATGTGAAGACCTCCGGTCTTCTACCACCGTCTTCATCTTCGACATATCATCGTATCAGTTATTCAGAATGGGATAAACCCGGTCTTTTCGAACAACTCGCGTATATTATAAACAAGTGGTACACAAACACAACATACGCCTCATTCCAATTCAGAATATTATTTTATTCAAATATTCACACTTCTAGGGAAAGGTTCCCATTAATTTTATCAAAGATAAACTCTTTTAAATTTATTCTTTAATCTTCCCATCAGTCTCTAACAGTAAATTAGTAAGAGAACAATTCCCTAAGCATTAACCCCGAAGGCCGAAACTAATATCAGATCAATACCCAGGAAACCATTCAACTTATCTAACCTCCAGATAGTTTCTAATTTTCTTATCCCCATTGGGTTTAAGAACAGTATTATTAAAGATACCATTCACGACAAACCCAAAATCTCATTCAATTGTTAATCGGGTGAAAGAACAAGTGTTATTTTAAAACATTGTTCACGATAAACCCAAAAATCACATTCCATTAATAATGGAATCTTCATGGAAAACAAATCAATATATAATCGATATCAATTTCCGTATCCAACCAATAATATAAATGGAATAACGGCGAAGCCTTTTAAATTCCATATATAGTAACGGTCTTCCTCCATAGAAGTTCACTTCGATTATTACCAAATCGAATTCCATTCCATTCCAATTTACATATTGGAAAACTTTACTTTAGAAAATTTCCATTAAATCTAAATAAAAAGATTTATAAATTCCAAATCACATTTCACTGTTAATCGGGTTAAAGAACGAATGTCGTTTAAAACACAGTTCACGATAAACCCAATTCACATTCCATCAGTCTCTGACTGTAATTAGTAGGAGAACAATTCCCTAAGTATTAACCCCGAAGGCCGAAACCAACATCAGATCAATACCCAGGAAGCCATTCATCTTAACTGATTTGCAGTTAGCTTCTAATTTTCTTAACTCAATTTGGGTTTAAGAACAGTATTATTAAAGATACTGTTCACGACAAACCCAAAATCCCATTTGATATCAAATACAAGGCTTTGAATAGAAAATATATCGTCTTATATTCAATATCAAATTTTGAAACCAACAAATATCGTATTGGAAATAACGATATAAATATATCTTTCAAATTCCCATAACAATATCTGTATAATCATGAAATCCAACATCGAACTATTCCGAAGATGATTTCGATTCAAATCCCTTCCAATTCACATATTGGGAATTCTGATTATATTAAAACCAATTCTCAATCCATTTTATTTATTTAAAAATAATGGATCATCATTCTAGTTATAAACTAGTTCATTTCGATAAAAATATATTTTTATCCTTACAAATGTGGAATTTTTCATACCAGTTCTTTCCAGTTCATATATTATGATTTTACACAAATTATTGATATTTTTAATAATTTTATTAAGGCCCGTACAGTCGATTTCCATAAACGGTCATCGAACTGCACTTACAGCGACCTTTTCCAAATTTGATTTGGACATAATTCCAAATCCAACCGTTAGATTTTAAATTTCTAATATTTGTTGGAAAGCTCTTTTCGATACGAACCCAACGGTCCCGGTTTCAGGAGAATCCGACAGTCGGATCTCCCGTAACGTCAATTCGAAGTCAATGGTCGAAATTCACGAATTACTGCGGCGCGGCGCGTTCTATTCAGGCCATTAAATATATAATGTATATATTATATATACTTCGTCGATTTCCTTTCAAAATGTATTTTATAAATCGTTTTAAATTCATTTTCAAAACGGTTTCAACTTCATATTCAATTTCAAATCAAAATTGAATATTCCATATCATTAACATATAATTGATAATATTTTCAAACAACAGATTTTGAAATCACTTCATTTTCGATATTCATTATAAAAATGAATAAAATTGATATAAATATCGTTTGCGTCAAAATGACGCATATCTGATCAACACGGCTTTTATTCAACACATGAATATTGTTTAAATATTTTATTCAACACATGAATATTGTTTAAATATTTTATTCAACACATGAATTCTTTTTAAATATTTTATTCAACACATGAATTCTTTTTCTGAATATTATTTTAAAATATTCTTTATTTTTCCAATTGGAATGAGACCCAATCAATTACCATATAAGGTTAATTATATGGATTCCATACAACACATGTATATACGGACAACGATAAATAATCAACCATCATCTAGAGTGCATTACTCAACTGCATAAGCATTAAATATAAATAATTAACGCTTACACAGCCTGTCAACCAATCGATCGACATACCACAAAATAATTAGGATTAGTGTACGTCAAATATCATCCAAACACCCGTGTGGGGTTTCAACCAACAAATACTGAATATTATTTGTGCTGTTGGGCGATGTGTAAAATTTATCGTCCCAATCAATATCAGTCAAATGGGTGTACATAAACAAATCGTCTGAATTGTATATGAATATTTTATTTTATACATTTATCATATAACATGATATTTTTATTTTTCTAACATATTTTAGGAAATTTCGGCGACATAACGGCGTGATACTAGAAACGGGATAAGGCCTAGCCTTATCCCCAGTCTAATAATGGCCTGCGCCATACACATACCAATCCTAACCAATTCCATTTCACCCTACAACCAAATTCAAACGAATAATCCAATCAAACCAAACAATCACACACAATATAATCAAACAAACACACAAGTCGTCCATGGTCTGTGGACGACGGGGAAACAATTCTTATATGCAGTTATAAACAAATAACTGAATAAAAATAATTTAAAGTGAGGAGTTCTAACCAAGAAGCTAAACCAAATGCCACGACTCTTCATATGTAGAAAATCTTCGCTGTGTTTCCCACTAGATCTGTTTTCACGCGATATATGTTAAAAATCCTGTTTTTAACATTGCTACATATATTTAAAAATCTCATTTTTATAATACCACTTCATGAATAAAAATTATATTTTTATATTATCACTTCATGTATATAAAAATATATTTTTATATCGCTATACGTATAGAAAAGATTATATTTTTATATTCTCTATCATATAAAAATCCTATTTTTGATTCGTTACTTATATAAAAATCATATTTTTATTATCTTACATATATAAAAATCATATTTTTATTATCATTTATAAATAAAAATCGAACCTTTATGTTAAATAAAAATCAAACCTTTTTGCCAAATAAAAATCAAAGCTTTCCTACTATAAAGATCATACCTTTTCTAATTTAAAATTATCGTATTTTCTACATTAAAAATCTTAACTTTCTATTTTATAAAACAAACTTTCTTCATGTAAAAATTCAATCTTTCTTTGTGTAAAAATCAAGTCTTTCTACGTTTTAAAAATCAAAACTTTCTTGTTTTAAAAATCATAATGAAATCCTACACATAAAAATCTTATTTTTATTTTCAAATTATGCACATAAAAATCCTATTTTTATTTTGAAATAGGAAATAAATAAACTTACATTGCATCATTGGAATAGAAGGGGGTTTCTGGGTGTGAACAGTGGAGGAGGGTGGTTGCTCGCAGGCTCGCAGGGGGTGTTGGCGGCGCTGGACAACTGGAGGAGGCGGAGGTGGCGACTGTGGTCGCCGCAGGTGGGTGGCGCGCTCAGGGTGGCTGCGACGGAGGAATGGTGGCCAACAGGGGCTGGAACGGGTTTCTCGAACTAGGGGGGTCGAGGGTGAGGCGGAGGTGCGGCGTCCAGTCGCCAACCGCGGCGGCGGATCTGGACAGGGGGGCGCGGTCTCGTGCTGTTGTTTTTTTATTTATTTCTTTTTTAGATCTGAATTAGATCGTGGGAGGGAGGGAGATAAAGTAGAGGAGGGCTTAATATAAAAAAATATTATATTATTTTATTATTTAAATTCTTTTAGTTTGAAAATTCTTTGTTCGTTCATTCTAACTCCGATCTGAACCTAACGACTGTCGCCGCTAGCTAAATACCCCATTCTGAACACAATGGGCTATGTCCGGTAAGCCAATTCGACTATTTCGATCAGTTTCCGTCAAAATCAGAATATAAATCTATATATTCAATTTTGAACGTACATTTCAATTTACCGGGGCCACATACGGACTCTAAAAATTACCGAAAAATTATTTCTAGCTTCGCATTGACGATACGGTCCTAACAAAACCAATTTCGTCAAATTCTGAGACCGTTTGAAAAACGGTCATTTTCTGGTCGATTGAAATTGACTAACTGTTAAAACACGTTTTCTTTTGCCACGCTCACATATTGATTTCAAAAATTATGAATTTTGAATCCTAGCAATAATTTGACATCCCGAATCCAACAAAAGTGGTTTCGTCGAAAACGAAGGTCGTTTGCAAAATTTCCATTTTTAAGGGCTTTTATATATATTAAAATATATATAAATTCCACAGCGACTTTTCTGAATTTTAAACTGGACGTAACTTACAATTTATAAAATGAAATCCCAGTTTCTTGCATTCGTTAGAAAGATATGGTTAAACAGATTCAAATATTTCTTGTTTTGTTCAATTCCGACTTATATTGAATACTGTATATCGACTTGAAATTTGAAATCAAATTTTCGAACTGCCGCGCCATTTCAGACTCGTTTTATAATTAAAATAAATTTATTCATTTTAACTTCATCGAAAATAAATTTTTCATCGTTATTATTTAAAATAAATCATTTTAAATATTCAAAATTCATTAAAATAACCAAAATAAAAATTTTAAATTGGCTCAGAATTTCCGGGTTGTTACATAGAACTTGAATGACCAAATATTTTGCAATGTGAACAAACCGCTGGAATCCATTCATACTCAACCTTTTGCCAAATAATATCCCCATTGCAGCATTGACAGGAATAGTATCAGGAAAATTAAAGTCATTATTAACTTCAACTAAAATCCTAGAATAAGATATACGAATAAGTTCTTCAGTATAACTATCAAGTTTTATAGGATGTCCCAATAATGAGGCAATTCTGCTAAGGCCTCAACTGTCCAAAACTCTAAATCTAAGTTAGGCAGTTTAATCCAAATGGGTAAAGTATGAAGAAAATCACGGGACAGTTTCATACCAGGCTTCCAATCTTTCATACAAATTAGTCTTCTATTATAGTAATACGGACCAGAAGCAAGAATCATGTCATGATCTTCAACATTATCACATTTAATTATATAGAACCCATTTTCTTTAGTATATAACTGGTAATTTCCTTTTATGTTCCAATTCCTATCAATATGATCTTTCAGAAATTTATAGTACGGTCTGCTTCCAAATACATAAGAACTATGGAATTCGTCCATTTTTCTCTCCCTTTGTTGGTTAAACTCTCATCTAAAACAACATACTTAACATTATTATCCATTACGGGTTCTATATAATTCAGCTGAATCAATTTTAAGTGGGATTTATTCTCTCTCACTAAGTCTATCCAGGCCTTAGATTGAGTAAAATTAAACTTATTTGCGTTCACCTACTTACCGGAGACAAAATCAGGAAATTCCGATTTTGAGCTGAGATTCGGAGCACAAGAAACATGATTTGGGGATTTCCCTTGCTTTGCATGTAGTTGAAACGAACTTCGATCTGGAGGAATTGAAGATCTGTGATCTGAATCAAGGATGGATACGATGTTTTTTTGAGGATTGGGAAAGGGAGAATAGTCGGTGGCAATGGACGATGTTTCTCGAAAAAAACTTTGGACGATGATGAAGGATTAAAGTTGCATGTTTGTGATGAGAAAAAAGATTCAAGATCCATTTATCTATAATTGAATTCAACATTTTCTTGCATCCATCTACATAATCCAGAAACTATAATTTTTAAAATGTTGTAATATATATATGTATATATATTAAGGGTGAATACGCTTAATGCAAGAGACATTATTGTAATTGCTAGAACATGTGAATATTAGCATGACTTGTTGCACAAGGTTTCCTGCAGAGACCAGGTTTTGACTTCAAAGAAACATACTCTCCTATTATGGATGTCATAACATTTCGATATTTAATAAGCCTTGTAGTTTCTGAAAAGCTTGATATAAAGATTGACCGATGTTGTGACAACTAATCTATACGGTGAATTAGATACCGATATAAAATCCCAGATGGATTTAAATTGCCTGAAGCAAAATCAAAGTCAATATACTCATTAAAATTGAGACGATTACTATACGGTTTGAAATAATCCGAAAGAATGTGGTATAACCGTCTTCGTGAATATTTGGTGAAAGCCCGGTATAAAAACAATCTCATTTGTCCATGTGTCTTTATAAATAAATCGGTAAAGGGATTTGCTATTTTAGCGGTATATGTTGATGATATAAATTTGATTGGAACTCCAGAAGAGATTGATGAAATAATAGATTACCTGAAACAAGAATTTGAAATGAAAGATCTTGGCAAAACTAAAAGACACTGAAATGACATAAAACATATCATGAGATATCTGCGAGGAACCACAGATTTAGGCTTGTTTTATTCTAACATAGGCAATAATCCGATTCGAGTTGGTTATGCTGATGCAGGTTACCTTTCTGATCCACATAAAGCAAGATTACAAGTTGGATATGTGTTTACACACAGCAATGCAGCTATTTCATGGAGATTTACAAAGCAAACATTGGCAGCAACATCATCCAATCATTCTGAAATGCTTTCACTACATGAAGCAAGTCGATAATGTATTTGGTTAAGATCATTAATCGAACATATTCGAAGCACATGTCAACTTCTCTCAATACAGAAAGATCAACTATTATTTATGAAGACAATGCAACATGCGTAGCTCAGATTCAAGCAAGATATATCAAGGGTGATAGGACAAAACACATTTCTCCTAAATTCTTCTTCACATATGAACTTCGAAAAGGCAATAAGATAGAAGTGAAGCAAATCCATTCTCAAGAAAATCCAGCAGATCTATTCACGGAGGCCCTTCCAAAATCAACATTTCATAAAATGGTAAATAAAATTGGTATGCATCGCTTGCATCACCAAACTATTTGAATAATGCGTAATGAATCAGGGGAAGCATACAAAATTATGCTATAATGTACTTTTTTCCTTCACTAATATTTTTCCCATTGGGTTTTTGTTAGTAAGTTTTTTAATGAGGCATTATCTTGATCCATAAGTATCAAACCTCATTGAAACATTATCAATATGTTACCTAGAGATGAAAAAAAATTGTACTCTTATCCTTGTTTATGATTTTTCCCATAAGGTTTTTCATAAAAAGGTTTTTAATGAGGCAATTAATCTTACCATCTTTGCATACACATATTCAAAGGGGAGTGTTGTAATATATATGTTAAGGGTGAATACGCTGAATGTGAGAGACATTATTGTAATTCCTAGGACATGTGAAGTCTATAAATAGAGAGCTCATGTATGTTGTAAACATCACTGAATGAATAAAAAATGTCCTCTCTCTTATTTTCTGGGGTGCTACTATTCACACCCCGGTTTACACTTCCCGTCGCCTTTCTAAATTTAATACAAATGATTATTTTTTATATTCTTCTGGCCACCATATATTATTCTTTCACTCAGTTATTCACCAACGTACTTCTCCTAAGAAAAACACGTACTTCTCTACAATTTCAAACCCTTATCCCTAACAAAGGCAAATATTTTTTTGTGCCTAATAGAGATGGAAGATGAAGATATAAAAGTGGTTAGAATTGCTTGATTTTTATTGTTTTCTATTATTTAATAAAACATGTTGTAATAGTTTTTTTAATGGTTAGGGTTTTCCATTGCGTTTTAGGATATATTTTTTCTGCTCCACTGGAAATTTCAAGCTTGGAAGACATTAAATTTAACGTTGTTGTAATAGAGAATGACAATGTAAGTTTTGACTTGTAGGGTTTTTATCCTTGTAACTTACGTATCTTCTTTTACAAATCGATACATTGAGTTTTTTGTCGTTTGATAGATGAAGTATTTGAATGATGATAAATTATACGATAGACATGATGGTTGTGATAATATAATGCAAGATGTTCGATCAAATGACTCAAAAGACATAAATGCATGATGTAAGTGAGAAAGGAAACGTTCTTGTAGAGGAAGGTGTTGGTGGCCTCTCCATATTTAGGTTATTAATTTAGACAGTGGCCAGTAGAAGAAATTTGAAATATTTGGAGTGCTTTTAGTTTTGGTGGCCATAAGTGTAAATCGGGCTGTGAATAGTAGCACCCAATTTTCTGAGTTTGTTTTATAACACAAAACCAATTTTCTTTTTCTCTATTTTAGTTGTCTTTCCATCTCAAATGAAACTTCCAACAAAATCATTAATTATAATAATTAACCAACTTAACTTTTGCCTTTGCTTTCGCCTTGTAAACATACGTCGGCTTCTTACCATAATATCAGGCTACGTCTTCTTTCATATTCACTCCTTCAATTTACATCAACGAGGTGTTTTCATACTGGTTTGATTTCGTTCTCTTGTATCGCAAAATCGTTCCTTGAACGTGGAGTCTGCTGTTAAATAGTCGAAAAGGTTAGGGGAACTGCAAATATAAGATAGTGGGATATATGGAGAAAAATGTGACCTAATGCGTTGGCCTTGTCGCTCCATCGCCATTGTTGAATCCAAGATTGGAAGTGGCGTCCTTCACTGGAGGAAATGAAAACCTAAGATCGAAAAACACGGTTAAAGTAAAGGATTGTAACAGCTTTTTAGGTGAATCGTTGGATATTTGGCAACGACTAGATGTGTTTTCACTAGTAGGGCTGTAAATCATACAGAATGTTCGTTCTTCATTCGAGTTCGACTCGAATTTTTGTTCAACCGTTATATTTTCTGAATAAGTAATGGCCTAAAATTAAACAACATCTGCATGTCCATCCAAAAATTTTGAATCGAGCCCGTACGTTAACTGTCCGGACCGAGTTTGTCCGTGATCTATTGTCTGTTGATGACAACGTTACATATATATAAATAATATTATCACATTATTACTCTTTGTAATGTATCCGCAAAAGATCCCAATTATTTTATTCCTTCTCCCTAAGGTGAAATGCTTCATCTTCTCCCAAATCCCAATTTGCTTTCATTCCCAAATATCACTCTCATCGATTCAAACCTCTCTCAAATTCCAAACACACCTCATAATTATGGATGGCTCCCAAATACTAATGGGAAATCAACCAAAGGAAATCAAGAAGTCAATCCAGTTTCAAAGCTTATCGCTCTAATCATTCCTATTCAATGTCTTCTAAGTCACAGGCTTTGGGTAAGTTTAGCTAAGTTTTTCGAATTTTAAAGTAAAAAATAATATTGGATCTATTTTGTTTATAAAATCTATTAGTAATTTGCAATTTTTTGGCACAAAGCTAATTCAGTTTATAATCTTTAATAACTGTTTCTAAATCGTAATTTCGGCACAAATTTGATTTCTTATTATATTAATGTTTACAAATCGATTCAGCTTTGAAATTGAATTTCAAGTATGAAATAATTGTTTCTAAATAAATTAATATTAGTGATTTGTATAACCTTATATGTTCCATTATCATTCCAAAACCATGAATGTTCCAGGCATGCAAAACCAAGCAACCTCGCCCCGGCCTTTAAAGCTTTTTCCGACACCTTATTTGTTACTTTGGACTTTTTTGCAAATAAATTTAAACAAGACTTGATGTTTTTATTTTGTTTGATCTAGGAATATCTGAATTTTCACTTAAACAAGTAATGGAATTGAAATTACCCACTGAAAATATATTCATTTGCCAATTCTGTAGTGGAAGAGAATTTTGAAAGAACATATGATTTAAACTGTGTGTTTGCAATTTATTATCTAAATTTTAATTATTATTTTTAAGTAAAGTTGTTAAACTTTTTGTTGTGGTGATTTTGTTGGAAAAAATATGAAATTTTCTTTTGTCTCTGATTTGATGTTGGACAAAAGATAAGTAGATAACTGACTTACAATTATCTTTTTTGAACTCCTAATAAGATAGAACATTTAACTTAAATCAAATTAATGGAAAATATTATAATTTTCTTCTCGTCTTAAAATAGATTGAATTGGAATTGTATCATGGTTAGACCAAAACAGTGAATGCTTCTTGGAAATAATGAATCATGAAAAAACGGCCTGAGAAGCTGCTTATGTTTATTTCGAAATACTTTTCTAATTAACTTTTGCCTATTTTTAGGTGATACTGATGTGAGTAAAAAGCAACCTGAGGAAGAAATGATAAGCAATGATAACAATTAAGTTGCGAAAGATGTAGATGAAGAGCAAATAAATCCTAATTGTAACGTCCCGTATTTTCTGTAATCAGATATTTAAATTATTTTATTAATTTAAATATTTATTTGGAGTTGTTTAGTGACCGTGCGCGGTGTACACGCATATAAATTAACAGTTTGAAATAATTCAATTATTATAAAACATTGATTATAATAGTAATGCTACACAAATCGAAGCATATTCTGTCAAATAGTGCGGCTGGGGAAAACATTGAATTCAGGGGGGTATACTTTTAATTTACTGCTGGTTAGTATGGGGTCCTTCCGAAATTACTGTTTGTATTCGCATAGATCGACGTAAACTCTTTCGGTCTGAATAGCTTTGTTGAATTTTATACGTTGTCCCTGCGGCCGAGTTAAATCTTGAAGCCAGTTCCAACGTAATCAATATAACGGTTCAGCTTAAAATGTCAGTGCGGTGTATTTATTTTCGTCGATTTTGAAGACTGGTATTTGATGATACGAATATTGGAAAATGACGTAAAATAGCAGTAGAAATAACCATAAAAAAAAGTAATAACCCTAAATAAAAATCTACCCTGCTGCTAAATGACAAACAGAAAATCTATCCTAGGCTAGCATTAAGCCCAAGCTTCGTTCTTTCACTTCGCGATTGTACACAGCTATAGTGGAAAATAACCCCACATCAAATAAAAATCAATAACCTAAAAATATCTACATTAGATCACATTAAAAATCGCATGCCCAACCCATAATGCCCCATACCCTATAACATATAGCTACTTAGTAAAACAATACCCTATATGTGATACTGACATCGACCTTATCTTCCACCTTCCCTCTCTTTACAAAACCGTGCTTTCCTCCTCGCTTTTCACAGGAAAATCATTCGATCTAGATAAAAAAATATAAACACAGCAAATCTCCAAATCGCGAGCAGGTATTCTCGCGATTCTCTCTGAGACAGAAGTGGAGGATTAGGGGAAGACGAAGGCTGTCAGAGACTGATGAGGTAGCGAACAGTGATGGCTACAGGCCGTATTAAGAGGAGGAGAAACATAAGCGGGTTTGGACGCTTAGTGGACTTTGCGATGGGGACTGTCGGGCTCGCTGGTGTTCGGTGGCGTGACTGGAGCGATGCGGGAAAATTAGAAGAAGATGGCGAACATCTGGAAGGAAGCAGGGTGGTCGTACAGGCATATCCACGTTGGTCGGGGCTGTGCTAGGTAGTGCAGCTGCATTGTGGAGGTGCGATGCGGTGGTGTGCTGAGAGGGTGTACTGTTGATGGCACGCTGACGATCAGCGCTGGTGGGTGAACTGTGATATTTTTGTAAGCTTTCCTGAAGTAAGATGGATGGGAGTAGAGGGGATAAAGTTTCAACTGAAACTGTAAATCATAAATGGGTTGTTCTGACCATTTTCACCGTGAAGTTTCAGGGTACGGTAAAGAAGATAAAAAATGGTCGTAGTGTTTAAGGGAAGGATGCGGTATTACATGGTACTTTCATGAGTCTCACGTGAAGAGTAGTGAGGACAGCTAAGCGGTTGTTATGTGTTAACCAAGCACTGTTTTGGGGAATTTGGTGGCAATCAGTATGAAGATGATGGTTAAAGGAATGTCGGACTCGAATATCATAAAAGGGAATATTCTGTGTGTTATCAGGGAAGGTCTGTGGTTGTTTTGGAGACGAGAGGCATTGATATGGCAGTCAAAAGGGGAATGACAAGTATACGTGAGCAAAAGGGAATACGGTGGATGGGTGAGGGAGAAAAAATACGTGAACCATATACGTTAGCTAATGAACTGCATGGATTTCAGTAAGAATATAAGGAACTGTGGGAAGGTTTTAAACCAAGGAGGTGCATTTGCGTGAATATGGAGCAGCATTGTATCTCAAACGAAGAAGGAGAAAGATAAGTAAGGAGGCGTAGTTCACGAAACCGCGAAACTTGGAAGGTGGATTAAGCCGCCAATAATGAGATTAGCACGGTAATTAAGGTAACATAATTAACATAGTTAATTTAGGTTTTGAAATTAGTTAATTAATTATATATGTAATCGTTAACTTATAACGTCAATATCTCGTTCGTTCGTGACCAGAATTGCGTGGAATAAGACCCATTGGAATTGCAGCAAATGGATACTTCGCGTCTAAGCTGATTCGAAATTGTCTGGAATACAAATCGAAATTCATTTAATTTTAAACGTATGTTTAAACGTATGTTTAAAATTGATGAAACAATCTGAGCCGTCGATTAAATTAAAAGGTGAGTTAACTCTCACACCGTCTGGAATTTCATGATGTGATTAAATTCATATAATTAAAATCTATCGTTGATAGGATAAATTGGTTGATTTGGATGCCATGGAAGTTATCTGTTTGATATTGATTGCCGTTAATTATATGTGGTGCATATTTTCACATTATTTTCATATGCACTGTTTGAACCCAAATTGACATTGAAACCTGTTTAGATATTGATGTTGAATAGAAATTCACTGTTATTGTGATTTTAATCAACAAACGGTATTGATTAAGGAATTGGCAGCATATGATCTTAAATCCATCTTTTTGTTAAGACGTTGTTTTGCCGTAAAGCGAATCAGCAAAGTTAAATTATAAAAATTATATTTTTATAATTGAAGCGAAGTTTTAAATTATAATAGAAGTTCTATTATAGACTAATATTCTATAATTAGTTTTTATAAAGTAAATATAGACGATGGTCTGACATTTTAGATCAATTACAAGTAAGTGAAGCTGTAATTATTCTACTAGTTAACATTTTGGATAATTATTTTAAGACAAACGATTAAGCAATATTTTTAGATTAATTATATTAATCTAGCGATAAGGAGAAATTAAGATCAGTTAACGAATTAACTGGCGGTTTGAATTTAACTAAATCAACTGTTTATTAAAGTTGATTATTTGATTAATTGATCTTCAATTAATCCAATGATAATAGTTAGAAATTAATTGGTTAAAGTTAATAAAATTTCTTAATCATTAATTACCTTTTTAATAAGGTTTAAAGGATTATTGAACTAATATAATTAGTTAATGTTGGTTAAAGTAAGCAACCATTCTATTTTAAATTAATAACGAAGTAAACCATTTTACTTCAGTAATGATGAAGTTAACTATTTTTAATTATGATTATTTAAGTAATTACTTCTTAAATGGCAATCATTTAAGATAGTAATTAATTGTAGTAAGATGTTATTTGAAGTAAGTACAATAAATCGAATAGAAGTAGAACGTCGAAAGACGAAGAATGTTAATGGTTTAGGTTAAACAAGTTATAAGTAGAATTGTATAACATAGTGCAGCAAAGAGTTAATATTAAGTAAAATAGTTATAAACAACCGAGGTTTCAAAGTAAGAATATGGTGTTATAAAACCATATTTCAAATAAAACAAGAAATACAGTTTGATTGATATTAGAAGTAATATGGGGATTGAGTTACAGACTTATATCTATTCTGAGATAAGAACGTTGTGGATCAAGGTATGAGAGGTAAATACAATACCCAACTTGAACGACTTCACTATTATCGAGGAATGATATTAGTTGGTAATGGGAAGGGATGTCGGGATTAGTTAAAAAGGGAAATAAAAAGGGTTTTATATAAATATGATGATATTAGTAAAGTGGAGTTTTGGTGAATATTGTCGTTGATTCTAAATAACGAAGGTAAAGAGTTTTGTCAAGATAAATAAATGGAATCGAATTCTAAATGATTTTATAAGATTCGATAGAGGGTCTGAGATGCCAATATACTTAACCGTACTGTTTTGACATTGATATTTAAAACACCAAACTATCAATGAAATATATTGAACCTTTTTGATGTGTTGTTTCGAAGAGACCGGGATGGGAACTAGACCCAAAACCACTTCGAATCAATATTGCGTTCGGAACTAATCTGCAGGGATATATTTATAAAGGAGCGTTGAAGACCATAGACATTCATGAAACGGAAAAACTACTTATAATCTCGGGTTCGCGCCCTAAGATAAACTGTGGTTCTATCGTGGTTGGAATCTATGGATTGCAAGGACCACTCACTATTGATCTATAGGGTGATTCCTAGGATGCAGTAGGAGGGTGCCTTCAGTTTGTCCAGTCCCAGGACAACTTGTATGGATGGATGTCTGACAGAGTATTTCCAAAGGGATTGCGTACGTTGATTTCCTCAAACGTATTTCTGTGGCAGCAGAGAAGACACCTTCTCTTAATTTTACAACCCAAGTATTTTTGTGGAAATCAATTAGTGATTTCTGTCGGATCTAATGATATGGCATTCAAAGTGAGTGGTGGACAGGTGTTCCAAAAGATACGTTATGACCTCAAGCCTCATCAACCGGAAAATGACAAAAATCGGGCAGGAAGCATGGCTAAGTGGGTCATACCCAAGCAGGGTGTATTATCACCAATCTAGAGAAATTCCTTATTTGTTCTTCTTTCGATTCTTTATCTTTGCGGATGTGCAGTAGGCCCTTAAACACTGCTGGGTGGTAATATATTCGCTACACTCAAGCTAAATGAGTGGGCAGTCATGTGTGGCCGCGTTGCAAGACGTTCTTGTTGAACCCTGGTGTATCCCCTCTAGAGTAAACTGATCGAAGGTGGTCCCATAACTTGTCATAGTTGAAATCCAATCTCCAATAAGCGTCGTGTGATTTTTTGATTTTATAATAAATATGTAGAGCGTGAGATGCAAGCGTTCCACTAGATGATTATTTATTTTAGGTTTGATAAACACTATTATAATATCATTGGATTTTGATATATCAAAACTGTTTTGGGTTATAGTAAGGTAAAAACCGTCTGTGTTTATGTGTGGGTTGGTCTTACTATTATCCTTTCCGTTCAAAAAGGATTTATAAAGTTAAGCAAGTGTTTATTGTGAATTTATCACTGAAAGTATTCCAGATTGATCCAGTCCAGTTTTGTTTTAAATCAAATGTGCACGGGTCAGACCAAGTACATTTACAGGTTCGGTTTCCACTTGGAGTCCAAGAGGTGGAAGCAGGAGGCTTCACCGTTAGTTATCTAGAGTTTATTTCCGCTGTGTTTGATATATGATGTACTCTGATGATTGGTATGTATATATATGGTTTCTTTTTATGTAAAGAGATTTGATATATTATACTTTACTCGTTCCGCTGTGAGATTTGATGTTCTTTTTATTCTTCTATTCTATTAGTTTTTCATTTCTATTCCTCATCCTCTGACTTCTTTCTACTAACAGTCTGAATTTTCGTTACTTGGATTTTTGGCAAGTAATACGAGATTATGTATTATTGTTGAAAATTCGAGCATCGAATTTTTCCCGACCGTTACAGGTGGTATCAGAGCAATGGTTTTGGAATAAACTTGGCTCGGTGGAGTAACTCAGTAGAGATGGGGTTAGAATACCGTAGATTGAGTTTGAGTGTATATATATGAGTGCGCGTATTTGTACTTTGAATACAAAAATTATTTCTAATTATTTTGTAACGAGGGTTAATGAAATAATTTTGCCCAAAACATATTTTTGTGTAGAAAAAGGAAAATATATCCCTCAAATAATAAATTGGTTGTTTGTAACTTGTATTAGCTTGATTGGTTGATTTGATTATGGAATTAGAAAGATTTTAACCAAGAGAGAATTCCAAATATGAAGATAACTTATATTAAGTTAAATAAATTTATAAGTTGAAATTTTAATATTGAAATAAAATTGGACTCAAGTCAATAGAAATTGGTAAATCCAAGTGAAATAGTTGAAATTGATTACACGAATATAAATTTAGGCTTGATTGATATCCATCTAGAATTAGTGATCCGGACTTGTTGGAATGCATCCAAATATAATCTGAGGAGAATATAGAAAGGAATCAATTTAGAAAAGGATTGTTGGGAAGTGAATGGTATGCGAAATTGTTTGGAATAGATGACTTGGATATTTAAATCTACTTAATGGTTATGAAAATAATGAAGCTTATTTAAGATAAGAGCAGGTGCAAGACAATTTAGCTCATATTGGTTGAGTTCAGGAGCTGATTAAATCCAGTTTGATTAGAATTGCATAATAATTGAGCCAGGTCAATTATAGTTTATCACCTATGATGTAACAATGCTCGCAAAAAGGTACGCCAATGCAAAATATAGAATTTTGGTTTTTATTTGGGGTTTTGAGGTTGGAAGTTGAATTTTTCCGACCATATGAGTCGATGAATATATACCTGTTGTAACAACCCGCATTCTACGCATCTAGGATCGTAGAATATTTATTTTATTTTCATATAAAGTCGTATGGTCATGTACTTTTGGGGAACGACTATTGGGGTCATTTCCCATGTTCATGATTTTTGTCGATTTTTAAATGACCGTTTTGCCCCTAGTTGATCTTGTTTCGTCCATAACTTTTGACTGGAAAAGAATTTTGATCTGAAACCACTTCCATTGGATTCGAATGATGGTTTCTCTTTCCGTAGAGTGGTCACATTAGTCAAACGGACTTACCGTTTGGGCTGTAGGGCTGAATTAAGGTTCAGAAGTGGAAAAACAGCTTAATTCGGCCAAACCGGGTGATTAGCAACTAGGCCCAATGGGGGATTTCGGGATTTGGAGTATTTAAGGGCTGTTAGGGTTTAGAGAACATCCTTTTTGTCATTTTCTAGCCTCCACTTACCTTCAAGAAACCCTAAAAATGGCCTCCACTCTCTAAAACACCTCCAAACCACTCCAAACATGAAGAAAAGAGATTAGCAACAACAAATCAAGGAAAATCAACACCAAAGAGAGTTTAGAGCTGCTGCAACACCTCGGGATCCGCATCAAATTGGAGTTTTATTTCAGATCTTAGTATTTTTGTGGCTAAGGTGAGTGATTAGCTTGCTTTTGCACTAACTATGGCTAATTTGGAGTGATTAGTGCTAATTAGCGTTTTTAGACGAAAATAAATTCTGGAAAAATGTTTATAAAATCTTAAATGATGTTTTAGACCTTTGATATGAGTTTGGGTTAATTTGGTTAAGTTTTGCTAACCCTATCATTAGTTATGTTCATACATGCTTAAGGGAAAACATGGGGTTTTGGCTATGTTTGATCCATTTTAACCTATCATATTGATGTTTTGGTGTTTGAGGTCACTTGTATATGTTGCTATGACTGTGTGGTATGCTTTGTGATTGATTACAAAAGTTAGATTGGTCGAAAACGCTGTCGTATGGCGTAGATAGCTCGCTGGAAGAGTTGCAGGAATTTGGGCCGGATCGGTTCGCCCCCACACTCGGACCGCGAGGAAGTGCCACGAACCACCCACTCGTACCGCGAGGAAGCGCCACGAACCACCCACTCGGACCGCGAGGAAGCGCCACGAACCACACACTCGTACCGCGAGGAAGCGCCACGAACCACCCACTTGGACCGCGAGGAGGCGCCACGAACCACACACTTGGACTGTGAGGAAGCACAGCGATCCGCACACCGCGACCGTGAGGAAATGGTGCGATCCGCACACTTGTACCGTGAGGAAGAACCACGATCCGCACAACTCGACCGTGAGGGAAGATGACGAACCGTGCAAATCTTAACTGAAGTATGGACATGAATGGAAGCTTGGAGCTAAGAACCAAATGAAGACCGATCCGGAGAAGACCAATAACCCGAGATGCAAAGGTAGTCCAAATGGAAGTTTGAGCTCAGGATCCAGACGGGAATCAATGAGTTCACTTCGTGATTGGGTTTTGCTGCGGGACGTGTGAAAAGGGGTTATCGGTATTCATAACTTTGGTTCACCACTGGGAGACGGATAGTGGGCTTGTAGTGATAGTTGTACGGGATTGGATTCCGTCATGGCCCAAAGGATTAGGTAACCAAGGTAGTGGATATTGTATGCTTCACGCACTGAGTGAGAGACGTGAGGATGGTTGCTATGCTTGATTGTTTGACATCACTATGACATGCACACCCCCACCCCCGTATTTCTTACACCATATGTTAGTGGCACCTTAGAGTATTGTACAGTATGTAGTGCTAACTCTTTGGTTGCAGGTTCAGATTCAGGTATGATTGGATTATACCTGTTATTGTTCTGTTTAGTTGCTTATCACTCATACCAGACTTTTGTCTGACCCAGAGTTTTATGTCTCTTCTTATTACTCTGGGTGCTCACACGAGCAGACTAGAGACAGGTCAGGTGGATATGCACGAGTAGATGCCGGAGACGAGCAGGAGACTTACACGTACTATTTATACATATATATCTCCCTGTGTTGTTGATGGTCGCTACTTTGGGCATTAGTAGCGCACCTTTTCTTTCTTTTGCTTTAGAGACAGTATTTTGAAGTGTAATAATGTTGTTGGATCGTAAGCTGTATCTTTGGATTTCCGCTGCTATGATGGTTTAGTTTTCAGCTTATGTACTGTCTCGCCTGTTTTATGTCAAGTATGTTATTATTATATTTTATTCCATGCGCTGTGAGATATTCTACAGGTTCTTTGTTAATTCATTCTCTTCTTTCTTTTCTTTTGACGACCGTCCCGTGCTAACTGGACATGTGTACAACGCACAATTGGAGTAAATGTCAGTTGGTGCGGGGCGGGTTGTCACATTTGGTATCAGAGCTCTAGGTTGCGTATTTCACCTAGGGAAAGACACTAGGGAGAGATAGTACGTATATGAGAGTGCGTATTTGTGATTATTTTGGTTTTCAAAAGCTATATATATATATATTATTAGTAGTATAAGGATGAAGTCGTACTGCACGGGCACCATAGAGGAGATGGTTAATCGTTTTCTCTGTACAGATTGAACGATGAGCCGATACGTGAGGGGTACTGGTAGAGGAGCAAACAATGGGAATGTTCCTGATATGAGGACGATGTTTACTACCTTCATGTGAGAGATGCTTAGGGATGCTCGGGGAGCAGTACCTAATGTTGCGAATGGTAATGGTGCAGCGGTGCAGGCGCCTAGGGCCGATTTCGCCAAGCTAAACAAGGATTATACTAGTCTTGGTGGGAAGCCATTCCATGGAACGGAGTCGGCTACAGAAGTTCAAGATTGGCTAGATAGTTGCGAGCGCATCGTCAAAGATCTGGGAATCGAGGACGCAATGAAGAGGAAGCTAGCATCGCGTCAGCTGCAAGGACGAGCTATGAATTGGTGGAACGCTATTAAGGCAGCTACCCCTGAGGATCAGATTACATGGGATCAGTTTAAGACTCGCTTTTGCGATAAGTTTATTCCAGCTGCTCATAAATCAGAATTGTTCAGGAAGTTCTTGGAGCTTAAGCAGAATGGGAGGACAGTCTCGGAGTATACTGCTGAATTCGATACTTTATCGAAATATGGATTATCTCTTATCGACACTGCCGAGAAGAAGAACGAGAAGTTCATAACTGGCTTAGATGGATACTTGGGGAAAAAACTTATTAACCACATCGAGGAGACGTTTGAGTCGATTGTGGGGAAAGCATTGAGATCAGAGAGTCTTTACCCTAAGTTGAAGACCGAAGTTGCTGTTGTATCTGCAGAAGAGCCAAAACCGCTGGCAGGCGGTGAAGGCAAGAGGAATTCTCAGAGCAAGAGGAAACAGGACCCGACCAAGGATGGTCAAAACAAGAAGAATAAGAAAGATGGCGAATGCTTTAGTTGTGGCAAGAAGGGCCACTATGCCAGAGATTGTCGAGAAAAGCCTGGGGAAAGGAAGTGCTTTAACTGCGGCCAGGCGGGACATCACAAGGATGATTGCCCACAACCTCCTAGGGAGAAGCAGATTGTGAAAGCTTATGCTATCAACGCTGTTCCTTCTTCGTCGAATGCTCCAAGTGCGGCGCAGAAGGGAAAGGGCGTCGTTATAAAAGGTATGCTTTCTATTTAAGATGTTTCTGTTCAGGATTGTTTGACAAACCCGAGATAGTCGATAGACCTTTAGTTGTGACGAACCCGGTTGGTGGTTCGACTAGCCTTAGTATGCTTTGTCGTAATGTGGTCTGATCGAGTCATGGATGTATGTTTGTTTGTGATTGCTTTGTTTAGGCTTTACTGGGTTTAGCATTATTTTGGGGAGTCGATCTACTCCAAAGGAATAGGGTGGTATTAAGTACCTACCTAGTGATGGTGATAGTAACTGGAGTTAAGGAAGCTAAGAGGTTATCGTTGTAATAAGTTCTAGTTGTCTCTACAAGGCAAATGAGTGCTCCAGTGCTAGATTGTTTTGCTAGTATCACCTCACGTGGATTGTCCGAATTCGGAGGAGATGTTTCTTGGGCGCTTGTCTGATACTGGTTTAGGCCTTTGGGGCTTGTGCTTGGGGAATGTCGAGTTCGATTAGGATGGTTCGCGTGAGAGGTAAATAGTTGTTGCGATTTTTCATTGGATGATATCTCGGATTACTCGAGGAGTGATGGGTAGCCGTGACGGGATGAGACTATTCGATGGTATGGACTGCCCCGAGTTAGACTCAATAGGGTTATGAGATGACGCGAGTGGGACTCGAGAAAGATGCAAAGTAATGGATTGTTTAGAACCCTATGTTGATGTTCTCTTTGGATAGTAGGACTTTGAGGGAATAGGATGTGTTCGTTGATCATGGAAGATGCAACGAAGATTAGGACGATTCAAGTTGGACTTGAACTCGTAAAAGAAATAGGTGTTCGTTGATCTTAGAGATGCAACGAATAGGGAGACGACTCACGTTAGACTAGAGTTTGTCGGTACTCAAGACTGGGTCTGAGTTATAGATTGACTCGAGTTGGACTCGAGAAGGCTGCAAGAAATTGGATTCAGCTCGAGTTGGACTCGAGAGGGCAGCAAGATAATGGATAGACTTGGGTTGGACTCAAGTATTTTAGGAGGACTAAAAGCAGGGGTATCTGGGGACGCCCGTTACCTTGGATCCGTTGGACGTGATCTAGTTATCCTTGGATGATAAACGTACGTTGGACGTACGGTAGTCCGATTGGAGGCTGGGCTTCCATTAGTTTAATTATCCTTGGAGGATAAACGTGCGTTGGACGTACGATAGTTAGTTGGAGGCGGGGCTTCCATTAGTTCTTGATGTTGGTTAGACCAGACATTCAAGAATCGACATATTGGAATTGGTTAGACCAGTCCAGTAGGTATCGACGTATGTATGGCTTTAGCAGGTGATAGATAGGACTTGTTTGATGGATGTTATGTTTGTTATGTTTGTTCATATTTTTCTTCTCTTAAGTAGACTATCACCTGTAGGGTTCTAGCGATGGGGGACCAAAGAGATAATGGTACATACGGACATTAGGCTATGAGCCAGTGCAGTGAAGTTGTCATGACTTCATGGGGCAGAGTGGACATAGCAAAGGATTTGAGTATGGTAACAGTTGCATTGAGTAGGAGACATGCCAGTCTAGGGGTTATGTTTCTGGAATGGAAGTAACTGAAGTATATCGTAGGATATGATTTCAGAACTGAGTATGAATTAGATTCATAAATGTTATCAAGTTTGACGATTGGATCGACATTGAGTGAGTGGATCGGTTCTAGTTAGAGGAACGATCCTAACCTATTGGAGATCATCTCTATGATAGAGATGAGTATCGAGGGCAAGAGAACGATCAAGCAAGAATTTGATCGAGAAGGATGGTTTTGATAGACTAGTTGTACCCAACGTAGACGGATTGAGGGATGTAGTGCTTAGAGCATATCATCACTCGGAATTGACTATACGTCCCAGTGGTAACAAAATGTATTGAGGCATGGGGCAGACCTACTACTGGGAAAGGATAAAGAAAGACGTTGGAAAAATTTATATCCAAGTGCATGAACCGCCAGTTAGTTAAAGCTGAGCAAAAGAAGCCTAGTGGTTTGATACAACCATTAGAAATTCCTGAATGGAAATGGGAACAAGTCTCAATGGATTATATTGATGGTTTACCAAGGACTAGGTCATGATGGTATTTGAGTGAATCGTATATTAGAGGATCTTTTGAGAGCTTGTGCCTTGGATTTTGTAAGGTCATGGGATGACCAGTGACATCTGGATGAGTTATGGATAATAATAGTTATTAACACCAAGATTTGTTAGTCCATCCCCAGTTCTCGAATAGTTGGGAATTTGGCGTATAAAGTAGAGTTACCGGACAAGATGGCGGGAGTTCACAATGTATTTCATGTTTCCCAGTTAAGGAAGTATGTGTATGACCCTAGTAGGATTAGTTCACCAGATCAGTTGGACGATATCGAGGTTGAACCCGAGGCGGTTGGGAACCGCAAGCCTATCCGTACTGTTGGGAACGATACGAAGCAGCTTCGAAGGAAGGTGGTGAAACTACTCAAAGTTCAATGGGGTGAGAATGAGAAAGACTGTACGTGGGAAGCAGAGGAGGACATAAGGAAGAAGTATCCAGAACTCTTTGCTTGGTAAGGTCTTGGAAGTGATAGTTTATTCCCTTGTTAGTAAACCGCATGCTAGGATAGACTTGTTTTGCTTGTTTGATTGTTGTTTTATGGCTGATAGGCATGCGTGATCCTTTGTGTGTTTTGGTTAGGGAATTTCGGGGGCGAAATTTCTTAAGGGGGGAGAATGTAACAACCCGCATTCTACGCATCTAGGATCGTAGAATATTTATTTTATTTTCATATGAAGTCGTATGGTCATGTACTTTTGGGGAACGACTATTGGGGTCATTTCCCATGTTCATGATTTTTGTCGATTTTTAAATGACCGTTTTGCCCCTAGTTGATCTTGTTTCGTCCATAACTTTTGACTGGAAAAGAATTTTGATCTAAAACCACTTCCATTGGATTCGAATGATGGTTTCTCTTTCCGTAGAGTGGTCACATTAGTCAAACGGACTTACCGTTTGGGCTGTAGGGCTGAATTAAGGTTCAGAAGTGGAAAAACAGCTTAATTGGGCCAAACCGGGTGATTAGCAACTAGGCCCAATGGGGGATTTCGGGATTTGGAGTATTTAAGGGCTGTTAGGGTTTAGAGAACATCCTTTTTGTCATTTTCTAGCCTCCACTTACCTTCAAGAAACCCTAAAAATGGCCTCCACTCTCTAAAACACCTCCAAACCACTCCAAACATGAAGAAAAGAGATTAGCAACAACAAATCAAGGCAAATCAACACCAAAGAGAGTTTAGAGCTGCTGCAACACCTCGGGATCCGCCTCAAATCGGAGTTTTATTTCAGATCTTAGTATTTTTGTGGCTAAGGTGAGTGATTAGCTTGCTTTTGCACTAACTATGGCTAATTTGGGGTGATTAGTGCTAATTAGCGTTTTTAGACGAAAATAAATTCTGGAAAAATGTTTATAAAATCTTAAATGATGTTTTAGACCTCTGATATGAGTTTGGGTTAATTTGGTTAAGTTTTGCTAATCCTATCATTAGTTATGTTCATACATGCTTAAGGGAAAACATGGGGTTTTGGCTATGTTTGATCCATTTTAACCTATCATATTGATGTTTTGGTGTTTGAGGTCACTTGTATATGTTGCTATGACTGTGTGGTATGCTTTGTGATTGATTACAAAAGTTAGATTGGTCGAAAACGCCGTCGTATGGCGTAGATAGCTCGCTGGAAGAGTTGCAGGAATTTGGGCCGGATCGGTTCGCCCCCACACTCGGACCGCGAGGAACCGCCACGAACCACCCACTCGTACCGCGAGGAAGCGCCACGAACCACCCACTCGGACCGCGAGGAAGCGCCATGAACCACACACTCGTATCGCGAGGAAGCGCCACGAACCACCCACTCAGACCGCGAGGAGGCGCCACGAACCACACACTTGGACCGTGAGGAAGCACAGCGATCCGCACACCGCGACCGTGAGGAAATGGTGCGATCCGCACACTTGTACCGTGAGGAAGAACCACGATCCGCACAACTCGACCGTGAGGGAAGATGACGAACCGTGCAAATCTGAACTGAAGTATGGACATGAATGGAAGCTTGGAGCTAAGAACCAAATGAAGACCGATCCGGAGAAGACCAATAACCCGAGATGCAAAGGTAGTCCAAATGGAAGTTTGAGCTCAGGATCCAGACGGGAATCAATGAGTTCACTTCGTGATTGGGTTTTGCTGCGGGACGTGTGCAAAGGGGTTATCGGTATTCATAACTTTGGTTCACCACTGAGAGACGGATAGTGGGCTTGTAGTGATAGTTGTACGGGATTGGATTCCGTCATGGCCCAAAGGATTAGGTAACCAAGGTAGTGGATATTGTATGCTTCACGCACTGAGTGAGAGACGTGAGGATGGTTGCTATGTTTGATTGTTTGACATCACTATGACATGCACACCCCCACCCCCGTATTTCTTACACCATGTGTTAGTGGCACCTTAGAGTATTGTACAATATGTAGTGCTAACTCTTTGGTTGCAGGTTCAGATTCAGGTATGATTGGATTATACCTGTTATTGTTCTGTTTAGTTGCTTATCACTCATACCAGACTTTTGTCTGACCCAGAGTTTTATGTCTCTTCTTATTACTCTGGGTGCTCACACGAGCAGACTAGAGACAGGTCAGGTGGATATGCACGAGTGGATGCCGGAGACGAGCATGAGACTTACACGTACTATTTATACATATATCTCCCTGTGTTGTTGATGGTCACTACTTTGGGCATTAGTAGCGCACCTTTTCTTTCTTTTACTTTAGAGACAGTATTTTGAAGTGTAATAATGTTGTTGGATCGTAAGCTGTATCTTTGGATTTCCGTTGCTATGATGGTTTAGTTTTCAGCTTATGTACTGTCTCGCCTGTTTTATGTCAAGTATGTTATTATTATATTTTGTTCCATGCGCTGTGAGACATTCTACAGGTTCTTTGTTAGTTCATTCTCTTCTTTCTTTTCTTCTGATGACCGTCCCGTGCTAACTGGACATGTGTACAGCGCACAATTGGAGTAAATGTCAGTTGGTGCGGGGCGGGTTGTCACACCTGTTGAACCTAGAATATTGCAGAAGTCCTCTGTACAGGGGAGACTCTACCAAAAAATTTCCAAAATTTAAGGTGTTAGAAAATCATAAATTTTTTGGAAATTTTGTTTTCGAAAATAAATTAGTTTTAAAACCAATATATTAGTTTTGAAAATGAAACTGAAGTTTTATCTGTTGATAAAGGGTTGAAGCATTTTTCTACCTTAGTAATTTCGAGGACGAAATTCTTTTAAGGGGGAAGGTATGTAACGTCCCGTATTTTCTGTAATTAGATATTTAAATTAATTTAATAATTTAAATATTTATTTGGAGTTATTTAGTGACCGTATGCAGTGTACACGCATATAAATTAACAGTTTGAAATAATTTAATTATTATAAAACATTGATTATAATAGTAATGCTACACAAACCGAGCATATTCGGTCAAATAGTGCGGTTGGGGAAAACATTGGATTCAGGGGGGGTATATTTGTAATTTGCTACTGGTTAGCGAGGGGTCCTTCCGAAATTACTGTTTGTATTCGCATAGATCAACGTAAACTCTTTTGGACTGAATAGCTTTGTTGAATTTTATACGTTGTCCCTGTAGCCGAGTTAAATCTTAAAGCCAGCTCCAACGTAATCAATATAACGGTTAAGCTTAAAACGTCAGTGCGGTGTATTTGTTTTCGTCGATTTTGAAGACTGGTATTTGACGATACGAATATTGGAAAATGACGTAAAATAGTAGTAGAAATAACCGTAAAAAAAAAGTAATAACCCTAAATAAAATCTACCCTGCTGCTAAATGACAAACAGCAAATCTATCCTAGGCTTGCATTAAGCCCAAGCTTCGTTCTTTCACTTCGCGATTGTACACAGGTATAGTGGAACATAACCCATATCAAATAAAAATCAATAACCTAAAAATATCTACATTAGATCACATTAAAAATCGCATTCCCAACCCATAATGCCCTATACCCTATAACATATAGCTACTTAGGAAAACAATACCCTATATGTGATACTGACATCGACCTTATCTTCCACCTTCCCTCTCTTTATAAAACCGTGCTTTCCTCCTCGCTTTTCATAGGAAAATCATTCGATCTAAATAAAAAGAAAAATATAAACACAGCAGATCTCCAAATCGCGAGCAGGTATTCTCGCGATTCTCTCTGACACGGAAGTGGAGGATTAGGGGAAGACGAAGGCTGTTAGAGACCGATGAGGTAGCGAAAAGTGATGGCTACAGGCGGTATTAAGAGGAGGAGAAACATAAGAGGGTTTTTCCGCTTAGTGGACTTTGCGATGGGGACTGTCGGGCTCGCTGGTGTTCGGTGGCGTGACTGGAGCGATGCAGGAAATTTAGAAGAAGGTGGCGAACATCTGAAATGAAATATGTCGGCTCTGTCTTTTACTAGTTATGTATTCATTTATATTGGGCATGTATTAAATTGTCTCGGACCATGGTTAAACCGTTACCCAAAACATTATATAAAAAGGGTAACATTGTATCATGTACATCAATTCGAATCATTACAGATTTTCACAAAACCTTTCGTTTAAATTCTCTTTAGTTAAAACCAAGATTCCCAACTTGGTACCAGAGCAAGGTGCTCATTTCTGCAATTGATCTTCAGAAGTGTAGATAAATTTGTGATCCATCAGAGTTGCTTCATCATTTGGATCACCCTCCATCGAAGCTTCCGCCTGTCATCTGAAGGTTGTTGCCTTGTTATAAATCAAGAAGCCTCGCCTACAGATTGTGGTTGCTGCCTTGAGTTAGAACAAGGTTGATCAGAGGTAATTCAGGTGCTCTTGAAACCGATCAAGATAGTTCAAGAAGTCACAATATTGTATCAGTGCCTTCTTAGATTGTCAATCAGATTGTTCATATCTGTTCTATCAGTTTTTGATAAGGTATTCTTCCTCATCTTGACAACTAAGTTGCATCATTCAACATTATTGTGTATCCTGAAAATCTGCCTCAATACAAAGCTTCAGAGTGTAAAAAAAATTACCTTTGATATCCTGAATCATTGTTTTTCTGCATTTGAGTGCATTCTTTTGCATCTAAGTGCATAATTTTCCATTATGACAAATTCTGGAAATGATTCAAGCCCACAAGTTTCTAGCAATAGACCTCTTCAACCACCATCACCAGATCCTATCCAAGAATTAATGAAATCCATCATTAAGCCTCAGAGTCAACTGATCTTGACACATCTTGATGAATCAAACTACCTATTATGGAAATTACAGGTTGAAACAACAGTTAGAGCATATCGTCTTGAGGACTATATTCTTAAAACAAAAATTATTCCTCCAAATTTTATTAGAGACAGTGAAGACAAACTGGTAAATAATCCTGAATATACTATGCATCAGAGACAAGATGGTTTGGTGTGTGCATGGATGATGCCATCCATTGGTCCAACTATTTTACCATAGTTAATTGGGGTCAAAACTGCCCAAGAAGTGTGGGAAACTGTTGCAAGAAAATTTTCAAATTAGTCTTCAGCTAGAGTGATGCATTATAGAAGACAGCTACATAGCATAAGGAAAGGAGAATCATCTATGAATGAGTACTTGTTAAAGGTAAAAAACATTTGTGATCAATTAAATTTAGCAGGTCAAAGAATACCTGAATCAGAACAAGTTATTGCTATTGTAAGTGGTTTAGATGACGAGTATGAAGCTGTCACTGCAATCAAATTGTCCATGGACGTAACTCCCTCACTACAATATGTGTATTCTACTCTCTTATCACATGAAGGTAGGATATAACACAAAAAAACTGTTAATGCTGGTCTGTCTATCAACTACACTACATATGGTAGAGGAAAATATCAAGATAAGGGAAATAATTCAAGAAATCAATTGAATAATCAAAGTGGGGGTTGGTTTGGAAGGGGTAGAAGAGGTGGTAGAAGTAACAATAACAACAGAATCAGGTGTCAAATTTGTGACAAAATAGGCAATAGTGCTAGCAAGTGTTACTTCAGATTCAATACTAATTACACTCCTTCACAACAAAGCAACAATGCTTCAGCTAATCTGGTTAATTCATCAAATGAAGGAAGTAAACCACATGCAGAAATTCATAATACAGACACTACCACTAGTGATGATGTGTTAGATGACTGCTGGTTTCCAGATTCAGGTGCATCCAACCATGTGACCAACAATCTAAATAATCTAAATTTGGGGAACAAGGAGTATAAAGGTACCCAGAATCTTACTGTTGGTAATGGTAAAACTGCACTTATTACACACACTGAAAATGCAAGTTTGATGGAACAAAAAAATTATTCTTAAATTTTTTATTAATAGTTCCATCAATTAAGAAAAATCTGATGAGTGTTTCCTAATTTGCTAAAGATAATAAGGTTTATTTTGAATTTTACCCAAATTCATGTATTGTCAAGGACATTCTGACACATAAAATTCTCTTGTAGGGTAAAGAGAGTAATGGATTATACATGAATGTATAATGTCTGTTACTAATGATTCTGATTGCATTAAGGAATTTGAGTTGCGGCATTATAAACTGGGTCATCCCTGTATAAAAGTTACTAAACATGTAATGATGAACAATAATTTTTCTGCTTATCAATTTCTTGAATCATATATGTGTTCAGCATGTCAATTGGGAAAGAGTCATAAACTTGCATTTCCAGACTCACATACTGTTTACACTAGACCACTTGAACTAATTGCTACAGATTTGTGGGGTCCTGCACATATCAGTTCTTGCTATGGTCACAAATATTATATATCATTCATTGATGCTTACTCTAGATTTGTGTGGATTTATATGCAAAAGTCTAAAATCTGAAACCAGTAATGTAGTGATACAATTCATTAACAAGGTTGAAAACATTACTGGAAATAAAATACACACCTTTCAGACAGATGGTGGAAGAGAATTTTTACCCTTAAAATCCTTCTTTTATAGAAAAGGAATTAATTATAGGACTACATGTCCCTACACTTCAGAACAAAATGGGTTAATTGAAAGGAAACATAGGCATATTATTGAAACTGGTTTAACCTTGTTAGCACAAGCCTCTATGCCTTTTAAATATTGGGCAGATGCATTTTATACTGCTGTACATTTGATTAATTTAATGCCTACAAAGATATTGAAATTCAAATGTCCACAAGAGATTCTAACTAAAATCAAACCAGATTACAAGCACTTAAACGTGTTTGGGTGTCAATGTTTTCCTTACATAAGACCTTACAATAATCACAAGTTAGATTATAGATCTACACCTTGTACTTTCCTAGGTTATTGTAATAGTCAAAAAGGATATAAGTGTCTAGATAAAAAGGGAAAGATTTATATCTCTAGGCATGTCAGATTTAATGAACATGTGTATCCCTTTAGCAAGACTGGTGAAAGTACTGCAAATAAATGTGTTGATACTAGAAAGGTAATGTTTGACATACCTAATGAGATTGAAGTACTTGTGCCTGTTCATTCTGGTGAACATGACACAAGTACAAACTATCCACACACTAGGCCGTTATTTAAGCCAGGTCAAGAGCCAAGCAGCAATGCAAGCCCTCAATACACCATGCCTTCAAATAGACAAGATCAAGAGCAGTACTCTTCCAGTCATCACATTGGAGATAATGTAGAACAAAGAAGACAAAGTATTAGTGAACCTCACAATGATTCTACAACTGATAATAATGTCACTGATGAAAATTATGCTACTACAGCAAATGAGGCTACTAATCAACATCCAATGCTTACTAGACCTAAGTGTGGAATTTTCAAACCAAAGATTTATAATGCTACAGACATTCCTGAAGAGCCATCATTTTATATGAAGCAATTCAAAATGAAAACTGGAAGTCTGTTATGGATGATGAATACAATGCCTTAATTAAAAAGGGCACTTGGAAACTTGTTGAGAAGCCAGAGCATAAAAATATTATTGGCTGTAGATGGATCTTTAAATTAAAAAGAAATGCTGATGGTTCAATTTCTAAGTACAAAGCAAGACTTGTAGCTAAAGGGTATTCACAACAGTGTGGTTTTCCACAGAAACGTTTTCACCTGTTGTGAAACCAACATGAATAAGAATAATTCTAACAATTGCTTTGTTTAGAAATTGGAACATCAAATAACTAGATGTTAATAATGCATTTCTTAATGGTGATTTACAGGAAGAGGTTTACATAGAACAGCCTCAGGGTTTTATTCAACAGCCAAACAAAAATTTGGTGTGCAAACTCAACAAAGCCATCTATGGCTTGAAGCAAGCTCCTAGGGTTTGGTTTGACAAACTAAAGTCAACACTTGTCATTCATGGCTACAAATCATCCAAATCTGATAACTCAATATTTATTAAAATTACCGATTCTGATGCAACATATATTCTGATTTATGTTGATAATTTTATCATTACAGGAAGCAACATTGATGAAATTAAAGCTATTACAAATATTTTGAACTCTGAGTTTTCAATCAAAGACTTGGGTGACTTAAATTCTTTCCTGGGGGTTGAAGTCAAAAGAACTTCAGACTCTGAAATGCATCTTAATCAAAGAAAATACATTTCAGAAATTCTTCTCAGAGCTCAAATGCACAAAGCAAATCCTTTACCTACTCCTATGATTACAAACATAAAATTATCCAAGGATAAGGGAGAATATTTTCAAGATGGAAATTTTTTTACAAGCATTGTTGGTGCACTTCAATATGCTACAATAACCAGACCAGACATAGCATTTAATGTCAATAAGGTTAGCCAGTACATGCAAAGTCCTTTGGATAATCATTGGAAAGCAGTTAAGAGAATACTAAGATATCTCAAAGGAACTATAAATCATGGTTTAATTCTTAAGACCAGCAACACTCTAAACATTAATGCTTATGCAGATGCTGACTGGGGAAAACAGATTGTGATGATAGAAAATCAACTTCTGGTTACTGTATTTTCCTAGGTAAAAATCCTGTATCTTGGTGTGCTAAAAAACAAACTACAATGTCTAGATCAAATACTAAAGTAGAGTTCAGAAGTGTTGCTAGTTGTACTGCTGAAATTATGTGGATAGAGTCATTATTAAGTGAACTACAGATCATAACTTCAAAGAAACCAACAGTATGGTGTGATAATGTCAGTGCTATATCTTTATCCTAAAATCCAGTTTTACATTCAAAGACCAAACATATTGAATTGGATTTATACTTCATTTACCTTCCTTGGATCAAAAGGCAGACATCCTTACAAAGCCCTTGTCAAGACCATGTTTTTCTAAGCTCAAAGTGGAATTAAATGTAGATGTTACCAACACATTAGAAAGATCTGGGAGAATCATTTTCATTCCAAATTCATAGCTGAGGCATTGGTGGTTCTGATTGTTGTTGGATCTGCTTGTCACTGCCAGGACTTCATCAAAACATGCCAGTTCCTAGTCCAATTTAACCTCTATCAGTAAATCGAACTGTCTCAAGTGTTTCGAGCTCAAGCATAGTTCGATTTACCTGTCATGGAGGCCAGTGAAGGAAGATCTTCCATCAATCAGGACCGTAAAGTCGGAGGAGTCGCCACTATTTTGTTTTTCGAGAGCAAACCCTAACCCAAGGATAGGTTTGAAGGGGAGAAATGAAATATGTCAGCTCCGTCTTTTACCTATTATGTATTCATTTATATTGGGCCTGTATTAAATTGTCTCGGCCCATGGTTAAACCGTTACCCAAAACATTATATAAAAAGGGTAACATTGTATCATGTACATCAGTTCGAATCATTACAGTTTTTCACAAAACCTTTCATTTAAATTCTCTTTAGTTAAAACCAATATTCCCAACTATCTGCAAGGAAGCAGGATGGTCGTACAGGAAGATCCACCGTGGTCGGGGCAGTGCTTGGTGGTGCAGGTACATTGTGGAGGTGCGATGCGGTGGTGTGCTGAGAGGGTGTACTGTTGATGGCACGCTGACGAGCAGCGCTGGTGGGTGAACGGTGATATTTTTGTAAGCTTTCCTGAAGTAAGATGGATGGGAGTAGAGGGGATAAAGTTTCAACTGAAACTGTAAATAATAAATGGGTTGTTCTGACCATTTTCACCATGAAGTTTCAAGGTACGGTAAAGAAGATAAAAAATGGTCGCAGTGTTTAAGGGAAGGATGCGGTATTACATGGTACTTTCGTGAGGCTCGCGTGAAGAGTAGTGAGGACATCTAGGCGGTTGTTGTGTGTTAACCAAACACTGTTTTGGGGAAGTTGGTGGCAAACATTATAAAGATGATGGTTAAAGGAATGTCGGACTGGAATATCATAAAAGGGAATATTCCGTGTGTTATCAGGGAAGGGCTATGGTTGTTTTGGAGACGAGAGGCATTGATATGGCGGTCAAAAGGGGAATGACAAGTATATGTGAGCAAAAGGGAATACGGTGGATGGGTGAGGGAGAAAAAATACGTGAACCGAAGATGGGAAGAAGTCTGAAAACGAGAAGGTTATAAAAGGAGGAACAGTAGCGAAGACATTGTGAGTGTTTACTGGAAGGCGAGAGGGATGTTTGGCTAAAGCTATAGCATGTTTTTGAGAAGACATGCGAGAAGATGTGTGGAGATTGGTGGCAGAGTTGGTTACTGGAGGACTCGTGAGAAACCTGAAGAGAGGTGAGGTGAAAGCGGCGAGCAGGAGGACTGACGATGTCGGGGTTAGTCTAAGTCAGCTCTGGAAATCACTCATGAGCAGATGAACGTAATTAAGGATCGAAGTTTGAACTGGGTATGGGAAAGGAAAGAACGGGGCTAATGAACTGCACGGATTTCAGTAAGAATATAAGGAACAGTAGGAAGGTTTTAAACCGAGGAGGTGCATTTGCGTGAATATGGAGCAGCATTGTATCTCAAACGAAAAAGGAGAAAGATAAGTAAGGAGGCGTAGTTCACGTAACCACGAAACTTGGAAGGTGGATTAAGCCACCAATAATGAGATTAGCATGGTAATTAAGGTAACATAATTAACATAGTTAATTTAGGTTTTGAAATTAGTTAATTAATTATATACGTAATCGTTAACTTATAACGTCAATATCGCATTCGTTCGTGACCAGAATCGCATGGAATAAGGCCCATTGGAATTGCAGCAAATGGATTCTTCGCATATAAGCTGATTCAGAATTGTCTGGAATACAACTGGAAATTCATTTAATTTTAAACGTATGTTTAAAATTGATGAAACAATCTGAGCCGTCGATTAAATTAAAAGGTGAGTTAACTCTCACACCTTCTGGAATTCCATAATGTGATTAAATTCATATAATTAAGATCTATCGTTGATAGGATAAATTGGTTGATTTGGATGCCATGGATGTTATCTGTTTGATATTGATTACCGTTAATTATATGTGCTGTTTATTTTCACATTATTTTCATATGCATTGTTTGAACCCAAATTGACATTGAAACTTGTTTAGATATTGATGTTTAATAGAAATTCACTGTTATTGTGATTTTAATCAACAAACGGTATTGATTAATGAATTGGCAGCATATGATCTTAAATCCATCTTTTTGTTAAGATGTTGTTTTGCCGTAAGGCGAATCAGCAAAGTTAAATTATAAAAATTATATTTTTATAATTGAAGCGAAGTTTTAAATTATAATAGAAGTTCTATTATAGACTAATATTCTATAATTAGTTTTTATAAAGTAAATATAGACAATGGTCTGACATTTTAGATCAGTTACAAGTAAGTGAAGCTGTAATTATTCTACTAGTTAACATTTTGGATAATTATTTTAAGACAAACGGTTAAGCAATATTTTTAGATTAATTATATTAATCTAATGATAAGGATAAATTAAGATCAGTTAATGAATTAACTGGCGGTTTGAAGTTAACTAAATCAACTATTTGTTAAATTGATTATTTGATTAATTGATCTTCAATTAATCAAATGATAATAGTTAGAAATTAATTGGTCAAAGTTAATAAAATTTCTTAATCATTAATTACCTTTTTAATAAAGTTTAAAGGATTATTAAGCTAATATAATTAGTTAATGTTGGTTAAAGTAAGCAACCATTCTATTTTAAATTAATAACGAAGTAAACCATTTTACTTCAGCAATGATGAAGTTAATTATTTTTAATTATGATTATTTAAGTAATTACTTCATAAATGGCAATCATTTAAGATAGTAATTAATTGTAATAAGATGTTATTTGAAGTAAGTACAATAAATCGAATAGAAGTAGAACGTCGAAAGACGAAGAATGTTAATGGTTTAGGTTAAACAAGTTATAAGTAGAATTGTATAACATAGTGCAGCGAAGAGTTAATATTAAGTAAAATAGTTATAAACAACCGAGGTTTCAAAGTAAGAATATGGTGTTATAAAACCATATTTCAAATAAAACAAGAAATACAGTTTGATTGATATTAGAAGTAATATGGGGATTGAGTTACAGACTTATATCTATTCTGAGATAAGAACGTTGTCAATCAAGGTATAAGAGGTAAATAAAATACCTAACTTGAACGACTTCACTATTATCGAGGAATGATATTAGTTGGTAATGGGAAGGGATGTCGAGATTAGTTAAAAAGGGAAATAAAAAGGGTTTCATATAAATATGATGATATTAGTAAAGTGGAGTTTTGGTGAATATTGTCGTTGATTCTAAATAACGAAGGTAAAGAGTTTTGTCAAGATAAATAAATGGAATCGAATTCTAAATGATTTTAAAAGATTCGATAGAGGGTCTGAGTTGCCAATATACTTAACCGTACTTTTTTGACATTGATAGTTAAAACACCAAACTATCAATGAAATATATTGAACCTTTTTGACGTGTTGTTCCGAAGAGACCGGGATGTGAACTAGACCCAAAACCACTTCGAATCAATGTTGCGTTTGAAACTAATCTGCAGGGATATATATAAAGGAGCGTTGAAGGCCATAGACATTCATGAAACGGAAGAACTACTTATAATCTCGGGTTCGCGCCCCAAGATAAACTGTGGTTATGTCATGGTTGGAATCAATGGATTGCAAGGACCACTCGCTATTGATCTATAGGGTGATTCCTAGGATGCGGTAGGAAGGTGCCTTCGGTTTGTCCAGTTCCAGGACAACTTGTATGGATGGATGTCTGACAGAATATTTCCAAAGGGATTACTTACGTTGATTTCCTCAAACGTGTTTCTGTGGCGACGGAGAAGACACCTTCTCTTATAACCCAAGTATTTTTTTGGAAATCAATTAGTGATTTCTGGTGGATCTAATGATGTGGCATTCAAAGTGAATGGTGGACAGGTGTTCCAAAAGATACGTTATGACCTCAAGCCTCATCAACCGGAAAATGACAAAAATCGGGCAGGCAGCATGGCTAGGTGGGTCATAACCAAGCAGGGTCTATTATCACCAATCTAGAGAAATTCTTTATTTGTTCTCCTTTCGATTCTGTATCTCCGTGGATGTGCAGTGGGCCCTTAAAAACTGCTGGGTGGTAATATATTTGCTACACTCAAGCTAAATGAGTGGGCGGTCATGTGTGGCCGGGTTGCAAGACGTTCTTGTTGAACCCTGGTGTATCCTCTCTATAGTACACTGATCGGAAGGTGATCCCATACCTTGTCATAGTTGGAATCCAATCTCCAATAAGCGCCATGCGGTTTTTCGATTTAATAATAAATATGTAGAGCGTGAGATGCAGGCGTTCTACTAGATGATTATTTATTTGTGGTTTGATAGACACTATTATAATATCACTGGATTTTGATATATCAAAACTGTTTTGGGTTATAGTAAGGTAAAAATCGTCCGTGTTTATGTGTAGGCTAGTCTTACTATTATCCTTTTCTTTCAAAAAGGATTTATAAAGTGAAGCAAGTGTTTAATGTAAATTTATCACTGAAAGTATTCCAGACTGATCCGGGTGAATTTTGTTTTAAATCAAATGTGCTCGGGTCAGACCAAGTACATTTACAGATTCGGTTTCCGCTTGGAGTCCAGGAGCTGGAAGCAGGAGGCTTCACCGTTAGTTATCTAGAGTTTATTTCCGCCGTGTCTCATATATGATGTACTCTGATGATTGGTATGTATATATACGGTTTCTTTTTACGCAAAGAGATTTGATATATTATACTTTACTCGTTCCGCTGTGAGATTCTGATGTTCTTCTTATTCTTCTATTCTATTAGTTCTTTCTTTCGATTCTTCATCCTCTAACTTCTTTCTATTAACAGTCTAGATTTTCGTTACTTGGTTTTTTGGCAAGTAATACGAGATTATGTATTATTGTTGAAAATTCGAGCATCGAATTTTTCCCGGCCGTTACACTAATGCTGTGAGTGCTGCTATAGAGATTGAAGAGAAAACACGGTAAAGGAAATTTGAAGTTTGGCTTGAGTTTGAAAGAAACACAGAGAAATCTAAAGATGGCACAATTAGAAGCTATGGTATGTGTATCCATGGTATGCAAAAGATAACTATTACGAAAGATGGATGTACAACTATGTTTAAAAGACATTTAAGTAGATGTCGTGTTCGCATTGCTAGACAAAAGCAACAAAAATTATTAGGGAAGGAAATTTTGAAAGAAAAAACTTCCGATGACTATGATTTGATTGGGAAATTAGCTCTTTATAAATATGACAAGGAAAAAAGACAGAAATAATGACTACAATGATTATAGTGCACGAGTATCCTTTCAGAATGGTTGAACATGAGTTTGTTATCTTATATTCTCAAACGTTGAATCCTGAATTTGAGCAAATTTCACACTTAACCATTAAAAGTGAATGCTTAAAAGTATATGAAAAGGAAAAGAAAAAACTAAAAGGAACACTAAAGGGTATGGGAAGAGTAAGTTTAACAGCTGACCTATGGACATCAAATCAAACAATAGGATATATGTGCCTTACTTGTCATTTTTTGGACTCAAATTGGAAATTACAAAAGTGTGGTAGCCTTGCACCGCCACATAAAGGTATTGCTATTGCTGATGCTATTTTTGCATACCTTGTAGATTGGGGGATAGAGAATAAAATATCTTCAATTACACATGATAATACGTCTTTTAATGATATAGCTTTGAGAACATTGGAAGAAAAAATTTCATTATAGGGTAGACTTTATTTCAATGGAAAGATCTTCCATGTTGGATGTTGTGCACATATTTTGAACCTAATGGTGCAAGATGATTGAGTGAAGTAAAAGGCGTGCTACAAAATATCCGAGAAAGTGTGAAGTATTTTAAAATGTCTCCCGAACGACTTAGCAAATTTGTAGATAGAGTTACAACTTCCGATCCCTAAATATTTAATCCTTGATGTTTCTACTTGTTGGAATTCAACATATGAAATGCTAGAGTGTGCGATTCAATTTAAAAAAGTGTTCTCTATGTACGGAGAGAGGGATCCATCTTATACTTGTCTTCCCTCTACAATTGATTGGCACAAAGCTGAATAATTTTGTAAAATTCTAGAAATCTTTAATGAAGCTTCTCATGTTTTTTCTGGTCCTTCTTATCCGACTTCTAATTTATTTCTTCTGGAACTTTGTAAGACTAAACAAACATTGGAGGATAAGATGATGGAGTTTGAAAATTATTTTTATAAGAGCAAAATGGTAAACAAAATGAATAATTTTTTTGAAAAATATTGGGGTGAATACAATTTTTTTTACTGTCAATTGCTTGTGTCCTTAACCCTAGGTACAAAATGAAATAACTTGAGCTTTGTTTTCCGAAGATTTATCCTACTGCTGAATCAGATCAAAATCTGAAATATTTAGCTTCTTCTTTGCAAGATTTATATGCTAAGCATGTTTTGAATACACCATTGGATATTAATTATGGCAGAAAAAGGGACAATTACTATGATTCTAATAGTAAATTAATGACAAAGAGTGTAACACCCCACCTCCGCCAGGGTCACTCTTGCAAGTACACTGGCTTTGGTGGAGCGTTGGACAAGGTAAACATGCACAGAATTATTACAAGACAGAACATATAAAACAGCGGAAGTAAAACCAAATTTCATTACCTTATAAAATAATAAGGTCTAAAGCCTTTTACATCAGAATACATCAAAACCTGTCTTGCAATAGTAAAGAAGCATAAAACCTTTTCATAAATTATTCCCCAAGTAAAACAGTAAAGTAGCCATAGCCAAGAAAAGTCCAAGCCATATGATGACCTTCAAGAAGAAGAAGTCCGATCTAAACAACAGTATTTCCTCCCTGAAAACCTGGAGGGGGGGAACGAAAGACAAAGAGGCGAAAGAAAACGGGGTCAGTCATAAAGACTGGTAAGTCCTATCTACTTCCAGCATAAAAACAGGTAAAGGTAACATGACATGCATAAACTGAAAGTGAACATAAGGATGATGACAAGATAGATAAACTAAACCAAGATAACAGGATAAACTACTGCATCAAGATAAACTAATGTATCACGATAAACTATGGTATCAAGATAAGTCAAGGTATCACATCGCTAGGTTACTATCAAGTATAATATTCCAAGGTATCTATCATGTATATTTGCTCTGCACCCTCCGTACTAGTATCCCAATCCTGTGTCATGTGTTAACTATGAATGTCCCCTGCCCAAGTCATGAAACGATCCATGTCAACCTAATATATCGCATACATAGGTTTTCCTAACTCGTATGTTTCTTTCCAAGTATAAGTTCAGTCCTTTGCCGTAGGCCGTACGGGCTTTCCCATGTAAATCTATACAACCTCAACGTAGTACCATTTTATCCTTGATGTTGTTTTGGACTGCTACCCTTGATCTGGTTATGTTTTCTTACCATGAACTATCGCGTGTTCACTTAGGTTTTATGCCACCTAGGACCACTAGGGATTATGCTACCTAATGAACGTTTTCGTGTCTTGGTTTGGGTTCAAGCCACCTAGGGCTACTAGGGATTATGCTACCCGTCAACCGCGCTTTTTTTCCCCACGTATGAATCGTGAATCATTTTCCATGTCTAGACGCACATGTATCTCAATGTGCTATCCGAGTTCCGTTCCAGGGCAAATCAAGAAATACGGAACTCGGTCGGGAGCTTTAAGTCATCTGCCGATGCAGATATCAAGGTCTATTTTTGTATCCGTGGCTACGGTCCCACGTGACCCCTCCCTCAACTACTGAAAGGCAATCCAAGAAAAATCATGCACGAGAACTATACTCCGGCCCCCTATGCCCCACTTACCTATTGGCCAACCTCACCCATAACTCGATAGCAAGTATATGGTCTGTTGGGAGTCCTCTGCCTTTCCGTACGTACATGATTGACTAAAGATGGTAGGTGGTCGACGACGCGCTATCCAGGGCTAAAACAAGTATCGCCGACCCCACGCTAATCCACCCCAGTCTTTAGGTTGCTCGCATAGCAACCAAGGCATACCCTTGGTTCTTCTACCGCATACCTTAACCTCTGTGAGCCCAGGAGGATCATCTGCAACCTCACAGAGGGATACCAAGAGTACCCTCACGTCCCCTGAAGCTACTGCTTCGTCACCCAGTTCGCTGGAGCCTTTATCTAAGTCAGATAATTTGATCCTCCACGTGTGTTTATGTAAGCGATGGCCTACCGTATCAGGTTACTCATCTATAAATGAACTGGTCTAGTTTTCTTGACTAAGAATTATTACTTAGTTATCCTTAACTAAGGTTTATCACTTAGCTTCTTTTCCGCATTATCCTTGTTAACTACGAATTCTCCACTTAGTCTCCTGAACTAAGGTTTTTGTCTAATGGGTTAAGTATAGATTAACCTTATCAAATTACCGAGTCGAGTTGGTTAAGTATATTCAGGCGGTTCGTGTCTTAACCCTATCCAATTACCATGTTAGATTGGTTAAGTGTAGGTTAACTTAACCCCATCAATTTACCGTGTTTAGATTGGTTAAGTGTAGGTTAACTTAACCCCATCCACTAATTATCGAGTTGGATTAGTTAAGTATAGATTTACTTAACCCCATCTACTAATCGTGTTATAGTGGTTAAGTATAATTTAAACGATCTTGTGACTTAACCCTACCAAGTTCTCATATTAGATCGGTTAAGTATAGGTTACTTAACCTCATCAAATTACCGAGTCTAGATTAATTAAGTGTAGATTACTTAACCCCATCTAATTACCGTGTCTAGATTAGTTAAGTGTAGATTACTTAACCCCATCAATTTACCATGTTTAGATTAGTTAAGTATAAGTTACTTAACCCCATCCCCTAACTGTATTATACGGTTAAGTGTCATTAAGAAGTCAAGTCCGGTTTCACTTAACCTACCCATTCATGTCATATCGGTTAAGTGTCATTAGTCAAATTTACTTAACCTTATCATGTAGCATTAATTAAATTAATGCACCCTCAACCTCTCACATTAGACTCTGTTGTGGTTACTAGTTAAGCCGGGCGGGTCTTGGTAGTTTTACACCACAACCTAGTCTAACCTCGGGTTTTAGGTGCGACATGACCAACTTCTCACATTGGGTCTTATTGTTTGCAACTACTTGTTAGGCCGGTCGGGTCCGGGTAGTTTGACGTTGCAAACTTAACCTAACCTCGAGTTGGTCACTTTCATGTTTAGTCTAGTGTCTTATTACACTTACAACCCACACATGTCTAGTTCAAGTTCCATGTTTTCCTACGTGTCATGTCCACATTTAAGTGTATCATTAATGTCATGTTCTCATGTAAGGCCCATGTCAAGTTATCACATCATGATCATGTTTTCATGTATAATCTGGATCAATATTCCATGTCAAGTTTTCAAGTTATATTCACGCTTATTACCAATTTACCCAAATCAAGTTCTAGCCAAAGTTACATGTTGTTAAGTTCATGCCCCAATAAACCCACATCATGGTTCATGTTCCCAATTCCACTTATGCATAATTTAGCATAAGCCTAATCCCTTGATTTAACTTACCTAGCCCCCAAAACCCGTGATTTAATTCATATGCCAATTCATGTATACCCAAACTTGCAAGTTATATTGGCAACGTCCCAAATTTCCCTTTTTGTTCATGTTATGCAAACGATCCTACTACACACCTATGCCCCAAATAGGTGAAATCCCAATGTTTTCCCCGTATACAAATCGCACGTAAATCGTAGTTTAGGCCTAGGTCCGAAATCGACCAAGGTTCATCAAAAGAAAATAAATAGGGGAAGGTAGAGACTTTGCATAAAACAAGATCCGAGAGGAAATCATTACTATATGCATGATAAGGACATGAAAGAGTGATTTGCAACATGCATAGATCCGAATTAATGTCATAGCAACATTCCCAAAGATCAAGATCCAAAATAAAAAAAGAATAAGTTTGAATCCGTTATCATACTTAGATCAATTCCGAATTTATCCCATGTCATATTCAAGTTATCGTTTCAATCTAAGAGTAGCTAGAACTTACATAGCGTGGCTTAGCGAATGAGCATGAACCGTCTTGACGAAGAAAGGTGGCTCCTTTGTTGAAGAATCATCATGAAATCGTCGTAGCAACGTTGATCGAGCCTTGATTTGGTGTAGCAAGCTTGTACCTTTCGATTTGGATCCGATTTGAATGCATAGACTCTTGGAGTTGTAGATGGAGGCCATGATCAACTAGCATTTGGCCAGCACTTCGTGGAATGAGTGATTTGTGAGGGTTTAGGCTAGGTGTTAGGGTGTTTTTATAGATGTAGGAGCTAATTTAGGCCATAGGATTAACCCTAGGATAGATCTGAGCCATCAAAAAGCGTCAAAAGCCTCCAAAACCAGTCCAAACAGCAAGTAGATGCACCCAGGAAAATCTGGCCCGACCAGGGGGGTCGACCCAGGGGTCGACACCCATGTCGACCCCTTGGAGGGGGGTGGACACATGGGTCGACACTGGTGTCGACCCCGTGTCTAGCGGGAATTTTCCCGCCTTCTATTTTGGGCTGAATTTGGAATCTGTTTTCGTTTTCGAATTTTTCGTGAAACTTCGCGAGGCCATATCTCGGTCATACGGACTCCGATTTACGAAATTTCGGACTCTATTTCGCGTATTTTTCCAAGAAGAATGCAATGGCGCAACCCGTTTTATCTGATTCAGATTTTAACATTTAATTCTGCCTTGATTCTTGTCTTAACACGTTGTTAAAAATCCGGGTTGTTACATTCTCCCCTCCTTTAAGGATTTCGTCCCCGAAATCTCCAAGTTAGGAAGAACGTATCCTACCATCCATCATCCATCTAATCAAAACATCATCCACAGGCAACCATTGTCCTTAACAGACTTCTAATGCTTTATGAATACATGCAAAGAGTGTGTGTATATGTTCCTGAGCTAATGCTAATGATCAGGCCTGAATGATCTTTCTAATGCAAAATATGTTTAGTGCCATGAGTCCAACATGTATGCAAATAGTCCTAGTCATATAAACACTATATGTGTGTACAAACATTCATCCATATGCAACATCCACATGATAACATATTCAATTTCATCCATAACAGGTATAAATACTCGTGCATATGCAATATGAAAAGTGAGTGCGTCGATCTAGTATCTAGTGTGTATTCGCGCATCCACGAGCAACCACTTGCAACCAATTGCAACCATATCAATCATAACATGTTTCAAATACATGTTTACATCCATAGGGTTCTACCTAAGGGTTCCCAAGACAGGATCGAGAAGATAAACAAGACAAACTCCTTACGGGGTTTGTAACAGAAATAGGACCGAGAGGATATCCACCAAGCGATAACATGCAAGTAAGCTCTACAGGAGAACCAAGGATCAAAGATATATTCTTAAAAAGAGACATGATGCGCGCGTCTAAGCCGCATTTCCATGAGCTTAATTCCATTGTGCCTTGACCGCCTCTGACTTCATGTTTTCGTAGCTCCTTGATTCCTATTTCCAGGATATGAGTTAGAACTCATTTCACTGTCGCCTCTTATTCCATTCTCACTTATTCTTTCCTAGTATACTTGGCTCAAACTTATCTGCGTACTCATGCAAGCTCTCCAAAATTCACTAGGGAATTCTGGATCTCGTTTACCGGTGCCAATCCATGTTGCCAAGCGTACCTACTAGGGTGATCTCTATAGCTCATGCGTAATCGAGATAAACCATCCGTCCTATTGGCGTCCACTACCCGAACGGATTACCAATCATCAATAAATGTATCCAGGGATTCTAGGTAACTAATCATGGCATAACCCAAAAGGTTACGCGAGACTTCAAGGGTATTACCAAGGCAAGTCAAGAGTCTAACTACCCTCCTTTCCAAACTGAGAATGGCATCCTTTACTGGGTAACCATTTTATCGCTCGAATCAATCTCTAGCCCAAAAACACGAGTCTTACTTCCACACTGAACACTGGGCCTAGAGATTCTCGAATCCAAACAAGTCATGAATAAATGGACCGATCCTCCAACAAGATTTGGGACAAAAATGGGATCCTTTACCCTGCTAGTACTAAGGTGCAGAGACTCAACTATCGAAGCAGACTCGAATGATGCGATGATCAAAACAAAGTCTGGACAGGATGATAGAAAAGAAAGGCTAAACCTCTAACAGAAACAGTACCATTCCTCTTAGGTACGCTAGAAGTGAGAGCATATAATTGCCCTCCCGCTGATCTTGTCCTCATCTCCCTTGGTGGATCAAGCCATACCATCAAGCTGCTTGTCCTTAAGCTTGTATCCTTTATCCTTTTTCCTTATTATCTTTTCTTGAAATGCGGCAACAGGTCTCTCGAGAACTACCTCCATCGCACGGAAAACACTTACGTAGCTAGACAAGGATTATTCGCAGTTAAAACTACTGTGACTACAGACGGAGGAAAGAAAGGGAAAGAGATTCAATCAAGGAAACAAAGGATAGTGCTAATGGCTTTTTGGGGAATAGCCTTTTTCTTTAAAAACTTTTCTTGAAAAATGCTTCTTTGTAAACGGTTTTTCAAATAGTTTTTCAGAAGGTTTTAAAAACTTTTGCCCAGTCTGGTAACCTTCTGCTCTGATACCAAATGTAACACCCCACCTCCGCCAGGGTCACTCTTGCAAGTACACTGGCTTTGGTGGAGCGTTGGAAAAGGTAAACATGCACAGAATTATTACAAGATAGAACATATAAAACAGCGGAAGTAAAACCAAATTTCATTACCTTATAAAATAATAAGGTCTAAAGCCTTTTACATCAGAATACATCAAAACCTGTCTTGCAATAGTAAAGAAGCATAAAACCTTTTCATAAATTATTCCCCAAGTAAAACAGTAAAGTAGCCATAGCCAAGAAAAGTCCAAGCCATATGATGACCTTCAAGAAGAAGAAGTCCGATCTAAACAACAGTATTTCCTCCCTAAAAACCTGGGAGGGGCACGGAAGACAAAGAGGCGAAAGAAAACGGGGTCAGTCATAAAGACTGGTAAGTCCTATCTACTTCCAGCATAAAAACAGGTAAAGGTAACATGACATGCATAAACTGAAAGTGAACATAAGGATGATGACAAGATAGATAAACTAAACCAAGATAACAGGATAAACTACTGCATCAAGATAAACTAATGTATCACGATAAACTATGGTATCAAGATAAGTCAAGGTATCACATTGATAGGTTACTATCAAGTATAATATTCCAAGGTATCTATCATGTATATTTGCTCTGCACCCTCCGTACTAGTATCCCAATCCTGTGTCATGTGTTAACTATGAATGTCCCTAGCCCAAGTCATGAAACGATCCATGTCAACCTAATATATCGCATACATAGGTTTTCCTAACTCGTATGTTTCTTTCCAAGTATAAGTTCAGTCCTTTACCGTAGGTCGTACGGGCTTTCCCATGTAAATCTATACAACCTCAACGTAGTACCATTTTATCCTTGATGTTGTTTTGGACTGCTACCCTTGATCTGGTTATGTTTTCTTACCATGAACTATCGCGTGTTCACTTAGGTTTTATGCCACCTAGGACCACTAGGGAATATGCTACCTAATGAACGTTTCCGTGTCCTTGTTTGGGTTCAAGCCACCTAGGGCCACTAGGGATTATGCTACCCGTCAACCGCGCTTTTTTTCCCCACGTATGAATCGTGAATCGTTTTCCATGTCTAGACGCACATGTATCTCAATGTGCCATCCGAGTTCCGTTCCAAGGCAAATCAAGAAATACGGAACTCGGTCGGGAGCTTTAAGTCATCTGCCGATGTAGATATCAAGGTCTGTTTTTGTATCCGTGGCTACGGTCCCACGTGACCCCTCCCTCAACTACTGAAAGGCAATCCAAGAAAAATCATGCACGAGAACTATACTCCGGCCCCCTATGCCTCACTTACCTATTGGCCAACCTCACCCATAACTCGATAGCAAGTATATGGTCTGTTGGGAGTCCTCTGCCTTTCCGTACGTACACGATTGACTAAAGATGGTAGGTGGTCGACGACGCGCTATCCAGGGCTAAAATAAGTATCACCAACCCCACGCTAAACCACCCCAGTCTTTAGGTTGCTCGCATAGCAACCAAGGCATACCCTTGGTTCTTCTACCGCAGACCTTAACCTCTGTGAGCCCAGGAGGATCATCTGCAACCTCACAGAGGGATACCAAGAGTACCCTCACGTCCCCTGAAGCTACTGCTTCGTCACCCAGTTCGCTGGAGCCTTTATCTAAGTCAGATAATTTGCTCCTCCTCGTGTGTTTATGTAAGCGATGGCCTACCGTATCAGGTTACTCATCTATAAATGAACTAGTCTAGTTTTCTTGACTAAGAATTATTACTTAGTTATCCTTAACTAAGGTTTATCACTTAGCTTCTTTTCCCCATTATCCTTGTTAACTACGAATTCTCCACTTAGTCTCCTGAACTAAGGTTTTTGTCTAATGGGTTAAGTATAGATTAACCTTATCAAATTACCGAGTCGAGTTGGTTAAGTATATTCAGGCGGTTCGTGTCTTAACCCTATCCAATTACCATGTTAGATTGGTTAAGTGTAGGTTAACTTAACCCCATCAATTTACCATGTTTAGATTGGTTAAGTGTAGGTTAACTTAACCCCATCCACTAATTATCGAGTTGGATTAGTTAAGTATAGATTTACTTAACCCCATCCACTAATCGTGTTATAATGGTTAAGTATAATTTAAACGATCTTGTGACTTAACCCTACCAAGTTCTCATATTAGATCGGTTAAGTATAGGTTACTTAACCTCATCAAATTACCGAGTCTAGATTAATTAAGTGTAGATTACTTAACCCCATCTAATTACCGTGTCTAGATTAGTTAAGTGTAGATTACTTAACCCCATCAATTTACCATGTTTAGATTAGTTAAGTATAAGTTACTTAACCCCATCCCCTAACTGTATTATACGGTTAAGTGTCATTAAGAAGTCAAGTCCGGTTTCACTTAACCTACCCATTCATGTCATATCGGTTAAGTGTCATTAGTCAAATTTACTTAACCTTATCATGTAGCATTAATTAAATTAATGCACCCTCAACCTCTCACATTAGACTCTGTTGTGGTTACTAGTTAAGCCGGGCGGGTCCGGGTAGTTTTACACCACAACCTAGTCTAACCTCGGGTTTTAGGTGCGACATGACCAACTTCTCACATTGGGTCTTATTGTTTGCAACTACTAGTTAGGCCGGTCGCGTCCGGGTAGTTTTACGTTGCAAACTCAACCCAACCTCGAGTTGGTCACTTTCATGTTTTGGTCTAATGTCTTATTACACTTACAACCCACACATGTCTAGTTCAAGTTCCATGTTTTCCTACGTGTCATGTCCACATTTAAGTGTATCATGAATGTCATGTTCTCATGTAAGCCCCATGTCAAGTTATCACGTCATGATCATGTTTTCATGTATAATCTGGATCAATATTCCATGTCAAGTTATCAAGTTATATTCACGCTTATTACCAATTTACCCAAATCAAGTTCTAGCCAAAGTTACTTGTTGTCAAGTTCATGCCCCAATAAACCCACATCATGGTTCATGTTCCCAATTCCACTTATGCATAATTTAGCATAAGCCTAATCCCTTGATTTAACTTACCTAGCCCCCAAAACCCGTGATTTAATTCATATGCCAGTTCATGTATACCCAAACTTGCAAGTTATATTGGCAACGTCCCAAATTTCCCTTTTTGTTCATGTTATGCAAACGATCCTACTACACACCTATGCCCCAAATAGGTGAAATCCTAATGTTTTCCCCGTATACAAATCGCACGTAAATCGTAGTTTAGGCCTAGGTCCGAAATCGACCAAGGTTCATCAAAAGAAAATAAATAGGGGAAGGTAGAGACTTTGCATAAAACAAGATCCGAGAGGAAATCATTACTATATGCATGATAAGGACATGAAAGAGTGATTTGCAACATGCATAGATCTGAATTAATGTCATAGCAACATTCCCAAAGATCAAGATCCAAAATAAAAAAAGAATAAGTTTGAATCCATTATCATACTTAGATCAATTCCGAATTTATCCCATGTCATATTCAAGTTATCGTTTCAATCTAAGAGTAGTTAGAACTTACATAGCGTGGCTTAGCGAATGAGCATGAACCGTCTTGACGAAGAAAGGTGGCTCCTTTGTTGAAGAATCGTCATGAAATCGTCGTAGCAACGTTGATCGAGCCTCGATTTGGTGTAGCAAGCTTGCACCTTTCGATTTGGATCCGATTTGAATGCATAGACTCTTGGAGTTGGAGATGGAGGCCATGATCAACTAGCATTTGGGCAGCACTTCGTGGAATGAGTGATTTGTGAGGGTTTAGGCTAGGTGTTAGGGTGTTTTTATAGATGTAGGAGCTAATTTAGGCCATAGGATTAACCCTAGGATAGATCTGAGCCATCAAAAATCGTCAAAAGCCTCCAAAACCAGTCCAAACAGCAAGTAGATACACCCAGGAAAATCTGGCCCGACCAGGGGGGTCGACCCAGGGGTCGACACCCATGTCGACCCCTTGGAGGGGGGTCGACACATGGGTCGACACTGGTGTCGACCCCGTGTCTGGTGGGAATTTTCCCGCCTTCTATTTTGGGCTGAATTTCGAATCTATTTTCGTTTTCGAATTTTTCGTGAAACTTCGTGAGGCCATATCTCGGTTATACGGACTCCAATTTACGAAATTTCGGACTCTATTTCGCGTATTTTTCCGAGACGAACGCAATGGCGCAACCCATTTTATCTGATTCAGATTTTAACATTTAATTCTGCCTTGATTCTTGTCTTAACACGTTGTTAAAAATCCGGTTTGTTACAAAGTGTAGATCTGAACTTGAAATATGGGCTAAAGAGTTTGAGATTTTAGAACCATCTGAATCAGAGTTGGATGTATATTTGAAGGAACTTCGTTATAAATATAATGGGTTAGATGAAAAATTCAATATATTGGACTGGCGGAAATTCAATTCTTCGAAATATAAATTATCAAGCATGACACACAATATACTTTCTATTCCAATAAGTAGTGTTGCATCTGAATTTGCCTTTTGTGCTGGTGGTAGAGTTCTTGATCAGTTTCGAAGTTCTTTGAAGTCTGAGATGGTTGAAACTTTGATATGTATTAATGATTGGTTGCAAACCAATTATGCATTCAAAGACGTAAATATATCTTCATCTTTTGTTAATATAATATTTAAAAAAATTGTGTTTGGCAAGTCACAATCATTTAATTGCCACAATAACTCTGTTGCTTTTTATGTATGATAAGGTGCAACATGAAGAAGAATCCTAGTACATCGAACTTGACTAAATGGAATTGAAAACATGCTCAGTCACTGGTAACCAAATTTCGTGCCCCTTTTAAAATTATTGTATGAAATTTCAATAACTTTTCTTCTTTGATTAGCACAAAAGAAAGATGCTGAATTTTTAATTGTTATGTCATGGATTGGTTGTTATTTCATGTTTGAGATATCATATTTCAATGAACACAATACACTTTAATCCTGCCATCAATTTTGATTTCATAGATGTGCTATTTTTACATTTCATACTTCAAATGCCATTCAGTTTAAACTCATTAATTGTACTATTTTTTGCTTTTACTAAGTTTAAACAAGTCGGTCACAACTAAGACAAATGCAACCATCAGCGAAAATATCTTCTGTATGGTTCAATCTGTATTTCATCTAATTTCAAATGTTAGTGAAGATTTGGACATCATAATGCAATAGTCATACTTCCCTTATTTTTCAGTAAATTTAAGTGACCCGGTAGTATATAATCAATTAGAAGAAGGCATACACAAATGAAGAGCTAGGGAAGAATGGACATGATAAATGTGACAAACTTTAATTAGAAAATTCGAAAGTAATGCTACAGAAGTTTCTTTTGAAACAAGGACATTATTCCTCGTTAGACAATTGCAGGTGTTTGCCTCTTAAATTTTAATATGCTTTTAGAGGTTTAACCATTGCAACACATTGTTGTTTGCTACAATGCATTTGACTGAAAAATGCTAGATGTAGGATATAATGCATAAATCAATATGTTCGACACATATCAATACCTAAAATTTTAAATATAACATCGATAATACCTACGAAGAAATATGAATTTAGTTTTGGTTTAAGAAAAGTGAAAATTAGGATCACATCCCTAAAACATTTCAAAATCCACGCCACGTCCCTTCCAAACTTTACATGTAAACCCGCCCCCTATTTTAAGCTGCTGCTCCAATTTTTTCGTCCTTTCCACCACTTGGTCCAGCATCTTCCACCTTTTACGTGTTTTCACCCAAAAAAAAATGCATCTGCTTTATTAAAAAAAAATTCAAAAAATAGGAAATATTCCCAGAAGCATTCAAAAAAAAACAAAAAAAAGTTGCATACTTCTGTGCAACTATTGCCTATAGTAGCATACATGTATGCATATATTTTTTCAGCGTTTTATGTTGAAAATCTGGACCAATATATGCATACATGTATGCAACTATTTGCAAATAACTACATACATGTATGCATACAAAGTTGAACTGAGATTCACGTGTAACGAAAAGTTGCATACATGAATGCAACTATTCTGTATATATGCATGCATGTGTGCAACAAATTTAAAGGGACGACGACTTCTGAATATGTGCATGAATGCATGCATGTATTCTGTACAAGTATAGATGCGTGCAACAATATCTGAAAACGACGAATGCTTGAAAAGACATGCCACATTTGAATATATGCATAAAAGGTTGCGTATATTGTTGTTTAGCTGCATACATGTATGCATTTATACTGCAGTTGGACACAACACTGAAATATAAGCATTAATATATGCAACTATTTAAGAATAGGTAACCTGCTGTTTCGCTGTTTTTGTGTTATTTTGGGTTTTGATGTGGTTTTTGATTGTTTTAACACATGAATTTTTTGGTGTGCATGTGTTTAAATTAATAATGAAATTTCGTGATTTTTTTATATTTTTTTCATGATTTTTTGAAAAATAGGGACCTAATTTACAATATGTTTAGCACCGGGTGTGAGCCTAATTTTGAAACTTAATAGGGACATGTGACAAACGGACCCTTAAGAAAAAGCTTTGAAATAAAAAGCTCGTCAAACATGAAAAAGAAATATATGCATTTGATGAAGTGCAAACATTTTTTTTTTTTGAACAAAATAGTCAGTCTATATATAATTCTTAAAATAAACCTGTTTTAAATTAGCTTTATTTGAAACATGAACAAATTTAAAGGCATCGATATATTTTAACTTATACTTTAAAGGCAACTCTAAGATATATATATGCATGTTTATGCATCTTTGTACATGTGCACTTACAAAGATATATTTATATGGGTGACTTTATGTTAGGACATCTCTTGTCTCATTTTTGCTGAAGGCTAAGTTTGCTGTGTTGGGGAGCTCGAAGGCTAAGTTTGCCATTTTTGCTGTTGTTGGGGAGCCAAGTTTGCTATTTTCGGTATTGGGCTGCAGAATCTACTAGCATTTTGTGGCTGGCAAATGTTTTTTGACATTTTGTGGAGATTGAAAAGTTGTATCTTAATTATTCTTAGTTGGATTAAAATCCTATTACTACTGTCTTGGATATTTCTCATTTATATTTTGTTTGGAAGCTCTGTTCTGTATGCCATATTGTCAGTTGATATCATATATTTATTTCTAATTCTAGTTTTATGTTATCACGGTTGCAGTTTATTCTACTTATTTGTTATTACAGTTCACACACTTGAACTTAATATAAAAATACGTGTTTAGAAATAATTTGGATTGTAGGGTGCATGGCTGCATGCTGTTATCTTTTGGAGAAGACCGCAACTAAGATGGCCAAACTGTACAATAAATTACATGCGCATGATGCTTATATATGTACAAGACTACTCAGTTATTTACACGTACTTGCTAGTTTTTCCCGAGTCTGTCCGAGTCCGACGGGATTAACACGGTCACTGTAAATTTTCCGAGGATCGGGATCGAACATAATTCCAATAGTTCGTACGTTATCGAGTTGGACATTTGTCTGTTCGATTTACAGTTTCGTCCAAATTCACACATTTTACTGTCTGGTCCGACCGGTCCATTTTACAGCCCTATTCGCTAATTGGACAGATAGCAGGTTGATGTCGAAGCTTTATTGAGCCCATGCCATAGATTTGAACGTGAATGTATTACCACCTCCTTCGTAATATATTGAAACTATAATTACTAGCATGATAAATTGTTAAATATAAAGAATAATTACTGAATAATTATAATTAGTAATTATAAGTTATTTATTTATAAATTATAATGGGTTACAAATAAGCTTTTTATGATTATTGACTTGTACATTCGTTCTGATTAAAATAATTAGCAATTGCTTTGGATTCTAAGAAATTGAAAAGCGAGACATGAAATTTTGGATTACTTTCTGTTTTTGTCCTTGACAATTATTTGATTTTACTCTTAACCATTAACTGATTTTACTATTAACCATTAAAATAATTAAATTTATTTGTGTGTGTCTATAGAGTTGGCATAAGAACTTTCTCACGCCATTACCACATCAATCTGAATTTGTTTAAAATTCTTATAGGCGTAGGAACGGAGTAGAAGATTGCTACGTCTTTCCTACGACAAATGTTATGACGTAGTGAATTTCCTATGCCTTTTCCACGACATAATTATTTTTCTACATGCTATGGTAGACATAGGAAATGCGTAGGAAGTTTCCTACGCCTTTCCTATGTCATTTCCTCTTTCTACATGTTTATTACGTTATTTGTATGCCCCACATTTTGGTGTAGGAACGTTGTAGGAAATTTGTGTAGAAAGTTCAAGTGTTTTCTTGTAGTGAATAAGTTAGAGCATCTAATTTACCACCAATTCAAAAGCTATGGCCATAAAAAAGATAATCATAGGTAAAATGGTTATACAAAAATTCAAAAAAAAAAACATAGATGTCTAAAATATCCTAGATGGCCATATTTAAAAATACTAGAATGATACGACCTCACATGAATTAAATATAATTATTTTTACGATTTTCCAATACGTAAAATACAGAACATTACATGACCCTTGCATAAGATAAAAGGGATACTTTTTGAAGATAACCATTCAAGTAGTAACATATGGACTTGCATTCTAAGAAAGATCGGTCATGCATCCTCTAATTATAATTGTTATGACAATTATGTTGCTTAAATGAGTAAAGGCTGAACGGAGTGAGCTTAAATTGAGAGATCAATGCTGCAGGACAAAATTAGCAGCGCATCCAAAGCCCAAACCACTAACTTGTAGAGAAATGGATTAACAGTTAAGGAAACCAACGAAGCAATGTTCGGCCTAAATACAAAAAAACGCCTATATAGGAGACAAATCACCAATCCTTGCCTCATATGTTGCACCATTGGATGATCAGCACAAGCTCAGATGGTAGCACTCAATAAACTACCTCAGCAATCCATATAGGAAACTTTCCAACAATGGAGTTATGGTATGCTAGCCATAAATGAACAACAATCCTAAAGCATAACAATTTTTCAACACCAAATATTAAAAATAAAATATTATCATATATTAGAGCTCTCTTCAAAAACTTATTAACAGTAGAAACACTTAGATTCTATGTAATGAGCCTTCCGATTAATGAGAGCAAGTAAACAAAAAAATGACTGTGGACCTAGGGACTTTCGATCGGAACCGCTATAAGGTCCGCTGTTAAGTTACTCCCTATAATTTACCTTCTTCCCATCTATAATTGTGATTCTATGATTCAACATTACATACTCTAGTTTGACTACACCACAACTCAGTAATCTCATAAGCAGGACCTTTAGCCTAACCATCTCGAAGAACCATACCTTCGGATCTTAGGGTGTTGATGAGACTTTGCATTAACAGTGGCAGTATTTGAAAACTTAAGGGTGGACTTTGAATTGTTATGAGAAATCCTTGTTTCCTTTCAAGTTTCTAGAAAAGACGAAAGACAGTGAATTCTAAAAGAACAACCGTCCATTATAGCTGGAAAGTGTTCCATTATGACTTGATGGAGTCCATGTTGGAAATAATCTTGGTTTTTGGGAAATAATTAATTGTGTTGCCAAATTTGTATTTGTATTAATGTAAGAATTAAATTAAGAATAAGGAAAATCTAGATTTCCTATTTATGTAATTTTAGAGAATTCTAGATAAAGCATTGCCTAGAACATTCCAGAGAATGCATTGCATTATAAAAGGATATTGTCTCCTCAATGTATGCATGCAATTGAGTTTGAAGAAAAAATAATAAACAAATTCATTTCCTCCTCACACAATATTATCTCTCAAATTTCTTCTTCTTCTAAAATTTCTAACAGTGGTATCAGAGCGAGGTTAGATAATCAAGGAAGATGGCAAATGTAACGTCACTCTTTCAAGTTCCCTCATTGGAGAAAGATAATTATGACTATTGGAGAATCTGCATAAAGGCGTTGTTTGCATCGCAAGATGCATGGGATATCGTAGAAAATGGGTATGAAGAACCCGCCGACATTTTCGTCTTATCCCAAATTGAAAGGGATAATTTAAAAAATCTGAAGAAGAAGGATCAGAAGGCTCTTACGCTCATTTATCAAAGTTTAGATGACGCTATGCTCAAGAAGATAGCTAATGCAAAAAATAGTGAGGAAGCATGAGTGATTTTGGAGAATGCCTTTAAAGGAATCGATAAGGTGAAGAAAATTAGACTACAAACTATGCGAGGTGAGTTTGAAGCTTTACATATGAAATCATCAGAATCAATTAACAAATATTTTTCTCGAGTTCTATCTATTGTAAATCGAATGAAAAGATATGGAGAAAAAAAAGGAAGGTTCTAGAATTGTAGAGAAAATTTTATGATCTTTAGATTCAAAATTCGATTACATAGTTGTGGCAATTGAAGAATCTAAAGATCTAGAATCCATGACTTTTGATCAACTTTTGGATCACTTCAAGCCCATGAAGAGTAATTAAAGAAAAAAGTCAAAGAAGAGCCCTTGGAGCAAGCTATTCAAACAAAGCTCACTTTGAGAGAAAATGAAACATTTAAAGATGGAAGAAGTCAAAGCCAAAGAGGAAGAGGTCGAGGACAAAGCTATAGAAGAGGTGGTTACAAATTTTTCAATAAAGAGGAGAGAAGCCAAAATGCATATGCTACAAGAGGTCGAGGAAGAGAAGGAAACATAAGGGGAAATGGAAGGCAAGGTATGACAAATCACAAATAAAATGTTGTGTAATAAATTTGGGCATTTTGCTTCAGATTGTAGATCCACTTTTTAAAAAGTTAAAGAGAGAACAAATTATGCTGAAGGAGATGAAGATGATTTAGCACTTTTGTTGACACATAAAAGAGATGAAAGCAACGACAATCATACATGGTATTTGGACTCGGGGGCAAGCAATCATATGTGTGGAAGGCGAAGCATATTCACTGAACTTGATGAATCGGTAAATGGAAACATTCTTTTTGGAGATAACTCTAAAATTCCAGCTGAAGGAAAAGGAAATATACAAATTAATTTAAAGAATGGAAAGAATGATTTAATTTCTAATATTTATCATGTTCCTAAAATGAAGACAAATATTTTGAGGGTGCTACTATTCCCACCCCGGTTTACACTTCCGGTCCCCTTTCTAAACTTAATACAAATGATTATATATTCTTCTAGTCACCATATATTATTCTTTCATTCAGTTATTTAGCACCGTATTTCTCCTAAAAAAACACGTACTTCTCTACAATTTCAAACCTTAAACCCTAACAAAAGCAGATATTCGTTTGTGCCTAATAGAGATGGAAGATGAAGATAAAAAAGATGTTATATTTGCTTGATTTTTATTGTTTTCTATTATTTTATAGAACATGTTGTTAGGTTTTTTTCTGGTTAGGGTTTTCCATTGCATTTTAGAATATTTTTTCCACTCCGTTGGAAATTTCAAGTTTAGAGAACATTAAATTTGATGATGTTGTAATAGAGAATGGCAATGTAAGTTTTGACTTATAGGGTTTTTATCTGTATAAATTACGCATCTTGTTTTACAAATTTATACATTAATTTTTTTTTTGTCGTTTAATAGATAGAGTATTTGAATGATTGCAAATTGGACAACGCCATTATTGTTTTGGATGATAAACATGACGATTGTGAAAATATGATGCAAGATGTTCAATCAATGACCTAAAAGACATAAATGTAGATTTGATGAATCATGTCACAACCGACGAAGTAAGTACTCATAAAAATTAAAATTTCTAATGTGGTTATGAAAATGGATTATGTTAATTTTTTCTTAAACTATTTGACTTTAGGTATTTGATTCGCAGAGTACATTAATCCGATAGTGTAAAACAACGGGGAAAAAGTTGAATACCGTTATTGTAATTCTAAAGTCGGATAAATTAGGAATTGGAAGAAAACCAAGGATGCAATTGGGGTGTGAAAGGGTTGGATTTTATCGTAGTCATCAACCAATGTAAAAACAGATGGAAAACAATGTAAAAAAAAAATAGTCCTAGCACCAATAGAAAATGATACTACCCTTTCAGATTGAATGTCGTGTATGTAAATGAAGATAAATGGAAAGTAAGTGAGGAAGGAAGCGTTCATTTAGATGAGGGATATGGTGGCCTCTCCATTTTTACGTTATTAATTTAGACGGTGGCCAGCAGAAGAAAATGAAAATATTTGGGGTGCTTTTAGTTTTGGTGGCCGGTAGTGTAAACTGGGGTGTGAATATTAGCATCCTATTTTGAATTTGGGGCAACTTTTGGAGAAAGGATATGATATACACATGAAAAATAGAAACCTTTTCATAAGAGATAGTAAAGTTGATTTAATTACTAAAGTGGAGATGTCAAAAAATAGAATATTTCCATTAAATATCTCTAATAATGTTGCAAAATGCCTAAAATCATAGTATAAAGATTTATCATGGCTTTGGCACTTAAGGTTTGGACACCTTAATTTTGGGAGTTTAAAATTGTTAAAAAATAAAAACATGGTGAAAGGTTTACCATCAATGAATCATGAAAATAAATTGTGTGATGGTTGCTTATTTGGAAAGCAACCAAGAAAATATTTTCCAACACAATCAACTACAAAAGCCAAAGAAACATTAGAATTGATTTACATGGATATTTATGGCCCTATAAAACAATGTTCACTTGGAAAAAAGTAAATATTTTGCACTTTTTATTGATGATTTTAGTAGAAAAACACAGGCTTATTATCTCAAACAAAAATCAGATTGATTTGATGCTTTTAAGAAATTTAAGGCTTTAGTAGAAAATGAAAGTGGTTATAAGATCAAAACCATGAGATCCGATCGAGGTGGAAAATTTACATCAAAAGAATTTGAGAGGTTTTGTGAAGAAAATGGAATTCATCGTCCATTGACAGTCCCATTCACTCCACAACAAAATGGAGTTTTAGAAAGAAAAAATAGATCTCTTCTCAACATGGCATGAAGCATGTTAAAGAGAAAAAATGTTCCAAAAGAGTTTTGGGCTGAAGCTATCGAATGTGCAATATATTTAGCAAATCAATCTCCAATTAACTCGAATTGTGTGGAACAAAACGCCTGAAGAAGCATGGAGTGATAGAAATCCTTGTATATCTCACTTGAAAGTATTCGGAAGAATTGCATATGCCCATGTGTCGAATCAAAGAGGCTCAAAGCTAGATGATAAAAGAAAATACATTTTCATTGGCTATGCTTCACGGTTAAAAGGATATAAGTTGTATAATCCTATTAATGAAAAGGTGGTTTCTAGTCATGATGTGGCGTTTGATGAAGAAAGTTCTTGGAATTGGAACAAAAAAGAAGATGATTATAGATTCTTTCCGCTTTATGAAGAGGAGTGCAATGATGATGTGGAAGAAGAGCCCATTAGTCCAATACTGTCATCTCCTTCAACCATCTATCAAGAATATTCATTTGAAGAAAGCTCAAATGAAAGACCACCACGCATACAATCCTTGCAAGAATTATATGAGGTAACACCAATTTTTGATGATACTACATTATTTTGCCTTATTGGAAATTGTGAACCAATAGGTTATGAAGAAGCAAAACAAGACAAAAAATGGAGGGAAGCTATGAATGAAAAAATCAAAGCTATTGTAAAAAAAAATACATGGGAGTTGGCTACTTTGCCTAAAGGACACAAGCTATTGGTCCAAAATGGGTGTACAAAGTGAAGAAGAATGCTAAAGGAGAAGTTGAAAGATACAAAGCAAGGTTGGTGGCTAAAAGATACAAGCAAAGAGCAGGTATAGGTTATGATGAAGTGTTTGCTCCTGTTGCCCGCTTGGAGACTATAAGGTTATTAATAGCCTTAGTTGTTCAAAACAAATGGAAAATACATCAAATGGATGTGAAATATGCTTTCCTAAATGGTAAATTGGAGGAGGAAGTTTATTTGGGGCAACCGCCCGGTTATAAGGTTAAAGGACAAGAAGACAAAGTTTTTAGATTAAAGAATGCGCTGTACGGTTTGAAACAAGCCCCAAGAGCATGGAATAAAAAAATTGATAATTATTTTTAGAAAATAATTTTATAAAATGCCCCCATGAACATGCTCTTTACATAAAGAAAAATGAAAATGGAGATATTTTAATTGTATGTTTGTATGACTTGATTTTTACTGGAAATAATCCAAAAGATTTGGATGACTTCAAGAAGAAAATGAGTTTAGATTTTAGATGAGGGACGTTGGACTTATGTCATACTATCATGGAATCCAAGTGATTCAAAGTGAGCATGGTATATTTATTTCTTAAGAATCATATGCAAATGAAATATTGAAGAAATTCAATATGGATGGATGCAAACCTGTGAACACACCAATAGAATATGGTACAAAACTCTCAAAATGTATGCAAGAAGAGACGGTGGATCCTACCCCATTCAAGAGCATTGTCGGTTGTTTGAGACACTTAACATGCACAAGGCCAGATATACTTTATGGTGTGGGTCTAATTAGTCGTTACATGGAAGCTCCTACTACATCGCACTTGAAGAGGACGAAAAGAATTCTTCGATATATTAAAGGTACAGCTAATTTTAGGTTGTTGCATTCACATTCTAATAATTTCAAGTTGATTGGTTATAGTGATAGTGATTGGGCTGGAGATGTTAATGATCGTAAAAGTACAACCACAACAACAGAAGTTGTCTTTTATAGCGGTATAGTTGCTATTAATAACAGTTATAGCGGTTTGATAAATGCTGTATATCGACATGTTAAAAAAAACTGTTGAATATCTATAACACCAAAAAAGATGCTATAAAAGAGCTTGGTTTTATAACGCAAATTTTTGTGAAAGAACACAAGCAGGAAGATTAATTGTGTGTCACATTCTAGCATATTATCAAAGAGCTGGTGCGCTCACAAAACCACTATCCACAAAGAATTTCATTAGACTAAGGGAAGAGCCAAGAGTGGATGATGGCGGCGGAATGAAAGAAACAAGGAAACCCTAGATGTGTTTGAGGGAGGCTAATGTCGGTTTGCACATGTTCACACATGCAAATCCAATTATCAAATTACATTAACATGGGCCGCATCACATATTAGGTTGTGATGCCACATATTGGGCTGCAACATCTCTATTTGTTATTTTGGGATTGTTTTATTTTGAGTAAGTTAACGTTGCCGAACTATCTATATATACAGGCATTGTATCTTTTATTTTTTGTACAGTTATCATTACAATCAATAATATAGTACAATTGAATTATTCTCTCATTCTCTTAATTGAAACAAATCAAGATTTTTATGCAGATCGATTTGATCACGTATTCCCTTATTATCGCCTATGCATCCTTATTTTTCACTTGCTAATAGTACCTGATCACCTTAACATCAAGCAGTATATCATCTATATCTATTTTTGCAGATAGCATTGTTTGAAAAGGTGTTTACTAAACAAAAATCCAACTTCTACTTAACCTAGCAAGACCGACCTTTATGTAATAACTAAATATAGTCTTTATCAAAGATACAATGTAAGCTTTATATTTCATTCTTTATTTGCATAACAGAACAATCAATAAGCTATAAAACTTAAAATTTTATAGAAATGTATTCATAGTGTTGAGTGTAAAAACCCAATGAATATTTAACTATTTGCAAAACTGGATTCTTTTTATCATTTTGTTAGAATATAAAAGGAAAACCGTTGTAGGGAAAATGACAAATAATATGAAGATGATTCTCAAAATGTTATTGAGATCATTAGCGGTGTAAATTATGGAACTGTTAGTATCATACATTCAAATCGTTGGCAAAGTTCATTTCTAGCAAAAAAAATCGTAAGAAAACTTATAAGAGGCTATGTTCTACGAATTTTCATTTCACATATTTCAAACATTTTTCATCACACATATTGTGCAATTCAACATGTAATACAAAAAAATTGAATGTAATCTAAGAAACCAACCTCGTAAAAGTGGATGATAAACCGAAGAGCAAACAATCTTTTATCAATTACTGAGTGCACATTTAGAGAAGAATGCATCACTTTTATCAACATATGATATACTGAGTAGAAGAACAGAAATTAATCAGTGCAAACAATCAATTACCGAAACATCAACCAATTTCAAATAATCCAAGCAATCAACGGAGTGAATTCATAACATGTAACTATATTTCAAGATAGATATGAGTGCGGAATCGAATTTGATCCATGAATCTAAGAAATAGTGAGAATTCTTGATCTCACTCAATATCTCTCTCAATTCGAAACTTACTTTCTTTTTTGTATGTTGATTTGTGGGTTAACGAAAAGCATGAAACCAGATTCTAATTTAGGAAGAGAGAAGATGAAAATAGAATATATTTATGTCTTGGATGCAATCAATCTAGATAATTATCGAACATAATACACATAATACTTGATGTGTGTTATGGACTTTTTTCATGAGGTGGTTTGGTCAGTTGATAAGGCTATGAATTGAGGGGGAGGAAGAAGAAGCGATGGCAAACTTAAATGGGGAAGAAACGTACAAAGAAATTAACGTGCTATGAAGTAAATGTGAACGTGATGAGGACCGGTGAATTATAGAGTTAAGGGCATTTTGGAAAGTTCAAAAATACGACTAGTAATTTAGTTGAAAGAATTTTCTTTGTGTGTAGTAAAGATAATGTTATATCCAACTATCGTTTAAATGAACGAATGATAGTTAAAAATATTTTAAGAATGAATGAAATATAAAGAATGATAGGTAAGAATATCATTTATATTTTTAATTGCATTACGATATATCAAAAGTACAGAATGATAGTTTAATATAGCATTTGAGTAATGAAGTCCAGTCTTATTTTTAATATAGCATTTTAGTAATGAAAGACATAGATATCACTGGAAAAAAAAAGATATACAAACATAGCATGACATAGTTACAGTAGAATATGTTACTTTGTTTGCTTAATGTGTAATTTCGCAATAATAAATGATACGGAAAAATAGCATTCGGTATTTGATAGATGATAGGCAAAAGCAAGTTGAATAACTATAGAATAATATACAAATATAACATTGAGAAAAAAATGATAAACAAACATAACATGAAAAACTTATAGTTAAATATGTTACTTTATTTAATTAATGTGTAAGGATAGAATGTTAAATGATATAGGTACATAGAATTTAGGATTTGGAAGATGTAGAAAAAAGAAATATGAATAGCTATAGAATGAGAGAAAAATATATCATTGAGAAAAAACGATAGACAAATATAACATGTGGAATAGATCTATACCCAAGATATATTGTTTAACCAAACAAACTAGAAAATGCAAAAGACTTCTGATTTCGAACCTAAGCGGGTACCTATGGGATGTAAAGGACGGCCAGACTCAAATCTAAGTGGGTACTTATGAGATGCAAATGGCAGCCGAACTCAAACCTAAGCGGGTACTTATGGGATGCAAAGGAAGACCAGACTCAAACCTAAGCGGATACCCATGAAAACAAATCTATACCCAATAACTGAACAAACTAAAAGAATGCAAAGGACGGTCGGACTCAAACTTAAGCAGATATTCATGAGATGCAAAGGATGGCCGGACTCAAGCCTAAGCAGGTACTTTTGAAAACCAATCTATATCCAAAACATATTGGTTAACCAAACAGACTAAAAGAATGTAAAGGACGGCCGAACTCAAACCTAAGTGGTTACTTATGAGATGTAAAGGACTTCCAGACTCAAACCTAAGCGGGTACTTATGAGATGCAAAGGACGGCTGCACTCAAGCCTAAGCGGGTACTTTTGAAAACCAATCAGTACCCAAAACACATTGGTTAACCGAACAAACTAAAAAAATGTAAAGGACTGTCGGACTCAAACCTAAGCGGGTACTTATGAGCTGTAAAGGAGGGCCAGACTCAAATATAAGAGGGTACTCATGACATGCAAAGGACGGCCGGACTCAAGCCTAAGCGGGTACTTTTGGAAACCAATATATACCCAAAACATATTAGTTAACCGAACAAACTAAAATAATGTAAAGGACGACCAGACTTAAACCTAAGTGGGTACTTATGAGATGTAAAGGACGACCGGACTCAAACTTAAGTAGGTACTAAGGAGGCAAAGGACGGTTGGACTCAAGCCTAAGCGGGTACGTTTGAAAACCAATCTATACCCAAAACATATTGGTTAACCGAACAAACTAAAAAATGTAAAGGACGGCCAGACACAAACCTAAGTGTGTACTTCTGAGATGCAAAGGACGACCAAACTCAAACCTAAGCGGGTATTTACGAGACTCAAAGGACGGACGGACTCAAGCCTAAGCGAGAACCTTTGAAATCCAATCTATCCTCAATTCATATTGTCTAACCGAACAAACTAAAAGAATGTAAAGGGCGACCGAACTATAACTTAAGCGGGAACTTATGAGATGAAAAGGATGACCGGACTCAAGCCTAAGCAAGTACCTTTGAAAACCAATCTATACCCAAAACATATTGGTTAACCGAACAAACTAAAAGAATGTAAAGGACGGTCGGACTCAAAGCTAAGCGGGTAATTATGAGATGTAAAGGACGAACGGACTTAAGCCTAAACGGGTACTTACGAGATGCAAAGGACGACCAGACTCAAGCCTAAGAGGATACCTTTGAAAACCAGTCTATACCGAAATCATATTGTTTAACAGAACAAACTAGAAGAATGTAAAGGACGACTGAACTTAAACTAAGCGGGTACGTACGAGATGCAAAGGACGGTCGGACTCAAGCCTAAGCGGGTACCTTTGAAAACCAATCTATACCCAAAACATATTGGTTAACCGAACAATTTAAAAGAATGTTAAGGAAGTCCATCTCAAACCTAAGCGGGTAATTATGATATGTAACGGACGACCGAACTTAAACCTAAGCCGCTACTTACAAGATGCAAAGGACGGCCAGACTCACGCCTAAGCGGGTACCTTTGAAAACCAAACTATACCCAAATCATATTGTTTAACCGAACAAACTAAAAGAGTGTAAATGACGGCCGGACTCAAACGTAAGTGGGTACTTGCGAGATGCAAAGAACGCCCGGACTCAAGCCTAAGAGGGTACCTTTGAAAACCAATATGTACCCAAAACATATTGGTTAACCGAACAAACTAAAAGAATGTAAAGGACGACCAAACTCAAACCTAAGCTGGTACTAATGAGATGTAAAAGACGAGCAGACTCAAACCTAAACGGGTACTTACGAGATGCAAAGGACGGCCGGACTCAAGCCTAAGCGGATACCTTTCAAAACCATTCTATACCCAAATAATATTGTTTAACCGAACAAGCGTTATAATTGAAAAACGACGAGAGTGATGATTTTAGTTATGGAAATTCATTCCTAACAAATAGATTCAGAAATTTCAATCACAGAACAGTCACAGAATAATAACAGAATTGAAAAAAATTGTACAAGTAAGCCGCTGCCCCTACAGAAATATTTTACAAACAATTTCTATATTTTTCAAAGCAGCTGCAGAACCTGTAGAGTTTAGAAAATTTTACAATAGGGTATGGCTGTCCGTCCAGAATAATTGAGCAGTTCTAGCGATTCTGATCCACTATTTGCAAATCGATTGATCACTGAATCCTTGTTTGTTGCTTGGACTCTAGCTCACTTTGGTCTTTGCTTTAGTTTTCTGTTTCTCTTTTTTTAAAGAAAGCAAATAAAATAAATAAAACGAAAACTTACAACTAGCTAAAAAATTTAAACAAACTAAATAACTCAACTCAACTTAAGAAGAAAAAGGAAAAAAAAACCTAACTAGCTAAGAAGACAAATAAAAAAAAGGAAAGAAGATATTAAAAACAAACAGATCACTCTCTCACCAATCTATCACCAAATTAATACGTCAACACCACAGGCCACGTTCACACTTGAAAACAAAACAAAAGGCCATGAATCAAAGCTAGAATCAAGTTCCCAGAATAAATACTTATTATGCCCCTTCTATTTTCAACAAACTGAAATCGAACCTAAAAAAGAAAAAGAAAAATAAGAACTCAGTAAATCACGCAATCACGCCTCTTTTTTTGGAAGTCGGTTTAGGGTTTTGATCATTGTGGTGACGCACGGATATTCGAAGTTTGTAGGTTGCGGCAGGTTTGTAGTTCACCGAGGTATGTTATTCGATTGGTCAGCAAGGGATTAGATCGATCTGCATGGGATTCGGTTGCAAAGCTTTCGGTTGGCAAAGGGAAGAGGCAGTTAGACGTAGCTGCTGTTCCGTTTGGGAATTGGGATATTCGGTTCAATTTATGGTTTCAATTTGGGGTTCAGGAAGATGGTGAAAGCGGTATGAAGATGACCTGCTGTTGTTTTGGGTTTGATGATTTTGATGTGGATTTTGGGTTTTGATTTCGGTGATTGTTGAATTCGATTTGGTGGTTTTGGGTAGGAGGTGAGCGGATTGTTGTGTGGTGATGATCTTGGTATTGGGTGTATGGAGCAGAAACTTGCTAGTAGATGGAGAGTTGTTGAAGTGGGTTGAGGCAAATAAAACTGGGTAGGGTGGAGTTTGTTGGACTGACCAGAGTTGGTTATACTGGAATCGTGGATGCAGGTTTGAATTGAGAAGTGCTGTTTCGGGGTGGATGACGAATGGTGTAGCGTTTTTAATGCTGAGGGAGGTTGCGGTATGGTTTGTTTGTGGCTATGGACTTGCCTAATTTTGTTACTGTGAACAGAGGATGAATGTGTGAGGAAATTGTTTGTAGGGAGAACTGCGGTCTGGTGTAGGCAAACGGTGTTGTTGTTGAGAAGATGGTGACTGTAAGGCAGATTTGCGTGAGTTGTGATGGTTTCGTTGGGAGATTTTGATTGTACGTGGGGGTATGGGTGGTGTTTCCTGGTATGACTTTGGATATGGGTGAACTAGGGGTTGTGGTAGTGGATCTTATTTCGGCAAAGTTTGGTTGTGAAGATTTTGTTTCGTTGTATGTGAAGTTGCGGGGGAGTTTGTATGATTGATCGGAGAGGGAGGTATGGATTAGGTTCGGATCTGATTTGGTGGTTTGGCTTGTGCAAATATGGACAGGGATGGTTTGTTCGCGATTTTGGCAGAACTTGCTAACTGGCTTTGGTGTGAACGGGAGGTTTTGTTGGAGAGAGATTGAAGAAAGTAGATGGTCAGAGTTTGAACGTGGGATGAGTATTGAAGATGAAAGTAGCTATGGGTTGGTCGAGGAGATGAGACTCAGGCAGTAAGAGGATCGGATTGCGGCAGAACACAAGTTGCAAAAGGACTGATTTTTTTTTATAAGTTGAAAAAAAGGAAGAACTTGTAAAAGAAAAGAAACAGATTGAGGAAAAAAAAAGAAAGAAATAAAATAAAAACTAGCAAGATTTCTTTTGTTTTTTTGTTTTTGGAGATTGCAATATCAATAAATAATATCCAACCTACCAATCAAGAGTTTTTTTATTTATTTCTACTAACCAAAAACAAGAAGAAAATAAAATAAAATAAAAAATAAAAAATAAAAATAAAAAACTAACACGAATCGGAAATTAAATAAATAATAAAATTTAATTATTGCCTCCCCGGCAACGGCGCCAAAAACTTGATCGATGCTTTCTAAGAACAAGAAAAGGGCAAATTATGTAATAATACTACAAGCGCACAGATCGTGTAATATGCAGGTCGAATCACAGGGAAGTAAATTAAATTAAATTATTTATATAATTTCTTGGGCGAGCTAGACGAAATTTGGTGGTTGGCTTGAAAAACAATAAAACTATTATTGAATTGAGTACAGATCCAAACCTAATCAAATCTATATTCAATCCAATATGACCTACGAAAGCAAATAAAAAGCAGAAATTAAACTTGCCGGAATTAAATAACAAACAGGAAATAAAATTAAGATTACTGCTGAATCTAATCAGACGATCAATCGCTAATAAAAATAAGTGCAAAATACAAATAGTGTTCTACCAAATCTAATTGTGTAGACAACACTAATTGCTAAGAAAATAAAAAAATGCAGAATAGAGAAAAAGAAGAAAACTTTATTAATTCCAGGATAAAAATATTTACAATGAGATTATATGGGTATTTATAGGATAAATTAGCCAACCTAAAACCCTAATCCAATCTATGCATATATGGGCCTAATTACACAAGGATTGTTTTATCAGATCTTATGCCCTTTTCTTGACTTGTTTTAAGGAAATAATCTTGAGGATATCTGAGCATATCATGGTGAATATCTTCCATATCTTCCATGTGGCTAATTGATTGACAGAATATTTTCAAAGATCTTTTCTTCCAGTCTCTTTCCAAGGTGTCCAATGTGAACACAACTAGCCTTCAATGATAGCTTCTTATGCAATCTTCATGTATATGGCATCAATTCTTCACTTTTAACGCTGAAAGATGTTTGGACAACACATATGTAAACACAACAAAATAATATCCAAGTAATATTTATTTATACGCAAAAGATAAGATATAAGAGTATAAAATAAACACATTTCTATGCTAATCACTTGCAAAATTTCAAATCTGGTCAAATATGCAGAGACTGTAGTGATTTGTTTGAGTTTTGCCGAAGTTTCATATGGCATTTCCATTTCTTCAGGGTTAAACTTGTCAGGATTTCTTCTTTGAATACATTCCAGTCGCCGTAATCTTGAACATTCTTTTTAAGCCAATTGTACCACTTGAGAGCATCCTTTTTAATATAAAGAGTAGCAACTTCTACCCACATTAGTTCCTCGGTCTGGTGAAATTTGGAGAACTGCTCGGCTTGAGCAACCCATTCTTGAACCATATCATCTCCATCGTAAAAGGGAAAATCCAGTTTGAGTTTAGGGAATGGAGAGTTTTTGTTCCAAGAAGTGTTTTATTGAACTGTTTGATGCTGGTTATCTTGAATCACTATTGGCAGATTTGGGTTGGTTGAGGTAGAAGTGTTGGAATTATCTGCATATCAGAGGAAGGGTTTATGGAATTCTGTTGAACAGGAGGTGGGTTATTGGATCTGAATTGAGGGTTTGAAGCCAATATACCCTGTACATGAGTAGCTGAAGAAGTGGTTTGTCCAATGGAACTGTTAATCTTTATCTGTTGCACATCTTGAGCAATTGAGTTCATGACATTAATAACCCTCTCATACTTTGTATTCAGATCTTTAACTGATCGCTCCAGCTTGCTGTCTAAGCACATTACTACGGTTTCAAGTCTTTTTATTGATGATGTTGTTGTGGCATTGACTTCTTTTTGTTCTCTCCAGGCTTCTTCTTGATCTAGAAGAAATGCATTCAAAGCAGGATCTGGATCTCGTGTCTGAGGGTCGGAAGCTTGCTCAGACGATTGCTCTGATATCATTTTGTTACGGCTTTCATCAGAATAAGCCATTAATAAGGTGTTCGATGTTATCAGGAAGATGTTTGATGAAATAATAGTGAGGATAAGGAAATGATTTGGAGAAGAGGGAGGGAAAATTGAGGTAGAAGATGAGTAAAAGAATGGAGATAAGGTAATTAGAATGAACAGGGGTAGGAATTTCAGAGAAAGGAGTAAGATTGAGCGAGACAAAGAATTGGGAATTTAGGGATTTAGAGAGAAAATTAGAGAAAGGATTTGTGCAAAAAATTAAGAGGCAAAAGGTAATGATTTTTATTGATTTCACATATCCATTACATAAGATGATAACCTCTATTTATAGTTAAAGCCAAAACGGCTATAAATCAAGAACTTGACATAAGAAAATACATTAGTGCATTATTTCTCTTTATATCGTTGTGCACGTGCACACCCATGCATACTGATACTTTGCATTTATCTGCCAACTGGAACAATATCACTTAATGCAGCCCATCCCCTCTGATCTATCAAGCTTTGTTTCTCCTTCCAGCTTCTCCTCTAGTGATTCATGGACCATGTTCTGATCAACTACGACTGTGGCTTTCCCTTTCCAGTTTGTACATAGCTGTAGCATGGAATTGTTGTTACAGGATTAGATTTGGTATTACAATCACTTTGCGTTGATTTGAATGTCTAGTCTATGGCTTTTAACAAAATGCGGTTCACTTAGGGACAGCTGTATGTTGAAGACGTACTGTGGCAGTGTCGTAAGAATGGAGATACGGGTTTAGTGATAAATATGATATTGTGGGAATAATGTAATTTTTGATTAGGTAGTGAGCTTTGTAGTAGAGTTTGGTTTTTTCACTTGTTTTGAACATAAATACCCAGTGCTACATTGATGTGCAATTTGTTTATTATTTAATAATACTGGTACCTATTTTCTATTTTTGGGTTCTGGTGAAATATATATGTTTTATAATTTTGCATGTCACTAGTGGTGTTATTTGTTCAGGTGAAATATACATGAAATATACATCCTTTAATTTTCAAATTTATCAAAAAAATAACATGCAGGTTCTGACGGCTCGACCGGTCGGAACTTGGAAACCTTGAACCTTGGGACATCACGGTTCGATTGATGGTCCGGTCATGATAACATTGCTATTATCTTCTTTAATTCTGTTATTGTTTTGCTCATTTGATGTGTGTGGCTGTGTTTTTTTAAATTATTATTATTATCTGTTGTTGCTTCTTCTATTCTTCTTTTTCTCCAAGCAGACTCATTCTGATGTCTTGGGGAGTTGAACTCATGATCTCTAGAATCTCTGTCTAACACCACACTATTTTCCATTCGAGCTAGGGGTCCTTGACATCATCATCATACATCATTATCATACTACGAGAAAATCTGTAAAAGCAAATTATATTGGTTTTGTTGGAATAACATATTTTGTTTCAACTGGAAAATCAAGTAGTAAAAGAGTTCCAAGGGATGCATGTATTTATTGAGAAACTTTAGACGATTCCTACATGATAAGGACAATTTCAAACTTCAGATTCCTATGTTATAAAATAAACAATTTCAAACTTTGCGTTTGGCTACCTTTATTCCTATTTTAATGAAAACATTCCCTTTATAGTCATGGCTACATTTGTTCCAATCTTAATGAAATAAACACCCTCTTCATAGCCAGGTGGAGTATGATATCTCCTTTGGCGGTGCTTGTATGTTGGTGATTTTCAGTGAGAACTTCTACCTCAAAACTGTAAAGTTAGCAAATTATGTCCAACATTTTAAAATTGGTAGTGAACCTTTTTTTAAGCGTGGGAAGGAAAACTGCTGGTTTGTTGAATTCTATGTTGTTCGAAGCGAATCGGAGCGTGGCGTTAGGCATTAAGTACGTCCTTATAGTTCATCGGAGTCTAGGTGGATCATGAACAAACTAAAGCACTAGCCACATAATTTGGTTCAAACGTATTTTACATTAACAATAAAAACTTTCGCTACACTATTTGATATTGTAATATGAGCACTTAATTCTGTCCTTTAAACTCTATAAAAGTATTCTTTCAAAATTAACTTTAATGTGGTTGAAGTTTATATAATTTTGTATAGATCAAAAGATGAAGATTGGAAAATGTGTGATATTGCATACACTCTTACTAACAGAGGGTGGTCGGAAAAATGCGTTGCATATGCTGAAAGTCACGATCAGGCTCTTGTTGGTGACAAGACAATCGCATTTTGGCTAATGGACAAGGTTATTGACGTTGAATACCGTACTTTTCTTTATGTCCTTTTGTAACCATGTATTGACCTGATTATATCTTGCAAATTAGTTGTATTTTATCATATACAGGATATGTATGATCATATGACATTGGACATACCATCGACTCCTCGTATAGATTGGGGGATAACATTACATAAAATGATCAGATTGATTTCAGTAGGATTAGGTGGGGATGGCTATCTTAATTTCATAGGTAATGAATTTTTCCTCCCAGAGATTGGTTATGAAACCAGCCAATTGTTTTCATTTATTTAATAAGCTATATGAACTAATCCACTAATGGCTACATGAAAAGCAGAATATACAGATTTTCCTAGATGTGACCAACATCTGCCAACTGGAGAGGTGATACCAGGGAACAACAATAGCTTTGATAAATGTCGTAGAAGGTTTGATCTTGTATGTTTCTAATGACACATACTTCAGAATTATGTTTCTTATTTCTTCAGCATGTTGTCGCATTGGAAACTGGTACTTCTTTTTTTCCTTTTTAACCATTAGGGGGATGCTGAACATTTGAAATATCGTGGACTGCAAGAGATTGATATTGTTCTCTTCCTTCCGTGTTTCTTCATCTTCTCGTGATAAGTTGGTGCTTTTACCTTTTATGAGGTATTTGAAACAAATCAGTTTAAATACTTTTGTGTAATGTGAAAATTTTGTGCGCATCCCACTTTTCATTTTTTATTCACCGCACATCCCTGTCTAAGTTTATACGTAAAGCGGGTCCCTATTTACTGTAGCAACTTGTTTTTCTGTCATTTTACGCTGCTATACAAAAAAAAATTCAAAAAATTGTAAATATTCACGGAAGTAACCTACATAAAAAAATGTTAAAATATCAGCAGTTTTAGTGAATAATTGCAGATGTTTCTGCAATTATTCACATAGTATATAGTTGAAAGGAGGATGAATAATTGCTGATATATCAACAATTATTTTACATTTAATGTAACTAAAGTTGATGAAAATGTAAAAGTTAGTTAATTTTTATAAATAATAATATTACACAAGTTAAAAAAGTTATATAAATAATAATGAAGATGAAAATAAATTAACAAAGTTTATAAAATTTAACTAAATTAATAATAATAACAGTAATAATAATGTAATTAACTTAACTAAGCTCTAATAATAATTATAGTACCTATTATTATTATTATTAGCTATTATAATAAATTAATTAGTTTAATAAAAATTAGCTACGTTTTGTTATACTTAAACAAGTTTTATCAAATTAACTTGGTTTAAGTTAACTAAATTTTATAATAATAATGACGATGATGATGAATTAACTATGTTACTAAAACTTAACTAAGTTTATAACAATAATATAATTAAGTTAACCAAGTTTTAAGAATAATAGTATTTTAAATTAACTAAGTTTTGTAAAAATTAAACAAGTTATATAAAATTAAGCTAACGAAAATTTATAAATAATAACAATATAATTAGTTAACAAATTTTATAAATAACAATGGTGATGATGATGATTATGATGAGTTAGTTAAGTTATTAAAATTAACTATGTTTATAATAATAATAGTAATATAATTAAGCACACTTAGTTTCAATAATAACAGCGATAATAAAATTAATTAAGTTAACCAAGTTAATAAAAATTAGCTAAATTTAAGTTAACTAAATTTTAATTAATAATAATAATACAACTAATTTGACAAAGTTCTATAAATAATAATATTAATGATGAATTAATTAAATTTGTAAGAAGTAACTAAGTTTATAATAATAATATAATTAAGTTAATTGAGTTTTAATAATGATAATTGTAACACCCCACCTCCGCCAGGGACACTCTTGCAAGGACACTAGCTTTGGAGGGGCGTTTAACCGGGTAAACATGCATGAAAATATCACAAGACAGAACATATAAGTAAAACAGAGTAAATAAAACAGCGGATAAAATTACCATTTCCAAAACCATAGTCAAGTTACATCAAAGTACTTGGTCATTATTTTCCAACAAACAAAGTCTAGAAACATAAAACTGAAAACTGGAAATAACATAAAGTAAAAAATATCCCCAAGGTAGACGTGGTAAAAGCCATAGCGAGCTCAAGTCCAAACCGTACATGAGCTATCCAGAAAAGCAGCTAAAGATCCGAGCTAGGTGTTGATGTTCCCACCCTGAGTACTTGGGGGGGGGGAATGGAAGAAAAGAAGCGAAAGGAAAACAGGTCAGTCATAAAGACTGGTAAGTCCTACCTACTATTAGTATAAAAACTAATAAAGTTAACTGGACATGAGAAACTGAGATTAAGCATAAGGATGTAACTAAACTGGCATGATAACTGGATAACAAGATAGATCAAGAGTGGCATCGCATATACAAGGTTAAGTGTTTTGCACCAAAAGTGTACTAGCATTCTAAGCATGTCAAGTATAAACAAGTATTGATCCCTTGGCCCAATTCTTGGCCCAATATCATGAGGTGACCTAAATCAAGGTCCAACTACTCGGTCTAGTCGATCGGCTCCCTATAAGCCTAACTCGTCAAGTGTCGGTGTCATACGGCCCAATCACGAAATGTAGTCAACTGTGCTAGGTCCACCCTAGGGTGTATCAAGCCCTAGGGTGCCAACCACTGACACAAATCAAGCACGCACAGTCTAAACTTACTGGTGCCCGTGTCTCCTTTTTCAACTCCGGACTATGTACACGACCATAGTCCACCTGAACCTACACCGGCGCACCTACTCAGCCGTCGTTTTGGCCGCTTACATGTCAGCCAAGTAATCGTGCCCCACCCTAGCCTAGTCCCTAGGGTATCATGATACAACCAAGAGGGTTACTGGAGAAAAGGACCACCTAACTAGGGTTTCCTAATGGGTTAAGTGTGGTTAACCCTATCCAATCATGTATCAAGTTGGTTAGGTGTATCCAATTGGTTCATGACCTAACCCTATCATGTGGCATTAATTAACTTAATGCACCCCAACCTCTCACATTAGACCTTGTTGTGGTTACTAGTTAAGCCGGGCGGGTCCAGGTAGCTTTACACCACAACCTAGTCTAACCTCGGGTTTCAAGTGCGACATGACCAACTACTCACATTGGGTCCTATTGTTTGTAGCTACTAGTTAAGCCGGTCGGTTCCGGGTAAATTTATGCTACAAACTCAACCCAACCTCGAGTTGGCCATTCTCATGTTTTCTACATGTCATGTCCATGTTCATGTTTTTCAAGCATAACCACAAATCAATGTTCATGTCATATTTCAAAACCATGTTTTCATGTCATTAAGGTTACCTAACTACCCATACGTATTCCCATCGCTTATACATTCGCAACAACACATAATAAATCTAAAGAGGGAACTTGGCAAAAGTATGACAAAGGGGCATAAGGTGATAAAGTTGGCCACAAGTTAAACATGGTGGCATATGAGGCATAAATGTGTTCATTAAACTTGCATAAAGGATTATAAGCCTCAAAACATGCATGACATCAAACATAGCAAATAGGTGATAACATGGTCATAGATGACATAGGATGGTGACTAGTGATTCGCATATAACATCATATGTAAGTTTACATAAAGGTTATGAGAGTTTCTATGTTGCATTATGCAACATTTCCAAGTAAAGATCATAGCTTTCAAACCACAAAGTCAAGGTGATAACTTTACAAACATACATAGGATAAATCTATGCATAACATGATAGATTCAAAGCACAAATCATACTTAGGCCCAAACTCAAACTTGCAACATGTCACATTTAAGTTCATAGTTTAAATCTAAGAGTAGAGTAGGGCTTACAATGCTTATGAAGGCTAGAATTAATATAAAATAAGATTAAGACGAAGCCACACTAGCAAATCCCAAAATAAATAAGCTCCAATAAAACCCTTGAGAAAATAATAAGAAAGATCCTTGCTTTGAAGAAGAAAGATTGAACTTTAGCCTTGAATCAAGCTTAGAAACTCTCAAACAAGCTTAGAAACTCTCATATGAATGAGGATGGAGATTATGACAAGAGGGTGGAGGCCATGATCAAGAGAAATTTTGGCATAACCTAGTTGTAGGATTGATTTGTGGTGTTTAGGCTAGGTGTTAAGGTCTTTTTATAGAAGTTAGGATTAGTTTTAGCCATAGGATTAACCCTAAATCAAATCTGAGCCATCTAATCATGTCACTAGCCAACAAAACAGGGTTCAGAAGCCAAAACAGGTGCACCAGGCCAACTTGGCCGACACGGGAGGTCGACCCCTAGGTCGACCTGGTTGGGGCAGGTCGACCCCCCAGTCGACCTGGGCTAGGCGGGAAACTTTCCCGCCTAGTCTGTTTCCGAATTCTGAATTTTCTGAAAACTTCTTTGGGCCTTAACTGGGTCATACGGACTCCGATTTACAAAATTTCGGACTCTATTTCGCATATTTTTCCGAGACGAACGCAATGGCACAGCCCGTTTCCCTTGATTCAGATTTTAACATTTAATTCTGCCTTGATTTATGTTATAATGTGTGATTGAAAATACGGGTTGTTACATTCTCCCCTTCTTAAAGGATTTCGTCCCTGAAATCTCTAAGTTAGGAAGAACGTATCTTACCATCCAAGATCCATCTACTCAAATCATCATCCACAAGTAATCATTGTCCTTAATAGATTCTAAATGCTGTATGAACATATGCAAAAGTGTGTGTATATGTACTTATCTAATGCGAAAATCAGGCGGTTACTGATTCAGTAAACCTCCTTAATGCAAAGTATGTTAGTGAAATGAGTCCATATGTATGCAAATTCCTAACATAATTCATAATCTCTACATGATTGCACATAACATTCATCCATATGCAACATCCATGTGATAGCATAACAAGTCTCATCCATGAATAAGTATAAGCACTCATGCATATACAATATGAGAGTGTGTGAGCCGATCTTAGTGCCTAACGTGTATCATGCATCCACGAGTATCCACTTGCAAACACTTGCAACCACTTGCAAACATCAAGCATAACATGTTTCAAATACATGTTTCATCCAAAGGGTTTCTACCTAAGGTTCTCATGACAAGATTAACGAAATAACAAGATAAACATGGATAGCAAAAGAAAAATATGCTAATTAGGAAAAGAGATCAAGAATGTACCCTCAAAAAGAAATGGATAAATCCCACGCATCTTCTCCTCGGTTTCCCAAGTTGCGTCTTCTTCGGCTTCACCCCACTGAACCTTCACCAACTTGACTTCTCGATTCCTCAGCTACTTGATCTCCGTTCCCAAGATACGAATCAGAGCTTTCCTCAAGGTTGCCTCTTTCTCTACCTCCATGTCTTCAAGAATACTAGGCTCAACCACTTCGGCTGACTTATGTAGGCACTTTCGGAGATGCGAGACATGAAAAACATTGTGCACTCCAGCCAACTTCTCGGGCAATTCCACCTTATAAGCCATATTCCCAATCCTCTCTATGATAGGGAAGGGTCCTACGAACCTTGGAGCCAGCTTCCCAACTGCTCCAAAACGAACCACATTTCGTAAAGGAGAAACCTTCACGAAAACCGTGTCTCCAACTTCGAATTCCACATCTGTCCTTCGCTTTTCAGCATAGGATTTCTGTCTGTCTTGGGTCGTTTTCATCCGCCTTCAGATCAACTCTACCCTCTCGGATGTGTCCCTTATCATGTCGGGCCCAAGTATAAGCTCGTCCGTCGTCTCCCACCAACATGTTGGTGACTTGCACGGCCTCCCATACAAAGCTTCGAATGTTTCCATCCCTATGCTTGCTTGATAGCTGTTATTATAAGCAAACTCCACAAGAGGAAGATGATCTTCCCAAGTACCACCAAAATCAAGGATACATAGCCTCAACAGATCTTCTAGTACCCTATTCACCCTTTCCGTCTGACCATCTGTCTGTGGGTGATAGGCCGTACTTAGATTCAATTGCATACCCATCGCTTCTTGCAAACTATTCCAGAACTGACTAGTGAAGATTGGGTCACGATCGCTAACTATGCTAGAAGGAACTCCATGCAATCGCACTATCTCTCGAAGATAAACAGATGCTAGCCATGATGCGGTCCTCTTGCTCTTCACTGGAATGAAGTGAGCACTCTTCGTGAGCCTATCAACTATGACCCATATGCTCGTATTCCCCTTCCTTGACCTAGGCAATCCATCCACAAAATCCATAGAGATACTTTCCCACTTCCATTGCGGGACCTCCAATGGATGTAATAGCCCACCTGGTTTCTTTGACTCGGCCTTCACTTGTTGGCACACCATGCACCTTGAAACATACTATGCCACATCCTTCTTCATTCCGTCCCAAAAGAAAATGCGCTTCATATCCCTATACATCTTGTCCCCACCAGGATGTATAGTCATCTTCGAGTGATGCGCTTCATCAAGAACTTTATGCACCAAGTCTCCCACTCGAGGAACACATAGTCTTCCATCACGCCTTAGCCACCCCTTGTCATCAATAGTATATCTAGCGAGGTGACTTGACGTCTCACCACGAATCAACTTGCCCATGATCTCGACTATCTGCGGGTCTTCCTTCTGCGAAGTCCCTACTTGATCAAGAAGTGTAGGTCTATGCTCAAGAGATGCTAACGTGCCAGTCATCGACTCAACAGCAAGTGTAAAATCAAAGGTTGCTAAGAACTCTAAACTCTTCATCTCAACAAATAAAGGGCTCAAAGTCAACCTTTTTTTACTTAGCGCATCCGCCACAACATTACCCTTGCCAGGGGTATAAGCTATATCAAAGTCATAAGATGCCAAGAATTCCATCCATCTCTGTTGCCTTAGATTCAAATCCTTTTGTGAAAAGAGGTACTTCAGAGACTTATGATCAGTATACAACTCGAACCTTTCGCCCAGAAGATAATGGCGCCACGATTTAAGTGCAAAGACGATCGCCGTCAACTCCAAATCATGCGTGGGATAGTTCTTCTCATGAACTTTAAGTTGTCTACCCCCATAACATATCACTCTTCCTTCTTGCATCAGGACAGCACCTAATCCCTTGCCACATGCATCGGTGTACACGGTAAACATCTTACCCCCATCGGGTAATGCCAAAACTGGAGCTGTGGTGAGGGTTCTCTTGAGCCTTTGAAAAGCAAGCTCACACTCCAAGTCCCATGCAAAGAATAAGTTCTTCTTCGTTAACTTAGTAAGAGGGGCTGATATCTTAGCGAAGTCCTTAATGAACTTCCTATAAAAGCCTGCCAGACCGAGAAAGCTTCTTACTTCAGTTGCATTCTTAGGAGCTTTCCAATCTTGAACCGCAACCACTTTCGCAGGATCCACAGCTATGCCTTGCTTAGAAACTATATGTCCAAGAAACCGAACTTCCTTTCTCCAAAAATGGCATTTGGAGAACTTGGCTTTCAACTGATGAGCTCTTAGCGTATCCATCACTTCCTTGAGATGTCTAGCATGTTCTTCCTCATCCTTTGAGAAGATCGGAATATCATCCACGAAAACGACCACAAACTTGTTAAGGAACTCCCTGAACACCCTACTCATCTAATCTACGAAGTAGGCGGGTGCATTAGTCAAACCGAATGGCATGACGAGCCATTCAAAGAATCCATCTGGAGTCCTAAACGCAGTCTTTCAATACTATCCTCAGCCACTCTAAGCTGATGGAATCCGGTGGCTAGATCGAGTTGAGAGAAAACAGAAGCACCAACAAGCTGGTCAAAAAGATCACCGATTCTCGGTAACAGGTGCCTATTCTTCTTTGTCAGCTTGTTCAACTCACGATAATCAACACATAGACGAAGCGAACCATCCGCCTTAGTAGCGAATACCACAGGAGCACCCCATTCAGAAATGCTTCGATTAATAAAATTCTTCTCAAGCAACTCCTTGACTTGCTTACTAAGCTCTCTTCTTTCTCGCGGGGCCATGTGCCTAACGGGCAATGAAACTGGCTTAGCATTATCAACAAGATAAATGCGGAAATCTATCTCTCGTTTAGGGGGTAACCCCTTCACCTCTTCAAAGACATCGGGATATTCTCGGACTACCCTCATAGATTGCAAATTATCGATAGACGAGTCAAGAGATTCAAGATAACATAACATGACGGGATCCATAGGGTTACAAGAAATTTCTAGGGTATTACCGAGGTGAGTCATGAGCCTCACTACCCTATGCTCACAATCAAGAATGGCTCCATAACTGGACAACCAATCCATGCCCAAAATCAACCCGTATCCCATAAACCCGAGAACATAAGCATTACACACGAATTCTACGCTCAAGATAGAAATCTTCAAATCCACACAAATCATAGATAAATGGGCGGAACCCCCAATTGGATTTGAAACACTGACGGGATCATCAACTAGACTAGTACTTAGGTGCAAACTTTCAACAAGATCAGAAGAAATAAAACTATGTGATGCGCCAGAATCAAATAAGGTGCGAACAAGAAAATCAGAAATGTAAACAAGGCTTTCTACAGAAATACTACCTCGATCAAGAACTAGAGCGGTGTTGAGAGCATGCACTTGCCCTCTAGAAGGTCCTGCTCGCTGAGTCTGTCCTTGCCCCTGTCCTTGCTTCTTAGGGCAATCCATGCTAATGTGTCCAGACTCTCCACAGTGAAAGCATTCGCCTAGCTTCCTCTTCTTCTTCCTACAGTCTTCGGCTATGTGCCCAGTGATCCCACAGTAGTTGCACTTCCTTGTCTCTTTTGCCTTGTTGTTGTTGTTGCCCTTGTTACCCTTCTTGTTGTTCTTGTTGTTCTGGTTGCTCTGATTGCCCTGATTGCCTCCCCACTTGGAGTCCACCTTCTTGGTTTGAGTCTCATTAAGCTTAACTTCTTTCTTGCCATCTCCTTGAAGCAATGTCATATCCACTAAGCTCTCAAAAGTGGCCCCCATGGGTACATGAGACATGGCCAAACCTTGTAATGGCTCATTCAATCCCCGAGCAAAGCGTAGAGCCTTCTTCTGAGCCGTGTTAACCATATCCAAACCGAATCGAGCAAGCTGGTTAAACTTATTCACATACTCCTTAACAGTCATGTCCCCTTGCTTCAAAGATATAAATTTCTCCATTTGCAGATTCTCTTCAGCAGATGATAGAAACTTAAGCCCAAACCTCATCCTAAAGTCATCCCAAGTCTCAACGGGCCTAGTAGCATTGGTGACTTCCCACTAATAAGCAGCTTCCTCTTTCAATAGCCACACCGCCAACAAGATCTTCCTATGATCCTCTATACCAAAGATAGCAAAAAGGTCTTCAGTCTCCTTCAACCAATTTCTGGCCTCAATAAAAGTCTCTGTCCCAATAAAGTTCTTGCCACCCATCGCCTTAAAGTCCTTGCAAATCTTCGCGAAATCCACTGGTGGATGCTGAGGAGGAGGAGGAGGAACCTCAGCTACGGGAGGAGGAGGAACTTCAGCTACGGGAGGATGAGGAATATCCACGGGGCCGGCTTAAGTCGCCCTTGCCCTCGCCTCCATAAGTCTCCTAAACCAAACAGGTACTGGTATGCCCTCCGGAATGGCAAAGTTATCGGCCATACTGAGACGAAGGAAAAGATAGATTCAGAACGAGGAAACAAAGGATAGTTAACTAAGGATAGCGCTAATGGCTTTTGGGGAATAGCCTTTTAAAACAAACTAGACTTTTTCTTGGAAAAATACTTCTTTATAATCGGTTTTTGAAAAGGTAAGTTTCTCAAAAGATAAGTTTTTTTTTCTTTTTAAAAAAAAACCTTTTGTTCAATCTTGTAAACCTTATGCTCTGATACCAAATGTAACACCCCACCTCCGCCAGGGACACTCTCGCAAGGACACTAGCTTTGGAGGGGCGTTTAACCGGGTAAACATGCATGAAAATATCATAAGATAGAACATATAAGTAAAACAGAGTAAATAAAACAGCGGACAAAATTACCATTTCCAAAACCATAGTCAAGTTACATCAAAGTACTTGGTCATTATTTTCCAACAAACAAAGTCTAGAAACATAAAACTGAAAACTGGAAATAACATAAAGTAAAAACTATCCCCAAGGTAGACGTGGTAAAAGCCATAGCAAGCTCAAGTCCAAACCGTACATGAGCTATCCAAAAAAGTAGCTAAAGATCCGAGCTAGGTGCTGATGTTCCCACCCTGAGAACCTGGGGGGGGGGGGGGAACGGAAGAAAAGAAGCGAAAGGAAAACAGGTCAGTCATAAAGACTGGTAAGTCCTACCTACTATTAGTATAAAAACTAATAAAGTTAACTAGACATGAGAAACTGAGATTAAGCATAAGGATGTAACTAAACTGGCATGATAACTGGATAACAAGATAAATCAAGAGTGGCATCGCATATACAAGGTTAAGTGTTTTGCACCAAAAGTGTACTAGCATTCTAAGCATGTCAAGTATAAACAAGTATTGATCCCTTGGCCCAATTCTTGACCCAATATCATGAGGTGACCTAAATCAAGGTCCAACTACTCGGTCTAGTCGATCAGCTCCCTATAAGCCTAACTCGTCAAGTGTCGGTGTCATACTGCCCAATCACGAAATGTAGTCAACTGTGCTAGGTCCACCCTAGGGTGTATCAAGCCCTAGGGTGCCAACCACTGACACAAATCAAGCACGCACAGTCTAAACTTACTGGTGCCCGTGTCTCCTTTTTCAACTCCGGACTATGTACACGACCATAGTCCACCTGAACCTACACCGGCGCACCTACTCAGCCGTCGTTTTGGCCGCTTACATGTCAGCCAAGTAATCGTGCCCCACCCTAGCCTAGTCCCTAGGGTATCATGATACAACCAAGAGGGTTACTGGAGAAAAGGACCACCTAACTAGGGTTTCCTAATGGGTTAAGTGTGGTTAACCCTATCCAATCATGTATCAAGTTGGTTAGGTGTATCCAATTGGTTCATGACCTAACCCTATCATGTGGCATTAATTAACTTAATGCACCCCAACCTCTCACATTAGACCTTGTTGTGGTTACTAGTTAAGCCGGGCGGGTCCAGGTAGCTTTACACCACAACCTAGTCTAACCTCGGGTTTCAAGTGCGACATGACCAACTACTCACATTGGGTCCTATTGTTTGTAGCTACTAGTTAAGCCGGTCGGTTCCGGGTAGATTTATGCTACAAACTCAGCCCAACCTCGAGTTGGCCATTCTCATGTTTTCTACATGTCATGTCCATGTTCATGTTTTTCAAGCATAACCACAAATCAATGTTCATGTCATATTTCAAAACCATGTTTTCATGTCATTAAGGTTACCTAACTACCCATATGTATTCCCATATCTTATACATTCGCAACAACGCATAATAAATCTAAAGAGGGAACTTGGCAAAAGTATGACAAAGGGGCATAAGGTGATAAAGTTGGCTACGAGTTAAACATGGTGGCATATGAGGCATAAATGTGTTCATTAAACTTGCATAAAGGATTATAAGCCTCAAAACATGCATGAAATCAAACATAGCAAATAGGTGATAATATGGTCATAGATGACATAGGATGATGACTAGTGATTCGCATATAACATCATATGCAAGTTTACATAAGGGTTATAAGAGTTTCTATGTTGCATTATGCAATATTTCCAAGTAAAGCTCATAGCTTTCAAACCACAAAGTCAAGGTGATAGCTTTACAAACATACATAGGATAAATCTATGCATAACATGATAGATTCAAAGCACAAATCATACTTAGGCCCAAACTCAAACTTGCAACATGTCACATTTAAGTTCATAGTTTAAATCTAAGAGTAGAGTAGGGCTTACAATGCTTATGAAGGCTAGAATTAATATAAAATAAGATTAAGACGAAGCCACACTAGTAAATCCCAAAATAAATAAGCTCTAATAAAACCCTTGAGAAAATAATAAGAAAGATCCTTGCTTTGAAGAAGAAAGATTGAACTTTAGCCTTGAATCAAGCTTAGAAACTCTCAAACAAGCTTAGAAACTCTCATATGAATGAGAATGGAGATTATGACAAGAGGGTGGAGGCCATGATCAAGAGAAATTTTGGCATAACCTAGTTGTAGGATTGATTTGTGGTGTTTAGGCTAGGTGTTAGGGTCTTTTTATAGAAGTTAGGATTAGTTTTAGCCATAGGATTAACCCTAAATCAGATCTGAGTCATCTAATCATGTCACTAGCCAACAAAACAGGGTTCAGAAGCCAAAACAGGTGCACCAGGCCAACCTGGCCGACATGGGAGGTCGACCCCCAGGTCGACTCCCAGGTCGATCTGGTTGGGGCAGGTCGACCCCCAGGTCGACTCCCAGGTCGATCTGGTTGGGGCAGGTCGACCCCCAGGTCGACCCCCCAGTCGACCTGGGCTAGGCGGGAAACTTTCCCGCCTAGTCTGTTTCCGAATTCTGAATTTTCTGAAAACTTCTTTGGGCCTTAACTGGGTCATACGGACTCCGATTTACAAAATTTCAGACTCTATTTCGCGTATTTTTCCGAGACGAACGCAATGGCACAGCCCGTTTCACTTGATTCAGATTTTAACATTTAATTCTGCCTTGATTTATGTTATAACGTGTTATTGAAAATACGGGTTGTTACTAAGTTTATAATAATAATATAATTAAGTTAATTGAGTTTTAATAATGATAATAAATTAACTAAGTTAATCAAGTTAATAAAAATTAACTAAGTTTTTAAAAAATTAAAAAAGTTTATAAAATTAACTTAATTTAAATTAACTATACTTTATAAATCATTATAATATAACCAATTTAACAAAGTTTTATATACAATAAGTGTAAAATTGTTTGACTATATGTTGTGCTCATAATTGTGCAGAATTTGGACTTTCGAAGAGAGCAAGGTCGGACTTTTATGGTAATCTTGTAAATTTTCTTAGTATGCTTGGATGACTTGATTGTTTATGTGCTTGTTTTAATAACAACCAATTAATATTGTTTGAATGTTACTTGATGATTAATGGCAAATTTTTATTGTTGATTATCGAACTTGTTTATAGGTGATTAGGTTTTTCGGAGTGAAGACTACCAGCAACAATGGACATGACTTCAATTTTATATGTATTATGATATTAGTTAGTATTTGTTAAGTAAACTTTTTTGTGAATGCTTGTGGGATGCGAATTTGTTCATTTTGTTAAACATCTATTATCAAAATGGTTATAGATAATACTTATGTGACTAACGGTTCCAATTATATAAATATGATGATTATATGATTGTTGCTTTGAATATGGTAATTATACGATTTGTTGCTGATTTTGATATGACTATTTCATAACTTGACGCGGGAAATAATATAAGCTATTAATAGTATATGGCAGCATTTAAAATATGCTATAAAAAGATTAATACCTTTTAGTAGTGTTTTAGAAACGCTATGGAAACATATGTACAAATACCACTTGAATTTACAACGACTTAAAATAAATGTAACGAAAATCTTTGGTAGCGGTCGACAAACGCAGTTACATGAAACATTTGGTGGCGTTTGTTAAAACGCAACAAAAAAAGACATTTAGTTGCGTGACCTGTAGTAGCGTTCTTTAAAACGCTACCAAAAGCTTTGGTAGCATTTTATAAACGCTACTAAAAGTCTTTTCCGGTGTAGTGAACAAAACACAAAATGGAGAGAAGCAAAATCATCTTCAGTCGATCGATTTAGAGAAATATCATTGATCTGGTCGGAACTAGGCGACTCCGATTGAGTTGGCTGATGATTTTGAGGTGGATTCGACGGTGGTTTAGGAAGGACATTGTCCGCCATTTTAGAAATGTTATACTATATTACCACATCCTAGAGAATATATATATATATATATCACTATAAATTTTGAAACTATTAAGGGAAGCACATTAGGGGCAAATTACCATTTTGTCCCTAATGTTACATTTTAGAGGCAAATATTACATCTGCCCCACAATTATTTTACACGACTAATGTAACTGTCCCAAACGTTAGGTGGGACGGTAACAAAATAAGCCACCAGTGTTATTGTTTAGAGAAGAAAATAATGTCCAAATTCTGGAAAATTTCATCTCGCAACAAAAATTGGAGGAATTTGAGGAATTCGAGAGAAATTATGTTCCTCAGTTCGCCGCTTCACTTTACCCACTCTTACCAAAATCCTTCTCAAACGTGGATATGGATTATTCTTCGATTTGATCAACAAATTTATGTTGTTTTAAGGTAATTATTTCATTTATAACAATGATTCAATCTTCTGATTTTTAGTGGACTATAATTTAGATTTTCTGATTCGATTCACAAATTATTTAATTTTACTTGTTGTTTTGTGGTGCTGATTCACTATTTAGCAATATTTTTCTATCGGTTTCAAGGCCCTACGTGATTAATGCTGCCATTTTTTAATTCACTTTGATAGTTATTTGATGTGTGCTGCTATTCACACCCCACTTTAGACTAGTGGCCACCTTTAAAAATTTAATAGATTGGATTATTTTTAACCTACTTCTTACCACCACTTTCTATCTTTTCACTCAGTCACTACCAACAGAAAGCTTCAACTAAAACCATTGAATTATTTCCTTTCGTGAAATAAGCTTCTGCATTCCCACCCTTTGCATCAATTAGCAATAAATCACATATGCCCCTCTCTCCGTAATTTTCCATTTCACACACATAGGCCACCTCAGAACCTAATGTTGTAGAAGTAGCATGAAACGCCCGAGGTGAAGTGGATCTCCTGCTAGAGATGAATAGTAAGGCTGAGGTCAGGGAGGGCGAACTACGGGGTGATTGGCTCGGATGATGATCGGGACAAGGTTGATGTGTGAGGATTGAGGGGAAGGCTGTGGTGGTTGGGAAGTAGTTAGATGAGGCGATGCGGGGAGGTATAGGCAGCATTGCAGAAATTCATGGAGGCGGTGTTAGCTTTGGTTCATGGTAGAGTGGAAGAAATGGGTTTTGTAGGCGGAAGTTCGGCCTGCAGTTGCATTCGGGCTAGGCCAACAGTCACCGAGGGTCTGATAGGTAGTGGAGGAAGAGAAGAGGATGGAGGGAGACACGGTATATGGTGGATATTTTTTTAAGTGGTATTCACGAAGGAGAAATTAAAGTAGAGGTGGTGGCCATTTAAAATTTTAATAATTTAAGTGGTGTAAAGAAGCAGAGATGCATAAAGAAGAGGTGAACTTTAGTAGAGGTGACAATAATTCTAAAGTGGGGTATGAATAGCAGCACGCTATTTGATTAGTATTTTTATCTCAGCTAATGATTACGTTTTAAGAAAAACCACACGGGTTTGAGTAATTGAAATCCGAAAAGAAGGAAACTAAATTTATCTATATCCACATCAAATTGTATAAGTAATATTTGAATGAAAATTTAGGTTAAACTGAGATGGAGATTAAAATAAGTTTCTCTCCATGATATATAATTTTTAACTACTTAAATTGTTAAATTTAAAGATAAATTACCAATTAGGGAATTCAAGTTTTGCAGTGAACAAACATAAGAATGATCTGAAAAAATGATTAGAACAGTACATGAAAGGAAAGGATAATTAAGTTTAAGTCAAGTAAGTAATTGTACTTTCCTTTTATAAAAGAAGTAAAATATTTACCTTCTTCAATATAAAATTTTGACTGAAAAACACCTTATTTCTTCCTTTTATCTTAAATGTTTCTTCCTTTGTGGTTTCAATTTTTATAATAGTTTATATATGCAATGCAGAATTTGGATCACCTCTTGTTAAAATTAAAGTGTATATGAATTAGTGGTTTGGTCAATTAGTTCATTTTAGAAAATTATTTACATAAAACTGTTAATCCAGAACAATAAAGAACATAATTAAAAGCCACATGCGTTAGTACAAAACGCATAAACAACAACACTTTTGAGTGTTAAAATTCAACTAGCACACAAGTTGATTCAATAGAACATAAACAACACTTGGTTGCAAGCAATTGTAATGTATATTGAGTACACTGCAAACATTCAGCGAAATATACGAGTAAGTAAATTGTCGGAGGCTCGGCGTACGGATTTCCTTAAGACTTTATTCAGAGTCTCCCAGGATACAACAGACGGAAACTGTTCGAGAATGTGATGAGTTCGTCAGTCTGAGCAGCGACAGTTGGTAGCAATGACCAAAGGCGAAATCAAGGGAAGAGGAAGAAGAGTTGAGAAATTCGTGAAGAATGTGATCAGGATTCATCACTTATTTATACTCTTCGAACAAAAAAACCAAATTCTAATAAAGTTAGAATAAAGCAAAAAGTCGGTCGTAATTTCAAAATAGTCGTATTTGTTGAATGTTTGAATTCAAACAGTCGCGTCTATTACATTATTATAACGGGTAGCACCCACCCGTTTCTCTTCGTCTGTTAACGGGCTGTGTACCCATTTGATTCTGGTTCGGTCACACCCATATACATTGCCGCATCCAGTCAAAAAACCCATAAAAAATTGGTTAAGTTTTTCATAGCAAAAATAAGATTTCATTCTAGACCCAAACCCGAACCCGACCCGGCCCGGTTTTGTTCGGTACGGGACAGGAGGGCGGCGTGCACGCGTGTGTGTTTGGTTCATATGATATAGGCCCTCTCCCTCGCGCAAAATTACCTGATCCTAAGGGCCAATATAGGGAATGAGGAATAGATATATATATATATATATATACATAGATCTTATCTTCTTTTTGCCAATGTGGGACTAAAGTATATGTCATTCATCTTTTTAAATTCTAACAATCCCCCACATGAATGATAATATACTTTTCCCCCACACAAAGTGTAATATCTCAGACTACGTATGGAACAATGCTTTATCGTGGATAAGTAGATATTTCACTTTGAAATATCCCTAGTTAAAACGTATCGAATCTACTTGGCTACATCGTTGAATTGTTTCATCTTGAACCGTCAGCCTTTATTGTATATCCAATCAATAAGCTTTACGAAGCATTGGTTCCCTTCTTATCCAATCTCTTGGTTGTGTTCGTTTTGGTCCTGAACACTTTCTGGATCTGCGAGTGTTATAGAGAATTCAAGCCTTAAAAATTCTCATAGAGCCGACCCATCTCACACTAACATAGGTGATCGCAACCATTAAGAGTATCCTACATATACCCCACTTGTTATTTTCAAGATATGGTCATCATTAAAAAACATAGTTTTAACCTTGTAATACTTCTGTAGACATGTATTTATATTGTGCACCATAGGAATGGTGTAGGACTGTGTCCAAAAATGCATTACGTCTTTAGTTATTCATTAATGGTTTGCCTGTCCGTGGGATCTCCAGTCGCTAGGATAGGTTTCCGTGTAAGATAACTCTTGTTGGTTTAGGCTTTTAAACCCATTCCCCTCGAATCGCAGTTAATTTTCTCCCTTGATAAACCTTTAGTAAACGGATCCGCTTGGTTATTATTTATTCTCACATAATCTATGGAAATAGTTCCATTTGAGAGTAACTGCCTAACTGTGTTATGGCGTCTACGAATATGTCGCGACTTTCCAATATACACAAAATTATGCGCTCTACTTAGCGCTGCTTAGTTATCGCAGTGTATGCATATGGCCGGTACAGGTTTTGGCCAGAATGGGATATCTTCTAAAAAAATGAAGAAGCCGATCTTCTTCTTCGCCTGCTTTATCTAATGCGATGAACTCTGATTCCATAGTGGATCGAGCTATGCATGTCTAGATTTCCATGACACTGCTTCCTCTGCTAGGGTAAATACATAACCACTCGTTGATTTTGATTCCTCTGAATCAGCAATCCAATTTGCATCACTATATCCTTCTAATATGGCTGTATATTTTCCATAGTGTAAGGAATGATTTGTTGTATTTTTCAAATATCCTAGCACTCTCATTAGTGCTTTACAGTGTTCCTTCCCTGGATTGTTTGTATACCTGCCTAATAGACTTACTACATAAGCTATATCTGGTCATGTGCAATTCATGAGATACATGAGACATCCTATTACACGAGAGTATTCCACTTGCATGACACTGTCATTTGTGTTTTTATACAGTACTTCAGATGGATTAAAAGGTGTTCGTACTCCTTTAATTCCAAAAAATTTGAATTTGTCAATCACTTTATCTACATAGTGTGACTGAGACAATTCAATTCCATTAGGTGTTCTTATTATTTTGATTCCCAAAATAAAGTCTGCAACTCCTAAATATTTCGTATCAAAATTGTTGATTAACATTTTCTTTATGGTCTCTATTACTCGGGTATTCGGACAAAAAATTAGCATATCGTCTACATACAGAACAGACAAATCATCACATATGATTGTCCAACTTGTTTATAATAACCATACTTATCGCATTCATTTATACAAAAACCATTTTTCATCATGACACTATCAAATATTGCGTGCCATTGTTTTGGAGCTTGTTTTAGTCCATATAAGGATTTTACTAATCTACAAACTTTATTTTCATTTCCTTTTGAAATGAAACCTTCTGGTTGCTCCATGTAGATTTCCTCATCGAGATCGCCATTTAAGAATGCTGTCTTTACATCCATTTGATGAATCTCTAACTTATAGATGGATGCAATTGCTATTAGCATTCTTATTGAGGTTATTCATGTTACTGGTGAATACGTATCAAAAAAGTCAACACCTTCTTTTTGATGATATCCTTTTGCTATTAAACAGGCTTTATATTTATCGATAGAGCCATCTGCTTTCATTTTTTTCTTGAAAATCCATTTGCAGCCAATTGGTTTTATTCCAGGTGGAATATCAACAATTTCCCAAGTTTTATTTCTTAGAATTGAATCAATTTCACTTTTTATTGCTTCTTTCCAACATGCAGATTCAGAAGATGGCATTGCTTTCTTGTACGTTTGAGGTTCGTGTTCTAACATATATGTTAAAAACTCCGGACCAAATGTTTTGGAAGTTCTAGCCCTTACACTTCTTCTGGGTTCTATTTCCTCAATTTCATGATGATTTTCATTTTCACGTGAATTGGTCAATTCTTCTCTTGTCCTTTTAGGGACATAAGTTCCTTCATTCCTTTTGTATGGAAACACACCTTCAAAGAATGAGGCACCTCTTGATTCCATGATTGTATTTATTTGAATATCAGCTATATAAGACTTGAATACCAAAATCTATAGGCGTTGGCCCTAGGTAGTAGCAGTCTACTGTTTTTGGTCCAAGTTTGACTCTCTTAGGAGGAAAAACTGGAACTTTTGCCAAGCACCCCCACACTTTGAGGTATTTGAAACTTGGTTTATGTCCTTTCCATAACACATATGGAATTGCTCCTGTTTAAGTGTGAGGAACCTTGTTTAAAATGTGGTTCGACACATTTATAGCTTCCCCTCACAAGTTTGTTGGTAAATTAGAGGTTATGAGCATTGCGTTAATCATGTCTTTTAACATTCTGTTCTTTCTCTCAGCAGTACCATTTTGTTGTGGTGAATAAGGAGCTGTTGTTTGATGATTTATACCATTTTCTACGCAGAATTGTTCAAACGGTGATTCATACTCTCCACCTCGATCAGATCTTAGTATCTTGATATTTTTATTTAGCTGATTTTCTACTTCAGCCTTATATTTTACAAACGATGCAATTACTTCATCTTTCCTATTTAAAAGATATACATAGAGCAATATCGTGTATAATCATCAATATATGTGATAAAATACTTTTGTCCTCCTCTTGTAGGTAAGTTTTTGAAATCACATAAGTCAGTATGAATCATTTGTAATGGTTCAGTACTTCTTTCAATAGTCTGAAATGGTTTCTTAACCATTTTTGCTTCTATACATGTCTCACATTTATATTTTTTATCTACTTGAAATTTTGGAATTAAATCCAGATTTGCAAGTTTTTTCAATTTTCGAAAGTTTATGTTTCCTAATCTTTCATGCCATAATAGAACATCATACTCGACAACATAAGAAAGTTACTTTTTATTCATTTCAGAATTACAACATACATTATTATTGCCGATTATGGCTACATTGGCCTTAAATAATTCATCACACAAGTATCCTCTCCCTACATAGACTCTAGTCTTGGACTGAACAACTTTATCTGGTTCAAAGACCATTCGGAAGGCTTTCTTCAAGAGTATAGGTCCAGAAATCAGGTATTTCCGGATGTCTGGAACATGAAGCACATCATTTAGTGTAATAGTTTTAGCAGATGTGAACTTGAGGATTACTTTCCCATTGCCCTCAATCATTGACACTGCCAAGTTACCCATGTACAATTTTTCTCCATGATCCAGTTTGTTGTATGTGGAGAACATGGACTTTTTAGAACACACATGTCGGGTAGCACCTGTGTCAAACCACCATTGACAAGGATTTGGACCAGATTGCATTCTGACACAACTCTATAAAAGTTAGGCCCATCGATGTCCATGTTGTCCACCACATTTGCTTCTGAATTTTTCTGTTTCTTGTGTCTACAATCTTTTGCTTGATGACCAGTTTTGCCACAAACCCAGCAATCTCCATTGAATTTCTTCGACTGCTACTGATCATGCTGCTTGTTTTCTGGTGCCTTCCTTTTGTTTTTGTTAGGGTGTCCTTTTTTCTTTGACCCTTCTGCAACAAAAGCCTCTTCGCTTTTTGGTTTAGTGACTCCGCGATTATCTGCCTCAATCTTCAATCTAACGATTAGGTTTTGTAAGGATATCTCCTTCTTCTTGTGCTTTAAATAGTTGCAATAGTCCTTCCAAGATGGTGGCAATTTTCCAGAGATTGCCTCAACCAAGAAAGATTCACCAACTTCGTGGCCTTCTTCTTCCATTTCAGGGATGATGATTGAAGTTCGTTTAGTTGTGTAGGTACAGGTTTTGAATTTACCATTTTGTATTCCACGAACATGTCAACTATAAACTTCTGCAGACTCGCGTTTTGTGTTTTGTACTTTGTGGTAAGCGTATTTCAGAGAGCTTTTGCAGTGTTGAGTGGTTGGTGTACTTTGTACAAAACTTTTTCTAAACATTTCATGATGTAATTCCTGTACAAGAAATCTAAGTGCCTCCATGCATCAATATTCGGAATCTCATTTGACTTCTTGGTTTTGCCTGGCGTAGGCGGCACTGGTTCATCTTCCTCAAGATATTTTTGCAAACCGAGAGTAGTGAGATAAAAAAGCAACTGACTTTTCCATGTCAAAAAATCATCACCTTCTCCCTTAAATAGATCTTGTTTGTTCAAGTTCATTGTCTTAATCGACATCTGTTCTGTTGCCATCGCGGTTTTCAGGAAAATAGTAAAGCCTTAAGATGTTAATCTAGAACAATAAATAACAGAATTAATAGCCACACGCATTAGTACAAAACGCATAAACATCAACACTTTTTAGTGTTAAAATTCAACTAGCACACAAGTTGATTCAATAGAACATAAACAACACTTGGTTGCAAGCAATTGTAATGTATATTGAGTACACTGCAAACATTCAGCGAAATATACGAGTAAGTAAATCGTCGGAGGCTCGGCGTACGGATTTCCTTAAGACTTTATTCAGAGTCTCCCAGGATACAACAGACGGAAACTGCTCGAAAATGTGATGAGTTCGTCATTCTGAGCAGCGACAGTTGGCAGCAATGATCAGAGGAGAAATCAGGGGAAGAGGAAGAAGAGTTGAGAAATTCGTGAAGAATGTTATCTGGATTCATCACTTATTTGTACTCTTCGAACGGTCGTTGTTAGCCTACTTTGTGAACTAGGCTACACAAAGTCAGAGAGTTAGAAAGTCAAATTAATGAAGGACATTTTTGGTAATGCACTCGGATCGGATCGGATAAACTCAGGCAAACCGGATCGGAGCAAGGCAAGACGAAAAAAGAGGGAAGTTCAGGCTCATGTAGAATCGGATCGGATCAGATATTCCGATCCGAGTTCCCAATTGTAACAACTCCGAACTGAACCGGGTCCAACCTGCTGCTTCATCCCACTAACTCCTGAATTATCGGGGCAGTTACAACCACGTTCTACCCATGATCTCCACTAGTCTAATGCGCTGTCTACACCAGAGTTCATCCAAGTCCGAAAGTGAAGGAATGACCTCCACGTTGCTCCGATCCGACCCGATTTCTGGGAGATTTTCTGCCTATAAATAGACCACCAAGGGTCATTTGAAGGGATCTTTTGGCACTTTGAGGGTTTGTATACTTGAGAGAACCAAATTCCAGCGCTCCCAAATAATCCAAACCACTATCCTAAGCATATTTTTGAGATTATCGTGTGAATATGTATGATAATTGAGTGAGATTGAGTGTGAAACTTGTTGTATTCTCATCATTATCATCTAGAAAAGTGATATAAAGTGGACGTAGGCATTTTCACGCCGAACCGCTATAAATCTCGTGTCTTCTTTCTGTTTTTGATCTTATTTTCGTATAGTTTTAGTCAATTTGGGTGTTAGAACCACTTTTTGGTCCAACATTTTGGTGCTTTCATTGAGAATCTTTTGAATTCTCTATTTTTCTGGATTATCGTTCTACTTTTTGGACCGGTGAGTTCAAAGAAGTTAATCCTCGAATTCTGACGCTTTTAAGTGTTTGTTGGTTGATTAAAGAAGTATGGCCAAAGAAAAAAGCAAGGAAGTTATGATCAGTCAAGGGAACGAAGTTAGCGAAGACCAACAAAATGCAATTGTAACGAGGTCTCGTGGACAAAGCTCAGGAGCGGGTCGGTCTGGTTCAGGAAACCCGAACCGGTCGCGCAGGGAGAGCTCCGATCCGGTCCGAGTGGAGGACGTAGAAGAGGAGCATTCCCCAAATCCGCTCCGACCCGGCCAAGTGAGCCTACTCCGATCCAACCCGGATCATGATGGTGCTGGAACTTCTACTCGAGCACCTACCAACGCTCCAATTCCAGCCACCAGGACCAATGACCAAGTCAACTCGTCTGCACCTGTCACACAAGGAGACTTCCTACGCCTCCTTGATATGCTGGAGAGCACTAGGGAGGATATGAGAAACCACGAGAATACCAACCGTATGATGCAAGAGAATATGAGGACTATGAGTAGGGATATTGGTGAGCTCCGCAGACGAAGAACACCTTCTCCGGTTCACCACACTGCAGTGGATCAGTTACCTTCTTCGGAGGAAGAACGACCCCATGAAAGGAGGCCGCTTGAGCGAGCTCAGAACCTTGAAGAGATGACCTTTGGGTCTCTGGGATCCCGAGAAGATGCCGCTCGTGTGCTAGGACCTGATGACCCGAGCCTTCAACAGCCTATGTTGCTTCCCATGCGTGGATCACACGTTTTACCCAGGGATCCTGATATTGTCAATTCTACACAGCAGCAGATGCTTCAGCCCCTTCCTCCCGAGATCGACCGGAAGCGTAGAGAGCAGGCTAGAGAAGAAGCCACTAGAAGAAGGAGAATGTTCCCTAACCAGGAGCCTAGGGGAAACCCGAATATCAGGGCCAAAGAGCCTGAACGGCCCCTAACCAATGCTGATGTATGGAATATGGTGCGCCAGATTATGTCTGAGAGTCGAAACTACACTAATGAAGACTATGGCATAGAGCGAAGCCATACTCCCTTTACTGATGATATCCTTGACTTTCAGTTCCCAAGACGGTTTAATTTGCCTCAGATGGACAGATATAACGGGAGGACCGACCCGGGACACCATTTGATGCGATATGCCTGGTTTATGAATGCTGCTGCTGCTCCAGATGCCATAAAGTGTAAAGCCTTCCCGATTTACTTGGAAGACGTAGCACTATTATGGTTTACCCGACTTCCTCCCCGATCAGTATCGAGTTTCAAGGAATTAAGCGAACGCTTTATGAACCAATTTCGACTTCACGCCCGAAAGTCCAAGACTGTTATCGATTTATCGAGGATTAAGCAAGCTCCGGGTGAGTCTTTGAGGTCATATCTGGATCGTTTCAACTTAGCTATAACAGAAGTAGGTGACCCTCATGAGCCTACCATCTTGATGGCCTTAATAGAGGGAGTTGATCCAGATTCAGAGTTTGGAGACTATCTTTCTGGAAAGACGCCTTCCACAAGGGAGTTGTTCTATGAGAAAGCCAATATATGGTTAAAACGGGAGGAAGCACGGGCAAATAGAAAACGAAAGTCCGAAGTGGCTCCAAAAGAAGCTGTCCAGAGTAACGTTGCTGTAAAGCAATCTGGAGAAAGTTCTGGAAAGGTTGAAGTGAATGTTGGAAACAAGAGCGGGAATAATAATAATGGAAACGGGGGCAACAGCAACCGTAATGGGAATGGTAATAGGAGAAACTGGAATCGAGGAAACAATTCTGACAAGAGACCTCGATTTCAGACTTTTGAAAATTATTCGCCGTTGAGCGATACGTTGGAGAATATTTACTTGGATACATATAATGTTTTGCAATATAAAAAGCCGCCGCCACGAGATTCGACAGAGAAAGAAATTGTGACTGGGAAATTTTGCTTATTCCATGGAACTCATGGGCATTCGACGAATGAGTGCCAACACTTGAGAGATGTGGTTGAGAAGCTGCTGCGTGAAGGGAAGTTGGACGAGTATAAAGTTGCCCCAAGGGACAGGGGGCAAGGGGGACAGACTCAGAATCAGAATCAATCCACCCCTAGGCCAACAACACAACAAAAAGGCAAAGGTCTTGTCATTAACACCATAGTGGGTGGACTCCATCCAGCCCTTTACAGTAACAGAGCTATGGACCAGTACGTCAATGCAGTAAAGCATATAAAGGTGGAAGAGTGTAACGATTTGGAGGACCTCACCCCAGCAAAACAACAAAGGACAATGTTTGATGACGTAGTGTCCGTAGTAGAGATGACACTGGAATCTAGTCACCAACTGAAGACCCTTTGGTTATCACCACTAACATCGGACCAGCGTTAGTCCATAAGGTGTTGGTAGACAACGGAAGCTCGGTCAACATCCTATTTAAGAAATCCTTCGACCAAATGAAACTCGAGCCTGGGGATTTAAAGCCATGCGAAGGTTGGATTCGTGGATTTAATGGGGCATCGACAGCTCCGACAGGGTATATAGAGCTACCAGTCACTTTGGGCCAAGGGGATCGACGAAGAGTGCAGATGTTGCAGTTTGTAGTATTGGATATTGATTCACCTTACAATGCTTTTCTGGGAAGACCTGCCCTAGCGGAGTTCAGGGCTTGTATTGCACCTTGGTGTTTGCTGATAAAATTCCCAACCAATGCTGGAGTAGGAGTAGTAAGGGGAGACCAAGTCTCCGGAAGAGCATGTTATGTGGCGAAATTGAAGATGTTGATGAAGGGACTTAACATCAACGCCAAAGAGAATTCACCCCCTCCGAAGAGGGGTTCAGCATAGCAACTAGAAGGATCAGCAGCGAGAGAGTTGCCCAGAGGAATGCCCGAAGACCTGGATCCCAGAGAGGATGAGGAACCTGAGGACAAAAAGGCAACTCCTAATGAAACGACAGTGGATATTTCCATTGATAAAGCTGATCCAGAGAAAGTGTTGAATATTGGATCCCAATTGGGTCCGCATCGAGCCAAAGAATTGGTTGATTTCTTAAAGGCAAATCTAGACGTGTTTGCTTGGACCAATGCTGACATGTATGGGATATCGCCGTCAATTATGAGTCACTCTCTGAGCATTAATCCAAATCATCCGCCAGTGAAGCAGAAAAGGCATATGTTGGGCCCAGAGAGGTCCATAGCCCTGAAAGAAGAGGTAGAGAAACTGAAGGAGAACGGGTTCATACGAGATTCAACATATCCCGACTGGATATCGAACCCTGTGTTAGTCAAGAAGTCGAATGGGAAATGGCGAACATGCATTGACTTCTCTGATTTAAATAAAGCCTGTCCGAAAGATAGTTTCCCCCTCCCTAGAATAGACCAGCTTGTAGACTCAACGGCTGGGCACGAGCTTCTCTCTTTTATGGACGCATACTCGGGATATAATCAGATACCCATGCACGTACCAGACCAAGAGCACACAAGTTTCATTACAGATCTGGGATTGTATTGTTATGTCGTTATGCCTTTCGGATTAAAAAATGCTGGAGCTACCTACCAACGCTTGGTGAACAGGATGTTTTACAATCAAATAGGGAAGACTATGGAGGTTTATGTGGACGACATGCTTGTCAAGTCAAGACAGTCTTCTAGCCATACGCAAGACTTGGCCGAGATGTTCGGCATTCTGCGAAAGTACCGAATGAAGTTAAATCCTTTGAAGTGATCGTTTGGGGTGGCATGTGGAAAGTTTCTAGGTTTCATCGTAAGCTCTCGAGGAATTGAGATCAATCCCAGTCAAATAGCAGCAATAAGGAACATCGAGGTACCAAGAAGAATCAAAGATATACAAAGTCTTGCGGGAAAAGTGGCTGCGTTAAGTAGGTTTATCTCCAAAGCAACAGATAAATGCGTCCCGTTTTTTGAGCTAATAAAAAGGGGAAAGAAGAATTTTGAGTGGACTCCTGACTGCATTGAGGCCTTTCAAAATCTATTGGATCTGCTAGAGAAACCACCGATTTTGTCGAAACCAGTAGACCATGAAGAGCTGTTTGTTTACTTAGCGGTATCGGCTCATGCGGTTAGCACCGCCTTAGTTCGAGAGGAAGACAAGGTGCAAATGCCAGTGTACTATGTTAGTAAGAAGTTGGCCGCCGCGGAACGTAATTATCCGAAGATAGAAACACTTGCCTACAGCCTTCTGGTCGCCTCCAGAAAACTTTGCCATTATTTTCAGGCTCACCCGATAGTTGTTTACACTGACCAGCCTCTAAGACAGGTGTTGCAAAAACCTGAAGCATCAGGGCGGTTAATCAAGTGGAATATTAAGTTAAGCCAGTTTGATTTGGACTTTCAGCCGCGAAGATCAATCAGGGGGCAAGCTTTGGCCGACTTCATAGCAGAATTCACAATCCCAGAACAGGAAGTGATTGATGACAGGGTGGTTAAATCAGATGAGGAGTTGAAGCTCTGCCGGTGGAAATTATATACGGACGGAGCCAGGAATGATAGGAGATCTGGTGCCGGAGTTGTTTTGGTGACTCCTGAAGGACGATTTTTGTATTATGCTTTGCGGTTGGAATTCCCAGCGACTAATAATGACTCAGAGTACGAAGCCTTGATTGCCGGGCTGAAACTCGCGAAAGAGCTTGGAGTGGGGGTATTAGACATATTCTGCGACTCCAAAATAGTTGTCTGCCAGGTATGAGATGAGTTCGTAGCCAGAGGACCTCGACTCATTTTGTAACAACCTGAATTTTTAATAACCAGTTATAATATAAATCGAGGCAGAATTTAATTTAAAAATCTGAATCAAGGGAAACGGGCTGTGCCATTGCGTTCGTCTCGGAAAAATACGCGAAATAGAGTCTGAGTTTTCGAAAATCGGAGTCCGTATGACCCAGTTAAGACCCATTGAAGTTTTCAGAAATTTCCATGTTAAAAACAGATTTGAATTTCAAGTTCAAAAGTGAAAATATAGGGCAACTGGCGCAGGCGGGAAAATTCCCGCCAGGACCCCCATGTCGACGGGCATGTCGACAGGGTCCTCAGGGTGTCGACAGCCCTGTCGACACAAGGTGGCCGGGCAGTTTTGCCTGGCGCACCATTTTGGGTTTTGGGTTGGTTTTGTGGCTGTGTTCTGGAAGCTTCCGAAATCTGATGGACCTAAACTAACCTAGGGTTAATCCTAGGGCTAAAAACTAATCCTAATCTCTATAAATAAGACCCTAACCTACCCCTAAATCCTCATTATTCATTCAAGTAACTAAACTATGGCAAAATTTATCCTCCCATGGCCTCCACTCTCTTCTAAAAATCTCTAAATTATTTCTATGAGAGATTATGTATGCATACAAGGGTTTCTAAGCTTAGAAGAGTATTATTATCTTGCATTTCAAGTCAAGTTGCAATCTTTACATCATAAAGCAAGGGTTTTCTTATTGGAGCTTGCATATTTGGGGTTTTTATTGTTGCATAGGGCTTCGTCTCAATCTATAAATAATTATATTGTTCTTCATAGCATTGTAAGCCCTCTTACCTTCCTTATGAACTCTAAAGTTAATAAATGATGCAAGTTGGAGTTTATGCAAGTTACTTATGCTATGTTATGCAAGTTATGCATGTTATGCAAGTTATGTATGTTATGTTATGCAAGTTATGTATGCTATGTTATGCAAGTTATGCATGTTATGCAAGTTATGTATGCTATGTTATGCAAGTTATGCATGTTATAATATGCAAGTTTAATATGTTTATGCAAGTTTGGGTTGAACATTCACATGTTATCATGTTAAGCGAACTTACCATAAGTTTATGAACCTAAAGCTTTGAGCTTTATGCTAAAAGGTTGCATTTTGGCAACATATAAGTTATCATATACATATGATAACTTGTATGTGAGGCCAAATGCGAACTAGTAGCAACTCTTACATGTCATTTGTCACCATGTATCACTCATATGTTAAGTTTGGGTTTTTATGCATATTTTTGAGAACATGAACATGTGAATATGTCATATGCCACCATGTTAAACTTGTGGCTTCAACACCTTTTTGTCATGTTTATGCTAAGTTCCCTATTCTACCCTCTTATGCGTTGTTGCGATTATGCGAACGATGGGTTTACGTTGGGATTGGGTAACATGACATGATTTGTTAACTTGCAACTATGTTTTGGAAACATAATGGACATGACACTTAGAAAACATAAGTGTGGCCAACTCGAGGTTGGGTTGAGTTTGTAGCGTAATACTACCCGGAACCTACCGGCTTAACTAGTGGCTACAAACGATAGGACCCAATGTGGGAAGTTGGTCATGTTGTGCTAAGATCCGAGGTTAGACCAAGTTGTGGTGTAAATCTACCCGGAACCCACCGGCTTAACTAGGTAACCACAACAAAGTCTAATGTGAGAGGTTAAGGCACATTAAATTAACTTAATGCCTTATGATTAGGGTTAAGTCATGGTCCACTAAATACTTAACCAATTTGGGGATTTGATGGATTAAACGGGGGTTAAGTCGTGAACTGTCCGTTACACTTAACCGATTTAATCCATGATTAGTGAGGGGTTAAACCACACTTAACCCTCTTAGAAAACCCTAGCATCGGGTCCGTTCCAGCAGTAAACCCGTATGTTGTATCACCAATGCCCTAAGAACTAGGCTAGGGTGGGGCACGATTTACTGGGCTGATGTAAGCGACCAAAGCGACGGCTGTGGGGTACACTGGTGCGGGTCCAGGCGGGCTACGGTCGTGCACGTAGTCCGGTGTTAGACAAATACGAGGCACAGGTACCAGTAGGTTTAGACTGTGTATTATTGCTTTGGTGTCTGGGGTTGACACCCTAGGGCTTGATACACCCGAAGGTGGACCCAGCACAGTCTGACTACAATCATGTTTGGGCCGTATTGACACCAACACTTGACGAGTAGGCTTATAGGGAGCCGATCGATTAGACCGTGTATTCGGGTCACTACATGTTATTGGGCCAAAGCTTGGGCCAAGGGATAAATACTTGTTTACACAGTCTGGTTAGATTGCTAGTACACCGTGGTGCAAAAACTTAACCTTCTTTATGTAATGACACCTTTATCTATCTTATAAAGAATCACCATGCCAATATGTTCGTCTCAGTTTCCATCATGCTGTTAACTTTATTAGTTTATACTGATCGTAGTAGGGCTTACCAGTCTTTTTGACTGACCTGTTTTGTTTCGCCTCTTTTTCTTCCGTTCCCCCCCCCCCCCAGGTTCTCAGGGAGGGAACGTTGGAGCATAGCTTGGACTTCTGATCGCTTGCTTGTGGATTTAGCTCATGTGCGGTTTGACATGAAGCTAGCTATGGTTATCTTTATTTTGGGGATAGTACTTATGTTTTTCAGTTGATGTTATTTTTATCTAGACTTGTTTATTTTGGCAGTTGACTTTATGATGTACCTGACTTGTTTTGAGATGGTTTGATATATTCCGCTGTTTTATTTTCACTTACTCTGTTTTACATATATTCTTATGTTCTTGTTCTGCCTTGATATATCATTATGCATGTTTACCCAGTTCTAACGCCCCACCAAAGTTAGCGTCCTTGCAAGAGTGGCCCTGGCGGAGGTGGGGTGTTACAAATTTGGTATCAGAGCATATGGTTTACGAGAAGGAACAAAAAGTTTTTAAAGCTTTTGAAAAACTATTTTCAAAACAAGTATAAAGTATTTTCCAAAGAAAAGTCTAGTATTTTAAAAGGCTATTCCCCAAAAGCCATTAGCAAAAATCCATTCGTCTTTTCTCCATTTTGAATCTATCTTTTCCTTTGTTTCAGCATGGCCGATAACTTTGTTATTCCGGAGGGAGTGCAAGTTCCTATTTGGTATAGGAGACTTTTAGAGGCTAGGGCGACCGAGGCCGGCCCCGCAGATGCTCCTCCTACTCCTCCTCCGGTGGTTCCTGTTCCTCCTCCTCCTGTAGCTGAGGTTCCTCCTCCTCCTCCTCCTCCCCCTCAGCACCCTCCAGTAGAGTTCACGAAAGTTTGCAAGGACTTCAAAGCAATGGGTGGCAAGAACTTTCTGGGCACAGAGACTTTTGTAGAGGCCCGGAATTGGTTGAAAGAGACCAAGGACTTGTTTGCTATCTTTAGATTGGATGATGAGAGGAAGATCTTGTTGGCAGTTTGGCTTATGAAGGATGAGGCCGCTTATTGGTGGGAGATCACTACCACGACTTGGCCCGTTGAGACTTGGGATGATTTCAAGACCAGATTCAGCCTTAAGTTTTTATCTTCAGCTGAGGCAAATTTACAGATGGAGAAGTTTATTGCACTGAAGCAAGGAGATATGTCTGTCAAAGAGTATGTGAACAAGTTTAATCAGTTGGCTCGTTTTGGTTTGGATATGGTGAGCACTACTGAGAAGAAGGCTCTTCGATTTGCTAGAGGATTGAATGAGCCGTTACAGGGTTTGGCTATGTCTCATGTGCCCATGGGGGCCACATTTGAGAGTTTGGTTGATATGGCTTTGCTTCAGGGAGATGGCAAGAAAGAAGTCAAGCCGAATGATATTCAAGCTAAGAAGACTGATTCCCAGTGGAAAGGCAATCAGAGTAGTCAAAGCAGTCAAGGCAATCAGAACAAGAACAAGAGTCAAGGCAACAAGGGGAACAACAACAAGGGCAATAACAAGGGAAAATGCAATTACTGCGGTGTGGCTGGACATTTTGCTAAGGATTGTAAGAAGAAGAAAAGGAAGCTTAGTGGTGGATGTTTTTCCTATGGGGAGACTGGACATTTCAGCAAAGAATGCCCGAAGAAGCAAGGGCAAGGACAGGGTTAGACTCAGCGTGCTGGACCTTCAGGAGGGCAAGTTCATGCTCTCAATGCCGCTCCAGTTCCCGATCGAGGTAGTGTTTCTGTTGAAAACCTTGTTTATATTTCCGATCTTCCAGTTCGTACCTTGTTTGATTCTGGTGCATCACATAGCTTTATTTCATCTGATCTTGTTGATAGTTTGCACCTTAGTACTAGCTTAGTGGATGATCCCGTTTGTGTCTTGAATCCCATTGGGGGTTCCGCTCATCTATCTGTGATATGTGAGGATCTAAGGATCTCTATACTGAGTGTAGAGTTCTTGTGTAGTGCGTATGTTCTTGGTTTCAGGGGATACAGATTGATTTTGGGCATGGATTGGCTATCTAGACATGGAGCCATTCTTGATTGTGAGCATAGGGTTGTGAGGCTTGTGACTCGCCTTGGCAACACCCTAGAGATTTCATGTAATCCGAAGGATCCCGTCATGTTATGCTATCTTGAATCTCTCGACTCGTCAGTGGAAACTCTTCAATCTGTAAGGGTGGTTCGAGATTATCCAGATGTTTTCAAAGAAGTTAAGGGGTTGCCCCCTAAACGAGAGATTGATTTTCGCATTTATCTGGTGGATAATGCTAAGCCTGTTTCTTTGCCCGTTCGGCACATGGCTCCGCGTGAGAGACGGGAGCTCAGCAAGCAAGTGAAGGAGTTGCTTGAGAAGAACTTCATTAGACGAAGTATATCCGAATGGGGAGCGCCTATGGTATTTGCTACTAAGGCAGATGGTTCTCTTAGGCTTTGTGTTGACTATAGAGAGTTGAATAAGCTGACTAAGAAGAACAGACACCCGTTACCGAGGATTGATGATCTCTTTGACCAGCTTGTTGGTGCTTCTGTTTTCTCTCAGCTTGATCTTGCTACTGGATTTCATCAGCTCAGAGTGGTTGAAGATAGTATAGACAAGACTGCATTCAGAACTCCAGATGGATTCTTCGAATGGCTTGTCATGCCGTTCGGTTTGACTAATGCACCCGCATATTTTGTGGACTTGATGAGTAGGGTGTTCCGGAAGTTCTTGAACAAGTTTGTCGTGGTCTTCGTGGATGATATTCTGATCTTCTCTAAGGATGAAGAAGAGCACGCAAGGCATCTCATGGAGGTGATGGATACGCTTAGAGCGCATCAGTTGAAGGCCAAGTTCTCCACGTGTCACTTTTGGAGAAGGGAAGTTCGGTTCCTTGGGCATATAGTATCTAAGCAAGGCTTGGCGGTGGATCACGCTAAAGTAGTTGCCGTTCAGGATGGGAAGACCCTCAGATAGTTGAGATTATGGATAAGCTGATTCGAGGGGAGACATCTAGTCACCTTGCTCGATATTCTATTGATGACAAGGGTTGGCTAGGAGAGACGGAAGACTTTGTGTTCCAATGGTGGAAGATTTGGTGAGGAAAGTTCTTGAGGAAGCACATCGCTCCAAGTTGACTATACATCCGGGTGGAGATAAGATGTATAAAGATATGAAGCGCATTTTCTTCTGGCCTAGAATGAAGAAGGATGTGGCAGAGTTTGTCTCTAGATGTATTGTTTGCCAGCAGGTTAAGGCCGGATCGAAGAAGCCTGGTGGGCTATTGCATCCTCTAGAGGTCCCACTATGGAAGTGGGAGAGTATTTCCATGGATTTTGTTGACGGATTACCGAGGTCAAGAAAAGGGAATACAAGCATATGGGTCATTGTGGATAGGCTTACGAAGAGTGCTCATTTCATTCCGGTGAAGAGCAAGAGGACCGCATCTTGGCTAGCATCTGTATATCTTCGTGAGATAGTACGACTACATGGAGTCCCTTCTAGCATAGTCAGTGACCGTGACCCCATCTTTACTAGTCAGTTCTGGAACAGTTTGCAAGAAGCTATGGGCACGAAGTTGAATCTGAGTACGGCTTATCACCCACAGACGGATGGTCAGACCGAAAGGGTGAATAGAGTACTTGAGGACTTGTTGAGGCTTTGCATTCTGGATTTTGGTGGTACTTGGGAAGACCATCTTCCTCTTGTGGAGTTTGCTTATAATAACAGTTATCAGGCGAGCATAGGGATGGCACCATTTGAGGCTTTATATGGGAGGCCGTGCAAGTCACCTACATGTTGGTGGGAGACTACAGATAAGCTTATACTTGGACCTGATATGATTAGAGATACATCCGAGAAGGTCGAGTTAATTAGAAGACGGATGAAGGCGGCCCAAGACAGACAGAAATCTTATGCTGATAAGCGAAGGACTGATTTGGAGTTTGATGTTGGGGATATGGTTTTCGTGAAGGTTTCTCCTTTGCGAAATGTGGTTCGGTTTGGAGCCGTGGGGAAGTTAGCACCGAGGTTTGTTGGACCGTTTCCTGTTATAGAGAGGATCGGGCAGATGGCCTATAGAGTGGAGTTGCCCGAGAAGCTAGCCAGAGTGCATAATGTTTTTCATGTCTCGCATCTCCGGAAGTGTTTGCATAAGTCAGCAGAGGTGGTTGAGCCAAGTGTTCTAGAAGATGTGGAAGTAGAGAAAGAAGCTACCTTGAGGAGAGCTCCGATTCGTATCTTGGGGACAGAGATCAAGAAGCTAAGGAATCGTGAGGTCAGACTAGTGAAGGTTCAATGGCGTGAAGCCGAAGAAGACGCAACTTGGGAAACCGAAGAGAAGATGTGTAGGCTTTATCCATTCCTTTTTGAGGGTACACTCTCAATCTCTTTATCTTTCTTTTGCTATCCATGTTTATCTAGTCTATCTAGTTTATCATGTTTATCTTGTCATGAGAACCTTAGGTAGAACCCTCTGGATTAAACATGTGTTTGAGACATGTTATGCTTGATGTTTGCAAGTGGTTGCAAGTGTTTGCAAGTGGTTACTCGTGGATGCATGATACACATTAGGCACTAGATCGGCTCACACACTCCTCATATTGCATGTGCATGAGTGTTTATGCTTATTCATTGATGATTTGTTATGCTATCACATGGATTTTGCATATGGATGTATGTTATGAGCACACATGTAGATATTATACATTATGTTAGGGATTTGCATACATATGGATACATTTCACTAACATATTTTGCATTGATCTTTGCATTAGATAGGTACATATACACACACTTTTGCATATGTTCATACAACATTTAGAATCTTTTAAGGACAATGAATGCTCGTGGATGATGTTTTGAGTAGATGGATGATTGGATGGTAGGATATGTTCTTCCTAACTTGAAGATTTCGGGGACGAAATCCTTTAAGGAGGGGAGAATGTAACAACCTGAATTTTTAATAACCAGTTATAATATAAATCGAGGCAGAATTTAATTTAAAAATCTGAATCAAGGGAAACGGGCTGTGCCATTGCGTTTGTCTCGGAAAAATACACGAAATAGAGTCCGAGTTTTCGAAAATCGAGGAGTCCGTATGACCCATTTAAGACCCATTGAAGTTTTTAGAAATTTCCATGTTAAAAACAGATTTGAATTTCAAGTTCAAAAGTGAAAATATAGGGCAACTGGCGCAGGCGGGAAAATTCCCGCCAGGACCCCCATGTCGACAGGCATGTCGACAGGGTCCTCAGGGTGTCAACAGCCCTGTCGACAGCCCTGTCGACACAAGGTGGCCGGGCAGTTTTGCCTGGCGCACCATTTTGGGTTTTGGGTTGGTTTTGTGGCTGTGTTCTGGAAGCTTCCGAAATCTGATGGACCTAAACTAACCTAGGGTTAATCCTAGGGCTAAAAACTAATCCTAATCTCTATAAATAAGACCCTAACCTACCCCTAAATCCTCATTATTCATTCAAGTAACTAAACTATGGCAAAATTTATCCTCCCATGGCCTCCACTCTCTTCTAAAAATCTCTAAATTATTTCTATGAGAGATTATGTATGCATATAAGGGTTTCTAAGCTTAGAAGAGTATTATTATCTTGCATTTCAAGTCAAGTTGCAATCTTTACATCATAAAGCAAGGGTTTTCTTATTGGAGCTTGCATATTTGGGGTTTTTATTGTTGCATAGGGCTTCGTCTCAATCTATAAATAATTATATTGTTCTTCATAGCATTGTAAGCCCTCTTACCTTCCTTATGAACTCTAAAGTTAATAAATGATGCAAGTTGGAGTTTATGCAAGTTACTTATGCTATGTTATGCAAGTTATGCATGTTATGCAAGTTATGTATGCTATGTTATGCAAGTTATGCATGTTATGCAAGTTATGTATGCTATATTATGCAAGTTATGCATGTTATGCAAGTTATGTATGCTATGTTATGCAAGTTATGCATGTTATAATATGCAAGTTTAATATGTTTATGCAAGTTTGGGTTGAACATTCACATGTTATCATGTTAAGCGAACTTACCATAAGTTTATGAACCTAAAGCTTTGAGCTTTATGCTAAAAGGTTGCATTTTGGCAACATATAAGTTATCATATACATATGATAACTTGTATGTGAGGCCAAATGCGAACTAGTAGCAACTCTTACATGTCATTTGTCACCATGTATCACTCATATGTTAAGTTTGGGTTTTTATGCATATTTTTGAGAACATGAACATGTGAATATGTCATATGCCACCATGTTAAACTTGTGGCTTCAACACCTTTTTGTCATGTTTATGCTAAGTTCCCTATTCTACCCTCTTATGCGTTGTTGCGATTATGCGAACGATGGGTTTACGTTGGGATTGGGTAACATGACATGATTTGTTAACTTGCAACTATGTTTTGGAAACATAATGGACATGACACTTAGAAAACATAAGTGTGGCCAACTCGAGGTTGGGTTGAGTTTGTAGCGTAATACTACCCGGAACCTACCGGCTTAACTAGTGGCTACAAACGATAGGACCCAATGTGGGAAGTTGGTCATGTTGTGCTAAGATCCGAGGTTAGACCAAGTTGTGGCGTAAATCTACCCGGAACCCACCGGCTTAACTAGGTAACCACAACAAAGTCTAATGTGAGAGGTTAAGGCACATTAAATTAACTTAATGCCTCATGATTAGGGTTAAATCATGGTCCATTAAATACTTAACCAATTTGGGGATTTGATGGATTAAACGGGGGTTAAGTCGTGAACGGTCCGTTACACTTAACCGATTTAATCCATGATTAGTGAGGGGTTAAACCACACTTAACCCTCTTAGAAAACCCTAGCATCGGGTCCGTTCCAGCAGTAAACCCGTATGTTGTATCACCAATGCCCTAGGGACTAGGCTAGGGTGGGGCACGATTTACTGGGCTGATGTAAGCGACCAAAGCGACGGCTGTGGGGTACACTGGTGCGGGTCCAGGCGGGCTACGGTCGTGCACGTAGTCCGGTGTTGGACAAATACGAGGCACGGGTACCAGTAGGTTTAGACTGTGTATTATTGCTTTGGTGTCTGGGGTTGACACCCTAGGGCTTGATACACCCGAAGGTGGACCCAGCACAGTCTGACTACAATCGTGTTTGGGCCGTATTGACACCAACACTTGACGAGTAGGCTTATAGGGAGCCGATCGATTAGACCGTGTATTCGGGTCACTACATGTTATTGGGCCAAAGCTTGGGCCAAGGGATAAATACTTGTTTACACAAGTCTGGTTAGATTGCTAGTACACTGTGGTGCAAAAACTTAACCTTCTTTATGTGATGACACCTTTATCTATCTTATTAAGAATCACCGTGCCAATATGTTCATCTCAGTTTCCATCATGCTGTTAACTTTATTAGTTTATACTGATCGTAGTAGGGCTTACCAGTCTTTTTGACTGACCTGTTTTGTTTCTCCTCTTTTTCTTCCGTTCCCCCCCCCCCCCCTCCAGGTTCTCATGGAGGGAATGTTGGAGCATAGCTTGGACTTCTGATCGCTTGCTTGTGGATTTAGCTCATGTGCGGTTTGACATGAAGCTAGCTATGGTTATCTTTATTTTGGGGATAGTACTTATGTTTTTCAGTTGATGTTATTTTTATCTAGACTTGTTTATTTTGGCAGTTGACTTTATGATGTACCAGACTTGTTTTGAGATGGTTTGAGATATTCCGCTGTTTTATTTTCACTTACTCTGTTTTACATATATTCTTATGTTCTTGTTCTGCCTTGATATATCATTATGCATGTTTACCCAGTTCTAACGCCCCACCAAATTTAGCGCCCTTGCAAGAGTGGCCCTGGCGGAGGTAGGGTGTTACACATTTCCTACTTAAAAAAGGTGCGAGAATTGTTGAATAGCTTGGAGCGATATAGTATAACGCACATTCCGAGAGCATAAAATCAAAAGGCAGATCGACTAGCCAAGTTGGCAAGCTCAGATAACCCGGAAGAGACCGAAATGGTTCCAATTGAGACGTTGGAATCGCCAAGCTTTGAACTGATGGAGATTGACCCAATTTTTGAGGCAGAACCGAAGAGGGAGTCATGGATGACCCCACTCAAGAATTTTCTAAGTAAAGGAATCCTTCCTACGAAGAAAAGCGAGAGGCGGGCCGTAGTTCGCAAAGCCGTCAGATACATACTGCAAGATGACGTTCTTTACCGGCAAGGGTTTTCCATGCCCTTGTTACGGTGCATAGCACACAACGACATCAATCGTGTATTAAAGGAAGTACACGAGGGTGAGTGTGGAGACCACACGAGAGGTCAAACCTTGGCCAAGAAAGTGCTGAGGTATGGATATTTTTGGTCCACCGTTAATAAAGATGCAGCTGATTATTCACGACGCTGCGATAAATGTCAGAGGTTTGCCAAAATCCCCAGAGCACCATCAAATCAGCTCAAGACGATGGTGAGTCCGTGGCCCTTTGCCATGTGGGGAATCGACATCATCGGAGTTCTACCGATTGCCAAAGGAGGAGCAAAATATGCAATAGTTGCTGTGGACTATTTTACTAAGTGGGTGGAAGCGGAGCCTTTAACCAAAATCACAGCGAGAAAGATGATAAGTTTTGTGACTAGGAATATCATATGTCGATTTGGAATTCCCAAGACCATTATAACTGATAACGGAACCCAATTCGATAGCACCGAATTCAGGAATTTCTGCCACAAATACAAGATCGAAAAGAGGTATACCGCAGTTGCTCACCCACAGTCGAATGGGCAAGTAGAAGCTATAAACAAAGTCATCAAGTCCATTCTCAAGAAGCGGTTAGAGCGTGCCAAAGAAAAGTGGGTTGACGAACTGCCACTGGCCTTGTGGGCTTATCGAACAACATTTAAGACGGCAACTGGTCATACTCCTTTCTCACTTTCGTTTGGTTCGGAGGCGGTAATTCCTGTGGAACTTGAAGTTCCTTCCCATAGAGTGACATATTACGATTCGATGACGAATCGGGCACTCCTCCTTGAGTCCCTCGATGAAATTGAGGAAGAGAGGGACGAAGCAGACCTGCGTGCATCAAGGCATCGACGTCAGATGGCGTGCTACTACGACAAGAAAGTTCGCTTTAGAACCTTCGAGCCAGGAGACCTGGTACTAAAGCGAGTTTTTCCATCCCTTCCCCACCTTGGACCTAAGTGGGAAGGACCTTACGCCATTCAACGGAAGCTTGAAACAGGAGCATTCAAGCTGACGACCGTAGATGGCGAGGAAGTGCCTAGGGCTTGGAATGCCCAGCACTTGATGAGATATTTGAATTAGGAGTGTTGTACTTTCTTTTGTTATTTATGAACTTTGTAAAAAGGAACGACTTGCCTAAAAAAGTCTGTTTATATTAACAAAAGATTATAAAGTGGACGTAGGCTACGATATAGCTGAACCACTATAAAAATATCCTGTGTCTTTTACTTTCCTGCATTTTTTCTATGACTCGACTGTCTCGGATATAAGATGTTAAATTTTAATTTAGAATCAAGACTCACATGCAGGAACAAACGGAACGACCGTTTGAATAATATGATAAAAGGAATGAGAAAACGACATTCCTAACTCTAACTCTCCTGAAGCGAGAGAGAGTATAAAGGACGGGAAGACGACGTCCTCCGAGGCGTGAAGGTGCACCCAAATAAAAGACCGACTCGATGGTAACTCTAACCTGATAAGACAGGAGAGTATAAAGATGCTGACGGAATAAGCATCACCGACAAAAGAAAGTCCCCCCCATGGAGATATGGGGGCTATAAGACACTTAAACTAATCAATCTCGAACAAGTCACGACAATATAACTTGTGCAATATTGATTGGGGGCATGGATATGTGTGTACATCCATTGATAATATTACTATACGCATCATATGATATGTTGTTTGTTTACATTCATGCATGAGTAATGAATTGACTTCTTAAATGCTGGTAGTGCAGGAAACAAAATATTTCATTCACACGTGACTCTTTACAAGAACGCAAAACAAAAGACGCGAGGGCCGCACTCGCTACAATGACAGCAGGCCAACAGGATTTCAAAAACAAAGAAAAGACTTATGATTATTTCTGCTTAGGAGTAGTCCTTGCTTTCTTTGCGGCCTTGAGAGCTTTCTGTGCTTCTTTCTGAGCGTCAGTAAGGACACGCTTAGGCTTATTTTTCTTATCTGTAGCAGGAGAAACAGGATCAGCAGGAGTCTTCCCGGCAAGCTCCCGGTGATTGACCTATGTGGCAGTTTGATGACCACAGCGAGGGGCTTAGGATTTGCAATGTCCACTTCCTCGGTTTTCATTTGGAGACCCTTATCCTGTTGAGACTTCAGCTGTGCAAGTGTCATATTATCGTTATGCCCCGAATCTCTAATTATGGAAACATCCTCATCCTCCTCGTGCCCTCCATCGCCACTGTCACCTTTTAGAGCGGGTATCATATCCTCATCTTGAGGGGTCTCAGTAATAGGGGGCACGGGTGTTACTTTGTCAGTACCCTCCTCTTTGTCCTCAGCCTCTTTCTCAGGTTCAGCCGGAGTGACTTTATCCTGCTTCCCCTGAACCTCTTCGATAGGCTTCTTGCCAGTAGTTGACTCATGTTGCCCTGTAGCTATGGTGGTCGTCTCAGTACCTAAGGAACGAGAAGCAACATTTATTAATTCGGGAGAAATTGGGGGATTGTCAACGGATTGCTCTATGATATTGCGAAAGGCGTAGATAGCTTTGACAAATTGAGGAGAAAAAGTAGAGATACCTTCGGATGACTTTTCGATCGGTGTCGCTGAAGAATCTGGTACCGATTCAGGAATAGGAGATAAGATGGAGGCTCTAGGGATCCCGGGGTCATAAGGTTCCACCCCGGTAACTTCAAATGCGGTAGAGGAAGTTCCAGCTTCAGCTATATTTTTCCCTTTGGCCCGACGCCTCTCCTCTTCCATGGCAGCTGCTATAAGTCGACGTCCCTTGGCTAGACGTGTTGGTTCGTCTTCCCTCAGATACTTTTCCATGAGCTTGTCTTCATCAATAGAATCAACTTCAAGCTCATCCTTTTCCCATTGAACGATTTGTTCCCAAACATGAACTAGAGTGGTCTCATAGTCTTCAATCCAGGAAATGCTCCGGCGACGAATTATGTGAGCGAAGAATGTGATAAGTAGCTCGCCGAAACCGTGCAATTCATTTTTAGCTTCAGATAGCTGATGATGAATGTCCTCGTTGAACTTGATAGCGCTATCTAAATTTCCTTCTGCTAAAGCTGCCCTGTTCTCAGCTGCCAGTAGTTTAGCCTCAAGATCGGCGTTTCGCTTGTCTAGTTCAGCATTCTTCCTCGCCAAGTCGACTTTCTCTCGCTCAAGAGAATCACAGACTGATTGCACCTCAACGTTCTTCATTTTTGCCTCCTCAACTTGCTTCTTCAGATCCAAGCGTTCTTGACTGTGAGATTCGAGGTTCTCATGATAACGCTTTTGCAGCTCTTCAAACTATTTTTAAAAATTGTTGGCATCCCGTTGAGCGAGGGCAAGCTGGGACTCTTTGTCATCTAAGTCTTTCTCCAAATTCTTTAGAACATTCTCATCGAGATCGGCTACTTTTTTCCTTTGATCAATTTCGGTAACTAGATCCCGAATGATTTTAGAGAGGTTGCGGGTATATTTAAACATTTCAGTATACTGTCTTTCCACCGCATCAATACCCGCCCTAGCATTGTCCGCCCATTTTGATTGCAAAGGTTCAAGGGCAGGCGCAAATTGTAGTCGATCAAAGTAAAGATCTGGGAACTGTTTCTTTAAAACAGCTATTCTGGCCTTAGCTTCGGAAGTCAATGGAGCAGACTCGGTACGGGACAATTCGAGTTGCTTGCGCTTGGAAGGGATAATGGCAGCGTCACCTTTTTCAGATGATTTTTCTGTAGTCTTATGTTTGTCACGTGCATCAATGTGCTTTGGAGGACTTTTGTCTTTAGAGTATTTGTCTGTGGGAGGGATTTGACCTTTATAATATGTTGTTTCTCCCCCGCGGCGACCTTGATAACTCTTATATTTGCTCGGATCCAACCGAACCGGCGAGTGGGAACGGGAGGCGTGAGACTGATGAGAATCATGATACCTCCTGTCATCTCTGTTACGACTCTCATGACGATCATGCTCGGTGTCGGAAGGAGGTATGGAGGCACAGCGGCGAAGCTTTCTCGGATCATAGGAGTGCGACATTGTACCTGCATAATGACATAGGCAAAGATTAGAAGTAATATTCACGCAAGGCATAGGTGCTGTGACGTGCGGTGCTAGTGTGTTGTGTGCATCCTAAGTGGTGTGCCCCCCAACAAACCCGAGACTGAAGCTGGATTAGCCTGTGTGGACTCTTTAGTTTTCACAGGAGTCGTTTCTTCTGAAGAGGTAAAGGTTAAAGGATTCGATCTGAAATCCTCGGTAGTATAAATAGCGTCAGGTAAGGGAAGGTTTCCTAAACCCTGAAATGTGGGGTCATCGGTAATTGAGGTGTCATCTTGAGGAATGTTCAATGGTGATTCCGGGGGGTTTATTGGTTTCTCAGGGGTAATGGCATCATCAGGAGCAGCGTAATTGTCCCTATCTTTCTTAGCTATGTTGGCCAACTCATCGTCTTGAGTCGAAGACGGAGAAGGGGGATCCCTAAGAGGAACTGTTGGACCTTTTGAACTTCCCCCTGTTTCGGTGATAACATTGAAAGGAGGTATGCACGCATAAGGAACCGCCCCATGGCCTATACTGCGAGTTACAGGTAACAGCCCATGAAGATGGAGATACTCATCCTTGAGAGCTTCAGTGATAGTTAAGAACTTTTGGTCACCATTAAGTAACCTGTTCAAACGATCAGAATATAGCTGACCAGATATCTGCGGTGGATTGACAACTGCAGACAGGAATAAAAAGACGCTTAGTAACATGTTGGCATAATAATATGAGTTTGACCTTCAAAAGTTAGTGTAGTACTTGATTTGGTCCATCTCCTGGCACAACCCGGTTGTTGTCTAATGTAAAACCATTCGGGTTTCGGATCGCCTGCCTTGCTACTGAAAGGAACAGGAATAATCTTCCTCTTCGGAACAGACTCAAAATATGAGAAAGAAGGAGTCTCGTGAGTCCGATGTTTGAAATTGTAGAAGAAATGGACATCGTCAAAAGTAGGCTCTTCACCCAGAATCTCTCGGTAAGCTATGTACAAGGTATATAAGTAGGCATAGGCATTGGGAAGCAGCTGCATGGGGGCAATCCGCATTTGTCTTAGAAAATCGACAACAAAAGGCGGAAATGGAGGAATTGCTCCAACCATGCACATTAACCGTGTAATGGACATGAATCCTTCCGGTGGATTGTGAGGACGGTCAGAGGATGAAGGTGTTAGAGTGTCTTTCTTAAGAATCCCATGTTTTAAACGTAGCCGAAGGATTCTTTCGTCATCGAGTGTCGATTGAACCGAATCCTTGCAAGCTTCCAAAATCTCAACACCTTCAAGTTCGTCAGATTACCTACCCCAACTTCTTCTTCTTCACCGAGAGAAGTGTCACCCTCAGAAGATATATTATCGCTGTTATGGGCCTCCATATCATAATCTGAACCCTCATCATCCCATTCCGGATCCGGAATAGAAGATATGTCATCGAGAGTAACCTTTTGGGTTGTTTCTGGATCCTCTCCTCTATCAGCTAATCTAGATGAACGTCTTCTTGCCATGATCAATAAACTATTGAAGAAGTAACAAAGCAAGTTAGAGTGAATTAGCCCGTGTCTCCCTGTGCATGTGTGTGAGCTAAAGTGTGTGCGATCTGTGTAGAAAAAAGTGAAGCAAATATTTGAAAGCATGATTCAGATTTATGATGATGCCGTAATGTTAAGCAAGTTCTTGATGTTCGTCTATGTCTGCAAGGCACTATCCTAACTGTCCACGAAGTCACTGTCTGAAGTGAATGTTAGTTGAATTAGTCAGTTAATTTTTGTGTGCTAAGTTTGATGCTCCTGGATCGGTTCAGACAGGCATGCGATGGTCGGATCGGTGATGGTACAAAAATCGGGTCGGTTCGGACGTCTTATTTGAATGTAGACAGTTCGGAGCAAGGAAACTGGTGGGTTCGGATAAGAGGAGACCAGGCACAACTGACCTGATCGGGTCGGTCAACCCTGACCCGAACCGAGCCAACATTCCCCTTCCCGTCCTTTTGAAGCTTTTAATCCGAACCGAACCCAGCTCCTTCTTCTTCCTCTCTGCTCCTCCACCCGAACCGGTCCCCTTTGTTCTTCTTCCACTTCCTTCTCTTTAACAGTGAACCCGACTTAAAATCTGAAGCCCCAACCAAAACCAGACGCCAACACACTCAGGTGTTCGACTATTGGTCCTTATCGCCTCGAGATGGCGTGAATGCCATTAACGACGATGGCGAAGTAAAAGGTGGACCGTGGCGTCGAAGTTGGACGGGAAACACGTGTGGGTTGTTTGATTTAACCTCTGATTTAAACTAAAAGTAGTCATAGTGGGGTTATTCGAGATAATATGCTTACTTGCAAGAACGATTTGAAGATTAACGAAGAGAATTTCAGAATTCTCGAGCTTTGGGAAATTAGGGTTTTGAAATAAAAAGAAGAAGAAGGAAGAATGAAGAGGACGGTGAATTTATATACATTTTAACGTTGATTATTGGTATTCCTTAACTTGTACCTCCGTTCGGACCAGAACTGAAGCCCACGCGGACAAACCAGGCCCATTAGCATGATATCAGCAAAGAAATCACTCGGACCGGAAATCAAGTGCAAAAATGTATTCTGACCTGTTAGTGGAGGATCAAGTAAGGTGGGATGAAGTCTATTCAGATAGGAGTCTGAACCGAACGGGATCCGATGCACTGAATTTGTGTGTAAATTATGTCTGAAAGAAAATAAATAAAGAATATACCTGGAAAAATCACTGAATGTCAAGAAGAGTTCCTAGAGTTGTTCAGAAAATAAAGAAATAAAGTGATGTATTTTGCAGCATATATATATAAGCAGTAAGAGACACGGTTTCATGAAGCAACGCATCTTCACAAACAACCAGAAGTGACTTTCTGACTGTTCAGAGTCAAGGACTTTTATTCAACATCAAAGCACGCTTCGTCTTCAACAGAAGCATCCTTCGAGGGGGCAAAATGTTATCCTACTTTGTGAACTAGGCTACACAAAGTCAGAGAGTTAGAAAGTCAAATTAATGAAGGACATTTTTGGTAATGCACTTGGATCGGATCGGATAAACTCAGGCAAACTGGATCGGAGCGGAGCAAGGCAAGACGAAAAAAGAGGGAAGTTCAGGCTCATGTAGAATCGGATCGGATCAGATATTCCGATCCGAGTTCCCAATTGTAACACCTCCGAACCGACCCGGGTCCAACCTGCTGCTTCATCCCACTAACTCCTGAATAATCGGGGCAGTTACAACCACGTTCTACCCATGATCTCCACTAGACTAATGCGCTGTCAACACCAGAGTTCATCCAAGTCCGAAAGTGAAGGAATGACCTCCACGTTGCTCCGATCCGACCCGATTTCTGGAAGATTTTCTGCCTATAAATAGACCACCAAGGGTCATTTGAAGGGATCTTTTGGCACTTTGAGGGTTTGTATACTTGAGAGAACCGAATTCCAGCGCTCCCAAACAATCCAAACCACTATCCTAAGCATATTTTTGAGATTATCATGTGAATATGTATGATAATTGAGTGAGATTGAGTGTGAAACTTGTTGTATTCTCATCATTATCATCTAGAAAAGTGATATAAAGTGGACGTAGGCATTTTCACGCCGAACCGCTATAAATCTCGTGTCTTCTTTCTGTTTTTGATCTTATTCTCGTATAGTTTTAGTCAATTTGGGTGTTAGAACCACTTTTTGGTCTAACAGTCGTAATTTCAAAATAGTCGCATCTGTTGAATGTTTGAATTCAAACAATCGCGTCTATTACATTATAACGGGTCGCACCCACCCGTTTCTCTTCATCTGTTAACGGTCCATAAACCCAATTTTTGATTCTGGTTGGGTTGCACCCATATACATTGCCTCATCCAGTCAAAAAACCCACAAAATATTGGTTAAGTTTTTCGTAGCAAAAATAAGATTTCATTCTAGACCCAAACTCAAACCCGAACCCGACCCGGCCAGGTTCGCTACGGGACAGGAGGGAGGCGCGCGCATGTTTGTGTTTGGTTCATATGATATAGGTCCAGTAACAACCCGCATTTTTGACCGTTCAAATCGAAAATAATCCTCACATGTCGACTTAAACAAATCAAAAATACTGATAGTTGTTGGGATAAAAAAATGAAGAAGAAAAACAATTACAGAATCTCACAGCAGAAGGATTCAATATAATAATCAAATAATAGTTCATGAAGCTGTTAAATTATACATTTGATTATAGAATACAACAATACGTCAGAGTAATCTATCATAAAATATACCAATATATGTAGCGGAATAATACTAGTACTTTACGTCTATCGAGCTTCATCTTCATCTTCAGATAACGTGATCTTCGCTAATTGAAAACTCAGGCTGACCCGAGCACCAATGAAAATACAAAAATACTCGGATCAGAACTAAAATATTCTCATATCAGTTTAATCAAAATCAGGTAATAATATGAGTATCACCGCATCAGAAATGATCAGGGTAATTCACATCTCCTATCCAAGGTGTTCGTGAGTGCACTAACTTGAGAGATGTTACGGGAATTTCCATCTTTTAAGGATCCGTCAAACTAGATACTATATAATATAATATCGCTATTATAATAGTGTCTATTCAATAAAGTAAAAGTATCAAAATAGCGTAAGTGGGATTACCATTATTACCCTTACACCGTTTATAACATCATAGTCAATATAGTACTGTAAACTCCACCAAACCGGTGGGCTATCAGGGAGCACTCCATTGGTACAACGCAAAACAAAATCATAGTGGGTGCGATCAAGATAAATATGACAAGGCACACGAGGAATACCCAGGGTAGGAATCTACCGGTTGCATGCCCGGACTGGGGGTAACGTATAGCTGCTACTACCGCCCACCTCGGAACAACACTCCCAAATTGAGAATGCGCATCAAATCAAATCAATCACCAGGGACTATAGTACTAAAGGAAGAAGTGTTGCCGATGGGGGGTAGCTAACCCCACTTGGTCATGGTATAGCACCTGTTTTAGTCATTTTAATTATGACCCGAAGGTCAAGGACATCCATCAACGTTCTCTTTCTTCAAATCCAGTAATCGCCTCCAAATCAACCTACTTCATTCTAGTTTTCCTCCATGTACACAGTTGTTAAAGTGGTTTTTGGTATTGGTAGAGAGTATGACAATATCCGATCCCGGTCTCTTTAACAACCCAACGTTACATTTTCCACACCGGTTGGATTTATATTTCAATAGATCATATTTCATATCAAAATACTATATTTTCTTTCAAGTCATTCATAATTTAAAGTAGGATATACTCCCATATTAAATCTCAATTTAAACCAAGCTTTGAATCTTGAGAAAATTCCAATTAAAACAGTTTGAATATTTAAATAGTTGAAAAGCATATTAGGACAGTTTAGATATATATTTGATATGGTTAAAAATAAATAGTCAGGAAAACAAAGGTTTATATAAAGAGTTGAATTTTAAAATAAGATTTTAGAAAAACAATGGTTTAATATTAAATAATTTATTAAAGTTGATAGTTGATTGTTAAAATAGTTTTCTTAAAATAATAGTTGTATGTATATAAGTAAAATAGAATAGTTTATAAAAGAGAATAGTTAAAAATGATTTTTAAAATACTAGAGTTTGCAATTTGAATTGTTTTCATCCCAATTTCAAATAACTTGAAGTTACGTTAAGTTTCAAATCAAATTGACCAGCTTTGATATTTCAATTCATTTCAACTTCAGTTTAAAACTCAATTCAATTCAATAATTCGATTCGACCTTTGGAAATTCTAAATCAGTATTCTCATTCGGAATTTTATTTAAATCATTAAGTACATTGAGTTCAAATTCGGATATCACTTTAATTTAGGTAATTTAAAGTGAACCTTCAAAGATGGATAGTTATTTAAATTTCAAAATGATTCAAATTTCATTAGATTCAATTCATGCTAAATTCTCAAGATTTGTAATTTTAATTCAACGATGTCTAATGTATTAAAGTAAATCATTTTTAGAAATTATAATCTGATAGGATAATTAACATTTAGTTTTAAACAAATAAATGTTAATAGGATAGGAATCAGTATTTAGTTATAAACTTGATATTGATTTGATAAGAAGTTGACTTAGAAACAGAGTTTATAAAGTGGAATAGGAATATAAAAGTATGAAAGAGATTTCGAAAAACAAGATAAGGGAAATTATTATGTTAATAAAGAGTATATGATAAAGATGTTCAGATTTCTATAATAAGGGATGGTATTCACATTTCAAAGTGAATAATGTTTTAAAAGTGAACGTTGGGCCGATTAAAAGGTTAAAATGAAATTGGAAATATTTCCAATGTAAATAGGGTAGATTATCCAAGTATAGAAATAAAGGATGTGAAATTAATGGAAATAGTTCGAACGTTAATAACGTATGTTTTCTGGAACATGAAAGAACAAGAATTTATAATAACTGGAAATGTCTTCCAAGAAGTGTAGAAAGGCTAAAAAGGGATTTGAGAAATATCTAATAAAATATGGGAATTTGAATAATAAAATGAATGTTAAATAAAAATGCCATGATTGTGTGATGTACATTTCAACGAATGTTATTTTTACCTCGATAGTTAAATAACCGACTATCGAAGTGTTTTGACTATCGTTGTCAGTACGGAGAGACCGGTAGGATTTATTATCCGAAAATAACTCCGTATAGGCATAAGCGCTGCGAATTATATTATGTTGAAGAAATTTGAAGACAGTGAAATGCAAGGGTCGTCCTGTTCCAGAATGGTGTTTTCTGTTTGTCCAGTCCCAGGACAACTTGTATGGACGAGTGTCTGACATAGTATACCTAACAAATCACGTATGGTTGATCTCTTAAAGGTATTACATTTGGTGGCGGAGGAATTCGTTCCTCTTAGCTTTTTATACCCGTGATATTTTTGGAAATCGATTAGTGAATTGACGGGTTTGACGATGTGGCATTCAAAGTGAATGGTGATCATATGTTCTGAAGATAGACGTAGCCTCTAGCCTCAACACCAAGAAATAACAAAAGTTGGGCTAGGCAGCATGGCTAGTTGGGTCATACCCTAGCAGGGTGTATTGTCACCGATCTAGAGAAAATTCATATTTGTTCTTCTTTTTCGATTCTGTATCTTCGGATTACGGTTGGATGGACAACAACCGTGGGTGGCAATATATTCGATACACTCAAGCTAAATGAGTGGTCGGTCATGTGTAGCCGGGTTGGAAGACGTTCTTGTTGAACCCCATTGTATACCCTCTAGAGTACACTGATCGGAAGGTGCTCCCATACCTTGTCTGTTGGAATCCAATCTCCAATAAGCGCCCTGCGGTTTTTGATTTTATACTATATATGTGTGGAGCGTAGATGCAAGCGTTCTGCTACTTGATTATTTAATTGAGTAGACATTATTATAATATCACTGGAGTTTGATATCAAAATATTTTGGATTATAGTAAGGTAAAAAAACGTCCATTTTTATGTGTGGGCTGGTCTTACTATTATCTTTTTGTTTCAAAAAGATTTTCAAAGTTAAACAGTATGGTTGGAATTTACTCACACCAGTCCCATGACTGACCTAGAGTTTATTTTGTTTGTTTTTCCCTAAATTCTTGGGTGCCCAAATTTGTACGGACAATCAAGTGTTTCAGGATTTTGCTGATTCACTTGAAGGAGCTCGAAGAAGGAGGCTCCACTGTTATTTAGAAATTTACTTCCGCTGTGTTGTATATGAGTTATACTCTGATATGATATGTAAGTACAAATTCAAATTTGTAATTCAAAGTTATGATATATAATATGTTTTATTCGTTCTGCTGTGAGTTTCGTGTTTACTCAAATTCTGATGTTCTTCTTCTTCTTCTATTCCATAAGTTCTATCTTATCTTTCTCATCGTCTAAATTCTTTCTATTAATGATCTAAATTTTCGTGCACTTTGAGTTGAATGTGTAGGATATTAGTCAGCTCAAATTGGCACGGATTTTCGGGCCACTACAGAATTCGTTTATTTAAAACGACGTTTAAACGTTATAATTTATATAATTATAAAACGAGCTCGAAATGGCGCGGCCGTTCGTAATATTGAGTTCTGAACTTTAATTCGATATACAGGAGCCGATATAAATCGGATTTCTGTGAAACGAGAAACGTTGGAACCGTATCGACGATAATTTTCATATAAAAGAGGAAAATCCAGATTTCATGTTATAGATAATAAGTTATGGCCAAATCAAATTTTGAAATAATCGCTGCGGAAATCGTTATTAAAATATCGACCTTTAAAATGGCCGTTTTGCAAACAGTCTTCGTTTTCGACGAAATCAGTTTCATTAGAACCGTATCGTTAAATTATTGCACTATGTTAAATGGCGTGGCAAACCGATGTCGTGTGTGGCCACGGTATCCGTAAACGCCCGTTCATTTTCTATAGCACGTAATTAAATTAATAAAGGAATATTCGAGTGTAATTTGAGCAGACGATCGAATTAAGCCACGAAACCAGTTCCAATGAGTTCGTATCGTTGATTAGAGTCAGGATAGGTATATAGTTTGTTATTTTTAGAGACCGGTAATTTGGTGTTCAAAATGACATTGCGGTGCGCGTAAAAGCAGCCTACCGGGGAAACAGTCTCAGAATGCGACGAAACTGGTGCCGTTGGGTTCGTATTGAAGAATTATTATAGGATTGCAAGGTTTCAAGTTGATTTGATTGATCTGGTTATCGTGAAAAAATTAAACGTATGTTTATTTCTGGTTTTATAAAGGAAATTTTTTCATACGACCTCGGATTTCGACGAAACTTGTCCCATTGGGTCCGGAATACCTTTTTACACTGAGATTAACCTTTTTATCAGTAAACGAAAGTCGTTTGTGGATAGTTTTACGTGTTACTTTAGCACGAAGTTTCGTTAAATTAAAATATTATAAAATTCAATCCCACTCCTATATAAACACATGCGTAACCCTTATTTTGGTATTCTGCGGCCAACAAAAGAATTGCGCTGCCACAAATGGGATGAACGGACTGAAATGATCGAAACTTTTCCCCAAATTATCTTCGATTGCACACACCAATCCAAAGAAACCCAACTACAACCTCATACATCTCGATGAGGACTATCTTCTGTGCGGTGATGATCTGTTATCATGGACGGTGATGACCAGAAAAGTTCTCGAAAGACGTTGCGGTTTTGGGGTCCTAGCGGGAGAACGGCGGCACCGGGGTGGATCGTTTTTGGGGTGTGGACGGAGGACGTGAAGGCGCCGACGAGGGAGGTTTCAGATCTGGCCCTTCGATGGCCTGAACGTCGTTGTAGCATGGTATAGTTTGTGAGCTGCTATCGTATAGGTTGAAGATGGAGCAGCAACAGTAACGGGTTGCAAAAGAAAAGGGGTTCGGTGCTTCAGTCCTTACGGGGATAACAGGAAACGAAAAGGAGGATTCGACATAATTGGTCAAAACATGGCAAAGTACCAAGGCATGAACTGTAGAAGAAAGGAAGGGGAAACCGTCCGTATGAATGTGATGAAGGAGACAAGAAACACGAAGGCATCAAAATACAAAAGGGAAGACGGGCTGTTATTGGTCCAAACGTGGTGCTATTTGTTGCGAACTGGAACGATAGGGCGTTTCGGTGCAGAAGCATATACCGATGGGAGAAGTTGATTTTTGGACAGCCGTATTGTATTAACCAAAGTAACCAAGGTATTTAAGAACTTAATTAAGGAAATAAATTTTAGATTAAATCATATTAACACAGCGTGTTTTGAGAAGGAGGAAGAAATAAATGAAGTTGATGCAGGGAGCAGATGTATTGGGAAGGAAGGAACTTCTGGGAAACAGCCCTGAATTTTTAATGTAATTAATTGAATCTTAAAACTAATTAGACAATTAATGTTTCTAATTATAATTATAAATGTTTGAGATGAAGGAATTCAAATGGGAACATACGCAGTGGGTACTAGAAGTTCTGGCATGCTTTTGTTCGCATCAATAATGAAGGAACGGTTGGATAAGATGAAATCATGGCATCAGTCCGTTGGTTTCATCTAGAGAAGCATCGACGGTTTAACCACATGGAAACGGTCGGCAAATACCTTCGTATCCAACGCAAGCAAATTAAGTTAAGTTTTTGTCTTAGAGTAATTATTGAAATAATTAAATAAGGAACGCCAAAACTCTACTAAGTTTTGTCTCATGCACAGAATGGAATAGACGGGATGGAGGAACTGTTTGAGGCCGTATTTTTCCTGCTACATATGGATTAGAAAACGTAATTAATTTAAGATAATTAATAATTAATTAGGAAATAATTATTTAATATAATCATGGATTCTTATAATGGTATAAATCGTTCATATCTTAACAGAATTGGACAAATACTGTTGGAATCATCTTGACCAATGTTATGTCATGGAATATATCTGGATAGAAGTGGAATCAACCGGGATTTTTGATTAAATTAAACACTCGTTTAATTTAATTAAAACCAACCGTTTAAATCACGGTATCCACTCAAGGTGAGTTAAACTCACTCGGTTTTCCCATTTATATTTTATATAAATTGGGTTTTTATTTTGTGTGCTCTGTTTGCTGATGGTTGACTTGTTTGCTAATTACATGTTTATTTGATTTAACTGATGAAATTAAACTATGTTTAATTTCAGTGAAATACCAAATCGTTATTTTTACGCTTGGTCCCAATAAAGGTAACTTACCTTGTTGGTCACATTTATAAAATAAATGTGTTTAATTGGTTGAATTGTTTGTGGTTGGGTAAAATGGTCGTTATTCATTATTATCAGTTAAATGGCTGAATGATCTGATTTGAGATAACCATTTGTATACAGGGAAGAGCAGGTTGGAGGGATCCAACCGGATTTCTCAAATACATTATTTATTTTTCATATTATCATATATGAACTGTCATGATTGGGTAATTGATTTTGGTAGTGACCATTGACTGAAAAGTCAACCTGTGTTGTGTTTTAACCAGTGGGCAGTATTGGTTGAGTAATCGACATTAAATGGCCTAAAAGTAAATTATTTTATTTATATCGATTACCGTCAGGTAAATCGATCGATCTGAAGTTATAAAATTTACTTTATAACTAAAAATAGATTTTGAAATATATATGTTGAATAAAACTTTATTAAAAGGAAATTTAGAGAAAAGAGTTTTATGATAAACCAGAGTTATATAAAGGGGGTTTGAGATGGTATATCGTTAATTCTAAATTAACGTTATTTAAGAATGTGATTGACTAAAAGTGGAAGATTGAAATAGGATTTTCAAAGCAGAAACGTTGAATGGATTAGAAAATGGGGTTGTTAAAAGTGTAGGTGATAAGAAGCTAGTGAAGGATCTCGTGATATAAATCCGTGTTGATAAATAAGTTGGTTCAGAAAATTTAAATATAAAAAGGGAATGTTTAACAAGAAATTACTTAATCAATAAATTAAGTAAAAATGGCTGTATTTGAAAGGGGATTTTCAGAATAAGAAAAGAATTGTAAAACCATGATGTAAGTTAAATGGTTAAATGGGATTTGGGTTGATATTAAAGTATATATTGGTTGTTGAATTTCAACTTGTATCTACCTGAAGATATGAACGGTGTTGATCAAGGTCTGAGAGGTAATTAAAATACCCCAACTTGAACGACAGTGGGAGTATCTGAAGGTGATATTAGTTGTACTGGTAATAGAGGTTAGTGAAATTTATTATTTCATTAGAGAAATAATAACGCAACATTTTTGGTGAAAATTTGGAATATATATAAAATGAGGATTTCCAAAGAAAAAAAGAAATAAAAGGAGTTGCCGAAAATATAACGATATTTTCGAATTAGAAGGAAAACATAAGGCTGAGTTTTATTCGATCAGAATAAACTCGTGTATTGTTTCAAGTAATGAAATAGATATTATTTCATAACATCGTTTTACGAGTAATAAGTTAAAGTGACTTTCCAATATTATATTATATAATAATGTGGCTAATGTTTGAAAGTGAATTATGAAAACTGAGTATGATATAGGATTCCCTAAGTATTAAAATGAACTTGTTTTAATGAATAATCTTATGTTAAATAAGAAGTGATAAAACTATATTTATAATATCAAAAAGATTTAAGAGTTTTAAATTTACTTTTGTTTAAAATTAAAAGGCCAAGTGGTGCTGAATACTGAGCCAGTGAACCCACTAGATTGTCATGATGGAAACACTATTTATTTTGATAGTTAAATCACCGACTATCTAATCTATCCAATACGATTGTTGGTACGGAAAGACCAGGATCGAATTCATATTCGAAAACCATTCCGACCAACAAATACGTGAAGATATCAAGAGATGGTCGGGATGGAGCATTGAAGGCCGTGGATCTTCATTAAACGGAGGAACCGCTAACAATCTCTGGGATTGAAACCAGAGATAAGTTATGGTTTTGTCGTGGTTGGAATCTACGGGTTGCAAGGACTTATCGCTACTGATCCATGGGGTAATTCCTATATTGGATGCAGTAGGAGAGTACCTTCGGTTCATCCTGTTCCTGGATGACTTGTATGGACGAATGTCTGACAGAGTATTTCCTGAAACCACGTACGTTGATTTTTACAAATATACCGAGTGATGGCAAAGAGGGGCACTTCTTTTATACCCAGAGTATATTTGTGGACGTCAATTAATGACTTGACGGAGCTGGCGATGTGGCATTCAAAGTGAATGGTAACCAGATATTCCAAAACGGGAATTCTAGCCTCAAGCCTCAACAGCCGAGAAATGACAAAATCGGGCAGGCAGCATGGCTATGTGGGTCGCTCCCATTAGGGTGTATAATCACCTATCTAGAGAAAATCCTTTTGCTTCTTTAATCTATTTCGATGCTGTCCCTTTTCGGGAAATGGTGGTTTGAGCCCAACCGTTGGTGATATACATTCGATACACTCAAGTGAAATGAGTGGTCAGTCGTGTGAGGGCCGGGTTGCAAGACATTCTTGTTTAACCCAGTGTATTCGCCTCTAGAGATACACTAGCGGCAGGTGGTCCCATACCTTGTTAAGGTCAGAATCCAATCTCCAATAAGTGCCCGCGGTTTTAATAGTATACTATATATGTGGAGCGTGAGATGCAAGCGTTCCACTAGATTGTTATTTACTTGTATTTAGACATTATTATAATATAAGAAAAGATATTGATTTCAAAAATGTTTTGGGTTATCGTAAGGAAAAACCATCCGTGTTTATGTGTGGATTTGGTCTTACGATTATCCTTTTCTTTCGAAAAGGTTTTAACTTAAAAATCAAGTTGTGTGTTACCTTAATACTGTGCGAGTTTATCTCACTCTGGTTCACCAGACTGACCCGGTGTTTTGTAAATGCTCGGGTTAGCCCAGAGTGTACATGTTCAGGTTATCGAATGCTGTGCAGAGACGAGCTGGAAGAGTTCAGACGTATTGTATCTAGTATGTATTCTGCTGTGTGATGTATGTGAGGACAGTTTATTATAACTATCCAGTTGTGTGTTGTACTCTAATATTGTAAGTATTTTTAAAAGCTCTCAATAAAGATTTATTTATGTATTATACTTTGTTCCGCTGTGATGTAAGACTATGATTCTGTGTTGTGTTAGTTCTTCTTCTTCTTCTATTCTAATGTTTCTTTCTTTCTTATCTCAACCTCTAAAATCTTTCTTATAACGTTCTAGTGTTTTCGGTGTTTGGAAGGTCAGCTTGAGTTACGGTAAAGGTATTTATGTCGATTTCCGAGGCCGAAATCCCTTGATCGTTACAGTGGTATCAGAGCTATTGGTTTAGTAATAACCTTGGCTCTGTGGTATAACTCGATAGAGATTTGGTTAGTAATACCTTAGATCGAGATTGAGTGTGTGTATATATATATATATATATATGAGAGTGTATTTGTAAATTTTTTATACAAATGTTTTGTATTGTGTTTGTTGATCGGTTCAAGTGTTGAGAAGCATAGAACTGACAATGAATACAATATCGTTTTGAAAAGAGGGTAAATGAAATAATTTTACCCAAATTATATTTTTATATATAAAAGAAATAATTTTATCAAATTATTGAGATACTAATGTGTTTGATCGATTTGAATGGATTTCAAATCGCATTGGAAATTTGGATTGAAACTTAAATTTGTTAAGTGGAATTAAATTAATAATGATATTGAAATTGATATAAATAAATTGGAAAGTTAATGAATAAATAATAATCAAATCTGTGAAACCAAAATAAAATATTAATATTGAATATGAATTCAATTAATTTGGTTAATTTTGTTGTATATTGGTTGTTGATTGTGAATTGTTTGTTATTGGAAGATAGTTTGTTTGAATGGTAATAATAAACAATTTAATATAGCTAAATGAATTCCAAATTAAAGAATAATTTCCAGTAGAATTATAAACTGGAATAAAACCTCATATGAATTGAAATCAATGTTTATAACCCTCCATGTGCAAATGAATTGATGGCCATGTTTGATTTTGGAATTGGAATGTTATACTTGTTGAGTAGTGAAATATTATCTCAGAATTTCATATATTGGTTACTCATATGTGAATTGAGTTAAGTACAGGTGCCAGATGGCTAGACAGATTGATATTGGTTGAGTAAATCGCGTATACGTTAAGCAAATATGCTCAATAGCGCTCGTAAAAGGTACGCCTACGCGAAAATATAAAATTTAGGGGTTTTGATTTTTGTTTTCCGACCGTTGGTCGATGGATATATATTATTTGTTCCTGCGATATCGCAGATGTCACTCCGTGCAAGGGAGACTCTGCCGAATTTTTCCGGGAATTTAAGGTGTTAGAAAATTTTCGATATTTTTAAAAATTTCTATTGGTCATAATAAAATGGTTTTTGATTTATAATAAATTGGATTTGAAATTTAATGGGTTTGTAACGTTCTTTCTTACCTTAGCAATTTCGAGGACGAAATTATTTTAAAGGGGGAAGAATGTAACGTCCCGTATTTTTGGTGGCCAAATATTTTATTTAATTTATTATTTTAAATATTATATTTGGAATAATAATGGATTTTAATATTGAATTCATTTATTTAAAATGACATTTAAACGTTATAATTTATATAATTATAAAACGAGCTCAAAATGGCGCGGTAGTTCGTAATATTGAGTTCTGAACTTTAATTCGATATACAGGAGCCGATATAAATCGGATTTCTGTGAAACGAGAAACGTTGGAACTGTATCGACGATAATTTTCATATAAAAGAGGAAAATCCAGATTTCGTGTTATAGATAGTAAGTTATGGCCAAATCAAATTTTGAAATAATCCCTGTGGAAATCGTTATTAAAATATCGACCTTTAAAATAGCCGTTTTGCAAACGGCCTTCGTTTTCAACGAAATCAGTTTCATTAGAACCGTATCGTTAAATTATTGCACGATGTTAAATGGCGTGGCAAACCGATGTCGTGTGTGGCCACGATAGCCGTAAACGCCCGTTCATTTTCTATAGCGCATAATTAAATTAATAAAGGAATATTCGAGTGTAATTTGAGCAGACGATCGAATTAAGCCACGAAACCAGTTCCAGTGAGTTCGTATCGTCGATTAGAGTCAGGATAGGTATATAGTGTGTTATTTTTAGAGACCGGGTAATTTGGTGTTCAAAATGACATTGCTGTGCGCGTAAAAGTTGCCTACCGGGGAAACAGTCTCAGAATGCGACGAAACTGGTGCCATTGGGTTCGTATTGAAGAATTATTATAGGATTGCAAGGTTTCAAGTTGATTTGATTGATCTGGTTATCGTGAACAAATTAAACGTATGTTTATTTCTGGTTTTATAAAGGAAATTTTTTCATACGACCTCGGATTTCGACGAAACTTGTCCCATTGGGTCCGGAATACCTTTTTACACTGAGATTAACCTTTTTATCAGTAAACGAAAGTCGTTTGTGGATAGTTTTACGTGTTACTTTAGCACGAAGTTTCGTTAAATTAAAATATTATAAAATTCAATCCCACTCCTATATAAACACATGCGTAACCCTTATTTTGGTATTCTGCGGCCAACAAAAGAATTGCGCCGCCACAAATGGGATGAACGGACTGAAATGATCGAAACTTTTCCCCAAATTATCTTCGATTACACACACCAATCCAAAGAAACCCAACTACAACCTCATACATCTCGACGAGGACTATCTTCTGTGCGGTGATGATCTGTTATCAAGGACGGTGATGGCCAGAAAAGTTCTCGAAAGACGTTGCGGTTTTGGGGTCCTAGCGGGAGAACGGCGGCACCGGGGTGGATCATTTTTGGGGTGTGGATGGAGGACGTGAAGGCGCCGACGAGGGAGGTTTCAGATCTGGCCCTCCGATGGCCAGAACGTCGGTGGAGCATGGTATAGTTTGTGAGCTGCTATCATATAGGTTGCAGATGGAGCAGCAACAGTAACGGGTTGCAAAAGAAAAAGTGTTCGGTGCTTCAGTCCTTACGCGGATAACAGGAAACGAAAAGGAGGATTGGACATAATTGGTCAAAACATGGCAAAGTACCAAGGCATGAACTGTAGAAGGAAGGAAGGGGGAACCGTCCGTCTGAATGTGATGAAGGAGACAACAAACACGAAGGCATCAAAATACAAAAGGGAAGACGGGCTGTTATTGGTCCAAACGTGGTGCTATTTGTTGCGAACTGGAACGATAGGGCTGTTTCGGTGCAGAAGCATATACCGATGGGAGAAGTTGATTTTTGGACAGCCGTATTGTATTAACCAAAGTAACCAAGGTATTCAAGAACTTAATTAAGGAAATAAATTTTAGATTAAATCATATTAACACAGCGTGGTTTGAGCAGGAGGCAAAAACAAACGAAGCTGATGCAGGGAGCAGATGTATTGGGAAGGAAGGAACTTCTGGGAAACAACCCTGAATTTTTAATGTAATTAATTGAATCTTAAAACTAATTAGACAATTAATGTTTCTAATTATAATTATAAATGTTTGAGATGAAGGAATTCAAATGGGAACATACGCAGTGGGTACTAGATGTTCTGGCGTGCTTTTGTTCGCATCAGTAATGAAGGAACGGTTGGACAAGATGAAATCATGGCATCAGTCCGTTGGTTTCATCTAGAGAAGCATCGATGGTTTAACCAAAGAGAATGGAAACGGTCGGCAAATACCTTCGTATCCAACGCAAGCAAATTAAGCTAAGTTTTTGTCTTAGAGTAATTATTGAAATAATTAAATAAGGAACGCCAAAACTCTAATAAGTTTTGTCTCATGCACAGAATGGAACAGACGGGATGGAGGAACTGTTTGACGCCGTATTCTTCCTGCTACATATGGATTAGCAAACGTAATTAATTTAAGATAATTAATACTTAATTAGGAAAAAATTATTTAATATAATCATGGATGCTTATAATGGTATAAACCGTTCATATCTTAACAGAATTGGACAAATACTATTGGAATCATCTTGACCAATGCTATGTCATGGAATATATCTGGATAGAAGTGGAATCAACCGGGATTTTTGATTAAATTAAACACTCGCTTAATTTAATTAAAACCAACCGCTTAAACCACGGTATCAACTCAAGGTGAGTTAAACTCACTCAGTTTTCCCATTTATATTTTATATAAATTGGATTTTTATTTATGTGCTCTGTTTGCTGATGGTTGACTTGTTTGCTAATTACAAGTTTATTTGATTTAACTGATGAAATTAAACTCTGTTTAATTTCAGTAAAATACCAAATCGTTATTTTTACGATTGGTCCCAATAAAGGTAACTTACCTTGTGGGTCACGTTTATAAAATAAACATGTTTAATTGGTTGAATTGTTTGTGGTTGGGTAAGATGGTCGTTATTCATTATTACCAGTTAAATGGTTGAATGATCTGATTTGTGATAACCATTTGTATACAGGGAAGAATAGGTTGGAGGGATCCAACCGGATTCCTAAAATATATTATTTATTTTTCATATTATCATATATGAACAGTCATGATTGGGTAATTGATTTTGGTAGTGACCATTGACTAAAAGTCAACATGTGTTGTGTTTTAACCAATGGGCAGTATTGGTTGAGTAATCGACATTAAATGGCCTAAAAGTCAATTATTTTATTTATATCGATTTATCGTCAGGTAAATCGATCGAACTGAAGTTATAAAATTTACTTTATAACTAAAAATAGATTTTGAAATATATATGTTGAATAAAACTTTATTAAAAGGAAATTTAGAGAAAAGAGTTTTATGATAAACCAGAGTTATATAAAGGGGGTTTGAGATGGTATATCGTAAATTCTAAATTAACGTTATTTAAGAATGTGATTGACTAAAAGTGGAAGATTGAAATAGGATTTTCAAAGCAGAAACGTTGAACGGATTAGAAAATGGGGTTGCTAAAAGTGTAGGTGATAAGAAGCTAGTGAAGGATCTCGTGATATAAATTCGTGTTGATAAATAAGTTGGTTCAGAAAATTTAAATATAAAAAGGGAATGTTTAACAAGAAATTACTTAATCAACAAATTAAGTAAAAATGGCTGTATTTGAAAGGGGATTTTCAGAATAAGAAAAGAATTGTAAAACCATGATGTAAGTTAAATGGTTAAACGGGATTTGGGTTGATATTAAAGTATATATTGGTTGTTGAATTTCAACTTGTATCTACCTTAAGATATGAACGGTGTTGATCAAGGTCTGAGAGGTAATTAAAATACCCCAACTTGAACGACAGTGGGAGTATCTGAAGGTGATATTAGTTGTAATGGTAATAGAGGTTAGTGAAATTTATTATTTCATTAGAGAAATAATAACGCAACATTTTTGGTGAAAATTTGGAATATATATAAAATGAGGATTTCCAAAGAAAAAAAGAAATAAAAGGAGTTGCCGAAAATATAACGATATTTTCGAATTAGAAGGAAAACATAAGGCTGAGTTTTATTCGATCTGAATAAACTCGTGTATTGTTTCAAGAAATGAAATAGATATTATTTCATAACATCGTTTTACGAGTAATAAGTTAAAGTGACTTTCCAATATTATATTATATAATAATGTGGCTAATGTTTGAAAGTGAAATTTGAAAACTGAATATGATATAGGATTCCCTAAGTATTAAAATGAACTCGTTTTAATGAATAATCTTATGTTAAATAAGAAGCGAGAAAACTATATTTATAATATCGAAAAGATTTAAGAGTTTTAAATTTACATTTGTTTAAAATTAAAAGGCCAAGTGGTGCTGAATACTGAGCCAGTGAACCCACTAGATTGTCATGATGGAAACACTGTTTATTTTGATAGTTAAATCACCGACTATCAAATCTGTCCAATATGTTTGTTGGTACGGAAAGACCCGGATCGAATTCATATTCGAAAACCATTCCGACTAACAAATACGTGAAGATATCAAGAGATGGTCCGGATGGAGCATTGAAGGTAGTGGATCTTCATTAAACGGAGGAACCGCTAACAATCTCTGGGATTGAAACCAGAGATAAGTTGTGGTTTTGTCGTGGTTGGAATCTACGGGTTGCAAGGACTTCTCGCTACTGATCCATGGGGTGATTCCTATATTGGATGCAGTAGGAGAGTACCTTCGGTTCATCCTGTTCCTGTATGACTTGTATGGACGAATGTCTGACAGAGTATTTCCTGAAACCACGTACGTTGATTTTTACAAATATACCGAGTGGTGGCAAAGAGGGGCACTTCTTTTATACCCAGAGTATATTTGTGGATGTCAATTAGTGACTTGACGGATCTGACGATGTGGCATTCAAAGTGAATGGTAACCAGATATTCCAAAACGGGAATTCTGGCCTCAAGCCTCAACAGCTGGGAAATGACAAAAATTGGGCAGGCAGCATGGCTATGTGGGTCGCTCCCATTAGGGTGTATAATCACCTATCTAGAGAAAATCCTTTTGCTTCTTTAATCTATTTTGATGCTGTCCCTTTTCGGGAAATGGTAGTTTGAGCCCAACCGTTGGTGATATACATTCGATACACTCAAGTGAAATGAGTGGTCGGTCATGTGAGGGCCGGGTTGCAAGACGTTCTTGTTGAATCCAGTGTATTCGCCTCTAAAGATACACTAGCGGCAGGTGGTCCCATACCTTGTCAAGGTCGTAATCCAATCTCCAATAAGCGCCCACGGTTTTAATTGTATACTATATATGTGGAGCGTGAGATGCAAGCGTTCCACTAGATTGTTATTTACTTGTATTTAGACATTATTATAATATCAGAAAAGATATTGATTTCAAAAATGTTTTGGGTTATCATAAGGGAAAAATTGTCCGTGTTTATGTGTGGATTTGGTCTTACGATTATCCTTTTCTTTCAAAAAGGTTTTAACTTAAAAATCAAGTTGTGTGTTACCTTAATAATGTGCGAGTTTATCTCACTCTGGTTCACCAGACTGACCCGGTATTTTGTAAATGCTCGGGTTAGCCCGGAATGTACAGGTTCAGGTTATCGAATGCTGTGCAGAGACGAGTTGGAAGAGTTCAGACGTATTGTGTCTAGTATTTATTCCGCTGTGTGATGTATGTGAGGACAGGTTATTATAATTGTCCAGTTGTGTGCTGTACTATGATATTGTAAGTATTTTTAAAAGCTCTCAATAAAGATTTATTTATGTATTATACTTTGTTCCGCTGTGATGTGAGACTCTGATTCTGTGTTGTGTTAGTTCTTCTTCTTCTATTCTAATGTTTCTTTCTTTCTTATCTCAGCCTCTAAATTCTTTCTAATAACGTTCCAGTGTTTTCGGTGTTTGGAAGGTCGGCTTGGGTTACGGTAATGGTATTTATGTCGATTTCCAAGGCCGAAATCCCTGGGTCGTTACGAAAATCGGATTTTTAAATTAAACTAAAATAAAATAAAATAATCTCACCTCCACTAAAACATTCCACGTCAGCATCTTATCCTACCCCCTCATCCTCGCGTTACAGGTAATAAAAGAAGAAAACCGAACCCATTTCACAAAAATGAACTTCAATCCTTCCCATCTCCTTGTTTTCTCGATGAAATGCCAACCCGGTTACACCATTCTTCCTCTCTCCTCGTAAGCTACCTCCCCATCACCAATATACACAACTCAGCCATCTCTTCCCAACCCAAACTTCTAAGCACGCCCAAAACAATGATCCACCGCAAATCTCCACAAAAATGAAATCCGAGAGTACCACCGCGTTTCTCGTCTAAAACTACACTTGCCAATGCCAATCACACCCGACCCATCACTCTTTTGTGAAATACGATCTGGCCCTTGTAGCAGCGACTCACTAAAAGCCTCGACACCTTTTTCTTTCGAATCCCATCAAAAATTTAGACAAGATGCTATTCTCCTTGGCAAACACGAATAGGCAATCAGATTCGCTTAACTCTCCTTCCATTTCCTTCAGTATCGAACCCTAGTTTGACCTCAACTCTATTGGTTTTCGCATGCTCCAACAATGATGTAGGATCTATATTGATTGAGATAAGGGTTCGACGAATGAATTTGCAATCAATTTCATGGGGAGATTGATTTTTATATTATTTATTGAAAAACTGAAAGGAAGTCGACCATTTTATTTTAAACGAGAAATTGATATGGCGGCTACAGGAAAAAGATGGACGAGGGAAATTAGGTTACAAAGGAAAAGGGAGGAGTTTTATTTATACTCAACATTTTTGTATACTAAATTTCATTTCAAATTGAATTCAAAGCTTTATTAATTTTGTTCCAAATCAAATAGAATTCTAAATAATTTCATAAATAAATTTTCAATTACTTTGAGTTTTAATTTTGGTTATTACTCAAATTCAATTTGAATTTCACTTATAAATTTATCAATCCATTTCACTCAAATATTTTAATATTTAAATTCAATATTTATAGATATAAACCAAATCAAAATTTTAGTTACAATCAATACAAGCTACTCATGTCAATACAAGTCGAATTTTAAATACTAAAACAATTTTATATGGTTCACACTATAAGCTTTCACAAATAAATCATTAAGTCTTAATTATAAATTTATTAACTCAATCTAATTCAAATTTAAATTCAATTCAACACTTGTTTATTTTATCCAAATCAAAAGTAGAATTCAAATTAAACTTTGAATTTCAATTCCGTTTATATAAAATTCTAATTTTGATTATTAACCAAATTCAAATTGGAATTCAATTATAAATAAATCAAATCAATTTAATTCAAATATTTTAATATTAAATTTCAAATCTCCATATCTAACAATACAAACCAAATGATAATTCCCTTTTTCAATCAATGCAAGTTATTATAGATATAACAAGTTAACTTTCATTACTTAATAAATTTATTTAAGTTTACATCATAAAATCATGCAATTTAACTCATTAAATTTTATTTATAACCATACAGTATCCAAAAATCATATTACATTTAAAAATTTAAATGTTCGAAAATTACGGGTTGTTACAGGTCCTCCCCCTCGCACAAAATTACTTGACCCTAAGGGCGAATATAGAGAATGAGGAATATATATATATATGTATACATAGATCTTATCTTCTTTTTGCCAATATGGGACTAAAGTATATGTCATTCATCTGTTTGAATTCTAAAAATCCCCCACATGAATGATAATATACTTTTCCCCCACACAAAGTGTAATATCTCAGACTATGTATGGAGCAATGCTTTATCGTAGATAAGTAGATATTTCACTTTGAACTTTACCTAGTCAAAACTTATCGGATCTACTTGGCCAATCGGTGAATTATTTCATCTTGAACCGTCGGCCGTTATTGTATATCCAAACAATAAGCTTAACGAAGCATTGATTTCCTTCTCATCCAATCTCTTGGTTGTGTTCATTTTGGTCCTGAACACTTTCTGGTTCCGCGAGTGTTATAGAGAATTCAAGCCTTAAAAATTCTCATAGAGCCGACCCAGCTCACACTAACATAGGTGATCGCAACCATTAAGAGTATCCTACATACACCCCACTTGTTATTTTCAAGATATGGTCATCATTAAAAAACATAGTTTTAACTTGTAATACTTCTGTAGGCATGCATTTATATTGTGCACCATAGGAATGGAGTAGGACTGTGTCCAAAAATGCATTACGTCTTGAGTTATTCATAACTGGTTTGCCTATTGATCCTAGTATGTGGGTTCTCCAGTCGCTAGGATAGGTTTCCATATACGATAATTCTTGTTGGTTTAGGATTTTAAACCCATTCCCCTCGAAGAGCAGTCAATTTTATCTCTTGATAAACCTTTAGTAAACGGATGCGCTAGGTTATCATTTGTTCTCACATAATTTATGGAAATAGTTCCATTTGAGAGTAACTGCCTAACTGTGTTATGGCGTCTACGAATATGTCGCAACTTTCCAATATACACAAAATTATGCACTCTACTTAGCGCTGCTTAGTTATCGCAGTGCATGCATATGGCCGGTACAGGTTTAGGCCAGAATGGGATATCTCCTAAAAAATGACGAAGCCATTCTGCTTCTTCGCCTGCTTTATCTAATGCGATGAACTCTGATTCCATAGTGGATTGAGCTATGCATGTAAGTTTAGTAGATTTCCTTGACACTACTGCCCTTGCTAGGGTAATACATAACCACTCGTTGATTTTGATTCCTCTGAATCAGCAATCCAGTTTGCATCACTATATCCTTCTAATACGGCTGGATATTTTCCATAGTGTAAGGAATAATTTGTTGTATTTTTCAAATATCCTGGCACTCTCATTAGTGCGTTCCAGTGTTCCTTCCCTGAATTACTTGTATACCTGCTTAATCGACTTACTGCATAAGCTATATCTGGTCTTGTGCAATTCATGAGATACATGAGACATCCAATTACACAAGAGTATTCTAGTTGCATGACACTCTCATTTGTGTTTTTATGCAGTACTTCAGATGGATTAAAAGGTGTTCGTACTCCTTTAATTCCAAAAAAATTAAATTTGTCAATCACTTTTTCTACATAGTATGACTGAGACAATTCAATTCCATTAGGTGTTCTTATTATTTTGATTCCCAAAATAATGTCTGCAACTCCTAAATCTTTCATATCAAAATTGTTGATTAACATTTTCTTTATGGTCTCTATTACTCGGGTATTCAGACCAAAATTTAGCATATAGTCTACATACAGAAAAATCATCACATATGATTGTCCAACTTGTTTATAATAAACACACTTATCACATTCATTTATACGAAAACCATTTTTCATCAAGACACTATCAAATTTTGTGTGCCATTGTTTGGGACCTTGTTTTAGTCCATATATGGATTTTACCAATTTAAAGAATTTGTTTTCATTTCCTTTTGAAATGAAACCTTCTGGTTGCTCCATGTAGATTTCCTCGTCGAGATCGCCATTTAAGAATGCTGTCTCTACATCCATTTGATGAATCTCTAACTTATAGATGGATGCAATTGCTATTAGAATTCTCATTGAGGTTATTCATGTTACTGGTGAATACGTATCAAAAAAGTCAACACCTTCTTTTTGACGATATCCTTTTGCTACTAAACAGGCTTTATATTTATCGATAGAGCCATATGCTTTCATTTTTTTCTTGAAAATCCATTTGCAACCAATTGCTTTTATTCCAGGTGGAATATCAACAATTTCCCAAGTTTTATTGCTTAGAATTGAATCAATTTCACTTTGTATTGCTTCTTTCCAACATGCAGATTCAGAAGATGGCATTGCTTCCTTGTACGTTTGGGGTTCGTATTCTAACATATATGTTAAAAACTCCAGACCAAATGTTTTGGAAGTTCTAGCCCTTATACTTCTTCTGGGTTCTATTTGCTCAATTTCATGATGATTTTCATCTTCATGTGAATTGTTCGATTCTTCTCTTGTCCTTTTAAGGACATAAATTCCTTCATTCCTTTTGTGCGGAAACAGATCTTCAAAGAATGAGGCATCTCTTGATTCCATGATTGTATTTATTTAAATATCAACTATATCAGACTTGAATACCAAAAATCTGTAGGCGCTACTATTTTGGGCTGGCCCTAGGTAGCAGCAGTCTACTGTTTTTGGTCCAAGTTTGACTTTCTTAGCAGGCGAAATAGGAACTTTTGCCAAGCACCCACACACTTTGAGGTATTTGAAACTTGGTTTATGTCCTTTCCATAACTCATATGGAATTGCTCCTGTTTTAGAGTGAGTAACCTTGTTTAAAATGTGGTTCGACATATTTAAAGCTTCCCCCCACAAGTTCGTTGGTGAACCAGAGGTTATGAGCATTGCGTTAATCATGTCTTTTAACGTTCTGTTCTTTCTCTCAGCAATACCATTTTGTTGTGGTGAATTTGGAGCTATTGTTTGATGAATTGTACCATTTTCTACACAGAATTGTTCAAATGGTGATTCATACTCTCCACCTCGATCAGATCTTAGTATCTTGATCTTTTTATTTAGCTGATTTTCTACTTCAGCCTTATATTTTACAAACGATGCAATTGCTTCATCTTTACTATTTAAAAGATATACATAGCAATATCGTGTATAATCATCAATATATGTGATAAAATGTTTTTTTCCTCCTCTTGTAGGTAAGTTTTTGAAATCACATAAGTCAGTATGAATCATTTGTAATGGTTCAGTACTTCTTTCAATAGTCTGAAATGGTTTTTTAACCATTTTTGCTTCTATACATGTCTCACATTTATATTTTTTATCTACTTGAAATTTTGGAATTAAATCCAAATTTGCTAGTTTTTTTCATTTTTCGAAAGTTTATGTGTCCTAATCTTTCATGCCATAATAGAACATCATACTCGACAACATAAGAAACTTCCTTTTTATTCATTTCAGAATTACAACATACATTATTATTGCCGATTATGGCTACATTGGCCTTAAATAGGCCATCACACAAGTATCCTCTCCATATATAGACTCCAGCCTTGGACAGAACAACTTTATCTGATTCAAAGACCATTCAGAAGCCTTTCTTCGAGAGTATAGGTCCAGAAATCAAGTATCTCCGGGTGTCTGGAACATGAAGCACATCATTTAGTGTAACAGTTTTACTAAATGTGAACTTGAGGATTACTTTCCCGTTGCTCTCAATCATTGACACCGCCGAGTTACCCATGTATAATTTTTCTCCATGATCCAGTTTGTTGTATGTAGAGAACATGGACTTTTCAGAACACACATGTCATGTAGCACCTGTGTCAAACCACCATTGACAAGGATTCTGTACTCGATTGCATTCTGACACAACTCCAGAAAAGTTAGTCCCATCGATGTCCATGTTGTCCACCACATTTGCTTCTGAATTTTTCTGTTTCTTGTGTATGCAATCTTTTGCTTGATGACAAGTTTTTCCATAAACCCAGCAATCACCATTGAATTTCTTGGACTACTTCTGATCATGCTGCTTTTTTCTGGCGCCTTCCTTTTATTTTTGTTAGGGTGCCCTTTTTTCTTTGACCCTTCTGCAACAAAAGCCTCTTCACTTTTTAGTTTAGTGACTCCGCGATTATCTGCCTCAATCTTCAATCTAACGATTTGGCCTTGTAAGGATATCTCCTTCTTCTTGTGCTTTAAATAGTTGCGGTAGTCCTTGTAAGATGGTGGCAACTTTCCAGTGATTGCCTCAACCAAGAAAGATTCACCAACTTCGTGGCCTTCTGCTTCCATTTAATGGATTATGATTTGAAGTTCATGTAGTTGTGTAGGTACAGGTTATGAATCTACCATTTTGTATTCCATGAACTTGTCAACTATAAACTTCTTCAGGCTCACGTTTTGTGTTTTGTACTTTGTGGTAAGCGCATTCCAGAGAGCTTTTGTAGTCTTAAGTGGCGGTATACTTCGTACAAAACTTTGTCTAAACAGTTCAGTATGTAATTCCTGCACAAGAAATCTGAGTGCCTCCATGCATCAATATTCGGAATCTCATTTGACTCCTTAGTTTTGCCTGGCGTAGGCGGCACTGGTTCATCTTCCTCAAGATATTTTTACAGACAGAAAGTAGTGAGATAAAAGAGAAACTGACTTTGCCATGTCAAAAAATCATCACCTTCTCCCTTAAACAGATCTTGTTTGTTCAAGTTGGTTGTCTTAATCGACATCTGTTCTGTTGCCATCGCGGTTTTTAGGAAAACAGTAAAGTCTTAAGTTGTTAATCCAGAACAATAAAGAACAGAATTAACAGGAACATGCGTTAGTACAAAACGCATAAACAACAACATTTTTGAGTGTTAAAATTCAACTAGCACACAAGTTGATTCAATAGAACATAAACAACACTTGGTTGCAAGCAATTGTAAAGTATATTGAGTACACTGTAAACATTCAGCGAAATATACGAGTAAGTAAATCGTCGGAGGCTCGGCGTACCGATTTCCTTAAGACTTTATTCAGAGTCTCCCAGGATACAACAGATGGAAACTGCTCGAGAATGTGATGAGTTTGTCAGTCTTATCAGCGACAATTGGCAGCAATGACCAGAGGTGAAATCAGGGGAAGAGGAAGAAGAGTTGAGAAATTCGTGAAGAATGTGATCAGGATTCATCATTTATTTATACTCTTCGAACGGTCGTAATTTCAAAATAGTTTCATCTGTTGAATGTTTGAATTCAAACAGTTGCGTCTATTACATTATAACGGGTCGCACCCACCCGTTTCTCTTCATCTATTAATGGGCCGTAAACCCGTTTGATTCTGGTTGAGTCGCACCCTTATACATTGCCGCGTCCAGTCAAAAAACCCACAAAAAATTGGTTAAGTTTTTCGTAGCAAAAATAAAATTTTATTCTAGACCCAAACCCAAACCCGACCCGGCCCGGTTCGGTACGGGATGGGCGGGCGGCGCGCGCGTGCGTGTGTTTGGTTCATATGATATAGCTCCTTCCCTCGCACAAAATTACCTGACCCTAAGGGCCAATATAGGGAATGAGGAATAAATATATATACATAGATCTTATCTTCTTTTTGCCAATGTGAGACTAAAGTATATGTCATTCATCTCTTTGAATTCTAACAATCCCCCACACGAATGATAATATACTTTTCCTCTACACAAAGTGTAATATATCAGACTATGTATGGAACAATGCTTTATCGTGGATAAGTAGATATTTCACTTTGAACTTTCCCTAGTTTAAACTTATCAGATCTACTTGGCCAATCGGTGAATTATTTCATCTTGAACCGCCGGCCTTTATTGTATGTCCAAAAAATAAGCTTTACGAAGCATTGATTCCCTTCTCATCCGATCTCTTAGTTGTGTTTTTTTTGGTCCTGAACACTTTCTGGTTCTACAAGCGTTATAGGGAATTCAAGCCTTAAAAATTCTCACAGAGCCGACCCAACTCACACTAACATAGGTGATCGAAACCATTAAGAGTATCCTACATATACCCTACTTGTTATTCTCAAGATATGGTCATCATTAAAAAAACATAGTTTTTTTTGTAATACTCCTGTAGGAATGCATTTATATTGTGCACCATAGGAATGAAGTAGGACTGTGTCCAAAAATGCATTACGACTTGAGTTTTTCATAACCGGTTTGCCTATTGATCCTAATCCGTGGGATCTCCAGTCGCTAGGATAGGTTTTCCGTATAAGATAACTCTTGTTGGTTTAGGCTTTTAAAGCCATTCCCAATGAAGCGTAGTCAATTTTCTCTCTTGATAAAACTTTAGTAAACGGATCCGCTAGGTTATCATTTGTTCTCACATAATCTATGGAAATGGTTCCATTTGAGAGTAACTGCCTAACTGTGTTATGGCATCCACGAATATGTCGTGACTTTCCATTATACACAAAATTATGCACTCTACTTAGCGCTGCTTGGTTATCGCGGTGTATGCATATGGCCGGTACAGGTTTAGGCCAGAATGGGATATCTTCTAAAAAATGACGAAGCCATTCTGCTTCTTCGCCTGATTTATCTAATGCGATGAACTCTAATTCCATTGTGGATCGAGCTATGCATGTCTGTTTAGTAGATTTCCATGACACTACTGCCCTTGCTAGGGTAAATACATAACCACTCGTTGATTTTGATTCCTCTGAATCAGCAATCCAGTTTGCATCACTATATCCTTCTGGCTGGATATTTTCCATAGTGTAAGGAATAATTTGTTGTATTTTTCAAATATCCTAGCAATCTCATTAGTGTTTTCCAGTGTTCCTTCCCTGGATTGCTTGTATACCAACTTAATCGACTTAATGCATAAGCTATATCTGACTTGTGCAATTCATGAGATACATGAGACATCCTATTACATGAGAGTATTCCAGTTGCATGACACTCTCATTTGTGTTTTTATGCAGTACTTCAAATGGATTAAAAGGTTTTTGTACTACTTTAATTCCAAAAAAAATAAATTTGTCAATCACTTTGTCTACATAGTGTGACTGAGACAATTCAATTCCATTAAGTTTTCTTATTGTTTTGATTCCCAAAATAACGTCTGCAACTCCTAAATCTTTCATATTAAAATTGTTGATTAACATTTTCTTTATGGTCTCTATTACTCCGGTATTCGGACCAAAAATTAGCATATCTTCTACATACAGACAAATCATCATATATGATTGTCCAACTTGTTTATAATAAACACACTTATCACATTCATTCATACGAAAACCATTTTTCATCATGACACTATCAAATTTTGCGTGCCACTATCTTGGATCTTGTTTTAGCCCATATAAGGATTTTACCAATCCACAGACTTTGTTTTCATTTCCTTTTGAAATGAAACCTTCTGGTTGCTCCATGTAGATTTCCTTATCGAGATCGCCATTTAAAAATGTTGTATTTACATCCATTTGATGAATCTCTAAATTGTAGACGAATGCAATTGCTATTAGCATTCTTATTGAGGTTATTTGTGTTGCTGGTGAATACGTATCAAAAAAGTCAACACCTTCTTGTTGACGATATCCTTTTGCTACTAATCTGGCTTTATATTTATCAATAGAGCCATCTGCTTTCATTTTCTTCTTGAAAATCTATTTGCATTTAATTGGTTTTATTCCAGGTGGAATATCAATAATTTCCCAAGTTTTATTGCTTAGAATTGAATCAATTTCACTTTGGATTGCTTCTCTCCAACATGCAGATTCAGAAGATGACATTGCTTCCTTGTATGTTTGAGGTACGTGCTCTAACATATAGCTTAAAAACTCTGGACGAAATGTTTTGGAAGTTCTAGCCCTTACACTTCTTCTGGGTTCTATTTCCTCAATTTCATGATGATTTTCATCTTCATGTGAATTGGTCGATTCTTCTCTTGTCCATTTAGGGACATAAGTTCCTTCATTCCTTTTGTGCGGAAACACATCTTCAAAGAATGAGGCATCTCTTGATTCCATGATTGTATTTATTTGAATATCAGCTATATCAGACTTGAATACCAAAAATCCGTAGGCGCTACTATTTTGGGCTGGCCTTAGGTAGTAGTAGTCTACTGTTTTTCGTCCAAGTTTGACTCTCTTAGGAGGCGGAACTGGAACTTTTGCCAAGCACCACCACACTTTGTGGTATTTGAAACTTGGTTTATGTCCTTTCCATAACTCATATGGAATTGCTCCTGTTTTAGTGTGCGGAGCCTTGTTTAAAATGTGGTTCGACATATTTAAAACTTCCCCCACAAGTTCGTTGGTAAACCAGAGGTTATGAGCATTGCATTAATCATGTCTTTTAACGTTCTGTTCTTTCTCTCAGCAATACCATTTTGTTGTGGTGAATTTGGAGCTATTGTTTGATGAATTATACCATTTTCTACACAGAATTTTTCAAATGGTGATTCATACTCTCCACCTCGATCAGATCTTAGTATCTTGATCTTTTTATTTAACTGAGTTTCTACTTCAGCCTTATATTTTACAAATGATGCAATTGCTTCTTCTTTACTATTTAAAAGATATACATAGCAATATCGTGTATAATCATCAATATATGTGATAAAATACTTTTTTCCTCCTTTTGTAGGTAAGTTTTTGAAATCACATAAGTCAGTATGAATCATTTGTAATAGTTCAGTACTTCTTTCAATAGTCTGAAATGGTTTCTTAACCATTTTTGCTTCTATACATGTCTCACATTTATATTTTTTATCTGCTTGAAATTTTGGAATTAAATCCAGATTTGCAAGTTTTTCATTTTTTGAAAGTTTATGTGTCCTAATCTTTCATGCCATAATAGAACGTCATACTCGACAACATAAGAAACTCCCTTTTTATTCATTTCAGAATTACAACATACATTATTTTTGCTGATTACGACTACATTAGCCCTAAATAGGCCATCACGCAATTATCCTCTCTCTATATAGACTCCGGCCTTGGACAAAAAACTTTATCAGATTCAAAGACCATTCGGAATCCTTTCTTCGAGAGTATAGGTCCAAAAATCATGTTTTTCCGGATGTCTGGAACATGAAGCACGTCATTTAGTGTAACAGTTTTACCAGATGTGAACTTGAGGATTACTTACCCGTTTCCCTCAATCATTGACGCTACCAAGTTACCCATATACAATTTTTCTCAATGATCCAGTTTTTGTATGTGGAGAACATGGACTTTTCAGAACACACATGTCGTGTAGCGCCTGTGTCAAACCACCATTGAGAAGGATTCTGGACTAGATTGCTTTCTGACACAACTCCAGAAAAGTTAGGCCTATCGATGTCCATGTTGTCCACCACATTTCTGAATTTTTCCGTTTCTTATTTCTGCAATCTTTTGCTTGATGATCAGCTTTGCCACAAACCTAGCAATCGCCATTGAATTTCTTGGACTTCTTCTGATCATGCTACTTTTTTTCTAGCGCCTTCCTTTTGTTTTTCTTTTTGTTAGGGTGTCCTTTTTTCTTTGACCAATCTGCAATAAAAGCCTCTTCGCTTTTTGGTTTAGTGACTCCGCGATTATCTGCCTCAATCTTCAATCTAACGATTAGGTCTTGTAAGGATATCTCCTTCTTCTTGTGCTTTAAATAGTTGCGGTAGTCCTTCCAAGATGGTGGCAACTTTCCAATGATTGCCTCAACCAAGAAAGATTCACCAACTTTGTGGCCTTCCGCTTCCATTTCATGGATGATGATTTGAAGTTCATGTAATTGTGTAGATACAGGTTTTGAATCTACCATTTTGTATTCCATGAACTTGTCAACTATAAACTTCTTCAGGCTCACGTTTTTTGTTTTGTACTTTGTGGTAAGCGCATTCCAGAGAGCTTTTGCAGTCTTGAGTGGCAGGTATACTTTGTACAAAACTTTGTCTAAACAGTTCAGGATGTAATCCATGCACCAGAAATATGAGTGCCTCCATGCATTAATATTCAGAATCTCATTTGACTCCTTGGTTTTGCCTGGCGTAGGCGGCACTGGTTCATCATACTCAAGATATTTTTGTAGACCGGGAGTAGTGAGATAAAAGAGCATCTAACTTTGCCATGTCAAAAAATCATCACCTTCTCCCTTAAATAGATCTGGTTTGTTCAAGTTGGCTGTCTTAATCGACATCTGTTCTATTGCCATTGCGGTTTTCAGGAAAACAGTAAAGTCTTAAGATGTTAATCCAGAAAAATAAAGAACATAATTAATAGCCACACGCGTTAGTACAAAACGCATAAACAACAACACTTTTGAGTGTTAAAATTCAACTAGCACACAAGTTGATTCAATAGAACATAAACAGCACTTGGTTGCAAGCAATTGTAATGTATATTGAGTACACTGCAAACATTCAGTGAAATATACGAGTAAGTAAATCGTTGGGGGCACCGCGTACCGATTTCCTTAAGACTTTATTCAGAGTCTCCCTGGATACAACAGACGAAAACTGCTCGAGAATGTAATGAGTTCGTCAGTCTGAGTAGCGACAGTTGGCAGCAATGACCAAAGGAGAAATCAGGGGAAGAGGAAGAAGATTTGAGAAATTCGTGAAAAAGGTGATCATGATTCATCACTTATTTATACTCTTCGAACGGTCGTAATTTCAAAATAGTGGCATCTATTGAATGATTGAATTCTAACAGTCGCATCTATTACATTATAACGGGTCGCACCCACCCGTTTCTCTTCATCTGTTAACGGGCTGTAAGCCCGTTTTATTCTGGTTGGGTCGCACCCAAATACATTGCCGCATCCAGTCAAAAAACCAGCAAAAAAATGGTTAAGTTTTTCGTAGCAAAAATAAAATTTCATTCTAGACCCAAACCCGACCCCGACCCGGCCCGGTTCGGTACGGGATGGGCGGCCCGCGCACGCGTGTGTGTTTGGTTCATATGATATTGGTTCTCCCCTTCGGACAAAATTACCTGACCTTAAGGGCCAATATAAGAAATGAGGAATAGATATATATACATAGATCTTATCTTCTTTTTGCCAATGTGGGACTAAAGTATATGTCATTCATCTCTTTGAATTCTAACAATCCCCCACATGAATGATAATATACTTTTTCCCCCACACAAAGTGTAATATCTCAGACTACGTATGGAATAATACTTTATCATGGATAAGTGGATATTTCACTTTGAACTTTTCCTAGTTAAAACTTATCGGATCTACTTGGCCAATCGGTGAATTATTTCATCTTGAACCATCGACCATTATTGTATATCTAAACAATAAGCTTTACGAAGCATTGATTCCCTTCTTGTCCAATATGTCCCTAATGTTACATTATTAGAGGAAAAAATTACATTTGTCCCGCAATTATTTTACGCGATTAATGTTACTGCCCCAAACGTTAGGTGAGGCGGTAACAAAATAAGCCACCAGTGTTATTGTTTAAAGCAGAAAAGAATGTCCAAATTCTGGAAAATTTCATCTCGCAACAAAAATTGGAGGAATTTGTGGAATTCGAGAGAAATTATGTTCCTCAGTTGTCGCTTCACTTTACCCACTCTTACCAAAATCCGTCTCAAACGAGGATCTAGATTATTCTCCGATTTGATCAACAAATTTATGTTGTTTTGAGGTAATTATTTCATTTATAACAATGATTCAATCTTCTGATTTCTAATGGACTAAAATTTAGATTTTCTGATTCGGTTCACAAATTATTCAATTTCACTTGTTGTTTTGTGGTGCTAATTCACTATTTAGCAATATTTTTCTATCGGTTTCAAGGCCCAACGTGATTAATGATGCCATTTTTTAATTCAGTTTGATAGTTATTTGATGTGTACTGCTATTCACACCCCACTTTAGACTAGTGGCCACCTTTAAAAAATTAATAGACTGGATTAATTTTAACGTACTTCTTACCACCACTTTCTGTCTTTTCACTCAGTCACTACCAACCGAAAGCTTCAACTAAAACCATTGAATTATTTCCTTCCATGAAATAAGCTGCTGCATTCCCACCCTTTGCATCAATAAGCAATAAATCACATATGCCCCTCTCTCCGTAATTTTCCATTTCACATACATAGGCCACCTCGGAACGTAATGTTGTAGAAGCAGCATGAAACGCCCGAGGTGAAGTGGATCTACTGCAAGAGATGAACAGTAAGGCTGAGGTCAGGGAGGGTGAACTACGGGGTGATTGGCTCGAACGATGATCGGGACGAGGTTGATGTGTGAGGATCAAGGGGAAGGCTGTGGTGGTCGGGTGGTATTTAGATGAGGCGATGCGGGGAGGTCTAGGCAGCGTTGTGGAAATTCATGTAGGCGTTAGCTTTGGTTCACGATAGAGCAGAATAAATGGGTTCTGTAGGTGGAAGGTTGGGCTGGAGTTGCATTTGGGCTAGGCCAACAATCATCGAGGGTCTGATAGGTAGTGGAAGAAGAGAAGAGGACGCAGGGAGACACGGTATATGTGGATATTTTTTTTAAGTGGTATTCACGAAGGAGAAATAAAAGTAGAGGTGGTGGCCATTTAAAATTTTAATAATTTAAGTGGTGTAAAGAAGCAGAGATGCATAAAGAAGAGGTGACCTTTAGTAGAGGTGGCAAGAAGTCTAAAGTGGGGTGTGAATAGCAGCACGCTATTTGATTAGTATTTTTATCTCAGCTAATGATCACGTTTTAAGAAAAAACCACACGGGTTTGAGTAACTGAAATCCGGAAAGAAGGAAACTAAACTTATCAATATCCACATCAAATTGTATAAGTAATATTTGAATGAAAATTTAGGTTCAACTGAGATGGAGATTAAAATCAGTTTCTCTCCATGATATATAATTTTTAACAATTTAAATTGTTAAATTTAAAGATAAATTATCAATTAGGGAATTCAAGTTTTGCAGTGAACAAACATTAAGAATGATCTGAAAAATGATTAGAACAATGCATGAAAGGAAAGGATAATTAAGATTAAGTCAAGTAAGTAATTGTACTTTCCCTTTATAAAAGAAATATTTACCTTCTTCAATATAAAATTTTGACTGAAAAACACCTTGTTTCTTCCTTTTATCTTAAATGTTTCTTCCTTTGTGGTTTCAATTTTTATAATAATTCATATATGCAATGCAGAATTTGGATCACCTCTTGTTAAAATTAAAGTGTATATGAATTAGTGGTCTGGTCAATTAGTGCATTTTATAAAATTATTTATATAAAACTGTTAATTCAGAACAATAAAGAACATAATTAACAGCCACATGCGTTAGTACAAAACGCATAAATAGCAACACTTTTGAGTGTTAAAATTCAACTAGCACACAAGTTGATTCAATAGAACATAAACAGCACTTGGTTGCAAGCAATTGTAATGTATATTGAGTACACTGCAAACATTCAGCGAAATATACGAGTAAGTAAATCGTCGAATGCTCGGCGTAACGACTTCCTTAAGACTTTATTCAGAGTCTCCCAGGATACAACAGACGGAAATTGCTCGAGAATGTGATGAGTTCATCAGTCTGAGCAGCGACTGTTGGCAGCAATGACCAGAGGAGTAATCAGGGCAAGAGGAAGAAGAGTTGAGAAATACGTGAAGGATTCTTCACTTATTAAACTCTTCGAACGGTCGTAATTTCAAAATAGTCGCATCTGTTGAATGTTTGAATTCAAACAGTCACGTCTATTACATTATAACGTGTAACGTCCCATACTTTTGATAATCGAATATTTAATATATTTTAAATATATATTTGGAATTTTATATGGATTTATATATATAATTCGTTTATATAAAGAAGTTTGAATGTATAATCTATATAATTATAATCCGAACTCGTAAACATCGCGGTATTTCGTAATTTACGATTTGAAATTTATGTATATCGGTATAAATATAAAACGCCCAACAACAATTAACGATGAAATTTAATAATCATACGAAATAGAACGTTCAAATCAATGTGTTGCTTACCTTATGTTGAGGCTCGTGCTTCGCACACGGGAAATTTGTTCGATATATTATGTAGGCCTTAAAAATGTTTTTCTTTCAGACGATCTCCGTTTTCGACGAAACAAATTTCATTGAAATACGTATCATTGCTAAGTTTCCAGTTTTGAGCCAATTGGAGTTATTTTATCAGTGCGTGCAATTTAAAGACGAACCAATGAATTTAAAATAACGTTGTTGCGCAAACATAGGCGATTTTTAACGAAATTAATTCCATTAAGACCATAACATCAAGACATAGCGGTGTGTCTATTTCCGTGGTGATTGGGTGTCGTTCGTAACAATGCGAATGTGGAATGTGCAACATAAGAAGGGGTTGAATGTATAACGACGTATAATTGAACCAACCAAAAACAAATGAAAATAAAATATATAATAAAGTAATATTTCATAAATGGCTCAAGTGTTAAGTAAAAATGAATCCTATCTCATGTCTACCATGCTATCCTTTCTCACGGTATGCACCATACATGTGAAAACTATGAGCCCTGTACCCTATTTTTTCTTCCTTATGCCTGTCTATACTCAAAGTAGCGTACAACCATCAAATGAAAACTCTTTCACATGCCTTTCTTGTGTCATCAGTGGAGGACCTTTGCCGACTAAATATACACAAGTGAAACGACATATAAATTAGAAGTGATTGAAAACTTATTTCATTTCTTTATATTATACACTGTAACACCCCACACCCGCTACAGTCACTTGCTAAGGGAATGCCATAACTTCGGTGGAGTATTTTGAGTGAATATAGAACAGAAAAATTACAACAAGACAGATATAAGTAATACTTGAAAATTTAAAACATCATTTCATTGCAGCGGAAAGTAAAACATGTTTGGTTTCATCACAAAACCATAAACAAGAGTCAAGTACATAATATCCATCCTGATAAAACAAAAGTACATAATCCCACTACATAACCAATAGCCATAAAAGAAAAGAAAAGATAAGCTGAGCTTTACATCAACGGTCCAAGCTACAAAAGACAGATAAGCGATCTGATCAAAGCCCACTAGTACTAGGCCCAACCTGAGGACCTGAGGGGGAAAAAGATAAAAACAACGGGGTCAGACATAAGTCTGAGTGAGCCCTATAACTTTAACAATACAATCATTAAAGTAATTAGGGTATGATATAAACTTGGTACGGTGATGACTGGGGATAAATGACTACACTAAGCAGCCAACTAGACATAGGATGAACTAAGATAACGGTAAAGACGCATCTACCCACCCAAGGATAATTACTAACTGCACCACACCAGTCATTCCTACTTAAAGGTTGATCCCACCCAAGGACTTAGAAATTTAACTAGTAGTTTCGTGTACCCCCAGCTGACCACATAGGTGTCGTCTGCCCCTATCTCCACTAGATGTACCCCACTACTCCCCAAGCGATCGGCTCCCTAACGTAGATACCCGTGCTGGCCTCACAGTGGGGTGTATCACTCCCCTAAAGTGGCAATCCGATACTATCAACGGTGCACGACTTATACCTACACGATGCAACAACGTCTTACCTACCAGCCCGGGCCCACACACGCATATGAAACCCGTTGGACTTGCGTTGCCACCGCTAACCCGTTTTGGCCTCTTATAGTCAAGCCCAGTACGCGTGTCCCGTCCTCGACATGGGTCGAGCCCACAAAGATACATATGGGTTACTGGTTGAAATGGGCCACCACAAGCTACCCACCTAAGCTTGTCCCTTTTCTAGTGCATCCCACTTAACCCTTTAATCATGTTTAATTACATGTTTCACTTTGGTTAAGTATTCTAATCGTATTTTCTATTGCCACCCAAGGCAACCCACTAGATTTCCACATGCCACCCAAGGCACTTACTTGATTTCCACATGCCACCCTAGGCACCCACTTAACCCCTCATGCCCCACTACATGCTAATATGGTTAAGTGTTTCTTAATTGATTAAGACCGTAACCTTTGTAAAGACCTCTCACATTAGACTATCTTTTATGGCAGCTGGATTTGCCGGTCGGGTCCGGGCAGCCTTACGCCATAACAGAGTCTAACCTCGTGTCTTTACACTTGTCAAGTATTTAGTTCATGCCTAAGACCTCTCACATTGGGCCAATCATTTGTAGCCGCTGGATTTGCCGGTCGGTTCCGGGCAGTCTTATGCTACAAAAGGGTCCAACCTCGTGTATTAGTCAATTAATTACACCTAATTAATCACCCCCATAATTTGTATTAATTATCCCTAATTAATTACAAATTTAGCGATGTACATAATTGACTCAATTATGTCCATCCACTTTATGGTATGCAACATCATACCAACTTCACACAATTTATTAACATGAATATTAACCCCATCGTTCCCCACGTAATACGCTAACATGACATACTTAAAAGGGAAGATTCATCACAAATACAATGGGTTCAACTTAGCATAACATTAGCATCAACATGGGTTTTAAAGGTGTCAACTTGCATATATGACCATAGCATCAAACCCAACTAGCATAAATAATCAACCCAAACTTGCATGAATCACATATGTCATAAAGAGGGTAACTTGCATAAGTTACTTATGTCATACAAAGGGGTAAACTTGCATATATATGTATGACATATAAAGGGGTTAACTTGCATATGTATGCATCTCATACAAAGGGGTAAACTTGCATATGTATGCATATCATACAAAGGTGTAAACTTGCACATGTTACTTGCATATAATCAAACACCAAACTTGCATAACATGTCATATATGAACTTGCATATAATCAAACACCAAACTTGCATAACATGTCATATATGAACTTGCATATAATCAAACACCAAACTTGCATAACATGTCATATATGAACTTGCATATAATCAAACACCAAACTTGCATAACATGGTGTCATAATGGATCAATGTTTATCATAGTGATTTGCATAACTAGCATCATGAACACATAGCATAGATTACACCCAACTTGCATAACTAGCTTCATGAACACATAGCATAAAACTTGCATAACTGGCATCATGAACATATAGCATAAAACTTGCATAACTAACATCATGAACATATAGCCTATGATAACATAACTTGCATTGATCCACATTCATAACCATAACCTCATTATATCCTAACATAATTAGTTTAGCAATTGCTTGCTAAAGGCATAGAAACTCACCAAACTTGTTGATTAGCACTCCTATGAAGAAGATTTAGTTGCTAGAGTTGATTAGAAGTTGATTAGGAGTTGATTTGCTTGCTATCTTCTTCTCTAATTTGTGGAGGCTCCTTCTAAGTTGCATTTTTATGGCATGACGACCTTGTATCTATTTTTTTATTTGATTTAGGGTTAGGTCTTAGGGTGTATATATAGGTGTAGGGAGTTATTTAGGACCGTTAGATTAACCCTGAACCATGAGAACCAATCAAATGCAAAATCTGCATTTGAGTGAATCGGCCCACGGGTTGACAGCCAAACACCCTGGATTAACCCCTAGTCGACCCAGTGGGCTCGAGTCGACCTCAAAAATCGGCCGGTTCGGTTATTCCCCTCTCCCAATTCGCTGTTTTGAACATTTTTGCTTATTTATTTATTTAATTTTCAATTATATATATATATATCAATATATATATTTCTCTGCGCAACCCATTTCACTTAATTCTTTTCTAAAAATTAAGTATACTTTAATTTGTGAATTTTTATGTTATAAAATTACGGGGTGTTACATTCTCCCCTCCTTAAAGGATTTCGTCCCTGAAATCTCCAAGTCAAGAAGAATGTATATCCTACCATCTAATCGTCCATCTACTCAACCATCAAACACCAGCATCCATTGTCCTTAAAAGACTTCTAATGCTTTAATGTTTATATGCACAATGTGTGTATATGTCCATATCTAATGCAAAATTAGGCGGTCTACTGATTCAGTCGACCTCCTCAATGCAATTCATGATAGTGCCATGCATCCAATATGTATGCAAAAGATCCCTAATGATACATATTAATTCTACATGCGTGCACAACCATTCAACTTAATGCAACATCCATATGAAAAACAACCATGATACATCCATCAATTTAGCTACCTACACACATTTATATGCAATATGCAATATGAAGTGACTGAGCCGATCTAGTGCCTACAGTGTGTGTATATGCATCCACGAGCAACCACTAGCAAACACTTGCATCCACATGCATCCATCAATCATAACATGTCTCAAACACATGTTTCAACCATAGGTTTATCCTATCTAAAGGTCAAAGGTACTAACGAGAGGACATACTAAAGATAAGATAAGTACTAGATAAGCGATAACGGAGAAGTTAAAAGACATACCCTCAAAAAGGAATGGGTACAATGAACGCATCTTCGCTTCTATCTCCCAAGTAGTGTTGCTCCCATCATCTCCCCATTGCACTTTGACTAGTCGGACCTCTCGGTTTCTCAACTTCCTGATCTCTGACCCAAGGATGCGAGTAGGTGCTCGTCGAATCGTCGCATCACGCTCTATCTCCACTTCTCTAAGCAAGCTCGGCTCTACTACCTCTGCGGTCTCATGTAGGCATTTCCTCAAATATGACACATGGAATACATCATGTACACCACTAAGTCTCTCGGGCAACTCCACTCTATATGCCATCCGTCCAATCTTTTCCTTAATTGGAAATGGTCCTACAAACCTTGGTGCTAACTTCCCAACGGACCCAAAGCGAACAACATTCCGTAATGGAGATACTTTGACAAAGACCATGTCCCCAACATCAAACTCAAGATCTGTTCTCCTCTTATCCGCATAAGATTTCTGCCTGTCTTGTGCCGCTTTCATCCTTCTTCGAATCAAATCAATCTTTTCCGAAGTCTCTCTAACCATATCGGGCCCAAGCAAGATCTTATCCGTAGATTCCCACCAACATGTAGGTGATTGACAAGGCCTTCCATAAAGAGCTTCGAAAGGAGCCATGCCAATACTAGACTGAAAGCTGTTATTATAAGCGAACTCCACCAATGGAAGATGCTCTTCCCATGTACCTCCAAAATCTAAGATACAAAGCCTCGAAAGGTCTTCTAGAATACGATTCACCCTCTCGGTCTGGCCATCCGTCTGAGGATGATATGCGATGCTCAAACACAATTGAGTCCCTACCGCCTCTTGCAAACTCTACCAAAACTCGCTAGTGAAGATAGGATCTCGATCACTCACTATGCTAGAAAGTACACCATGCAATCGAACTATCTCTCGAAGATAAACTGAAGCTAGCCATGGAGCAGTCCTCTTACTTTTCACAGGTATGAAATGGGCGCTCTTAGTAAGTCTGTCTACCACAACCCAAATTCCCGTATTACCCTTCCTCGATCTCGGTAACCCATCAACAAAATCCATCGAGACGCTATCCCACTTCCATTGCGGAACCTCCAATGGGTGAAGCAATCCACCGGGTTTCTTTTGCTCCGCTTTCACTTGTTGGCACACCAAACATCTAGCGACATACTCGGCCACATCTTTCTTCATACCGGCCCAAAAGAAAACTCGCTTCATGTCTTGGTACATCTTGTCCCCACCGGGATGAATGGTCATCTTCGAACGATGTGCATCATCAAGTATAGCCTTCCTCAAACCCTCATCTTGCGGTACACAAAGTCTACCGTCTCTACGCAACCACCCCCTATCATCTAGGGTGTACCTACTCAAATGGTCGGACGACTCCCCCCTTATGAGCTTCTCTACCAACTCAACCAACTGTGGGTCATCCCGCTGTGCCTCGCCAATCCGTCCCAAAAGAGTAGGTCTGACCTCTAAGGATGCTAGCAAACCGGGTATAAAGTCAACGAAAGGTCTGAAGTCAAACATCGAGATAAATTCCAAGCTTCGCCGTTCAACGAACAACGGACTCAAGGACAACCTTTTTCTGCTTAAGGCGTCTGCCACCATGTTACCCTTGCCAGGGGTATACACTATCTCAAAATCATAGGACGCTAAGAACTCCATCCATCTTTGCTGCCTTAAGTTCAAATCCTTTTGAGAAAACAAGTACTTCAAAGATTTGTGATCAGTGAACAATTCGAACCTCTCGCCAAGAAGATAATGGCGCCAAATCTTGAGCGCAAAAACAATAGCGGCCAACTCTAGATCATGTGTAGGGTAAATTTTCTCATGCGCTCTCAACTGCCTTCCACCATAGGCTATTACCCTTCCCTCTTGCATTAAGACTGCGCCTAGTCCTGTCCCACAAGCATCGGTATAAACAACAAATGACTTACTTCCATCTGGCAGCACTAAAAATAGAGCGGTGGTTAAAGCTCTCTTTAACCGTTGGAACGCATCATCACAATCTACGTCCCATGCGAAGACTAGATTCTTCTTCGTCAAGCGAGTTAATGGGGCTGATATCTTCGCGAAGTCCTTGATAAACTTCCTATAGTAGCCAGCCAACCCCAAGAAACTCCTCACCTCGGTAGCATTCTTCGGAACCTTCCAATCTTGGATGGACACTACCTTCGCGGGATCCACAGCTATCCCTTCCTTAGAGACCACGTGCCCTAAGAATCGCACTTCCTTCCTCCAAAAGTGACATTTAGAGAATTAGGCTTAAGGCTATGCGCTCGAAGAGTCTCCAACACTTCCCTAAGATGTAGGGCATGCTCTTCTTCACTCTTAGAAAAGACCAAGATGTCATCCACAAAGACCACCACGAACTTATTAAGGTACTCCCTGAACACCCTACTCATCAGATCAACAAAGTATGCAGGGGCGTTCGTCAAACCAAAGGGCATCACCAGCCACTCATAGAAACCATCCGGAGTCCTAAAGGCAGTCTCGTCTATGCTATCCTCAGCCACTCTCAACTGATGAAACCCCGTGACTAAGTCCAACTGCAAAAACACTGAGGCGCCAACCAACTGATCAAAGAGATCATCAATCCTCGGCAATGAGTGTCTATTCTTCTTTGTAAGCTTGTTGAGTTCTCTATAGTCTACACAAAGTCTGAGGGACCCATCCGCCTTCGTGGCAAAAACTACTGGAGCACCCCACTCCGATATACTTCGTCTTATGAACCCCTTCTCAAGCAACTCCCCTACTTGCTTATTGAGTTCCCTCCTCTCACGAGGAGCCATGTGGCGCACTGGCAAAGATACTGGTTTAGCATTGTCTACCAGATATATTCGGAAGTCGATCTCCCGCTTCGGAGGTAAACCCTTCACCTCCTTAAACACATCCGAGTATTCCCGGACCACTCAAACAGATCGCAAACTCTCGACCGAAGCGTCAAGCGATTCGAGATAACTTAGCATAACAGAATCCGTGGGATTACAAGAGATCTCGAGAGTGTTACCCAAGCGGGTCATAAGCCTAACAACTCTCCTTTCGCAATCAAGAACGGCACCATTACTGGATAACCAGTCCATGCCCAAAATCAACCCATAGCCCGTGAAGTCCAAAACAAAAGCATCACATCTAAACTCAACGCTAAGTATGGAAATCTTCAAACCCAAACACATCATGGACAAGTAAGTGGAGCCCCCAATTGGGTTTGAAACAACCAAGGGATCATCTACTAGACTGGTGTCTAAGTGCAGTGACTCAACTAATGATGATGAGATAAACGAATGCGATGCGCCAGAGTCAAACAAAGTACGGACAGGATGATCAAACAGAAAAACTAGACTTTCAACAGAAATAGTTCTACCTCTTTCTTGAATCGGTGGAACTGCGAGAGCCTGAACTTGCCCCCTTGCCTGACCCGGTGCCATAAGAGCCTGCACCTGTCCTCCTGAGGTAGATCCCGTCCTCTGCCCCTTCTTAGGGCAGTCCTTCACAAGATGCCCTGCTTCGCCACAGTGGAAGCAGCCAGTCTTCTTCTTCTTTCGACAATCCTTGCTTAGGTGGCCTGGTGTCCCACAGTTGAAGCACTTCTTCTTTCCCTTGCCACCGTTGCCTTTCCCACCCTTGTTTTGCTTTTGCTGTTGAGGTCTCTTTTGATCTCCTTTCTTCTCGGGTGCCTTATTAACATTGGGACCTTTCTCTTCCTCATGCATAAGTGCCATGTCTACTAGCTTCTCAAAGGTAGCCCCCATAGGGATGTGAGTCATAGCCAATCCATGCATCGGTTCATTCAAACCTTTAACGAACCTCAGAGCCTTCTTCTCTGGTGTATTCACCATGTCTACGCCAAACCTTGCTAACTGATTAAACTTGTTGACATATTCCTTCACTGATAAGTTTCCTTGCTTTAGAGTCAAGAACCTTTCCATATACAGATTTTCTTCCGCCCTTGAGAGAAACTTTGCCACAAACCTTTGTCTGAAATCCGCCCAAGAGTCAACAGGGCGCTCTCCATTAGTGACCTCCCACCAGAACGAGGCCTCTCCCTTCATTAACCAAGCAGCTAGCTTGACTTTCTTTCCTTCTTCCATCTCAAAAATATCTATCAACTCTTCCACCTCCTTAAGCCAATCCCTAGCTTCCACAAAAGTTTCTGATCCTTGAAAAGGTTTCCCTCCCATAGCCTTAAATTCCTTGCAAGTCTTAGTAAAAGTATCCACACGAGGAGGAGGAGGAGGAAGATCGGGTGCAACTGGTGGTGGAGGAACATTTGTTGGACCCGCCGCGGCGGCCCTAGCCTCCATCAATCTCCTATACCATACTGGTATCGCTACACCCTCCGAAAAATTAAGATCTTCAGCCATGCTGAAACGAAAAAGGAAAGATTCAAAACAGAGAATTCGAAAGATAAAGATATGGCTATTGGGATTATGCTTTTCTTTCAAAAACTTTTCTCTTAAAAGACATGTTTTTGAAAATACTCCTTCAAAAACGTTCTCAGAAAAATAGTTTTTCTAAAAAAATTATCTGTTCTGGTAACCTTCAGCTCTGATACCACGTGTAACACCCCACACCCGCTACGGTCACTCACTAAGGGAATGCCATAGCTTCGGTGGAGTATTTTAAGTGAATATAAAACAGAAAAATTACAACAAGACAGATCTATACTATATTATAAAAGCTGAGTTTGATTCGGAGAGCTCACACGCATTCTCCTTATTTAAAGCCCAAGCGTCACGCCTTTTGTTTTATCGTTTCACATTCGCAGTTTTCTGCTTCCTTCATTCTGTACGTAACTTTCCCCTTCTTCCCTCCCCGTCAAAAACCTAAACATCCACACGTGCCCTTTCCCCCAATTTGAGCCTTCTATTCTTTACCAACGTTAGCCCGTCCAATCGCCCCATTTATGCATATCGCCGTCGGCATCAAGCTGATACCAAATCAAGCTATTTCCTTATATACGGAATGCTTCTTCCTCAATCGTCTTTTTCCGACTTTGCTGCATCCTTTCTTGGAGCGCAAGGTAATTTCAGCTATCCCATCTACTTCTAATGCAACTTTATTTTTCTGTAAATCTCCTGTGTTGAGCTAATTTAACCCTATTAGTCTTGAGCAACTTTTGGGCGTGCCTCTGATTTGAAACTGCTCGTGGTTTTTCCTCCGATCTCAGCTTCATTATTGGTTTGTTTTTTTCCCATACCCAACTTTTCAGATTCCTATAACTATTGGTTTTCATTTCTACTGTATGTTTTTTAAGTTCTCTTTGATCTTAGCATGCTACATGTTCAATTTGCATTAGATTCCTGCTATGTACTATTGAAACTAATATATTTCTTCAAATGACCTGTGTATTACAATTCTCTTACGCATTTTTATTTAATTTGCATATAAAATATAATTAACATAATTTCATATTTTAACTTTAATATTTGCTCATTTTAGTTAATATATTTATGAACATGCTATCTAATGTGTCCAGATATAACTAACCTTCTTTAGTTTATATTAGCTTAATCCTTTTACTTATATCATGAAAGTAATTTGTTAAATCGTGTGTTTCCTCTTCATTTTATAATATTTGCTATATTTCTTTTTTGATTATTCCTTGGTCATAAAAATATCTTTTACACTTATCCATCAAATTTGTAGGTTTTTTTAAAAAAATTATATTTTGCAATCTTTTTTTTTTTTTTGAAATATATCACAATTGTTTTGCCTTTTTAAACATTCATATACGTTTTTTTAGCCTACTCAATTTTTGCATCAAGTACATTTTCCTAACGATTATCCAGGTTTGTTATTCTTGCTACTCAATATGTAATGCTGCTCTTGCATATGTTCAACATTTTCAAAAAACTGAAATTGATTAATACTGATATTACCAAGTGATCTTAAATAACAAATTATTTAATACTGATATTTCCAAGTGATTTTGTTGAACAATGCTTTAAACTCACTTTTTACCTTTAGACAACAAATTATTTATCTACCGCCTTGTGTTGTTTGATTGGTAACATGTAACTACACTGCATCACATCTATGTTTTTAACATTCACCTGTAAATTAGAGCATACTTAATCCCATTTTAATTGTTATGTCTACATATATATTACATTTACATCCACAATAGGGACAAACACTTACTAGCAATAAGAGCAAAAAATTGATTAATTGATTCTACTACCATATAACTTTGACTCTTTAGTTTTTGCAAATGCTTCAAATGTTCTATTGTTCTAATAGTAATCGAATTAGAAGTTACGTTTTACTCTTAATTTTCTTTTCTTTTGTGGTTGCCATGATAGAAATTTGACATTTTTGACAGCGAGGAGTTGATTTTTGAAGCTTGACGAGCTACATTCCAAGTAACTAAGAAGGTATGTGATAATTTCTCATTTTTTGATACTTTTGTTTTTATTGATTTTTTTAATTAAAATATGCATGATATTTTTTTTGTTGTTGATATGGTTAGCATATATACAAGCTTCGTACAGTGATTCTGCTCTTATCAAAATAAATTCTTGCAAAATTAAAGGTTTGATGTTGGAGTATAAGTTATAAGAGTATCCCATCTGCTGTCATATGCACAGCATGTTTATTACAATTTACAGAAAAAAGGGAATAATATGTGAAATTCTCATTCAATTGTGAGGTATAATCACATATTCCATTCGAACATGTTAGCTTTGATTGGTGTTAGCACTTCATTTGAATATAATATTACTGATTTAACTGTTTTGATTCAAATTTGTTTCTCCTCGCACAAAATATTGAGTGGAAAATTAATTGTTTTCATGGTTATTTATTATATGCAACTGTTACAAAATATTACTGCCCTTTTAGCAGCTATTCCTAAATGATTTTTGAGATTAGTACTCCAACCTATTGTTGCTACACTATATTGCTTCCTGGTATCAAAATAATGGAAAATAAACTTTAATTTATGTTTTTGAAGATAACATCGATTCCATATCAAAGGCCCATTTGATAAATTGCTAAAATATTATTATTAATGATATAACATAACATACATTCAAATTTACATATACTCAAAAATCTTATTTGTTCTTATATAGTTTGTTGATGGCTGCATATATGAATCAAAATTTCTTACTGTTTTCTTTATGGGTGGGGGGTTATAAATCTTAAGTCAGTAGGCCACGATATTTAACACACTAATAACTATACATCCATTGGAAATTACCAAGTCCAACTATTTTATTCTTCACCGTTTTTGGTAAATGATGGAAAATTGTAACTTTATTATTCTCCATATGGCTTGTTTGTGATAATCTGGCAATATATTTATCAACAGAATGAAGATTTCATTTGAATTTTGGATATTTGGTAATTTATTTACAAAGCTCTAGCTCTTGAGTTAGAAAACCGTGACTCTTGAGTTAGTTAGCCATGTTTGAAGAGTTTTTAAGACCTTTGTTTTTATTATTCTTATTTCAAGTCTTATATTATACCACAGTAATGTGCTAATTATTGCGCCTCTTATGTTTTTTTCCTATATGGGAAGTTTATATCTAAGCATCAGTCGTTATGTGTGCACAAAATATTTTATATGACAATAACTACCTGTTGATATATTATTTTTACTATGAATACGTGCACTTTTGTATAATGTAGTAATATTGATTTATTTATTTTTATCTTTTTAGCAAAATGTTTTACTAACTTCGATTCATAAAAAATCTGCTAAATGAATACAAATTCATAATTTAATCTGTGCAATAGCTAATTATATACTTTAATGTATATATGTTGGCACTGTCAAATATATTATACATACACATATATAATAAACAAATTAATTTTCCATGTAACTTCTATATTAGTTATATTTTATTATTTTAATCGTTCTTTCAAAACCATTGTGTTATCATGTTCAAGATATGATGTGGTTGAAGCATTGAAAAGAAATTCAGCTTATCTATCTTCTGGCACAGGGAAGATGTAGGCAAGTATTTATTTGTATGTCTAACAATATTTACTATTATAAGAAATTAGATTGAGAAAAAAGTTCTATAAATATTTATTTGCAATTTTTTCTTGGAAATGAAAAATATTGTATATAAAGATTTTATTTTTTTTCCTTTTATTATGTTGACATGATATGTTTATGTCAATATATCGAAATGGACATGACATGTGCTAGATGAATAGATACAACCGAGGTGTTGTTAGAATATTGAAATGGATATTAGTTAAACCAAGCTGTTGCCAATCAAAGTTCCTTTTAACGTTTTGTATACAAAATTTTATGTAACTTAGTTCATACTACATGTTGATGAAATTGTCACTTACTAAATATTATGAATCTGTCCCAGAAAGAAGTCATTCGAGATTTTGACTGCTTATGTAGTTTCCAAGCTTTATGGCACGATAGCCTTTGCAGATATGGTTAATCCACCACTGTGGCATTTTTCTTGATGATTGAGTGCACATCAAACTGAAAATAAATCAAGTTTATATGCGTTATGAAATACAATGTTTTCCATTTTTAGGAAATTGCTCACAACCTAAAATATTTGTAAAACACAACAAATGAATGCATGAATCATGTGCTGTCTTTGCACACATTTCCATTAAAAGCAAGAGCAAATAAAAATAAGTTGAGATAATGTATCTGCAGGTTTACTGCACGAATAAACTTTGCAGCTGTTACCATTATTTCTATGTTTCCATGTGCTGTTTGGCATTGTCAGTTTTTAAAAATTAATGTTAGAAATAAGTACATTTTTAGCTAATATGACTTTGGCAAATATAGTCACTTTTTTTTTTTCCAGGTTACCCCATAATTTGGACCATCATTTTTAGCTGATAAGGACGAAAGAAGTAACATCAATGTGGCTGAAAGAACTAAAATTAGGTTGCATCTGTCTTTTCATTGTTTGTACATGCCTGTTTAATGCTGTTAAATTTCAAAATGTTCTCTAATAATATAAATTGTTGTTTGTTAGTTTAAACTTATGTGTGGATATAAATTGGAAAACATTGTTTATGTTAGTCATAGTCAAGCTTCTCTGTTAGTCATAGTCAAACTTACGTGTGAATAAACTATTTTTTGCTATCTAAGAATATAAAAGGTCATAAACTACTTTTCATGATTTTTGGATTAGCCTAACTACAATCACCGTGATTTTGTGCGACTTCGTATTTTCCTATATTATTGTATATTACTAATCAGGTGGGATGTTATGATCCGTTTTATGCATGACAACTTAATTTAACTGTGTATATTACCTATTATTAAACCTTTCCACAAACAAAAATATATTTTGCTTACATGCTTAACGAGATCATGCATGTTGCCTGATGTATTTCATCTTAGTTTAGATGTATACTTTCAAATTTATTTTCATTTTAATAGCATTACGGAAAGTTCACAAATATTTTGTTATACATTGTATGAATGTCTTGATTTTCTAATGAAAATGTCATGGATTCTTTTCTGTAATTTTGAATAATTCATCTACAACCTTCACACCGATTTAACTTATTCCTCATATATTGTGTTCTTACTCCAAATATATTGTAATTTTTCTTATTACTACAGTTTGCTTACAGTTTTTGTTTCCACATTGCATTCAAATTTTGCAAATTTGACTTATATGGTAAGTGATGAAATTTATACCCTTTGATATCTTGGATTTTTTTTTTACTCCTTTAGCCATTGCCAATGTTGAATGCCAATCGTTAATGCCCTCAATTTATTTGGAAAATGAACAACATTATAGACGATCTCATAGCCCCTTGAATAATACTCAAGTCTCTTTCCAATTATGTATTGCCTTTTCAACGATGAGCCGCGATAATGACTATTGTAAGTATACAAAATTACAATTTTTTTTGTATGTCCTTAGTTTTACCGAGGGATGTAGTTAGATTCTTTTGTTTGGTCTGTATCTACGTATAAAAATGAATTTTTTTGGCCTAGACTTCTTTGTTGCCTGCGCTCATCTTTCACTGCTTTTACTTTGGGTTTCTTTTATTTATTCTTTGTTAATTTCTTTAGGTTCCTTATGGTACTGTATGTAAATATTTAATTTATATATTTAGAAACCTTCCACGTTGAACAACCATAATGCTTTGTTTTGTCTTTTTGCTGCTTTTTTTTTTTGGTTTCTAGACTACATTAAAGCTACAGGCTGAATATATAATCTGTTATCCATTGCCATTATAAATTAAAATAAGCTCTTGGCCATAACCAATGTCATAGGGCAATGCAATTCATCATTCTTAGGCAGTTCTCAATGATTAAACAGCTAATGAAGTTACGTTTGTTTGTGTTCTTTAATAACCTTTTTCAATCTTATTCAAGCAAATTAGCATCTACACTCATCGACGCAGTCATATTTAAGTACATTTTATAACCTTTTTAATTCATACATAACACAACCATCATATGTGATGTTTAATCATACCCTTTGTATCCAAGAAATTGAACCTACTGAATGTTCGCTGAAATAAGCAAACTTATTATTTTGGAGGAATTGAAGAAACTATGGGATGGAGCCTTAAGCTTGAACCCAAAAAAGTACTATTGTGAAATAGTCTTCTTTGAAAAGAGGATAAGAGATTTGATGACAATAATCACTATATTTTTTGTTACTATATTATCTGATGGCAGTAATCAGTAATTTCTTATGATTGATGTTATATATCTCTGTTTTTTTATTTTGCAGGGTGGAGGCGGAAGTAATGAGCTATTAAGATGATACCCACCTTTGAGGTTGATGGTATTTTATATAGATTTTTATAAAGTTCCTTAACCTCAGTTGCCATCAGACAATTAAGGTACTTGAGGCTTCATTCAAGGTCAAGGTATGTTCATTCACAATAAGGTCAGTGTAACATATTTGTAGTATTATATATTTTCCATGTTGACTCAGACCTTAAAGGAAAATACTTCTGCATATTTTCAAATTAGTCAAATAAATTTATTTTTATCTCTTAAAATTTTATATCCAGAATTGTTTCTATATTTTTACGAAGCAATATATATTTCACAGTTTTCCTTATGAAAACGTGAATAACAAGGGCTGTAGTAGCTCTATCTATTAGATATTTTTTGTTATTTGAGAACTATATAAAGAAATATGATTGCAAGTGAAGGTACAGTTATTTTTTGAATCAGGTGGAACAATTTTTACCAGTCGTTTGTCATGAAATCATATTATGCAGACACCTGTATTAACAAGACTACAGAACATAAGAATCAATTTTTAGTAGTGCTTCGATGTCTATACAAGTGCAGAACCGACGAATAATTTTGTGTAAGCTTACTTCAAAATTTCTAAAAATTATCTATCGTTGGCCTTTGGTTAGTTATTTACCGGTAAGAACTCTTAAGGATGATAGTTTCATAGAGAGTTAAACAAGAAGACATCGACATATAGAATGACTGCCTAAATTTAAACTTAGAGCATAACTTTCAAAATGCAGGTATATAAAGAAGTTAAGCATCATATATATCATATCAAATCCTAATGGTTTCTTTATAATAAACTACTCATTTTGGTGTTGAGCGAATTAAAAACACAAGCCATTAAATAATATTTGTTATTGATTAAAAAAATCTTTGTCGATTTTAATTGTAATTGTAATTGTCTATTACTTATTCAATTAAACTTACAGATTGATGGGTTCACAACTAAGTTTTATATATTTTTTGATTTGGAGCAACTATCATGCATAATAGAAATACAATAACTATTCTTTATGTTGTAGAAACCTCCTATTTTGTCTTTGTATGACACATCAACGTTCATTTAGTGTTTTTTTTTATATCTGCAGTTATGTTCAGTTGAGTGTAGGCTTTATGTCTTAGAGTTTGCTTTTGTGTTTTATCGTTAGTGATTTTATGCCAAAACTACTTGATTAGTTTCTGGAAACCTGATCATTATTCTATTTATTGCCACCTACTCAGAATATCATAACATTTTCTGTATCATATGTTATTGATTATGGTGGGCAAATCTTTTAAGATTTACACATAGATAAAATATTAAGATTATTCTGAATATATTATTACTTTTGAAATATATGTATTTTTCTTTGCTTATTTTTTTTTTTCCTTTTATGAAATTACTAAAACGTACAAATTTGTCTAAGGATTTCTAAAATGAATTTTTGACCTAATATACCTTAATCATTGTATGTTTTATCACGAGTACTGGTTTCAAATTTTTGGTAAACACAAAATTACTACTTTACCTATTAAAAAGTGTAATGTTTATGATGCTATAATATTTAAATTAATATTGTTACTATCTGTAATGAAATATTTATGCATACAGTTATTGATAATTTAATAAGATGGTGGGGTAGCTTTCATGCATTTGTGATTATGTACTAATTTTTTTACACTAATTTTACATGCATCTAAATATACTTGCTCCAATAAATGATCTAACCATTTATGGTTGATGTTATATTGTGCAAGTATAATGAAAGTGTGGTTTTAGTTATGTGATATTTTTTTCTGATCGTATATGCAACTTAAGGGAATATTTTTTTTTTTTTACAATAACAGCATTGGAGGTTTTATTTTTTAAACACTGAGATTTACTTTTTGATTACTCCCAGCACTTTCACTTCTAGATATGGCCATAACTTTACGCTTCTGAGTTAAGATAATATTTTGTTGGTTATGTTCATGATGGTGAAAATCACAAAAGTAATATATTGATTTGAATTTTCTTTAACTTGAATATTACCTTTTTCTATTTCATTTGAGTTGAAAGTAACTAACTATTGAAGTTGTTCGATCAAATTAGATTCATTTTTAGTTTGTTAGATTTATTGCAATATGTTTATTCAAAATTACCAATTCCACTTATACTTTATTTTTTCTTGACATGTATCTCATATTTTTTGCCCTAAGTGGAGTTTTCTGTTTGATTTGACTGCTTATCTAATTATGTTGGGGTTATTTCCTGATATAAGTTATCCATTTTTATCCCTGAATTTAACTTTTGCGTATATGGGCCATTATCTAGCAGCATGTCGTGATTGAAAGAGATACACAGCAAGTCTCACAAAATTGTCAAACTATTCCAGAAAAAAAAAGTTTGTTCATTTCTCATTTACTGGAAAACATATTCATTACTATTATAACAGTTTCGTTGGTCGCTTATATTTATATCCTGGATGCCAACAAGTTGAGTACATTTGTTTGCCAATATTATATTACTATCTTTATCACATTTTTCTTAGTTTGTTGGAAATGGACTAAAATTAAAAACGATGCATTCATGGTTTTATGGTAACATTTTGCATGCATATTACTTTGATGTAGTATATTATTTATTATTTCAAAGTGTTTTTTAATCTCTTGCGAGACACTTAGTGTTATTTTGTTATTAAATTTATATAACTGTATTTATCAGAATTTATGTCTAACAATGAAATGTTCTCAATGATTATGGTGTGTATATGTATATTAATGTCTATAGATTATCTCAGTCCAAGTCAGAAAAGGATGTTGATAAATGTGGATTGTGGGTTCATGGTCTGGAAATAAATATTCAATTAGGTACAAATTTTCATGCTAATATTTATTTCCTTCCTCATTTGGTCACAGTTTTGATTTGTCTTACCTAACTTCTCCCTATTTTATCTTAGCATTTATTTTATATACAGATATATTTTGAAAAACTGTAAAATTTTAGTCTAATTACTCAAAATATTCAATTAGCTCTGCAACCAATTATGAACTAATAAAAACATGCCATTAAATATGTTTTTTTTTTAAAAAAAAAATCTTTTGTGAATTCGGGATTGTGGAGAAGCAATGGAGATGATGGGTTAAGGTTTGAATAGCTTCAAGCTATATTCAATATAAGGGAAAATTAGCGTTCATTGTGGTTGGAACTGTGTGATTTTGAGTGGCTTTGGACCTAGCTACAAGATCAAAATTCCAGGTGGAAGTGATTTGAGGGGGTAAGAGATGTTCAAAGATAGAAAACAAATAGCTATGTCTGTAAAGAACTCACAGTAAATTTTTGAGTCATATGCTTGGAATTAGCAGATCGCTTTAGCCGCTAAATTGGAGACATAACAGCAAGTGTCCTTGCTATTTTTCAAAATTAGGAATGAGCTAGAAATAGATGTTGAATTATTATGAGTTGTTGTTTATTTTCTTCCAATAAAAAAAGTAAACATGCATTCCAAAAGTTGCATAGAAGTGAAGGTGTAATATCCCTGTTTGAAAGATGTCCACATTTCTTTAAGTAGAGCTATTATTGCTTAATCTCGTGACCATATATTTTACTAAGAATTACATGACTCATCTATCTTATTTTAACGATACTTCTCTCTTCTATTACTCAAATGTAGTTTACCAAAAATATTTCAATGAAATATTTTAAATCTGCCTACAGAAAAAATAATCTAATATTACTAATAGAACCGAGGATATGATCCGAGTGATGAAAAAGGTGAACACAGTCATAATGAAATCATCACAAAGTTAGTAATCCTATTTTTTATATATTTCTTATAGTTTGAGGATTTGAATTTGGCTAATTATATCCTTTTTAATCTCATTTAAATGTTGGTAAGACCAGATAATGACGTCATTTAGTTGTACAGCAGAGAAAATAAAAATATTAGTTAGTGAATACCAAAAATGAAAAAAATTCAGAATTTAAATAAAGCTGAATAAGATATATGCAACAATAGCACAAACTTCCTTGGCGATGGAGGGGGAGGTGGTGGAGAAGCAGTCGTCATACTCATATTGGATAAAGTCAACAACTCATGATGCTGCCCCAATTCTGGTACCCAAAATTGATTAACACATAAAACTAGATCATAGAGGATTTTCTGATTAATCCTAATTAATCAGGAGCTCATTGATGGTAGTTATGCTCATTTATTAGCATAACTGAGATTTTAATTTAACACCGATCTGAAATATAATTAAGAATTGTTTCTTACATATTAGTTTAAATAGGGTTTTTATTGAGACTGGCAATTTATGGTTGTAAATTCAACGTTTTCTTTAGTTGTACTTTCGCAAAAAATCCTAAATTGTTTCGAACAAAAATAGCCAAGAATCCATGATTAGTGCTTCATATTGCAATGGACATTGATTTCAAATTTTTATAAATATGTCAAGTATTAACTCTATTTTTGTTATTTTTACTGATTTTATCGTTTAAATTTGATAAAGGCATATAAAATTGTTGATTTTTACAAGTAATATGGTCTTTTATTTTTCCTTTGATTAATTACATATAAGCGCTCAAACCGTTCAACGTCCTCATACATTATTATGCTAACGAACAAATTCTTGGTGCATTAATAACATAGGTTTATGACTTTATAGCAATTGTTTTAAAAAACTTTAATGTTCTAATGTAAGTTCGTTTCATCGAACCACTAATTATGTATGTTTATATTGTACAGTTTCATAGCTTCACTCTAATACGTTTAGTTCAATGATATGTTGGGGATGTGTGTACACACACACACACCCCCAATTCATTGAAGAAAAACTTTCAGCTACATCACTAATATAACAGAACCATTATAATAACCTGATGCCTAACAAGACGACGACTCATTACGGTAAGTGATAAATTAGTTGCACGAATTTCGTTTTTTTATGGTATGTGATAAATTAGTTGCGCGAATGTCGTTTTTTTGTGGTATGTGATAAATTAGTAACTTTAATGTCATTTTTTATTCTGAAACTGTAAGTATAGCTGCCTTTTATCTACTCTTTTGCTATAATAACTCTACGTATTTTCTTATATTTGTAAAGCAGGATTTGATTGTGCTAACATGTTTCTGAATGTTCTTTGATGTGCCGGTGTTGTTGTAGGATGCATAATAAAATGTCTTGAAGAAAATTTGGATGTTTCTACTGTCAGTTAATTATTAAATACTGAAACATGTTTAATTATATCATGAATTTCGATATGGAGGATTATGTTACCATATTCAGCGAATCATTTTGGGTACCAGAATTGGGAATATTATCAAATTATGTATCAAACCATAAATTAATGTCATTATGAACACGGAGTTTTTTGACAATAATTAATTATGCTATATTAACCAAAGAAAACCGTGTGCGTAAACAAATATCAATATAGTTTGACTAAATGTTTATAATACGTTATGGTAATAACTTATAGAAATTCGGACTATTGTAATGCACATATTTTACATGTCACAGAAAAGTTTGCTATCAAAGCATTTGTTGTCTGAGTTTGATGATCATATATATGAGTAGATATTAGTGTACTTACCTATAAATACGATCGATTTTTAAGGGTTATTAGACGACAAAATCGTATACAAAAATAATTTTACAAACCTCCTTTAATCACTATTCGTATATATTTGATCTTTTACGGACAATGTTACTTAAATTGCAAATTAAATGTTATTCAACTTGACTTGGTATTTTGTTATTCAGCTTGATTAAATTTTGCTAGCCTCATACCAGTTTTAGACAAGTTTATATCTGAAACAGTCACTTTACTATCGTTCAGATTGTTTTAAGAAAGCAGTATCACATATGCAGGCCCGTGTTTGCCATATCCACTGGTACCATGCATGTGCATAGCCTAACTTTCATTCAACACCCGAAACACAGCACTGATTGCATCTGAAATACTTCCCTTGCTAGCTAATCTTCCATGTTTGTAATGAGTTCTTAATATGATATGTGGCACGTCTAAGCTAATATTCATTAATATCACATTCAAAGATCTAAGGTGATTTGTAAATCAAGTAATAGATTAAAAGATAAGTTGAGTTAGACCTCTACTACATGAATAGTAGAGGAAGTTCCCAAAAGTAAAGAGCTACTCACTTGACTAGGAAGACTTATGTTATTGGTCCCTGATGAATCATGGATTCAGTTAGTTTACATGTAGTCCTTTTTTGATCCTAGATGTTACCTTTGGAACCTATAAATGATGGATGTCCTATAAAATGAACACTATGTCATAACAGTAATTTTAGATGACATTTTAAGAAAAATAATCTGAATAAAATATCATTTGGCAAAGTCGTTTTGTGCATAATAATGTAATACAGATTTAATCCATATGTTCCTTCATAAAGGATCTCTTTAGCGTTCATATTAAAGGATAAATAAATCGTAGCAATGCCACATAACATTATCATGGATGAATAATAAATAACACACACAGTAAATAATGATATACTTTCTTTGTTTATGGTACCTCCTGCATTACTGTTCACCAATATCAATGTTCCATCACCCTAAGACTTGGTTAATGCTGAAATCGTCACATGGATTTCGTAACCTTTGCAGACATCAGATCGTCTCACTTCAACTTGATAGTCGACCTAATTGTCTTCCTTACAGGTCATCTTAAGAGGCAACTGAAATCTGAAATTATCGTTCCTCATTGTGGTAACATTTGTAGTTTTCAACTTATGTTTTTTTTTTTTTTTTAATCAAACATGTGAGTCTGTGACTTCTGCCTTCATTCTTTCTTCCCTTCTGCTGTACTTTTTGCTTTTCCATAAATCATTGCAGTGTTATATACATAATGATATTACTACTGTTTATTATGCAAAGAGACAATAATGGTTTTCCTCGGTCTTGAGCTGTCTTGCACTGAAAAAAGTGTGTATTCTAAGCTACTATTTAATTCAAAATTTAGCATGTCAGTTTTAGGATATGCTATAACTGATGTTTATAATGAAACATGTAACTTTCTATCTGAGTCCTCATGTTTCTTAATTTTAAACTTAAAGATTTTTAAGTACATTGAATTCTATTTACGTTGCTTTTAAGTTTAGATAGTTATCTATTGTGCTCCGAAAATACTGATCGCTGAGTTTTATTTGCTGGAAATAATATTACCTTCTAAAAGTTCTAACTTTTTGTTCTAACGCTAGATGTTCCATTATTTTTTGTTACAAATGATTAATTCTTATTTGTGGATTTTGTTTGATAAAGTTACTGTAGAATTAATAATAGGTGCTTATATTTCTAGCTCCATCATTGTTTCCATTGTTTCCGCTATATGCTTCAAACAGTGCATGGATTTCTTCTAATTTTCCTTTTATCCGAGTGCCTTTTCTGTCGTTACGATACCAATTAAAGCTTTAATCTAAGAAGATTTTGTTTGTTCATTATATTAGACTGCTAATGAGCTTATTCTGATAGTTGCACATGTTTTTTCTTTCTTTCTTTCTTAATGGTCGTGAATTAATGTCATGTTGAAACATGTTTCCTTTTTACTCAGTTTATTTATTTCTTAGTGGTCGTGAAATAAACCATTTCCTTTATCTCTTATTTACAGTTTAGTCGATCTGTTAGTAGCTAGATAAATTTTAATTCTGATAGACTATATTAGATTTTATAATCATTTTCCCTCTTAAAATAGGCAAAACTTAATTTTGTTTTAATTACGTTTGTTTGGGCACTGCACATATTACTGGCTAATATAGATTATGAATTAGTGTCTTATCAATGTTTTATAAAAATACAGTTAAAACCAATTTAGGGATAACTACATACTATAGCGGTATGGAAGAACGTTCTTGAGGCTTGGTGGAAACCTTCCTATTTTATATGGTAAACCCTTAAATTGATCTATTTGCAATTTTCTTTCTGTACCATTTGATTAATTAGGTTTTTCTGCTAAACAGCTACTATTGAGTGAAGTAAATTTCTTTAGGTTCTTGGCTACAGTTTAGTCAGGAATTAATGATGAAATGTGTTTAGTTAATTGTGGTAAAATTTGAATAGCAATTTATGATGAAAGATAATCCTGGTTTTGTCATTTCAAACTAATTGCTTAAAAGATGCAATCATGCAAAGTAATTAATAAATCTGCATAGCAATTTTTAGTTGTTGAAGCATTCAGCTGTTTTTTTAACATATGTTTGGATAATATTTTCCTTCCATACTTGATGGCAGTATGTTTATTGATAGATTGGTCTCTTTGCAACAAAATAGTAAGTTTTCTACTAATTGATTCCCCAATCGATATTGACCGGTGACTATATAGTTGGATCAGAAGAAGCAGCCAATAATAAGGCGAGGTTAGTTACTTATTTTTCTACACTTTGAAATCCTAATTGCTTTTATCCCTGCTTAATCAAGTTCCGTATGTCATCAAACATTAAGATTAAAATTTTAAGATTTGTTCATGTTTGGAAGTTTTAAGGAGTAGTGGTAACTTGATACAATTTCATGCAATGTTTGAATTTGTGACAGTAAATTCCTTCTTTGTATAATCCAAGAAATTTTTTGTGTAATTAGCAACCATCTTTTTAATGCTTATTAAGAAACCTAAGCTTACTATGATACAACAGGCAGCTACAGTAAAGGTTATTTTTCGCTCAACTCTATATGGAGCATTTCTTTCTCGCTTAGTTGTTGAAGTACTATTGTTGAACTCAGTCGTCTATTTCAATATTATTTTATTTTGGGTACTATAAATTTCTCTTGGCATAAAGACTGTCATTTTTTGTTGAAAATATGTTTATATTTTCAGTACATACTGTTGAATTACGATGAAATTTGTTCCATCCTCTTTGTCTTTTACAGCTGGTCCTGCTACTGGATGTTTTATTTGTTGATATTCATTTTTTTTTTTTTTTTTTGGTGGTGGACTGAAGCAGGAGGCCTAAGAAGCAAATGCGGCAATCTGAGGTGGACAAAGGCATTGAAGAACCTATGTCACAGGATGTGTTTCAATATAAGTTGCAAAGCTTTGAAAAATTGGTATGTTAAAGAGGTTACATGCATGCTGGAAAGGAGTCGGGGAGTCTGAACTAAATCATGCTCAAACGCAGGCTGACGAGGCAGATAGGGTGCTGAAATACGGAAGTGTCCAAAAGTTTTATGTGCTGAAGTTGGTAACAGCTGGGGTAGGGAGCCTGAACCATCTAAGAATTGGTTGAATGGATCGGAAGTAAGCTAGCTGAATTCTGAATGGAGAGAGAATTCAAGCATAGCTCTATGGAAAGCGAGTCTATAGCATGTAAACGCATATCATGTATTTATTATTATGTTATACTTTATTTGACTTTTACGATTTCTCATATGTGTAGAAGATATACTAATTATTCAAATGCTACTCAGGTACACCATTTGTTCTTTAGAGCATTGGGCATATTAACTTGGACAATATGTTGTTTGTGGATATAACTTTTAGAATGCTCAGTACTTAACTATTTATATTTGAATAATTAGCATTTAACATACATAGCTCACTCTTTATCACTTTCATGGTCTGGCTTTAGACTTTTGGAAATATTTCTACAACTTAACATATACAAATATATGCATGTATTATAATCAAGATTTTCAAGAAGGATTATGTCCTCCCGTGTGCGAAGCACGGGTTCACACTTGTATAAGTAATACTTGAAAATTTAAAACATCATTTCATTGCAGCGGAAAGTAAAACATGTTTGGTTTCATCACAAAAACATAAACAAGAGTCAAGTACATAATATCCATCCTGATAAAACAAAAGTACATAATCCCACTACATAACTAATAGCCATAAAAGAAAAGAAAAGATAAGCTGAGCTTTACATCAACGGTCCAAGCTCCAAATGACAGATAAGCGATCTGATCAAAGCCCATTAGTACTAGGCCCAACCTGAGGACCTGGGGGGGAAAAAGATAAAAACAACGGGGTCAGACATAAGTCTGAGTGAGCCCTATAACTTTAACAATACAATCATTAAAGTAATTAGGGTATGATATGAACTTGGTACGGTGATGACTGGGGATAAATGACTACACTAAGAAGCCAACTAGACATAGGATGAATTAAGATAACGGTAAAGACGCATCTACCCACCCAAGGATAATTACTAACCGCACCATACCAGTCATTCCTACTTAAAGGTTGATCCCACCCAAGGACTTAGAAATTTAACTAGTAGTTTTACCCCCAGCTGACCACATAGGTGCCGTCTGCCCCTATCTCCACTAGGTGTACCCCACTATTCCCCAAGCGATCGGCTCCCTAACGTAGATACCCGTGCTGGCCCCACAGTGGGGTGTATCGCTCCCCTAAAGTGGCAACCCGATACTATCAACGGTGCACGGCTTATACCTACACGATGCAACAACGTCTTACCTACCAGCCCGGGCCCACACACGCATATGAAACCCGTTGGACTTGCGTTGCCACCGCTAACCCGTTTTGGCCTCTTATAGTCAAGTCCAGTACGCGTGTCCCGTCCTCGACATGGGTCGAGCCCACAAAGATACATATGGGTTACTGGTTGAAATGGGCCCCCACAAGCTACCCACCTAAGCTTGTCCCTTTTCTAGTGCATCCCACTTAACCCTTTAATCATGTTTAATTACATGTTTCACTTTGGTTAAGTATTCTAATCGTATTTTCTATTGCCACCCAAGGCAACCCACTAGATTTCCACATGCCACCCAAGGCACTTACTTGATTTCCACATGCCACCCAAGGCACCCACTTAACCCCTCATGCCCCACTACATGCTAATATGGTTAAGTGTTTCTTAATTGATTAAGACCGTAACCTTTGTAAAGACCTCTCACATTAGACTATCTTTTATGGCAGCTGGATTTGCCGGTCGGGTCCGGGCAGCCTTACGCCATAACAGAGTCTAATCTCGTGTCTTTACACTTGTCACGTATTTAGTTCATGCCTAAGACCTCTCACATTTGGCCAATCATTTGTAGCCGCTGGATTTGCCGGTCGATTCCGGGCAGTCTTATGCTACAAAAGGGTCCAACCTCGTGTCTTAGTCGATTAATTACACCTAATTAATCACCCCCATAATTTGTATTAATTATCCCTAATTAATTACAAATTTAGCGATGTACATAATTGACTCAATTATGTCCATCCACTTTATGGTATGCAACATCATACCAACTTCACACAATTTATTAACATGAATATTAACCCCATCGTTCCCCACGTAATACGCTAACACGACATACTTAAAAGGGAAGATTCATCACAAATACAATGGGTTCAACTTAGCATAACATTAGCATCAACATGGGTTTTAAAGGTGTCAACTTGCATATATGACCATAGCATCAAACCCAACTAGCATAAATAATCAACCCAAACTTGCATGAATCACATATGTCATAAAGAGGGTAACTTGCATAAGTTACTTATGTCATACAAAGGGGTAAACTTGCATATATATGTATGACATATAAAGGGGTTAACTTGCATATGTATGCATCTCATACAAAGGGGTAAACTTGCATATGTATGCATATCATACAAAGGTGTAAACTTGCACATGTTACTTGCATATAATCAAACACCAAACATGCATAACATGTCATATATGAACTTGCATATAATCAAACACCAAACTTGCATAACATGTCATATATGAACTTGCATATAATCAAACACCAAACATGCATAACATGTCATATATGAACTTGCATATAATCAAACACCAAACTTGCATAACATGTCATATATGAACTTGCATATAATCAAACACCAAACTTGCATAACATGTCATGTATGAACTTGCATATAATCAAACACCAAACTTGCATAACATGGTGTCATAATAGATCAATGTTTATCATAGTGATTTGCATAACTAGCATCATGAACACATAACATAGATTACACCCAACTTGCATAACTAGCTTCATTAACACATAGCATAAAACTTGCATAACTGGCATCATGAACATATAGCATAAAACTTGCATAACTAACATCATGAACATATAGCCTATGATAACATAACTTGCATTGATCCACATTCATAACCATAACCTCATTATATCCTAACATAATTAGTTTAGCAATTGCTTGCTAAAGGCATAGAAACTCACCAAACTTATTGATTAGCACTTCTATGAAGAAGATTTAGTTGCTAGAGTTGATTAGAAGTTGATTTGCTTGCTATCTTCTTCTCTAATTTGTGGAGGCTCCTTCTAAGTTGCATTTTGATGGCATGACAGCCTTGTATCTATTTTTTTATTTGATTTAGGGTTAGGTCTTAGGGTGTATATATAGGTGTAGGGAGTTATTTAGGACCGTTAGATTAACCCTGAAGCATGAGAACCAATCAAATGCAAAATATGCATTTGAGCGAATCGGCCCACGGGTCAGCCAAACACCCTGGATTAACCCCTAGTCGACCCAGCGGGCTCGGGTCGACCTCAAAAATCGGCCGGTTCGGTTATTCCCCTCTCCCAATTCGCTGTTTTGAACATTTTTGCTTATTTATTTATTTAATTTTCAATTATATATATATATATATATATATATATATATATATATATATATATATATATATATATATATGTCAATATATATATATTTCTCTGCGCAACCCATTTCACTTAATTCTTTTCTAAAAATTAAGTATACTTTAATTTGTAAATTTTTATGTTATAAAATTACGAGGTGTTACATACACCATATGCCTACATTCAACATTATAGCCTGTACTATTGCCTACTGTTAACATTACTGCAAACTTTTTTCCTCGATAACATGTAACCTATACAGACCCATCTTTTCATATACACATTAATACACAGCTGCATGCTGTGTTTCCATATCAAGCGGGCTATATTTTCAATTTCCTTTCTAGTTAAGTTTTCCAGCTGCCACCCTATATCATTTTCAGACCTACCCCTTTCCATTTTTCTACCTCATACATTGTCCAGACATGATTTAATGCAATGCACAGCCTATTGTTATACAGTTTGCACATGCCTATGTTTCCAAACTCATCACCTTAGACTATATTTCTTCCTTCCCGGATGTTTACTGCTGTAAGGTATCACCATCAGCTGACCCATTGTCAAAAATAAAATGTAAGCTGCTTTTGTGTTCAAATCACTCGGCTGAATATGTCTAAGACAACACACTGTATATGTAGCAGAGCTAAACTGTTGCCTTTTTCCCTACACCTTCAAATCATGTAACATATTTACTCCATCATGTAGACAAGATGAATTGAAAACACAATGGGGAGCTACTTATTTTATTCAACTACCTACAGCTATTGACAATACACAGTTCTTATCCGCTCAAGCCTTCGCCTATATATATAGTCTGGCTCAATTCTTTCATACTAACGAATTAAAAACAGCAAAGCCTCCATTAATAAAAATATTGAACTCCTCCTTTCAAAAGAACTCAGACCTCCTCAAACAAACTTGTAGCAACTACTGTCCGCAACAACCAGCGTGGAAGGGAAGTTGGCGCAGCGTGTAGAGTTTTACTGGGTTGAGGCATGAGAAGCAGTGGGTCGGCGTTTGTGATGGTCAGATTTCTGGCGGAATAGAGTGTGGAGTCGTTGGATAAGGTGAGATGCGGAACAACATTGAGGAGAGGAAGTCGGTGAACAGTGAAGAGGTGTTGGAGTCAGAAATAACGGTAGGGGATAATGAACAGTAGCTAAGAAAAAAAAAGGAAACAATGTAAACCGAAGTGAAGCTGAAGAATGGTGCAGTAGTTGCGAGTGGGGAGGTGAGCTATGCATGGGAGTACGGTGGCCAAACTGTGTTTATATACAGCAGTAAGGATGTAAGGAATATTTTCATGCGTATGTACATGAAGGAACAATGAGTGAATCACGTGAAGCCATGGTTTCAAACAAACAGAGAGCGGATCAGTTGGAGTTCGAATGAGCTGAGGTGGACACATCGAGATTAAATGGGAAGGATAGTATGCATGGGGGAAGGGGTTTGAGTGAAGTGTGAACAGTGGAGTTGGGGTGACATGCAGCAAACCAAAAAAATGACGAAAAATATAAGGAGCAAAAGAACAGGAAGAAGAAGCTACTTTGAACGCTGGGCATAATTTTCCTAAGTTATCAATGCCTAATTATAATTAGTAGGTCCTAATTAAAGTTAACAGTGTCTAACTATGTGAGTTAATATGACCAACCCCATTTTTAGTGCGCCTAAGGTCTGGCAAAAACATTTGAACGTCACTGTACACGTAGCCGGGTTTTGTATTAAATACGCCTAATCCTAGTTATGCACACCTAATCAAGTAAGGTTATAACGTCAAAAATATATTGGTTGACATAATAAATAATTGATTTAAAAATTGTTGTATTAGCAGAATAAGTCGGTTAAGTTTTCAGAAGGGTAGATGTCTAGTGTACCAACATAAAAATGGATGAATAGTGAGATGATGGAAAGGATAATGCATGACTCGGTGCATTTATAGATGCCAAATTGAATTTAAAGTCGCCTAATCCTATTTGAGTAACTTGCCTAACTCATGATTATACAATGCGCTAATCTAGTTTAGAACACCTAATTATAGTTACATTGGGCCAAATCTCCATTTTTATTAAGTAGGTTAATACTAAGTAATATATATATATATATATATATATATATATATATATATATATATATATATATATATATATATATATATATATTACTGTATATAGCATATAACATGTCAGTCAATATTAATACGCCCATTCCTTTTTGAATGTGCCTAAGTGTCATTACTAATGTGGTTATAATGATACCAAATTAGGGGGTTATAGTGTGTGTGACCTGCAGTTGTATTAGTACCTAACTAAAGTGTAATAACGTGGTCCGTGTTTTTATATCATGACGTTAACATGATCACAGTTTATACGCCTAACCAGGATTATTATATTCGATAACAGAATCGAACAAAAACCAGAAATGTTGAACCCACACCGTAAAGCATAACATTTTGAAGTTAGTTGGACGGAGTTGGAAGCAGCTGGGGCCTTTAATTAAATTAAACACATGTTTAATTTAATTAAATCAAACCGTTTTAACGACGGACGGGAATCAAGGTGAGTTTACTCACTCAGTTTTTATCCCACTTATATTTATATAAGTCGAGTTTAATTTGTGTGCGCTATGGTTGTTTATTTTGGATAATCACTGCATATATTTGTTGATATTGACTGAATTGATTTAATTAAACGTTTGTTCAATTTAATCGAAATTGATCGTTGTTTAACGGTCGTAACCAATCAAGGTAACTTACCTTGTTGGTCACGTTTATAATCATATAAACGTATCAATTTAGAATTGGATGTTTAAATTATTGATTGATCAAATATATTATATGTTGTTTATTTTCATATCATCATCATTATATGAACTGTTCTGATTGGGTGATTTATTTGAGTATTGATCGTTGACTAGGAATTCAACGTTTGCTTTGTTTTAACCAAAGGGCAGCATTGGTTGAGTAATTGGCAGCGTATGGCTTATAAATCAATCATTTTATTTATATTGATTCACCGTCAGGTGGATCGATAAAGATGAAGTTATAAAATTTATTTTGTAACTGAAAATGGATTTCTAAATCTGTTATTTTGAATAAAAGTATATTAAAAAGGAATAAATATTTATTGTTTATTATTAATTTTTTTTACATGATTATTAAATGGTTTTATATTGCAATACTTATGTTAATCAAATTTATAAGCAAATGAATAGGAAATTTACATAGCGGTGAAGCGTGGATAAATTTGTCTCTAAGAAACAAGTGAATGAAATTTACTGAAATTAATTATATTAAATTAATTTAAAGAGGAATCAATTGGGATTGGCCAAATAAATAACCAGGTTTGTGAGTTGACTAAGTAACCGTTTTAACAAGGATTGATTATCTAATTAGTGTTTTAAAATAACCAAATGAAATGGTTAACTAATAAATGTTTTAATAAGATTAAAAAAAAAGGGGATTAATATTTATTTTTCAGTTAATACTGTTTTTAAATATCGAAATATTAAGAAGTTTAAATTATGTAATTTAAAAAGGGCCAAGTGATGCTGAGTACTGAACTAGTAAACTCATATTTATTTTCATGATTGAATGATTGTTTATTTGATAGTTAAATAACCGACTATCAAATCTAACCAATACGATTGCTGGTACGGAAAGACCGGAATCGAATTTATATTCGAAAACCATTCCGAACTAGCAAATACGAAATCGTCGAAGATGCAGATTTAAGACGGAGCAGTGAAGATCGTGGATCTTCATACGCAAAAGAACAACTTATCGAATCTCTCTGGCATGCATCCAGAGTTATTTGATTTGTGATTCTAACGTGATTGGAATCTGCGGATTGCAAGGACTACTCGCTACTGATCTATAGGGTGATTCCTAGGATGCAGTAGGAGAGTGCCTTCGGTTTGTCCAGTCCCAGGACAACTTGTATGGACGAGTGTCTGACAGAGTATTTCCAAAGGGGTTACGTACGTTGATTTCTTCGAACGTATGAAGTTGGTGGCAAAGAAGGGAAACTTCTTTAGCCTCACAATCTGAGTATTTTTGTGGAAATCAATTAGTGATTTCTGATGGATCTGACGATGTGGCATTCAAAGTGAATAGTGGCGTGCTATCAAAGAAGTAATTCAAACCTCAAGCCTCACAACCGGGAAATGACAAAAATCGGGCAGGGAGCATGGCTATGTGGGTCGCTCCCATTAGGGTGTATAATCACCTATCTAGAGAAATTCCTTTTGCTTCTTTAATCTATCGATGCTGTCCCTTTTCGGGAAACGGTTGCTGATCCCAACCGTTGGTGATATACATTCGATACACTCAAGCGAAATGAGTGGTCGGTCATGTGTGGGCCGGGTTGCAAGACGTTCTTGTTAAACCCAGTGTATTCGCCTCTAGAGATACACTATCGGCAGGTGGTTCCATACCTTGTCATAGTCGGAATCCAATCTCCAATAAGCGCCTGCGGTTTTGATTGTATACTATATATGTGGAGCGTGAGATGTAAGCGTTCCGCTAGATTGATATTTATTTGTATTTAGACATTATCATAATATAATATATTGATTTCAAAATGTTTTGGGTTATTGTAAGGTAAAAACCGTCCGTGTTTATGTGTGGATTTGGTCTTACGATCATCCTTTTCTTTCGAAAAGATTTTGAACTTAAAAATCAAGTTGGATGTTTTTGTAAACTTAGTGGGTTTCTCACTCTGCTTCACCAAACTGACCCGGTATTTGTAATGCTCAGGTTAGCCCAGGTTTCCAGGTTCAGGTTATTGGATACTTCGAAGTTCACAGGATGTGATGGAGGAGTTCAGACGTATTAGTATTTATTCTGCTATGTGTTGTATATGAGGACAGATACCTATAACTGTCCAGATGTATTAAATGTACTCTGATGTTGTAAATATTTTTCAAGCTCTCAATAAAGATTATTTCTATATTATATTTTGTTCCGCTGCGATGTGAGACTCTGTGTTGTGTTGTTGGTTCTTCTTCTTATATTCTAATATTTCTTTCTTTCTTATCTCACCCTCTAACTTCTTTCCATTAACTATCCGGTGATTTCGATACTTGAGTTTTGGTAAGTAATACAGTTTATAGGTATTATTGTCGAGATTCTGGCATCGAACCCGCTGGGTCGTTACATAACGGGTCGCACCCACCCGTTTCTCTTCATCTGTTAACGGGCCGTAAACCCGTTTGATTCTGGTTGGGTCGCACCCATATGCATTGCCGCATCTAGTCAAAAAACCCGCATAAAATTAGTTAAGTTTTTCTAGAAAAAATAAGATTTCATTTTAGACCCAAACCCGAATAGACGTGCGGGCGTTTGGTTCATATGATGTAGGTTCTCCCTCTCGCACAAAATTACCTGACCCTAAGGGCCATTATAGGGAATGAGGAATAGATATATATATACATAGATCTTATCTTCTTTTTGCCAATGTGGGACTAAAGTATATGTCATTCATCTCTTTGAATTCTAACAAAACAACAATGGATGCTACCTTTAAACAATTAATCTGAATCAAAATTTGCTTATGGGTCAATCAGCGCATTTAACTGAAAGTACTGCTTGCGTTCGATGAATTTTTTTGGTAATTACAATTTATTTGATACCTCATTTTCTAATATCAAAAGTTGGATTAGCAACATGAATTGTCATATAGAGGTTGTGTGCAAAACGAAAATAAAACATACAGGTTCATAGCATAAAAATGGTGGAAGCATTAACACAAAAATAAAAATATTCTCATTTCATTTTTTATTTGTATATATGTATTCTCTAAAAGTAGCATTTTCTATATGGGGTTTAACCTCTTTAAGCTAATGTGCTATTGAGTTACGATCTAGCTGATTTGTACATACTGCATTTTTGTGGGAGACTTCAAATTTTCAACTCAGATTATTCTTGTTTTTGATCCAACGTTGCAATAAATTTTTGCATTATTTTATTTGTACATGACAATGCTAGGTATCTAGAAACGACCTCATTACATTCTTCTTGAACAATTTATGCATATTCGATCTCAAATAATATTGTGAGTTTGGTTAAAATATTGTGTATATATTACTCTTCTTGGGATCATTTCACCAAAAATATTATATAGTGCATCTTTCCTTTATTTTCCACTTCGTTGTTTAGATTAACGTGGATGTCTTAGTGTGTGCATACTGTGCCTTTTTCTCCTCTTATTTTTTTGAATGTTAAAAAGTATTATTCACGGTGATAGAGTGTTGCACAATTATATACGCGCATATGATGAAAACTTCTCAACGTGCAATTTCTTCTGTTTCTTGTGATTACAAATTGATTATGTTTCCATTTGATATGATGGAAATTATTGCCTATCTTTTTTTTTTTTTGGACTCGGTCAAGATGCTTTTGAATTCTATTTATGGAGAAGGCTGGTTAGTGCTTAAGCACATGAAATGATGCATGAATACACAGAATTACACTAGTAAGCACATGTGATAATGCAAGATATGTTGTTTTATTCTTCGTCAATGCACATTTGTTGTTTTCTATTAGGATATTGTTGTTAACATTCAACTAGCGCCCGTACATTGTCAACTAAGTTTTCTGGGTTTTGCTAATGACCTATAGTCATCAAATATGCATGCAAATGAATCTTCACAACTAGACGATGAAACACAAAAGTCACATTTTGAACCTTATTTTTTAAAACCTAAACCTTGATCAAATTATTAAATCATAGGGTATTCTTTTTTTGACATATCGATTAAAACATTGAATAGATAATTTCATTTTCTTTTGGATGCACATTTCTTTTTACTCTACTCTATTTAACGTCCATGTATCAATGATGTAACTAAAATATGTATTCTTTATTCAAAACAATTCTTAATAATAAAAAGATGTTTCAGATGGCGTACTTTTATGATAAACTCATGGGTGGTGCTAAATGTAGTAAAAATTTCCTCCATGCAGTAATCAAAAATTGTTATAATTTACTGTAATATCCTTCACTTATTTTCTATGCACCTCCGCTTGTTTTCTGTGCACCACCCAATAGATGCATGTTCCTGTTTTTCTAGATACAAAGAATTAATGACTTACTGTATGGAGAAATTTTTTATTGCATTTAGCAGTCATGTTCTTGGGAAATGGTGCCGCTCAGTTGTCTACTCCAATAATGAGCCACCAGCTTATTTAATATTAGCAAGGGCTTATCTGTAAGGCTAATTCTATTCATACACCTATAATTGCTTAACATACACCGTAAAATGAAATAAAATAGCATACACCAAAAGTTTCTTTTCATACACCATGTATTTCACAAAATTACCCTTTTATATTTTCATCACCTTTCTTCTCTTTAACCTTAAAACTAATTTACATAAAACTGAGAATTCATTGCAATATATTTACCTAAAACTAAAAAAAAAAAAAACACTAGTATCTTAAATTATTTGATTGTCTTATTTTTAAATCACTTTTAATTTTAGATGATGGAAATTTGAACTTATTTTTTTAAATATTAGAAAGTTAAACTAGTTAAATTTTGGTGTTAAATTTAAACATGATTAGATTTGAAAGAAAGATTGAAGAATTAAGTACTCTATATAACATTAATTTTAGTAGTTAGTTTTAAATTTTAATTTTTATATTTAACTAAAGTGAAAAATTATAGAATTGACCGTATATAAATGTTGCTTTTATTGATATGAATATATTTTAATCCTAAAAATAAAAATAAAATTAATTCAACCAGTGACATAAATTAATTTATAATATACTAACTTTACAAGAGAAATTATGTTAAGTATACATAATGCAAACAAGGGAGAATTGTATATATTTTCATTCTTTAATATTAATTCTTTTTTAATAAGGTCATTTTGGTCTGATTTTTTTTTAAAAATCCCATGGTGTAGGTAAAGCAATTTGCAGTGTTTGAATAGAATTTGCCAATCTGTAATTACCGTTTACTGTATGAAGAAAATTTTTATTGCATTTAGCAGTCATGTAAACTTATCATATATAATTGGTTTCAATTTGCCCATGTATAAAACTGTTTTTTCAGATCATTGATTGATATTAATTAGATATTGATTAAGCCTAAAAAAAAAAATCCATCAATGTCCTCTCAACCCTGATCTCCTCTGCCTAATACCGTCCTTCATGCGTCCTCTCTGCCGCTTGCCTCGAGCCCACCCCTTCCTCTCACATCCACCAATTCCTCACTACCCTTGTCAAATCCTCCGCTTAAGCCACCGTCCCTGAACCTCCATCCCCTATCCTACCCACCCCAACTCCTTCCAAAACCCTTTCCACTACGGCCAACGCAGAACGGCGATGGACCTCTCTATTCGAAAACAAACCCTGGAATGCGGGGATCTTCGTTCCTCCTCCGTTCCATTTGAAGCATTCAAGCAAGACGTTGCTTCCCGATGAATCAATTTATCAAGCAGGTCGTGACGAATGGCAGAACTACATCGTTGGGTTTTTCCTCGACGCCTCGCTTTCCTTTACAGCTGTTTCTACGCATCTGAAGTATTTATGGAAGCCTTCCGGTGATATTAAAATTAAATCGACAGGTAATATCTTCTTTTTTTTTCTTTCTAACCCTGATGATAGAAAGAGAATTCTCAACTCTGATCCTGTTATAATTAGAAGCAAAGTCTTTATTTTAAAGCCGTGGGATTGCAACTTGAGCAGTAGCTGTATTCGAAGTGTACCAGTGTGGATTAAACTCACTAACATACCGCTTTATGCGTGGACTAAAACTGGTAAAAGTTGGTTAGCTTCGAGTATAGGTAAATTTTTATGTATGGATGCGGCTACTGAGATGCTAATCAGGCTCTCATACGCGAAGTGCTTGATCGAAATTACCCCAGAAAGTATTTTGCCTAATGAGTTCCTTGTTGCTCTCCCAGATGGCACAGAACAACTTGTTATGATTGAATATGTTTGGCGACCTGATATCTGTGCATATTGTAAATGTTTTGGTCACAACATGGATAAATGCGAGCATAGTGGTCTTAGGCAGGAAAGTAGTAATAATAAAAATGAGAAGACTGGTGTGCAAACCACTGAGGGGGTTATCCTGATTGGGAATAAAAAGGCTACAGTATACAATAAAGGCAAGTCAATTCCCCCACAAACAAATAAGTTTGAATGGATGAAAGTTGTGAACAAGAGGAGACATGAAACAAATACTGGGTAGCTCGTTAAAACGAAGGATGTGAATATAGCTGCTAGTAGTGGCAATAACTTTGCAGTCTTGTCCCACAGAAATGAACCCGACTGTCGAGTTGTCATCGAAGCAGAAAACAGGGAAAATAACCTTAATATTGCAAGTAGTTCTGGCCAGAGAGACGAAATCAAGGACGGTGAAGAATTTAGATCGGAGAGAAGAGAGAGATAAACAGAAAACAACAAAAGGACTACATTTTTATTAATCTGAACTGATTGCTATTACAATGTTAATCCCTATATTTATAGGGTCAATTACTCTCTAGAATATTCCTAACACATTCTTTATTCTGCAGCATATTCTCTGGCATATCTCTTGGCATATTCTTTATCCTGTAGCATATCTCCTGGCATATTCTTCAACATTCATTGTTTACCATATTCTCTAACATCCATATTCTCTAACACCCCCCCTCAAACTCACGATGCTGAAAATCGTGAGTTTGCCAAATAGAAACTGCTACTTCAACATCGCATCAGACGCCTTCATCAATATTTCAATCTTTTAACAAATGGTTTTTATAGTGGACCACACTTTAAAATGGTTTTTATAGTGGACCACACTTTAAAATGGTTTTTATAGTGGACCACACTTTAAAGTGGTTTAAAATGGTTTTTAAAGTGGACCACACTTTAAAATGGTTTTTATAGTGGACCACACTTTAAAATGGTTTTTATAGTGGACCACACTTTAAAATGGTTTTTATAGTGGACCTACCACTTTAACATCTTCTTCTTTTTTTTTTTTTTTTTTTTTTTTTGAAAGTCAATAACATCAGGAAATTCGGGTCACCAAAAGGAATTCACGTCAGGTTCACCAAAAGGAATTCAACATAGCGAACATAATCTCTTAACTTCAGGAATCCAACACAGCAAACATTGGATTCAGCAAAAATGGGTTCAGGAAAAATTGCAACGGGTTCAGGAAAAATTGCTTCTTCGGGTTCAGGAAAAATCTTCGGAGCTTGCTTCTTCGGGTTCAGGAAAAGTCTTCGGAGCTGGGACTGCTTTACTCCAATTCGGGTTCAGGAAAGTTATCGGATTCAAAAACGGGTTCAGCAAACATCGGGGTCTGTAGTTATCGGGTCTGGTGGGCGGATCGGATCTGGTGGGGATCGGATCTGGTGCTTCGGTTCTTTAGCTACAGGGTATGATGGATTTCAGGGTTGCTACAGGGTACGGCTGTTTTGTTCTTCTCTTCGTCAGGGTGCTTTTCTCCAATTCACGTCAGGGTTGCTACAGGGTCTTTAGCTGTTTTGCTGAGCGGCTGTTTGAAGATTGCTTCGGATCTGGACGAAAAAATTGGGACAAAGCAATTTTTTGTTTTTAAATATATATGTACATATCTCTCTCCTTCCTTTGACCTGCTCTGATACCATGAAGAATTTAGATCGGAGAGAAGAGAGAGATAAACAGAAAACAACAAAAGGACTACATTTTTATTAATCTGAACTGATTGCTATTACAATGTTAATCCCTATATTTATAGGGTCAATTACTCTCTAGAATATTCCTAACACATTCTTTATTCTGCAGCATATTCTCTGGCATATCTCTTGGCATATTCTTTATCCTGTAGCATATCTCCTGGCATATTCTTCAACATTCATTGTTTACCATATTCTCTAACATCCATATTCTCTAACAGACGGAGACGAGGCAGATCACGGGTTTGATCTTGATTATATTGATATCCCTTTGCCAGTGTTTAATGAAGCAGAGATAGGACCTATTGTTATGAAATCAGGTACCCCATTGAACAACATAACTGGTGAGGAATTGGTGTGCATACCTAAGGATGTGGAACTGGAAGAGGTAAGACAGCAAGAGGTTCATGGAGGTAAAGACGATAGTTTGGCCAGGATGAATGTGTTGCTTGATGAAGTCCAGAATTTTGGCACTGATTTAAGCAAAGTTAAGAGGATTGGAGAGACTGGATCTGTTGCAGCATCGATTTATCAGCATAAAGTGGTGAATTTAGTTGTTGATCTAACTGTAGATAATTATAAACATGATGAACATGTGATCAAAGAATTGCCAGAATCTGTTAATGCTTTGCACAAACCATTAGATGCTTTTTTCAAGCTTAAACTCCAAATTGAATGCATGGCAAGTGGCAAGCACTGTGAACAGTGAAGACATCAATGAACTTGAGGAACTGATTTCTCTTGTTGACAAGTTATCTGAGTTGTTGAATAAGGAATTGAATGAAGAAAGCATCAATTCGGGTAGGAAAGCAGAAATACAACAGAACTCGAAGAATGCACGAATATAATTAATGCCTAAATTAAACAATGGAGAGATAAAAAAGGATTGGATAAAAAGCATAACTACTCTGCTCAAGAATAATATACGAGTACACCAGCATCGACCATCAGTTAAAGACAACCCCAATGGTATCCAACCTAAAGAGTCACCATATATGAACATTGCTCCTCCTCCGGGACACAAACCAAGGCCCTTTGAAACTTTATCTGAACTGGTATCTTCGAGTTCTGGTGAGAAAGAGTTACCTAAGACTCACATCACTCGTAGTATCAAGAAAGAGATGTTGAAGAACCTACATGAAAATGGTTAGAAGTCATGCTTCCGACACAAGGTACTTGTAGTGTGTTTCCCTCTACAAGACAATATGTACTTTTCCAATGTATTTAAGCATGTAATTGGCTGATGTATTTTGTATGTATTTCGGTGGACGGACCATCCTAAAACCTATAGTTGATATGTGTATCACATATCACCTGCACTACATTGTAATTTTCATTTTCTAATAAAAGAGCGTTACAGAACACTATAAAAACCGGTCGACTTTGCAAGATATTGATTAAGAATATTTGCACTAACCGCCATTAATGGTCATTGTATATGGAAAATTTACACGATTATTGTTTTGGCTATTGAAGTGTATCCATGCGGAAGTCATGTGGTAATGTAGAAAATTCCATACACGTTTTGGTTTAATTCAAAAACTTGTATTCAGTAATATCAAAACCTGCAAAGTTATACATGCTAGCTCTTGGCTAACCATGATTTTATACTAGTTTACAGTGTTATGCAGTTGATGTAGTTTGGCACAGTGCTATGTAGCTTCACAAAATTTTGATGTTCCGCCTTTTTATTTTTTTACTTTTGGTTAGTCATCATACAGTTGATTTGTCTTTAGTTTACTAATATAGGGTTTTGCTAATTGTTATTACTGACACCAAACTTTGTTCATGCTTCAGTGATCATTGCTAATACATGAATTTAAAAATTATGTTGCATTTGGTCACTCATAGAATGGTGAAATAACTTGTATTCTATGCTCTCTCTTTTTTTAACTTCTATTGGTAATCTTTTCAAAATTTTGCAGAAAATGGTATTGTGTGATCCAACCTTAAAATTATCTACGACTCAATATTTTTCATAGTAGATGGATGTTAATTCGCTTCAAATGGTCGATCATGCAAACAAGGCGACATTTCATTTTGGTGCTTAAGCAATAAGTTTAGTGTGGATTTGAAGTATTTGATTAAAAACAATGCCAACTTTCAAGATTTTTGCAGTGGAGATGGTTAGATTTTTTTTTTTTGAATACGTAAAAACAAAATGAGGCCCAAAGCCCAGTACAACGTATATGTTTGGGTAAATATAAACATAAACCCGATAGCCAGATGATATATCACTCAAAATCCTAGCCGACTAGGGGTGTGCAGAAAAAACCGAAACTGAAAAAAACACCGAAAAAACCCGAAAAACCAAACCGAAAAAAACCAAACCGAAAAAACACCGAAAAAAACCGAAATAAATAAACCGAAATTTATGGTGTGGTTTCGGTTCCGGTTTTATTCTAAAACCACACCGAAATTAACCAAACCGAATATTTTATAATATATATATATTTATATATATAAAATAATATATGTTATCTATAAATTTATAACTTTGAAGTTTGAACCACTAGTATTCCATATTAATTTTGTGTCTTCGTGATAATTACATTTAAAAGAAGTAGATTGTCTCTCTTTTCCATGTAGTAATATTAGGCACCAAAGTGTATTTTTTTGTGGTTACTAGCTGTCTTTTATAACTGAGCCTGTGTCAGGGTTCCTAAATTTTTTAAACCACTGTTAAATAACTCAAAAGCCACTTCCCCATTCACTCACATGTAATTAAATGGCTTTAAAAAAGACGGTTGATTTTTCTATGTTCATTCTAAATCAGAATATGAGAAGATACCATGATTGTATTATTGATTGAGAGAATAGTGTTTTGTGTACCCTGATTGATGAACATGAATACATTGCTAATATATATAGAAGAAATAATGTAACGTTAACATATGTAAATAAGGCAATGTCCTAAAATAACAATTAGCCGTTATGACTAAATTGTTGTAGGAAATAAGGCAATGTCCTAAAATAACAATTAGCTGTTATGACTAAATTGTTGTAGGAAATAAGGCAATGTCCTAAAATGACAATTAGCCGTTATGATAAATTGTCGTAGGGCCCAGCGGGATAGCTAATTCCGAATTTTTTGCATGTCTTAAAATTGTATTTATACATTTGTTTGTGCATATTTTTTCAAATATGATTATGTATTAGAGTAGCAAATATTACAAAAGAAACCGAAAAAAAACCGCAACCGGCTAATGGTTAACCGAAACCAAAGAAACCATTTTCAATGGTTTGGTTACGGTTAATGATAATTAACCGAACCGAACCGCCATCAACGGTTTGGTAACGGTTAATGCAAGAAACCGCACCAAACCGCACCATGCACACCCCTATAGCCGACAATATCGTCAACTAAAAACACATCTCCTAATATAATGGCGGACGAGAAGGAGAGTTATCCTGCTTTATCCACCAAGCAACACTTCATGGCAGTTTCCATATGTAGTCTTCATTCTTATTAGTCTCTTTGGAGAGACTAGGGTTAGGTGCGTCAGCTTTAACCCTAATTTCAGTACCAATCGCATTTGAACCTTCATATCTGAGATCTTTGGGGTTTATCAAGCTTTCATAGTTGATTTTAGGTCTCTTTGAACTCTAAGCTTCTTCTGTTTCCCTTTGGTCACTGCTTTCTCCATTACACCAGCAAGACAAGTAGTAGATCTGATCATTTAGCTCACTTTTGTAATGATTTCTATCTACTTTGAGTAGAAATTGATGCAAATTTATCCTTTCTTTGATTTTTAGAGATGCTCTGAGCTCTGGATCACTGCTGGTAGGTTTATAACCCATCGTCTCTGCAACATTTAAGTTGTTAACGTTATTATCTATTTTGCTAACAAAACACACACTTTTATTGGCACAGTCCTGTTTACTTCCCTTTATGAACAGATTGTTGTCGAGATTGGGATACAATCCACTAGAATGGAAGTCGGAGTACTCAGCAGTGTCTCTCTTTTCAATGTTCCGGACTGGAAATTATTGCGGTTTAACAGTAGATCTACCATTACTAGCTGTCAGATTTTCTGGATCACTACTGGATGGTTGAGGACCTCCATTCTCTGCAATAGGTAAACTACCCAAATTACTGTTCCATTTATAATTAAATGAAAATTTATTAGTATAGTAATCCTAATGACTTCACTTGCAGTTTGAGCTATAGTAGATATGTGATGTGCCTCCAGGAAAGAAGTCAGAAAATCCAGCCTGGTTTCTGTTGCAAAAATCCAGCCTGGTTTCTGTTGCCAAAATCTTCAACTTGATTGTCATTGCTAACATCCTTACTGAGTTTAGACTGAATGTGTATGCTTTCATGATTATGCCTGCTAGCTTTACTTATTATAATCCGACAGTCAGTTAGAATGCATTTCAATAACTGGTAACAACTAGTAACTTTATCTGTGTGAAGTCTATGATTTCTCTCTTTCCAATATAAAAGATAACAGCAGTTAACATAATACTAGCTTTCTTAAATATGAAAGACTTGGGCTTAAAGTATATTAAAATATAATCAATGCTGCTTCTAATATCAAGATTAGGAATTGAATGATCGAATCCTAAAGTACTTTTGATATTATACCAAATGTACTGGGAAAATGAACAATCAAAAAATAAATGATTAGAGCTTTTAGTATCAAATTTGAAAAAGAAACAAAAAATTTCTGAATTAGGATTCCATTTACAACACCTATCTCTAGTTGGAAGTTTATTTTGCAAAGCAAAAAAGGCACAGTGGGCCATTTTGGGACAATTAGTTTTGCACCAGACCACCTTGTGCCAATCAACTTCAGTTTCATCCCCCCTAAGAAATTTCCATGTTTTCTTGAAAGAGAATTTACCTTTTGAGCACAATTTCCAATCTCAAGTATCTCTGAAGCTATTATTATCAATATATATATTATGTATAGCATTTTTGTAAATAATAGCAGTTGTACAGTTTTGAAAGATCCAACAATTATTAGAAATAATCTTTTGGACATTATCTGAAACCCCACCTAAAAGGTATAAATTATTCCAGCCTAGTAAGTCAATAAGAGAGTTACCATGAATCCATGGGTAAAACCATAAACGGGTTTGATTGCCATCCTTCAGCTTTCTCTCAATTAACTTTTCCCAATATTTCTACAGTCTAATATGTTTTTCCACATATATGTGTGATGATTTTCTTTTCTAGTAACCCAAAAGTTTCTATTTTTTTTTAAATATTTGGCTATCATCCACCTGGCCCATAAAGATTTGCCATCTAAAAATTTCCTGAAAAGTTCGTATTTACAAACTTTTGACATATCTTTAATGTTTCTGATCCCTAGACCTCCATAAATTTTTGGCTTACACACTTTATCCCAAGCTATTTTATTGTGTTTACCTTTCCAAATGAAATTTGAACACAGCTTTTCAATTTTATGAATAACACTATGAGGAATGTTGTGTGTTTGAACCCAATACATAATAGCTGCTGTGATTACCGTGTGTGTAAGTTCCATTCTACTAGCCAAGGAAAGGAATTTACCAAACCACCCTTCAAGTTTATTATGGATATTACAGTCTAGCACAGTCCCTATCTTTGACTTGATTTATACTCAATGGAAGGCCAAGATATTTAACTGGAAGGTTACCTTCTTTAAATTTCAATATCTTAAGAATGTCATCTTTAAGCTTGGTCTCCTTACTAAAATAAATCTTACTCTTATCAGAATTAACAGAAAGACCAACATATTTCTCCATGTTGATTAGAATTCTATTAATAGTGATAGCATTGATCCTATCAGCTTTCAAAAAAGTAGCATATCATCAACATAAAGTAAATGAGTGGTATGTGGCTTATTTCTATTAATAGGTTTAATGTTTCCCCTGATCAGTTCCATTTCCATTTGTAATGAAAAATATTCCATAACAATTGAGAATAAGTAAGGAGACAAAGGATCCCCTTGCCTTATGCCTTTATTGCTATGAATAAAACCTTTTGGGGATCCATTCATCATAACATAATAAGTCGCATTAGAAATGCACTCGTTAATTAATGCACAAAATTTCTCATTACAACCCATTTGAAGCAGCATATATATATATATATATATATGTATATGTATATTGAAATTTCTATTAATCTTGTCAAAAGCTTTATGTAAATCAATTTTGATACACATAAGGTTTTTGTTCTTCTTATTAAAATCCCTAATAAGCTCATGGGAAAGTAAAGTGTTTTCAGAAATGAGCCTCCCAAGGATAAAGGCACTCCGATTTTCAGAGATTAGGAACTTAAGAAAACATTTAAGCCTATTGCAAAGAATAGAAGAGATAATCTTATAGACGAAATTACAACAAGAAATTGGTCTGTAGTCATCAAATCCTAAGGGAGTTTCCACCTTAGGAATTAAAGTAAGAAAAATGTGATTAGTGTTTTTTTTAACCATTTTCCATAATTAAAAAATTCTTAAATTGAATCACACAACATATTTTTCATATCAGACCAATGAGTTTTATAAAATTTGGCACTAAAACCATCAGGCCCAGGACACTTATCATTACTAGCATTAAAAATGATATTTTTAATATCCTGTATTCTAACAGGAGCAAGGAGAATGTCAGCACTGTTAGAGTTAACAGTGTACTTAAAAACCATGTCGGTAAAGTTATTATGATACAAAGTAGTATTATATAAAGAGAAAAGGTAATTTATAGCCTCCTTTTCTATATTAGAAGCTTCATTAATTACTTTTCCTTTACCATCAATATTTTCCCAATATCATTTCTATTTTTTCTATTAGACATTCTAGTATAAAAATATTTACTAGCTTCATCCCCATTAGTTAACCAATCAACCTTAGCATTTTGTTTAAGATTAATTGAGTTAATGTGAAGGGATTTAACCAGCTTGGTCTGAGCATCAAAAAATGATTCAGTAATCTGCATGTCTGAGCAGTTGTTGTCAAGATCATTTTGAAGTTTTTCACACTTACTTCTAATATTTTTGATATCACTCTTATTTCTAATGGTATTCCAAGTTTTGAGATTAGACTTAACAATTTGTAATGTTTTATTAAATTTGTATTGTGCTGTACCATACAAATTATTAATAAAACAATTATTAACAATATCCTTATAGTTGCCTTCATGCATCCACCCATTAACAAATCTGAAAGGTGTAACGATCCAGGAATTTCGACGATTGGAATATGCAGTTAATTAAAGAGTTTACTATTAATAATCAATTTTATATTGGTATTTGGGTTAGCAAATCAAATATATCACCTTATGTATTCAGAACGGTTGGGTGGAAATCCAATATTTGTGGTTACATATTTAAATGGAATTTGGTCAATATTTATTTGGTTTAAATATATAAATGGTTGAATTAGAAAATATACAACATTAACCGTTAAACGAATTGAAAATTTTATTCGTTGAAATATTTGGAATTTGTCTTGGATATGTAGGTATTTGTATATAAAGGAATCGAAACATAACATTTCAAATTTGAATACGAATGGAGGAGTTGTTGAACAAACAAAAAAAAAACCGACATATCGACAAATAATTAAAAATAAAATAACAGACAGAGCCGGAATACAAGCGAACTAATTTTATTTGATTCAGAACGTGAAGGCGAAATGTTACGTATAATTTTTGTCGTATTTTGGAGATATGTTGACGGAACGAATTTTGAGCGTTCGGTGACCGTTGACTGTTCGCAGTAGAATTTATTATTTAATTTAAACAAGTAAACCTCCCTCAGCTATTAACATGCCGACCTGTTTGATAATGTACAGCTAACCTAAAATCTATCGATGGACTTTGTTCTTATCCACGCGTCCCTTCTTCGGAAAGCTTCGTCTCAACTACTTTTTATACCCACCGCCCTCTTTCATTTTTGCTCAGCAAATAAATGAATAAAATCATTCCCTTTTTTTCAATTCTTTTAATGGAAGAAGCCAATTCTTTTTGCCTAAATTAGATCGCTCCTTCTTTCGCAAGCACCACTTGCCAAAGCCTCGCCTCGCCACGGTTCAAAGCATCATCGTCAGACCAAACTCGCTCCGATCTTTCTTTTTTTGCCACTACCAATCCGCTGTCTTCGGAGCTATTTTGCTTACACCAAATCTACTTAAAACCGGAGCCGTCGCTGTAGTTCGCCAGCACCGACGAATCCATCAGTCTCCGCCTTGCTGTGCCTCCTTTCGCTGCAGTTATAAGGTGAGCATCTCACTCACGATTAATCATGTTTTCAAGTAAATTGATTTTGATTAAACTGAATATATAGTCGATTTCTGTTGTGATGGTTGCCTTGTGAATTCACCCAAATTCGCTCAGACTTATCTATTGTCACTATATCATGGCTGTTGAAGTACCGACCGACATTCACTGATTGTATGCGTATATACGTATGTTATACGTGTATATATGGATTTTTTTGTAGTGTTGAGGCTTAGTAATTCAGTTGATTTCGGTTTTCTCCCTGATTCTCGCATTATATATGTATATGCATACTGGAGTGTATGCGTATATATGCATAAAGTTGAGTAAGTCGAATCGAGTATTAAAGCGGGCTATTTTTGTTTACTTATGGATATTAGAATCCCTGCGCGGACCCACTATCGTGTTCATGGATTGTTGGGCACTCTTCTTGACTGTTGCTAAGACTAAGTGTCCGAGTCGCTGTTCAAAAACCATTCACATATAAACCCACTGTTATACCAGTTTGATTTCACACCTTTTGAACACTCTAAACTGGAAGTGAGTTCATGGCCGAGACAACATACTTAAATGGAGAAATGGCACAAACTTATGTAAATGAACACGTACATACTTAGCAAACAGTGCAATTATGGAATAAGAATACTCATTCATAATTTTCTATGAAACTTCATAGTTGTAGCAGTTGACAAATTTCAGGTCTAAGTTTGATAGAGTTTTATAGTTTTAATTGTCCTTCGAATGCCACCGTAAGTAAGGTTCTTATATCTTGAATCATAGGGAAGTATCTGCATGTAGTAGATATATACTCTGTTATAGAAAGGCTATATTTCATCTTTATTATCAAACAGTAAAGTAAATACTATTCGGTTGTTTGATTCAATCATGTTAAACCTTGAAAGCGGAACTATTGAGAACGGTATACATATGTAAGCAAATGCCCCTTATTGTTGACTAATTATGCAAAATATATCTACATTCATTTGTTGTTATGCCATCCCATTTTGCATGTTGTATGCCTGATCCATGTAAATGAGTACATCCTGCCATTTATATATACATCCACAGGATACTTAAAGCCTATGTGGGCTGTTTCATTTGCCTCGGTCACTGGTTATCATGTATTCCACTGCCATATGCACTTCCACTTTCCACTTTGTAAGCATCCTGTCACACACACCCATTCTACCGCATGCACTTATACACCCATCCTAAAGCATGTCTTTATACATTTATACGTGGGGTTTATCTATATATTCATAAGTACCTATATATTATTGGGACCATAAATACATTTGTTTAGATGGTCAAGGGTTAATGCCTTTGTCATAATGCCTGTATTCACTTGGAACTGCCCACTTACATGTTAGTCGAACGAAATATTGGTGACAGTGAAGTATTTGGTGGTTTTTCAAATTTGATGTGTGACAGTAAATAGTTAGTTGTGGCCAACTTGTTGCTTGTTCTGTTTGTTCATGCGGTTTGATTTTAGTACATTCCAAAACAAATGTGGGAGCCAAAACCATGTATTACTTATGCCTGCATTTATTGTTTAAGTATCCTACTGGCATATATAAACGGCCTCACATATACTTGGCACTGACAGATTTGTTTCCCTCCATGTTTGTTTATAAATCTGATACCATTCTATAACTGTACACATGCTTTCTCTCTAAAATTAGAAGTGCTAAAACCATTTTGTTCACTATGCTACTTGGTTACTGCTAGTTTGACAAATTGTAAGTGCATGTACAAGAGTATATTTCACTACCCATATATGTAAATTAACTAATGCATTTCATTCCAATACCGACCTGCTATATTCTTTGCATAACCGCTGTCCTAGTGGGAAAATGATTTTAAACTTGTTATTTCCAAAAGGTATACATTTCACCAGTATTCATGGTATAAATGGAACAAATATGTTGTTATATATGTATGTAAGTCTATGAAAATTTATAACATTGGTCATCTGGCTTTTGTCTCGTTAAGTGGACATGCATATGGCCCGTTGCACATAGATATTTGCTCGGTTTGCATTTGAACCAGGGTATTTGTACTCCTTGCGCCTATATTCAGTTTTGCTACAATGTATTGTGTTTCCTTTTATATTGAAAACACAGTATATCCATTTTTACTGGTCTTGGGTCTTTAAGACAGACACTAGGGTATTTTAATTATAAATGTAGTTCACTTCTACAAAAGAAGTTGCCCCATTTGCATGAATCTTTTCATTGAATGAACATGCTGGACCTTTTTATTGAATTGACCCTTTTATTTTCTGAATGAATTTGTTGTACCCATCCTAAATACTGAAATGAATATGATTACTTGGCCACATTTTGTTTAGACCGCATGCAATTGTCACCACTTATTGGTCAAGGCGCGTATACGGTCCCGTATTCCCTTGAGCATTGTTTGTTTATTTGAAGCATGATTTTTAGTATATATATGTGGTGGCTGGTGTATACATATGTATATACATACCACTGTATGTGTATATATATGTCATCGGCATACGTATATTTATGAATCCATATGCTGTCCCATTTTGTTGCGTCCCAAGTTGCTAAGATTTATTCTGGTAGTTTCTCATAGATTCGATGTATTTGAAATTTAGTGGGTTATAGGATTAACTATTTATTCAGTTTATATTGAAGTTAATTTACTAGAACTATGATTAATCCTGACTCGAGTGTTTTGTGTTTTTGCATGAAATGCTCGGGTCAGACCCGAGTGCTACAAATTTAAAGATTCCAACTTGGGATTCGATGATTGGCAAAGCTGAGGATTCCAGGTGACAACGCACATTGAAGATTTTTAAAATAGTAAATATTACTTCCTTGTATTCAAACTGTATTTCCAGTTCCGCTGTATATATAAACATCTTGTATTCAAAATTTTGATTATAAATAAAAAAAAATGTTTATTTCGCTGTTCAATATTGTGTTATTTATTTATTCTATGTTTTCTGTGTTGATTCTGTGTTTTAAACTTTGTAAGCTAAATAACGCACCGTCAGTTTGAACGTTTTAAGTTGGTTTAATCACCAGTTTGAAGCAGTCAAAAAGACGAGACGTTACAGCGGTATCAGAGCTTTGGTTTATTCAAAGCGTAGCTTATCAGGTTTAAATGGGTAGGATCGACACTAGAAAAAGCGGATTTTGGAAAATAAAAGTGTTTCGAAAATAAATTTTTAAAGAATAAATTATTTTGGAAATATTATATATTTTGAAATTGATATTTTGAGAATAATACAGCGGTATTTTGAGAATTAAAATTTGTTCAGAATCCCCAGTCTTTGGAAGACTTCAAATCCAGATTTGCCAGAGCTTTTATTCGATAAGCCTCTTTAGATGTGAATCCCGAGTCCATCATCGAATGGTATCTAAGGAAAACAAGTGTAAGAGAATAAACGAATTAAATTGTGTATTTTAGCAATCAAAGACAACTGAAATAAGAATTCATATAAGAATTTGAATGAAAAAGATAAATTTTGAAATCATTTCAAAGATGAAACGGCGAATTTTATTTCGATATTCAGAATGAAAATTAGTGAAAATAAATCAAGAAGGTTATAATTGGAAGTCGACTGTGTCGAGTTCTATTTAGATTATTTAGAATTTGGCAAGATAAATTATAATTGGTCTCAAACCAATGATGTATGATCAAATATATGAATTCAATAGTAAATATAAACTTGTTAGTTAATTAACAAGAAGTAACGTATAAACGAGAATATAAATAAAGCGGGATATGGATGGCGATTTTAAAGAGATTCGAACCTGTATTTAAATGAAATCAAACTGATTTGATGTGACGAGTTCAAATTTGCATAAAAAGAACAATATTTACTGTTTAGAAGTATATAATGTGTGAAAGCAAAAGTGTTGCAAATGAATTTGGGATAAAGGGATGGAGTTGACCAATACAGTGTGGTTATTTTGAAATTCAGAATATAGTTCAAATGAGATATTTTCGAAGTCCAGAATATATTATCAGATAAGAGATTATTCGAAAAGGAGTTATTTATGGAGAGATAATTATGTCGAATTTCAGGAAAGTACCATTTACTTTCCGTTTTTATTAAAATTTAATATATTATTATTTATATATTCAGATTAAAGAATTAAGTATATTTTGAGGTAAGAAAAATAAATTTCGAAGTTGTGAATTATTGTCAACGATTATTGTAAAGGAATTTTTTTTAAAAATCAGGAATTTCGAGAATTAAATGTTTTGTTGGTGTTTGAAGTGGTGAATTTTATCTGTTTCAAAGTTAATAGTGTTGTTCAGTTAAGGTCTGAGAGGTAAATATACCTCAACTTGATTTACTTCATTGTTAACTAAGAAATGGTTAAGGTTCGATAGCCAAAGTGGTTAAATGGAGTAAGAAATGAGTGTTGGCAGTTAATTGAAAATAGCGGGGTGTATTTAATATCTGTTTTGTCCAAATAACGAATTTAGAAATATTTTCCGCCTGAGAATAAAGTACATTTTTATTGAAATTAATATTTTAAAAATATATGGAAATGTTTTCCAATGGTAATAGGAGATTTTCTAGAATTATAGAAAATGAATATGAATTGTTTTTCAAGGATTGTGAGAAGTTAACGGGTTTTGACAAATCAGAATGGTGAGAACGAAAGAATAAAGAGCCGCACGCCGAGGACGAAGGGCGACAGAATGTAAGCGAAGTAGATTCGTAAAGTGAATCTGAAAATTTGCGTAAGCAATAATTTGATAAGAAATGGAGATAAAAAATTAGAAATTTACTAAAGATTAGTCAAGTTGAACGACTTTCTGAGTGTTGATCTGATGTTGGTTTTGGCCTTCGAAATTGATACTTAGGGAATTGTTCGCTTGCGAATTTACAGTCAAAGGGTGTGAATGTGAAGGAGCGATAATGCGCGAAGGAGAAATTTTTGATAAGAAAAATTCTGGAATTTTGAGAGGATAACGATGAGAATGAAGTGATGAATTTAATAATTAGCGATTTGGAAGAAAATTTGATTTATAACCAATAGAGGCATATATCTGAGTTGATTAAAAGGATCAACACTGAAATTTTGAAATTGGAATCAAATTTGAGAACATTCGATTTTGGATATTGGATGCATAAGTTTTCGAAATATATATGGAAAGAGATATAAGAATGCAGTAAATTAGAGAACTAGTGATTTGAAAAGTAATCGATCTGAGATAAAATCGTATACAAAGGATTTAAACAAAAATGAGAACTTTGAAGATATGTTTTGGAAAGAAAATCTTATATAAATGACATAAGTATGATTTATGAAATAAAGTACTGTATGTTTTCAAGTCAAGATAAGGGAAGTACCATCCTTCTTCTTTGAACTTCGAGCTTAGTGAGATGTGATGCTGGTGGAAATAGGTTGTCCGGACATAAAACTCGAGTTGTCTGAAAGGACACGACCGTGTAGCGAATTCGTAGGGCTGTAGATGGCCTACGGCGGATGGATGTTTCTTGGGGGAACCAAGCGTAACCATTGTGTCTGCTGCGATCTACAATCGTGATAAGGGCGTAAACCGTAGAGCTGTGAAAGCTTACGGGTATGGATGTTTCCTGAGGGAATCAGGTGAAACCATTGTGTACCTGCGGTCCCCATGGCATATCTACAAGTGAAAGAGATGTAACCACTAGAGTTACTAAAGGTAGAATGGAGTCATGTGATGTTTGAGATATCTTAGTCATGTGGAGCCACCTGTTTAATGCAGCACTGTGTCTTCGTGACTAGATTTGTCTTCATGACATTATCTGTCATCATGACTTGATTTGTTTTTGGAGACTTGATTTATCCTTGTGATTTTATTTAACTTCAATTGATAATTTGTTTTCGTGACCCTGAGATAGAGCAGTCAACGCTCAATAAAACTCAGTTTTCCTTTTGATTCGTAAATATCTTTCGTTGATCTGTCCATCATGAAATTCGCAGGGAAGTGATTTCCTACGGATACGGATGTTTCTGGGGGATCCAGAGGAAACCATTGTGTATCTGTGATTTATGAACAATCAACATATCAATATCATACTGGTACTTTCCATAACTATTTTTTTTTGAAATATTTTCACTGGGAGTTGAAGCAAGGATATTTAGTGCTTGAAGATTTTAGTCATGCGTCTGGCCAGCGTATGCCTAACATCTCTAAGAACGACAATAGACTTGTCAAACTTCGAGTTATCAAATATTTTCAAATAAATATTTTGAAATTAAAATATACCTAAATTGATAAGTTAAGGAAAAAGATTTCGAAGTATTTTCAATTCTATAGCTTTGGAGTAATAATATAAGTATTTTCTACACGAATTTCGTGTTATATAAAAGATTTCGAATTCTGAAAATTTTCAAGTCGATAATTCGTGACTTGAAAAGAAGAATATATTTACACTCTGCAATGAGTGTTTAGAAGGATTAAATGGATTGAAAGTAAAACGATTGGGTTGAGGGTTGCTAAGCCTAGACCCATTACAGTTGCAACGATGGACAAGTAACATTGACAGATGATGTTTATAATGAAATTTGGAATTGGGTGAGATGTATAAATCCAACTTATGCAGAAATTGGAACTTAAAACGAGATTGATTTTGAAAAAAAATTACATGACTTAGAATTTGTTAGAAGATCAGATAAAATGAGAATTGGGAAATATCTCAAAATAAATTGAGATTGAGATAGAAATTTGTTTGAGGAAATTGAATATAGTTTAAAAAGTAGGGAAATAAATAAAATCCAATTCAGAAGATAAAGAAAATCGCGTTTGATCAAAATTGATCTCCAACGATAAGAAAGGAAATTTGATTTTCCGAGTTAATTGAAAATAAAGAAGTTCGATGTCTTAAAAATCGATATTTAAACCCGCCATGGAAGAATGTCACATAAAATGTGAAATTGGAATTATACATTAGTATAACTCTAACGATCTCTCCTTTTCGAGGACGAAAAGTTTTAAGGGGGGAGATCGTAACGACCCAGGAATTTCGACGATTGGAATATGCAGTTAATTAAAGAGTTACCATTAATAATCAATTTTATATTGGTATTTGGGTTAGCAAATCAAATATATCACCTTATGTATTCAGAACGGTTGGGTGGAAATCCAATAATTGTGGTTACATATTTAAATGGAATTTGGTCAATATTGATTTGGTTTAAATATATAAATGGTTGAATTAGAAAATATACAACATTAACCGTTAAACGAATTGAAAATCTTATTCGTTGAAATATTTGGAATTTGTCTTGGATACGTAGGTATTTGTATATAAAGGAACCGAAACATAACATTTCAAATTTGGATACGAATGGAGGAGTTGTTGAACAAACAAAAAAACCGACATCCCGACAAATAATTAAAAATAAAATAACAGACAGAGTCGGAATACAAGTGAACTAATTTTATTTGATTCAGAACGTGAAGGCGGAATGTTACGTATAATTTTTGTCGTATTTTGGAGATATGTTGACGGAACGAATTTTGAGCGTTCGGTGACCGTTGACTGTTCGCAGTAGAATTTATTATTTAATTTAAACAAGTAAACCTCCCTCAGCTATTAACACGCCGACCTGTCCGATAATGTACAGCTAACCTAAAACCTATCGATGGACTTTGTTCTTATCCACGCGTTCCTTCTTCGGAAAGCTTCGTCTCTACTACTTTTTATACCCACCTCCCTCTGCCATTTTTGCTCAGCAAATAAATGAATAAAATCATTCCCTTTTTTTTCAATTCTTTTAGTGGCCGAAGCCAATTCTTTTAGCCTAAATCAGATCGCTCCTTCTTTCGCAAGCACCACTAGCCAAAGCCTCTCCTCGCCATGGTTCAAAGCATCATCACCAGACTAAACTCGCTCCGATCTTTCTTTTTTTGCCACTACAAATCCGCTGTCTTCGGAGCTGTTTTGCTTACACCAAATCTACTTAAAACCAGCGCTGCCACCGTAGTTCGCCAGCACCAACGAATCCATCAGTCTCCGCCTTGCTGCGCCTCCTTTCGTTGCAGTTATAAGGTGAGCATCTCACTCACGATTAATCATGTTTTCAAGTAAATTGATTTCGATTAAACTAAATATATAGTTGATTTCTGTGGTGATGGTTACCATGTGAATTCACCCAAATTCGCTCAGACTTATCTATTGTCACTATATCATGGCTGTTGAAGTACTGACCGACATTCACTGATTGTATGCGTATATACGTATGTGATACGTGTATACATGGATTTTTTTTTTGTAGTGTTGAGGCTTAGTAATTCAGTTGATTTCGGATTTCTCACTGATTCTCGCATTATGTATGTATATGCATACTGGAGTGTATGCGTATATATGCATAAAGTTGAGTAAGTCGAATCGAGTATTAAAGCGGGCTAATTTTGTTTACTTACGGATGTTAGAATCCCTGTACGGACCCACTATCGTGTTCGTGGATTGCTGGGTACTCTTCTTGACTGTTGCTAAGACTAAGTGTACGAGTCGCTGTTCAAAAACCATTCACATATAAACCAACTGTTATACCAATGTGATTTCACACCTTTTGAACACTCTAAACTGGAAGTGAGTTCATGGCCGAGACAGCATACTTAAACGGAGAAATGGCACAAACTTATGTAAATGAACACGTACATACTTAACAAACAGTGCAATTATGGAATAAGAATACTCATTCATAATTTTCTATGAAACTTCATAGTTGTAGCAGTTGACAAATTTCAGGTCTAAGTTGGATAGAGTTATATAGTTTTAATTGTCCTTCGACTGCCACCGTAAGTGAGGTTCTTATAATCTGAATCACAGGGAAGTATCTGCATGTAGTAGATATATACTCTGTTATAGAAAGGCTATATTTCATCTTTATTATCAAACAGTAAAGTAAATACTATTCGATTGTTTGATTTAATCATGCAACCTGGAAAGCGGAACTGCTGGAAAGCGGAACTGCTGAGAACGGTATACATATGTAAGCAAATGCCCCTTATTGTTGACTGATTATGCAAAATATATCTTCATTCATTTGTTGCTATGCCATCCCACTTTGCATGCTGTATGCCTGATCCATGTAAATGAGTACATGCTACCATTTATATATACATCCACAGGAAACTTAAAGCCCATGTGGGCTGTTTCATTTGCCTCGGTCACTGGTTATCATGTATTCCGCTGCCATATGCACTTCCATTTTCCATGTTGTAAGCATCCTGATACACACACCCATTCAACTGCATGCACTTATACACCCGTCCTAAAGCATGTCTTTATACATTTATACGTGGGGTTTATCTATATATTCATAAGTACCTATATATTATTGGGGCCATAAATACATTTGTTTAGATGGTCAAGGGTTAATGCCTTTTTCATAATGCCTGTATTCACTTGGAACTGCCCACTTACATGTTAGTCGAACGAAATATTGGTGACAGTGAAGTATTTGGTTGTTTTGCAAATTTGATGTGTGACAGTAAATAGTTAGTTGTGGCCAACCAGTTGCTTGTTCTGTTTGCTCGTGCGGTTTGATTTTAGTACATTCCAAAACAAATGTGGGAGCCAAAACCATGTATTACTTATGCCTGCATTTATTGTTTTAGTATCCTACTGGCATATATAAATGGCCTCACATATACTTGGCACTGACAGATTTGTTTCCCTCCATGTTTGTTTATAAATCTGATACCATTCTATAACTGTACACATGCTTTCTCTCTAAAATTGGAAGTGCTAAAACCATTTTGTTCACTATGCTACTTGGTTACTGCTAGTTTGACAAATTGTAAGTGCATGTGCAAGAGTATATTTCACTACCCATATATGTAAATTAACTAATGCATTTCATTTCAATACCGACCTGCTATATTCTTTGCATAACCGTTGTCCTAGTGGGAAAATGATTTTAAACTTGTTATTTCCGAAAGGTATACATTTCACCAGTATTCGTGGTATAAATGGAACAAATATGTTGTTATATATGTACGTAAGTCCATGAAAATTTATAATATTGGTCATCTAGCTTTTGTCTCGTTAAGTGGACATGCATATGGCCTGTTGCACATAGATATTAGCTCGGTTTGCATTTGAACCAGGGTATTTGTACTCCTTGCGCCTATATTCAGTTTTGCTGCAATGTATTGTGTTTCCTTTTATATTGAAAACACAGTATATCCATTTTTACTGGTCTTGGGTCTTTAAGACAGACACTAGGGTATTTTAATTATAAATGTAGTTCACTTCTACAAAAGAAGTTGCCCCATTTTCATGAATATTTTCATTGAATGAACATGCTGGACCTTTTTATTGAATTGACCCTTTTATTTTCTGAATGAATTTGCTGTACCCATCCTAAATACTGAAATGAATATGATTACTTGGCCACATTTTGTTTTGACCGCATGCAATTGTCACCACTTACTTGTCAAGGCGCGTATACGGTCCCGTATTCCCTTGAGCATTGTTTGTTTATTTGAAGCATGATTTTTAGTATATATATGTGGTGGCTGGTGTATACATATGTATATACATACCACTGTATGTGTATATATATGTCGTCGGCATACATATATATATGAACTCATATGCTGTCCCATTTTGTTGCGTCCCAAGTTACTAAGATTTATTCGGACAGTTTCTCATAGATTCGATGTATTTGAAATTTAGTGGGTTATAGGATTAACTATTTATTCAGTTTACATTGAAGTTAATTTACTTGAACTATGATTAATCATGACTCGAGTGTTTTGTGTTTTTGCATGAAATGCTTGGGTCAGACCCGAGTATTATAGACTTAAAGATTCCAGCTTGGGATTCGATGATTGGCAAAGCTGGGGATTCCAGGTGACAACGCACATTGAAGATTTTTAAAATAGTAAATATTACTTCCTTGTATTCAAACTGTATTTTCGGTTCCGCTGTATATATAAACATCTTGTATTCAAAATTTTGATTATAAATAAAAAAAGTTAATTTCGCTGCTCAATATTGTGTTATTTATTTATTCTATGTTTTCTGTGTTGATTCTGTGTTTTAAACTCTGTAAGCTAAATAACGCACCGTCAGTTTGAACGTTTTAAGTTGGTTTAATCACCAATTTGAAGCAGTCAAAAAGCCGAGACGTCACAAAAGGGGTAATCCAGTTACCACTTTTAACAGAAGTAGAAACAAGGATAGGGGTATGGTCACTAGAGTTTTGGGGTAGTGTGCTACATTTCACATTAGAGAAAAGATTAAGGAAATCCTGATTAAATAAAACCCTATCAAGTTTACAATGTATATTTCTGAATTCTCCTGACTTCTAGGTGAATTTATTACCCTGAATAGGGGGTTCTGTAAAACCATATTTAAGAATAAATTTAGCAACCCTTTCCAATTTTTTAAAAGGAATAGGGTTACCACCTTTCTTTTCATGGTTATGAAACACAGTATTGAAATCCCCCATTAAAATCTAGGGACTGTGAATAGAGCTACTAAATTGCTCAATGCAATTCCATAAATAGTTTCTGTCTATCTCAAAATTTGAAGCATAGATGAAATAAGAGACAAACCTCCCTTATTTTTGAAGATACAATGGATGTACTGGAAATCAATGAAATAATTGATGAGAGACCAAATAGTAGGATTATGCAAAACCATAATCCTTTCATTGCCTTCCATTAAATTATTGTTAATAATATTCCAGTTAGAAAACCTCCTAGTATGAAGCTCATCAAGTTTCTGATTACTAAGTTTATGCTCAAGAATATCTATAATGTTAGGTTTGTACTTGTTCAAAAATTCAGTAAGATCTAATTGCCTTTCAGGAGAGTTAAACCCCTTAATATTCCAAGATATAATATCCATATATAATAATAAAAAATAAAATGTTAGGATATAATACCAAGGATACTCTGCATCTACAGTGAGCCACTGTTTTTGCTGCTATTCACTTTAATGTCTAGCTGTTTGCCACTTTTTTTGAAGCTGGTGTTGTCTGTGGCTTTAAGATGTTTATCCCACTTACTATTTTTTTTCAATGTATTTCTTTCGAAATTCATTATCAGTAGCATCCTCTGCATCTTCAGCTAATGTATTGTCTGGAAGTCTTTTAGTTCTGGCTTTCTTCCTTCTTTTCACTGGTATTGCAGGTTTAGGGGCTGATAGAGTATTTCTAATTGCTTTTTGGATGTCAGCTTCAGTGATAGAGGACGCCCTTTTAGGTGCAAGCCCTTCAGGAAAAATGGATCTATCTGTGTATATAGGATCAGCCGCGAGAAGAGAAGCACAAGTTTCCAAACCTTTTTCTAAAGCATTTGTATTCTTAATATTTGTATTATATCTTGAATCCTCCTTGTGGGTGGGGGATTCAATGACCTGTTCAGTTGATCCCACTTCTGTGTTTTTATTTTTGGTACAGTTTGAATTCGTAGGCTCTTTCAAAACTGATGATGTTACAGACGCATTAGTTTTGATCTGAGCACTATCTGTCTGCACAATCTTAGAAAGATCAGCAGATCCAGAATTATGTAGAGAAGAAATATCCATTTCAGAGTTTCCCAAAACATATGGATTAATAACTGGAGGGTCCAGATTCATATTATCCTCAATATTGCATGAAGGAGGAATATCAATTCCAGGAAATTTTTGTGGAATTACCTCTGAAATGATTTCTGAAATTTCATTTCCAATATTAGAAGCAAGATCTGTAACATCTTTTGGGTTAACAACAGGTCTTTGTTGTGAGTATAGTCATTTAATGATGACCGAAGCAGTTACAGATCTTGCATCGATCAGGGATCGGTTCGTAGGTTTGTTGTGAGATAATTTCCCCATCATGCATGTAGATTGAAGCCTCGTTGGGTAACTCCACATCTGCTTTGATCTCTACTACAATTCTAGCGTAACTTAGGCGTGTTTCTTTAGCTGTTTGCTCGTCCGTCTTGATAGGAACCCCAACTAGACTCGCTATAGCGCTGAAAATCTCTTTGTCCCACAATCTCAAATTCAACTCTGGAAGTCTAATCCAGATCGGCATAGTGCTCAGTAGTTCTCGATCAAGAATTAATTTCTTGGTCCAATTTTTAAGAATAACCAACTTTCCATTAATGAAGTAAGGCCCTCCTTTAACAAGCTTTTAACAGTCCTCCGAATTCGTGAATCGAATAACGAAAACCCGTTTTCATGAGTAAATATTTCAAATGAACCAATAGGGTTCCATGTACGAACCATGAAAGCCCTAAAGTGGTGATATGGTGGCCGTTTTCCAAAAAACGTATGCTATAATTGAGAGCCCGCATTTACCTTATGTTCGTGCACTAGCTTCTTCTAAAACAACAACGATCTTCTCCTCACCCAATGTTTCCACTGGAGTGATGTCATTTAGATCAAAATTTGATTCTTAACCCCTGCTCTTTACCATATCGGCCCTAGAATAGATATTAGATTCTTTAACTGGATTAACCTTTATAAGTTGTTTAGGTTCTTGAGGCTTCCGGGCAGGATTTCTGGTTTGAAACCGAGCACCATTAGAAGCGGGGTATGGCTTCTGACGTGGCTTGAATGGGGGTTCACCTGATTTTCCAGCCCCTTTGTCAACTGAACAAAAGAATTGGGATTCAAGAAAGATTTAGCCCCTTTCTTGCGATTAGTAACCCTATTGAAGCCATCTTCATCTACAATGGAGGAAGAACAAGGGTTGCTAGAAGAGGGAATAGAAGGAGGAGATCCCCTTTTCAAAGTGGGATTATCATCGAAAATCGAATTCAGAAGTGATTTGGAGGCAGCCATGGCTGCAAGCTATTTCTTGGGGAGAATTTTTCAAGTGATGGAGATGGTTAGATTTGTTAAATTTCATTTATCATTTTAATATAATTGAGTTTAGTTGACAAGGAAACTATGTATCTAATATTTGTTCACTGTTAAGTTAATGCTAGTTATTATTTTTATATTGGTGGACTATTCCATACTGTTCTGAATTTTAGTAATGCTTAATGTGCAGTGTTTGGATAATGATTGTTGTGGTAGGTTTATATATGATTTCCGTATTAAATTTTCTTGTTAGGCAACAGTCTGGCTCATTGTGTTTGCATCATTAGGGGTAGTTGTATAAGACCAAAAGATTTATTTAATGATGGCCCACACTACACCATATATGCTAATTAAGCTGTGTTTCTAGTCGTATCTAAAGCTCTTAAACACGGTAAAAAGCCGTATCAGAAAAATGGCATGTTAAATTTTTAGATATGGCTACATACCGTATCTCACTAGTGATAACATACGGCTACTAGCCGTATCTAAATCATATTCAGACACGGCCTTTAACCGTACCTAATTATATCTGTGTGTGCACATATTTATATATGTGCATATATATATATATATATATATATATATATATATATATATATATAACCAGAAACTATAGCACATATTTTTCATAACACGACATATAAATCACAATTTGTACACAAGAATAACACAATTTATATATATACACTAAAAGCATTACAAAAATTTTCATAACACGAACATAATGTATAATATACAAACAAATACAAAGGAAACTGTCAAATATTTTCATAACAGTACGAACTAACAAAAAAAGGTAAAAACATATGATCAGCCTGATATAACTCCAGTCCAGGCCGGGAAGATTGAGCGTTCGTGCTGATCATGCCGATGAAATCCATGTGTTTACTGTAAATCAAAGCAGTATGAGAATAAGCTAGCTGATGCTTAAAAATTTTATAACAGCATAAATATTTTTATATATATATATATATACACAGTTTGAAACAAAAGCTTAAAAGACAAACTTATGTACACAGCATAAATACTGTGTCTTTGTGTTCGTGTGTGCATATTTGTCAATTATATGTATAACATGTTTATGTAATGCTACTGACATGATTTCATGAACTTGTAACCTACATACCAGCATCCTGGAGTTCAAGTTTCCATTGGCAGCAAAACTGAATCGTGATATATAGCCTGCAGCCTGAGTTCCATCAACACAAAAGCACCATAATCTCCAACAGAACTGCCTATAAAATACAAGAAACAAGTTACAAATACTTCACAGCTGGACAGTAGATCGACATTGTAACTCACTGTGACTGAGATGCAAACATGAATACAGAGCTAAGTGTATGTTAATACAGGTATAATATGAAACTAACTAAGATGCAAACAAGAATACAGAGCTAAGATCACTGGGAACCAATAACAACCTAGTCGAATCGACTAGTCGATTAGTCAACAAATTTCTACCCATGCGGCCAAAATTCATACAAAAAGCAAGTCCAGACTTCATGTAGATGATTTGATCTCGATTAGTAGACTAGTTGACGACTAGTCGAGCGCCGTCCATGTGTTTTTGTAGTCGATCAATATATGTCTCATAAATGAATGAATAACACATTGTAAACTGGTTTTGCTATGACCATAGACGTTTAAATGAAATTAACTATACATAGGAGTGGAAAATTGGTAGTCACTAAAAATGCAAACCCAAAAGAAGAATCACCTGAAGTGTAGTCCATCTGCAACACCGGTAGTTCGTACCCTAGCATACAGAACATCCTCCTATACACACAAAAAGGAACAAATAAACAAAAAGAATATTCAAGATGTGCACACAAGTACATGTCCATTCAATTCTTATGTAAGATACTACGTAGAGATAAGTGTAAAATAATATATACCTGCTCCAACGGCTAATGATATCGAACCATCATCTTCGGATGATATACATACTTGACTTTCTGATTAAGAATTTACTGGGCAATCCACCAGGTGGCTACATCTTAGCTCACGCGCAGGGTCAGTAATCCATGTTGATCAGCTTTATTCAAATTGCAAATGCTGCTTCACTTAACCTTCGGAAAAAGCTGCTTTCACTTGCAACTTTCAGTTTCTTTGAAGCAAACTGCGTAGTGCAAAGTAACTTACACTACAGTCTCTGCTACAAAGTAGGGGAAAGTTGCTAATGAAAGCAGCTTTTTACTAAGGCTAAGTGCAGCAGCATTCGACATTTGGATAAAGTTGATCAGCATGGATACCCGACCCAACGCGTGAGCTAAAATGCATCCACCTGGTGGATCGCCCATTAAATTATTAACTAGAAAGTCGAGTAATCATCCATATTCCCAGGTTTCAGCAAACCTATTATTATATTTTCAGTAAACTTGTTATCTCTCAAAACAGAGTAAACTTGTTATATGACAACCCAATTTAAATTTCAAGCATAAGGCAAATAAACATTCACATTACGATGAAATCAAGGCAAACTAACTCATTGTTATTTCTTTGTTTCATGGATATACCGCAATCTAAAATTATACCATACATCCAATGGCAATTCTAACACAAATTAACTCATTTTTATTTCTTTGTTTCAACTTTGATTTCATTGTTATTTCTTTGTTTCATGGATATACCACAATCAACAAATTATACCATACACCAATGGCAATTCTAACACAAATTCTAACACACTTACACAAATCCGTCCCTAACACAAACCAATTCAATCAATCGAAACAGCCAACACACAGATCCATCCCTAACACACTTACAATCGAAATGGCAATTCTGATTTCAGGGTATAACCACAGATCCGTCCCTAACACACTTACACAAACCAATTCAATCGAAACAGCTAACACACGAAGCACTAACATAAAGTAGCAATCAACTATCACACAAAGATTTCAATTTGTTCCCTACTATCAGTCATGCGTGCCAAAATTCAATTGAAACAGATACATGCGTTGTCGAAGGAGGGCTAGGGAGACGTAGGGTTGCTGCTTTTCCGCCGAAGGAGAGGGTTGTTCGTCCCTGTCGAAGGTGGAGGCACGATTTGGTGACCGAAAACCCTAATTTGGGTTTTCGGTCACCATTAAAGTGAAAAAGAGGGAAAAGGGAGAGGACCAAATTTTAATCGGGAGTGCCTAATGGGCTGCACAATATGATACACATTCGATTTGGCCAAAAGCCATATCAAATTAACTGATCCGGAGCTTCATTGATGGACGTTCAGATTTAGAGTGTTTGGGGTGGTGCGGATCGCAAAATGTAGTTTGATACGAGTCTGAGCAGTATCAAATATGATACGGTTATAAACCGTATTTTATGTCCGCTTCCTAGTGCGCCAAACCGGCTGTTATGGTGTAGTGCAGCTATATAAAAGGTTGCATGAATGTTGGCCTGTAATATTCCAAACTCAATAGAGACGTAAAAATTCAAGTAGGCATATAAGAGCTGCTTCAATGCTTCATTATTTGTAATGTAAAATCAAAGATACATCATCAATTAACATTTTTGTTAAATTTATTTAATCTAATGCAAATGTCGAATGAATTTTGAAGATGACATATCAATAAATTTAAAAGACATTATGATACGTAATGTCTAATAGTAGACATTGTAATCCACAATGTTGAAGTGTATACAACCACTACTACTTAGTTATTTATTTTTAAAGTATTCTTAAAATGACACGTGTACAAAATTGTATGCTTCTAGACATTTGCGTTGGGGAACAATGTTAAATATTATTGTAGAAGTTTGTTTTATGTATTTGACATTGTATAATAGATGTGGACACATATACATTTTATGACAATACAATCAACTAGGATTGAAGATGCTCTAATAGTTATTTGGGGAGGCATTTTTTCGGGGCACATTTTAATTTGCCTCTTTAACATTAAGGGCATTTTAGTTTTGTTTTTTTCCCTTATTTATATCAGCAAGGGCTGATGTGTAAGCCTCTGATATTATTAGTTTCACTAGTGTGTGTGTGTGTATGTATAGGAAAATATATTTATACACAAAACCTTGACACAATTGATTTGCACCGTTGGATCACACCATAAATTCCACTTCTTTATATGAAAACAAAAGGATCCAACGGTCGAGGCTTTGTGTCTTTCTTTTTGTGTTTAATTTTGTGTACAAATAGGCACCATATATATATATATATATATATATATATATATATATATATATATATATATATATATAAAAGGAGCGTACCATGACACCCTAAATAGTGCAGCACCCCAAAAGCCTCGACCGTAAAAAGGCAATTTTGTTTTAGTGTCGAGGAATAAGTATGTCAACTCCACTATATATATCGTAATCCAATATGTTATATCAAAAGGAAATGAAGACATGGAAGGGTTGAGGCTATATAGGCATAAAAAGTCTTCACAATCAATATTAAAGTGTCAAAGATAGGGTCTTGGAGCTTGAAGCTCTTGGGATCTCGTGATTAAATGAGCCTCCGTCAGCTACTTGGGCCTGCTCCGTTGGAACGGCTGATGAAGAGAATATATATATATATATATATTAATTTTGGAGGAGAGGTAAAGAAGGAAGTTTTTGTTTCGTTGCTTAATTGTTAAATTTCCTTGCATACAACAAATCAGAAGGTTAGGCTTTATATAGCAGCCTTACATGTCAATTCATACTCAATAGGCGTCATTTAGGAAACTTTAGCCACCTTTCATCAATAGACATTACCATTGGATATGAAATGATATTTCAAAGAATTACAAATTAATAATTTAACTTCCCCTCTTAATTTGTAATTTGTGCATGAATCTTCAACTGCTGAAGTTTTTCTGAAGTGACAGCTTTAGTGAACCCATCTGCAAGTTGCTCCCGTGTGTTAATGAATTCTAGTCTAATTTCTTGATCATTCACCAGACTTCTAATGTAGTGATGTCGAAGTTCTATGCGCTTTGATCTAGCATGAAAGGCACGATTCTTTGTCATGGCAATGATAGACATATTAACATAGAAAATTGTAGTGGGTATTTCCTGCTTTTGCTCAACATCACTTAATGTAAAGACCCGAATTTCGCCGACCTTCGAACTGACCATACACCACACAGTCCCGATCCGAAATGATGGAAAAGCTCGGATTGTCATGAGAACACGACGCATAGAACACAAAACAAGAAAACATTTCATTTCTATTACAATAAATTACATCAGAGTACAAGATATCAGAGTACAAATAAATAATATACAGCGAAAATATCAGAGATTAAATTACAAAACAACGGGAATATAATACATAAATATATTGTGCAGCGGAAAAACATCAACTGACACAGTTGAAGACGGATACAAAGTATTCCAGAGTATAGCTCCAGCCGTAATCCAGGATCCTGCTAAATAGAATATCTACAAAACCAAAACTACTAGTTGCCCGTATGGAACTAAAAGCATAAAGTCACCATAGGTACACAACTAAAAGCATAAAGTCGCGTATTGGAAATTGGATTCCATTTATGAGCCGAGGCAATGGATCTCTCCTCACCGAATTCGGGCCATCTCTAGCGGGATGCCCAGGACCACACGCATATGACCCTTAGATCGGCAGGGTCGGTCATCCTTCGCGTTGCTGATTGTTTATGCCCGAATCATACGTTTCTCGGTCCTATTGGACCTATAACCTGGTCAGTACGTCAACCATATGAGCCTTTTAAGGCCCTATCCCGAGGCATTTCGATATCCATCATCAACAAAAGTAAAATGTCTGGGCTCCATACCATGACATCACTCCTAGCTAGAAAGAAACGCATGTTCTGCCTACAGTCCCTCATCCCATTTTTGACTCATACCGGGGTGTGAAGCTCGTGAATTAATGTCACCAACAAAGCTACACTATATTAAAGCGGTGCTTTGATGATCATCCACAAAGCTCTGCTTTTAAACAAAAGCTTTGATCTATGCATCTCATCATGCCACATTGTCAATCCATACCATTGATGTCTACCAATATATAACCTCTAAGCTTATATGTCTCAGATAAGCGCATTAAGCTAAGAGAATAAATTCCCCTCCACCAAACAGATATATATTTAATAGAGATCAACAAATACATCGCGAAGTACAATTTCAGACATACAATCCTTTTGCAGGTCTGTTCTGGGTCTGAACAAAACTGGTGGCATCTTATTCCTCATCTCATATGTCCAATACAGGAGAGAGACCCTCGCACATTTGGTCGATCGCTAAGTACGTCTAGATGACCACCACTTATAACCTCGTCTAGGGTGTACAACCCAATCGAGACATCAACAATCATCCCAACGATGTGAAGATATTCGGTCTTCAACCACTGTCTTCGTATCTTCGACTTATAACCGTTGTAACAGTTATTTAGAATGGGTTAAACCCGGTCTATCTGAATAACTCGCTCATCTTTATAATCAATTGATATATAAACATATCATAAGCCTCATTTGAATCCAGAATATTCTTTTAATCAAATATTATTTACTCTAGGAAAGGTTCCCATTAGTCTTATCAAAGATTATCTCATTTAAACTTATTGTTTAATCCATTCCTAGGAAATTATTTCAAAAGATCTTATAATATCTTTTCGCAACTTAAAGCAGATTAAGGTTTATAACACTAGTCGGAATTATCGAGCCTTACCGAAGTAATCATTCATTTTATTATCCCAATCCCAACCTATTCATCCCATGGAGAAAAACTGGTAGTTCTCCATATCTAACTCCCATCCTTTTAACGGTAAATTTAATTACCATTTAACGTTCAAATCTAATTAAAGATTTAACTATCGCATGAAGTAAAACTGGTGGTACTCCATTATCGAACACTTCTCGTGTTTGGTAAATTTAATTACCCCATTTACATTTCAATCCAATTAAAGATTCATTAAAACTCTAGCTCAGTTTTAATCTTCAAAATCATTATTTAATGATTATTCAACTTTAGGTAACTAATCATGTCTTTAACTGGGTTAAAAACAAATGTCGTTTAAAACATCGCTCATAATAAACCCCAAAGTCATCTTCCAATTAATATGGAACCTTCACGGAAATCATAATAGTACATGATCGATATAAATTTCCGTATCAAACTAATACTATAAGCAGAATAACGGCAACGCCTTTTGAATTCCTCAAATAGTACAGGTCTTCTTCCACAGAGGTTCATCTCGATTATCATTAAATCGAATTCCATTCAATTCCAATTTAATATATTAAATTGGAAAAGTTTACTTTGGAAAATTCCATTAAATCTTAATTAAAAGATTTATAAATTCCAAAACATAACTTCACTATTAATTGGGTTAAATAACTAATGTTTTTTAAAACATCGCTCACAATAAACCCAAAATCAATTTCAATTCCAGTTAAATTTATTAAATTGGAAAACTTCACTAAATCTTAACGAAAATATTTATTCCATTCCATTCGGGTTTAAGAACAGTGTTATTAAAGACACTATTCATGATAAACCCAAAATCCAATTTGATATTAAATACAAGGCTCTAAATGGAAGTCATTTCGACTTATATTCTACATCAAATTCTGAAACTAACAAATATTGTATTGGAAGTAATGATATCTATATCTTTCAAATTTCTCAACAATATCTGTTGTAACGTCCCGTATTTTTTCCACTTAAGTTTTGGATATTTAATTTAGTTTAAGTGTTGAAATCGTAATATAAATAGATTTTTATATTAATTAAAAATGAAGTTGAACGTATAAATATATATATTAAATATAAACGAGCTCGAAATGGCGTGGTAGTTCGTACTATTTAGTTTTGAACTTCAATTGAGCATACAGAATCCATTATAAGTCGGAATTCGCCGAAATAAGAAATGTTCGAAGCTGGTTAACTATAATTTTGTAATAAAAGAGAAATCAGAATTTCGTATTTTATATTGAGAGTTATGTCTAAATCAAATTCTCAGAAAATCGCTATGGAATCGTTTATAAACCGTAGCAATTTATTTAATAAAATAAATCGATTATAAATAAATTGAATATTGGTTTAACTTATATCAGGTTTAAATTTTAAGTTAATTTATTCTGGAATAATATGAATTCAGTTTATATGATAATAGAAATTTATTTTTTATTTTATATTCAGTCAAATTTAATTTAATATCTTCTTTATATGGTCGTATTAGACTACGGAACACGTTCTAGTGTGTTCAGAACGGTGGTAGAACCCTAGAAATGCCATTTGTTGCGTTTAAATAGGGGTTAGAAATCACGCGATATTTTAATTAAATAGATTTATATCGGTTCGAATAAATTAAAGGGTAGCGGACCTGTATATTTTCTAACATATGTCATTTTTAATTCTCTACCTATTCCTTCCAAACGAAGATTTATTAAAATTTCATAGAATAATTAATATACGTTAGCAATTCATTTAGATTTATATAATTTAATCGTTAAGTAAAAATAAATAATGTAGGAAGTTCAAACAGTAAAAATGTGAGGCCGATGGCTTTGGGATGATGGAGTTTATCGGCAAGTTGCTTCATCGATTAGTCGAAGAATTGGCAAAGCGATAAGGTAATTCGAATTTTTATTTCATAGAATAATAAATTAGTTTAGGCTAATATTTAATTTAAAATAAACAGAGTTTAATCGTTAAATACAATAAAATAATTATAGGAGCTTGATAAAATCATTGAGACGAGTCGAGTTGAATTGTAGACGTAGATATTGAAATTAAATGGATATTCAGCAATGGAAAAATCGAGGTGAGTTAAACTCACTCAGTTAAATTATTGGGAACTATTTTTAATAGTTCAAATTTATTTGATTGCTTGATGGATGATAACTGATTGATGTAAAGTTATAGTAGTATATATGATAATATTATATAATAATAATATTGGTGAGTGGTGATTGGATATTCCCGCAGTACCATTAGCGGATGCCCGCAGTACCATTATCGGATGATTTCCCTATACGCCCCCACAATATATATAGTGGATGACCTTCTATACCGCGATATCCTGCCTCGAAGCAGGATGGGTATTATTATTGTTGACTAACATCTGTGGATGCATGAAAAATAGGTTGGAGGGATCTAACTGGATTCCTCAACATTTATTTATTGTTTTCACATATATGTTGTTATATGATATAATTGATAATCTATGATAGTGTACGACATGTTTGAATGTATATTACCATTGGACCTTGATTGTTGATATTTATGAATGTCAAATTAATAGATGAATTTTAAAAACAGAATTTAAATATACAAAAGTTTTTAAAAGTAAATTTTATTTTTCAAATAAAATATTTATTTAGAAACCGAATTGTAAATGGAATTGAACAGTAAAGTTTTATTGTAACAAATAAAACGAGAAATTGATTTTATAAACAATATTCATAAAGAAGTGAATTATTATTATTAGTAGAGAATTCAGAAATTTATAATCTGAATTTGAAGATAGATGAGAATTGGGTTTGAAAGCGGTATTGTTAATAGATTTGATCATTTCCAAGTTCAATGAAAATTTTAAATTAGATAATGTGAAATAGATCTAATAATAGAAGGGATAATAGAATTGGAACTTGAAAAGGCGAGTTTGGAATCAAATCGAAAAATTTAGTTAAGAATGGATTTGTATTAAGAGTTATTATTCACGGTTAAGGTGGATTGGGGTTGGAGCGAATATTTTGCAAATGAGAATTTTTGAAAGGAATTTGAAATGGTTTTAAATATTAAATAATAATTGAATTGGAGATGAACTAATTTGAATATCATAATATGGATTATATTAAAGGATTTTATATACGCTTTATAGATAATAAATATTTGAAGTAAAATTTGCAAAAATTATATACAAATATTTTGAATAAAGTTTTAAATAGAAGGGAATGATGCTTATTGAAATAATATTGGAATGAGTAAAATAAACATATGTGTTTGTAAAGATTGATTACGGAATCAAGACGTTAATATAGAACTTGGTTTACAAAGGTTAAAATGAAATTGAGTTGGTTAATAAGAATACATCGTTGTAAGAAAATCTTGTTTCAATTTAGAAATAAGTATTTAGCAAATATTTTGCAAATCGAATCCTTAAGGAAATATTTTATAAAGGTTGTAATAATTTTTTGAAAATGTTATTTATAAGTAAAATATCTGAATAGTTATAAAGTTGAGGTAAATGTTTCATTTAAGTGATAAGTAATATTTGAGATTTCTATTCGTTAAAAATTAAGAAGTGAAGTAAATGGAATTAGAAACTAACCGGAGATTAGTTGAGATGAATAGTTTTCTAAGTATCGATCTGATGTTGGTTACGGCCTTCGGGGTTGATACTTAGAGAATTATTCTATTACTAGTGTACGGTTAGGGACTAATGACCCAGATGAGGAGAACGTTATTAAGGTGTCTTAAAGATGAACTGGTTTGAATATTCTTATATACTAATATAAGAACCAAAAATGAGTAATTCAAAGTGTTGTGATAATTAAGAAGTTTGCTTTAGAAATGATTTATTTAAGAAGATAAATATTGAATCAGTAAATTCAATTTTTCTTTTATGGATGAATGGTTGTTTTATTTGATAGTTAAATAACCGACTATCAAATCTGACCTAAAACGATTGTTGGTACGGAAAGACTGGGATCAAATTTATATTCGAAAACCATTCCGATCAGCAAAATACGTTAACATTGAATATATCAGACGCTGATCAAGACGGATTATTGAAGACCGTAAAGCTTCATAAAACGGAAGAACTACCTAAAATCTCTGGTTTAGCCGCCATAGATATACTGTGGTTTTGTCGTGGTTGGAATTTACAGATCGCAAGGACTTCTCGCTACTGATCTATAGGGCAATTTCGAGGATATAGTAGGAGAGTGCCTTCGGTTTGTCCAGTCCTAGGGCAACTTGTATGGACGTATGTCTGACATAATATTTCTATAAGAGTCATATACGTTGAAACGTACCATAGTGGAAGTGGAGAAGGGCACTTCTTTTTACTTAACTACTAGAGTATTTTTGTGGATGTCAATTAGTGATTTGGAGGATCTGACAATGTGGCATTCAGAGTGAAAGGTGGCCAGTTGTTCTAAAAGAATAAAAATTTATAAACAAATAAATAAATTATGACCTCAAGCCTCATCAACCGGGAAATGAAAAAAATCCGACAGGTAGCATGGCTATGTGGGTCGCACCCATTAGGATGTATTGTCACCATCTAGAGAATATTCATATTTGTTATTTCTTTTTATTTCTATATCTCTAGGGAAACGGTAGCTGCGTAGCCGTATGGTGACAATATATTCGATACACTCAAGAGAAATGAGTGGTCGGTCATGTGTAGGCCAGGTTGCAAGATGTTCTTGTTGAACCCAGTGTATTCCCCTCTAGAGGTACCCTATCAGAAGGTGGTTCCATACCTTGTCATAGTTGGAAATCAAATCTCCAATAAGCGCCCGCGGTTTTGATTGCATACTATATATGTAGAGCGTGAGATGCAAGCGTTCTACTAGATTCTATTTATTTGCATTTAGACACTATTATAATATCACAACAAGATATTGATTTGAAAAATGTTTTGGGTTATCGTAAGGTAAAAACCGTCCGTGTTTATGTGTGGATTGGTCTTACGATTATCCTTTTCTTTCGAAATGATTTTTAACTTTAAAATCAAGTTGGATGCTACCAATAATTTAGTGAGTTTTTCTCACGCTGGTTCACCAGACTGACCTGTGCGTTTGTAATGCTCGGGTCAGACCCTGTTGGGTCAGACCGAGTTATACAGGTTCAGAGCAAGATACAAATTCTAGGAGATGAGCTGGAGGAGTTCAGGCTTATGATACGTATATAGAAATTATTCCGCTGTGTGTTATAAATGAGGACAGGCTGTTATAACTATCCAGATGTAATGAATGTCTACTGTACTCTGATGAATTGTAAGTATTTTTTTCAAGTTTTTCAATAAAGGTTTATTTTTGTATTATATTTTGTCCGCTGCAATGTGAGACTGTGTATTATGGCCCTTCTTTCTTCTACTCTTAACTTTCTTTCTTTCTTTTTCTCATCCTCTTATTTCTTTCTATTAGCTTTCTGGAATTTCGATACTTGAATTTGGACATGGAGTGTATAAATGTCTGGATTCGAGAGTCGAGAATTTCCGAGATGCTACAGTTGGTATCAATCAATTAGTTATAGTAAATTATAACTTCGCTAAAATAGAATCAGTGAATTAAAATTATGGAAATTAATATGAAGTAAAAAAAAATCTTGGATTCAAGTTGAAATATCAATAAATTGAATATTGAAACCCAAATGGAGCTTGATACATATAATTGGAATATGTCGAGTGTAATAAGAAATAAATTGTAACAAATCCACTTCGAATAGAAATGATTGGATATGACTTAAAATATTTTCCAACTAAGTTGGAATGAATCTTGAACTCAAGTATAGATGTAATTAGACTTGTATATTAAATTAAAAACATGGAATTTGAATTATAAATAAACCCAACTTGTTTATAAGCAAATGTATACACATTTGAACTTGAAAGTTTAAATTATCATGAGTTGAGTAAGATAACAAGTTAGTGGATGAATTGGTGAATTGGAAGTAAAAGGTTAAAATTGTTTATAGCCAGTTAGAAATACAGGTGTATATGATTGAGCAAGGGTATGAGATGGAAGCAAGTGTGAGGAATATTATGGGTTGCCCGAGAAAAAGGTACATGTTTAATTCAGTATGGGATTTTATGAGCCTGATTGGCAAGCCGTTTGGCTTTTTATTTTTATTTTTGACTAGGGAAGGCCCAAAGAGGCATTTTGTAGTTGTACCAACCAGCCCGTACGAAGGAGGTGCTGGAGAAATTTTTCGAAAATTTAGGGAGTTAGAAAAAATTTCAACAGCTTTGAAAATTTTTGTTAACAAAAAGTTAATGTTCAATTGGAAATTGAAGTTAAGGATTTTGAGTGAATTGGAAACTAATAAGTTGATTGGTGGGCAGAGTTTAAGGATGTTTATGTGAGTGTCGAGTTGAATGAGTTGATTGTAGGAAGTTAATAAGACGTAGCACCTTTTCTACTTGGTAATTTCAGGGATGAAATTCTTTTAAGGGGCAAGGAATGTAACATCCCGTATTTTTACCACTTTAGTTCTGGATATTTAATTTAGTTTAAGTGTTGAAATCGTAATATAAATGGATTTTTTATATTAATAAAAAACGAAGTTGAACGTATATATATATATATATATATATATATTAAATATAAACGAGCTCGAAATGGCGCGGTAGTTCGTAATATTTAGTTTTGAACTTCAATTGAGCATACATAATCCATTATAAGTAGGAATTCGCCGAAACAGGAAACGTTCGAAGCTGGTTAACTATAATTTTGTAATAAAAGAGAAATCAGAATTTTGTATTTTATATTGAGAGTTATGTCTAAATCAAATTCTCAGAAAATCGCTATGGAATCATTTATAAACCGTAGCGATTTATTTAATAAAATAAATTGATTATAAATAAATTGAATATTGGTTTAACTTATATCAGGTCTAAAGTTTAAGTTAATTTATTCTGGAATTATATGAATTCAGTTTATATGATAATAGAAATTTATTTGTTATTTTATATTCAGTCAAATTTAATTTAATATCTTCTTTATATGATCATATTAGACAACGAAACACATTTTAGTGTGTTCAAAACGGTGGTAGAACCCTAGAAATGCCATCTGTTGCATTTAAATAGGAGTTAGAAATCACGCGATATTTTAATTAAATAGATTTATATCGGTTCGAATAAATTAAAGGGTAGCGGAGCTATATATTTTCTAACATATGTTATTTTTAATTCTCTACCTATTCCTTCCAAACAAAGATAATTCTGAACCTACCTATATTAGCTACCTCGTTCTTTCAAAATCACCTTCGCTCTTTCACTTCACAGTTTTTCTGCAACCCTATTCGAAATAGCTGCTTCGTTCTTTCTCTTCTATCAGTCACCGAAGAATTATGCAAGCCTACTTCTTCTCTATCGTCAACGCCTAACCTACTGGTACGTATGAAAACCGACGTTGTTCTGATCGCTTTAGTCTTCTCCTATATAACAAGCAATGCGCTTCAGTATTTTCTCCCATCCCAAATTCACTTCAACTTCTTTTTCTTCTTTTATTTCTTCCCAGACCAAACCGCAAGTGCCAAATTAAATTCACGCCTTCTTCCGTTTGTTTTATTTCGTTCCCTTTTCCTTTATTGAAATCGAAATCAGTCCCCAAGGAAGAAAAAAGTAGAAGAAGAGGTGTTGAAATCGAATCACGAAATTGAATCGCGACGCTCATTGTCGAGCTGGACAGTTGCGTGAAGTAAGGAGATCGAAAACAAATATCATGAGATTTTCTGGAGCTATCGAAGACTGTTAAATCGCGATTCAAATCCGCGAGATCCTTGAAGCTCGCTGGTGGCGCGGGTCGAAGATGGGCTTTCATTGACGTGCATTGTATAGAGTTTTGACAGTGTTGAGGTGCAGTGGTTGGGTTTTTACAATAGGTGATTATGGGTCTGTAAAGGATGGTGTTGAATTTACAGATGACAGGGATCTGGCAGTTTGACAGTTGAATGATTGGAAGGACAGACTATGAATATGAGGTGCGATAGTGGAAGGTTATGGGAAGATTGATGTTTGTTGTGTGCGCAGTGGGGTTCGGGTGAGGATGGACGGACGAAGTTTGGGGCATCTATGAAGTTCGATCTGACATTTTTGGCAAGTAGGTGATGGCAGTACATTTTTAGGTGAAGTTTGTACCTACTGGCATTGAATTGGGAGGATGCGACTGTATAGAGTTTGAACATCTGTTAGTTGAAGATGATGAATTGGGTTGAAGAAATTGGTTTGGCAACATGGATTTTGGAGTTCAATGGTGTAAACTTGGGTAGCTTGCAAGTTGAATGTTTGGTAAGGTGCAAGCCTGTACTTTGGAAATAGGAAGGTTCGACAATGTTTGAAAAGGACTTTCAAATTGTTAAGTCGGTCCGGATATGAATGGTTGTAGCTGATAGAAAGAGATGGTAGATTGCCGGTAAGGTGTTCAGTGAAAGGTAGAAGCTAATGAGCCAGTATTGAAGTTGGTTTTTCAATGAAGCATAATCAGTAATTTTCGATAAGCTTCGTCGGTGGGTCGGATATTTCTCAAAACAACACGGTATACGTTTTATTTATTAAAATTTCGTAGAATAATTAATATATGTTAGTAGTTCATTTAGATTTATATAATTTAATCGTTAAGTAAAAATAAATAATGTAGGAAGTTCAAAAAGTAAAATTGTGAGGCCGATGGCTTTGGGATGATGGAGTTTATCGGTAAGTTGCTTCATCGATTAGTCGAAGAATTGGCAAAGCGATAAGGTAATTCGAATTTTTATTTCATAGAATAATAAATTAGTTTATGCTAATGTTTAATTTGAAATAAATAGAGTTTAATCGTTAAATACAATTAAATAATTATAGGAGCTTGATAAAATCATTGAGACGAGCCAAGTTGATTTGTGGACGTAGATATGGAAATTAAATGGATATTCAGCAATGGAAAAATCGAGGTGAGTTAAACTAACTCAGTTAAATTATTGGGAACTATTTTTAATAGTTCAAATTTATTTGATTGCTTAATGGATGATAATTGATTGATATAAAGTTATAGTAGTATGTATAATAATATTATATAATAATAATATTGGTGAATGGTGATTGGATATTCCCGCAGTGCCGTTAGCGGATGCCCGCAGTACCATTAGCGGATGATTTCCCTATACGCCATACAATATATATAGTGGATGACCTTATATACCGCGATATCCTGCCTTGAAGCAGGATGGGTATTATTATTGTTGACTAACATCTGTGGATGCAGGAAAAACAGGTTGGAGGGATCTAACTGAATTCCTCAACATTTATTTACTGTTTTCACATATATGTTGTTATATGATATAATTGATAACCTATGATAGTGTACGATATGTTTGGATGTGTATTACCATTGGACCTTGATTGTTGATATTTATGAATGTCAAATTAATAGATGAATTTTAGAAATAGAATTTAAATATACAAAAGTGTTTAAAAGTAAATTTTATTTTCAAATAAACTACTTATTTAGAAAGCGAATTGTAAATGGAATTGAACAGTAAAGTTTTATTGTAACAAATAAAACGAGAAATTGATTTTATAGACAATATTTATAAAGAAGTGAATTATTATTATTATTATTAGTAGAGAATTCAGAAATTTATAGTCTGAATATGAAGATAGATGAGAATTGGGTTTGAAAGCGGTATTGTTAATAGATTTGATCATTTCCAAGTTCAATGAAAAATTTAAGTTAGATAATGTGAAATAGATCTAATAATAGAAGGGATAATAGAATTGGAACTTTAAAAGGCGAGTTTGGAATCAAATCGACAAATTTAGTTAAGAATGGATTTGTATTAAGAGTTATTATTCACGGGTAAGGTGGATTGGGGTTGGAGCGAATATTTTGCAAATGAGAATTTTTTAAAGGAGTTTGAAATGGTTTTAAATATTAAATAATAATTGAATTGGAGATGAACTAATTTGAATATTATAATATGGATTATATTAAAGGATTTTATATACGGGTTATAGATAATAAATATTTTAAGTAAAATTTGCAAAAATTATATACAAATATTTTGAATGAAGTTTTAAATAGAAGGGAATGAAGCTTATTGAAATAAATTGGAATGAGTAAAATAAACATATGTGTTTGTAAAGCTTGATTACGGAATCAAGACGTTAATATAGAACTTGGTTTACAAAGGTTAAAATGAAATTGAGTTGATTAATAAGAATACATCATTATAAGAAAATCTTGTTTCAATTTAGAAATAAGTATTTAGCAAATATTTTGAAAATCGAACCCTTAAGGAAATATTTTATAAAGGTTGTAACAATGTTTTGGAAATGTTATTTATAAGTAAAATATCTGAATAGTTATAAAGTTGAGGTAAATGTTTCATTTAAGTGATAAGTAATATTTGAGTTTTCTATTCGTTAGAAATTAAGAAGTGAAGTAAATGGAATTAGAAACTAACCGGAGATTAGTTGAGATGAATAGTTTTCTAAGTATCGATCTGATGTTGGTTTCGGCCTTCGGGGTTGATACTTAGAGAATTATTCTCTTATTAGTGTACGGTTAGGGACTAATGACCAAGATGAGGAGAACGTTATTAAGGTGTCTTAAAGATGAACTGGTTTGAATATTCTTATATACTAATATAAGAACCAAAACTGAGTAATTCAAAGTGTTGTGATAATTAAGAAGTTTGATTAACAAATGATTTATTTAAGAAGATAAATATTGAATCGGTAAATTCAATTTTTTTTTATGGATGAATGACTGTTTTATTTGATAGTTAAATAACCGACTATCAAATCTGACCTAAAAGGATTGTTGGTATGGAAAGACCGGGATCGAATTTATATTCAAAAACCATTCCGACCAGCAAAATACGTAAACTTTGAATATATCAGACGCTGATCAAGACGGAATATTGAAGACCGTAAAGCTTCATAAAACGGAAGAACTACTTAAAATCTTTGGTTTAGCGGCCGGAGATATACTGTGGTTCTGTCGTGGTTGGAATTTACGGATTACAAGGACTTCTAGCTACTGATCTATAGGGTGATTTCTAGGATGTGGTAGGAGGGTGCCTTCGGTTTGTCCAGTCCCAAGGCAACTTGTATGGACGGATGTCTAACAGAGTATTTCCATAAGATTCACGTACGTTGATTTCTTCAAACGTACCATAGTGGTGGCGGAGAAGGACACTTCTTTTAGCTTAACTACTAGAGTATTTTTGTGGACGTCAATTAGTGATTTGGCGGATCTGACAATGTGCCATTCAGAGTGAAAGGTGGCCAGATGTTCTAAAAGAATAAAAATTTATAAACAAATAAATAAATTATGACCTCAAGCCTCATCAACCGGGAAATGACAAAAGTCGAGTAGGCAACATGGCTATGTGGGTCGCACCCATTAGGATGTATTGTCACCATCTAGAGAATATTCATATTTGTTACTTTTTTTATTTCTGTATCTCCCGGGAAACGGTAGCTGTGCAGCCGTAAGGTGACAATATATTCAATACACTCAAGAGAAATGAGTGGTCGGTCATGTGTGGGCCGGGTTGTAAGACATTCTTGTTGAACCCAGTGTATTCCCCTCTATAGGTACACTATTGGAAGGTGGTTCCATACCTTGTCATAGTTGGCAATCAAATATCCAATAAGCGCCCGCGGTTTTGATTGTATACTATATATGTAGAGCGTGAGATGCAAGCGTTCTGCTAGATTCTATTTACTTGTATTTAGACACTATTATAACAAGTGCGAACCCGTGCTTCGCACACGGGTAGAAGTAAAATCGTGCACAAATTTATTTTTAGAAGGGAACAACTATTTGCAATTTAAGTGTAGTTTAGAACTATCTACGAAAACAGGACCGGTTTTGTGTATTTCAAATGTGCTAATTTTAAATCAAAGGAAAAAAAAAATATGTACATGCAAAAAGTTTTGACAAAAATTCATTGCTGAAGATTTGCATATTTAGAGATGCTAGTACATATGATTTGAAGCTAACAGCAATGATAATATTCAGTAAAATTTGCAGTAATATTCTGCTCGTATGGTTTTCAGAATAAGGATCAGTAGTTGTTGAAGAATGGTTTGTATCAAGTAAGAAATTTTTGCCTATAAATATGTTAAATGCGTTTCAGCCCAACTGTTTTTTTAGTCCAAATGTATTGATATTTTAATCTGTTAAAAAGTGTGTCAACACGTTATAATAACAGCTTGGACCTGGACAACCATTTCTTATAATCTAGTGAGTACAAAGCTAAAAATCTACATGCATGCATCACAGGTAAATACACAGGCGTCACAGCGGTTACAGAAAAAAAAATTAGCTTCATGCCAACATTACAAACCGCATACAAAATGAAAGAATTTATCATCATGAGAACCGTACATATAATCATAAATTGTAGGAGTAAATATACTTGTACAATATAGGAAATTATCTGAACTATCAAACATGACTTGGAACCACACTTCACTGCACTTGCAAGGGTATGACCGAAAAGCCTATAGCACTACATATTGGCACCATGGCACATTATTTACAATTAAATTCAAACATAGGCATTATTGGAACTGAAATTACATTCTATGAAAAAAAAAACCCCTTTTCCAAAATGGTCGGCTGGCTGCGTTAGTGTGGGATGGAAACCTTTAGACATTCCTGTAACATATCAGTGAACAAATTAGTGACTGAAAATTCAATTGTTTTTGGTGATAAATATATGTAGATACACAAACAGACAGGCAGACGTGTGTAGTTTAACTCCTAAGAATGACTGTAAAGCAGTATCCAAATGCTTCGTATTACTGAAACTTAGTAAGTTCAGACTTAGCTAGGAAAATGTAATCTAACTTGTAATAGAGTAAACATTGGTTTTCGTTGAAACTCAAAAGCCTCACGTAAGAATGTGAAAAAAGAGATGCAAAATTAATGGATATCCAGTGGTTGTATGATTTTTCTGCAGAAAGAAAATCTTGACATTCGATTGGAGTAAAATATGGCTCCATGTGTTTTTTAAACATCCAAATAAGGCAATATGTACAGAAGAAAACATCAGGTTCACAGGAAAAAAACAGAAAATCAAATGAAGAAATTTTGGTAGTTGATCAATCAACTACCTACTAATATTCTAATATACAACATTTTATGTCAACTTGTCATTGAAATCCAGCTAAAATTTTATGGATTTCATTCTCAAAATTAACTACAGGCTTTTATTGGGTACAACATGATGATGCAAGGCTTTTAAATGCTAAACTACATGCTACAGCCTATGCATGCAAGTTTTAATGTCATTGGTTGAGGCAAATATTCAATCCAATGTCAACTGACCGCCAGTTTACTGTTTAGCACAAATTGGTATCAGAATAAAAATCTTAGGAGAACAAATTATGCATAAGTGGGCTTAACATTAGAGGACTTCTAATGTGTAAATGTATGTACATTATATCTTTCAATAGGAAGCAAAATCCACATATGAAAGGATGTATATAAAAAAAAAAAATGTAATAGTTGAAACTCATATTTGTAAACCGAAATTAAAGAGAAGCTATTACTTGGCATGAAAGATTGTACCCTGGAGAAGAAGCTTAGTAGGAGCCACATATGAAAGCTTCCATAACCAATTTGCTGAAGCTGACGAAAATTTGGAGGCATCATTTAAAACTCATGAGATAAACAAAAGTTTATGGAGAGCTATGCTGGATAAAGTGTTAAAGGGCTTTAATTAAATTGGAGCTCAATATAATATTACCCGTACAACTAAAAATTCAAGGGTAGTGGATGAATAAAGGAGAATTCAAGATTAGTTATGAAAATTAGCAAAAATTGGAATACAAAGGGTCAACTTCCAACTTTATATAGTACAGAATAAATTACATAAGATAGGAGAGACAAACATCAAACATTTTTTGTAACATTATCATTATTGTTGGTCATAAAATTCAAACGTACTGTATATTGTTTGATAGGAGAAAAACTCTTTACAATGTATCACTTTAAAAAATGCAAAAAGATTAAATCATTCATATAACTTTTGTACGAAATTTGTTAGTTATTATGTGTGTTATAGAAGCTTAAATTTGAGCACATGGATATGAAAAGGAATTTTTGTATTGTAGTTTATGAATGAATCACATTTAATTTCCAATGGCAGAGAGGTTAATTATGTTATCAGAAATAAAGCACTTGTGAAAAGAACACTAATGCAGCCATATTTTTGAAAAATACAAAATAATTTTGAACCTACAGTGCCATAGCAATAACATCTACCTAGAAACAGTTGCAATACAAACAACTAAATGTAGAGCTAGCCTTCATTATCAAACTGGGAACAGTTGCAATACAAACAACTAAATGTAGAGCCCTTCATTATCAAATTGGAAACAGTTGCAATACAAACAACTAAATGTAGAGCTAGCCTTCATTATCAAATTGGAATCAGATGCTGAACTTTTTTTCATCAAAAGTCATACCTAGAAAAAATAAGATCAAAAAAATTCAAACTAATCAACTTTTTGACATTACACAGTTCATGATTCAATGGAATCAAATAATATATGCTGACATACTTGTCATTGTATATTTCATAATGCTTATTATTCCTAATGCTAAAATTTATGGCTTTGCTACATATGATCCACTAAATAACTCCCAATGCCAAGGAGGTCTAGTTGCACCTTAAAATAATCCAAACATAATTTGAACGGACAACTTTTTATGTCAAGAATTACTTGATATCACACCATTACTTCTCATTATATAATTATTATAATACAATATTATGACAGTAAAGAAAATATATTAATAATATATTACATAAATTGATTTCCCATATATATCAAATAAGATAGGTACAATGTGAAATTGATGCCACGGTTCATGGTTACATTTTAACAATGTTAACCGACAGTGAAAAGATATATTGCAGTATTTATGTGTCATTCGCATGAAAAAAACATCTTTTTTGTTAAATAATAAAAATTGTATGATTAATAAATTATTTTAAGGGAGTACAACAGCAATATTAGTCTGCCAACCAGCATCGACGACAATAATACATTTTGAATAGTTGACATACAAATGCATGTGCCATATTTTCAAACATTATTGCAAAAATAAGCTACGGGCATCTTTATGTCTTGTTTTTTCTCAAAAATAAATCAAGCTGTGCATATAGTAATAATATCTGAAATTTGTGTTTTAAGCTAAGCTTGCTTTCAGCATAACCCAAGAAGAATGTATGATGAAGTGTCTACTTCCATTGTTTCTTAACATCAAATATGATTGAAAAGGTTAATTCAAATGGGTTGATTTATCGCTTGTATTCGCTTGCCATGATCATTTTGATTCCTATATAAAGTAAAAAAAGATCTAAAATGGACAAAAGCACTAGTTTAACAAATTATAGTTTATAGTACTAATGACATAATGATTGAGTTTTCATAACTTACCACTATGGAAACCCTATATGATCTTGCCAATGTTTTTAGAATGTGAAATCGCAGATAATGCAGCTAGGTTCCAAAAAAAAAAAAAACATTTTGAAGACAAAAGCATTGAGTTGCTGATGGTTTATTTATTCGCATACCCATATATTATACAGATCACTCTCATATATATGAAATTATAAAAGTTTTGTTAGATTTATATTAAATCTTTCCTTGTTTTGCAATTTTGGTGAAAAGAAATTGTAGTTCAATGGTACAAATTGTGAGCCAATAGATGTAAGTGAATCTCTAGATGCTCATGTACTCTATCAAAAATATGTTTAAAACTGGATCTTTGAAAGCAAGCATTAAATGTACACGGTACAGGATAAGGGTATACCCCTTGAGGACAAATAGAGTGATCATATCCTAAGGACATGTAATTTTAATTATAATGACATTCTTGATTTGTATTTCAGTACATGTTAGGTCTTCATCCTTCTCCCTCCCTTGGGATGCCAGTTAGGAAATGGTATATATATTGCAGCTATAGTTAATTTGATTTGAACTGACTATTTGACACAACATATAGAATAAATTATGATTGTACTTGATGTTTTGAACAGTCATGTGACTCGTTTCTTCACCACATCCTTACTTTGGAATTGAGCCCTATGAATTTAAGTCTATTAGTATCAATTTAAAACCACAAAATTGGATGTAATATGCACGGTTCCATCTTACCATCAAGTCAATTGTAATTTTAAATGTTATATGAAACACATTCTATAAGATTAATAACTCTACAAATATCTAACTATTTAAGTTAAAAACTATAATTGTAGATACTACTATGCTAAATATTCCTATAAGATTGCAGAACATTAATAAATTAAAGTATAATCATATTATATTACCCTTATTACTTAACTTACCCTTATTATTTTCTATTAAATGTAATACTATGTACAATAGAAATGTTATACACAACGTATTATCTGCCTGTTCTTTATTTATATATTATGATCTTTTTGTTATAGTTATTAATCGCTAACTTGAAGCATATATGTTAGAAAAACGAATCTATGAAAGGCATCGCTTGAGCATAGAAAATCAATGAGTATAGAACCTATATCAATGCTGAAACTACGAAAAGGTATGACCTATATATAAACAGCCAAATGAATTACAGTAAAATGGTATAAATTGAAATTGACGAACAAACATAATCACGCAATGCTAGGATGCTTAAGGTAGCTGTTCCATCTAATTAATTGACATGAGAAATATACTTGAAACAAACGTATAAATTATAGAAAATTTTCTTTTCTTGACAGAAATATCACTTCTGCTTGTTAAAAATCAATACCTTACTCTAACGTTGTTCAATTAACCACTTAGCACCCATATATTTTCTCCTTTGGGATCAAATGCAGCATATTAAAGACACATTATTCACCAAAAATATGCTAGACGTAGAATCGTGGGTTAAACTGACCTTAAGATGATAGCGTAGCATGATTTAATGCTTCTATTTATTTGTAAGCAATCATTATGATAGGGAAAAATTATTGTTTAACTGAAGTTATCATTTGTTTGTGTTCAACCATGCTTTTTAAGAGTCCTTTTGATAATGCATGCAATAATGGATCCCTTTCAGATTAGAATATTACTTAATATTTGTACTCATTGAGCCATGAATCGAATAAAATCATTAAATACAAAGTGGATCCTAAAAATTATTAGACTAAAGCATGCAGTAGATAGTATGTCTAGACATGTCCAGGCAGATTAATATTTAATACATTTACTACGCTCATAAGAGTTTGATTAACATGTTGCACTGTAGGATGTGATAATGAAATGCTAGGTAATTTCTAATTCAATTTTACATCTGCATTTGTTCTTCTACATGAAATCGAAAAATATATAGTTAAATGGCTGTGGAACTTTTAAGCACAAAAGAACAATATAGGATTTGAAACTGTTCCTTATATGACTGTCTTTGCACACTTGGTTGATGTACTTGTATTTTTTTGAAATTTTCGTTATAATTTCAATCAATTACCGCTTTAGTTATATGACTTGTCATTGGCTATTATTAGAGTATGCATAGATAAAACCATAATGAAGTCAATAGTAATTGTATGGTAAAGGAACCGCCCTATTAGTTTTCCTCCCATTTTGTCCTATATATCAAAAACACTTCCTTATATTCTTCTAAATCTTCCAACAGCTTCATCAATTGAATAATCATCCACTAACTTATGTTTTCTTGTCTACTAACTGCTCTCCTTTGGAGACTCTTTGTAGATCTTAGATTGAAAAACATAATCTTTAGATCAACTAAAAAGTTAATCGCAAGATAAATAACTATATCCACATTGATTGATTATAGAGGTTATTATGCCTATAAACATGTTTCATACCTACATCAATCGGTTGTTATTTACATCCATTATAAAAGCAGAAGAAAAGTAAATCGTAACCTTGATGTTGCTGAAAAGTTCATTTAAAAAAAAAACAAATAGATTATAAAACCCGACCTCTCACAGCTAACAAAAATTAAAAATGCACCTATAATACATGATGATACTTTGGTACCCTTACGTTTGAATTATTAAAATGCAACAAAACCGATAGCACAAAACAAAGAACTTGAAAAAATTAAAGAAAACAGAAAACGGTAATACAAACAACAAAAGAATGCAAGTACTCAACAAAAAGGACATAAAAATAAGCAAAATGATCAACATCATAAATGCACAATTAGGCTTATAGTTTAATTTTCTGTTTGAATTAAACTATCATTGGTTAGTAGAAATGAATAAACATGTTGATTCTACATATAGTGGACATTTTGGGTTTACCTTATGCAAGTATAGACTACATAATAGAAATATATGAAATTGTATTTATCTCAAAGCATACTTTTCTATCATATAATGTTCCATATGATAAATTAAATATGATTTTAATATCTCAAATGATAAATAAGCTAAACTTACAGGTCGACTGGAAATAAAGGAAATCTGGCAACAACAGATATAGAGTAAAACTTTAGAAACAATAAACAGAAAGTAAAAACCAATATATGATGAAGAAATCCATACTTTAAACATGAACATATAAGTTATTTTGATGAAACTTTAAAAACAGTTAGTACAGAGAAATAGCTTAAAACATTAAAAGAAATCCATACGCTCTTATAGAAATTAGTCATTCATTAGGAATAGAAAATTGCATTTAAGAGTATAGTAAGCATTGAATTTGACGCCTTAAACTTTTCCATAACCCAAAACCTAGCAACTGTTAATAGAGGATGAAAAAATTTTGAATGCCGAAATTACTAACAAAAATTTGCAGCAATACATTAATGGGTATTTAATACTAACAGTTATTTTTTTCTTATTTGTAAATAGTTATGTTTACAATGTTATTTTTGGTATTAAAAAAATTAACATTTAAAAGACCACTTGAAAGCTGATAGCTAAGAGAATCCAACAACCAAATTCATAAGCTACATAAACATCAGAGCATATGATCATATCAACAATGAGATGAATCAAATTCTAATATTTCTTTTTACTGTTCAATCGTTTGAAATAAATTTCATTGGTCCAATATATTTATATACTGTATCTAAGCCGTGCTAAATTAATGTTTTATTAAAAGAAAAATTAAACCTACAAAAATAATATATATTAAGTAAAATCTAGAACTTTATTGGTAATTCTATTTTGGCCATATCTATATAGTTATATCACACTCTGGAATGGATGGGCTTATGTTTAGCACATAGTTCTATTACCATCAAATGGATACCAAAAGTACTTTTTGATGCTACTTTAATCATTAGACTGGTATTAAGCTTTATATACATGGCCATCCACTCGTTCACGAATCTGAAATAATGCATACATATGCAATTTTCCAAATAAAATATCCATTCATTTAATGCAAGAAACCACAGCGTAAAATATAATATTGATATCAGATCAATTACTCAACTGGGAAAATAACTCGATATTTACATATGGATATAACTAAAATGAGAACTTTGTACATCAGTCTATATGATTCAAGCAAGATCATATTCATTTTCTTTACAGTAGTGCGAGCAAACCTTATCGTTATACAACTTTCACTATCATCACTAAGATTTAAATTTTGACTGTTATTGAAAAAGGGGTTAACAGACCAGTTCCCTTGTATTTGAAGTGGCACTTCTAAATGCTCATATTTATTCTCTTAGGATGTGGGATAATTGAAGAAGTACTGATTCTACGATTATAAACAATTGTTTTCTGCTAAATATTTAGAAGAGAATACTAAACTACAACATAATATAGTAGAGCAAGTGTCCCAAAGTTTGTATTAAAACATATATAAATATGAAAAAGAATCAAATGCCTATGAATCCCAACATTAGGAATAAAACAGGTTGACATCTAAGTTTGATATAAATAATCTAAATGCATATAAAATGCTGATCCATATTTATTTCGAAACTAAGAAAACAAAAAAAATCAAGAAAGAATGAGCCAAACCTTTAGAAGCTGTTGAAAAATGTTCAGAGTTTTAGTCATAACAAATTCATAGATGATTAACAAAAAATTCCAAACGAAGAACAGGAACCTGAGGAGTCCAGTTGTAGTCATCATTGAAAAATCAACATTAATTATTGCCTGAGAGCTTGGTACATCCAAAAAGGTAAAGACGATAATCAATCGCACATTTAAACTTACAACAGAACTTATTAAAAAAAATGCAAGAGAACTTATAATTAATAAATAAACATAATAAACACATGGTTAATTCAATCTTAAAGCATACAGATTTAACAAAACTAAGACTAATATGACATTGTGCTATATGCATGCTTTAAAGAGTTATTTCTATCTTAATAAAGCTACATCACCATTACATGGTTATTTGGATTTTATGATTCGTAATTATCTAGTCAACAAAGTGAAGGCTGAATTAGCTACACATCAGTGTAAACCCATACACGCAAATGTGTAAGTTTTTCTTGCAATTAGATAGTTCCCACAGTCAAATGTTGAAGTACGATTAGATACTGTAAAAGTCAGCACACCTAATGTTTACATAGGCCTTGAATTGGATTTAGGTTGGTTTAGAGAATCAACGCAGCTTTGCAACTTTAAAACTAAAACATAAAAACAGTAAGTTAAAACAGCAAGCAGTCAGAATAAAAATATAAAATGTTGGACAAAAAGCAAAAAATTGAAAGTATAAAGCTTAAGTATCATAAGGTATCCACTAAAAACGTTTGTTTGATATGGAAAATTGCTGCAATCAGAACAAAAATATGAGCATAAATCCAAAATAAAAAATTAGGTGCAAAACAGTGTAATCCAAAATCTGCCGTCTGAATTTGAAATAACCTCTATCCACTAATAAAAAAATGAGAAATATTCTAAGTAATACAGTATGCAAACTGAATAGAAGTAAAATAAATAAAGATTTAAATGTGCAAGTTATAAAAACTTATAGATTCCGATGGTGAAGAGAAGTGGAAAGGAGAAGAGAGAAAGATGGCATGGGAGATTACCTGGCGGAAGAAGTGGAAGCTTTGAAGCAATCCCCCAAAATGCACGATCCTAGATGGAAAAGCTCCACAGCCGCCGTCGACAAAGAGAGAACAAACAGTAGGAAATTCAGATGACGACACGGTGGCTGACCATCAGACAATTAAATTTATTGGAAGAGGAGGAGAGGACGATAATTTAACATATTATGAAATTAGGGTTAGGAGATGTTACGGTGAGGAGGAAAGGACGACTTCAAAATAGGGGTTAATAGGATTACCTTTGTACAGAAAATAAACAGCCTAGAACGACGGGAAAAAAAAGTTCAGCGACTGTTGAGATTTAACAAAGCTGAGAAGGCCTGAGAGCTCAGGAAATTGAACTCAGTAATTATAATATAGTATTGATACAACAAGATATTGATTTGAAAAATGTTTTGGGTTATCGTAAGGTAAAAACCGTCCGTGTTTATGTGTGGATTGGTCTTACGATTATCCTTTTCTTTCGAAATGATTTTTAACTTTAAAATCAAGTTTGATGCTACCAATAATTTAGTGAGTTTTTCTCACGCTGGTTCACCAGACTGACCTGTGTGTTTGTAATGCTCGGGTCAGACCCTGTTGGGTCAAACTGAGTTTTATAGGTTCAGAGAAAGATAAAAATTCCAGGAGACGAGCTGGAGGAGTTCGGACTTATGATACGTATATAGAAATTATTTCGCTGTGTGTTATAAATGAGGACAGGCTGTTATAACTGTCCAGATGTGATGAATGTCTACTGTACTCTAATGAATTGTAAGTATTTTTTTTAAGTTTTACAATAAAGGTTTATTTTTGTATTATATTTTGTCTGCTGCGATGTGAGACTGGGTATTATGGTTCTTCTTCTTTCTTCTATTCTTAACTTTCTTTCTTCCTATTTCTTATCCTCTTATTTCTTTCTATTAGCTTTCTGGGATTTCGATACTTGAATTTGGACATGGAGTGTATAAATGTCTGGATTCGAGAGTCGAAAATTTTCGGGATGCTACATCTGTATAATCACGGAATCCAATACTGAAATATCCGAAGATAATTTCTATCCAAATCCTTTCCAATTCATACGTCGGAAAAATTCTGGTTATATTAAAACCATTTCAATTCTTTTCAGTTCTTTACTCAAGTTGATAAACAACTTATTCTGATAAAAATATCTTTTATCTTTAAAATTTTGGAATATTTCAACCAAAATCTTTTCAAATCATTTATTATGGTTTAACATAAATTTTCCATATTTTTAATCATTTAAAAATAGGCCCTTTCAGTTAAATGGCATTTCAGGTCATTTAGCTGCACTAACACTGTTTTTATTGAAAATTGAATTGGACATTTCTTAAAATCTAACTGTTGGATTTTAAAACTCTTATTATCATTTGAAAAATATTTTCGATACGAACCCAATGGTTCCGGTTGTAGAAGAATCCAACGGTCAGATCTTCCGTTACGTCAATTCGAAGTTAACGGTCGAAACTCGCGAACGGTCGCTGCGCGACTCGTTCTTTTCCGACCGTTTAATTATATATTATAATATCGTCGATTTCATTTCAAAATGTATTTTATAATATGTTTATAATCTCGTTTTAAAAACGATTTCAACTTTCACTTCAATTTTAAATAAAAATTAAACATCCTATATTATTATAATCTCAAAATAATGATATTTTAAATATCAGATTTTGAAATCCATTTTTCTCGATATTCATTACAAAAAAATAGGATCTACAGAAAAATCTGGCTGAGTTAGAAACGTCTTTTATTTACTTAGCTCAACTTCATATTTTGAAATTACTATTCGTTTCAAAATAAACTTGTACCAATCATAGCTAGATGAAAATTTGTTCAAATTAGTTCATTTCAATTATAAATATTCATAGGTATTTTAATATTTTCGTGTCCATCCAAAATCGGACATCAAAACCAAACTTCAACTTTTCACTGAATATTATATTAAAATATTCGTTTATTCTAGATTGAAATGAGATTCAACCAATTACCATATAATTTTATTTATATGGATTTCATACACCACATGTATTGTAACGACCTGAAAATCCGAACTAATTTGAAATGTCATTTTGGTTAATTTATAGAATTTTGAATATTTAAGGTAATTTATTTTAATTAATAACGACGGAAAAATTATTATAATCGAAGTAAAAACGAATAAATTTATTTTTAATTATATAACGAGCCTGAAATGGCGCGGCAGTTTGAAAATTCGATTTTAAATTTCAATTGAATGTATAGAATTCGTTTTAAATCAGAATGGGGACGACCCAGAGAAATATAACTTTGTTTGACGATATCTTCCCAACGAATGTGAAAAATTGAATTTTCGCCGGATAAATTGCGAGTTATGAGTAAATCAAAATTTCAAAAGGTCGCTGTGGAATTTATATAATTATTTATATGGCCCTGCAGTTTGAAAATTTAAATTCAAAGTTCATCTGACTGCACAGGATTCAAAATAAATCGGATTTTAGCGAAACAAGAAATATTTAAATCTGTTTGATAATATCTTTCCAACGAATCCGAAAAATCGAATTTCCGTAATGAAAATCAAAAGTTATGATCAAATGAATTTTCAGAATAGTCGCTGCAGAAAATATAATGGCCTGTAAATTAGTCATTTTTCAAACGACCTCGGTTTTCGACGAAACCACTTCTGTTGGATCCGGAATGTTGAATTATTGCTAGGTTTCAATTTTCAAAATTTTTCGAATTAATATGTGAGCGTGGCAAGAGAAAACGAGTTTTACCAGTTGACAATTAAATTGGATTGACCCGAAAAAGGCCATTTTTCCAACGGTCTCAGAATTCGACGAAATCAGTTTTGTTGGGACCGTATCGTCAAATCATAACCAAAAATAATTTTTCCGGATTTTTCGGGGTCAGTATGTGGGCCCGGTAATGTGAAATGTACGTTCGAATTGATATGCGATAACAGTGTGTGTGTTAACCAGTCTGGACCTGATATTTATATATAAATAAGCCCACCTAACCCCAAATCAGCCCATTCCCTATTTCCACCTCCAACTCTTTCTTCCATGGCTGAAATTTTCTTTGAAACCCTAGATCTAAAAAATCAAAATAGCTCAAAAATTAAAAGTCTCCAAACCCTACCTTATTATATACCAAATCGAAGATCTCGACGAGTAGAACATAGATCTGCAATTTATTGTGACATGCAGTGGACTGGGTTGACGGAAATCGCCAGTCAAAGGTTCTGAAATCGCAATCATGAAATCAAAATTGGGCCTTTTCGATTCGCAAGCTAATCGAAGAAACTGTGATCTGGGTATTGGAGAGGAAGGCCATACGAGGCTAACGGAGGTGTTCGTTTGGCCAATAGAGTTCGTAGGTTGCCGGAATTTGTGGTTTAGGGTTCGGTTTTGCGGATTTTGGGGTTGGCGGCGCGGCAGCATACGGCCACCGGAGTTGGCCTGGCGGGGGTCGTTGGATGCGGGTCGAGCTGAGCCTCAGATGGGCGGTGGTCGCTGGTCTTAAGTCGGTGGGAGGAGGGAGATTTGGTCGGTCAAAGGTGGCAACCGAATAGGTGCTTTCAGCGGTTCCTGTAGCGTGAAAGTGATGAGCGGGAAGAAGCTTCCCTGCTGACGTGGCGCTTCCTGAGTGGGTGAGGAATTTTTATTTATTAATTTATATATTTTGGTTTTCAAATGGAAAAACACTCATAACTTCTTCGTTTTAACTCGGATTTGGACGCGGTTTGTTGCGTTGGGATCGTGGCGGAGTTGCGGACGTTTTGGCGCTGGTTTGGTTGCGATCTGAGACTGTCAAATTTTGGGCCTTTTCGGGACGTTCGATTCAAATTGGAATTCAAAGGTGAGTGTTCATTCGCTCACGTAAGACTGAATTTATCCCATATTTATCGAATTAATGTATGAAATGAATTGGATGCATGGTTTTGTTTGATTTGATGAATGATTGCTTGAATTTGATATGCCAGTATGTTGCATGCAATGATAATCGATAATCAGTTATTTAAATTAATTAAAAATTTCAAATTTGAAACTCCGACACCTGTCAACCCGTATGTGATTCGATTTACTGTTCAGATAAATGTTTGTGATGAATGCCTCGATTACTTGATTTTTGAATTTATATTGTTTGAATTGTTCTGTCATTCAGCATATGATATGGTGTGCCCATGTGACGATAAATCCCAATTACCCTTGATGTTGCGGGCATCGAATAAACCCGGGATTTATCGATAAAATGAATTAAGAACACAGAGTGAAATGATAAACCTCTGTGACCCCGTTTTGGATTGAAATGATAGATCCATCCCTGAATATCGAGAAACTAAAAATCACTTGGCCATAGGATAGAAAATTATATACGGACACCGGTCGGTTAAATGAAATTTTGAATTTTGAAATTTATTGTTTAACAACAATAAGAGATGTTTATAATTTCTTTTCCGTTGAATTCGAAGTTGGAATACAAATGAAAGGGAAATGAAATTGTATTGTAGTTATAGTTAAATATCGAGTGAAATTTGTTTTAAATTCGAATTTATTGAAATTGAATTGTTTTGTCGGCTTTTGAGATGTACGGTAAATCAATCTTGATTTGGATTTAATATTGATTGTAAACTCAATATTCGTTATGAGGAATAAACTTTGAAACGAGGAAATGAATTTGAAATTTCGATGTGTGATATGAATTGAATCTGGAATGGGAATATGGATTGAAATCGAATTCGATTTATTTGTAATAAATTGAAATTGTTGGAATGGGAACACGGGTTAGAATTAACCATCTGAATTGAATTGGCGAATTTGAAACGAATGTAATTTGAAATGAAATCGATTGAAATTGTGAATTTGAATTTATATACTTGAAGTTGAATGGAATTTCAAGTGTAATCAAAATTGATCGAACGATTCTAATTCCAACAATAGTATTTCAATTTTTTTCCAAACTATTTTAATAACAAAATTTTTCTTTATAACTATTTATTTTATAAATTATTCTAAATAAATTATTTTTATAATTAATTATTTATTTTATGAATTATTTTAATGTTTTAATTATATATTTTAATAAATTTGACAAGCTCTATTGTACTTCTAACTATTATTTCAAAACTATTTTAATTATACATTTAAACTATTTGAAAATATTATAACTATTTTGATATTTAAAAATTTATTTAAGTTGGAATTAGATCAAGATGTTATGAATAAATGGAAAATTCCGTTTGAATAATATTCTATTTAGAATATGAAAAATGATTTCGAAACATGATATTTTGATATGAAACACGAACTCCTTTGAAAAGTAAAAGCACTGACCGGTGTGAAAAATGTAAACGTTCGGTTGTCAAGGAGACCGAAGTCGACATAAGGCATACTCTCTGTCAGTGTCGATACCACCTTGACAACTGTGCACACGGTGGAAGTTCCAGAACCGGAGTCGGATGGTATGGAGGCGATTACTGGATTTGAAGAAAGAGAACGATGATGGATTAGCCTTGACCTTCGGGTCATAATTGAAATGACTAAAACAGGAGCCATCCCCAGGTTAATGAGATCGCATCTCTGATCGAACGCGCTCCTTCGAAACCATCTCTATTACTGTTGTGATCGATTTGGGTGCACCCCTTTGAATATTGGAATGTCGTTCGAGGTAGGCGGTAGTGGCGGCTATGCGTTACCACCGGCCTGGGGCCCGCGAATTCGGTAGAATCCTACCGGGGTATTCCTCAGTGCCTTGTCATATTATCCTGATCGAGCCCCTACGATTTTGATTTAACGTTGTCGTATCACGGCGCATCCCTATCCACCGACGTACTGGTGTGTTATATGCAAACTGTACGGCAACGGTATAAACGGCGTAAGGGTAACATGGTAATCCCGCTTACGCTATTTTCGATAATTATACCTTACTGAATAAACACTATTGTAATAGCGTATTATACTATGTATGTATTAGTTTAACGAATCCTTGAGAGATGGAAAAATCCCGTAACATCTCTTGAGTTATTGCACCTTGACACCGATATTATTCTGTATTTTAATTTGACTAATATGAGATGATTTAGTGCTGATCCGAGTGTTTGTTGTGTTTTCTTTTTATGCAATACGCTCGGGTCAGCAGATGTTGCAGTTAATGAAGATTGTCTTGCCTTGGAGATCGAAGACGGAGTTTGATATACGTGTATCCACTACATTCTATTTTTCCGCTGCATTATGCGTATGTAAGTGTATAACTCTGATTGATTTAAATATTGTAACTCAAATGTATATGTTTAAATGTTTTGAAATATTATTTGTTTATTATATGTTGTCCTTCCGTTGTGAGGTTCTGTGATTGTTTTTCTTCCTTTCTTCGTTTTCTTCTTTTTCCCCAAATAACTATCTGGGTTGGCGATTCGTTTGGGTTGACATGTGTGGTTTATTGTCGGTTTAAACGGTCAAAAATCTGGGTCGTTACATCTGGTATCAGAGCCAGGTTATCGATAACCTTGGCTCTGTTGGGAATTAACTCATTAGAGATGGGGTTAGAAACGCCCTAGAATGAGTTTGAGTGATATGAGAGAGCGTACTTGTATTTTGATATAAAATGGTTTTTATTGTGTTGATTGGTTCTGTTGAATATTTATGGGTTCTGGTCGGTATATGGGACGCCATAGAATCGATAGGGATTCCTAAATAATCGAATGGAATGAATCGACATAATATGGTTTCGATTATATTTCATATATTATGTATACTATTATTGGTCTTAAGTGTATAAGCATCGGCCGTTGGTAGGTAGTAATATTAAATTAATACCTATTATGGTCGATTCGATAATAAATTTAATAAGGAATTTAAAATGGTCGAGGAAAATATATGAAAATGGTATGATACCTTTAAGTATAAGTGGATAAGAAGGTTTAAGATTGAAATAGAAATGAACGTGAAACTTGATCCTGGGTACTTTTGGAATAGTTTGTCAAATTTTGAAAATTATCGTATTATAAGTACTTTTCTAAAGGATTTTAAGAATTAAAGTGTGTGATCCCTTCTTGGACATCAGAAATGACTTCGGTAATGAGTGCACGCATTATCGACGTTGATTCTGAAGATTCTAAGTGGGGGAGAGACCACTCTGTATTTTATAACTGGTTTAGAAAGGGTTTTGGGATTTAAATTTTCTATAGTATGAGTATATGATACTTAAAACTAAGTTTAAGATTTAACAAGAATTGAAATTTTATACTCTTTCCTAAATTAAAGTTTTGGATTTAAAATTCATTGGGTATGTTTATAAAATAGTATAAGTGTATATGTATGTTATTTAAACTTTGATTATAAACCCAGAATCAAGCACTTTGAGTCGTCTTAACTGATGATAATGATTGAGATTTAGTACTCGATTCATTGGAATTTTGACTTTGGAACCATGGAATAGACTTAAGTATTAAGTGCAAGGAAGTCGTCATCTGACTCTTAATCTTGGACGATAATTTAATTCAGGAAAACTCTAAGTTCGATCGGAAAAAGTGTTAGAGAAAACCTAAATTTACAATGGAATATAAGTTCAAGTAAAGTCGACCAAAATGTAAATTTAGTTTGAGTCGTGCTAAGTGAATTAGATTGAAAACAAACCCTAAATCACTCGGAAACCTTAAGCTTGGATAATAAGAGAACAAGGTTTGCCAAGGATATATATATATATATATATATATATATATATATATATATATATATATATATAAATGGTTTAAATAGAAGGCGCAGCGCGACGACCGTTCGTGAATTTCGACCATTGACTTTGAATGGACGTAGCGGGAGATCCGACCATCGGATTCTCCTAAAACCGGAACCGTTGGGTTCGTATGAAAAGAGCTTTCCAACGAATATGAGAGATTTGAAATCTAACGGTTGGATTTGGAGATATGTCCAAATCAAATTTTGAAAAGGTCGCTGTGGCCGCAGTTCGGTGGCCGTTATTGGAAACCGACTGAAATATCGATAATAAAAATTTTAAAAATATTAATAATTTGTGTAAAATCATAATAAGTGATTTGGGAAGAATTGGGATGAAAGTATAAAACTCTAGATGGGTTAAAACTCATTTGGACGGTACATCGAATATGAACTTAAGTATGAACAATGAAATGGAATGTAAATCATCTTGTCGAATGGTGTATAACCTAAATTTAGTAAAAGAATCGAGTCAAATGGAGTTTAACTCAGGAAATTGAATAAAATGATTTGAGAACTAATTTTGGAAAAATTTCGAGGGTGAACATTTCCTAAATTCCAATCATGAGAGGGTGAGCCGAGTAAATAAGCATGTTAATGGAATAATATTTCATGTAACTTGAATGGGAAATATATAGAAAATGCATCGGAATTGAGTAAACAAATTTAATTCGAACCCATTTTCTGAGTAAAGAGATAATAACAACTGAAATGAATAAGTTGAAATGAACTTGAGTAAGATAGACGATGGCATAATATGAATTGATAAAATAAAATTTGCTCAATACAAATGAAATGAACGGGAGTATACTTAAGCAATAAAGGATAAGCTTCATTTGGTTTGCTGGCCTGACATAGACATATTGGTTTTGGGGTTAAATGATTAATGTATGTTGGGTAAGTTGCCGTGTATTGTATATATGCTTGAATCTCACGTGTATGCAAGTTGTAACAGGTGTAAGGAGTGTGCGCTACGCTTTGGAGCTCGCTTGCGCAAATGCTAAAAGCTAAGGTAAATAAAAATGCAAAATAAACGCTAAATGAGGTACGTACTTGTGATATATGTTTTATAGTTTTATATTTTGTTTTTCCCCACTTTTGGGATGCCTCATCGTTGGATGAGATGTATATCGAGTCGTATATGTATTGGGATTTTTCCCGGACCTCTCCGTACAAAAGAGATGCTGCCGAAATTTTCCGTGATTTCGGGAGTTAGGAAAATTTACGAGTTTTACAAATATACTTGTTTTGGAAATATTATTTTTAAATATGAATTTGAAATTAATATACACTAATATCGGTTCGTTCTCTTTTCGAGGACGAAAAGACTTTAAGTGGGGGAGAATGTAACGACCTGAAAATCCGAACTAATTTGAAATGTCATTTTGGTTAATTTATAGAATTTTGAATATTTAAAGTAATTTATTTTAATTAATAACGACGGAAAAATTGTTATAATCGAAGTAAAAACGAATAAATTTATTTTTAATTATATAACGAGCCTGAAATGGCGCGGCAGTTTGAAAATTCGATTTTAAATTTCAATTGAATGTATAGAATTCGTTTTAAATCAGAATGGGGACGACCCAGAGAAATATAACTCTGTTTGACGATATCTTCCCAACGAATGTGAAAAATTGAATTTTCACCGGATAAATTGCGAGTTATGAGTAAATCAAAATTTCAAAAGGTCGCTGTGGAATTTATATAATTATTTATATGGCCCTGCAGTTCGAAAATTTAAATTCAAAGTTCATCTGACTGCACAGGATTCAAAATAAATCGGATTTTAGCGAAACAAGAAATATTTAAATCTGTTTGATAATATCTTTCCAACGAATCCGAAAAATCGAATTTCCGTAATGAAAATCAAAAGTTATGATCAAATGAATTTTCAGAATAGTCGTTGCAGAAAATATAATGGCCTGTAAATTAGTCATTTTTCAAACGACCTCGGTTTTCGACGAAACCACTTCTGTTGGATCCGGAATGTTGAATTATTGCTAGGTTTCAATTTTCAAAATTTTTCGAATTAATATGTGAGCGTGGCAAGAGAAAACGCGTTTTACCAGTTGACAATTAAATTGGATCGACCCGAAAAAGGCCATTTTTCCAACGGTCTCAGAATTCGACGAAATCAGTTTTGTTGGGACCGTATCGTCAAATCATAACCAAAAATAATTTTTCCGGATTTTTCGGGGTCAGTATGTGGGCCCGGTAATGTGAAATGTACGTTCGAATTGATATGCGATAACAGTGTGTGTGTTAACCAGTCTGGACCTGATATTTATATATAAATAAGCCCACCTAACCCCAAATCAGCCCATTCCCTATTTCCACCTCCAACTCTTTCTTCCATGGCTGAAATTTTCTTTGAAACCCTAGATCTAAAAAATCAAAATAGCTCAAAAATTAAAAGTCTCCAAACCCTAGCTTATTATATACCAAATCGAAGATCTCGACGAGTAGAACATAGATCTGCAATTTATTGTGACATGCAGTGGACTGGGTTGACGGAAATCGCCAGTCAAAGGTTCTGAAATCGCAATCATGAAATCAAAATTGGTCCTTTTCGATTCGCAAGCTAATCGAAGAAACTGTGATCTGGGTATTGGAGAGGAAGGCCATACGAGGCTAACGGAGGTGTTCGTTTGGCCAATAGAGTTCGTAGGTTGCCGGAATTTGTGGTTTAGGGTTCGGTTTTGCGGATTTTGGGGTTGGCGGCGCGTCAGCATACGGCCACCGGAGTTGGCCTGGCAGGGGTCGTTGGATGCAGGTCGAGCTGAGCCTCAGGTGGGCGGTGGTCGCTGGTCTTAAGTCGGTGGGAGGAGGGAGATTTGGTCGGTCAAAGGTGGCAACCGAATAGGTGCTTTCAGCGGTTCCTGTAGCGTGAAAGTGATGAGCGGGAAGAAGCTTCCCTGCTGACGTGGCGCTTCCTGAGTGGGTGAGGAATTTTTATTTATTAATTTATATATTTTGGTTTTCAAATGGAAAAACACTCATAACTTCTTCGTTTTAACTCGGATTTGGACGTGGTTTGTTGCGTTGGGATCGTGGCGGAGTTGCGGACGTTTTGGCGCTGGTTTGGTTGCGATCTGAGACTGTCAAATTTTGGGCCTTTTCGGGACGTTCGATTCAAATTGGAATTCAAAGGTGAGTGTTCATTCGCTCACGTAAGACTGAATTTATCCCATATTTATCGAATTAATGTATGAAATGAATTGGATGCATGGTTGTGTTTGATTTGATGAATGATTGCTTGAATTTGATATGCCAGTATGTTGCATGCAATGATAATCGATAATCAGTTATTTAAATTAATTAAAAATTTCAAATTTGAAACTCCGACACCTGTCAACCCGTATGTGATTCGATTTACTGTTCAGATAAATGTTTGTGATGAATGCCTCGATTACTTGATTTTTGAATTTATATTGTTTGAATTGTTCTGTCATTCAATATATGATATGGTGTGCCCATGTGACGATAAATCCCAATTACCCTTGATGTTGCGGGCATCGAATAAACCCGGGATTTATCGATAAAATGAATTAAGAACACAGAGTGAAATGATAAACCTCTGTGACCCCGTTTTGGATTGAAATGATAGATCCATCCCTGAATATCGGGAAACTAAAAATCACTTGGCCATAGGATAGAAAATTATATACGGACACCGGTCGGTTAAATGAAATTTTGAATTTTGAAATTTATTGTTTAACAACAATAAGCGATGTTTATAATTTCTTTTCCGTTGAATTCGAAGTCGAAATACAAATGAAAGGGAAATGAAATTGTATTGTAGTTATAGTTAAATATCGAGTGAAATTTGTTTTAAATTCGAATTTATTGAAATTGAATTGTTTTGTCGGCTTTTGAGATGTGCGGTAAATCAATCTTGATTTGGATTTAATATTGATTGTAAACTCAATATTCGTTATGAGGAAGAAACTTTGAAACGAGGAAATGAATTTGAAATTTTGATGTGTGATATGAATTGAATCTGGAATGGGAATATGGATTGAAATCGAATTCGATTTATTTGTAATAAATTGAAATTGTTGGAATGGGAACACGGGTTAGAATTAACCATCTGAATTGAATTGGCGAATTTGAAACGAATGTAATTTGAAATGAAATCGATTGAAATTGTGAATTTGAATTTATATACTTGAAGTTGAATGGAATTTCAAGTGTAATCAAAATTGATCGAACGATTCTAATTCCAACAATAGTATTTCAAATTTTTTCCAAACTATTTTAATAACAAAATTTTTCTTTATAACTATTTATTTTATAAATTATTCTAAATAAATTATTTTTATAATTAATTATTTATTTTATGAATTATTTTAATGTTTTAATTATATATTTTAATAAATTTGACAAGCTCTATTGTACTTCTAACTATTATTTCAAAACTATTTTAATTATACATTTAAACTATTTGAAAATATTATAACTATTTTGATATTTAAAAATTTATTTAAGTTGGAATTAGATCAAGATGTTATGAATAAATGGAAAATTCCGTTTGAATAATATTCTATTTAGAATATGAAAAATGATTTCGAAACATGATATTTTGATATGAAACACGAACTCCTTTGAAAAGTAAAAGCACTGACCGGTGTGAAAAATGTAAACGTTCGGTTGTCAAGGAGACCGGAGTCGACATAAGGCATACTCTCTGTCAGTGTCGATACCACCTTGACAACTGTGTACGCGGTGGAAGTTCCAGAACCGGAGTCAGATGGTATGGAGGCGATTACTGGATTTGAAGAAAGGGAACGATGATGGATTAGCCTTGACCTTCGGGTCATAATTGAAATGACTAAAACAGGAGCCATCCCAGGTTAATGAGATCGCATCTCTGATCGAACGCGCTCCTTCGAAACCATCTCTATTACTGTTGTGATCGATTTGGGTGCACCCCTTTGAATATTGGAATGTCGTTCGAGGTGGGCGGTAGTTGCGGCTATGCGTTACCACCGGCCTGGGGCCCGCGAATTCGGTAGAATCCTACCGGGGTATTCCTCAGTGCCTTGTCATATTATCCTGATCGAGCCCCTACGATTTTGATTTAACGTTGTCGTATCACGGCGCATCCCTATCCACCGACGTACTGGTGTGTTATATGCAAACTGTATGGCAACGGTATAAACGGCGTAAGGGTAACATGGTAATCCCGCTTACGCTATTTTCGATAATTATACCTTACTGAATAAACACTATTGTAATAGCGTATTATACTATGTATGTATTAGTTTAACGGATCCTTGAGAGATGGAAAAATCCCGTAACATCTCTTGAGTTATTGCACCTTGACACCGATATTATTCTGTATTTTAATTTGACTAATATGAGATGATTTAGTGCTGATCCGAGTGTTTGTTGTGTTTTCTTTTTATGCAATACGCTCGGGTCAGCAGATGTTGCAGTTAATGAAGATTGTCTTGCCTTGGAGATCGAAGACGGAGTTTGATATACGTGTATCCACTACATTCTATTTTTCCGCTGCATTATGCGTATGTAAGTGTATAACTCTGATTGATTTAAATATTGTAACTCAAATGTATATGTTTAAATGTTTTGAAATATTATTTGTTTATTATATGTTGTCCTTCCGCTGTGAGGTTCTGTGATTGTTTTTCTTCCTTTCTTCTTTTTCTTCTTTTTCCCCAAATAACTATCTGGGTTGGCGATTCGTTTGGGTCGACATGTGTGGTTTATTGTCGGTTTAAACGGTCAAAAATCTGGGTCGTTACATGTATTCAACAATAGTTGTAAACAACAAAACATCCAATTCACATCCCGAGTACATCTACAACTGTATAAGCATTAAATAATTAAATAACGCTTATAACGGTCTGTTAATCAACCGATTGACATACAACTACATACAAGAGAGATGTGTGAATTAATTATCATTCAGAGACCCATGTGGGGTTTTCATCCATCATTTATTGATTTTTATTTGCATACTTAGGTGATGTGTAAAATTATCGTCCCAATACCCGTGTGGGGGTTTTATTCAATATTTATAATATAAGAGTTTTATTTACAATGCATATATTCATAGTTTAATAATATAACATTAAAATTGTTCATATCCATTCATCACAAAACAAACATTGCAATCACAGGCAATCAATATATATTCAGTTAAAAATAGGGTAAGTGTAAAAATTTGAGTGAGAGAGTTTTCACCTTGATCGGTTCCAAAATCGTTATTAAAACGATTGTTTTATTAAATTGAACATTACATTTAATTTAATCAATATTTTCAGTTGCTTCCGTTTCTGTCCAAATTGGTTCCATTGCGTAGATCTCGTTGAGACGACTACTTGGGTTTGTGCGTTTCTGACATCGTATCACCAAATTATCACCATCTCAAGTTTAACATAAAACAATATAATTCAATTATATTTTATTAACACTAATTACCCAGATTAATTATTTTAACACGTCATTAGGGTTTAACCCCGTCTTCCTCGTTCCAGGCTTCAGCCATTTTTTTGAACCTACACATGCAGAAGAATCCCACTACCGCCCGCACTACGAGGCACCGAGCCTCGATCACCGACCGCCACTTCGAAGCCCCACACGTTGCCGACCTCCGCCCTCATTTCTTGCCAACTCGATGGCCCTACGTTGCCTGAAATGACCTTCAAATGGTGCCAGTTCGAGACAAAAATCTGGGTAGCATACTCCATGAAAATTCATCAAACCCCTACAGAATTAAAGCTATCGAATCTCTCTACAATTTTCGTTTTGAAAGTGGGATCTAATTCGAGACAGTTTAGACATGACAAACGATTTAAATTCGTGAAATTCTGACCATTAAATCAATAAAAGGTGGCGCGCTTTCAGTAGTGGTGAACAAAGGTTTAGGGAAACATGTTTATATATATATATATATTATTTAATTCCTATTTTACTTAATTATGAGGTTTGACATACCGAACTCCAAAGGAATCCCAACGATAACGTTCCTAGCCAAATACCCCTATTCCGGATATAATGGAATGGGTTTTGTAAGCTAATTCGATTGTTTTAATCAGTTTTTCTCAAAATTAAAATATAACGTTAAATATTGAATTTGAACGTACGTTTTAATTTGCCATGACAACATACTAACTCCAAAAATTACGAAATTTGAAATCTTGCTATGTTTTATAAATATGGTTCTAATGAACCTGGTTTCGTCGAATTTGGAGACCGTTTGAAAAATGGCCTTATTATTGAATTTATAACTAAATTACAATACGCATTTATTTTTACCATGTTTACATACGAATTCCAATTAGCTTGAAAATTTAAACCTGATAATATTATGATGTTCCGGATCCAACAAAACTGGTTTCATCGAAAACGGAGGTCGTTTGCAAAATGGTCATTTTAAGGGCTTAAATAATATAAAAATATTAATAAATTCCATAACGACTATTTTAAATCTTGAATTGGACATAACTTACAATTTATGGCATGAAATATCAATTTCTTATATTCTTAGAAAGATATCATTAAATAAATCCTAACGTTTCTTGTTTCATCAAATTCTGACTTATATTGAATTCTGTATAGTCAGTTGATATTTAAAACCAAATTTTCAAGCTACCGCAACGTTACGCATTCGTTTTAATTAAATTTTAAATTTATACGTCCTAACTTCTTTATTAAATAAATTCTAAGTCGTTTATTCTTAAAATAAATCATTTTAAATATTTAAAATCCATTAAAATAATTTAAAAATCAAATTTTAAATTGGCCCAAAAATATGGGTTCTTACAATCTCCCGCACTTAAAAAACTTTCGTCCCCAAAATGGAACAAAACTGAAGGTTGTTTTCTTAACTACCTCAACCTTCGCTCTAACCCAAGTTCTCTAACTTTTCAGTTTCTAAGAACCTTCCAATTTCTCGAAATTTGGCTGACGCCTTAAGTTTTCGAAAAATTCGCCATAACCTCCTTTGTACCCGTCTATCAGTACAATTACAACTTTCCTCTATATGCTCTCGTTAATCAAAAATAAAATGCAAAAGCCAAGTAGCTAGCTAATCTTCTCATAAAATCATCACACCCAATGAATACAATAAATATATACCTTCTTATCGGGCATACAATTTTATTCCTCTTCTTAACCTTCACGCAATAACCTGTCTGACATGTCTATCCAATCCGAACTAATTTTCAATTCAATTCAACATTATATTTTATTTGGCTTAATTTATCTTTCATTCTCATATTCGTTTTATTATTCCAATATTTTTATTAGTTAAACTAATTATCACACATCACAACGAGCAATCCATTGGTTAACTAGCTTTCCAAATATAACTTTTATATACTCAAAAATATAATTTCAATGCCAAATCATAAACATTAAACTCTAACTAGTAACGAAGTTCTTGGTTCTCACACTAGTTAATTGGAATAATGTAGACATCCCACTTTCGAAACTCGAAAATAAACACTGATGATGCAGCCACATTATATACCAGAATCATCCCCGGGAGACTAGAGTGTCATTATATATCTATCCAGTATATTTGAGACTTCGAATACACGTTTAATTATGAGTATATTCAAAATCTTCTTATACTTGATAGTCCAAACTCAGTACCAAATAAAATACCCAAGTATTATAATAAGATATAAATTTTCAAAACTAAATTCATTTTTATAAATAACATTCTTCGTTCATTCTAGGGCATTAATAACCCTATCTTTAACGAGTCACTCTTATAGGATATTACTAATCCTATTTCTGATGAATTCTCTCATCTCGTCCTAATATGTCGTATTCTCAGAGCTTTGTAAACCAAATCTTTGATACCAAACTGTAATGACCTGAATTTCGCCGACCTTCGAAACGACCATAAAATACACAGGCCCAATCCGAATGACGAAAAAGCTTGGATTGTCACGAGAACATGACGTGTCAGAACACAAAGAAAGAGAACATTTCATTGCTATTACAACAATTTACATCAGAGTACAAGATATCAGAGTACAAATAAAAAATACACAGCGGAAAATATTAGAGGTTAAATTATATAACAATGGGAATATAATACATATATATAATGTGCAGCGGAAAAACATCAACTAACACAGCCGAAGGGAATACACGGATACAAAGCATTCCTGAGTATAGCTCCAGCCGTATTCCAGGATCCTGCCAAATAGAATATCAGCAAAACCAAAACCACTAGCTTCCCGTGTGGAAAATATGGACACCCAGAGTTTAGGTGGGAAACAATAAACTCTAGAGTCAGTCTTAGCTGGTGTAGGAAATAAAACAATTGTTAAATTTATTTTAAAGTTAGGTAAATCACGGGACCATTCCGTATAACGCGGAATGGGTTTATTCCCATAAATACCAGTGCATAAAACAAACAAACACAATGCTAAAAAGGAAAAATGAAGCTATTATAAGACTCATGTCCCATCAGACAATGCAAGTGCAAGCCGGAGGATAGAGTTTTACCTTATAATAGCCAAAGATGCTTGGTACGTTTTAAAACAAATATTTTTGATATTATTATAAGTGCATAATGCAGAAAACAACTTCGAATATAAATGTATCAATCATAAACATTATTATACCCAATCCTACTATGTCGCCATAGGTATACAACTAAAACCGTAAAGTCGCGTATTGGAAATTAGATTCCATATATGAACCGAGGCAAGGGATATCTCCTCTCCGAATTCGTACCATCTCTAGTGGGATGCCCAGGACCACACGCATGTGCCCTTGGATTGGCAGGGTCGGTCAGCTTGTGCGTTGCTGATTATTTATGCCTGAATCATACGTTTCTCAGTCCTATTGGGCCTATAACCTGGTCAGTACGTCGACCATATGAACCTTTTAAGGCCCTATCCCGAGGCGTCTCGATATCCATCATCGATATAAGTAAAATGTCTGGGCTCCATACCATGACATCACTCCTAGCTAGAAAGAAACGCATGTTCTCCCTACGGTCCCTCATCCCGTTTTTGACTAATACCTGGGTGTGAAGCTCGCTAATTAACGCTATACAAATAGCTACGCTATATTAAAGTGGTGATTTGATCATCATCCCCAAACCTATGCTTTTCAACAAAAGCTTTGATCTATGCACCTCAGCATCCCACATTGTCGATCCATACCATACCACTAATATCTACTAATATATAACCTCTAAGCCCATACGTCTCAGAGAAGGGTGTTTAGATAAGAGAATAAATTCTCCGCCACCAAATAGCTATACATTAACAGAGATCAACGAATACAGCGTGAGTACAATGTCAGACATACAATCAATTTGCAAGTCCGTTCTGGGTCTGAACGAAACCGGAGGCACCTTATTTCTCATCCTGTATGTCCAATACATGAGAGGTCCTCACAACTCCTGTCGATCTCCAAGTACGTCTAGACGACCACCACTTATAACCTCGTCTAGGGTGTACACCCCAATCGAGAAATCAGCAATCATCCCAACGATGTGAAGATCTCTTGTCTTCAACCAACATCTTCACATCTTTGACTTTTAATCGTCGTTACAGTTATTCAGAATGGGTTAAACCCGATCTTTTCGAATAACTCGAGTATCTTTATTGTCAACTGATATGTAAACATATCATATGCCCCATTCCAATCCAGAAAATTCTTTTAATCCAATATTCTTTACTCTGGGAAAGGTTGTTAGGGAATGCAGATCTTAAGGCAAAACAAACACTAGAGGGGGTGAGTAGTGTTTATAAGGAATTTATGAAAAATCTTAAACTTAATTGATCTACTATATGAATCATACACACCAGCGATGATCACAAACACAGAATCAAACACTGACAAAGAAATAAGCAAATATAAAATGCAGAAATAGAAAGAACACACAGGATTTTATACTGGTTCAAATTACTCCTACGTCCAGTCCTACGCAACGCTGGATTGTGTAGAGTTTTATTATTATCAATATCCAAGTACAATCCCCTTGACTTCACGGCTACAAGGTTAACACCGATTCCACCACCCTTGATTTCATGGCTACAAGTTTAACACTTCCACCACCCTTGATTTCACGGCTACAAGGTTAACACCGCCCTCTTTCCTTGATTCAGGGCTATAAGGAACGCACCATTTCCCAAACAATTCCCAAATGATTACAACAGCCCCAGAACTCTTCAATAGCACTTCAATTCAGAGAGTATTTGATAGAGATTGAGAAGAGAAAAAGTTTGATATAATTCAAGTAGAAATCGACAAAGTATAAGTGTAGAAATCAAGAAAACGATGTATATTAATGGTGGTATGAGTAAGGGTGAAGATGAAGAAGAAGAATGATTAAATAATTCGAAATCAGTCCATGTTTATAGTGTCTCAATGGTTGCAACGTTTCTGAAACGTTACAAACAGTGAAAAGACACGTCCTTTCAATTTCGAAAAAAATGACCTGTAACGTCCCGGGGAAAAATTCGACGCTCGAATTTTTGACAATAATACATAAACCATATTACTTGCCAAAAACCCCAGTATCGAATCCCAGATTGTTAGTAGAAAGAAATTAGAGGATGAGAATAGAAAGAAAGAATATTAGAATAGAAGAAAGAAGAAGAACACCACATCAGAATCTCATAGCGGAACAGATAAAATATAATATCACAAATCTTTTTATACAAAATAACTGTATATACATACCAACCATCTGAGTACAACATATATCAGACACAGCGGAATAATAACTTTATATAACTAGCGGTGAAGCCTCCTGCTTCCATCTCCCGAAATTCCAAGCAAAACCTAACCTGGAAATATACTCAGTCTGACCCGAGCACATTTGAAGCAAAGCAAAATACACCGGGTCAATCTGGAATAATTTCAGTGATAAATTCACGGCACAAACAACTTGTTTAACTTTGGAAAATCCTTTATGAAATCAAAGGTAATAGTAAGACCAGCCCACACATAAACACGGACGGTTTTTACCTTACTATAACCCAAAACATTTTTGAAATCATAGCTTATTCTGATATTATCATAGTGTCTAAATACAAGTAAATAACAATCTAGCAGTACGCTTGCATCTCACGCTCCACATATATAGTATACAAACCAAAACCGCGGGTGCTTATTGGAGACTGGGTTCCAACTATGACAAGGTATGGGACCACCTGCCGATAGTGTATCTCTAGAGGTGAATACACTGGGTTCAACAAGAACGTCTTGCAACCCGGCCCACACATGACCGACCACTCATTTCGCTTGAGTGTATCGAATGTATATCACCAACGGTTGGGATCAGCAACCGTTTCCCGAAAAGGGACAGCATCGAAATGGATTAAAGAAGCAAATGGGATTTCTCTAGATAGGTGATTATACACCGTAATGGGAGCGACCCACATAGCCATGTCGCCTTTCCGAGTATTGTCATTTCCCGGTTGATGAGGCTTGAGGTCAGAATTCCTTTTCGAACACCTGGCCACCATTCACTTTGAATGCCACATCGTCAGATCCATCAGATATCACTAATTGACGTCCACAAAAATACTCTAGTTGGGAGCTAACCGACTATGATACGTTTGAAGAAATCAACGTACGTGGTCTTTTGGAAATACTTTGTCAGACATTCGTCCATACAAGTCATCCAGGAACAGGATGAGCCGAAGGTACCCTCCTACCGCATCCTTATATAGGAATCACCCCAAGGATCGGTAGCGAGTAGTCCTTGCAATCCGTAAAATCTCAACCACGACCGAATCACATCAGAATACCTCTGCGTTGCAACACAGAGGATATTCGACAAGTAATCCTTCTGCTTACGAAGATCCACGGTCTTCAATTGCTCCGTCTTCAATCGACGTCTTCACGTATTTGCTGGTCGGAATGGTTTTCGAATATAAATTCGATCCCGGTCCTTCCGTACCAACAACCGTATTGGTCTAGTTTGATAGTCGGTGATTTAACTATCAAATAACAATCGTGTGAATAAAATAAGTTTATTGATTCAGTACTTCACATGACTTGGCCTGTTAAAATATATTTAACAAAATCGTTAATAACTTATAATTCTTCCTATATATTCAAACATTATTCTGATTTAATTATAACAAAGCTATTTTACATATTTCCGAGTATGTATATATACATATACTCAGCTTTCCATTTCCTTTAGGAATATCGATATATTTCTTCAAAACCATTTTCCCCCTTTTCTTATTTTCGGCACCTCGATCTATATATATATATATATATATATATATATATATATATATATATATATATTGTACTTAACTGTATAAAACAAATTTCCAATTCTGATATGGAAAAGCAAGTGTCGACTTATATAATTTAAAACCAAATATTCTTATTTACATTGTAACTAACATTTTAGTATTTTTCATATTCCAAAATCTCGCACTTATATTCAATACTTCTCATGTTGGATATCACATTGATTACAACACCTTTTACTCGTTTCAAACTAATATCATTCCTCGATAATAACGAAGCCGTTCAAGTTGGGGTATTTTATTTACCTCTCAGACCTTGATCGACAAGTTCTTATCTCAGAATGAATACCAGTTCGTAACTTAAACCCTCATAAGAACTTGTTTACCATCTCGATTTCAAAATTTGGTTTTATAAACCGTTTCTTACATTTGAAATCCTCTCTTCGGTATAACCTCTTTACTCAATTCGTTTAATTAAGTCTTTACCAATAATACCACCTTTTACTTAAACCATAATTTCACTTATAACCTTTGGATTTTAATAAAATCCCGCGTCCAATAATCTATTTTCATTTATTCGAAATCCATATAATAAACTTTTATCTCGGATTATATAATTAAAATCCGCTTAACACCTCCTTTAAATAAGACTTGTTAATTTGGATTTTTATTTCAAAAATCCATTACCAATATTTAACACAAAACTACTACATGTATTTTTCTTTGCGGTGTTTCGCTTAATCCAATTTAAGGTCATCATTTTGGTTTAAAGACCCTTCTTAAACCTTGCTTGGATTTCTCTTATCACTTATACAAATCCCTTTGCGCTCTTTTCACCACTTGGCCTAGATCCCATTCTAAAACCATTACCACATTTTAGTCTATTTTTAACCTATTAACCACCTTCCTAAAAATGATTTCATTCCATTTGAATTCGCCTTACTTAATTAAAAAAAACATTAAGTAAAACCTTATTTGAATTTCCACATTCACTTATAAAATCTCATTTTCAAATCTCGTTTGAAAACTAGGATTTTACATCCCTTTATAAAGCTCTTACCGCCCCTTTGATCAAACCATATCGCTACTTCATTACTTTTTAATTGAATTCCAATTAAAGTTATCGCTTTAATTATTATTAATTAAAATAATAATTAAATATTAAAAATAGTTAACTTTGCTATTAAATAGAATCATTATCATTCTAAAAGCTTATTAACTATTTAATTAACTTTATTAACACTAACCAATTCGATAATTTCTTTAATTATAGTTAATCGAAGATTAACTAATATTTAACACTAAACAATTCAAAAATCTCCTTAAGTTATAGTTAATCGGAGATTAACTAATATTTTACACCATTCGTTTATCTTAACAAATATTCAATAAATTTAACCCAAATGAATTCAATTATAAACTTTCAATTAAAGCGGTGGATTTTGTCAACCGTACATATCAGTTAACTATTAACAGATTTCATTTGTCATTTCCTCGTTTTAAATTAATTAAACCACTTAATTAATTTAAAAAATGTCATTTAATTATTTTAAAAACAATTATTCTATTTTTCCAACACATAGGTAATTTTTTTGGCTCTCTAGCTTTTAGCACATGTACCAATCATACGATCTTACTACATAAAACCGTTAAAATGATTTCTTTTATAAACTCGATTAAAATATTTATTTATAAAATTCTAATTTAATTACTTGTATAAAATAACTAAAAAGCTTTAATTTAGTTATAAAGTAATTTATAACTTTAAACTTGCATCAACTCACCGAACGGTAGAACGACGTCTAAAACTATTCATTTCAGGCCATTCACTGCCAACTACTCAATCAACACTGTCGATTGATCTTAAATACAACACAGATGAATATCCATTCAACCATCACGTTCAAACAGGTTTTACTACCATTTGGGGATCAATTCAGTTCATATATCAACATTATAAAAACAAACAACATATGTAATATCTGAGGAATCCGGTCGGATCCCTCCAACCTGTTCTTCCCTGCATTACAGCTCGTTATAACATTTGATAATAATATATGAGATAAATTTCAATAATCTACCAAGCTTACCCCATGGAATCACTCAGTGCATAAAGCATACGACATCTGCTACTGTCAATCACTAGACCCACCGAAGTAGTGACGGAGTTCGACTTGTACGACTGCTGCTACTACCAAGCTTACCCCATGGAATCACGACTAAATCCTTGCAAATGACCCCACTTCATTGGTCCTTAGCCCTTTTAGTCGTACCTAGGCCACTGTGGCCCTGAGTCCGTTCACATACCTCCCATACATAGTGATTCAAAGTTACAAACATCGACAACCCCTTTGCACACGTCCCGCAGCAAAGCCCAACTCATGAAGTGAACTCGTTGGTTCCCATCTGGATCCTGAGCTCTAACTTCCATTTGGACTATCTTTGCATCTCGGGTTTTGGTCTTCTCCGGATCGCCGAACTTCATCGGATCACTGGACTCCATCGGATCGCTGGACTTCATCGGATCGTCGGATCGCTGGACTCCGTCGGATCGCTGGACTTCATCGGATCGCTGGACTCCATCGGATCGCTGGACTATATCGGATCGCTGGACTTCATCGGATCGCTAGACTTCATCGGATCGCTAGACTTCCATCGGATCGCTGGACTATATCAGATCGCTGGACTTCATCGGATCGCTAGACTTCTATCGGATCACTAGACTATATCGGATCGCTGGACTTCATCGGATCGCTAGACTTCATCGGATCGCTAGACTTCCATCAGATCGCTAGACAGGGGGGCTAACCGTTTTCTGCACAATTTCCTGCGACTGTTTTTACGCCATTCGACGGCGTTTTTGACCAATCTAACACTTCTAGACAATCACAAAGCATACTATACAGTCATAGCAACATGTATAATCATTCACAAACATCAAAACAATAATTTGATAGGTTAAAATGGATCAAACATAGCCAAAATCCCATATTTTCCCTTAAGCATGTTTAACAACAACCAATGATAGGATTAACAAAACTCAACCAAATCAACTCAAATTTCTAACAGAGGTCTAAAACATTATTTAAGAATTTATAAATATTTTTCCAGAATTTATTTGTGTATAAATTCGCTAATTACCACTAATCACCCTGATTAACTGTAATTAGTGTCAAAACAATGCTAATCACTCACCTTTGCCACAAATAAAACTCAGATTTGAAAATATCATTATATGGGCGCGAATACCAATCTAACACAGCAGTTCTACCTTGGTTCTCGTGCTAATCCTCCTTGGTTTGATGTTGCTAAGCTTAATCCTTGATTAGAAAATGATTAGAGGTGATTTGGGGATGTTTTAGAGGTTGGAGGCCACTGTTAGAACTTTCTAAGGTGTTTGTGGCGGCTGGGAAATGACTAAAACCGAAATCCCTAGCCCTAGAAGTCCTTAAATACCCTTAATCCCGAAATCCCCCATTGGGTCTAGCTGTTAATTACCCGGTTAAGCCCAATTAGCTGAAATTAACCCTCTAAACCTTAATTCAGCCATATCTCCCAAACGGTAAGTCCGTTTGGCTATTATGACCACTCTACGGAAAGAGAAACCATCATCCGGAGCTAATGGAAGTGATTTCAACTCAAAATTCCTCTCCAGTCAAAAGTTATGGACGAAACAAGACCAACTAGAGGCAAAACGGTCATTTAAAAATCTACAAAAATTATGAACATGGGAAATGACCCCAATAGTCGTTTCCCAAAAGTACACGACCATACGACTTACTAAGAAAAAGAAATAAATATTCTACGATCTTCCGATGTGTAGAATGCGGGTCGTTACATTCTCCCCCCCTTAAGAAATTTCATCCCCGAAATTCCCTAACCCAAAACACACAAAGGTACCCCGCATGCCTACCAGCCATTTACAAACAATCAAACATGCATAACAAACAAAACAAACATATCCTAGCATGCAGAATAACTATATTGATGTATAAAACCTTACCAGGCAAAGAGTTCTGGATACTTCCTCCTTATGTCCTCCTCTGTTTCCCATGTACAGTCTTTCTCATCATCACCCCACTGGACTTTGACTAGTTTCACCGCCTTCCTTCGAAGCTGCTTCGTATCGTTCCCAACGATACGCATAGGCCTGCGGTTCCCAACCACCTCAGGTTCAACCTCGATAACATCCAGCTGATCAGGTGAAATAGCCATATCGGGGTCATGCACAAACTTTCTTAACTGGGAAACATGAAATACGTTGTGAACTCCCGCCATCTTGTCTGGTAACTCAACTTTATATGCTAAACTTCCAACTTGCTCCACTACCGGGAATGGGCCAACAAACCTTGGTGCCAACTTTCCTCTTCTACCAAATCGAATCACATTCTTTAAAGGAGAAATCTTGACAAATACCAAATCTCCAACTGAGAACTTCAAATCTCTACGTCTTTTATCAGCATAACTTTTCTGTCTATCTTAGGCAGCCTTCATTCGTTGTCGAATAACCTTAATCTTCTCTGAAGTTTCTCTTACAACTTCGGGTCCGAGTACAAACTTCTCACCTGTTTCCAACCAGCATGATAGTGAGTTACACGGTCTTCCATACAAAGCTTCAAATGGAGCCATACCAATACTGGATTGATAACTGTTATTATATGCAAACTCTACTAGATGTAAATGGTCATCCCATGATCCACCAAAATCCAATATGCAAGCTCTCAAAAGATCTTCTAATACTCGATTCAACCTCTCTGTCTGACCGTCTGTTTGAGGATGATACGCAGTACTGAGATGTAGTTCTGATCCTAACGCCTCTTGTAAACTCTTCCAAAACCCACTAGTAAACAACGGGTCTCGGTCACTCACAATGCTTTTAGGTACCCCATGAAATCTCACTACCCAATTCATATACAGCTCAGCCAACTTAGCTGCCGTTCTGTTTGACTTGACTAGTATAAACCTTGCGCTCTTAGTCAAACGATCAACAATCACCCAAATGCTATCATGGCCCGATCTAGTCCTCGGTAAACCATCGATGAAATCCATGGAAACTTGTTCCCATTTCCATTCGGGAATCTCTAACAGTTGTAACAAACCACTAGGCTTCTTTTTGTCAGATTTAACTAGTTGACAATTCATGCATTTGAATATAAACTTCCCAACGTCTCTTTTCATCCCTTCCCAGTAGTAAATCTGCTTCATGTCTCGATACATCTTGTTACCACTGGGATGTATGGTCAACTTTGAGTGATGATGTAACACCCCACATTCGTTAGTGTCACTCACAAAGGGAATGCACTAAGTTCTATGGAGCATTTTGGGTAAAAGATGCAGATAAATTACAAGACAGACAGAAATTAAAACAGCGGAAAATAAAACTTTGCTTTATTGATAAAATAGTTTGTACAATGATTTCTTTACAATATCAGAGTATCATCTGTCTTACAAAATAAAGAAGCATAAAAACAACATTTATATTCCCCAATTTTAGCAAGAGCCAGCCATAGCATCTAAAAAGAGAATCCAAGCAAACTTCGACAAATCTTCAAGCTGGGAAAGAGTGGCAGTCCAACTTAACCTGAGCTAAACTATTCCCTCCTTTACTACCTGGGGGGGGGGGGAACGGAAGAAAAGAAGACGAAAGAAAACAGAGTCAGACATAAAGCCTGAGTAAGTTGAGTAACTTCTAGCATGTGAACATGGAAAAACAAAACAACATGAATTAACTGAATACAAGATTACACCATGCGATAGGGTCAACAAGATTTGACAAGGTAGTCACAAGATATGCTAAGATAAACTGGATACGCTCTAATACTTTCGCCGCTTCTCTATTTCCTTGTTACACTGGTTTCTATATCTCTGCACCACCTACTAGTGTCCCAACTAGTAACGATAACGTGATCCCAATCCCTGTAAATTTGGTTGCCTTTAGGCATACGTTTATTATTTAATTACCTAGATCTAATCTAGGGTTTTCTATCAAGTGCCTTCTAGATTCAACTAGACTTACGCTATTTTTCTGAATGCTTCTTGGATTCAGGGTTTATGCCACCTAGTTCCAAACTAGGGATTATGCTACCTGTCGAACGATGCCCTTTAGTCTAGGACACACCACATAGGGTGGTACATGTTCCTAGACTTTTCCCACGCATGTATCGCGAATCGTTATCGCTTGTCTAGATGCACATGTCCAGTAATGTGCGGTCCGAGTTCCGCTGTCAGGGCTACTCTAGAAATACGGAACTCGGTCGGGAGCTTTCAATATCTGCCGATGCCGATGCTAAGGTCTGTTTTTCCAGTGGCTATGGTCCCACTCGACCCCTCCCTCAACTAATGGAAGGCCACCCTTGTAAAATGAGAACTGTACGAAGGCCCCTATCTGCCCCACTAATTCTATGGCCAACAACACCCCGCTACCACAACTAGATAGCAAGTATGTGGTCCGTATGAGTCCTCCAGCCTTCCCGCTTCACGTGTCTCGCTTGACTGAAGATGGTAGGTAGACGACGAGTTGCTATCACAGGGCTTCCATCTTCCCGCCGAATCACGCTGGTCCATCCTAGTCTTTTGGTTGCCATATATTGCAACCAAGGCATACCCTTGGCTCTTCTACCGCAGACCTTAACCTCTGTGCGCCCAGGCGGATCATCTGCAGCCTCACAGAGGGATACCAAGAGTACCCTTATGTCCCCTCGAAGCCTCGGGCTTCGTATCCCAATTCGTTGGAGTCTTCTTTAAAATCAGATGGACGTCCGCTCCTTCGTGTTATACTAAGAATTACTACTTAGTTCTACTAACTAAGGTTTACCACTTAGTTTCCAAATTCCTTGTTTTCTTAACCAAGTTTTAATACTTAGTCCCCTTTTCAACTGAGGTTTACTACTTAGTTTTCTTTCTCGCCAGGTTGGATTGGTTAAGTGTCTTTAGTCGATTCAAGCTATCTTAACCCTCTTCCCTTATCCTGTTAAACTGGTTTAGTGTTATCCCTTTATGCTTTTTTTACTTAACCCTATTCATTTATCATATTCTGATGGTTAAGCGTTCAAGTTTACTTAACCCTATGGTCTAGTCCAGCTAACATATTAAATTGGCTAAGTGTATTACTTAACCCCAACCTCTAGTCCAATTAACATGTTAAATTGGCTAAGTGTATTAACTTTACTTAACCCCACCTTTTAGTCTAGTCAACATGTTAATTTGGCCAAGTATTCCCATGGACTTAACCCTCCCATTCTACCTTTAACTGTGCTAAGTTGGTTAAGTGTTCCTTAACCTTCCCATTCTAGCTTAACTGTGTTAAGTTGGTTAAATGTTCCTATGGACTTAACCTTCCCATTCTAGCTTAACTGTGTTAAGTTGGTTAAGTGTTCCTATGGACTTAACCCTCCCATTCTTGTTCTAGCTTTAATTAATAATTTAAAGCCGCAACCTCTCACATTAGACAGATATTGCTGCGGTTACTGGACGTGCCGGTCGGTTCCGGGCAGGTTTACACCGTAGCTCAGTCTAACCTCGGGTTAGGCATATTCATGTTTTCCAAGTTCAAAGGGTTTTTGATTAATTTCCAAATCTGGTTTTGAAAACAACCATCCCGTCCTTCGGATCAGTTAGGGATAGCCAGGGAGGGCAGGAAACTTGTAATTTCCAAACCCAAGCCTAGACACTATCCTCTCTGTCACCCTAGAACTTTCAGGTGTATATGTTATTCAAAGAGGAAAACCTTTCTTTTGTCCATACATGAATTGTCAACAATTTATCTTCAAAGTCCATTTTCCCTTTTTAAATAAACTTGGCCTATATCACTTTCATTTTGTCCTGCCCACTAGTATACTTATATTCTAGGCCCAAGTCCTAACCCAACTTGCAGTTCAGGCCATTTCCTATTTCATTGCCAAAACTAGATTAAATATCCTAGTTTATAATTTATGGCCAAAACTTTACCTACATGCAAGTTACATATTTTGTGGTAAATGAACAGTTTATTATTTATGACAAATTCTATAAGTAAATTTACTCCTAATTTACTTATTTCATTTTTACACTTTTAAATGTACATTGTCAAATTTATTATTATGGCCTGTTCTCTCTTATTTATCATATTTATACTTTTTGGTATGTAAATTATACCAAATTAAGTGTCACTAACCATAATTTATTCTAAACATGACAATTTCTCACAATTATGGCTAAATTCAAAATTGTGCTAATATACTCATTCCAAATCTTTAATTAACACAATTTTGATTTAACATTCCTAATTCACAGTTTATGGTAAGACTAGAATTATTATTCTAGTTTACATTTCATGCCTAAAATTTAGATTACTTGCTAATACTAAATTTAATATGTCAAACTTATCCAATTTGCATTCCTATGAACATGCCATAATACATATTCCCAATTTATGCCAATTTCCAAGCTTATAACTACATTTATGTTCATTTTCATATTTTTCCCAAATTGCATTCCCACCGTTCGTATAATCGTGATTTAACCTAGATTGTAAATAAATCTAGATTCGTAGAAAATAGGGAATGAACCAAAGATGCTATGAAATGGGATAATAACTGGCATAAAAGGTTTGGATAACGACGTAGGTTCAAGAATATGGATAGACCTAACTTAATAGGTAAATTCCCACGGTCTAAAACCAATAGATAGAATAGGTTCAAGAAAATGGGTAGACCTAACTGAATAGGTAAATTCCCACAGTCTAAAACCAAAGAAAACCAAGGAACAAATAAAATAGATAATCGGGTTTAGACCCAATTTCATAGCCATAAAACTTAAGCAACAATTTTCCTAATTATGAATCATAGGCAATAGTTTATGTTTCCAAATCCAAGGCATTGGCTTAGACAAAGAAATAATCCTCGTAGTCACAGTCACAGTCATAGGCAATGTTCATAGTTATAGGCAATGTTCATAGTCCAAAAGGGAAAATAATTCCCATAGTCATAAGTAATTGTTATAGGCAATGTCATAGTCATATGTTGTATGTCCCAAATCAAGGTTCATGTTCGTAATTCAAAGGCAATAGGTTCATGGTCATAGTTCTCATAATCATGATCACAGGCATAGGCATATCCTCTCTGTTCAATAGTCATAGGCCGTCAATCAAAGTCATAGTATGTTCTGGGCCATAGTCAAGAATTAGATCCAAAAACTTAAATAAACACAGATCTAAGTGAAGAGATTAGGCATTTTTCTTATATCCTTTTAATTTCATGTCACAAATAAAAATAAAACGTTCAAATCTAGAAATAACCAACTTACAGAAATTAGATCTAGAATAGAAGAACGGCGATGCTAAGATTCGTATGTCGTTGCTCGAGGTTTGTTGATTTAGCCTTTGAATTCTTTACTTTGATTTGAATCTTCTCTTGAACACGTTTGAGCAGCATCTCCATGTCTTGAATTTATATTTTATTTTAATTATTTAAGAAAATTTAGAGGAGGGGAAGAAGCCATGAATCTTAGCAGCATAAGGATAGAAGAGAATTGGTGCAAAGAGAATGAAGACTAGGGCTGTTTATATAGCTGTTCAAAACCTTATCATACACGCAGTGCTGAGTCAGCATTGGGTCCCACAAGCTATTTTGGCATAGAAATTTGAATTTCGAATGAATTGTTTTGGCGTAGAAGTTTGATTTTCGAACTTTTGAATTTATGGAATTTATTTAACTGTTTTATTCACATGAAATATTCTTATATGTATACAATTCCTCTAACGACCATTTTACGCGTATATATATACGCACAACTTTCATTTTATTTTCAAAATTCAAATGATGTTGCCATATTTCATTGACTATAGCCTTATCTTGAATTTTATCTTTCGTATACATATATTTTTGCATATATATATATATATTTATATTCTCATATGTATATATATATATATATATTTTCTTTATTTCCTTATATGTACGTTCTTATCCTTTCAAATTTTGAATTTGTATACGTACATATATTTGCATGTTCAGTTGGCCCTCTCTAAAAAAAAGATAAAAATTTATGCCGCCGCCGGGGTTCGAACCCCCGACCTCCATGCTACAAATCCAATGCCTTAACCAATTGAGCTACAAAGGCTTTTGTTAATAAGTCTTAGAACAATAATAATTATTGTTCTCTCCTTACTTCTCCTTTTCATGTTAGTTACAATACTTAAATTAAACAACTGCATGGATCTTTTTCTTTTAATTTTTCTTTTAAAAATTAATTATACTTTAATTTGTTAATTTACTGTTAATGAAAATTCGGGGTGTTACATTCTTCCCCACTTAAAAGGATTTCGTCCCCAAAATCTTCAAGTTAGGAAGAATGTGTCCTACCATCCAATCACCCATCTACTCAACCATTCAATCACAGGCATTCATCGTCCTTAAAAGGTTTCTAATTCTTTCATGTTCATATGCATAGTGTGTGTATATGTCCTCATCTAATGCAAAATCAGGCGGTCTACTGATTCAGTTGACCTCCTTAATGCAAATCATGTCAGTGCCATGCATCCAATATGTATGCAAATCCTAATGATACATATTATTTCTATATGAGTGCACAACCATTCACTCAAATGCAACATACATATGATAGCACATTAAGTTTAATTCACAAACAAATACATATGTGCGAATGTGATATGAAAGCGTCCGAACTGATCTAGTGCCTAATACGTATGCATATGCATTCACGAGCAACCATTAGCAACCACTCGCAACCATCAATCATAACATGTTTCAAATACATGTTTACATCCAAAAGAGTTTCTACCTAAAGATCGAAGATACGACCTAGAGGATATATTTTGGAAAGAGAGAAACAATTATGCGTAAAGCTCCTACAAAAAGAAATCAAGGGTGTACCCTTAAGAGAAAGGATATGATGCTAGTCTTCTTGAGCTTTACTCCATCGTATCTTAACCCATTTAACTCCACGATTGTGAAGTTTCTGACCTCTATTTCCAAAATAAACATAGGTTAACTATGATACCAAATGTACAATACCAAGATGGTTTGAGGTCTCTCCTCTTAGCTTATCCATCATGCCATAACTATAAGGGTCGAAAGGTCACTACGTGCTCTTTGGAGTGCCTGCCACAACTATTCATCTCTCACGCAAACCATCCAAACCGAACTCGACATTCCTCAAGTACAAGCCCCAAAGGCCTAAACCAATATCAGACAAGCACCCAAGGAATATCTCCCCCGAATTTAGACGATTTACGTGAGATGATATAAGAAAACTCAATAGCTATTCTCAAATCCTAATAACCAAAAATAAATGGGTCGAACCACCCACTGGATTTGAGACCAATTGGGATCTTTCACTATACAAGTACTATGGTGCAGAGACCCAACTATGGAAGTGGATATGAACAAATGAGAAGCGCTAGAACCTAAGGAAATAGTACGAACAGGAAACCAGACTCTTCCAACCGGACTACCTTTCTCCTAGGTACACTTGGTGGCGAAAGCATGTACTTGTCCTTCTGAAAATCTCGTCCTCGTTCTTGCCCTTGTCCTTAAGTATATGCCCTATCATACCTTAGTAAAGATATTTCCTCTTGTCTTAGGTTTTGTAATTCCTTCCTCCTTTGTGAGCTAAATCTGCATCCATGTATTCCTCATCCTAGGGTTGTGCTCCCTAGCCAAACTCCTCATCCCCTTCCGTGTGTAGTCATGTTAACAAATCTCTCGAAAACAGCCTCCATCATCCGGAAAACCCTATAAGCTTCGAAAGAAAACTGCTCGTAGATGAAACAACTACGGCTATGGATGGAAGCCGGGCACTACTTTGCCCTTCGATGAGGTTACCTTCCAGAAAGCCAGGAGCCCCAGAGACTCAAGAAAGAAGGAGACAAGAATTTAAACAGAGGAAGAGAAGATAGTGCGTATGGCTTTTGGGGAATATACTTTTAAACAAATCTTTTCTTCTGAAAATGCTTCTTTAAAAACTGTTTTGAAAATAATTTTTCAAATCCTTTATCTGATCTGGTAACCTTCAGCTCTGATACCACGTGTAACACCCCACATCCGTTAGTGTCACTCACAAAGGGAATGCACTAAGTTCTGTGGAGCATTTTGGGTAAAAGATGCAGATAAATTACAAGACAGACGAAATTAAAACAGCGGAAAATAAAACTTTGCTTTATTGATAAAATAGTTTGTACAATGATTTCTTTACAATATCAGAGTATCATCTGTCTTACAAAATAAAGAAGCATAAAAACAACATTTATATTCCCCAATTTTAGCAAGAGCCAGCCATAGCATCTGAAAAGAGAATCCAAGCAAACTTCGACAAATCTTCAAGCTGGGAAAGAGTGGCAGACCAACTTAACCTGAGCTAAACTATTCCCTCCTTTACTACCTTGGGGGGGGGGAACGGAAGAAAAGAAGACGAAAGAAAACAGAGTCAGACATAAAGCCTGAGTAAGTTCAGTAACTTCTAGCATGTGAACATGGAAAAACAAAACGACATGAATTAACTGAATACAAGATTACACCATGCGATAGGGTCAACAAGATTTGACAAGGTAGTGACATGATATGCTAAGATAAACTGGATACGCTCTAATACTTTCGCCGCTTCGCTATTTCCTTGTTATACTGATTTCTATATCTCTGCACCACCTACTAGTGTCCCAACTAGTAACGATAACGTGATCCCAATCCCTGTAAATTTGGTTGCCTTTAGGCATACGTTTATTATTTAATTACCTAGATCTAATCTAGGGTTTTCTATCAAGTGCCTTCTAGATTCAACTAGACTTACGCTATTTTTCTGAATGCTTCTTGGATTCAGGGTTTATGCCACCTAGTTCCAAACTAGGGATTATGCTACCTGTCGAACGATGCCCTTTAGTCTAGGACACACCACCTAGGGTGGTACATGTTCCTAGACTTTTCCCACGCATGTATCGCGAATCGTTATCGCTTGTCTAGATGCACATGTCCAGTAATGTGCGGTCCGAGTTCCGCTGTCAGGGCTACTCTAGAAATACAGAACTCGGTTGGGAGCTTTCAATATCTGCCGATGCAGATGCTAAGGTCTGTTTTTACAGTGGCTATGGTCCCACTCGACCCCTCCCTCAACTAATGGAAGGCCACCCTTGTAAAATGAGAACTGTACGAAGGCCCCTATCTGCCCCACTAATTCTATGGCCAACAACACCCTGCAACCACAACTAGATAGCAAGTATGTGGTCCATATGAGTCCTCCAGCCTTCCCGCTTCACGTGTCTCGCTTGACTGAAGATGGTAGGTAGACGACGAGTTGCTATCACAGGGCTTCCGTCTTCCCGCCGAATCACGCTGGTCCATCCTAGTCTTTTGGTTGCCATATATTGCAACCAAGGCATACCCTTGGCTCTTCTACCGCAGACCTTAACCTCTATGCGCCCAGGCGGATCATCTGCAGCCTCACAGAGGGATAACAAGAGTACCCTTACGTCCCCTCGAAGCCTCAGGCTTCGTATCCCAATTCGTTGGAGTCTTCTTTAAAATCAGATGGACGTCCGCTCCTTCGTGTTATACTAAGAATTACTACTTAGTTCTACTAACTAAGGTTTACCACTTAGTTTCCAAATTCCTTGTTTTCTTAACTAAGTTTTACTACTTAGTCCCCTTTTCAACTGAGGTTTACTACTTAGCTTTCTTTCTTGCCAGGTTGGATTGGTTAAGTGTCTTTAGTCGATTCAAGCTATCTTAACCCTCTTCCTTTATCCTGTTAAACTGGTTAAGTGTTATCCCTTTATGCTTTTTTTACTTAACCCTATTCATTTATCATATTCTGATGGTTAAGCGTTCAAGTTTACTTAACCCTATGGTCTAGTCCAGCTAACATATTAAATTGGCTAAGTGTATTACTTAACCCCAACCTCTAGTCCAATTAACATGTTAAATTGGCTAAGTGTATTAACTTTACTTAACCCCACCTTCTAGTCTAGTCAACATGTTAATTTGGCTAAGTATTCCCATGGACTTAACCCTCCCATTCTAGCTTTAACTGTGCTAAGTTGGTTAAGTGTTCCTTAACCTTCCCATTCTAGCTTAACTGTGTTAAGTTGGTTAAATGTTCCTATGGACTTAACCTTCCCATTCTAGCTTAACTGTGTTAAGTTGGTTAAGTGTTCCTATGGACTTAACCCTCCCATTCTTGTTCTAGCTTTAATTAATAATTTAAAGCCGCAACCTCTCACATTAGACAGATATTGCTGCGGTTACTGGACGTGTCGGTCGGTTCCGGGCAGGTTTACACCGCAGCTCAGTCTAACCTCGGGTTAGACATATTCATGTTTTCTAAGTTCAAAGGGTTTTTGATTAATTTCCAAATCTGGTTTTGAAAACAACCATCCCGTCCTTCGGATCAGTTAGGGATAGCCAGGGAGGGCAGGAAACTTGTATTTTCCAAACCCAAGCCTAGACACTATCCTCTCTGTCACCCTAGAACTTTCAGGTGTATATGTTATTCAAAGAGGAAAACCTTTCTTTTGTCCATACATGAATTGTCAACAATTTATCTTCAAAGTCCATTTTCCCTTTTTAAATAAACTTGGCCTATATCACTTTCATTTTGTCCTGCCCACTAGTATACTTATATTCTAGGCCCAAGTCCTAACCCAACTTGCAGTTCAGGCCATTTCCTATTTCATTGCCAAAACTAGATTAGATATCCTAGTTTATAATTTATGGCCAAAACTTTACCTACATGCAAGTTACATATTTTGTGGTAAATGAACAGTTTATTATTTATGACAAATTCTATAAGTAAATTTACTCCTAATTTACTTATTTCATTTTTACACTTTTAAATGTACATTGTCACATTTATTATTATGGCCCGTTCTCTCTTATTTATCATATTTATACTTTTTGGTATGTAAATTATACCAAATTAAGTGTCACTAACCATAATTTATTCTAAACATGACAATTTCTCACAATTATGGCTAAATTCAAAATTGTGCTAATATACTCATTCCAAATCTTTAATTAACACAATTTTGATTTAACATTCCTAATTCACAGTTTATGGTAAGACTAGAATTATTATTCTAGTTTACATTTCATGCCTAAAATTTAGCTTACTTGCTAATACTAAATTTAATATGTCAAACTTATCCAATTTGCATTCCTATGAACATGCCATAATACATATTCCCAATTTATGCCAATTTCCAAGCTTATAACTACATTTATGTTCATTTTCATATTTTTCCCAAATTGCATTCCCACCGTTCGTATAATCGTGATTTAACCTAGATTGTAAATAAATCTAGATTCGTAGAAAATAGGGAATGAACCAAAGATGCTATGAAATGGGATAATAACTGGCATAAAAGTTTTGGATAACGACGTAGGTTCAAGAATATGGGTAGACCTAACTTAATAGGTAAATTCCCACGGTCTAAAACCAATAGATAGAATAGGTTCAAGAACATGGGTAGACCTAACTGAATAGGTAAATTTCCACAGTCTAAAACCAAAGAAAACCAAGGAACAGATAAAATAGATAATCGGGTTTAGACCCAATTTCATAGCCACAAAACTTAAGCAACAATTTTCCTAATTATGAATCATAGGCAATAGTTTATGTTTCCAAATCCAAGGCATTGGCTTAGACAAAGAAATAATCCTCGTAGTCACAGTCACAGTCATAGGCAATGTTCATAGTCATAGGCAATGTTCATAGTCCAAAAGGGAAAATAATTCCCATAGTCATAAGTAATTGTTATAGGCAATGTCATAGTCATATGTTGTATGTCCCAAATCAAGGTTCATGTTCGTAATTCAAAGGCAATAGGTTCATGGTCATAGTTCTCATAATCATGATCATAGGCATAGGCATATCCTCTTTGTTCAATAGTCATAGGCCGTCAATCAAAGTCATAGTATGTTCTGGGCCATAGTCAAGAATTAGATCCAAAAACTTAAATAAACACAAATCTAAGTGAAGAGATTAGGCATTTTTCTTATATCCTTTTAATTTCATGTCACAAATAAAAATAAAACGTTCAAATCTAGAAATAACCAACTTACAGAAATTAGATCTAGAATAGAAGAACGGCGATGCTAAGATTCGTATGTCGTTGCTCGAGGTTTGTTGATTTAACCTTTGAATTCTTCACTTTGATTTGAATCTTCTCTTGAACACGTTTGAGCAGCATCTCCATGTCTTGAATTTATATTTTATTTTAATTATTTAAGAAAATTTAGAGGAGGGGAAGAAGCCATGAATCTTAGCAGCATAAGGATAGAAGAGAATTGGTGCAAATAGAATGAAGACTAGGGCTGTTTATATAGCTGTTCAAAACCTTATCATACACGCAGTGCTGAGTCAGCATTGGGTCCCACAAGCTATTTTGGCGTAGAAATTTGAATTTCGAATGAATTGTTTTGGCGTAGAAGTTTGATTTTCGAACTTTTGAATTTATGGAATTTATTTAACTGTTTTATTCACATGAAATATTCTTATATGTATACAATTCCTCTAACGACCATTTTACGCGTATATATATACGCACAACTTTCATTTTATTTTCAAAATTCAAATGATGTTGCCATATTTCATTGACTGTAGCCTTATCTTGAATTTTATCTTTCGTATACATATATTTTTGCATATATATATATATATATTTATATTCTCATATGTATATATATATATATATTTTCTTTATTTCCTTATATGTACGTTCTTATCCTTTCAAATTTTGAATTTGTATACGTACATATATTTGCATGTTTAGTTGGCCCTCTCTAAAACAAAGATAAAAATTTATGCCGCCGCCGGGGTTCGAACCCCCGACCTCCATGCTACAAATCCAATGCCTTAACCAATTGAGCTGCAAAGACTTTTGTTAATAAGTCTTAGAACAATAATAATTATTGTTCTCTCCTTACTTCTCCTTTTCATGTTAGTTACAATACTTAAATTAAACAACTGCATGGATCTTTTTCTTTTAATTTTTCTTTTAAAAATTAATTATACTTTAATTTGTTAATTTACTGTTAATGAAAATTCGGGGTGTTACAGATGACATTCTCTAAGCACTTCATCCCTCAATCCATCTATGTTGGGCACAACTAATCTTCCATTCTTTCGAAGCCATCCATCTCGATCAAGTCCATACTTGTTCATCTCCTCATCGATACCCATCTCTAGCTTGGAGATGATTTCCAATAGATTAGGATCGTCCCTCTGCTTGGAACCAATCCGCTCAATCAAAGTGGGCCTGATCGTCAAATTTGCTAACATCACTGGATCTAGTTCGCACTTTGGTCTGAAATCATACCCTGCGATATATTCCAATTGCTTTCATTCTAAAAACATAGCCCCTAAACTGGCATGTCTCCTACTCAAGGCATCGGCTACCGCATTACCCTTGCCTGGTGTGTATGCGATATCAAAATCATATGAAGCCAAGAACTCTAACCATCTCTGTTGACGGAGATTTAAATCCTTTTGAGAGAAGAGATACTTTAACGACTTATGATCGGTAAACAACTCAAATCTTTCTCCCAAGAGGTAGTGTCTCCACATCTTCAATGCGAATACAATCGCTGCCAATTCTAAATCATAGGTAGGATATCTTTTCTCGTGCGGTTTCAGTTGCCGACTTGCATAAGCTACAACCCTACCTCCTTGCATCAATACAACACCTAGCCCGGTACCACAGGCATCTGTGTATACCGTCATCTCTTCATTCCCCTTAAGAATGACAAACACTGGTGCGCTCGTCAACTTTTCCTTTAGACTCCTAAATGCATACTCGCACTTCTCGTCCCAAACAAAAGCTTGGTTCTTCTTGGTCAACTGAGTCAACGGCGTTGCTATCTTGGAGAAGTCTTGGATGAACTTATGATAATATCCAGCTAACCCCAAGAAACTTCTTACGTCTGTTGCATTCTTGGGCGTAGACCAATCTTGCACCGTAGCCACTTTAGCAGGGTCCACAGCGATACCATTCTCTGAAACAACATGGCCCAAGAACCTCACTTCTTTCCTCCAGAAGTGACACTTAGAAAACTTCGCTTTCAGTTGGTGTTTCCTCAACACCTCCATCACTGTCTCCAAATGTCCCTTGTGTTCTTCCTCGTTCCTCGAGTAAACCAGAATATCATCCACGAACACAAGAACAAACTTATTCAACTAATCTCTGAATACCCTATTCAAAAGATCCACAAAATATGTTGGGGCATTGGTCAGCCCAAATGGCATAACCAACCACTCATAAAATCTAGACGGCGTCCGAAATGCCGTTTTAGCTATACTTTCAGCTTCCACTCTAAGCTGATGAAAACCTGTCGCGAGATCCAACTGAGAAAACACTCTCGCTCCACTCAACTGATCAAACAAATCATCTATCCGCGGCAGAGGATACTTATTCTTCCTCGTCACTTTATTCAATTCGCGGTAGTCTACACACAATTGAAGGGAACCATCCGCCTTGGTAGCAAACACAACTGGTGCTCCCCATTCAGAAACACTCCTTCTGATAAATCCCTTCTTCAAAAGATCGCTGACTTGCACCCCGAGATCTCGCTGCTCCCTTGGTGCCATACGATGAAGTGGCATCACTATAGGTCTGGAATCTTTCACTAAATCAATACGGAACTCAATCTCTCGGTGTGGTGGAAGCCCGGTCACTTCCTCGAAGACGTCCGGATACTGGCCAACCACGGGCAAACCTGACAACTCATCATGCGGGATGTCGAGGGAATTTAGAAAATTAGCCATTACCCCCTCACTGGGTAGACCACCAAACACTACCCTCCGCCCATCATCCGCTCTAACTGTCACCAACAAGCCCTCACAGTCTACCACCACCCCGTATCTTTGGAGCCAATCGAAATAATGCCAAACCCAGTAAAGCCCAAAACAAAGCAATCACAAACAAACATGCGTCCATGACTCGATAAGACCACATTACGGCAAATCATACTAAGGCTAGTCGAACCACCAATCGGATTCGTCACTACTAAAGGTCTATTAACTATCTCGGGTTCCAATCCCAACCTATCTACCAGGTCACTAGATATGAAGGAACTGGAAGCTCCGGTATCAAACAAAACTCTAACAGGAACATCATAAACAGAAAGCATACCTTGGATAACAACATTCTTTCCCTTCTCCGCCGTAGTTGGGGCATTCGACGAAGAAGGAATGGCATTGATGGCATATGCTTTCACTATCTGCTTCTCTTTCAAAGGTTGCGGACATTTATCCTTTTGATGTCCCACTTGGCCACAGTTAAAGCACTTCCTATCCGCTGGCTTGGCCCGACACTCTTTGGCATAGTGGCCCTTCTTTCCATAGCTGAAGCACTCAACGTCTTTCTTATTCTTTTTCTTGTGGCCATCCTTGGTCTGATTCTGCTTTCTCTTATTCTGGGAACCATTCTTGCCTCCACCGCTTGCTTGCGACTTTGGCTCCTCTGCTGATGTAACCTCGGTCTTCGACTTAGGGTATAGGCTCTCTGATCTCAAAGCTTTTCCCACAATCGATTCAAACGTCTCATCGATGTGGTTAATAAGCCTTTCCCCCAAGTATCCATCCAAACCAGTTATGAATTTTTCATTCTTCTTCTCATCGGTATCAATCAAAGATAATCCATATTTTGACAGAGTATCGAACTCAGCAACATACTCTGAAACTGCCATTCCGTTCTGCTTAAGCTCCAGAAACTTCCTAAACAATTCTGACTTCTGAGCAGCTGGTATAAACTTATCGCTAAAGCGAGCCTTAAACTGATCCCAAGTAATCTGATCCTCGGGAGTAGCTGCCTTGATAGCATTCCACCAATTCATTGCCCGTCCGTGCAGCTGACGGGATGCTAGCCTTCTCTTCATCACATCCTCGATACCCAAGTCTTCGAAGATACGGTCGCAGCTATCCAACCAATCCTGAACATCTGTAGCCGACTCCGTTCCATGGAACGACTTCCCGCTAAGACTAGTGTAATCCTTACAAAGCTTGGCGAAGTCAGCCCTAGGCGCCTGCACTACTGGACCTCCACCACCATTAGCAGCATTAGGAGCTGCTCCTTGCACATCCCTGATCATCTCTCTCATGAAGGTAGTGAACATTGCCCTCATGTCATGGGCATCCCTATCATTACCCCTTGGCCCGTTGTTCCTCAAGTTTCGGCTCATCGTCTTATCTGTAAAGAGAAACGATTAACCATCTCCATAGTGGTGCAAGTGTAGTGCGACTTCAACCTTAACTATACTAAAAGTATATATATATATATCTTTTGAAAACCAAAATAATCTCAAATACGCGCTCTCATATATGTATACTAACTCTCCCTGACGATTTCCCTAGGTGAACTACGCAACCTAGAGCTCTGATACCAAGGGTGACGGCCCGCCCCGCACCAGCCGGCATTTCCTCCGAAGGTGCGCTGTACACATGCTCAGCTTGCACGGAACGGTCGCCAAAGAAAGGAAAGAAGGTGAAGAACTAACAAAGAAACCTGTAGAATGCCTCACAGCGCATGGAATAAAATATAATAACAACATACTTGACGTAAAACAGGAGAGACAGTATATAAGCCGAGAAACTAAAACCAACATCATCAGAGTAGCGGAAATCCAAAATATAGCTTATTACAACTTTCAAACTGTCTCTAAAGCAAAGAAAAAGAAAGGTACACTACTAATGCCCAAAGTAGTGACCGCAGCAATACAGGGAGAGTATGTATATATATATATATATATATATATATCATACGTGGAAGCCTCCTGCTTGTCTCCGATACAGCTACCCGTGCATCACCAGCTAACCTGTCTCTAGTCTGCTCGAATGAGCACCCAGGGTAATAAGAAGAGACATAAAACTCTGGGTCAGACAAAAAGTCTGGTATGAGCGATAAGCAGTTAAACAGAACAATAACAGGTATACTAAACCATACCTGAACCTGGACCTGCAACCAAAGAGTTAGCACTACATACTGTACAATACTCTAAGGTGCCACTAAACAAATGGTGTAAAGATAACGGGGGTGGGGGTGTATATGTCATAGTGAAAGCAAGCAATCAAGCATAGCAACCATCCTCACATCTCTCACTCAGTGCATAAAGCATACGACATCTGTTACTGTCAATCACTAGACCCACCGAAGTAGTGACGGAGTTCGACTTGTACGACTGCTGCTACTACCAAGCTTACCCCATGGAATCACGACTAAATCCTTGCAAATGACCCCACTTCATTGGTCCTTAGCCCTTTTAGTCGTACCTAGGCCACTGTGGCCCTGAGTCCGTTCACATACCTCCCATACATAGTGATTCAAAGTTACAAACATCGACAACCCCTTTGCACACGTCCCGCAGCAAAGCCCAACTCATGAAGTGAACTCGTTGGTTCCCATCTGGATCCTGAGCTCTAACTTCCTTTTGGACTACCTTTGCATCTAGGGTTTTGGTCTTCTCCGGATCTCCGGACTTCATCAGATCACTGGACTCCATCGGATCGCTGGACTTCATCGGATCGTCGAATCGTTGGACTCCGTCGGATCGCGGGACTTCATCGGATCGCTGGACTCCATTGGATCGCTAGACTCCATATGATCGCTAGACTCCATCGGATCGCTGGACTATATCAGATCGCTGGACTTCATCGGATCGCTAGACTTCATCAGATCGCTAGACTTCCATCGGATCGCTAGACTTCCATCGGATCGCTGGACTATATCGGGTCGCTGGACTTCATCGGATCGCTAGACTTCATCGGATCGCTAGACTTCCATTGGATCGCTGGACTATATCAGATCGCTGGACTTCATCGGATCGCTAGACTTCCATCGGATCGCTAGACGGGGGCTAATCGTTTTCTGCACAATTTCCTGCGACTGTTTTTACGCCATTCGACGGTGTTTTTGACCAATCTAACACTTCTAGACAATCACAAAGCATACTATACAGTCATAGAAACATGTATAATCATTCACAAACATCAAAACAATAATTTGATAGGTTAAAATGGATCAAACATAGCCAAAATCCCATATTTTCCCTTAAGCATGTTTAACAACAACTAATGATAGGATTAACAAAACTCAACCAAATCAACTCAAATTTCTAACAGAGGTCTAAAACATTATTTAAGAATTTATAAACATTTTTCCAGAATTTATTTATGTATAAATTCGCTAATTATCACTAATCACCCTGATTAACTGTAATTAGTGTCAAAACAATGCTAATCACTCACCTTGGCCACAAATAAAACTCAGATCTGAAAATATCTCTGTTTGGACGCGAATACCAATCTTACACAGCAGTTCTACCTTGGTTCTCGTGCTAATCCTCCTTGGTTTGATGTTGCTAAGCTTAATCCTTGATTAGAAAGTGATTAGAGGTGATTTGGGGATGTTTTAGAGGTTGGAGGCCATTGTTAGAACTTTCTAAGGTGTTTGTGGCGGCTGGGGCTGGGAAATGACTAAAACCGAAATCCCTAGCCCTAGCAGTCCTTAAATACCCTTAATTCCGAAATCCCCCATTGGGCCTAGCTATTAATTACCCGGTTAAGCCCAATTAGCTGAAATTAACCCTCTAAACCTTAATTCAGCCATATCTCCCAAATGGTAAGTCCGTTTGGCTATTATGACCACTCTACGGAAAGAGAAACCATCATCCGGAGCTAATGGAAGTGGTTTCAAGTCAAAATTCCTCTCCAGTCAAAAGTTACGGACGAAACAAGACCAACTAAGGGCAAAACGGTCATTTAAAAATGTACAAAATTTATGAACATGGGAAATGACCCCAATAGTCGTTTCCCAAAAGTACACGACCATACGACTTACTAAGAAAAAGAAATAAATATTCTACGATCTTCCGATGTGTAGAATGCGGGTCGTTACATTAGGGAAAACAAACAAAATAAACTTTGGGTCAGTCATGGGACTGGTATGAGTAAATTCCAATCATATCATTTACTTTGAAAATTCTTTTGAAACATAAGATAACAGTAAGACCAGCCCACACATAAACATGGACGGTTTTTACCTTACTATAACCCAAATTACTTTGATATCAAAACCAGTGATATTATGATAATGTCTAAACAAATAAATATCCAAGTAGCAGAACGCTTGCATCTCACGCTCCACATATATATAGTATAAAATCATAAACCGCAGGGCGCTTATTGGAGAATGGATTCCAACAGACATGGTATGGGAGCACCTTCCGAACAGTGTACTCTAGAGGGTATACACCTGGGTTCAACAAGAACATCTTGTAACCCGGCCACACATGACCGTCCACTCATTTAGCTTGAGTGTAACGAATATATTGCCACCCACGGTTGTTGGCCATCCAACCGTAATCCGAAGATACAGAATCGAAAAAGAAGAATAAATATGAATTTTCTCTAGATCGGTGACAATACACCCTTCTTGGGGATGACCCAACTAGTCATGCTGCCTAGCCTAACTTTTGTTACTTCCTGGTTGTGAGGCTAGAGGCTACGTCTATCTTCAGAACATCTGATCACCATTCACTTTGAATGCCACATCGTCAAATCCTTAATCACATATTGACTACACAAATGCACGTTGGGCGTAGAATAAAGAGAAGTTACCTTCTCCCCACCAACTTGGTATATTCGTAAAAATCAATGGCGTGACCGTTGGAAATACTCTGTCAGACACTCGTCCATACAAGTTGTCCTAGGACTGGACAAACAGAAAACACCATGCTGGAACTGGACGACCCTTGCATTTCACTCCGTCTTCAATTGCCTTTAGCATAATATAATTCGCAGCGCTTATGCCTATACGGGGTGGTTTCCGGATAATATATCCAACCGGTCTCTCTGTATTGACAACGATGGTCAAAACACTTCGATAGTCGGTTATTTAACTATCGAAGTAAAAGCAAACATTCATTCAAAGGTGAAACTAAACATCACACAACCATGGGCACTTTTTATTTAACATTCGTTTTTATTATTCAGATTCCCATATCTAACTAGATATTCCTCAAATCCCGTTTTAGCCCTTTTTACACTTCTTGGAAAACATTTCCAGTTATTATAAACTCTTATTCTTTCATGTTCCAGAAAGACATACGTTATTTACGTTCGTTTCCATTAATTTCACATTCTTTATTTTTATACTTGGATAATCTACCCTATTTACATTGGAAAATATTTCCAATTTCATTTTAACCTTTTAATCGGCCCAACGTTCACTTTTAAAACATTATTCACTTTGAAGTGTGAATACCATCCCTTATTATAGAAATCTGAACATCTTTATCATATAACTCTTTATTCACGTAATAATTTCTCTTATCTTGTTTACCGAAATCTCTTTCCTACTTTTATATTCCTATTCCACTTTATAAACTCTGTTTCTAAGTCAACTTTTTATCAAATCAATATCAAGTTTATAACTAAATACTGATTCCTATTCTATTAACATTTATTTGTTTAAAACTAAATGTTAATTATCCTATTAGGTTATAATTCCAAAAAATCATTTACTTTATTACATTCGACATCGTTGAATTAAAATTCCAAATCCTAATGGTTTAATTCTAATCACATTTCGAATATCGAAATGATGTCATTTCTTTCTGAAACAATTTTCCAGTATCGCTTTATAACTCGTTCTTATATTTCTTTGGACAGATATCGTTACTTATTACTTTAAGAATAAGTGGATTTCAAACCAAACTGTTTCCATTCCCTAGGAAGTGCTGCTATATATAAAGATCACGCTTAAGTTTGGTTAACAACGTTAATTTATTGTTACAGTTCAAAACTTGTCATACGCTGTAATATTCTTCTTTATAACTAATCTTGACATAACAGTCACGCTTAAGCCTAGTCAACAGCGTTATTTTATCGCTGTAGTTCTAAGACTTGAAATACGCTGCCATATTCCTTTTATACTAATCTTGACATCTCTTTCCGTTACAAACTGATATCGTTCCTTGATAATAGTGAAGCCGTTCAAGTTGGGGTATTTTATCTATCTCTCAGACCTTGATCGACAACATTCTTACCTTAGAACAAATATAGTCTGTACTCTAATCCCTTATTACTTATAATATCTATCAGACCGTATTTTCTTGTTAATTTGAACTATGGTTTTATAATACCATATCCTTGCTTTGAAACTCGGTTGTTTTTTACTATCTACATTAAACATTAACTCTTCAATTTAACTTCATTTCACGGTTCTATTTCTAGTTTATTTAAATGTCAACAATCGTTTTTATTTTTATAAAAACGAACTATAAAATACCAGTTTATAATAGAACTTCTATTATAATTTAAAAGCTTCGCTTTAATTATAAAAATATAATTTTTATAATTATCTTTGTTGATTTGCCTGATGGCCAATCACTTCTTAAAAAACGATGGTTTTACGGTCGACTGGTACCACTTTCTTAATCGATATCGTTTATTGATTTATCGAAACAAATGTTGAATTTTCGTTCAACATCAATATTCACACGGGGTTTTAAATATAATTCGGGTTCAAACAGTGAATATAAAAACAAACAGTTCATATAAATATTGAGGAATCCGGTTGGATTCCTCCAACCGGTTTCCGCATCCACAGATGTTAGTCAAACAATTATCACTGATTCCAAACTAGGGAATATTAAAATCGAGGGAATCAGTATCCAACCGGTGATGTGTACATATGCAACGATATATAGTATTCAACCAAATTAATTGTAATATACCTAATCGACCATCACACAGCATTCAAACAACATTAAAATATAATTATAATATTTTAAAATAGATCAGAGTTAGTGAATTTACTCAGCTTCGTGCGTTAACCGTTAAATAACGATTTGCGTCAGTTGATTGTACCCGACATTTTAATTTCACCATACGCTGTAACGAGCTTCAAATGATTTTGAACCAGCTCGTAGCTTACCTCCGTATGGTTTCAATGAATCTGACCGTCCATAATTCAATAACGATTCAGCCTACTCCACTACCCGATCTGCGCTGTGTCCTTCTCCCATCGATTTAAAACATAACTCCCTGCTTCTCCTCGAACTGTATATTTTATTCCACTTATCTCCTTTCTTTCCCGTTAACAAAAAAAACGCTACTCCTATTAGTTCTGACGCTCCTCACCACCTTTCTTCACTAAACACCAACGCAGTTCCACCAGTAAACCCACTTTCATCTCTTGATCAATGCATCTCCTCATGCCGGCACCGTCCATCCACCGCTGACACCAACCATACTTGCAGCTCAACTCACCCACCACCAATACAAACATCATCAACCTTGGGTTCCATATTGGGAGTTGCGTTTGAACAGCCAACTGTTAAATGCACAGTTTTCTCCTTCACCTCAACACCTGCTCATGTCCAACCTCATGATCCCGGCAACTTCCCTCTTTCACATCCACTAAGACAATCGCCGAGCTTCTGTTCACATCCCCTTACAACAAACTGCACCCATTGTAATCACCGCCCTCTTTGTTTTGTATTTTCCGCAACCTTTAAAAACTCCATCCTTAAAATTCTCTTCTCGTTCGCCACAAGGACTTCTCAGTTCGCACCCAGGAATACCCCGAGCGTGTCCATCTCCGCTTCAATAAAAAGACGGAACCGTAATAACCACTGCATTTACACATGAACGCTCCATCCCCCTCTCGTTTAAACAACATACATTAACCCTCCTCTTAAAACCCGCAACTTCCCATGCATGCTTCCTGGAAACCACTATCATGCCTGGAGAATGAATGCTGTTACCCAAAAACTCTCCCATGCCGTATGTTTTGCCTCCAGTATTCACTTCGTGACCAATAATACTCCCAAATTTTCCTACCCATATAATACTGCACACGCTACTTTCATGTTTTGTGCACCCAAACATACTCACCACCTAAACTTCATCTACTGAGCAAAGCCTCGGCCCTGCCACCGCTAGCATAGCATCCTCCACATGTGTCGTGATCCGCTATACTCCTTCAGCAAGCTCCTCCCATCTCTGGTGACTGAAACAACCTCCTCCACCATCGCGATATCATCCTCCTTTCAGTTCGGCACCAGAAGTTATGAACGTCAACAATATCACCATCTTCCACAGCACATAAACTTCTATGGCCACATTTTCTTTCATCAGCTAATTTACTACAAAACGCATACATCCTATATTCACGCATATAGCTCCAGTATTAACATTTGCCAAATCTTCCTTTGAACCATACACATATTTCTCACCCCTTATGCTCACATCAAGACCTGCGTGAACACAGCATACACATAAAAGAGAACAACACTTCAAGAAATAACACTCCACCGTGTTTCCTGTTTTAAAACCCAAGTACTTCTTAGTATCCAAACAACTTCCACGTGACACCCCATACCCACCTGTTTTCAAAAATGTCCATCCTCTCACATGAAAACGCGGTTCCTCATGCATGTATTATAAAACTTAGTTCCCTCTATAATGGCCATGCAACTACCTCCTCACACCATTGGAACTGACCCCCGCCATCGACAAAGTGGAGCTTTCCGGCTTGCATCACCTGGAGAAACGACACCCTCCCCTCTATGTCCACTATGAACTCCGCTTCTTTACGCAGCAAATGGAAGAACTCGCGTCATTGTTTGATATCCCTTGTATGCAACACGCCTCAAGATGCCTGTACCACAAAAGAAACACTTTTAAGGATTTGTATTTGCATTTTATTTTGTTTTCAGTTGGTATTTGGATTTTAAGAAGCCATTAATTAACTCGACTGTTGCTTTTCAGATGATGAAGGAAAGAAGTGATCAACCTGTATATTTATAGTATTCTAAATTCCTTAGTGATTAAGGAATACGTTTCGCTGTAGCTTATAGGATGAGTTGTCCCTTTCTTTGCCATTAAGTATTAGGGAAATGGTATGTTTCACGTCTTAGCTTAGGTAATGGTCTTGTATACCTTGCACAGGGTAGGTACGTACTAATGTGAAGGTGTAGGTTGTGTCTTCATTTCTTAAAGAAGCTGTTTTCCTTTGCAACGAAGTATTTTGAAAACATGGATCAGCAAAGTTGTTTAGGGGAAAGGCTATAGAATGGTAGCATGTGGTTTAAGTAAATAGATAAGACTACACATGGGGTTTAGGATGGGTAGAGATGTGAATAGGCATATGCGTGAGGACAGCCTAATGTATTAAATGGGTATAGCTAGTTGTAGCGTCTGGTCATTTCAAAAGTAGTGTATTTTATTTGAAAAAGTTAGTTTTTTGTAGGGTACCCATTACGTAAAATTCTGCTCACCCACAGACTGCTACGGACAGAAGTAAAGATACATTTGTTTCCAGCGATGTGTCATGATTCCAAAAATACAATAATATCGGTAGGTTGACTCATATTTTGAAATCCTAAAATACTGATATAGGGTGCCAAATACTCCAAATAAAAAGTTGTGTATTTAAATAATTAAAAATTACAGTAAAATTCTAAAAATTAAATTATCACTATGTCTCAAAAGAACCTTGTCTAAATTCGAAACCGATATCTAGTTATATCGAATAAACCGTTACGGTCGATAAACGATTTTACAGCTACTATTTGAATATTTGATTTGGATATAACTCAGAATCTATAATCCGAAATCTTGATTTTTCACTTCTATTAGAAAGATATAGTTCAACAGATTGCAACATTTCTTATTTCAAAGAAATCCGACTAATAACGGGTCATGTACACTCAGTTGAAGTTCAGAACGTTAAATTACGAACTGCCGCGATATTACGGGCTCGATTATATTTAATATATATTTTTTTACGTTCAACTCCGTTCTAATTAATATATAAATACACTTATATTATGAATTCAATATTTAAACTGATTTAAATATTCAAATTCAAACCGATAAAAATGCGGGACATTACATTCCTTCCCCCTTAAAATAATTTCATCCTCGAAATTGCTAAGATGGGGAAAATGCTGCAATCTCTGTTGTAAATAGGTAAAAAAAAACCTTTTTGGTTTACTTCATAATTTCAGTTCCAACTGAACTGATTAATTTCAATTAAATATTAATTCCATCTTATTTCGAATATTTTCAAAATTCTGAAAATTTCCTAACACTCAAATTTTCGAAGAATTTTGCCAGCATTTCCTCTGCACGGCTCATTCGATACTACTACAACCTTCCTTTCTGGGCTTTCTCCAATTCAAATAGCCAAACGGCTTGCCAAACAGGCTCATAAATCTCATATTCGAATAAAACATAAATTCGTATCTTTTTGTCGGACATTCAACTCTGCCTCTCCCATTGGCTACCAATCCAATCTATACTCCAGCATTCCAATTGATCTCAAATCCATTAACCATCAAACCCATAATCCTTTTATAACCAAGCCAAATTCTATTTCAACTCCAATTCTAAACTCAATTCCAACTCTTAATTCATCAATTCGATTCCATTCCAGATTACTTCTAATCCAAATCAATTTTTATTTAACTTAGTTAAATTTTCCTATTTATTTACTTCATAAGTAAATTTTAAATTCCGGAATTCAAAATCCAGGGTTTTATTTCAAATCAGTTTGAAATCTATATAATAATAGCAATTCAAAACATTTGAATTTCCGAACAAATTATTTTCTTTAAAACAATTCAAAACAAAATCTTTGGTAGTAATCCGTCACTTAGAAACTCGAAAATGAACACTGATAATGCTGCAGTCATCATCAGAATTTATTTTCCAGCGACCGAAGGGAGTTCAATACTGTATCACTTTCAAAACTTAATTTCAAATATTTTCACTTGAAAATTACTTCAACATATCACTTCAAAATGCTTGGAAAAATATTTTCAAATTTTCCCAGGATTTTAAAATTCCCATATTTAATTCAAATCCACTAACTTCCCGATTTTCTAGAGTTTTAACTCCATTTCTGGTTTATCTTCAGATTCAATTCATCTGATTTATATATTATACTTATATAACATTTCGATTGGTTATTTATATAAACAACTCAATTATAAATCTTATTTGATCGTAATAACGATCAACACCATAATAATCTCAAGATATATACTCCTTTTTATACCAAAACAGAACTCAGGTAAAATTATTTCTTTTACCCTCTTTTCAAAACATACTGTGTCGAATTACTCTGTTCAAGAGTTTAGAAACACCTATCGACACAGTTTGCATTACTGTTTCGACCGAAATTTATAAACCACTCGACTGACCAGTCAACACAATATAAAACAGTTTTTTTTATATATTAATTTACAAATACGCGCTCATATATATACACAATCAAACTCAATCTAGAGTATCACTAACTCCATCTCTATTGAGTTACGCCACAGAGCCAAGGTAATCACTTAACCTTCAGCTCTGATACCAACTGTAACGGCCCGAAAATCCGTGCCAATTTGAGCTGACTAATATCCTACACATTCAACTCAAAGTGCACGAATATTCAGATCATTAATAGAAAGAATTAAGAGGATAAGAAAGATAAGATAGAACTAATAGAATAGAAGAAGAAGAAGATCATAACTGAACAGAATCAAAGTAAATACGAAACTCACAGCGGAATAAATAAATTGTATTATAACATAACTTTGAAATACAAAATCTGAATTTGTACTTACATATCATATTAGAGTACAATACATCATATCACAGCGGAAATAATATCTAATTAACTAGTGGTGAAGCTTCATGCTTTGAGCTCCTCCTAGTGTATCTGTGAAAGCCTGAAACATTTGTCTTCCCGTACAAATTTGGGCACCCAAGAGTTTAGGGAAAACAAACAAAATAAACTCTGGGTCAGTCATGGGACTGGTGTGAGTAAATTCCAATCATGTCGTTTACTTTGAAAATTCTTTTGAAACAAAAAGATAATAGTAAGACCAGCCCACACATAAACATGGACGGTTTTTACCTTACTATAACCCAAATTACTTTGATATCAAAACCAGTGATATTATGATAATGTCTAAACAAATAAATATCCAAGTAGCAGAACGCTTGCATCTCACGCTCCACATATATATGGTATAATATCATAAACTGCAGGGCGCTTATTGGAGAATGGATTCCAACAGACAAGGTATCGGAGCACCTTCCGAGCAGTGTACTCTAGAGGGTATACACCTGGGTTCAACAAGAACGTCTTGCAACCCGGCCACACATGACCGTCCACTCATTTAGCTTGAGTGTAACGAATATATTGCCACCCACGGTTGTTGGCCATCCAACCGTAATCCGAAGATACATAATCGAAAAAGAAGAATAAATATGAATTTTATCTAGATCGGTGACAATACACCCTGCTTGGGGATGACCCAACTAGTCATGCTGCCTAGCCCGACTTTTGTTACTTCCTGGTTGTGAGGCTAGAGGCTACGTCTATCTTCAGAACATCTGATCACCATTCACTTTGAATGCCACATCGTCAAATCCTTAATCACATATTGACTACACAAATGCACGTTGGGCGTAGAATAAAGAGAAGTTACCTTCTCCCCACCAACTTGGTATATTCGTAAAAATCAACTGCGTGACCGTTGGAAATACTCTGTCAGACACTCGTCCATACAAGTTGTCCTGGGACTGGACAAACAGAAAACACCATGCTGGAACTGGACGATCCTTGCATTTCACTCCGTCTTCAATTGTCTTCAGCATAATATAACTCGCAGCGCTTACGCCTATACGGAGTGGTTTTCGGATAATATATCCAACCGGTCTCTCTGTGTTGACAACGACGGTCAAAACACTTCGATAGTCGATTATTTAACTATCTAAGTAAAAGCAAACATTCATTCAAAGGTGCAACTAAACATAACACAACCATGGGCACTTTTTATTTAACATTCGTTTTTATTATTCAAATTCCCATATCTTACTAGATATTCCTCAAATCCCGTTTTAGCCCTTTTTACACTTCTTGGAAAACATTTCCAGTTATTATAAACTCTTATTCTTTCATGTTCCAGAAGGACATACGTTATTTACGTTCGTTTCCATTAATTTCACATTCTTTATTTCTATACTTGGATAATCTACCCTATTTACATTGGAAAATATTTCCAATTTCATTTTAACCTTTTAATCGGCCCAACATTCACTTTTAAAACATTATTCACTTCGAAGTGTGAATACCATCCCTTATTATAGAAATCTGAACATCTTTATCATATAACTCTTTATTCACGTAATAATTTCTCTTATCTTGTTTACCGAAATCTCTTTCCTACTTTTATATTCCTATTCCACTTTATAAACTCTGTTTCTAAGTCAACTTCTTATCAAATCAATATCAAGTTTATAACTAAATACTGATTCCTATTCTATTAACATTTATTTGTTTAAAACTAAATGTTAATTATCCTATCAGGTTATAATTCCTAAAAATGATTTACTTTATTACATTCGACATCATTGAATTAAAACTCCAAATCCTAATGGTTTAATTCTAATCACACTTCGAATATCGAAATGATGGCATTGCTTTCTGAAACAATTTTCCAATATCTCTTTCTAACTCGTTCTTATATTTCTTTGGACAGATATCGTTACTTATTACTTTTAGAATAAGTGGATTTCAAACCAAACTGTTTCCATTCCCTAGGAAGTGCTGCTATATATAAAGATCACGCTTAAGTTTGTTTAACAGCGTTAATTTATCGTTACAGTTCAAAACTTGTCATACGCTGTAATATTCTTCTTTATAACTAATCTTGACATAACGGTCATGCTTAAGCCTAGTCAACAGCGTTATTCTATCGCTATAGTTCTAAGACTTGAAATACGCTGCCATATTCCTTTTATACTAATCTTGACATCTCTTTCCGTTACAAACTGATATCGTTCCCCGATAATGGTGAAGCCATTCAAGTTGGGGTATTTTATTTGCCTCTTAAACCTTGATCGACAACGTTCTTACCTTAGAACAGATATAAGTCTGTACTCTAATCCCTTATTACTTATAATATCTATCAGACCGTATTTTCTTGATAATTTGAACTATTTATAATACCATATCCTTGCTTTGAAACTCGGTTGTTTTTTACTATCTATATTAAACATTAACTCTTCACTTTAACTTCATTTCACGGTTCTATTTATAACTTATTTAAATGTCAACAATCGTTTTTATTTTTATAAAAACGAACTATAAAATACCAGTTTATAATAGAACTTCTATTATAATTTAAAAACTTCGCTTTAATTATGAAAATATAATTTTTATAATTATCTTCGTTGATTTGCCTGATGGCCAATCACTTCTTACCAAAACAATGGTTTTACGGTCGACTGGTACCCCTTTCTTAATCGATATCGTCTATTGATTTATCGAAACAGATGTTGAATTTTCGTTCAACATCAATATTCACACGGGGTTTTAAATATAATTCGGGTACAAACAGTGCATATAAAAACAAATAGTTCATATAAATATTGAGGAATCCGGTTGGATTCCTCCAACCGGTTTCCGCATCCACAGATGTTAGTCAAACAATTATCACTGATTCCAAACTAAGGAATATTAAAGTCGAGGGAATCAGTATCCAACCGGTGATGTGTACATATGCAACGATATATAATATTCAACCAATTTAATTGTAATATACCTAATCGACCATCACACAGCATTCAAACAACATTAAAATATAATTATAATATTTTAAAATAGATCATAGTTAGTGAATTTTCTCAGCTTCGCGCGTTAACCGTTAAATAACGATTTGCGTCAGTTGATTGTACCCGGCGTTTAAATTTCACCGTACGCTGTAACGAGCTTCAAATGATTTTGAACCAGCTCGTAGCTTGCCTCCGTATGGTTTCAATGAATTTGACTGTCCATAATTCAATAACGATTTAGCCCAACTCCACTAGCCGATCTGCGCTGTGTCCTTCTCCCATCGATTTAAAACATAACTCCCTGCTTCTCCTCGAACTGTATATTTCATTCCACTTATCTCCTTTCTTTCCCGTTAACAAAAACAACGCTAATCCTATTAGTTCCGACGCTCCTCACCACCTTCCTTCACTAAAAACCAACGCACTTCCACCAGTAAACCCACTTTCATCTCTTGATCAGTGCATCTCCTCATGCCGGCACCGTCCATCCACCGCTGACACCAACCATACTTGCAGCTCAACTCACCCACCACCAATACAAACATCATCAACCTTGGGTTCCATATTGGGAGTTGCGTTTGAACAACCAACTATTAAATGCACAGTTTTCTCCTTCACCTCAACACCTGCTCATGTCCAACCTCATGATCCCAGTAACTTTCCTCTTTCAGATCCACTAAGACAATCGCCGAGCTTCCGTTCACATCCCCTTTCAACAAACTGCACCCATTGTAATCACCGCCCTCTTTGTTTTGTATTTTCCGCAACCTTTAAAAACTCCACCCTTAAAATTCTCTTCTCGTTCGCCACAAGGACCTCTCAGTTCGCACCCAGGAATACCCCGAGCGTGTTCATCTCTGCTTCAATAAAAAGATGGAACCGTAATAACCACCACATTTACACATGAATGCTCCATCCCCCTCTCGTTTAAACAACAGACATTAACCCTCCTCTTAAAACCCGCAACTTCCCATGCATGCTTCCCCGAAACCACTATCATGCCTGGAGAATGAACATTGTTACCCAAAAACCCTCCCATGCCGTATGTTTTGCCTCCAGTATTCACTTCATGACCAATAATACTCCCAACGTTTCTACCTATACAATACAGCACACGCTACTTTCATGTTTTGTGCACCCAAACATACTCACCACCTAAACTTCATCTACCCAGCAAAGCCTCGGCCCTGCCACGGCTAGCATAGCATCCTCCACACATGTCGTGATCCGCGATACTCCTTCAGCAAGCTCCTCCCATCTCTGGTGACTGAAACACCTCCTCCACCATCGCGATATCATCCTCCTTTCAGTTCGGCACCGGAAGTTACGAACGCCAATAATATCACCATCTTCCACCGCACATAAACTTATATGGCCACATTTTCTTTCATCAGCTAATTTACTACAAAACGCATACATCCTATATTCACGCATATAGCTCCAGTATTAACATTTGCCAAATCTTCCTTTGAACCATACACATATTTCTCACCCCTCATGCTGACATCAAGACCTGTGTGAACACAGCATACACATAAAAGAGAACAACACTTCAAGAAATAACACTCCACCGTGTTTCCTGTTTTAAAACCCAAGTATTTCTTAGTATCCAAACAACTTCCACGTGACATCCCATACCCACCTGTTTTCAAAAATGTCCATCCTCTCACATGAAAACGCGGTTCCTCATGCATGTATTATCAAACTTAGTGCCCTCTATAATGGCCAAGCAACTACCTCCTTACGCCATTGGAACCGACCCCGCCATCGAAAAAGTGGAGCTTTCCAGCTTGCATCACCAGGAGAAACGACACCCTCCCCTCTATGTCCAGTATGAACTCCGCTTCTTTACGCAGCAAATGGAAGAACTCGCGTCATTGTTTGATATCTCTTGTATGCAACACGCCTCAAGATGCCTGTTCCACAAAAGAAACACTTTTAAGGATTTGTATTTGTATTTTATTTTGTTTTCAGTTGGTATTTGGATTTTAAGAACCCATTAATTAACTCGACTGTTGCTTTTCAGATGATGAAGGAAAGAACTGATCAGCCTGTATATTTATAGTATTCTAAATTCCTTAGTGATTAAGGAATAGGTTTCGCTGTAACTTATAGGATGAGTTGTCCCTTTCTTTGCCATTAATTATTAGGGAAATGGTATGTTTCACGTCTTAGCTTTGGTAGGTTGTACAAGTGCTGTAGCTTAGGTAATGGTCTTGTATACCTTGCACAGGGTAGGTACGTACTAATGTGAAGGTGTAGGTTGTGTCTTCATTTCTTAAAGAAGCTGTTTTCCTTTGCAACGAAGTATTTTGAAAACATGGATCAGCAAAGTTGTTTAGGGGAAAGGCTATAGAATGGTAGCATGTGGTTTAAGTAAATAGATAAGACTACACCTGGGGTTTAGGGTGGGTAGAGACGTGAATAGGCATATGAGTGAGGACAGCCTAATGTATTAAATGGGTATAGCTAGTTGTAGCGTCTGGTCATTTCAAAAGTAGTGTATTTTATTTGAAAAAGTTAGTTTTTTGTAGGGTACCCATTACGTAAAATTCTGCTCACCCACAGACTGCTACGAACAGAAGTAAAGATACAGTTGTGTCCAGCGATGTGTCATGATTCCAAAAATATAATAATATCAGTAGGTTGACTCATATTTTGAAATCCCGAAATACTGATATAGGGTGCCAAATACTCCAAATAAAAAGTTGTGTATTTAAATAATTAAAAATTACAGTAAAATTCTAAAAATTAAATTATCACTATGTCTCAAAAGAACCTTGTCTAAATTCGAAACCGATATCTAGTTATATCGAATAAACCGTTACGGTCGATAAACGATTTTACAACGACTATTCGAATATTTGATTTGGATATAACTCAGAATCTATAATCCGAAATCTTGATTTTTCACTTCTATTAGAAAGATACAGTTCAACAGATTGCAACGTTTCTTGTTTCGAAGAAATCCGACTAATAACGGGTCATGTACACTCAGTTGAAGTTCAGAACGTTAAATTACGAACTGCCGCGATATTACGAGCTCGATTATATTTAATATATATTTTTATACGTTCAACTCCGTTCTAATTAATATATAAATACACTTATATTACGAATTCAATATTTAAACTGATTTAAATATTCAAATTCAAACCGATAAAAATGCGGGACATTACATTCCTTCCCCCTTAAAATAATTTCGTCCTCGAAATTGCTAAGATGGGGAAAATGCTACAATCTCTATTGTAAACAGGTAAAAAAAACCTTTTTGGTTTACTTCATAATTTCAGTTCCAACTGAACTGATTAATTCCAATTAAATATTAATTCCATCTTATTTCGAATTTTTTCAAAATTCTGAAAATTTCCTAACACTCAAATTTTCGAAGAATTTTGCCAGCATTTCCTCTGCACGGCTCATTCGATACTACTACAACCTTCCTTTCTGGGCTTTCTCCAATTCAAATAGCCAAACGGCTTGCCAAATAGGCTCATAAATCTCATATTCGAATAAAACAAAAATTTGTATCTTTTTGTCGAACATTCAACTCTGCCTCTCCCATTGGCTACCAATCCAATCTATACTCCAGCATTCCAATTGATCTCAAATCCATTAACCATCAAACCCATAATCCTTTTATAACCAAGCCAAATTCTATTTCAACTCCAATTCTAAACTCAATTCCAACTCTTAATTCATCAATTCGATTCCATTCCAGATTACTTCTAATCCAAATCAATTTTTATTTAACTTAGTTAAATTTTCCTATTTATTTACTTCATAAGTAAATTTTAAATTCCCGAATTCAAAATCCAGGGTTTTATTTCAAATCAGTTTGAAATCTATATAATAATAGCAATTCAAAACATTTGAATTTCCGAACAAATTATTTTCTTTAAAACAATTCAAAATAAAATCTTTGGTAGTAATCCGTCACTTAGAAACTCGAAAATGAACACTAATAATGCTGCAGTCATCATCAGAATTTATTTTCCAGCGACCGAAGTGAGTTCAATACTGTATCACTTTCAAAACTTAATTTCAAATATTTTCACTTGAAAATTACTTCAAAATATCACTTCAAAATGCTTGGAAAAATATTTTCAAATTTTCCCAGGATTTTAAAATTCCGATATTTAATTCAAATCCACTAACTTCCCAATTTTCTAGAGTTTTAACTCCATTTCTGGTTTATCTCCAGATTCAATTCATCTGATTTATATATTATACTTATATAACATTTCGATTGGTTATTTATATAACCAACTCAATTATAAATCTTATTTGATCGTAATAACGATCAACACCATAATAATCTCAAGATATATACTCCTTTTTATATCAAAACAGAACTCAGGTAAAATTATTTCTTTTACCCTCTTTTCAAAACATACTGTGTCGAATTACTCTGTTCAAGAGTTTAGAAACACCTATTGACACAGTTTGCATTACTGTTTCGACCGAAATTTATAAACCACTCGACTGACCAGTCAACACAATATAAAACAGTTTTTTTTAAATATTAATTTACAAATACGCGCTCATATATATACACAATCAAACTCAATCTAGAGTATCACTAACTCCATCTCTATTGAGTTACGCCACATAGCCAAGGTAATCACTTAACCTTCAGCTCTGATACCAACTGTAACGGCCCGAAAATCCGGGCCAATTTGAGCTGACTAATATCCTACACATTCAACTCAAAGTGCACGAATATTCAGATCATTAATAGAAAGAATTAAGAGGATAAGAAAGATAAGATAGAACTAATAGAATAGAAGAAGAAGAAGATCAGAACTGAACAGAATCAGAGTAAATACGTAACTCACAGCGGAATAAATAAATTGTATTATAACATAACTTTGAAATACAAAATCTGAATTTGTACTTACATATCATATCAGAGTACAATACATCATATCACAGCGGAAATAATATCTAACTAACTAGTGGTGAAGCTTCCTGCTTTGAGCTCCTCCAAGTGTATCTGTAAAAGCCTGAAACTCTGGGTCAGTAATGGGACTGGTGTGAGTAAATTCCAATCATATCGTTTACTTTGAAAATTCTTTTGAAACAAAAAGATAATAGTAAGACCAGCCCACACATAAACATGGACGGTTTTACCTTACTATAACCCAAATTACTTTGATATCAAAACCAGTGATATTATGATAATGTCTAAACAAATAAATATCCAAGTAGCAGAACGCTTGCATCTCACGCTCCACATATATATAGTATAAAATCATAAACCGCAGGGTGCTTATTGGAGAATGGATTCCAACAGACAAGGTATGGGAGCACCTTCAGAACAGTGTACTCTAGAGGGTATACACCTGGGTTCAACAAGAACGTCTTGCAACCCGGCCACACATGATCGTCCACTCATTTAGCTTGAGTGTAACGAATATATTGCCACCCACGGTTGTTGGCCATCCAACCGTAATCCGAAGATACAGAATCGAAAAAGAAGAATAAATATGAATTTTCTCTAGATCGGTGACAATACACCCTGCTTGGGGATGACCCAACTAGTCATGCTGCCTAGCCCAACTTTTGTTACTTCCTGGTTGTGAGGCTAGAGGCTACGTCTATCTTCAGAACATCTGATCACCATTCACTTTGAATGCCACATCGTCAAATCCTTAATCACATATTGACTACACAAATGCACGCTGGGTGTAGAATAAAGAGAAGTTACCTTCTCCCCACCAACTTGGTATATTCGTAAAAATCAACGGCGTGATCGTTGGAAGTACTCTGTCAGACACTCGTCCATACAAGTTGTCCTGGGACTGGACAAACAGAAAACACCATGCTGGAACTGGACGACCCTTGCATTTCATCCATCTTCAATTGTCTTCAGCATAATATAATTCGCAGTGCTTATGCCTATACGGAGTGGTTTCCGGATAATATACCCAACCGGTCTCTCCGTATTGACAACGATGGTCAAAACACTTCGATAGTCGGTTATTTAACTATCGAAGTAAAAGCAAACATTCATTCAAAGGTGCAACTAAACATCACACAGCCATGGGCACTTTTTATTTAACATTCGTTTTTATTATTCAAATTCCCGTATCTTACTAGATATTTCTCAAATCCCGTTTTAGCCCTTTTTACATTTCTTGGAAAACATTTTCAGTTATTATAAACTCTTATTCTTTCATGTTCCAGAAAGACATACGTTATTTACGTTCGTTTCCATTAATTTCATATTCTTTATTTCTATACTTGGATAATCTACCCTATTTACATTGGAAAATATTTCCAATTTCATTTTAACCTTTTAATCGGCCCAACGTTCACTTTTAAAACATTATTCACTTTGAAGTGTGAATACCATCCCTTATTATAGAAATCTGAACATCTTTATCATATAACTATTTATTCACGTAATAATTTCTCTTATCTTGTTTACCAAAATCTCTTTTCCTACTTTTATATTCCTATTCCACTTTATAAACTCTATTTCTAAGTCAACTTCTTATCAAATCAATATCAAGTTTATAACTAAATACTGATTCCTATTCTATTAACATTTATTTGTTTAAAACTAAATGTTAATTATCCAATCAGGTTATAATTCCTGAAAATGATTTACTTTATTACATTCGACAAAGTCGAATTAAAATTCCAAATCCTAATGGTTTAATTCTAATCACATTTCGAATATCGAAATGATGTTATTTCTTTCTGAAACAATTTTCCAGTATCGCTTTATAACTCGTTCTTATATTTCTTTGGACAGATATCGTTACTTATTACTTTAAGAATAAGTGGATTTCAAACCAAACTATTTCCATTCCCTAGGAAGTGCTGCTATATATAAAGATCACGCTTTTGGTTAACAACGTTTATTTATTGTTACAGTTCAAAACTTGTCATACGCTGTAATATTCTTCTTTATAACTAATCTTGACATAACAGTCACGCTTAAGCCTAGTCAACAGCGTTATTTTATCGCTGTAGTTCTAAGACTTGAAATACGCTGCCATATTCCTTTTATACTAATCTTGACATCTCTTTCCGTTACAAACTGATATCGTTCCTTGATAATAGTGAAGCCGTTCAAGTTGGGGTATTTTATCTATCTCTCAGACCTTGATCGACAACATTCTTACCTTAGAACAGATATAGTCTGTACTCTAATCCCTTATTACTTATAATATCTATCAGACCGTATTTTCTTGTTAATTTGAACTATGGTTTTATAATACCATATCCTTGCTTTGAAACTCGGTTGTTTTTTACTATCTACATTAAACATTAACTCTTCACTTTAACTTCATTTCACGGTTCTATTTCTAGTTTATTTAAATGTCAACAATCGTTTTTATTTTTATAAAAACGAACTATAAAATACCAGTTTATAATAGAACTTCTATTATAATTTAAAAGCTTCGCTTTAATTATAAAAATATAATTTTTATAATTATCTTCGTTGATTTGCCTGATGGCCAATCACTTCTTAACAAAACGATGGTTTTACGGTCGACTGGTACCACTTTCTTAATCGATATCGTTTATTGATTTATCGAAACAAATGTTGAATTTTCGTTCAACATCAATATTCACATGGGGTTTTAAATATAATTCGGGTTCAAACAGTGCATATAAAAACAAACAGTTCATATAAATATTGAGGAATCCGATTGGATTCCTCCAACCAGTTTCCGCATCCACAGATGTTAGTCAAACAATTATCACTGATTCCATACTAGGGAATATTAAAATCGAGGGAATCAGTATCCAACCGGTGATGTGTACATATGCAACGATATATAATATTCAACCAATTTAATTGTAATATACCTAATCGACCATCACACAACATTCAACCAACATTAAAATATAATTATAATATTTTAAAATAGATCAGAGTTAGTGAATTTACTCACCTTCGCGCGTTAACCGTTAAATAACGATTTGCGTCAGTTGATTGTACCCGGCGTTTTAATTTTACCAAACGTTGTAACGAGCTTCAAATGATTTTGAACCAGCTCGTAGCTTGCCTCCGTATGGTTTCAATGAATCTGACCGTCCATAATTCAATAACGATTCAGCCCAACTCCACTACCCGATCTGCGCTGTGTACTTCTCCCATCGATTTAAAACATAACTCCCTGCTTCTCCTCGAACTGTATATTTTACTCCACTTATCTCCTTTCTTTCCCGTTAACAAAAACAACGCTACTCCTATTAGTTTCGATGCTCCTTACCACCTTTCTTCACTAAACACCAACGCAGTTCCACTAGTAAACCCACTTTCATCTCTTGATCAGTGCATCTCCTCATGCCGGCACCGTCCATCCACCGCTGACACCAACCATACTTGCAGCTCAACTCACCCACCACCAATACAAACATCATCAACATTGGGTTCCATATTGGGAGTTGCGTTTGAACAACCAACTATTAAATGCACAGTTTTCTCCTTCACCTCAACACCTGCTCATGTCCAACCTCATGATCCCGGCAACTTCCCTCTTTCAGATCCACTAAGACAATCGCCGAGCTTCCGTTCACATCCCCTTACAAGAAACTGCACCCATTGTAATCACCGCCCTCTTTGTTTTGTATTTTCCGCAACCTTTAAAAACTCCACCCTTAAAATTCTCTTCTCGTTCGCCACAAGGACTTCTCAGTTCGCACCCAGGAATACCCCGAGCGTGTCCATCTCTGCTTCAATAAAAAGATGGAACCGTAATAACCACCGCATTTACACATGAACGCTCTATCCCCCTCTCCTTTAAACAACAGACATTAACCCTCCTCTTAAAACCCGCAACTTCCCATGCATGCTTCCCGGAAACCACTATCATGCTTGGAGAATGAACGTTGTTACCCAAAAACCCTCCCATGCCGTATGTTTTGCCTCCAGTATTCACTTCGTGACCAATAATACTCCCAACTTTTCCTACCCATACAATACAGCACACGCTACTTTCATGTTTTGTGCACCCAAACATACTCACCACGTAAACTTCATCTACCCAGCAAAGCCTCGGCCCCGCCACCGCTAGCATAGCATCCTCCACACGTGTCGTGATCCGCTATACTCCTTCAGCAAGCTCCTCCCATCTCTGGTGACTGAAACACCTCCTCCACCATCGCGATATCATCCTCCTTTTAGTTCGGCATCGGAAGGTATGAACGACAACAATATCACCATCTTCCTCTGCACATAAACTTCTATGGCCACGTTTTCTTTCATCAGCTAATTTACTACAAAACGCATACATCCTATATTCACGCATATAGCTCCAGTATTAACATTTGCCAAATCTTCCTTTGAACCATACACATATTTCTCACCCCTCATGCTCACAACAAGACCTGCGTGAACACAACATACACATAAAAGAGGACAACACTTCAAGAAATAACACTCCACCGTGTTTCCTGTTTTAAAACCCAAGTACTTCTTAGTATCCAAACAACTTCCACGTGACAACCCATACCCACCTGTTTTAAGAAATGTCCATCCTCTCACATGAAAATGCGGTTCCTCATGCATGTATTATCAAACTTAGTGCCCTCTATAATGGCCATGCAACTACCTCCTCACGCCATTGGAACCGACCCCGCCATCGACACAGTGGAGCTTTTCGGCTTGCATCACCAGGAGAAACGACACCCTCCCCTCTATGTCCATTATGAACTCCGCTTCTTTACGCAGCAAATGGAAGAACTCGCGTCATTGTTTGATATCCCTTGTATGCAACACGCCTCAAGATGCCCGTACCACAAAAGAAACACTTTTAAGGATTTGTATTTGAATTTTATTTTGTTTTTAGTTGGTATTTGGATTTTAAGAAGCCATTAATTAACTCGACTGTTGCTTTTCAGATGATGAAGGAAAGAAGTGATCAACCTGTATATTTATAGTATTCTAAATTCCTTAGTGATTAAGGAATAGGTTTCGCTGTAGCTTATAGAATGAGTTGTCCCTTTCTTTGCCATTAAGTATTAGGGAAATGGTATGTTTCACGTCTTAGCTTTGGTAGGTTGTACAAGTGCTGTAGCTTAGGTAATGGTCTTGTATACCTTGCACAGGGTAGGTACATACTGATGTGAAGGTGTGGGTTGTGTCTTCATTTCTTAAAGAAGCTGTTTTACTTTGTAACGAACTATTTTGAAAACATGGATCTGCAAAGTTGTTTAGGGGAAAGGCTGTAGAATGGTAGCATGTGGTTTAAGTAAATAGATAAGACTACACATGGGGTTTAGGGTGGGTAGAGACGTGAATAGGCATATGAGTGAGGACAGCCTAATGTATTAAATGGGTATAGCTAGTTGTAGCGTCTGGTCATTTCAAAAGTAGTGTATTTTATTTGAAAAAGTTAGTTTTTTGTAGGGTACCCATTACGTAAAATTCTGCTCATCCACAGACTGCTACGGACAGAAGTAAAGATACAGTTGTGTCCAGCGATGTGCCATGATTCCAAAAATATAATAATATCGGTAGGTTGACTCATATTTTGAAATCCCAAAATACTGATATAGGGTGCCAAATACTCCAAATAAAAAGTTGTGTATTTAAATAATTAAAAATTACAGTAAAATTCTAAAAATTAAATTATCACTATGTCTCAAAAGAACCTTGTCTAAATTCAAAACCGATATCTAGTTATATCGAATAAACCGTTACGGTCGATAAACGATTTTACAACGACTATTTGAATATTTGATTTGGATATAACTTAGAATCTATAATTCGAAATCTTGATTTTTCACTTCTATTAGAAAGATATAGTTCAACAGATTGCAACGTTCCTTGTTTCGAAGAAATCCGACTAATTACGGGTCATGTACACTCAGTTGAAGTTCAGAACGTTAAATTACGAACTGCCCCGATATTACGGGCTCGATTATATTTAATATATATTTTTATACGTTCAACTCCGTTCTAATTAATATACAAATACACTTATATTACGAATTCAATATTTAAACTGATTTAAATATTCAAATTCAAACCGATAAAAATGCGGGACATTACAAAACCGAAGCATGAACTCTCCTCTTCCACTTCCCCCAGGTCCCGTCCTCTGAAATCGACCACCTCGCCCACAAAATAAGGAAAAACAAAATGGTCCAATTTCGGATTTAACCCGACTCCGACCACCACAGTGCTCCGATCACCCCCAACTTTTACAGTAGATGGATATCGACCCGATCTACATATTTGCTTCAGATTGCCATGGTTAATTCCTTACAGATCGAGAGAAATAAATTGATTTGTTATGGAGGGCTTATTTGCAAATTGATGGACGGAAATTTGGCTTGGGCTGGAAATTCTGGTTTGGGGGGTTTATATAAGTGGGTTTTATTATATTTTAACATGATGTGACAAGCGATGTTGACTAATGATTTTTATTTCGTGTCTATCGCAATTTTAAACGCTGTTTATTGGTTCATGTGCTCACACACAAACTCCGTTCGTGACGAGAATGGATGTCAAAGTATAATTTGAGGTTACGGTCCTAATGAAACTTGTTTCGTCGAATTCCGAGTCCGTTTGCTCAAACAGCGCTCGTTCACGTCTAAATGGTCGTTTTATTTGCATTTTATTTTGCCATGCTCACAGGATAACTCCGATTGATGCGCAACTTGAAATCTAGCAATAATTTACTGTTACGGTCTCAATAAAATTTGATTCGTCGAAAACGAAGGTCGTTTGAATAAAGGCCCCTTTCAAAGGTCCAATTTACATAAAAATAAACCAATTTTAAAATACCTCAATATAAAAATATTGAAATATTATAATTGGCCATACCTGATCAGAATTTCATATGCTACCAAAATAAAATAACTTGGATTGAGTTTGAAGCCAAATTGATATTATAAATATTTAAAATCCATTTATTTAATATAAATAAACATTATAATTAATAAAGGAATTCCATAGCGACTATTTTAAAATTTGATTTGGACATAAAATAAAATCTACAACACGAAAACTCGATTTTTCTCTTCCATTAGAAAATATTATCCAACAGATTCGGATATTTCTTGTTTTGAGAAAATCCGACTCGTATTGGATTCTGTACAGCCGTTTAAAGTTCAAAACACCATATTACGAACTACCGCGTCGTTGCAGCTCGTTTTATAATATAATTATAAATAAAACATTCTAACGTCGTTTTTAATAACGAAATCGGTTCTATAATTTCAATACGAACAATACTAAACCATTTTAAATTATCCGATCACGTTACACTGCAAATTTAACATTTCCCCAAATATTCTGAAATTAAAATATTAATATATTATCAATATAAATAAATATTCAAAATAAAATGGTTAAATCGATTATTTGAATTCAAATCAATATTTTAAATAATAAAATAATTCAAGTAATCAGGCAGAAAAAACAGGACGTTACATGACGGTTATATGTCGACATAGGAAAAAAATGTATGTCGACATATACACTATATTTTTGAGTTTTAAATCAATTTTAAAGTATTTAAACCAATATATATATTCTGGAAATTCCTAAAACGAAACTAGTTGTTAATACATTATTTTTCAAGTTATTAAAACACATGAGAAAATATTACCTAAACATATGATTAAAAACTTTTTATATAAGTGATATAAGAACTATATAATAATATAAATATAAACATATATATTTATAATTTATAAAGAGATATTTATAAACTATATAAACAAAAAGGTTATATGAAAACATAGGGTATAAATATGAATATTTGAAATCAAAATCAAATATAAACTTAGTAAAATATATATAAATGATTTAATAAAACTATAAAATAAGAATACTTATAAATTAGGAAACATATATTTGAAATCATATGTTTGAAATCCTTGGATGATTAAAAATCATTTTTGAAATCAATTTGAAAATAGTTTGAAATCAGTTTTAAAAAGAGATAATTTGAAAACAGAGTTTGAGTGCTATTCAGAGTTTTACATAATTTCTAGACTCTATTACCTGATAGTCTTGGACTCTTGAACTCTTAATACTCATGAGTTTTGATTCTCCTTTGAAATCTTGAGTCTCTTAACTCTTGAAACTCTTAATTGTTGAAACTCTTAACTGTATGGTCTTCAATATCTTATTATCTGCATATAAATTCTACATTTACACACACATATATATATATATATATATATATATATTTCAGGATAAAAGTGTTAGTATATATTTTATATCAATAATGATTGAAACAAGGTTGGTGTCATTAAAACTTCATCAACATTCCATTCTCCAACAAAGGTTCCCATTAATCTTATCAATGATTGTCTCATTTAAACTTATAGTTTAATCCATTCCTTGGAAATGTTTCAATCTTATAATATCTTTTCACAACTTAAACCAGATTAAGGTTTATAACACTAGTCTACATTATCGAGCCTTATCGAAGTAATCACTCATTTTATTATCCCAATCCTAACCTATTCATCCCATGGAGCAAAAATGGTAGTACTCCATATCTAACTCCCATTGTTTTATCAGTAAATTTAATTACCATTTAACGTTCAAATCTAATTAAAGATTTAACTATCGCATGAAGTAAAACTGATGGTACTCCATTCTCAAATACTTCTCGTGTTTGGTAAATTTAATTACCCCATTTATATTTCAATCCAATTAAAGATTAATTAAAACTCCAACTTAGTTTTAATCTTCAAAATCATTATTTAATGATTATTCAACTTTAGGAAATTAATCAGGTCTTTAACTGGGTTAAAGAACAAATGTCATTTAAAACATCGACCATGATAAACCCTAAGATCATCTTCCATTTAATATGGAACCTTCACGGAAATCATAACAGTATATAATCGATATAAATTTCCGTATCAAACTAATACTATAAGCAGAATAACGACAATGCCTTTTAAATTCCTCAAATAGTATGGGTCTTCCTCCACGGAGGTTCATCTCGATTATCACTAAATCGAATTCCATTCAATTCCAATTTAATAAATTAAATTGGAAAACTTTACTTTGGAAAATTCCATTAAATCTTAATTAAAAGATTTATAAATTCCAAACAAAACTTCACTGTTAATTGGGTTAAATAACTAATGTTATTTAAAACATCGCTTACAATAAACCCATAATCAACTTCAATTCAATTCCAATTAAATTTATTAAATTGGAAACTTCACTAAATCTTAATGGAAAAGTTTATTCTATTCCATTTGAGTTTAAGAACATCGTTATTAAGATACTATTCACGATAAACCCAAAATCCAATTTGACATTAAATAAGGCTCGGAATAGAAGTCATATCGACTTATATTCAACATTTAATTCTGAAACCAACAGATAACGTATTAAGAATAACGATTTCTATATATTCCAAATTCCTCAACGATATCTGTATAATCATGGAATCCAATCCCGATATATCCGAAGACAATTTCCATCCAAATCCTTTCCAATTCATACGTTGGAAAACTTCTAGTTATATTAAAACCATTTCAATTCCTTTCATTCTTTACTCAAGTTGATAAACAACTTATTCAAATAAAAATATCTTTTATCTTTATAAAGTTGGAATATTTCATCTAAAATCTTTTCAAAATAATTTATTATGGTTTAACATAAATTTTCCCTACTTTTAATCATTTAAAACAGGCTCTTTCAGTTAAATGACGCAGGCCATTTATGCACTAGCGCTGTTTTTATTCAAATTTGAATTGGACATTTCTCAAAATCTAATGTTGGATTTTAAAACTCTTAGTATCATTTGAAATATCTTTTCGATACGAACCCAACGGTTCCGATTTCAGGAGAATCCGACGGTCGGATCTCTCGTTGCGTCAATTCGAAGTTAATTGCTGAAATTCGAGAAGGGTCATTGCGCGACTCTTTCTATTCAGACCATTTAATTATATATAATAAATTTCATCGATTTCCATTCAAAAGATATTTCATAAAACATTTATATTCTCGTTTTAAAAATGATATAAAATTCCACTTAAATTTTAAATTAGAATTGAACTTCCCATATTATTATATTCTCAAAATAATAATATTTTCAAAATATCACATTTCGAAATCCAATTTTCTTGATATTCATTATAAAATAAATAGGATCGATAGAAAATTAAGTTTGAGTTAAAAACATCCTTTATTTACTTAACTCAACTTCATATTTTGAAACTACTATTCATTTGAAAATAAACTTGTACCAACCATAACTAAATGAAAATTTGTTCAAATCAGTTCGTTTCATTTATAAATATTCATTGGTATTTTAATATTTTTCTGTCCATCCAAAATCGGACATCAAAACCAAACTTTAACTTTTCACTGAATATTATATTAAAATATTTTTTTATTCCGGATTGAAATGAGATTCAACCAATTACCATATAATTTTATGTGAAAATTAGTCTCACATCCTTAAAACTAAAGTTAATTAGGCTCACATCCTCCCCTTTTGAAACATATAAATCCGGTCCCTATTTTTAAAACGCAGAATTTTTTTACCGGAAATGCCCTCATACGTTTTTTACGGTTCGTTTTTGTTTATAGGTTTCATATTAGGGTTTCATTTTTTACATCCTCCGACTTTTCTAATCCATGGCGGCGGCTTCTCCAGCAACAAAACACGAGAGGGCTTCAGCACCACAACAATGGAGAGCTCCAGCACCAAAACGCACGAGAGGGCGGCACCAGTACGAAAACACGAGAGGGCTCCAGCACCAAAACACGAGAGCGGCTCCAAACTTTGCCAATTCCGAATTGATTTAAGGATTTTTTTTTAAAACCTGAAGCTCCGTGACTACTACAGGTGATTGTTCCTTTTTAATTCTGCTTTGAATTGTTTTGTTGGTGTTTAACGTTTTGGATTGACGTTCTTTGGGCTAGAAATGGTTTAGATTTGATTAAATTGGGTTAATTTTGCTATGATGCGTGAATTTTAGACTTGAACTCATGAATCTTGTGTATTTTTGAACGCCGATAATATCTGAATATGTTGCGTAATGATCTGGGCACTTGAATTGCTCAAATTTACAGTCTGAACTCAATTGTGCTTCTTGGAATGTTAACTCAACTGTTCTCCTAACCTTCGTGGATTTTTGCTGAACTTATGATAAAATTTTGTAGACAAATATGCATCTTTTCTTAATATATGCATATATGTATGCAATTTTTTATCAATTAAACAGAAAGACATATTGTTTTACAGATATATTCATATTTCTATGCAAAAATCTGGAATACTTGCATGTAAATATTCAGAAATTATTTGTTTTTTGCTGAATTCTACGCATAAACAGTTGCGGACAAACATGCATCTTTTCTTAATATATGCATATATGTATGCAATTTCTTATCGAACATACAGAAAACATATTATTTTACAAATATATTCATGTTTATATGCATATATCCAGAATACTTGCATACAAATATTCAGAAATTATTGTTTTTGCTGAATTGTACGCATGTATTTATATTATTCTGAAGCAGTGTTTGTAATTTAGGTTACTGCACATTAAGCTTATTAATGTTGATTTTCTTTTTTTGATAACAGTGTTCCGGCGGATAATGGTGTAGTGGTGTTGTTGAAGCATATATCCTCCATCCTTTTCCACATAATTGAAATCTGCAGTTGTTTCTACAGAGACTACTAGATGTGGTTTGCGCAATAAGCTGGGTCTGAACAAAATTATTTGTTCTTCAAAAGACCACCATCTCTGCATTGTAAATGTTCTGAAATTTTTGATGTAATTCATGTAAATGTGGTCTTTACTAATTTTTTGATGTAGTACATGTAAATGTTATGAAATTTTTCATGTTAGTATGCACATATTTCTGTTATTTGCGTACATATACGCATCTTGTTATAATCATATGTACTTATTTTCTTGTCATTTCGTTTGTTTCAGCAATTATGCAGTATAGTTCTGTATATGTATGCAAGTATTTCACTTTTTTGCATAAATGTATGCAATTTTTCGTAAAAATCAAATCTTACTAAAAAAAATTTAGACACTACATTCAAGTAATAATTTATTTCTGTATAATGTTAATATATGTATGCAATTATTGTACTTAGTTGCATAACTGTATGCAATTTTACATAATATTTGTATTTAATTTTCCAGTTTTTCGTTTAAAAAAAAAATTTCCAGTTTTTCGTTAAAAAAAAAAAAAAAAAAATTTCCAGTTTTTCGGTAAAAAAAAAAAAAAAAAAACGCTGTTGGAATGATTGACGGTTTTCCAAAATTTTAGGATTAGGTTTTTGAGCGAGATTATAGGATCGGTGGACTGAGTAAATGAGGACAAATAGTTGTTGGATAGTTTTTTAGGTGCATAAGGGTAAATCAGGAATTTTTTTAGCGGAAATTCAAAAATAGGGATGTATTTTATAAGTTTTTTATCACCGGGTTTTTTTTATATTTTGAAACTTAACAGGGACCTGTAAAAAACGCACCCTAATTTTATTTATATGGATTTCATACACCACATGTATTCAACAATAGATATAAACAACTATTAAACATCCAATTCACATCCAGAGTGCATCTACAACTGTATAGACATTAATTAAATAAATAAATAGCGCTCATAATGGTCTGTCAATCAATTGATTGACATACAACTACACATAAGGGAGATGTGTGAATTGATTATTATTCTGAGACTGGTGTGGGGTTTTCATCCATCATCTAATGATTTTTATTTGCATACTTGGGCGATGTGTAAAATTATCGTCACAATACCCTTGTGCGGTTTTTATTCAATAATTATAATATAAGCGTTTTATTTTACAATGCATATATTCACATTTAATAATATAACATTAACCTTGTACACATCCATTCATCAAAAAATAAACATTGCAATCATAGGCAATTAATATATTTTCAGTTAAAAATAGGATAATTGTACAAATTTGAGTGAGAGAGTTCTCACCTTGATCGACTTTGAAATCGTTATTAAAACGATCGTTTTATTAAATTAAACGTGACGTTTAATTTAATTAATATTTTCAACTGCTTCTGCTTCTATCCAAATTGGTTCCATTGCGTAGATCTCGTTGAGATAATTTCAACGCACCTGAGTTGCGCGTTTCTGACATCGTATCACAAAGTTATCACCATCTCAAGTTTAACATAAAACAATATAATTTTATTATATTTTATTAACACTAATTACCCTGATTAATTATTTTAACACGTCATTAGGGTTTAACCCCATTTTCCTCGTTCCAGGCTTCAGCCATTTTTTTTTGAACCCGCACACACAAGAAGAATCCCACCACCGCTCGCACTACGAGGCGCCGGGCCTCGATCACCGACCGCCACTTCGAATCCCCACACGCCGCGGACCTCAGCCCTCATTCCTGGCTAACTCGATGGCGCTACGTTGCCTGAAATGGCCTTCGAACGGCGCTAGATCGAGACAGAAATCCGGGCAGCATACTCCATGAAAATTCATCAAACCAATACAGTGTTAAAGCTATCAAATCTCTCTACAATTTTCGTTTTGAAAGTGGGATCTCATCCGAGACGGGTTGGACATGATTAACGATTTAAATTCGAGAAATTCTGTCCATTAAATCAATAAACGGCGGCGCGTTTTCTGTAGTGGTGAATTAGGGTTTCTGGCAACATGTTTATATCTATATTTTTATTATTATTTAATTCCTATTTTACTTAATTATGAGGTTTGGTATTCTGAACTCCAAACGAATCCCAACGGCTGACGTCCACAGCCAAATACCCCTATTTCGGACATAATGAGGTTTCGCAAGCTAGTTCAATTGTTTTAATCAATTTTTCTCAAAATTAAAATATAACATTAAATATTAAATTTGAACGTATGTTTTAATTTGCCATGACTATATACTGACTCCAAAAGTTACGAATTTGAAATCTCCCTATGTTTTACAAATATAGTTCTAATGAACTTGGTTTCGTCGAATTTTGAGATCATTTGAAAAATGGCCCTATTTCTAGCTTTTTGGATTTATAACTGAATTACAACACGCGTTTATTTTTACCACGCTTACATATGAATTCCAATTGACTTGAAAATTTAAACCTGAAATAATATGACGTTCTGGATCCAACAAAATTGGTTTCATCGAAAATGGAGGTTGTTTGCAAAATAGCCATTTTAAGGGCTTAAATAATATTAAAATATTAATAAATTCCATAGCAACTATTTTAAATTTTGAATTGGACATAACTTAAGATTTATAACATGAAATCTCATTTTCTTACATTCTTAGAAAGATATCATTAAATAAATCCTAACGTTTCTTGTTTCATCAAATTCTGACTTATATCGAATTATGTACAGTCAATTGAAGTTTAAAACTAAGTTTTCAAACTACGGCGACGTTACGCGTTCGTTTTAATTAAATTTTAAATTTATACGTTCTAACTTCTTTATCAAATAAATTCTAAGTCATTTATTCTCAAAACAAATCATTTTAAATCTTTAAAATCATTTTAAAATCAAATTTTAAATTGGCCCAAAAATACGGGTTGTTACACTTAGAGTTCTTCTTAACCAAACTGCCTCACATGCAGCATCAGTAGCAGCAGTATATTCAGCTTCAGCTGACGAGAGTGGCACAGTCTTCTATTTCTTAGTTGCCCAAGAAATTATTTTTGAAACCAAGCAAAATACATACCCTGATGTACTTTTGTAGTCATCAATCCACTCCAATCGCTATCAGTGTATCCAACAAGATTTGGTTCTTTTTCCTTAACATATTTTATCTCTAATTTCCTCGTACCTAGAAGATATCATAATATACTTTTTGCTACGGAAAAGTGTAGTTTACTTGGATCATGCATAAATCTTGAGGCAAGACTGGCAGGATAAATAATGTCCGGTCTTGTATTTGTCAAGTATATCCAAGAGCCGACTAAACTCCTGTAAATTTTTGCATCAACTTTTGTTGCTCCATCATTTAGTTGCAATTTTTCGTTTACTGCCAGCGGAGTTGAGATTGGTTTACAACTTCTCATCTGAAATTTTTTTAATACTTCATCAAGGTATTTTTCTTAAGAAATGAAAGTCTCTCCTTTAGATTGACAAACTTGAATCCCAAGAAAAAACTTCATGAGTCCCAAGTCAGTCATTTTGAATTTTCTCATCGTGTCTTCTTTGATTCTTGCACCAAAGATGGATTAGGTGCCATGTAAATTAAATCATCAACATAAAGACATACAATGCGAAAATCATGCGCACCTTTCTTTATGTATAATGAAGCTTCACTTGGACTTCGATGAAAATCCAAGTTTCGAAAATAACAATCAATCCTAGTGTTCCATGCAAGAGGTTCTTGCTTCAGCCTATATAATGCTTTCTTGAGGTAATAGACTTTATCTTCTTTTCATTCTACAATATATCCATCCGGTCGATGGATATACACATCTTCTTTCAAATATCCATTGAGAAATGCTGATTTGACATCCAACTAATAAACAAGCAACTCCAATTATGCGGCAAGAGCTAGAACAATTCGAATGGTTTCCATTCGAACAGCAGGAGCAAATGTCTTGTTGAAATCAATTCCTGTTTGTTGTGAGTATCCCTTTGCAACTAAGCAAGCTTTGTGCTTATGAATCGTGCCATCGTCCTTAAATTTGGTTTTATAGACCCATTTCACTGCAATCACATTTTTTCCTTTAGGGAGATCAACAAGCTCCCAAGTTTTTTTTTCTCAATGCTTGCTATCTCCTCATCCATAGCTTTTTGCCAAACATCTTCTTTAGAGGCTTATTCATAATCTTGCGGCTCACTAGCAAAAAATGCGACATCACATGTATCATAAATGTCTCTTAAGCTTCGAAATTTTCCCACAGGCCCCTCCGACTCTGATCTAAATTGTCATCATCTAAGATCACCGCACCTTCACTTGTACTTGGATGATCAATTTGATTTGGAGAAATCAAATGTGATGTTGGCTGAAATGCAATATTCTTACCATTACCCCATTCCATGCTTGTATTTAATCAAGAATAACATCTCGAGAAACTGTAAGTTTATTTGTCCTTGGATTCAATAATCGATATCCTTTAGACTCATTGCTATAACCAACAAAGATTAGTTTTTCTCCCTTTTCATCAAATTTTTTCCTTTGTTGAGTTGGGATATGAGAGTAAGCAACGCAACCAAAAACTTTAAAATGATTTACCTGAGGTTTTCTCCGATACCAAGCTTCATATGGAGTTTTATCTGGATATACACTGCTGCATTTACAGCTTCTATCCAAAAAGTTTTTGGAAGTCCTTTGCCTGCGATCATGGTTCAGCCCATTTCCACAATAGTGCGATTTTTTTCGCTCGGCAACACCATTCTGTTGTGGATTGTATCGAACTGTCAATTGCCTTTGGATGCCTTTCTCTTTGCAATAATCCATGAAAGCTTTCCCAATGAATTCTCCTTCATGATCAGTGCAGAGAGTTTTTATTTTTACACCCAATTGATTTTCCACAAGTCTCGTGAACTCCAAAATTTTTGGAAATTCTTCAGACTTTTGTTTGAGAATGTAAGCCCACATCATCCTAGTGTAATCATCCACGAATAAGAGGAAGTATCTGTAACCGTTAAGAGATGGAGTCTGCATTGGTTCACAAACATCGGCATGACTAACTCAAGTGGAGCTTTAGCTTTATAAGATATCTTTGGAAACGGAAAGCGATGCATTTTTCCAGAAATACATCCTTTACATGGTCCTTCTTGGTTTGCAAAATCTGGAAGTCCAAATACCATTTTCTTTTTCAACAAATTTAAACCTTTGTAGCTTAAATTCTCATACCTCAAATGCCAAAGATTATGGTCTCCTCCCGTAATGTTTTGCAGAGCAACTTCTGGAGATAGTGGCAGATTGAGAGGAAACACTTGGTTCAAACTCATCTTGATTTTTGCCATGGTCAGATTCTCAGCTTGTCAATAATGATGCAATGACTATTATAGAACTCCACCTTATAATTTTTTTTAACAGTTGCCCGACACTCAATAAATTTGGAGTCGTTTTTGGAGCATAGAAAATATCTTTGATGATGTTGGTTTTGCCTTTGTTTGTTTTAACTATAATTGCTCCTCTTACACAAATTTTGAGGGATTTATTATTTCCAATTTTCACTTCAGACGAAAAAAATTCATCGAGATCCATAAAATTATTTTATTTCCAATCATGTGATTGCTACACCCAATGTCCACATACCAAACGTTCTCTAATTGCAACTGAGATTTAAGCAAGAATAGTATACTTGATCTGATTCACTCTTCTCAAGGAAGTTGGCCTCCATTGATTCACCATCATCTTGACAGCGGCAATCCCTTTGAGAGTGAATAGCATTTCGGCATTTTTTTTGCATATATTCCAGCAATTAGTCGTGTCATGACCATTTTTTCTACAAATGCGACAATAAAGATCTGAATTTTGTGTATTAAATCTACTATTTGCTTCCTCAAAAATATATACTATTTGAGCTGCCTCTTCCTCCTCGACCTCGACTGCGGGTCTGAAAATTTTGATATCTTCTACGATCTATTCCTCGTGGTGCTCTTTGTATCGTCATATTCTTTTTATCTAGCGAGCTCTCTTTGTCCTTTTGTGCAATACTGATCTTTCCTTGAAAGGCTTGCTCTAAGCTTTCACTTGAGAACTTGTTCATTCTTTTTTTTTTGTAGGCTTCAAGAGACCCTATAAGTTCATCCAAAGATAATTTTGATAAATCTTTGGATTGTTCTATGGCAGCTTCCACATGTTCGAAATTTGCTGGCAAGCATCGTAGGACTTTTCAATAATTTTCTTTTCTTCTAGAGTATCTCCACATACATTTATTTGGTTCACAACAATTATTACTCTAGAAAGAAAGTCTTGCACATTTTCACTATCCTTCATGGTCAGATTATAAAAATCTCTCCATGAATTTTGTAGTTTAATTGTAATCACCTTCACATAACCACCAAATGAATTTTCAAACTTTTCCAAGCCTCCTTTGCTGTTTTTGCACTTGTAATATGCGGAATAATTGATCGACTCACCCCTTGGTCCATAAAGGACAAGGATTTTGCATCCTTCATCTTGTTGTGACGATCCCAAAATCCGTAAGGACGGTGTTAAGGATAATCATAGGAATGTAACACAATAATCATCATTAGCAGAGTACAGATAATAGCATGAATTTAAAACAGGGTAATTAACATAAATATGACAGCGGAATCATAACATGTAACAATATCAGAGTAGCACAGAGTAGGATATAACTTAGTGCTTAAAAAAGGAAATGATCAGTCAACATTGCCTGAGGCGGAATATATACATACAAGGAGACATAATAGCGGTACCAGTCTACATCGCCTGAGGCGGTACATATACATACAGTAATACATGCTGAAAGTAAAGCAGTCTACATCGCCAGTGGCAGAATCATATACATAATATAGGAATGGTGGAAAATGAATAGCCAAACTACAAGTAATCTAATCCTCTCCATCCTGCCAAAAACGCACTCCGTGATGCAAAGCTAGCCAAAAATGCCTGTCATCTGTCAATCAGGCTGCCCGTGTGAAAATAAGGGCACCCGAGTATGCAAAGTGAAACAAACAACGAGTTAGTCATGGGACTGGTATGAGAAAACTACTCAACAGGTTAACAACAATAATAAGGCAAATCATAGGACCATGCCGCTTTCGCGGAACGGGTTTACTCCAGTGATTGCCAGTACATTAAACAAAGTAAATTCTTTAAATAACGCAATGCTTTTAAAAAGAATGAGTCCGATATAAGACTCAAGTCCCATCACACAATGCAACGCAAACCGGAGGATAGAGTTTTACCATATATCGACCAAGATATGCTTAATACGTGTAAAGTAAAATCACTTAAAGCAAAATCAGACTCCAACCGAAAACTAGTTAGAGAACGATTTCTTAAGTATTGACCACGAAGGCCGAAACCAACATCAGACCAATACCCAGGAAACCATCCGTCTTAGCTCGTTTTCAGTCAGTTTCTAACTTTTGGATACAATCATAAATATTAATCATAGACGGCATAGCTACCATATACTATGTCGCCATACTAGTTCTGCAATCAAGTCCGTTATTTCGTATTGGAAATTTGGATTCCATCATGAGTCGAGGCAAGGGGCAAGATCCTCTCCGCTTCGAGACACTCTAGCAAATGTCTCAGGACTACACACTCGGGTAACCCTATGGAACCTCCAAGGCCGGTCCACACTTACGTTAGTGGATTAGTATTCCTGAACACACGTTTCCCGGTCCTAACAGACCTAAAATCGAGGCGCCTCATCCAACAACCACAAGGTGAAAAGTATATAAATGTCAGCCAGTTTAAGCACTGACACCACCCATAGCTAGAAAGAAACGTCGTGCACATACCTTGGGTCCTTATCCCGTTTTTAACTCATACCGGGGTGTGAGGCTCGCGAATCAACGCTATACACAAAGCTAGGCCACATAGGCCGGGCTTCGATCATCAACCACAAGACTTTGCTTTGCAACAGGAGCCTTGATCACTGCATCTTAGCATGCCACACAGACAATCCACATTATATGACTGATTCCTATCGATATATAACCTCTGAGCTCGTACGTCTCAGAGAATGGCGTTAAGCAAGAGAATAAATTCTCTGCCGCCAAATAGGTATATATTAACAGAGATCAATCAGCACAGAACAAAATCCAATATCAGACACACGGTCCATTTACAAGTCCGTTCTGGGTCTGAACGAAACCGGAGGCACCATATTCCTCGCATATCCGTACAATCAACACATACGTTCAGACGGCTACTACTTCAATCCCTTCAAGGCAGCAACTCAGATCGAGAACCTCAGTAGCGCCCATCCGTCCGACATGAAGATCGTCAGTCTTGAACCGTCTTATATCTTCGATTACGAATTTTTCGATTAATTATTTGAAATGAGGATTAACTCGGCCTTTTCAAATAATTCACGTATATATATATATATATAAAATTCAAATCGATTCTTTTCATGGTTAAATTATTCGACATTCGTAGTTCAGTTCTTTAGTGTAATTTTCATGCCAAACACATTCAACCATCAAATATCAAGCAAACCAAGTAAAATTGGTTTATTTCCATTCCATATCGCTTATAATATTTTATAACGATTTTTCGCCATTTTTATTTATTTAAAAATGGCCGTATTTAATTAAACGACGTTTCAGGTCGTGCCGTGGCACTGGCGATGTTTTTCTCCAAATTTGTTTTACACATATCAAGAAATCTAACCATTGGATTTTCACAAAGTTTATATCGTTGGAAAGATCTCTCAAAAGCGAACCTAGCGTTTTCAGTTTCGTCAAAATCCGACGGTCGGATCTTTCGGTATAATCGTTTGAAGTTAAGATTTCAAAATTCGAACTGCACGGCCTCGATTCGTTTTATTTAATTTTTATATATATATATATATATAAATTAAATTCATTCAACGATTTCAATATCGTTTTCACTTCAAATATTTCACTAACGCCTTTAAATTTCAGAAAATTTCGCCATAACCTCCTTTGTACGGGAAGGGGTTTGGAAATTTATTGGGCCGTATTAGGTACCCAATAAATCCTAAAATGCATACACATATTTATAGTGACATATATTCTAGTGTTCATAGGGGAGTGTGTTTTAAAAACTCCAGAGAATAAATTCTCGTCACCCTACAAAGAGTTTTTGTGTCTTACCAACTAGAGAGACGTGTTTATTGTCAACTCGAGACCCGTGTGGGGTTTTTATTAATCTGGCAAATTACCGTTATATTTTATACAGTCCGTATCAGTCTTCAGTTCAACCTGAAATATAGTCATCGCCATACAAGCCACTCGCTTGTATGGTAAATCTTCCACCTCGTCACATCAGCTCCATGCACTAATGTGGTATATGAAGAAGTATTCTATCTTCAGAAGTATGCCATGTAGTGTAGTTCAAAATTAATTGTTACTATCATATGGCGAACGTTTATTATAATTACACACAGTACAACCAGCACTCGGCATCCAATGGCATTCACAGGAGTTGATATAATAATAAAATTGCACAGCCAACTCATTAAGGCTTACCTATTTGTCGGGCACGCAAATAAATTCTTTACTCAACAACCAATCCATTTTATCTGTTCAACACATGTATATATATGCAGAACAAAGCTAACCATAATATTTCTAGCGAATAAATATTTATTTCAACACACTGTTATTTTTAACACTTCATATATAGGACAAAAATGATATTTTTGACGAACAAAAATATATTTCAACTCTCGACTATTTTATTTAGAACCTAAACATGTTAAAAATAATATTTATAACTAACGAACATTTATTTCAACACGTGTATATTTTTAACAAGTGGTATACATGATAAAAATGTTATTTTTAACATCAAAAATATTTATTCAACCCATGAATGCTTTCGACTTCACATATACGATAAAGACATGATTTTTATCGTTCCAATCCTTTATTCAACACATGAATGTTTTCAATACTTCATATTTATAATAAAAATGTGATTTTTATTGTTAAAACAATTTATTTAAAACACGAATACCATTCAACACATGAATCTCTATCCAACGAATGAATATTTATTCAACACATGAATGTCTTCTATAGTTTGTATATATAATAAAAATGTGATTTTTAAAGTTAAAACGATTTATTTTAAAACACGGGTATTTTTTTTATATAGGTTATATATAAATAAAAATGTTAATTTTATCTTTCAAGGATTTTATTCATCACACGAACGTTATTCAACACATGAAGATATTTTTCAATGAATGAATATATTTTCCAACACACGAATATCGTTCTAACACATGAATATAGTTTCAACATATGAAAATAATTCTAACACATGAATATTTCAAGAAATTTCGGCAGCATAACGGTAGGGGTTTAAAACCGGCACCGTAGCGAAGTACGACTCCTCGCGCTACCTTAAGCATCGCTGCTTTCCCTAAGGGGCGTATTCTAACGACCTAAATAATCCGGCCATCTTTCAGGACTTAAGGAATTTTTTTTCCATATCAATTTCCAATTTATTTCAACCACAATCAATCATTACTCAACCACAAACAATCATTACTCAACCACAAACAATAATATTCAACCATTCGCTTTATTTGTTTTTCCACCATTCGCATTATTTATTTTTCAACCATTCGCATCATTCACCAAATTTCACACCAATCACAACCAATAAATATCGTCCATGGTTTGCGGACGAGGGGCGTATGTATATATATATATAATATTTTATTTCCATTCCATTGCATATATGATTTGTACATCACATGTAAAATTTATACATCGCTCATATAACTCATACAACACATGTACTTGAGGTGTACAACGCGTATACAACTTATACTCTGATTATATAGTTTATACATCACATGTACAACTCGCATTCGAATTTAGAGTTCTCACATTGGTTCCTTGCTTTGCTAAAAATTGATACGAGCTCAGAAAAATCCGCGGTCTCTTCTAGAATGTAGAGAACCTCCTTGCGGTCACGGTGTCTCCTGTTTCATCGAATTTCGTTAAAGAACGAAAAAGATATGATTTTTCAAAGGTTTGCAACACTTAAAAGTGTTTAAATCAGTTCAGAGATTATAAAGGTCGAACCTTTCACAAGCGTTCAAACAAGGGTTTGGGTTTTACGGCGAATCCGTGAATCGTGGTGTAGATCAGAGGTGCTGACGTGAAAGAGGGGAGTTTGGCGCGTCCGACGGTGGTGCTGGTGGCGGATTCGATCGCCTCTGGCGATCTGGGCGACGGCGAGAAGTCTACGACTTCGTGGGCCCGATTCCGGCGAGATAGTGGACGAGGGAGGAGGTGCTGGGGTCGGATTTGAAGAGGGGACGGAGGCGAAGCGAGGTGAGGTGGTGGCGTTGGCTACAGGTGGCAGAGTCGGCCGGAAAATAGGAGAGAAGGGAGGAGCGACAGTGAACGTCGATCGCGATAAAGGAAAAGGGTTTCCTGAGGTTTTTTTATTTTAAAAATTATGAAAGAAAAAAAATGATTGGCCAAGGTTTTGTTATAATTTTTAAATAGTGTTCTTAAACGAACTCCTTTTCAAACCCAACGACTGTCGTCCCTAGCTAAATACCCCCATTCCGGACACAATGGGATATGTTTCGTTGGCCAATTCGACTGTTACAGTCAGTTATTTTTCAAATTAAAGTATAAAACTTTTAATTTTTGATTTGAACGTACATTTTAATTTGCCGGGGCCACATACGGCTTCTAAAAATTCCCGAAAAATTCATCTAGCTATGTTGGGACCATACGGTCCCAACAAAACTGATTTCGTCGAATTCTGAGACCATTTGTAAAATGGCCCTTTTCTGGTCGACCCGATTTAACTGAAATCAGTCAAAACACATTTTCTTCTGCCACGCTCACATATTGAGTTCTAAAATTATGGAAAATTCAAATTAGCAATAAATTGACGTCCCGGACCCAACAAAAGTGGTTTCGTCGAATTCCGAGGTCGTTTGCAAAATCACTATTTTCAAGGGCTATATTTATTTCACAGCGACCTTTCTGAAAATTGATTTGGCCATAACTTTTGATTCTTGCTATGAAATTTCGATCTTTCAAGTTCGTTAGAAAGATGCTCTCAAACAGATTTAAATATTTCTTGTTTCGCTGAAATCCGATTTAATTTGCATCTTGTACATTCAGTCAAAGTTTGAATTCAAATTTTCAAACTACAGGGTCGTTCAGGCCTTGTTATATTATTTAAAAATGGAATATTTAAATTCTGACTGAAATTTCTGCTTAATTTAATCAAAATAAAATTTTTAAACTGGCTCAGATTTTCCGGGTTGTTACACTTGTTCTCTTTATGCTCCTTTTTTGTGCATTTGTAAATGCAGCAACTTTCTCCGGAGCATAAAAAGTATACCTTTCTTCAACTATATCCCATAGTTCTTGAGTTAGAAACAGGGTCTTCATAAGAACACTCCAAAACTCATAGTCTTTGCCAACAAAGATGGGAACACCTTGTTAGGAGTATGAAAAGGCAAACTCTTGATTTATTATAGATGCCATTGATGGATATGAGAAGGGAAAAACAAAACCAAAGGTGGCTTTAATACCAATTTGATGAAGGGGATATATACATTCATACATACATGCATATATATATATATATATATATATATATATATATATATATATATATATTCCCAACGTTTAATAAAAATTAGCTTACTATCCATGAACCATGGGCCCTCTTTTTGCACTCTTAAACAGTCATCTTCCCACTCAAATTTGATCAAGTAAAAACCGTTTTCTCTCGCAAAATCATCCCATTTGCCAACTGGTTTCCATTCACGTTTAATATGCGCATTCAAGTGAACATAAAAAGGCCTTCTTCCCACTAAATAGATGTACAAAGAATTTTCCACATCAATTTGGCAGATTCAAAAACTTCATCATCTATTTCCATAAATTGACCATCCTCATCAGATGCAGTTTCAAACTGTTCAACATCACCAGTAATAAGAGTATTACCTGCGACTGCGTTGGACCATGATCGTGTACCAGATCTAAACATTGGGCCTTTGAATTCATTATTTGAATTTGTAAATGGTGAAGTTCTGTTACGATTTAACACGTGCGCCGTCGTTTTCCCCTGGCCAATTGGATTTTCAACAGGTGTCGCTTGATTTCCATAATTCATAGCCACGTTACTTGCTCTCCTTTTGGATCTAACCTCCTGCCATTCTGATTCGTCATTGTCTTCATCGAGATTAGTTGTTTCAGTTGAATCGCCAGTATTAGTTGTTATGTGAAGTTTCCTTTTTTATTTTTGTAACTGGGAACGCTAACGGGTATCGGGTGAGTGAAATGTTGTAAATGTTGCATCTTGGGCTGAAGTGCCTAACAATAATATATACCCATTTTCAAATATATATATATATATATATATATATATATGAATGTATATATATATATATATTAGAGGAGAGTTAAAGAAGGAAGTTTTTGTTTCATTGCATAATTGTTGAATTTCCTTGCATACAACAAATCAGAAGGTTAGTCTTTATATAACAGTCTTACATGTCAATTCATACTCAATAGGTGTTGTTTAGGAAACTATAGTCACCTTTCATCAATAGACATTACATTTGGATATGAAAAGATATTTCAAAGAAATACAAATTAATAATTTTAATAACGGCTACTTTTTGAACTGAACAGTGCATTTTTTACTGATAGAAACGGTCGCATCCGTTGGTAAAACGTCACAACCATTTGAAAAGTTGCATCTCTATCCGAAAAGATACCTCCCGGCTCTTATATACTAGTGTGTAACTTGTGCGTTGCACACGATAATATTATTAAAAATAGTATTTATTATTTAAATTTTAAAATGAGAAATCTGTTATGCAATATATGATCAATTTTGACGTGAAATATCTTAACTAATAATTAAAATTATTATAATTGTTTGTTTGTAATTTATATTCTATAGCTACCACAAACGTTATGTATGTGTGTGTATCTCAGAATTTTTTTAAAATCATTTTTGTTAATATAGATATACATATTGAAGTTGATGTATGTTAGTAATTTATTCGATGAATTAGCAAATATTATTTAATAGAATTTGTTTAAATAAGTTAAATGTGAAATTACGAAGTTAATTTAACTGTATAGCACAGCAGGAAGAGTTGAAAGAAATTTATAAAAAATTGTATAAATTTCTCGTAGGGTTCTTGATGTTCAAAAAGAATTTTATGATATAATATATGATAAATTCTTGATATAAATTAACCATAACTAATTTATAAATTAACTTTGTCATTATGACGATATACATAGGTCATGCTATGTGATTTATATTTCTTTATAGTTGCATGGAAAACTACATTTCTCTAATATGAATATACATAGTAAAATTGACGTATATTTTTAAGAGTTATTAAAAAAATGAACTAAATACACTCTAAGATTATCTAAATAATTAAAATTTAAGATTTCATGAGTAGTTTAAACATATGGCTTAAAATATAAAATATCATTAAAAAATTGAGAAGGTTCAGTAAATAATTGTATAAATATTAAAATGCAGGTATTTAAAGCGGAAATTGTTTTCTTCAATTTATGATAAATTTATCGAGTTAACTGTATAATATATTAAATTGTTTATTATTGTTTACATATATTATTTAAATTGTATGATTTATTTAACTTTATATTTGAAAGAAAAACTATTTTTTTCATTTTTGTTAATATGAACATGGTGTACATTCTAAAACATCACACTTAGCTTTAATTAGATTAATTGACAAAAGTTTATTGGTTGAATTCATTTGTTAAATTCAAAATCACATAATTAATTTAAATTGTTGACTTAAATATACAATGTTAAGTGATATTGTGTGGTATTTTATAGATAACTAAATAAATTTTATAATGTTGGCGTTTGACATTAATATTACAATGCAATACATAGTAAATATGTTGACGTAAATGAGTTCAACTTTGAACTTGTGATAGTTATTCATGTGTATAATGTATGTTATGTGATTGACGTATTTATATACTTGTTTTTTCTTTCATTTTTGTTAAAATGAATATGGTTAAGCTTCAGGTGATTTATTAGACGATTAAATAAATAATAGTTTGCTAAAGTTAATTAAATAGTTTTAATATTATGTAATTAATAGTAAAATATGGTATAAATGTAAAATATTATAAAAGAATTGAAGAAACTTAAATGATTATAGAAAATTTGAAGTGCATGTATTTGGAGTCGAAAAAACATAATTCTATCGTTTTGAGTATTTAAAAGAAATAATAGTTAATTAAAAACATAAAATGGAACTTTTGATGATAATTAAAATATATTTTTACATACACATACATAACTCGTTTCTGAACATTGTCTTTGCCTCCTGATACATTTTCCTACATAACAAAAATGACCAAGCTTACATTAGTCTTTTTTTATATATATATTTACTGAAGCAAATATATCAAGTGTCAGGTACTAATTCAAGTGCCCATGCAAATGCTAATATTTAAAAAGGATCTGTACACGAGAAATATGGGTATCAGACTATCAGCTTGCTAGTTCTAATAGAGGTACGGGAAGAATTTATGGGTATCACTATCAGTTGCGCAGTACTAATGTCAAATGTCTACATTTAAAATTTATTTAGTCATTTACAAAAAAGTTCACAATATCACTTAACATTGTATATCTAAGTCAATATGTTTAAATTAATTATGTGATTTTAAATTTAATAAATGAAATCAATCAATAAATTGTTATTAATTCATCTAATTAAGTCCAATGTAATGTTTTAAAGCGTACACCATGTTCATATTAACAAAATGACAATTTTTTTTTCAAATATAAAGTTAAATAAGTTACACAATTTACATAATATATGTAACAATAATAATAAAATAAAATATTATACATTTATCTCAATTGATTTATCATAAATTGAAGAATACAATTTCTGCTTTAAATACATGCATTTTAACATTTTTACAATTATTTGCTGAATTTTCTCAATTGTTTCGTGATATTTTATATTTAATTCCATATATTTAAACTACTCATGAAATCTTAAATTTATTTAATATTTTTTAGAATGTATATAGTCCATTTTTCTAATAGTTCTTAAAAATATGCAACAATTTTACTATGTGTACACCATATTCATATTAGAAATGGTGGTTTGGCCATGCAACTATAAACATGTATAAATCACATAACATGAACTATGTATATCCATAATAATGACAAAGTTAATTTGTAAATTAGTTATTATTCATTTATATCAAGAATTTACCATATGTTGTACCATAAAATTCTTTTAGAACATCAATACCTCCACAATAAACTTTTACACCTTCTGCAAAAAAAAATGTTCAATTCTTTTTGCTATGCTATACGGTTAAACTAACTTCGTAATTTTACATTTGACTTATTCGAACAAATTATATTAAATAATATTTGTTAATTCATCAAATAAGTTACTAACATACATCAATTTCAACATGTATATTTATATTAACAAAAATGAATAAAAAAAATCTCAAATACAAATACATACATATTGATTATGTATGTTATAGAACATAAACACACAAATAATAATAATAATTTTAATTAATAGTTTGTGTACTTCACATTAAATTTTGTCATATATTTCATAACAAAGTTGCCTTTTTAACGTTAAAATAATAAATATTATTTTTCATATTATCGTGTGCAACGCACGGCTTACACACTAGTTAAATAATAGTAAAGCAAAAGAATTTCTAGCTCTCTCCTTAATTCTCTCAATTATCTCAATTCTCCTTAATTCTCTCAATCAATTCTCCTTAATTCTCTCAATTATCTCAATCTTCCTTAATTCTCTCAATTCTCCGTAAAACTCTAAAGATACTTTTACTAAATTAAAATAATACTACAATATAAATTATAAATATCCCTGTTATTTACAACTTGAAAATGTACAGTAATAAAGCTGAAAATGTGCGATATGTACAAGAATTTCGCAACTGTTTTGACCCAGTTTTATTAGTTTTATTATGTATCGCATATTTTCAGCACTTTTACAGACGAAATTACAAAATCTGGATTTAAAATCTATATTACAAATAGATAGAATTGCAAAACATCCCCTATCGCTGTCTTCTCTAACCACTTCGAGAAAATTCCATTCTCCTATCGTCGTCCTTCTCCACCCGCCTTCCTATCGTCGTCCTTCTCCTTAGCTATCATCACAGTTGTCCATCCCAATCTATCGCCTTCCAGCCTCGCGGCAGCCGCCGAGACTATTCGATGTTGCAACCACGGATAATTAGGGTTCCGACGCTGGAATGTGTTTCATTTTATCTTGCCTCCACGGATTTAATGCTTCTCGTCTATACTATTGGCCAGATCGATAATTAGGTTCTATTTGTTTTTTCCCCTTTCTCCTTTGCGAACTTATTTCTTAAAAGTGCATTTTTTAACTTTTATCAAACTGTGTTTTTCCTCACTTTCCTGCTTTCGTTAAACTGCCTCAATTTTTTGTCTGTCAATTTCGTATTTTCCATCCTTTAATTACATTTTAAAGCACTTCATCTCTCTGCATAATAAACAAACCAATCGTTGCCTTTACTTTGCCCAGGCTTAGATGGTGGGGCAACTTTGATGACTTCTCCCGAGCGCCTTCAAAAGCCAAGCATTTAAGGCATGTAAATATTCAATCCTTTTACCATGATTTCAACACAGTTAAATTGTATAAGCATAGGCTACTATCAAAGTTAGTTCCTGATTGAATTTGATTATATTGTCTTCTTTGTTTTGTGCAGTTGTTTCAATCTAGCATTTATATTATCTTCAAGGTCAGTCGTTTTGATTTTGGTTCAGGTAATTCATGTTCCCATTATACACCTTAAAGTTCCATATTCTTATTTATAAGTACCAACGGGATTTTTATTAATGTTTGTACATGAGGTACTATAATGGGATACACATTGTTTAATTCCATTGACAAAAAGATGGTTGAGAGTATAAAGATTAATCCACAATGGGATAATAGGATGGTGGTGATAATATTTATGTGATATTTTAACTTCTGCTAATTTGACAATGATAAGAGTAGAATTCAGAATCAGAGATTATAACCACCAACTATAATGACGTATCCCAATCATTCATGTTTAATTTGTAAGATGTGAGAGGAAATGAGCAATGGAAGCTATTATGTATTTTGTGAGATAAAAGGGGATCATCATGTTAATAATATATGTGTTGTCATGAATCATTATCGTACGGACTTGGATCATAATCGCATTTGAGTAATTCTTGATGTTGTTACCCTATTGTACTACGTAGTAACTAAATTATACAAATACATTGCTTTCCCCGTTTATGTGAACAAAATTTCACAATAGTGTACAAAGGATACGGAAATTTTCAAGGTTGTTGTATAGAAAACATATGGGGGATGGTATTGTTTAACAAAATTTATCGTTAAGATGGTTAATAATAGTGTGATGTTTATAAATTTATGAATTTCAATGCCTTTGTAACGAAACAAGATTTTTAATGTTGAGTATATATATTATAATTTCAATTTTTCTGAATATCAAGTGAATTTAATAAGGTTCGAATACAAATTTTGTTTTAAAATATTTTATATATGTGTGTTTGAATAAATATTTTTGTTTTGATTTATTAGAATATGAGTAACTTATTTTAAGATTTCATTTAAGATTTTATTTAAATAAATATTTTTAATATTAATAAGTGATAATATTATGTAGTTTTATAAAATAATATGTTTCCATAAAAAATTTGTTGCATAGCAAAGATCTCATTTTTTTTATAAGTTATATTTGATAAACGATATGAATTTGCATTTTTGATAAATCTTAAGTAATATTTTGATTATACTCATAAGCACTGAAAATTTACTACGTTTATAGATGTTACTAAGGTGTGGCTAAAAATAAAATTTAACAACTAAATAAATAAGGTAATTTTGGCTAACATGCATTGGGTAATTTTTAAAATAAGTATCATGTGTCCTTGTGTGGTTTACATGCATGAAAGGGTTTCTTAAGATAAGAACAAGTGTCCTTAGTTAAATAATTAAAAATACTTTTAAATTCCGAAACAAAATCATGTTTCTCTTCTCTGGTCAAAAGCTACAGCTGAATTATTCCACGACATCCTTCTTCTCCTCTCATTTTCAGCTTACAGTAAAAGAAAAAACCCACCTCCACTTTATTCAAAAATTCATATCTCACAATCTATTCACTTCTAGCCAAAACAATTCGCGTGAGAGTTGTCCGGATCATCATTTCTAATTTTTAGAAATTGATGGATCCGAATTTCATCAACAAACGGAAGAGAAATGTCAGATTAATAGCAAAGAGGAATTTTGTGTTGGAAACTTCGGAAAATCCTTTCTTTCAATCCGCTTCAAATTGATTGACGCCGTTAGCGCCAAATTGTGATCAGCAGATGATGTAGTATTTTTAGTGTGAAATTGGTTCGATTCCGTGACGATGATTTGGAAAGTTGAAAATTAGGGTTGAAGATAATCGGAGATGGAAGCGACGATGGTCGAATTGGTGTATGGTGTGGTGATGAGGAAGGAGAGAGCTTCGATGCAGTATATTTTGGTGGAGTTCAGTGAGAAAAAGTGTCGATGCTTTGATGAGGGCGTGCGGTTTCCTGTGTTCGGCATGGGCTCGAATTTCGATTCGAGTGATCGGAGCTTTGGCGAGGTGGTGCATAGTGTAGAGTAGGAGAGAAGAAACTTGTTGGTGCTTTCGGATTTGAGTTCGGTGGAGTGTGGGTTCGGTGTATGCGCACACCGTGCACATTTGAATGGGTTAAGCGTGAGCATCAGGAAGAGGCGCAAGGAGGAGAAGAAGGAGAAGGAAGGGAGAGGGTGCGGGCTTGGTCTTGGTTCAAGAGTTGGGCCTTGGGCCGAATGGATTTGGGGGTATAATTTCTTTTATTTGTTTTAAGTTTAAATTTAGTCAAACTTTGAAAGCTCATAACTAATTCGTTTTAGATCAGATTTACGCACCGTTGAGCTCATTAGATTCGTATCAGAAAATAATATATATATATATATATATGTTTGGAAATTTTTGAGTAAATATAATTATGGGAAGTTAAATGAAACGCCATTATATATATATGAAAAATATAATGAACAACGTTATTAATCCAATCCCAATATATAAAATTAGCAGAACAATCATCGGATGCTAATGGAATGGATTGGAAAGCAGTACGTGCAGCAGTAGCAGTGTTCGTTGGTTTGTTCATCCTGACAGTAAAGATTTTGGAGCTGTGTCGGTGAGAACATTTAATTTAATTGTTTATTTAATTAGTAGTTATTGAATAATTATAATTAGTTTAGATTAATTATAATTAGTTGTTGGTTGGATATGGATGTTCTTGTGTGAATGGATGTGCATGTAATTAGATGACACTGAACACTGAAAGCGTTATTGACTGTAATGCTTGTGCAAGCTGAATTGTTTGTGTTGATGATGATTATAATTCATGATCATCTGACTTATATTGTTGATTTATTATGTTTGCATGATGCACACACAACACCATGGTTGTGGAATTTTTCAGATGATTGATTTAAATTTCCTTCCATATAAATAAAGATTGATTTTCAAATTATTAAAATATTGTTTATCCAGTTAATTCGAAAAGAGATTTGGAATTTAAATATAATATTTTATAATATTATACTAGACCGCTCTAGGATGACAGAGAGGATAGTGTCTAGGCTTGAGTTTGAAAATCCAGTTTCCTGCTCTCTCTGGCTATCCCTAACTGGTCCGACGGATGGAACGGTTAATTCAAATATAATTTGAAATTTGAATTGAAGTTGTTTTAAACTTAGAAACCAATTGGAATTAAAATAAAAATGGCGCATAAGGACCATTTATGATGTTCAAATTTAAATTTAAATTAAAAGGATTTTGAATTCCTATGGTTTACAACTTATTTAAATATTTGGGATTGAGGAATGATTTTTGGATTAAACTTCATAATTGATTTTGAAATTAAGTTGTTTTGAATTTGAATTCAATTCAAAGAGATGTGAAGGAATTATATGTAAATCGATTTATAACGTGCTACGGCGCGACAACTCGTAAATATCGATTTAAATTTTGAATGGTTATAACTTGATCATTTGAAATCGGTCTGACTTGAAATAAGAAACATTGATTTTCAAATATTAACAGTTTGAATAGAAAAGAAATTTTAAAATTTCAACGTACGATTTTCAAGTTATGTTCAAAACAAATTTGGAAAGGTCGCTGTACGTGCAGTTCGGCGACCATAACAAAAATTCAAATAAACCAAGTTTTAAAATTTGAGAGAATTCATGATAAATCTTGCTTTATTAACTTAGTAATTAGAAATGAATTATTTGAATTTCTGAATTGATTTGGAATCTATTTGAATTAAAAGGCTATTGCATCGCTTTTACTAACGCTCAAACGTTATTATCTCATTTCCAAATATAAATGGGTTTTGGAATTTATAAATCATGAACCATTATTTTTAAATGGTTAAAGGAGTGGTAAAATGGTTCGGAAGGATTTTAAGTGATTAAATATGGAATTATCTATTAATTCTAAAGTTAGAATTTAAAAGGGGAAATGAGTTGGATAGAGTTTGTGTCGGATATTCGATATGTAATTCCAAGGTTGAACAAATACTATCAGAACCATTAGAAAATATTTACCTCAAGATTCAGATAGTGTTTGATTGAGTTGAGAATTTATATCGGATATAAGTCGATTTAACTCGATTCAAACTTATGTTTGAATATAAATTGTTTGGATTTTCGTAAATGGAATTGTAATTCAAATTAAGATGTGGTATATTGGAAGACGTAAGGAAAGGGATAAAGATGTATGTTTAAGTATAAGAATTGAAAGGTTATGTTTGAAATAAAGGGGTGGTAAATCGAATATTTGATTTCAAAGAAAGAGTTAAGATGATAATGGAATTTATGATCAATCCAACCTTGATTTGTAAATGAATGAACGACAATTGGAAGGAAATTTGAATTGAAACCCTCTATGGTCCATAACCATTGTTTTATGAATACGCTTATTACTGGAAAGACCGGGATCGGATTTAAGCCCGAATACCATTCCAAGTAATAATACGACGCATGAAGCAAATTCAAGACTTAGAACCGAGGAACGAAGACCGTGGTTCTTCACAATCGAATGGACTGCCTGCTGATTGGTTTCTTTACTGAATAGCTACAGTAGAGAGATGCCCCTATTACCGGAGTGGCAGGAAGTTCGAACGTATTGGGAGAACTTTCAGATTTTTTTTCCGCTCAGACCCAGAACGGACTTGTATGGATTGTGTGTCTGACATTGTAATTGACAGCATAACACTGATTCCATTAATATGTATCTGGTTTGTGACATATGAGCTTAAAATGGTTATGTATAAATGGAAATCAGTGATCATGTTGTGAATGGACAATATGACATACTTAAGATATGAATAAGCTTGTACGATCAAGGCATTGCCTATCTAGGCATGCTTTGTGTATGACGTAACATCGACAAACCTCACACCCCGGATTGATGAGAAACTGGTGGTTAGGTTGTATACTTATATATGAATTGATGACGAAGCTGCAGTAGTGGGAAACCACTTATGAACTTGGGGAAATTGGGTATGTTCGGGGGGTTGTGTCAGGTCGAAAACCGTTGATCCACCCTGCGATTTGTTGTTGGTGTCCGAGATGGACGAAAAAGTCGTGTTACACTTCGCTACGTATCCCTGATTGATCTTTTGTGCCAGGAATCATCAAGTTGGAAACCCAAATCTCCAATACGAGCCATACGGATTTTGATTGTATACTTATATGTCAATATAACCAATTGGGGTTATGGGGGCTATGATTCTATATTTATTTGCGAAATGATTCTTTACACACTGTACTAATGATAATATTAAAGAGGATTTTCACGTATGAAGGCATTTTTGGTTATCATAAGATAAAACTCGCCCATTTGGTGTGCGCTTGCATTGTGTGATGTGGGACGAGCTAATGATAGCTTCATTTTTCCAAAAGTCACTGCGAATTTATGTGCACGGGCATTCACATGGAGTAAACCCGTTCCGCATTAGCGGCGTGGTCCAGTGAATTTCCCAACTTAAAAATAAATCTTAAAGCAACTGTTTTATGTTCTCACACCAGTCCCATGACTGACCTGGAGTTTATTGTTCCTTCCTAAATTCTGGGTGTCTATTATTTTTTTACACGGGCAGCTAGTAGTTTAGTTTTGCAGTTATGTTTTGTTGGAGCGAAGTTCGGAGCGCTTTCTGAGTTGGAGTCCACGCTGGAGTTAAAGCTTCCGCTGTAACATATGTTCTTCCGCTGAGAGTTTATTTTCTTTCTTTCGCTGTATATATATATTTATGTTGTAACTCTGATATTCGTGTAACTCTGATGTAATATTGTATTATGAAATGAAAAGTTTTGTTATTTTGTTCAATATATGTGTACCCATAACAATTCATCTTTATGAACGGTTTAAGTTGGTTTAATTACCGGCGAAAATCGGGTAAAAAGATGGGTCGTTACAGCCTGAGTATTAGTTTATAGTTGTTTTCTAAGGCTTTTTACAAATATTTTTTAAAAGTTCTTATGCTTTTTTTTAATTTCAGTACATTATCACAATGTAAATTTTCAAGGTTTTTTATTTCAAGGATAACAACCAATTAAAGAGGTTATTAAACAAGTTGGAAACATGATTTATGTATATTATTTTTATCAAGATATCCCCTTTTTTCACGACTATTAATTTAATTATTTAGTAAACTATGTTCCTTTTTCCATTTTAGAACTATAGGTATAGTGTCAAGTACTAAATTATTTGATTATAAAAGAAGTCCAATATTATTGACAGTTTACAATCTACAAAAAGATAAAACGTTTTATTTTGTGCTATTTCATTCTTCTATCTATGATCATTTATACTCCAGGTATGCAATTCCTTTTAAGATATACTTATATACTTCAGCCTCTTTTGTGTAAAATTATTTTGCACCAATCAGTGTTTTCAACAACCATATTTTTTTAAATTTTCGTATAACTCATCTATAGATGTTCTTGATGAAAAGTTATAAATATTTAAATCACTAACTATTGTTCATGTATTCATGGACAACATAAAAAGATACAAAGATAATCTATCAAAAGTTATAAGTTAAAAATGAATTGTCTGGTTTTAGATGGCACCATTTGTGTGGGTTCATTCTACTTCACATACTTTCAGATCATTCAATATTGCTGTCTCATTTGACCCTTAGTCCGAACCTTCAAAAACATTTAAGGTACCAGCCAAAGTATGAAACTTTTCTCAGTCGTTAGGTACTCTTCTGAGTTTCCACTTCTGTTTTTTTCCCTATAAATTGAGCATCTAACTTCTGATTTGGTCGTTTAGATTGGATCCTTCAAACATAATCTTAAGTTATACACACACATAAGCTTTTATGCCTGCCCTCAATGTATTAGCTTGAATACTTTTGAAAGTTTTTTTTTTTGGTGGGATTATTCAAGATAAATGGGTGAGATATTTTGACACTTGTGTGTATTTTTATCAACTTAATTACTTCCCCAACTTTTACATTCTAGCATATTTTATTTTGTTATGATGTGATTTTGCAGTTGGTTAAATTAAGTTATTTCTTGGTTTATATGATTTACATTTGTTTCCTCCTATTTTTTGCTTAAGAAACTAGAGCCTGGAGTCATCCGTTCATTTAGGTGCATGTACTTATCATAACTTTGATGTTAGACTCCTCATGTGATAACTATTTTACCTTTTATCTCCTACAACAACATTATCTTGATTATAGAAAGACATGTTTGTGCTATGCCATATATTAATAAAAATATAATTGTTATTTGTTAAAAAAAAGTCACCTTGACTATACATGGCTGTTTTTCCATCATTAAATTTATTCATATCCTATGATCCTCCCTCTTACAATGCTTCATTCATGATTTTGGCTTCGTTGGAGCACAAGATGACCGCTTTTGTGGAACTATGTATTATATTTTATGCTTGAAAAAATTTCCTGTTTTTCTTCCTTTAATGTGTTGCATCATAGTATTCATATCAGTGGTTTTCAACATTCTAAACGAATGTATGCCATATTCTTACTCCTTTATTTTAATTTGATATATTTACCATATTACAAGCAAGAAATCAAATTTTGTAACAAGTATCGTAAGATATGAAGTGAATATTCATATTATTCTTTTCTTTCTTATACCATTTGTAACTGACGGTGCTGGAAAGGTATAACCTTTAAGTAACCAGATTTTAACAAACTATTTATAAAAGGTTGTTTGTGATGTGCTGCAACTTTATGGAAGGTTGTTTGTGAAACAGCAAGATACATCTCTACTCTACTTTTCCTATCCTTCAACATTTATCCCATTAACTACGTGATGTGGATGATAGAGAAGTTGACAGCATCATTATTCTATATTTATTGTCGTTAAAAGTTTCCAGTATTGACTATCTTAACTAGGTTCCAAAATATACCATGCAAGAAAACTAGACCACTTATTATTAGATTCTGCATAATTTCCTTTTATTGACAACATGAATTTTGATATCCTCCTTTCCACATGTTTTATAGTATAGATGCAACAAATAGATAATAGATAAAAAAATATTTTTTGGACTTGATTATATTTATTTATCAGGTTCATAGTATAAGTTAGTTAGTTTCCTCTTTTGTTTTAACACCTATAATGCGCAAAAAAATGATAAACTTTATGACCAGTTGAATCCTTTAGTTAAATCATTTCTAGAATCTAAGTTATTGTTTATTTTATTGAGCTATTAATAGATTGTCCTATCAGATTATAGGATTTGGATAATGTCAATAATTTTGTCGACATCTTCTTGAACGTAAATGGAATACTGTGTTTAGTATCTATTTATCGGTGGAACACTCTATCCCAATTTTTTCTTTTTGAATCTGCAATATGGTTATAATCATTACTTTTCTTTGTTGCTTCATAATAATCAATATGTTGTTCATTAAATCAAAATTTTAATTGTCGACTAATTCAGTTTATAGGTTTTGTGAAACTCCATTGGTCTATCTAAAGTCTTATTGAATGTTTATAGAATACCATATCCAATTTATGATCTCAAATTTACATATGTTGATATTTATTGCTTGCTATAACGTATTTAATCTTGATTTCTCTCAATAGTGGCAACTCTACCACTTCTCCAAAGTAGCAGGTTCTCACTCTCTAAATACAATTATCTTAAAGAATATCATCTTTAACCTTTCAAACTATAATCTTTCTTGATTTATCTTTAAAGACTTAGCTATTCCTTGATTTCTTGATATGTATTAATTACATTGACGAATATTCCTTCATTATTCCGTATGTTTAGGAAGCAGAGCTAACTGAGCAGTAGCAGCAGCGCTAAATGAGGAGTTCACTTGGACAAAGCCAAAGTTAATGGAGAAGCCCTAAAAATTGTGGAGATTAGCAATGAAAAAGGTTTGACTTAATCCTAATTTAAATACTTGATTTTTATTTTGTGTGCATATAGACAAGGTATTTTTTGTATTTTCTATCAGTTTGGTTCCAAGAATAATACAAGATTCAATAATACAAGTGCATTGCCAACATATTTTTGGTATCATATTCTTAAGAATTTTATAATTGAAAAAAAAAAACATTTTTGCATGTTCATTGCCAATTTAGATGTAGGTTGAACTATGCATAGCTAAAATTAGCTACAACTAAAGTTGTCAGATGTTGATTTTCTAGTAACATATTAAGCATTACTTTAAGGTTATATAAAGTCTTTTTTATGCCCATTAGCATTATTTTACGGCTGCATTAGTTACTTTTTTCTCTCCTATTTATGTCAATATAGGCACAACTGAGTTAAATTAAAGTTGTATTCAGTAAAGTATTCTGATTCTACTTGAAACCTAATGTATTAATATATTCTAATGGTTTATTTTTATTTTTTTAATTATTTAAACTAAATAAAAGTAGTGATCATCTTAAAACATCAAAAGTCTAAACTTATAATTGCAAAGGTACTCATTTTCAATTTGTTAGGAATACATGCATCAATGCATATTCATTGTACCAAGAATAAATATCCTTTTTCGCTTACAAAGTATACAATGTTGTTTAATTTTTTGGAAAATTGTAACAAAAGGGGATAAATGTATATCGGTTGAAACTTTAAAATATTTTTTTCAAATAATAATTTTAATGACAAAAAATAGTTGCAAAAAATATGCGCTTATTACATTTTAAAACAACATACTAATATCTAGATTAAAGAATAATTTGTAGCGTTTCTTAAGTTCTACCAGCTGTTCTGCATTACTTCATATGGAAAGTTAATCAATCCATTTATTGGTTTGCATAACTATGCATCATTGGATATTTTTCCAAAAACAGTGCATGCCAGTGGATATTTTTTTCAATTATTTTTGTGCAGAATTTAACATTTAAAACTCGGTACATTCTTACAATTGGTTTTATTGCAGACGGAGAAATATGTTAAGTGGTAGGATCGCACATCATGTAACTATTCCACAACAAGCTTCAGGAAGGATTGGTTTATAACAGGTGAATTCAATGTCGTGCCAGTCTTTGCTTTTTTATTGCCCTTGCTTTTTGCAGTCAACGTTAATCAGATGCTGGATTATGGCAATACAGTAGCAGCATGTGGTTTATGAATAAAGTACACTTAAAATAATTGTTATACTATATTATTCCTTTTTAAAGTTTTCCTCTTTACTCCTAGGTTATGTTTCTATTAAATTTCAATGTAATAAGCTGAATGCCGTAACCACTGTAAGAACTAAATTAAATTTTAATGATGTTTTGTTATGTATTTTAGTTATATTATTCATGTGGATGTTTATATATTATGGGCTTACTTTACACATTACAAACATGATAATATGTCCTAAGTTGCTACTGTTATTGGTTACTACAAGTCTGCCAAATGAGTAATTATTTTCCAGTCTGTCTTTTTTAACTAATTTTAAGATTTTTATTTATTTGAGATGTATAACTTATATGGTGGTCTTTTAATTTTTGAACTTCGTAGAACTAACAATCTCACCTCTCAGCTTTAAATGTTATTTCCTAATGGTTTTCACTACCATTGCTGTCGTCGTGCTTGGAGGGTATAGCAAAATTATTTATGTTACGTTCAGTGTTCTATATCCATTCATGCAACTCAGTTCTACCCAGACGAGTGTATTGATGTACTGAATAAAAATCAACACTATTACAATTATTTAATTTTTGGGTTTTACTTTGTCGGCCTGATGGAACTTAGCCATGTTTAAATCAATAAATACAAGTCATTTTTTTTGTTTTTTGAAAGCCAAATGAATCGGGTTTAAGCTCAAAAAAGCAAAGAAAAAAAGACTTATTTCAATGGATCCAAACGAGCCCTCTATTGCATGTTTAAATAGCTTTACTTTTTTCCTTATCAAGCTATTATTATAGTATTTTGGGCTCTTGCTGCCATTAACATTATAATATAACAAGATCTATACCACATGTTTATGATTCAAATCAATACCCTTTACAGGTATCCTTTAAAACCTTTGCTAACTGACAGACATCTTATCCCAAATTATTTTTCTTTTTTTAATACTTTTCCTATCTTCATTTTTTATTATTTTCTACCTAACAACCAAACATATTTATTAATCTTTTTCCTTTCTAATAGTTTTTTCTCACATAGCATGCTCTTTCATATATATACAAATACAAATAAGACAAATTATTTATGTTGAATATTAAACATTTAGAAACATATCAGTGTTACCAAGATAATATTTAATATTTTGTTATTTTGTATGAATGTTCGATCAATACGGTTCTCGATTATTTTACCACTCTAAAGTTTGTCATTCCTTGATGTAGATTATGATCGATGATGTATTGATGGTGCTGGCTATCGGTCAACTATCCTTATTAGAAACACTCAAACATTTAATAGAAAAGGAGATTGAATTGGCAATTTACCTCTATTTATGGTCCTTTATTAACCTTTTTGTGTAAAAGAATGAAGTTTGGATAGGAATATCTATCTACTACTGTAACTAATAACTTTTGTAATGCTTCTTTGATTCAAATTGATTATGCACATTTTCAGTTTAACTTTAACTCGAAGGTGCAGCGGGTGAGTGCTATGTATCTTATTTATACATTTTAAATTTCCTACAATATTTGTGTAAAACACAGACGTTGATTTTATTTCTTAGTTCGATGAAACTTATTTATTTTATCCTAATTTTAGTGATTTTCTTATGCTGTCATTTTACTTTAGTTGAAAGCTTAAGTTGAAGGACAAGAAGAACAAATTGAAGAACAAGAAGAATATTAAGGAAGCAAAAGATTTTATTGATGAAATAATATATTTCTTATACAAAGAATAATGAAACAAAGACATGTCTATATAGGAAAGCATTGCAACGGCTAATTGTAAATTACAAATCATACTAAATATAACATAACATCTCTTTTTTCTTCATTATGCCCCCTCAGTTCGAACTAGGGTTTCCTATTTCATTTCTGCCTCCATCAACTACTTTCAACTCCTCTCTTAATCTCACAAAATTCTTGGTCGATAATGATTTTGTAAGAGCGTCAGCTCGCTGATAGTAAGCAGGAATATGACAGACAATTAGCTTTCCATTTTGTGTCCTTTCTCTCATAAAATGAAGATCGATTTCAAAATGCTTTGTCCTTGAATGTTGGATTGGATTGAGGGAAAGAGAAACCGTACTTTTATTATCGTACCAGATAACAGTTTTTCATGTTAAATACAACCCTAATTCTTCCATCAACGTTTCAATCCATGTTACTTCTGCAGTTGCACTTGCGAGAGCTCTATATTCAGCTTCTGTACTGGATCTGGATGTAGTCTTTTGTTTCTTAGAACACCAGAAAATTATGTTGTTGCCAAGATAAACGGAGTATCCTGATATAGATCATCTATCATTAACATCATTTGCCCAATCAGCATCGCTAAAGCACTGTAAGGAAAAATTTCTCTCTGATTTTATAATTATTCCTAAATGCTTTGTCCATTTTAAATATCTCAAAACCCTTTTTAAGGAAATCCAATGTTCTGATAATGGATTTTGCATAAACTAAGCTCACTGTAACAAATATCTGGGCAAGTAATTGTTGCATAATGCAGTGCTCCTATTAAACTCCTGTACTGTTTTGCATTAGTGATGGCTTCCCCTTTATGTTTAGATAAGTATAGATTACTTATCATTGGTGTTGGTAGATGTTTGGCATATTGCATATTGGCCCGTGCAAAATTTCAGAAATATAATTTTCCTGGGATAAAATCAATTTTCCTTCTCTGCGTTTGATAATTTGAATCCCAAGAAAATATTGTAACTCTCCTAAATCTTTAATAGAAAAATGTTGATCCAATAATTGTATGACTTTGCTTATCTCTTGATCATTATCTCATGTGATTAACATATCATTCACACATATTAAAATAAAGATAGTTCCTTGCATACTCCTTTTCATGTATAATGAGTTGTCAGACTTGACTTGAATAAAACCTAAATTTAATAGTGTCATCTTGAGGTTCTTATACCAAACCCTTGAAGCTTGCTTGAGTCCATAGATTGCTTTATAAAGCCTGCAAACCCTTTTATGTTCAGAATTGTATCCTTCTGGTTGTTGCATGTAGACTTCTTCAGTTAATTCTCCATTCAAAAAAGCATTGTTCACATCAAGTTGTTTTATATTCCATGCCTTACTTAAGGCAACAGTTAAAATTATCCTAATAGTAGTGGGTTTTATAACTGGAGAAAAGGTTTCATTGAAATCAAAACCAAATTGTTGTGCATAATCTTTAGCTACCAGTCTGGCTTTGTATTTGTCAATAGATCCATCAGCCTTTCTTTTTATCTTATATACCCATCTACAACCAATTGCATTCTTGTGTGCTGGTGGTACAACAAGTTCCCAAGTTCTATTTTTCATAAGAGCTTCATATTCTGAATCCATGGCCTTTTTCCAATTTCTTGACTTTAGTGCTTGAGCGAAATTAAGTGGTTCAGTTTCAGTGATGGCCACATTATAAACTTTTGGTTTAAAAATACCACTTTTGATCTAGTAGTCATGTGATGCCTGCTTTGATGTTGTTGTGATTGTTGTTCCTATTGTGATATCCTTGTACTGCTGTTGCTTTACCTGCTACCATCATCATCAGTGTTGTGCATGTTATTATCATCTTGACTTATTTCTATGTCATCTGAATTTCTTTCTGCTGATCCACTGATGTGCATACTTGTTTCTCTTATATCCTCAGCTTGTGTGCCTGAATGTTTATTATCTTTAATCGTTTCAAGAGTAACTGGTCTAAACTCCACAGTCTTAATAGATTCCACTCTATTGTCTTCTTTGGAATTATGTCTGTCTGCATAAGGAAATTTACTTTCATCAAAAATCACACGTCTTGAGACATAAATTCTACCATATTGTCAAGACATTTATAACCTTTTTGATTTTGAGCATAGCCAATATATGTGCATGAACTTGACCTCATACTTAATTTATGTTTATTATAATCTCTCAGACATGGAAAACACAGACAACCATATATTTTTAGAAATTTATAGTGTAGTGTAACATTGTATATCATCTCATGTGGAGTTTTATTATCTAGGATCTTAGTGGGTAACATGTTAATAAGAAAAATTGAAGTAAAAAAGGCTTCATTCCAATACTTTATGGGTAATGAGCTTTGTGATAACAATGTTAAACCAGTTTCTACAATGTGTCTGTGTTTTCTTTTAACCAAACCATTCTGCTCAGACGTGTGAGGACATGTTAATCTGTATTTAATTCCTCTTTTAACAAAATAATCAGCCAAAGGTTTGAATTCTGCCCCACCATCTGTTTGCAAAATTTTGAACTTACAGTTAAGTTGCTTTTCAACATGAGTTATAAATTGTATAACAGTGTTATAAGTTTCAGATTTATTTTTTAGCATATATATCCAAGTATATCTCGAATAGGCATCAACAAAAGAAAGATAGTACCTGTGCCCCTGATATGAATTTAGAAGTGCTGGCCCCCATAAATTTGCAGCTACAAGCTCCAATGTCTTGTTATACCAGGTTTCAGAATTACTAAAAGGGGGCTTGTGGCTCTTGCTAAGCTGACAATGTGTACATATGTGTTTAATAGGTGCATTTTTAAAAGCAATATTATTAATAGATAAAAAAGTTCTTACAGTTTCAAAATTTGGATGTCCAAGTTTCATATGCCATAAAGTAATATTATCTAAAACATTATTTCTATTACAATGCTTATTACACTGCAATCATTATTACTACAAGCATCCACGTTGTTGCACCAGAGTTCACCACTTGAATTTCTAGTCTTCAAGTTGTTAAATCTGTAAAGCCCATCATGTAGGCTACCCTGTAGTAATATTTCATGACTTAGAATATCTTTGACTAAGCAAAATTTTGGGTGAAACTCAAAATATACAGAATTATCATTGCCAAATTTTGATACACTTAAAATATTTTTATTTATGGTAGGACCCTAAGCATTTTATTTAGTTGAAGTTGTCTTTTACCTAGAATAGTACCTTTGCCAATATGTGTTATATTTGCAGTCTCACCATTGTCCATATGTAAATTTTTCATACCTGAGTAAGTTTTCTTCCAATGTTCAAATTCTGAAGATTATTAGTAATATGATGGGTTGCACCTGAGTCTGGATACCATTCCTCAAAATTACTTTCATCACCCTTGTCTGCATCATTACTGTTTTGACTATCATTGTTGCCTTTGCTTGAGTTTATTATAGCAAAATTTTCCTGTGCTCCTTTCTAAGAAAAACTGCCTTGACTGTTTTGAGAACTATTATCTGAATTGTACCTAAAGTAACATTTATTTGCTATATGACCAAATTTTTGACAAATTTGACATTTTACACGATTGTTATTATTCCATCAGCCTCTTTCACGACCTCGATGAGGCTGGAAACCCCCTCTTTGTGCTTGAAAACCTCCTTTTGTGGTTGATATCCTCCTTGAAAACCCCCTCTTTGTGATTGAAAACCTCTTGAATACTGATTTTCTTGTCTGTTTGAATCCTTATTGTAGTTGTTTCCTTGTTGATTATTTTTAGCTGCGGCATTGTTGACAGAAAAATCACCTTGTATGGTTTTTCTTTGTTCAATCCTTCATGAGCAAGTTGAGCAGATCTAACAAACTGCAAATCAGGTAATGATCGTTGAGTAGCAATAACAGTTATTAATGAGTCATATTCCTCATCAAGTCCACCAGCGATAAACAATATTTGCTCACTATCACGTATCTTATGCCCAACTGCATTTAATTTATCACAAGTATTTTTAATTTTGCGTAAATATTCTTTCATACTCATGCCTTCTTTTATAGAGCTTTGTAAATCCCTTCTATACTGCATTACCCTTGCTACAGACTGAGAACTAATAATTTGCTCAATAGATGACCATATTTCACGAGAACTGGTACATCCTACTATCTGTGATAACAAATTTGAACTTATAGATGACATAAGCCATGATGATAATTGATTATCCTGTTTTTGATATCTAACATAGTCTGGATTTGAAACGGTGCTACCTTCTTGATTCAAATTCATGACCAGTTGTATTGTTATGGTTCCATTGATGAATTCCAATAGTCCATAACCTTTTAAAGCAACTTCAACTTGATATTTCCATTATATATAATTGTCTTCATCAAGAGATGTGGTAATAATTTGGCTTTTGGGTTTTATTAGTTTGGGGGTGTTTGGTGGTGGATCAGCACTTGTGTTGAGCGTAGCTGCAGACGTGGCTTCATTATCGTTGGCCATAGTTGGTCAGAAAAAATATTTAGCGAGGCAAAAGCAGGAAATTGCCGCCAATGTAAAAAGATGCAAAAGACGAAGAGCAATAATAAGGATATAATGTATGCCTAGAACGCAATATCAGATTTTGTAGCCGCCTTTGTGCTTGGCAAGTCAAGACTGATATTTGTAGCCGCTACAAAAAAATACCTATGATTAGGAGAGGTTCAATAAACTAGCAGCTGTTGATCTAGGCGTGGCTAGTTTTCAGACCGATGATCCAAAGCAATCAAGAGTTGGATGTCCCTTCGGTGAGATCTCCGATGATGATAAAAACAAAATTGAGGAGATAGATAAAATAAAAAAAACTCTTGGTTGATAGAAAGCCTTTCGGCAATTTTCTCTGATACCAAATTGAAGGACAAGAAAAACAAATTGAAGAACAAGAAGAACAGTGAGGAAGCAGAAAATTTTATTGATGAAATAATATATTTCTTATACAAAGAGTAATGAAACAAAGACATGTATATATAGGAAAGCATTGCAACGGCTAATTGTAAATTACAAATCATACTAAATATAACATAACGGCTCTTTTGTCTTCATTAGCTTAATCAAAACTTCATATAATTAATTAGTTTTATTTTCAGTATGAAAGAGGTTTTATGAATACGTTAAACTTGGATGGAACAATATTGTTTTGTTAAGATTTTTTTTTCTTCCAGTACAGGTCTTCTATCAAATACATACGTTTGTATTTATAATGTCAGCACAAAACATTTAGGAAAAGTAAGCTACATAATATGACTGACACTATTTGTTTAAAGCTTGAGATTTATTCCACATGTCTACATATGAGTAGTAAGAAATTTATATCTTGACTTTTCATCTTTTCAACCTAAATATTAGTTATAAGCTGTGCATTTAAAACGCTCAGCGGATCCAATGCGGCAGAGGTGCAAAAAGTTGTAGCAGGGATAAAGCGAGGAAATAGCAAGATATAGCGGATGAGCTTAAAATAGCATATAAAAATCATATTTTATGCTTGTACAAACATGTAAATGATAAATAAATGGAAAATTAACATTCAACTTAACTATAATTAGTACATTCTTAATTTTAAATAAAAGCATATGCAAATATATGTAAGTAAATGTAAACTTTAACTTAGCATGATTAAATTTAATAGAATATTGTAGTATTTTCTATTCTGAGAAATATATGTTAAAAAATTATATTTAAAAAAAGACTAATTTTACAAATTTATAATGTGAAATTTCACTTTCAAATTCATTTATTTTATAGAAGATATAGCGGAATATAGCTGAAATAACAGGATATATCAGGAATATCGGAATATAGCGGGGTTTAAAGTGGAAAGGCTATTTCAGAGGCTATTTGGAAATAGCGTAGCGGTAGAAATCCGCTACACGTTATAGTGGAGATATGGCGGGGTAATAGCGAGGCATAAACTGCACAGGTTATAAGAAAGAATTCCATGTTCGCTATGTATTACCAGCACTATTTCTATGTTTTCCAAAGACTACATTTATATTATATGAACACCTAGCAAGTGCAACCAAATTTAATGCAACAGTTGCAAGATTTTATGCCGCATAAGTTTGCATCCCCTTTTGTCAAAGAGCAAAGAACTTATGTTCACTTTGACTTTTGGTAAATATCAAATTAATTTGGAATGAATCAACTTGGCAATTTTGCATTGTTTGAATGTTTGAACTAATATTATGACTACCTATATGATGCTTGATTTATTAGTTGATTTTGCATTGAAATTCACTAGCGTATATGTGGAAGTATATTATTTTTATAAAATGTTATACTTGATTGCTTAATTTTTACTTTCATGGATTTAACGCGAACTTTATCATTGTAAATATTAATTATTTTAGAAGATTTTCAACCGCGGTCACGATACTACTAACATGTTCCTAGCAAAGAATGTTATGCGTGAATGGTTAAAAGTACTTATTAAAAACATGCAACTTTTAATTATAAAAAAGCATCTAAATGGTTTTCTCTTATACTATTTATTGGGAAAAAAAGCTATGGTGTTTCTTTATAAAGTTTTATGACAAAATGAAAACTATCCAAGCATACCTTAAATCTAAACTTTGAAAATCCTATTTTCGTTCCCAGTTAGCATCGAGCTTTAAATTTTCATAAAATTCAACAATAACAACAACAACAACAAAGCCATATGTCCAAAACAAGTTGGGGTTGGCTAGATATGGAACCCAAAATTAAAGTAAAATAAAATAAAATAAACAATAATAATACAAAAAAAATCGTCAAATGGTGATAAAGGTTAAAAAAAAGTTAAAAGTGAAATAAAGTCTAAAACAATAAAACAGATTAAAAAAAACTCTAAGGTTCTGGTACATGGATTGCCAACTTCCATGCACTCCTATCCACTACCAGCTCCTCAGATATACTCCAATTTCTTAAATCTCTCTTTATTATCTCCTCCCATGTCATTTTAGGCTGACCTCTACCTCTCTTTGGGCCTTCGGCGTAACCTATAATTCCAGTGCTAACAGGTGCATCGTGTGGTCTACGTTGGATATGTCCAAACCATCTCAAGCGGTGTTGGACTAACTTCTCTTCAATAGGTGCAACTCCAAGTTTTTCCCGGATATCCTCATTTTTAATCCGATCGCGTCTGGTATGTCCACAGCTCCAGCGCAACATTCGCATCGCTGCTACACTTATCTTCTGGACGTGTTGCCTCTTAATAGGCCAACATTCTGCACCATATAACATTACAGATCTGATTGCTGTCCTATAAAATTTTCCTTTAAGCTTCTGAGGAATCTTCCTATCACAGAGAATGCCAGATGCTAGTCGCCATTTCACCCATCCTGCTTGAATTCTAAAACTAACATTCTTATCAATCTCCCCATCAAACTGCAACATAGATCCTAAGTATCGAAACGATTCCTTCTTGGGTACTGCTCTACCGGCCAGAGTGACCTCTCCGTCATCTGACCTGGCACCGCTAAGCTTACACTTCATATACTCTATTTTAGTTCTGATAAGCCTGAAACCCTTCGATTCCAAAGTCTTCCTCCACAACTCCAGTTGTCTATTAACCCCTATCCTACTTTCATCAATCAGCACAACATCATCAGCAAAGAGCATACACCAAGGAATCTCCCTTTGTATATCTTTTGTGATTTCATCCATCACTAATGCATAAATATAGGGGCTCAAAGCCGAACCTTGATGTAACCCTATGTTAATTGGAAAGTATATGGTCTCACCATCGCATGCCCATACACTGGTCACAACCCCATCATACATATCCTTGATAAGGGTAATATACTTTGATGGCACTCTCTTCCTTTCTAGTGTCCACCACATAACCTTCCTCAGCACTCTGTCATAAGCTTTCTCCAAGTCAATAAAAACCATGTAAAGATCTTTCTTCTGCTCCCTGTATCTCTTCATAAGTTGCCTAGCCAAGAAAATCGCCTCAGTGGTTGACCTTCCAGGCATAAAACCAAATTGATTCCTAGAGACACTTGTCAACCTCCTCAAACGTTGCTCGCAAACTCTCTTCCAAAGCTTCATTGTATGACTCACAAGCTTAATTCCTCTGTAGTTTGTGCAACTTTGAATATCTCCTTTATTCTTGAAGATTGGAACTAAAATGCTTCTCCTCCACTCATCTGGCATTTTGTTTGATTTGAAAATATTATTAAACAATTTAGTTAGCCAGGTTATCCCTGCATCTCCAAAGCATCTCCACGTCTCAATAGGAATGTCATCATGCCTTACCGACTTGCCTGATTTCATCCGTTTCAACGTCCCCTTTACCTCAGCCTCTTGAAATCTTCGAACAAAATGTCTATTGGTGTTGTTGACAAAGTCTTCCAACTCGATCAAGGAGCTATTACTTTCTTCATTGAAAAGTTTTTCAAAGTATTCTCTCCACCTATTCTTTATCTCGTCGTCCTTCACCAAAAGTCTATCATTCTCATCCTTAATGTATTTAACCTGATTGAAGTCCCTTGTCCTCCTCTCGCGTAGCCTAGCTATTCTATAAACATCTTTTTCACCCTCCTTTGAACTTATCCTTTCATACAAATCTCCGTATGCTTGTCCCCTTGCTTCACTCACTGCTCTCTTTGCAGTCTTATTTGCCACTTTATACCTTTGCATGTTCTCCTCGCTCTTATCATGATGCATGCATTTGTAGCATTTCTTCTTCTCTTTGATAGCCTTTTGCACCTCGTCATTCCACCACCACGAATCATTGGGTTCTCGCTTGCTTCCTCTTGTTATCCCAAATACCTCAGTAGCCACTCTTCGAATTCGCATTCCACATGACATTTGCTTCTCCTTCAACATTCCATGCCCCTTCTCCCATCACTCTATCTTTAAACACCCGTGAAGCATCTCCTTTGAGTTTCCACCATTTTGTTCTACTAATATTCACTCTCTTATCCTTCACCCACTAAACACGCATACGAAGAGCTGATGTTGTGAGACGACACATTCTCCAAGTATGACCTTGCAATCAACACAATCTCGTTTGCTGTCTCTTTTAGTTAGGACAAAGTCAATCTGACTAGCCTGTTGGCCACTACTGAAGGTGATCAGATGTGATTGTCTCTTTCTAAAGAAGGTATTAGCAATCGTGAGATCAAAAGAGAGAGCGAAATTCAATATATCTTCACCCTCTTGGTTCCTACTGTCAAATCCAAAACCACCATGCACTCGCTCAAAATCCCCGCTAGATGAGCCAACATGGCCATTGAAGTCTCCTCCTATAAAAAGTTTCTCGCTACTAGGCACATTTCTAGCCATGACATCCAAATCTTCCCAGAATTTCCTCTTGGCATCTTCACTTAGACCTACCTGTGGGGCATATGCACTAATGACATTCAGAACCGCCTCACCAACTACTAGCTTAACTAGGATGATCCTATCCCCTCGTCTTCTGATGTCTACCGCTTTGTTTTGAAGGTTCTTGTCAATCAGTACGCCCACCCCGTTCTTGTTACGTACTTCTCTCATGTACCACAATTTGAAGCCAGTGTTCTCCACTTCCTTCGCCTTTTGACCCACCCATTTAGTGTAATGTCCCGACTTTTTCTAACTTTTGATAATCATTTTAATGAGAAGATTAAAATGAAATAAGCCATTTAACAAACTAAATTTATATAAAACATATGTGAAAACATATGTATGTATGGATAAACAAATAATGGACATATGTAAAGCTATGTTTAAATTGGATTTAACATAAATATGTAACATTAAAATCATGACTTGAAACATATTAGAAGTATGTATATGTATGTATGTATGTATATATATATATATATATATATATATATATATATATATATATATATGCATATGGGTGTATACTTAAATACACATATAGGGTAACATGTAATACATATAAAAGAGGTGACATTGGTCACTTAAAAAATATAAAAGGGGTTTGAAACAAAAGACAACAACAAGTATGCATGGCAGGTGTAAACAATTCGGCCATATATGTACATAAACACATGTAATACAATTGCACACAAAATGTTTGACTATTTGACCAAAGGAAATTATATGAACATAGACAAGACAGTCTAAATAATAATATTAGAGAGGAATAGTGCCACTTAGCATAGGAGAACATCACCTAAGATCTACCTGCATATTTATATAATGTTTTCGCAAAATATCTCAAATACTTAAGGGTGAAGCAAGCCACTTTATATTGGCTAAAGAAGAGAATAGGGTAGGTCATTTAATGAAAGTATGGAAGAGGGGATGAGCTTCTAGAAGTCCTAACATAGGACAAGGCCATTGGCCAAAATATCCTAGTATAAACAAATCTTTTCCATACATTGGTTCCTTAAAATATGGGCATAGGAACTAGAAAAGGGGTGAGGCTAAACTTAGAATCACTGTAGGAAGCATGTGAGAAAATGGTTTTAAAACACATAAGGTTTGGCTATAAATACACACAAAAACTCATATTTCTCTCTCACAAACAAAACACTAATTTACAACTAAAAAATGAAGTGGGATTCTCTGGAAATTGGAAAGCTTTCCAGGTGAGTAAACTAAATTTTCTTTACTTTCAGATTTTTAGGATAATGCAAGTTATGATTTTGAACAATGTCTGCCTCATATTGTTAAACTGTTAGCCTAAAAACCTTGATCATAATGTCTGTTAAAACCCCTGTTACCTGTGTGTGAATGATAGGAGTTTTACAGATCAAAACCTTACATGTTTATAAACCTGCATCACCTTGATACTAGGTGATATTGCCAACAAGTTAAAAATCAGTTTCGATAATACTGCTGTCTTATAACACACTATTTAACCAAAACTGATGATTCAAATTATCAGTAAGACTTAGGTTAGATGATTCAATGTGTTACATGTTAAGTTAAATCATCACATAACAACCCAGTTGTCTGAAATGCAAGAAGAACATTTCAAATGAACATATAATCAAGAAAAAACAGAAGAACAGGATGTTCTCTGTAAACTCACTGTCAACATGAAATTTTAAACATCTTAGAATCGTGATATGAGTATATGAATACAATCGCAATACAAAATGATGATTTTTAGTGAAAGTTTCATGATTTTAAACGCTGTGATGGTCGAGATATGATGGGATGATCAGAAAATGGTGTTTGGCCAAATTCCGACGATCGACGCGGTCGAAGTTCAGGGCGCGAGGCGTGAAGGAGCGTAGGGGTTCATAAATCTTAGGAAAAATATTAAATGATTTTTCGAATGTATAGATTTTGAAAACAAAGTAAAACTAGGTTTATGGGTTCGTTTTCAAACCATCGTTATCTCATCGGAAATACTCCGCCTCAGTGATGTCAGGATGTTGCGCGGTGGGGGGGGGAACAGGAGCTGGGGGACGTCGACTGGTGGTGGCGAAGTCGGAGGTGTCCCGGTGGTCGGAGGACGTGTCAGTGCGAGGTTTCTTCTCTAAAACCCATTTCGACGATGAAGGCAAGATACAGTGAAATCACTGTACATGATGGGATGGTCGGACCTGAGGGCATCGACGTGATCTGGTGGTGATGGGTGACTTGCGGAGGTGGTCGCAGGTGGTCGATGGTGGCCGGGGTAAGTGTACACGTGCACTTGTACGTGTACATGTGGGAGAAGGAAAAGGGCGATCGGGCAAGGTCGGTGAACGTGAAAACAGGGTGAACGGACGATGACTGGAGGTGGTACTTTAAGGGGTGGTAGTACCAAGTGGTAGTTGGTACTTTAAACAGAGCATGGTGATTACCTGGTGATCGGAGGGGGTTGGCACGGTGACTGGAGGCTTGGCACTTTGGTACTTTGCAAAGTACCAAGTGGTACTTTGGAAATCACATGCGTAGCATCAGTTTTTTGAAGGCAGAGCACGGCGTTTGAAGATCTGTCACTTTGGCACTTTGGTATTTGGCAAAGTACCAAGTGGTACTTTGGCAAAAGAGGAAATCGTGAGCGCAGCCTTAGGATCTGAAGCGAAATCATTGTGTTTTGGAGCTGGTACTTTGGCAAACTGGTACTTTGGCCAATACGCTTAAAAATGAGTTTCTAAACAAAGTTTTAATTAAATTTTATTTTAATTAAATAGAAAATAAATAAAATTAAGGAAAATTAAAATAATTAAATAAAAATGGAATTTTTATTTAATTTGACATAGGCAAGTGGAAGGAGGAAAATGGCAAGAAGATCAAATACAGAAGTTGACCGAAGAATTTCAACGAGTTTGAAATTTAAAAATATAAAGAAAATAATTTAAATAAATTATTAAACTAATTTATTTAAGTTAAAAGTAATAAATAATTTACCAAAAGAACTGGAGTATTAAACATCGTCCAAACATCGATGTTAAACAAAGCAAAATACCGTGTGCGACGCACACACTTTAACTGTTCATTTATAAAAGATATTAGAAATATCCAGACATGAACAAGATAAACATATACTTTTATGTTAACTGAAAACCCATAAATACAGGACGTATAAACTGAATTATAATTAGATTTAGCTGATAATTATTTATCGACTATAAAAGACATTTCGTACATCGTTTCGAAGAGTCCGGAATAAATATTCCACTTCGACTAGAATATTACGACGCGTGTCAGAAATTTTGAAGACGGGGATATGCAAGAACTATTTTAAATAGTATCTTCGGTCTGTTCAGTCCCAGGACAAGCCCGAATGGACGAGTGTCTGACAACATATATCAGTTAGATTCTACACATCGAATTTACGTAAGTATATTATGTTGGTGGCGGAGGAGTTCGTTCCTCTTAGCTTTATTGCCCGCAATATATTTGGGTAATCGAATAAGTGTTTCTGACGGATATGACGATGTGGCATTCAAAGTAATTGAAGAAACAATCTGTCAGAAGGATAAACGTGACCTCAAACCTCACAAGCAGGACGTAACAAAAGTTGGGCTAGGCAGCATGGCTAGTTGGGTCATACCCAAGCAGGGTTTATTATCACCATCTAGAGAACTTCCATATTTAACTTCTTAATCTCTTTTCGCTGCTGCAACCTTCGGAATCAGTGGGTCATTCCCAACCGTGGAGGTGGTAATATATTCGTTGCACTCAAGCTAAATGAGTGGACGGTCATGTGTGGCCGGGTTACAAGACGTTCTTGTTGAACCCAGGTGTATCCTCTCTAGAGTACACTGATCGACAGGTGCTCCCATACCTTGTATGTTGGAATCCGATCTCCAATAAGCGCTCTGCGGTTTTAGATTTTATACTATATACGTAAACGTGAGATGCAAGCGTTTCACTAGATGATTATTTATTTGATATAAACTATCGTAATATCAAACGTTTTGATATAAAATACTTGGGTCATTATTCATATATTAGTTATAGATTGGTCTAAAGATTTCTAAAGTAATTGAATCTGTCAAATACGGATAACCTTATTTCTTATTTCCTGTTTACATCTTTTTAACTGTGTTTACTCACACCAGTCCCCCAACTGACCCAGAGTTTATTTTATGTGTTTCCTAAACTCTTGGGTACTCATAATATTTATTATGAGTAGACAAGTAATTCAGGTAGGCAAGTGGAACCTATGAAGTCAAGTTCAAGACCACTATAGTATTATATCTAGTTCTATGTATCCAGTTTAAGTATCTGTATTATCCTAGTCATCATGTATAATTATGTTGTTGTACTATGGTAATGTATTATGATGATGTACTATGATATATCAGACCCTGTTATGTAATATATTATGTATTTGTGAAATTCCGCTGTGAGATTCTGATGTTTTATTATTCTTCTATTCTATTAGTTCTATCTCTTCTATCTCATCTTCTAAATTCTTTCAATAATAACACGACTTTCGAGGCATCGAAAATCGCGCCATTACATTTAGTCTCTTGAACGCACAAGATGTTTACCCGTCTCCTAATCATAGTATCCACTATCTCTCGTAACTTTCCTGTTAAGGACCCTACATTCCAACTACCTAATCGAACCCTACTATCGTCGACTAGCTTCCTTACCCCTTGCACCCGCCGAGAAAAATGCGGGGACCCTTGCTCACTTATCACTACACCGGGGCGTCGATGTAGCGCGCCACTAAGAGAATGGCGGCCCAGTCCTTGCATATTTAACACCATATCCGAGCCTCGATATAGCGCGTCGCTAAGAGGGTTACGCCCCAACGAAATATCATAAGGTTCCATATCCATAGAGAGGCTAAGTTTTTACGTTGGCTCGCCAAGCCTATCACAACCCTCCTCCTTTACTTTGGCTTGGGACAGGCTGCGTAGAAACTACACAGGCGGAGTTTTTCATAAAATTCAACCTTTAGAAAAGAAAAGAAAAAGAGTTGACAAAGTCAACTTTAATATCTCAAAAGTATATATATACACACATGGACACCTATTTAAACATCAAAACTTGACATAACTTGAGGAACACAAATCTCAATCATTGGATCAATTTGTCATTATATGAACGGTGGAATGAGGGGGCAATCCATGGTGAAGATTGATTGCATCACCAATTGTGTCTGTATTTTATGTCTAAATAGACTTTCCCTATATATATATATATATATATATATATATATATATGGGAAATGTTCCGCTAAACCTCTTAGGCTACACCTTTATCTCCCTTGAATTTCAACCACTCATTTCAATTTTAATATTCATTATTTCTCTCTTCGATTGAATTAAATAATATAGTGTAGTGTAAAGAGAGAGAAAGAGTTAATATTAAAATCGGAATGAGTGATTGGAACTCAGGGGGAGATTAAAGTTGAATTGTTTTTCCATTTATTAGTGTTTAACATTTAAAGTTGAATTGTGAGTAGGAATATTTATTACTTACATTGTTTACATTATGATGTAGCATACAATATTTATCAATTACTTTTGTTTCTTACATTATAATATACTTTATCAATTTAAAATATAACCACTAAATCCACTAAACTATTTTTCTACTTTAATATGTATTAGTTTCTAACAATATCGATATTAATTTCACTCTTAACATAGTTTCTTTTTTTCATATACCAAATATTATTATTATTATACCAGATATGTGGATCTTTGAACATATACCCTATATAAGATGAATCTATATTGAAATTATGTACAACAAAAAATTTAATTTTAAAATTCCTACAGCCTTTTACTCAAGCATCTTAGTTCCCTTCTAATATTTTATATTTGACTTCATATATTAGAGTTTATCACAGATCTTAAAACTAGAATTAAATTTAGTAAAGTATTAGTTGTTGTCGTGTCAAATAAATCATAAAAATTTGAAAATTTCAATTTTTGTACGATATTCATATTAGCAAAAAGGGTATAAAATTCATTTGGATATATAAATACATCTGACACATAACAATTATATACCAAAAGCAATGGGTGCAAATTTAGTTTATGATTCATCTATATTGGTACACTATGGTATTACATTGTAAAAAAAATATTTTAACCGAAGTGTCTATATTTTGAAATTTCTACGATTGTTTGCAAATTCACCCAGTATAACATAATTTTATACATTTACATCAACATATCTTTAATTATTCATGTAATATTGGTTTTTATTTATTTGAATAAATTTAACTAATAAGTATTCATTAATTTATATAATAAATCTTTAAATCTGACGGTTTCAACATATGTATATCATATTCATACTTAAAAGTAGTCAAATAGATTATTCGCATAAATATAAAGATATATAATTCGAATATCATAAATAATATACATGAATGACATTAATAAAATTAATTTATTATTCATTTATCTCAATAAATATATTTGCATTGTAAAATTTAGTTTTTATCTTTATCCATATCTTGACATTCTTATAGCTATGCACAACTTTGTCAACTATTTCCTAACCTTTCAGGTTTAGATCCATGTATCTATATGTCTCATGAAATCTCAAATTTAAAGTATTTAATAATCTATATATCGGTTTTATATGTATACACACATACGAATAAAAAACACAAAAAAAAATTTGTGTTTAACTATATGGATATACAGGTCACATACTATACTTATGTACATATCAATAATAACAAACTTTATTTTGTAAATCAACTATAATCATGTATGTACATAAATAATAAATTTATCATATACTACATTGGAAAATGCTATTTTTAACTTCAAATAACTTCATATTAAGATCTCCATAATTTTTACAATTTTCTTCTCAATTTATTCATATTATTCACTTTTACTTCAATATATTTTAACTAATTACATAATTTTAAATTTAACATATTGACTAGACATAAGTTAAATAATATATGTTAGTTCATCTAAAATGCTTAAAATGTGTTATTTTCAATATGAATATTTGCTCATAGTAATAAGAACAATAAAATTGTTTTTTCTCTTTAGAGAAATATAAGTTACATAACACATACCAAAATTAAAATGAATAATAATAATTTACAGTATATTTATTTCGCCAGATTCATCGTACGTTTTATAACAAAATTAAAATTTTAACACTAAAATTTTAAATACTATATTTTTTAATATTATCGTGTGTAATGCACGGTATACACACTAGTTTAATAGAATAGATAGGCAGACAACGAAGCATTTTTTCGTGTTTTCTCTGCTCTATTCATTCTTCCTACATTCATCTATTCTCATCAAATAACCTCTTGCGTTCATCGTCGCTATGTGATTGTTGCGCTACATCATAGTGAAGATCTTTCATCCTTGGAGAACGATTGCTCAACAATCAAAAACGCCGTAGAGGGAGCAATATCGTTTCAAGGAAACAGTTTTACGTTGAACTCAAACAGTATAATTGAAAAAGTGTTCCACTCATAAGCATTTTGTAAATTGCGCAGTACTGTTTGTAACGATTTCGAGATAGATCTGTGACGGTTTTACAATACTGTAAGTATTTTAACAGTATTAGTAATGCTAGAAGGCGTTCCTATTCACTGCAACAGTGTTTGTAATAGTTTTTTGTTGTTTCGGTTACAACTTATAATAACAATAACTTTGATGCATAAACTGTAGGTGAAGAAAATAATTGGTATTAGATGTTTAGAGTAATAAGATGTTCATAATTACTATTCAAGAAACGGCCGAATAGATGGGCTTGAACTTTGTGAACTCCACAGATAACTTTGATGCATGGAAGCTCATATGCTGCTTGTTTATCAGAGCTAGCTACTTCATTATTTTAACACGATATAGCCATGGCGCCATGCAGGGCCGGGCCTGACACGGTGCCGACAGTGCGGTGGCACAGGGCCCACGAAGTTGGTGGGGCCCACCGGAATTTTGTATTAGTCCCTTTGAATTTAGCCCATGCTTGAACACGAGGGGAAAAACTATATCACGGTCTTTCGCCGCAAAACATCGCACAGGCCCATTTTTGATATTTGCCAAAAAGTTCGTACTATTACCTTTTTGAGAAAAATTTCCACTATTGCCTTTTAGGGTTTGAGAAGAAACCATCCGTCGTATGATGTTGCCGTAAAATCTGCACTACTCCCTTTTTGAGAAAAATTTCCACTGCTGCCTTTTAGGGTTTTCAGATTCTTAAGCACAGTACGGTTCCTGCGCCGCAGGTATGTAAATTCAGTGCTTTCAAAATCTAATTTTTTTTTTTGTTCAAAGTCTGCTTATTTTTGTAATGATTTTTTTTTTTTTTTGTCAGTTCTGGAATTTCGGTGTTTCAATTTAAGTTGAAAATGTTCAATAAAAAACATATGTTTGGTCATGAGAAAAAAAAACGAAAAAAAGAGGAAGAAGAGAAGATTAAACCCCTTAAAGGATCACTTGAAAAACTTTGGAAAAAAGCTAAACCACTTGAAGAAAAAGAAGTGCCTGATGTTGAAAATGAAGTGCCTGAAATTATAAGAAATTCTATAGAAGATGAGAATGTGGTTAATGAAGAGACTGAAAATGAAGTAATTGAAGAAGAAATTGATGTGTTTGAAAATATGATTAGTGAAAATAGGGAAGAAACTAATCCAAGTGATCCTGGTTTCCTGCCTTTGAATATTTATGATCCTCGAGTGTGGGATGGACTAAATAATAAAATGAGAGATTTGCTTGTTGAAAAGGGTCCTGTTAGAGAAAAAAATACCAATTTTCCTAAAGATAAGTACAATAGGGGATTCTCTACATATTATTTTGATCAGAAATTAAGAAACGGGGAACTTATTGACAGAAAATGATTAGTTTACTCAAAAGAATTAGATAAAGTGTTCTGTTTTCGTTGTAAAGTTGTGAGAAAAGCTCGCTCACAAAGCAATTTAGCAAGTTCTGGAGTAGATGACTGGGTGCATTTGGGTGAAAAACTTAAGCAACATGAAGATAGTCGCGAACATCTTATTAACCTTAGAGCTTGGGCTGAACTTCAAATTAGACTGAAAACAAATCAAACTATTGATAAAGAATTGCAAGAGCAAATCAAAAAAGACACTGAACACTGGAGAGATGTTATGATCAGAATAATTGCTGTTGTTAAACGTCTTGCAATGAATAATTTGGCATTTCGTGGGACGCATGACAAAATATTTGAAGATTCAAATGGTAATTTTTTGGGTTTTCTGGAGTCAATAGCTGAGTTTGATCCTGTAATGAAACATCATTTTAGACTCATTCAAAATAGGGACATTCATTATCATTATCTTAGTCATAAAATTCAAAATGATTTGATTGAAATGTTGGCATCGAGTGTCAAAAGTGCCATAATAAAGAAAAAATAAAAGAAGCAAAATATTTTTCTGTGATCCTTGATTGTACTCCTGATGCAAGTCGTATTAAATAAATGACTTTGGTGATTAGATGTGTTGATGTCGTGAGCTACCCAATAAAAATAGAAGAATATTTTTTAGAGTTTTTGAATGTGGAGAACACTTCTGGCTTGGGTCTTTTTGCTGAATTGGAAGCTGCTCTTAGCTCTCTTGATTTAGATATTAATGATGTAAGGGGACAGGGGTACGATAATGGTTCTAATATGAGGGAAAAACATCAAGGTGTTCAAAAAAGATTGCTTGATGTTAATCCTAGAGCTTTTTATATGCCTTGTGGTTGTCATTCTCTTAACTTGGTACTTTCAGATATGGCAAACTCTTGTGTGAAAGGAAAATCGTTTTTTGGAGCGTGTCAAGCATTATATAATGTGTTTGCTAATTCCACTAAAAGATGGCATCTTTTGCTTGAATATGTTGATGATTTGACTTTAAAATCCCTATGTGTGACAAGATGGGAAAGTCGAATTGAAAGTGTTAAAGCAATAAGAACTCAAGCTCCTAAAATTAGAGATGCTTTAATGAAACTAGCTGAAGTTTCTAATGATCCAAAAATAAGCTGGGATGCTGAAAAATTAGCTTCTAATGAATTTTCAAGTTTTGAATTCTTATTGAGCTTAATTATTTGGCATGAAATTCTATACAAAATCAATTTGGTGAGCAAAAATTTGCAATCTGAAGATATGCGTCTTGATGTAGCAATTGCAAGTTTAAAAGGGTTGGTTTCTTTCTTTGAGAAATATAGGGAAAATGGGTTTGTGTCAGCTATGATTGATGCTAAAGAACTTGCAGATGAAATGGACATTGAACCAGTTTTTCAAATAAAGCGTAGGATTAAAAGAAATAGACAATTTGATGAGAATCCTAACACGGAAAGAGAACAACAATCTGCTTCAAAGAACTTTAGAACTGATTACTTTCTTGTTCTAGTTGATATGACACTCTCTCAGTTAAAGATAAGGTTCGAACAAATGGAACTTTCCGAGTCTATATTTGGTTTTTTGTTCGATGCTTCCCGGTTGATTTCTTTGGATGATGAAGGATTGAAAGGATGTTGTGTAAAACTTGAAAAGTCCTTGACTCATGGTGATTATTGCGATATTGATGGAAAACGCTTACTTTCTGAATTACAAATATTACAGGAAATGCTTCCTAGTGTAGCATATGAGTGAGATTCCATGGAATTCTATCAGAGTTTTGGAATTTGTGAAGAAGATGGACATGTTTCCAAATATTTTGGTTGCTTACAGGGTTTTGTTAACTATACCTATTACTGTGGCTTCTGTTGAGCAGAGTTTCTCAAAGTTGAAGTTAATTAAATCTTATTTGCACACAAGTATGACTCAAGATAGGTTGAATGACTTAGCAATTTTGAGCATTGAAAAGCATATGCTGAAAAATATCAAAGTGGAGTATATTATCGATGATTTTGCTTGAAAAAATGCAAGAAGATGTCACTTTAAATGAGAACTGATGTTTGTTTTTGCCCATGATCTTTGTACAGGTATACTAACTTCATTTATAATTCATAATATCTTATTTTTTTTGCTTAATGTGTCTAATTATATGATGTTCATCCCATATAATTTATGTCAAATTTAGATTAATTTTAATGAGTTATTTACTTAGAGCTGCTTTTTCTTGTCAAGATGCGTAATATATCTCCATTATGATCTGCTCAGTGAGGAACAATGAGATCCAACACTTGTTAAGTTTGCTTTAGAAAGGTTAGAAAATTTTATTCAACTTTCTTGTTTCTGCTTATTACCAGTTGTGTTTTTAAACATGTCATGAGCATAATAAAATTTAGTTGACATATGACAATGATATGACATATGACTTAACTTCAATTTCGTAAAAAAAAAAAAAAAAAAAGGTCCAAAATTTTCTTTTCGCACTGGGCCTACAAATACTCAGGACCGGCCCTGGCGCCATGCATACTTTATAACAACTGTCACTCGCATGTATGAGCTAATGATAAACAATATGCGGATATCATTCGCATGTAATATCAAGAAACCATTTCTAGTCTACCGATAACATCTAGTGCAAAGTGTTACTAACCATGATATATACTGATGGAACATAACAGTATACTCGATTATTCATACATTCATATGCGGATGGAACATAGCAGTATGCAGTGTGAAAGATGAAAGGTACCAGAAGAGAAGAAATACATTTAAATTTGCGATTAAACATGTAAACATGTCCTATGTCCTATATATATATATAGAGAGAGAGAGAGAATCTGATCATAATGTCAGAACTAACAATAAACGATCAATCCACTGGATGACTTACTGTTACGGAATGGACAATTAATCTTAGAGTATCAGCACAACCTTCCACTTTTTTGGTCATCGGATATATTTTCAAATTTTTATCTCCTCCAATGTCATAATAGTATAACACTTTCAAACGTTGGTCTTGGAATATGATCCTCTTGTTGCAAAGGTACAAGGGAATCAGAGGAGAAACATGCGAGTTTAAGCCGAATATTTCAAGCTTGTACTGAGGATTCCAGTTGACGTTGTTATTGGAATCATACTCCAACTTCCATATATTCATCGTCGGTGACAAGGTATAAGCAGAAGAAGGCATTTCATAGCAGCAAAGGTTGCCTTCCAACATGGCCAGATGCCCACCGTTCCCATAGCAGCAAAGGTTGCCTCTCCATGTAGCCGGTGACTGAACAATCTTCATTTTTTCGGTCCTCAGATCAAAAAGAAGAACATCTATATGGTCTCCGATTGGGATCCATATCTCCCAATATAGGACTCCACCGACACATATTGGCTGATATCGGAAAAGAATATATGAAGACTTATCATCATAAGACATGTCCACCGCTCTCCAAGATGAACCATTACGCATCACACTTAGTATATGAAACCTCCAAATAGTTGCATTCCAAACAATCATTTGAACGATTTTGTACCTTCTGCTATCGGGATCGAAACCAAAACCCAAGAAATTGTAATGACGAGTTGTTGGCTCTGGTGCACCTGGTTTGTTTATGGTTTCAAAAGCAAAAGGCTCAGGAAGATCTGGAAGAGGTATAATTTCTCCGAAGGATGGATCGAATAAAGCAATGTTTTTCTGCCCATGCAAACAAACCATGCTGCACAAAGAGGGTAGCATATGTTCATATTTGTAGGTGGGTATGGTTTTTATATAAGTGTACCCATCCATCCTCATGTTGAACAAGTGCAAGTTTGATGGGTTGGTGGATTCCCAAGTTAGAAGACGGGTAACCTTCATACTTTGCTTTCTATGTTCTTCCACGAATTGAGTGTCGTCTATGAGCGAGCGGTATCCCTTGCAGATAGCTCGGAATCTACATAGTGATTTGAAAGGCAAATTTATGAAGATTTCTCTTACCATTTCTGGAGGAACATATCTGTTTACCATTGTCTTCCTCTTTTTCATACTCCCTGCCTTAAGGATGAATTTAATCCTCCTCCTAGAACTGTAAATAAAATAACAATAATGTTTATCATTATAAATTGTATATTTGAACTTTCAGATGTATACAAAGTGATTTTGGAACAGCATACACGTACTACTCTGTATCATATATTAACATGAGATTACATGCTATACTCTAAATTTTCACTCCCTCCCTCTCCCTCTCCCTCCCCCTCCCCCTCCCTCCGTCTCCCTCTTCCTCTCCCTCCCCCTCCCTCCCTCCCTCCCTCTCCCTCCCTCCCTCCCTCTCTCCTGCTCCCGCTCCCGCTCCCGCCCTCCCCCTCTCCCTCCCTCCCCCTCTCCCTCTCCCTCCCTCCCTCCCTCCCTCCCTCCCTCCCTCTCTCTCTCTCTCTCTCTCTCTCTCTCTCTCTCTCTCCCTCCCTCTCCATTATTTCTAACATGGTATCAGAGCCTGGTTAGAGAGGGGAGAGAGAAATTAGTATAGTTTGCTTTTCTGTTAACCAAAAAAAAAAAAAGTTCAAATCTGGGTCTGCATCGAGGTCTCAGCGTTAGGTGATTGCAGGAGGGAAAGAAGTCATGATTTGATGGTCGCTTGAATTCGGAGATGGTCGCGAGGTGTTCAAAATTAAGGAGCAGATTTTTGGTTTGAGGAGAAGTGAGGTTGCAGGCTTAAATTGGTGATAAGTGGTGGACATTAAAGAACCGTATAAGAAGACAAACACGTTATTACCAGCGCTCTCTCTTTCTTCAGGTGCTGCCGTATTGCCACATCCTTCAAATTGCAGACAGGAGGAGGACATGCTTACTTTCTGGCATGCAAAAACTGGTTTGGTGTAGCGATGGAGTGAGTTAGTGGTCTTTTGAAGGAGACATGCTTACTTTCTGGCATGCAAAAACTGTGTAGCGGATGGAGTGAGTCAGTGGTCTTTTGAAGGAATCAATGCTGGTTTGTATGCTAAGGAGCTCATGGCAAACTGTGAGAAAATTGTTTAAAAAAAAAAAAAAAAAGTAAATTCCAGAAACCAAAACGGCCCAGGTTCTTGTTAAAAGTGCTGCTGATGCTCAGTCTCCTGGCTCGTCCACTGTTTTAGTGGCATATTTTGATGGATGGAGTGCCCAGACGGAAGCTTTCTGTTTCAGTGCCCAGACGGAAGCTTTCTGTTTCAGTGCCCAGACTGAAGCTTTCTGTTTCAATTTTCTGATAATAAAGACATGATGGAGCTGAAAGAATTTGACTGTGACGAGAAATCAATACGAATTACTAGTTTTGTGATGTTGGGAAGTAGCAAAATTTGTTTGAAGAACGAAAACTTAGATCAGAACTTGAAAGAATACGTAGATGAAGAAGTTGGAAGCTTGAATTCAAAACTTGATATGGTGGATGAGAAATTAAAGGGGGGAGGATTGAGTTTGAATTATGTGGCTGTCTATGAGAAACAAGACGATGGTGATAATTTTGAGGTGTTTGAAAATGATAGTGCATTGGATTCTAAAAAGTTTGCATAAACAATGAAAATGCTCCACATGGTGCTCACAAGCAAACTATTCGCTTAGATCAAACTTAGATTCTAAAGAGTTGGAAGCATCAGAAGTTATGAATAGCATTCCTTTAATGCTAGAGAAAAGCTCAGAAGGGAAATGAAATAGTGGGCAGTGAATGGGAATAGAAGTTGAAAGTTGAAGGTGGAGTACGGAGATGACGACTTAAGGATTATGGAATTAAGTAGCATACTGGTGTCTGTTAGTCTGTATGGGTTTAGAGGTGAGTATAGGCAGAAGGTTACGGGAGAATTTGGAGCAGTTTCGAAGCAGTGCTTAGTCTGCTGAAGTTGTAATGGGGTAAAGTGGTAGTTTCTGACGATGGAGAAAGATGCAGCAGTAGCAATGTGATGTAGGAGTTTGTTAGGTGATTGTAAACAAAGGCGGTGTTCAGATTGTTGAAGCAGGCTGAGAGGTGATCATGGTGAGGCGACGATTGTTAGTTTCCTTGACAGCAAGGAGGTGTAGTTGTGGTTGCAGGTCGGTGAGTCGAAATGAAGGAAGGAGTGCACTGGTTGTATTGTGACAGCTGAAGTGGGTGAAGAAGGAAGAGGAGTTTGATGTTTGTAGTGTTTGGTTTCAGCTATGTTTGTGTGGCTATAGCTAAATCAAGTGAGGCTATAATTGCAGAGAAATAGGCCATTGAACTATAGATTGTGTTACTGACAGAGAGGTGTTAGAAAGAGAAATTTTAATGATGGAAGCGGTGGCAGAGGTGTTAGAAAGAGAAATTTTAATGATGGAAGCGGTGATGGAGTTTGTTACAAATATGGCTAACCTAGGAATTTTGCATGGTACTACACAAAGTAAGAAATCCATCAGATCATGTTCTGGCAATCAATAGAGAAATCATACTGAAACTTATAGCAATAAGGTTACATCAAGGGATACAGGGAATGTTTAAGCAAATGTGTTTTCAGTAGGAGGTACATCGAGATCTGTTCCAGAATAGGATCTTACTGCTCAACAAAGATCTGCATAAGAAGCTATAGATGATGCTAATACGGAGGTTAAAGCTGAGGCTAAAGAAGAAAGTAATGCAGGGTAATGGGGATAATGCCTTGCAATGAATTGTGAAATTGCTGTCAGATTATTTGATGTAAGCGTGGTTTCTTTTGGAGTGAACTGAAGTTTGGTGGAGGTGATTTTTGGAGTGTATTTGCTTAGAAAGTTGATTTGTGTGGATGCTAATTTGGCAGGAAAGTCTCAATAGAGGTTGTGAAAGTATGTGGTTAAGGGAATTGTTTTCAGTGAAGCAGTTGTTAGTAGTGTCAGGTTGAATGTGGTTCAATGTTTCAGACAATGGTGTTCAATGGTGCATAAGTATTTGGGCAGTTGGAGATAAATGGTTCTAGGTTGGATGGCCGAGGTTGTATTCTTAGATGTAGTGGTTGATTTATAGAAGGAGCAGTTTTGGGTGGCTGTATGCAGAAGATGGTGGAACAGAGATTGACTGTTGGAGTTCATGTGAATTGAAGTTGAAACCTGAAGGTACGGTGGCTGACAAGTTTCAGTGCGAAGTGCGAAAAAATATATCTGATTTCAGAAGTTCAAGTGAGATGGAGGCAGTAGAGTTGTTGTGAAGTGGAGACGATGCAGCCGTGAAGTGTGTTAAACAGAGGCAGTGATGGAGAAGTATGTCAGGCTGTTGATAGTATGTTGTTGCAATCGACGTGGTTTGTGACGTTTTGGGTAGAGACGAGTGGATTGGTTTTGGCTGTTGGTGCTTCTTTGTTGTGGAATTGAAGGTTGTTGCAGTAGTGACGATAATGAACAGTGAAGGTTTGCTGCAAATTTGTTTGAAATGTGGCATGACAAAGGAAATTGAAACAGTGAAGTTTTGTGAAATTGCAATAAGTTGTAGCTTAATTTGGTGGCAGTGGTAGGTTATAAAGTGACAAAAGTGTGGATGTTGATGGATGCAGTTTCTTGTGAATTAGTTCTGCCGGGATGCAGAATGTGATCATATTGTGAGGAGCATAGTTATAATGCTGGTAGAGAAGAAGACGACGAAGAGTAGAACGTCGGTTGTAGTGTTGGACATTTGTGGAGTTGCTCAAAGATAACTGCTTAATGATATGTCTATGAGAAGATAAACATACCTACAAGTGAAGTAGGTAAGTAAGGAGATTTGGTTTTGTGTCATCCAACAAGTAAGGAAGAAGAGCTGCGGTTCTTGCTTGTTGGGGGACGACATATACAAAGGAAGACCCGAATGGAGAGGGCAGTGGATCCCTTAAAGAAAACCAGGAGTGTATGTTGATGGTGATGGTTAAAGCACCAATCTACTGAAACAGTTGAACATGTCCAACTGATAAAGATGAAAATTGTGATCGAGTTTGTCTATGCAAAGATGAGCATCACAGTAACAATTAATAGCAATGTAGCTCGTTTGTTTAGTCTCTTTTGCGCTCTCTCTCTCTCCATTATTTCTAAAAAAAGCAGGTTCAAGAGAAACCAGTCGTACATTAAAAATGCCATTTTTTTTTTTTTTTGACAGCACCTACGGTCGAATACCGCTTTATTTTCGTTTACACAAAATTCATCTAGAGCAAGCGTTCTAACAAGGTACAAAAATCGACAAAACCAGCATTTTTCAAAAAAAAAAAAAGTACTAGTAACTTGTAGTAATAATAATTGTTTAGATTAATACTTCGTCTTAGGCACGTCTATCCTTCCTCAAATTGTATATACGTCTAATTCGGCATGTTTATCCACGCTCAAATTGAACATGGGCAAAGTTAGTTGGGACTCCAGCATCTACATCCCATGCTAGAATCTGGATGATGTTAGGGATTCGTATTTCATTTTTATGCCAAATCACTTTGGAAAAAAGTAAAAAGTTTGCTAAACAATTTAGATGAAAGAGACTTGGGAGGAATATATTAAACTATTTCTTTTTATTAAGCTAGAAGGAACATACCTCTTCCCTGTAAACTTACTTTTCCCCAATTCGGTTGCCATGGGGTTTCCTGCTTTCTTCCCAATTTTAACGCAAACTATGTTAGAATAAAAGTAAAACAATGGAAAGAGGAAAATTGTAATGGAAAGGAACAGAACCGCTTTTATTTTCACTAAACAAACAGCCTGTTATATAGGCAAGTACACCACTCTAAGGCACAAAAGTAGGATCCCGTATCCGCTAAACTAAAGACCCGGTGATGACATAAAAATTGCTGAACTGTGAGCGTATATATGTACATAAACAAAAGCCACGTGTACTTTATGAAGACGACATATTCAATTACTTTCACATTAAGCTACGGGGAACTCTTCCAAACAGCCATTAGCTAAAGATACAACTAATATAATCGGACGGTGAAAAACCGACCATTTGATTATATAATTTAAAAAAAAAAAAATCTGTTGTAGTTTCAAATTAATCTACGAAAACATTATTGATTTAAAAAAATTGTATTCTTAAATTTTGTTTATATTTAGATATATCAAAAGATATTGCAGTAGAATTAGGATATTAACGGTGGATCTGAAGTAGATTTGAAATGTAATTGATATTTTAGAGAAATTTTAGGAATTAGAATTTGAGCTGTTAGAAACATCGGATAAAACAATTCCGAGAAAATAGAAGCATTTTCTTGGCTTCACAAAATTTTATTTTAACCAAGTGACAGTAAGCAAACCACTCTAACGGTCGATTTGAAAACCTCTATAACGATCGGTTTGATAATAAGCCACGTGTACTTCAATTTATACCAAGTGGAATCCTTCTAATCCAAATAACGACACAAATAAAATTCAATTTACTCGATAACATTCATACGAGCCACATGCATAAAAGATGCGTAATCAATGCGTTGCACACGATAATATCATTAAAAATAATACATGTTATTTTAGTGTTAAAACGAGAACTTTGTTTTGAAATTATAATAATTATTATTTTGTGATTTCCCAAAAGGGAGGATGTGCATTACGGCGTTTTATCATGCATGGGACATAAGCCGTTGAGTATTGCACTACGCGATAGATCTTTCGAATCAGCAGCCATCATGATGGAAATTCAACTTTCCAATACGAGATTTGCGGTTTTTGTTTTATACATATATATTTGGCGACATAATAGGATGGGATATTATGCCGTCTAGGATTGATTCATTTACTTTCGAAATTGATTTCTATACTATACACTTATAGTAATAAAAGATAAATTTCGCGTATCAAGCATAGTTGTCTTCCCTGCCTGCCATGCCAGACGGACCTAGTCTCTTACACAATCAGGTAAAGTAAGGACTGGTCTAAGGCAGTCCGCTTGCGCCCCTCGCTTGGTAATCTTTCGGAAAGGTTGACTCAAACAACCCGAACAGCAACAACAAATACCCTAAGACCATGGCTACTTGCATGAAAAGCTTCCTACCGGACTTAGCTTTGGCTATCATAAGGTAAAACTCTATCCTCCGGCTTGGGTTGCTTTGTGTGATGGGACCTGAGTCTTATAATAACTTCATTTTTCTTTTATTTAGCATAGCGAGTTTTGTTTTTTGGTATTCATAGGGGATATAGCCGTTCCGTGTTATACAGCGTGGTCCAGTGATTTACCTAACTTTAAAATAAAAAATAAAAAATATTTTATTTCTCACACCAGTTCCATGACTTACTCGGAGTTTATTGTTTCAACCTAAACTCTAGGTGCCCATATTTTCCATACGGGCAATTTGTAGTTTTGGTTTTTGCAGATATTTCTTTTAACAGGATCCTAGTTTACAGCTGGAGCTATATTCAGAAAGCTTTGTATCCGTGTATTTCATTCAGTTGTGTTAGTTGATGTATTTCCGTTGTGCATTGTATTTATACATTATTTTTCCGTTGCTATGTATTTTAAATCTCTGATATTATTTTTCCGTTGTGTAATATTTATTCGTACTCTGATATATTCTTGTACTCTGATGTAATTGTTATAATAGCAATGAAATGTTCTATTGTTTGTGTTTGATGAGTCGTGTTCTCAAAGCAATCCGGGATTTCCCGTAAGGGGAAGTTTGGGTCGTCTCATAACTCCCCTTAAATTCATGCCTATATAATATCCATGTTCTCTATCTATAACTATTCTAATACTTATTCTAAAAGTTATGAAAGACAAACATCGTATGACTAAACAATTTATTCATTGTTTTACAAGCCAAACAATACAAACTATGCAAATTACAACGTTTTACGAGAACACGAATATATTATAATTTTATGTATTACATCGCATATACGAATAAACGAGAAACTAAACGTCGAATGCTTCTTGACGATTGGGGATTTATGAATTGGGCAATCGGGATAACGGGGACAAAATTCCCCGTTTTGCTCAACTATATTCCCTTCTCTTCCGAAGCATACATCCCCAATGCAAATGACTTGGTCGTTTTCCTCCATGCCTTCAGTTTATGCCTCTTCTTCCTCCTCTTCAACCATTTCTTCCTCTTCTTCCTCTTCCAATATTTTATTATCATCTTCGATGATAATCGGATTTGTGTGATTATCCATAACAAATTTTTGTAGATTTCGCATGATTTTTCCTTGTTTCACGTGCTCTTGATTCATACATATTTGTATAACTTGGATTTCTGCGAGCATTTGCAGTACATTCTCCATTTCTGTAATGACCCGCACTGTCAGAGGTATTATAATTTATTTATTTAATTATATAAATAGTGATTTGGGGAATTAAATCGTCGTTAATTAAATTATAAGTGATTATTTAATTAAATTAAATAATTAAATAATATATTTAATTCAGAAATAATCAAAAATATTGGAAATCACAATATTTTGTGAACGGGGTCGTCACTTATATTTAATTCAGCTTAGAGTTGAATTATATTGACGAATATATTCAATCGACGACAGTTTGAACGTATAATTATAATATAATTAAAATCGAGCTTGAAATGGCGCTGCAGTTCGTAAATTGGCGACTCGAACTTCAAATGAATGTACAGGATTCGTTTTAAGCCGGATTTCTGTGAAACAAGAAACGTGTGGAGCTGGTGGAGTATATCTTTCTAGTGGAAGAGAAAAATCGGGATTTCGTCAGGTAGATTTTGATTTACGTCCAAATCGAATTTCAGAAAAGTCGCTGTGGAATTCCTATATAATTTGCGACGCTTTATATACGTTATAAAAAGGGTTTTCGATATAAATTGAATATCAAGATAATCTGAAATCTGAAATATCAAACTGTAAACTCTGATAGGATATTCTGGAGCCGTACGGCATCGTATGTGGATATATATACGATAATATATGTTTATTTATATTTAATTTAATTTAATTCAAATATATTTATATATTTAAATGGGTCATCCAAAGCTTTAAAAATAGCCGGTTTTGCAAACGGAGTCGGAATTCGACGAAACCAGTTTTGTTGGATCCGCAATGTCAAATAGTTGTTAGATTTCCAGTTTCGTGATTTTTAGAGTCACTGTGTGGCCGTACGGATTTTTAGAGTGCAAAACAGTCAGTATTTTGACGGTTAAAAATACGCTGTGTGAGCATACGGAGTCGGAATTCGACAAAACCAGTTTCGTTGGGACCGTAATGTCGAACTGTAGCTGTATGTCCAGTTTGGTGATTTTTGGGTATCGTGTGTGATCACACGAATTTTTAGAAGTTAGAAACGAGTTAACGATGGAGAATATACCGGGAATATTCCCTTTCACAGAATATCTAGATATTTATATCCTTTATAAATATCCCCTAACACATTTCTAAAACCTAGAAAATTTCTCTGGAAGTCAACAAACAAAACCGCCGTATGTTTCTCTTCAAACAAACCAATCGGCCACTTTCAAAAATCAACCAAAAATCAAAACAATTCTTATTAATCCTGAAACTTGGATAATGGAAATCATTGCTCGAAACTCTTCAAGTTGGTATGTAAATCGAAGGGTGCGACTTCACATTGGGGAGCTCGGCATTTTACAGTGGTTGCTAGGGTTCCACCATACCGCAAATTGAAGCATCGAGGTGCAAAACTGATTTGATATTTGGGTTTGGGGTTGAAAACCGCACCTTGTGTGCTCCTTTTGTGGAGTTCGGTTACGAAGTTCGTCGCAGGTTACTGTGCACTCAGCGGAGGGGTTCAATGTCGCAGCTAACCAGTTGGGTGCGAGTTGAGCGAGAGTTGGATGAATAGAAGGAGGAAGCGAAGAGTAGCGTGGTGGTATTTTTAGTTTGGAGATTAGTGGAGGATTGAGGTCGATAGAAGAAGCTAAAGTTTCGAAAATGGCATTTGTCCCTACAGGAGGATCCGCTGTTTTGGTTTGGGAGGAAGAAGGTCTGATGGGTTCGGATTTATTTGGTTAATGGGCCAGAAAGTTTAGTGAAGCCCAAAAGTAAATAAACTCATGTTTTATTTATTTTAAATCTTGTTCTAAAATTGAAAACCTCATAACTTGATCATATGAAATCAGAATTTTGAACGGTTGGATCCGTTGGGATCGTATGGACGAGAGCTTCACAATGAAGCTGACTGGAAGTGGATTGGGGCTCGTATGAATTTATGGCGAAATAAATTGTTTGACTCAAATCAAATAACAGTTTATCGTTCTTTAACGATGAACTACAAATGTGAGTAAAACTCACGAACTCTGAATATTTCTATTTTTACAGTGTATTCTTAGAACTGTTAAAAATTGTCTGTTTGATTGTGTGTTGACTGTTTGATTGAACTGCTAGTCAGTTAGTAGAAATTATATATATCTATATATATATATAAACCGTTAAATATTTATACGTTGATTCTGCTATCAGAATATTTCGTATCAAAGTGAAATCGATGTTAATCGTATTGTCTAACATCTGTGATGCAGGGAAACAGGTCGGAGGAATCCAACTGGATTCCTCAACATTTATTTTACTGTGATTTATATATATTATGATATATAATGTGATATATAATCTGACATTGATTATGTATGTCGGACGATATTTATCATTGTTATATGGTGTGTTAAATACCATAAGAAATACTAGAATGTGGAAAAGGGATTTTCAAAGTATACCTTGAAAATAATTTATTTATATAAAATCAATGATTTTATATTATAAAAGAAAAAGGATTTTAAATAAAAGAAATATATTTGTTAATCAGATATAAAGGAAATATATTTGTTATTCAAATATAAGGGAATTATATTTGTAAATCAAATATAGAAGGAATATATTTGTAAATCAAATATAAGGGAAATATATTTGTAAATCAAATATAAGGGAAATATATTTGTTAATCAAATATAAGGGAAATATATTTGTAAATCAAATATAAGGGAAATATATTTGTAAATCAAATATAAGGGAAATATATTTGTAAATCAAATATAAGGGAAATATATTTGTTATTCAAATATAAAGGGATTTATTTGTTAATCAAATACAGAAAGAATTTATTTGTTATTCAAATATATAGGAGATATATTTGAAATGAAATATAAAAGGAGACATTTATTAAGGAAATATATTTGAAAGCAGATATAAAAAGGATTTATTTATTTAGGGAATAAATAAAGAGTTAAAAGGAATTATTTATTTAGGGGATAAATAAAGATTTAAAAGGAGACATTTATTAAGGAAATAAATAATAGAAATAAAGGAGATATTTATTTGCTAAATAAATAGAATTAAATGGAGATATTTATTTGATAAATAAATAGAATGTTATAAATGAATATTTATTTGATAAATAAATAGGATTAAACCAAAGGGATATTTATTGGATAAATAAATAGAGTTAAGATCAAAGGAATATTTAAAAGATGAATAGAAAATGGAAATCTGTTTTTAACAGATAAATAGAAAGGATTTATTTATAAATAACAATTTATAAATTAAATGAATGTTTATCATTTGATAAATGAAATCTATAAGTTTGAACTTATATAGAGAAGAGATATTGGTTTTAACACCGACAGTTTAAATAGAATATGTACACAACATGTGTATAAGTGAAGTAACGTTATTAAAGAGAACATTTATAAAGTGAAGAACCATTACTAAAAGTAAATCTTTATAAATGAATAAACATTATCAAATATGAGTTAAACAGTTAGGGTTAACCAGTCAGAGTTAATCAGTTAGAGTTAACCAGTTAGAGTTAATCGAATTAGTTATTCGAATAGAGTTAAATAAATAAGAGTGATTCGAATTAGTTATTCGAATAGAGTTAAACGAAAAGGAGTTATCGATTTGTTAAATCGAAAGGGAAGATTATCGAATATCATTTATTCGAGAGGAGATTTTCGAATATAGTTTATTCGAAGGAGTTATCGATTATTAGTTAATCAAAGTGAGTTATAGAATATTAGTTAAATCGAAGGAGTTATCGAATATAGTTTATTCGATGGAGTTAACCAGTTAGAGTTATCCAGTTGGGTTAAGTAAGTCAAGTTATCCAGTTGGGTTAAGTAAGTCAAGTTATCCAGTTGAGTTAAGTAAATCAAATTTGGTATTCGAAGTTAAGTAAATCGAATTTAGTATTCGAAGTTAAGAAATCGAATTTAGTATTCGAAGTTAAGTAAATCGAATTTGGCATTCGAAGTTAAGTAAATCGAATTTGGATATTCGAAGTTAAGTAAATCGAATTTGGTATTCGAAGTTAAGTAAATCGAATATGGTATTTGAAGGTAAGTAATTGAGTATAGCTATTCAAAAGAAGTTAGTCAAATATGATTATTCGAGTAGAGTTATCGAATATCACTTATTCGAAGTAGAATTATCGAATATGATGTATTCGAGAGAAGAGTAATCGAATATTGGTTATTCGAAGTGAGTTAATCGAATATTGGTTTTTCGAAGTGAGTTAATCGAATATTGGTTATTCGAAAAGGGGAGTTATAAAATCTAATAGAAGTAAAGGAGTTAATCGAATCTAGTTTATTCGAATAGAAGTAAAGGAGTTAATCGAATCTAGTTTATTCGAATAGAAGTAAAGGAGTTAAGTGGAATTAGTTAATGAGTATAGTGGTTTGGGTCGTCATCGCGATGTGGATTTAAACACCCATTTAAAACCAAATAAAGGAGTATTTGGGAATGTTTTCCAAATCAGAATCAGAATGAAAACAAAGATTGGAAATTGAAATATGAATTAGAAAAGGGAATGTCAAAGGAAATGTCAAAGGAGATAAATTAATTTAAAAAAAAAAGCTAAAAGTTGTTTGACGATTGATCGATAAACTTTCCTTCTGGAAATAATATCTTTGTTTGCACACTTGTTTTCCTTTGATAGTTAACTCACAGACTATCGAAGTTTTGACCATTTTAACGTTGGTAATATGGAGAGACCGGTTGGATTATTATCCAAAGAACCACTGTGTATTGGCATAAGCGTTGCGAATCATATGTGCCAAAGATAATTGAAGACGGAGTAAAATGCAAGGGCTATTATATAAGTCTTGGATAACAGTGACTAAGATGGATATACGGAATAGTGCCTTCGGTTTGTCCAGTCCCAGGACAACTTGTATGGACGAAGGTCTGACAGAGTATATCCAATGGATCGCGTAAGTTGATCTGTTCAAACGTATTCACGTTTGGTGGCGGAGGAATTCGTTTCTCTTAGCTGTATACCCGTGTTATTTTTGGATAAGTCAATTTGTGATTTGGCGGGTATGACGATGTGACATTCTAAGTGAATGAGGATGACTTGCATGAATGAATGTCTGACAGAGTATTTCCAGAAAGGCCACGTACATTGATTTCTTCAACTGTACCAAGAGTGGAAGCGGAGAAGGAAACTTCTTTAGCTAACATGTAATGTACTGTTGTAGACGTCAATTAGTGGTTCTGATGGATCTGACAATGTGACATTTGAAGTGAATCTAATGTGATGATAACGCGTAACTTCTAGCCTCATCAACTGGTAAATGACAGAAATCGGGCAGGTAGCATGGCTAAGTCGGTCGCATCGAAGTAGGGTGTATAATCACCTATCTAGAGAATATTCATTTGCTTCTTTAATCTATCAATGTTGTCCCATATATATACGGGAACGGTTGCTGATCCCAACCGTTGGTGATATACATTCGATACACTCAAGCAAAATGAGTGGTCGGTCATGTGTGGCTGAGTTACAAGATGTTCTTGTTGAACTCCAGTGTATCGTTCCTAGAGTACACTAATCGGAAGGTGGTTCCATACCTTGTCATAGTTGGAAATCCATTACCCAATACGTGCTTGCGGTTTTGATTGTATATTATATATGTAGAACGTGAGATGAAAGCGTTTCTGGTAGATGATTAATATATTGTGGTTTGATAGACATTATGATAATATCAAAGGTTTTGATATAAAGATATTTTGGATTCTCATAAGGGAAAAACCCATTCCGTTCTGCGCCGTGGTCTTATGAGATATCGTTTACTTGTTCATATACCTGTTTAAACTGTTTTACTCATACCAGTCCTATGACTGACCCGGAGTTTACTTTGTTGTTTTCCCTAAACTCTTGGGTGCCCAATTTTGTACGGGCAGTCAAGTAGTCAGGAATTTACAGATATACTTGGAGAGCTTGGAGCAGGAGGCTTCAAGATCATATAGCTATAGTTATTTCCGCTGTGTTGTAATTGCTGTACTCTGATAAGTGCTATTGTATACATAACTATTATATTTCAAAGTTATGTTATCTATTATATGTTATTCGTTCCGCTATGAGGTTCGTGTTACTCTGATGTTGTGTCCTTCTTCTTCTTCTATTCTAAGTTTCTATCTTATCTTTCCTCACTCTCTAATTTCTTTCATTAATTACCAGGATTTTTTCAATGTTTTGGTTATCGACATCGAGCTTATGTCGATAACCAAAGTCGCTCGAAAATCTGGGTCATTACAGTTGGTATCAGAGCTTAAGTTAAGTGAATTACCTTGGCTCTGTGGCGTGACTCGGTAGATATAGGGTTAGTAATACCCTAAATTGAGTTTGAGTGTATATATACGAGTGCGTATTTGTATTTGATATAAAAATGGTTTTATATTGTGGAGATTCATTGGCTGAGTTGTTTATGAATTCTGGTCGATCAGTTTGATCCACTGTATCGGTAGGAGTAAATAAACACTTGAATACGATGGACCGACACAGTATGGATATGTGATATATTATCATATATAGGTTGTGATTATAATCGAGTAAGATTATAACATGTGGAATAGTTATATATAACCAATCAGAATTCATATAAGTGGAAAATGTGAAATCAGAGGAGTTAAATCTAAAATTTAAATCAGAATGGAAATTCAAACTCTGGAAATTTGAATAAGTGTTTGTAAAAGGATTTGGATTGAATATATGTGAATTTTAAGTTCCTGGGAGATTTTGAAAATGTTTTTCAATCTGAAAGTGATATAGTATTGAACTCACGCTGATAACTGGAAAATAGATTCTGATGATGAATCGCGACATCATCAGTGTTCATTTTCGAGTTTCGAAGTGACGGATTACTACCAAAGGATTTTGTTTTGAATTGTTTTGAGAAAACAAGTGTTTAGAAATTCAAATGTTTTGAATTGGTATTGTGATTTCGAATTAATTTGAAATGAACCCAGGTATTTAAATTCTGGAATTAAAGTTTAACTAATGAAGTTAAATAGAATGAGATAGTAAAAGTGAATGAGAAATTTGAATTTAACTTGAGATAAGTTAAATTAAAACTGGATTGGATTATAGAATAATCTGAATGAAATTAAGTTGATAAACTAAGAGTTGAAATTGGATATAGGAGTTGAAATGGAATTCGACTTAGGTATAAGCGAATGGTTGAATTTGTGGATAAGAATTGATTGGAGTTTGATTGGAAATACATTGGTATATGCTGAATTAATAACAGGTGAAAGTGATAGAGTTGATATGCCTGACAAAAAGGTACAAGTTTATATTTGATGTAAGCATGAGATTTATGAGCCGAATTGGCAAGCCGCTTGGCTGTTTGATTTTCTTTTGGGTTGGAGAAGGCCCAGAGAGGCGAGTTGGAGTTTTACCGATAGGGCTGTACAAAGGAGATTATGGCGAAATTTTCTGAAAATTTAAAGTGTTAGAAAATTTTCAGAATTTTTGAAAATTTTAGTTAGTCAGAAGGAATTAATATTTTAGTCGATATTAGTTGGTTCAGTTGAAACTGAAGTTAAGAGGTAAACAGTTCTTAGGAATTCCAATAGATAGGGTCGTCCTCTAACTTAGCAATTTCGAGGACGAAATTATTTTAAGTGGGGAAGAAAGTAATGACCCGCACTGTCAGAGGTATTATAATTAATTTATATAATTATATAAATTGTGATTTAGGGAATTAAATCGTCGTTAATTAAATTATAAGTTATTATTTAATTAAATTAAATAATATATTTAATTCAGAAATAATCAAAAATATTGGAAATCACAATATTCTGTGAACGGGGTCGTCCCTTATATTTAATTCAGCTTAGAGTTGAATTATATTGACGAATATATTCAATCGACGACAGTTTGAACGTATAATTATAATATAATTAAAATCGAGCTTGAAATGGCGCTGTAGTTCGTAAATTGGCGATTCGAACTTCAAATGAATGTACAGAATTCGTTTTAAGCCGGATTTCTGTGAAACAAGAAACGTGTGGAGCTGGTGGAGTATATCTTTCTAGTGGAAGAGAAAAATCGGGATTTCGTCGGATAGATTTTGATTTACGTCCAAATCGAATTTCAGAAAAGTCGCTGTGGAATTCCTTTATAATTTGCGATGCTTTATATACGTTATAAAAAGGGTTTTCGATATAAATTGAATATCGAGATAATCTGAAATCTGAAATATCAAACCGTAAACTTTGATAGGATATTCTGGAGCCGTACGACATCGTATGTGGATATATACGATAATATATATTTATTTATATTTAATTTTATTTAAATATATTTATATATTTAAATGGGTCATCCAGAGCTTTAAAAATAGCCGGTTTTGCAAACGGAGTCGGAATTCGACGAAACCAATTTTGTTGGATCCGCAATATCAAATAGCTGTTAGATTTCCAGTTTCGTGATTTTTAGAGTCACTGTGTGGCCGTACGGATTTTTAGAGTGTAAAACATTCAGTATTTTGACGGTTAAAAATACGCTGTGTGAGCATACGGAGTCGGAATTCGACGAAACCAGTTTCGTTGGGACCGTAATGTCGAACTGTAGCTGTATGTTCAGTTTGGTGATTTTTGGGTACCGTGTATGATCACACAAATTTTAAAAAGTTAGAAACGAGTTAACGATGGAGAATATACCGGGAATATTCCCTTTCACAAAATATCTAGATATTTATATCCTCTATAAATATCCCCTAACACATTTCTAAAACCTAGAAAATTTCTTTGGAAGTCAACAAACAAAACCGCCGTATGTTTCTCTTCAAACAAACCAATCGGCCACTTTCAAAAATCAACCAAAAGTCAAAACAATTCTTATAAATCCTGAAACTTGGATAATGGAAATCGTTGCTCAAAACTCTTCAAGTTGGTATGTAAATCGAAGGGTGCGACTTCACATTGGGGAGCTCGGCGTTTTACAGTGGTTGCTACGGTTCCACTATACCGTAAATTGAAGCATCGAGGTGCAAAACTGATTTGATATTTGGGTTTGGGGTTGAAAACCGCACCTTGTGTGCTCCTTTTGTGGAGTTCAGTTCCGAAGTTCATCGCAGGTTACTGTGCACTCAGCGGAGGGGTTCGATGTCGCGGTTAACCATTTGGGTGCGAGTTGAGCGAGAGTTGGATGAATAGAAGGAGGAAGCGAAGAGTAGCGTGGTGGTATTTTTAGTTTGGAGATTAGTGGAGGATTGAGGTCGATAGAAGAAGCTAAAGTTTCGAAAATGGCATTTGTTCCTACAGGAGGATCCGCTGTTTTGGTTTGGGAGGAAGAAGGTCTGATGGGTTCGGATTTATTTGGTTAAAGGGCCAGAAAGTTTAGTGAAGCCCAAAAGTAAATAAACTCATGTTTTATTTATTTTAAATCTTGTTCTAAAATTGAAAACCTCATAACTTGATCATATGAAATCAGAATTTCGAACGGTTAGATCTGTTGAGATCGTATGGACGAGAGCTTCAAATGAAGCTAACTAAAAGTGGATTGGGGCTCGTATGAATTTATGGCGAAATAAATTGTTTGATTCAAATCAAATAACAGTTTATCGTTCTTTAACGATGAACTGCAAATGTGAGTAAAACTCACCAACTCTGAATATTTCTATTTTTACAGTGTATTCTTAGAACTGTTAAAAATTGTCTGTTTGATTGTGTGTTGACTGTTTGATTGAACTGCTAGTCAGTTAGTAGAAATTATATATATATATATATATCTGTATATATATATAAACCGTTAAATATTTATATGTTGATTCTGCTATCAGAATATTTCGTATCAAAGTGAAATCGATGTTAATCGTATTGTCTAACATCTGTGATGCAGGGAAATAGGTCGGAGGAATCCAACTGGATTCCTCAACATTTATTTTACTATGATTTATATATATTGTGATATATAATGTGATATATAATCTGACATTGATTATGTATGTCGGACGATATTTATCGTTGTTATATGGTGTGTTAAATACCATAAGAAATACCAGAATGTGGAAAAGGGATTTTCAAAGTATACCTTGAGAATAATTTATTTATATAAAATAAATGGATTTTACATTATAAAAGAAATATATTTGTTAACCAAATATGAAGGAAATATATTTGTTATTCAAATATAAGGGAATTATATTTGTAAATCAAATATAGAAGGAATAAGGGAAATATATTTGCAAATCAAATATAAGGGAAATATATTTGTAAATCAAATATAAGGGAAATATATTTGTAAATCAAATATAAGGGAAATATATTTGTAAATCAAATATAAGGGAAATATATTTGTTATTCAAATATAAAGGGATTTATTTGTTAATCAAATACAAAAGGAATTTATTTGTTATTCAAATATATAGGAGATACTTTTGAAATGAAATATAAAAGGAGACATTTATTAAGGAAATATATTTGAAAGCAGATATAAAAAGGATTTATTTATTTAGGGAATAAATAAAGAGTTAAAAGGAATTATTTATTTAGGGGATAAATAAAGATTTAAAAGGAGACATTTATTAAGGAAATAAATAATAGAAATAAAGGAGATATTTATTTGCTAAATAAATAGAATTAAATGGAGATATTTATTTGATAAATAAATAGAATGTTATAAATGAATATTTATTTGATAAATAAATAGGATTAAACCAAAGGGATATTTATTGGATAAATAAATAGAGTTAAGATCAAAGGAATATTTAAAAGATGAATAGAAAATGGAAATCTGTTTTTAACAGATAAATAGAAAGGATTTATTTATAAATAACAATTTATAAATTAAATGAATGTTTATCATTTGATAAATGAAATCTATAAGTTTGAACTTATATAGAGAAGAGATATTGGTTTTAACACCGACAGTTTAAATAGAATATGTACACAACATGTGTATAAGTGAAGTAACGTTATTAAAGAGAACATTTATAAAGTGAAGAACCGTTACTAAAAGTAAATCTTTATAAATGAATAAACGTTATCAAATAGGAGTTAAACAGTTAGGGTTAACCAGTCAGAGTTAATCAGTTAGAGTTAACCAGTTAGAGTTAATCGAATTAGTTATTCGAATAGAGTTAAATAAATAAGAGTGATTCGAATTAGTTATTCGAATAGAGTTAAACGAAAAGGAGTTATCAATTTGTTAAATCGAAAGGGAAGATTATCGAATATCATTTATTCGAGAGGAGATTTTCGAATATAGTTTATTCGAAGGAGTTATCGATTATTAGTTAATCGAAGTGAGTTATAGAATATTAGTTAAATCGAAGGAGTTATCGAATATAGTTTATTCGATGGAGTTAACCGGTTAGAGTAAAACAGTTAGAGTTATCCAGTTGGGTTAAGTAAGTCAAGTTATCCAGTTGGGTTAAGTAAGTCAAGTTATCCAGTTGAGTTAAGTAAATCGAATTTGGTATTCGAAGTTAAGTAAATCGAATTTAGTATTCGAAGTTAAGTAAATCGAATTTAGTATTCGAAGTTAAGTAAATCGAATTTGGCATTCGAAATTAAGTAAATCGAATTTGTATATTCGAAGTTAAGTAAATCGAATTTGGTATTCGAAGTTAAGTAAATCAAATATGGTATTCGAAGGTAAGTAATTGAGTATAGCTATTCAAAAGAGGTTAGTCAAGTATGATTAATCGAGTAGAGTTATCGAATATCACTTATTCGAAGTAGAATTATCGAATATGATGTATTCGAGAGAAGAGTAATCGAATATTGGTTATTCGAAGTGAGTTAATCGAATATTGGTTATTCGAAGTGAGTTAATCGAATATTGGATATTCGAAAAGGGGAGTTATAAAATCTAATAGAAGTAAAGGAGTTAATCGAATCTAGTTTATTCGAATAGAAGTAAAGGAGTTAATCGAATCTAGTTTATTCGAATAGAAGTAAAGGAGTTAAGTGGAATTAGTTAATGAGTATAGTGGTTTGGGTCGTCATCGCGATGTGGATTTAGACACCCATTTAAAACCAAATAAAGGAGTATTTGGGAATGTTTTCCAAATCAGAATCAGAATGAAAACAAAGATTGGAAATTGAAATATGAATCAGAAAAGGGAATGTCAAAGGAAATGTCAAAGGAGATAAATTAATGATAAATTAATTTAAAAAAAAAGCTAAAAGTTGTTTGATGATTGATCGATAAACTTTCCTTCTGGAAATAATATCGTTGTTTGCACACTTGTTTTTCTTTGATAGTTAACTCACAGACTATCGAAGTTTTGACCATTTTAACGTTGTTAATATGGAGAGACCGGTTGGATTATTATCCAAAGAACCACTCTGTATTGGCATAAGCGTTGCGAATCATATGTGCCAAAGATAATTGAAGACGGAGTAAAATGCAAGGGCTGTTGTATAAGTCTTAGATAATAGTGACTAAGATGGATATACGGAATAGTGCCTTCGGTTTGTCCAGTCCCAGGACAACTTGTATGGACGAAGGTCTGACAGAGTATATCCAATGGATCGCGTAAGTTGATCTGTTCAAACGTATTCACGTTTGGTGGCGGAGGAATTCGTTTCTCTTAGCTGTATACCCGTGTTATTTTTGGACAAGCCAATTTGTGATTTGGCGGGTATGACGATGTGACATTCTAAGTGAATGAGGATGACTTGTATGAATGAATGTCTGACAGAGTATTTTCAAAAAGGCCACGTACATTGATTTCTTCAACTGTACCAAGAGTGGAAGCGGAGAAGAAAACTTCTTTAGCTAACACGTAATGTACTGTTGTAGACGTCAATTAGTGATTCTGATGGATCTGACGATGTGACATTTGAAGTGAATCTAATGTGATGATAACGTGTAACTTCTACCCTCATCAACCGGTAAATGACAGAAATCGGGCAGGTAGCATGGCTAAGTCGGTCGCACCGAAGTAGGGTGTATAATCACCTATCTAGAGAATATTCATTTACTTCTTTAATCTATCAATGCTGTCCCATATATATACGGGAACGGTTGCTGATCCCAACCGTTGGTGATATACATTCGATACACTCAAGCAAAATGAGTGGTCGGTCATGTGTGGCTGAGTTACAAGATGTTCTTGTTGAACTCCAGTGTATCGTTCCTAGAGTACACTGATCGGAAGGTGGTTCCATACCTTGTCATAGTTGGAAATCCATTACCCAATACGTGCTTGAGGTTTTGATTGTATATTATATATGTAGAACGTGAGATGAAAGCATTTCTGGTAGATGATTAATATATTGTGGTTTGATAGACATTATGATAATATCAAAGGTTTTGATATAAAGATATTTTGGATTCTCATAAGGGAAAAAACATTCCGTTCTGTGGCGTGGTCTTATGAGATATCATTTACTTGTTCCCTGTTTAAACTGTTTTACTCACACCAGTCCCATGACTGACCCGGAGTTTACTTTGTTGTTTTCCCTAAACTCTTGGGTGCCCAATTTTGTACGGGCAGTCAAGTAGTCAGGAATTTACAGATATACTTGGAGAGCTTGGAGCAGGAGGCTTCAAGATCATATAGCTATAGTTATTTCCGCTGTGTTGTAAGTGCTGTACTCTGATAAGTGCTATTGTATACATAACTGTTATATTTCAAAGTTATGTTATCTATTATATGTTATTCGTTCCGCTGTGAGGTTCGTGTTACTCTGATGTTGTGTCCTTCTTCTTCTTCTATTCTAAGTTTCTATCTTATCTTTCCTCACCCTCTAATTTCTTTCATTAATTACCAGGATTTTTTCGATGTTTTGGTTATCGACATCGAGCTTATGTCGATAACCAAAGTCGCTCGAAAATCCGGGTCGTTATAATTTCTCCTCTAATTTCATCGCACAAGCGAGCGTAGTGTGCTGAAACGGACTTTCGGAAGGTCCGGCGGACGAATCAGGATTGATTTGATTATTATAATTAGTGGAGGCCATTGTTTTTATGGTTTAGAATTTTTCCAGAAATGAAATGAGAAGATGAAGAAGAAAATTCGAAATAAGAAGTTTAAATAGATTTTGTAACTAACTTTTGGTGGGAATTAATTTTTGAAATCTGACAGTTATATGTCGACATGTCGAAAAATGTATGTCGACATATGCGTAATTTTATTTTAATTTTTGATTTTTGTTATACTTTATTATATATATTAATATATTTAATTACTCTAATTCACTTATTGAACAAATACCTAATTCTCTTCTAAATTTAGTAAATGTTGCTACGTTTAATGGTTTTGTTAAAATATCCGCTATTTGTATTTCTGTTTCTATGAATTCAAGTGAAATTTTCTCTTTACTTACGTTATCTCTTAGAAAATGATGTTGTATATCAATACGTTTAGTTTTTTAACGATAAGTTGGATTTTAAGATATATTTATAGCGCTTGTATTATCGCAGTATATTGGTATTTTATTTACATATAATCCAAAATCTTTTAAAGTTTGTTGCATATATATTACTTGTGAACAAGCCAAAGCAGCAGATATATATTCTGCTTTAGTTGTTGACAAAGATACCGTATTTTGCTTTTCACTAAACCAGGAAACTAGTGAATGTCTTAAGAAATGACATGTTCCACTAGTGCTTTTATGATCGGGTTTACATCCTGCATAATTAGCATCACAATAAGAGATTAAATCAAATGAATCATCCGTAGGATAAAATAATCCAAAGTCTAATGTATGTTTTACATATCTTAGAATACGTTTTACAGCTTTTAAATGTGTTTCCTTAGGTTGCGATTGATATCCAGCACAGAGACATACACTATGCATTATATCTGGTCTACAAGCAGTTATATATAATAACGACCCTATCATTCCTCTAATAGTTTCTGATCCGCATCTTTAGATGTATCATCTTTACTTAATGCTATATTAGTCGCCATAGGAGTTGGTCTCCCATTTGTTGTTGTTTAATTATATTTATTAATTAGATCTCTTGCATATTTTTCTTGATTCATAAATATTCCACTCTTTAATTAACGAATTTGTAATCCTAAAAAGAATGATAGTTCTCCCATATGAATCATTTCAAATTCTTCGGTCATAATATCTGAAAATTCTTTATTCATCTTATCGTTTCTTGATCCAAAAATTATATCATCAACGTATATTTGTGCTAATTGAATATCCTTTTTATTTTTCTTAATGAACAAAGTATTATCTAATTTTCCTATTTCAAAATTCGATTGTAACAAATAATTTCTCAATCTATCATACCAAGCTCTAGGGGCTTGTTTTAATCCATGTAATGCTTTCTTTAATTCATACATGGTCTGGAAATTTTTCATCTTCAAAAAGAGGTTGTTGCTCTTCATATACGTCTTCTTTAACATATCCACTTAGAAAAGCACTTTTAACATCCATTTGATATAATTTAAATTTATTATGATTAGTAAAGGCTAATAATATCCTAATTGCTTCTAATCTTGCTACGGGGCCAAACGTTTCATCATAATCCGTTCCCTCTTCTTGAATATAACCTTATGCTACTAATCAAGCCTTATTTCTTACGACCTCACCGTATTCATTCATTTTATTTTTATAAACCCATATAGTTCCAATTACAGTTTTATCCTCTGGACTAGGAACAAGTTCCCATACATCATTCCTGGTAAATTGATTTAATTCTTCTTGCATAGCAAGGATCCATGAATCATCGGATGATGCTTCCTTTGGATTCTTAGATTCAATGGTAGAAATAAATGTTGAATTACTCATATTATTTAATTGGTTTCGAGTCCTATAAACAGATTCAATATCTCCTAATATATTTTCTACAGGTTGATTTCTTAGTAATCTAATTCTTTTATTTGGTTGATTATTTTCACTATTTGTTTCATTAATCTCATTTTCAATTCATCTTCGTTGTGTTGTGTTGTATTTTTTATAGTTTTCGTTCAAGGATACATATAAGGTTTCTTCTATGGTATTAGTTCTTATATTAAAAACTCTATATGTTTTACTTCTTTTTGAATGACCAATAAATATTCCTTTATCAAATTTAGGGTCAAATTTGTCTAAATTTCTTTAGTATTAAGAGTAAAACATTTACTTCCAAATATTTTAAAATATGAAACTTTTGGTTTCTTATTATACAAAAGTTCATATGGTGTTTTATGACTCAAGGGTCTTATTAATATTCTATTTAATATATAACAAGCTGTTGCAACTGCCTTAGCCCAAAAATTCCTCGATAAGTTACTGTCTGATAACATAGTTCTCGCTCATCCTTGTATTGACCTATTTTTACATTCAACTACTCCGTTTTACTGAGGGGTTCTTGGGAAATAAAAATTATGGGTTATCCCCTTTTTATTACAAATTTTTTCAAAATTTTCATTATCGAATTCTCCACTATGGTCACTACATATTGTTTTGATTTTTAAAGATAATAAATTTTGAATTCTTTTATCAAAGGTTTTTAATTGATCAAAAGCATCACTTTTATTTTTAAGAAACAAGGTCCAAATAAATCTAGAAATATCGTCAATTATTAGGTAAACATATTTATTGTGATTTATTGATTGAGTTTGGGATGAACTGAATAGATCCATGTGAATTAACTCTAATGGTTTTGATGTTGTAATTTTCTCTTTTGATTTAAACGAACTCTTTTTCAATTTTCCGAACTAACAAGGATCAAATTATTTACTTTAAATTTCGTTTTGGGTAATCCCCTAATTGAATCTAACTTTGAAATCCTAAAGATGTATTTGAAGTTTATATGACTGAATCTCTTATGCCAGATCCAAAGGTCACTTGTATTGGCCATAAGACATAGATTATCGTTGGAAATTTTCATACTTAGTATATAGATATTTTTCTTTCTATCTCCCTCAAATATTATTTTTGAATTCCTATCTTCTATAAACCATTTATCTTTTTCAAAATTGATTTTATAGCCTTTATCGCAAAGTTGACTTATACTTAGTAAATTATGTTATGGATTCCTAACTAATAAAAAATTAGAAATAGTAGGAGTTTTAGAATTACCGACATTGCCGATGCCAACTATATATCCTTTAGAGTTATCTCCGAAGTTGACCATTCCTCCATCTTCATATACTAGATTATTCAGTAATTCTGGATTTCCCATCACATGCCTTGAACAGCCACTATCCAATATCCATTTGTCCTTTTTGATTTCCACCATTTGTCCGTTAGAGTTTGAATTTTCAACATCCGTGTAACACATCTTTTCATAATTTGAATTTCCAATAGCCATGTAACACATCTTTTCCTGTATTGGACAACAATTCAGTAGATCACTCGAATTTTCAACATAACTAAATGCAGACTCTTTAAACATTGATGCAATGCATGAATTGATACTAGTGTTATAAGTCATTTCAAAATTTTCCATTTAATATTTCCAAAAATCAGATTATGAACTTTTTGAAAACCTATGCTCTGATACCAATTGTTAGGGAATGCAGAATGTGGATCTTAAGGCAAAACGAACACTAGAGGGGGTGAATACTGTTTTATAAGGAATTTACGAAAATCTTAAACTTAATTGATCTACTATATGAATGACACAATGATTATCACACCTGAGATGATCACAAACACATAATCAAACACAGACATAGAAATAGATAAATATAAATGCATTAAAGGAAAGAACACACCAGATTTTATACTGGTTCAAATTACTCCTATGTCCAGTACTATGCAACGGTGGATTGCGCAGAGTTTTATTATTATCAGTATCCATGTACAACCCCTTGATTTCATGGCTACAAGGTTAACACCGCTCCAAACACCCTTGTTTTCACAGCTACAAAGTTAAAACCGCTTCCTTTCCTTGATTTCAGGGCTACAAGGAACATACCCTTTCCCAAACAATTCCCAAATGATTACAACAGCGCTATAACTCTTCTGTAGCACTTCCAAATTTATAGTAGTAGATAGAGACTGAGAAGAGAAGAAGTTCGATATAATTTGAGTAGAAATCGGCAAACTATAAGTGGAGAAATCAAGGAAATGATGTATATTAATGGTGGTTAAGTAAAGGGATGAAGATGGAGAAGAAAGAATAATTAAAAATTCAAAATCAACCCATTTTTATAGTGTCCCAACGGTTGCAACGTTTCAGAAACATTACAAATTGTGAAAAGACACTTCCTTTGAAATTTGAAAATCTGACAGTTATATGTCGATATGCCTATTTCTGTATGTCGACTTATGTATCATATTTTGATTTTTAAAACTATTTTTCAAGTGTTTAAAAATATATACTATCATGGAAATTCTTGAATCAGAACTTAGTAATTTAAATGAATAATCTAAAGATAAAATCATATGGAAACATAGTAATATAATATATAAACATATTTATAAAGTTATAAGATTTAAAACTATAAACTATAAAATTATATATTATAAACTTATATATTAAAACTTTATAAACATATATGTTTGAAATCATAAGTAAGATAATAGTTTGAAATCATTTAGAAAAATAATTTGAAATCAGGATTTGAATTTTTGAAAACAAAATTTGAAATTTGAAAATCAGAATTTGAAATTTGATAATCAGAATTTGAACCTGGAGTGCTATTCAGAGTCTTACATATAAACTAGACTAAATTACTATATTTTTCTTGAACTCTTGAAATCTTGATAACTTGATAACTCATTAGTCTTGAATCTCTTAGAACTCTAAAACCGTACAGACTTTAGTATTTAAGTTCTGTATACAAACCATGCATATATATGTATATATATTCTAGATAGAGATGTTAGTATATATATATATATATTATAATCAATTAATAATGATAATTGAAATAAGGTTGTCGTCATCAAAACTCCATTCTCCAACATCAAATTTCTAACCCATCTATTTGACTGATTTGCTGATATGTTAAATCTCAAGTTGTCATCTTGACTTGGATATTTGATTTTGAAATCATTTGCAATTGTTGATACGTAGAATCTCATTCACTATTTGGACTTGAAATTGACAATCTTGTGTGATCGATGTTTATGTTAAGTCTCATGGATCATCATGTTTGGTTTTGAATCTTGAAATTAACACATCTCATCAATTTCAAATAAACTGTTTAGTCTTGGATCATGGTTTGTCTCTATAACGACCCAGATTTTTAACCATTAAGTATAAACATTTAATTTGGCTTTAAATGTTAATTTGGAAATATATATAGATTTCTATTTATTATCAAATGAAATTGAACATATAATTTATATATAATTAAAAACAAGCTCGTAATGTCGCGGTAGTTCTTAATATTACATTTTGAATTCAATTGAATATACAGAATCCTTTTTAAGTCGGAATTTTTTGAAATAAGAATCATCTGAATCTATTGGATTATAATTTTCTAATGTAATAGAAAATTGAAGATTTGATCTTATATTTTTTAAGTTATGTCCAAATCAAATTTTCAAATAGTCGTTATGGAATTATTTATAAACTATAACGATTTATTAAATAAAATAAAAGGATTTTTAATGAATTAAATATCGGTTTAATTTGATATAAATGGTTTCTGATTATATATGATGTTGGAATATAATGGAGGTTAATGTTGTTTTTAAAAATATTAGCTTAATGTTAATTTAGCAGAAAAGCGAATTTTATATTATTTTAATCTAGTAAAAAATAGCCAATTTCGAAATAATGACGGATTTTAACGAAATCTGATTCATTGGATCTGTAATGTCAAATTATTGTATGAATATGAATTTCATAGCGATCCGATATCGTATGTGACTTCGGTAGCCATAAACGTGCAACCAGTTTGCGTAGCATTAATTAAATGATTTTTATTTGATTAGAAGGAATTTATTTATAACTTGAGATAACAATCGAATTGAGATGCGAGACCTGTTCCGTTGAATTCGTATTAACGTTTGGAGTCAGGATATGTATAGTTCGTTATTTTTGGAGACTAGAGAAATTGATGTCCAATTATAGCGTCGCTTAACGTGTAAAATATCGTCCCGAGAGAACAGTCTCAGGATCTGACGAAACTTGTGCAATTGGATCTGTATTAGTAAGTTATTATAGGATTTCGATTTTCGTATCAATCGGACTTACCATTTGATCGTGTGAGGGGTAAACGCCTAGATTTTTATTAAATCGTTTGTTCGATTTAATCTAAATTTTAAGAATAACCAATTTTCAAACGACCTCCATTTTCAATGAAATGAATTTCATTAGAATACGTATGGCTAGTTCTGCTAGATATCCTGTTTGGAGCCAATCAGAGTTCTTTTGTCAATGCGCGAAGTTTAAATATGAACCGATAAATAAATTGAAATTAAGATAACGTCATTTTGCAAACGGAGTCAGTTTTCGACCAAACGAATTTCATAGGGTTCGAAATGGTAAGACATAGCAGTACACCCATTTTCGTTGCGTTTGGAGATCGTGTGTGGCGGTACGAACATTAAACACTCAACGTTGTATAACGATAATTCAATAATTAATATCAAAACTTTTCATTTTCTTGCACGATACTTTACAAAGCCTTTACGTGGAAGCCACAACCTTTTCTTGCACGCCACACAATACCCTTCCTCCCCATGTTTTCCTTCTTATATATATTCACCTCTCGTCTATCCTACTGATTTCCTTTAATAAAAGCAAATCGAGGTCAAACCTTACACCACGTAGTCAACAGCTATTACCGCCTCCATCCTAATTCCTATCAACGGCCAGCAAGCCCATCTTTTCCAATCAAATTATCTCGCGATCCACTAACAAAAATAAAAAACGTTAAACTAAAAAATTATTGAGCTAAACGAGATTAACTGATTGGACGGTCATGATCTGATTCTGTGCGTCGAGACGACCGGATCGACGTCAGAAAGGAGGCACGAATCATAGGATTTGATAGCGCAAGGCAGAGCTGGATGGGAAGCTTCTTGGGGCGAGCGATGAGGGTGGTAGGGAGTTGATGCCGGCGATCTATGATGGACATCTGGCGATCAGGAGTAGGCGCCATGATCAGGTATTAGCAGCATATGTGTTGAAGGCAGCAGAATGGAACCTGGTTTGAACGAAAAACAAAAGGGAGAAAATTCGGGTGTTGTGAGCAAAGTGTGGGGGAGTTTGGGCTGTTTTCTTGTATTAGAAGGGTCATCTTGCTTGTGCTAAACAAAAGGTGATTGGATGAGTAAAACGGGATTAAGGAATCGACAGGCATTGTGGGTAATGTTGAGGGCGTGGTGGAGTACCAAATATAAGAAGGAATGAAGCAGCAGCATGATAGAGAGGAAAGTCGGCCTATAACCTCAGGTTTAAAACGTAATTAACATATTTTATTTATAATTAAAGGATTAATAATTAATTATATCGTATAACTTATAAATAGTATAACTCTTATGTGTATTGACAGAATTGAACGAAACGAAAGGCTTTGGGACCATATGATTGAGCACTATATTTTGGAACTGATCTGGAGAAAACTGGAAGCAGCTGGAATTATTGGTTAAATTAAACACATATTTAATTTAGCTGCAAAACGAACCACTTTAGCGACATTGGAATTTTGTGAGTATAACTCACTCATTTTGTCCCACTTATATTTTATATAAATCGAGTTTAATATTTGTGTACTATGGTTGTTTATTGTATGATGATTACAGAATATATATTTATATATATTGATTTATATTCATTGAATTGATTAAATTAAATGTTTGTTTAATTTAATAGAAACCTAATTGTTATTTTAACGGTTATTTACAAAAGAGGTAAATTACCGTGTTGGTTACGTCTATAATAATATAAACTTATTAGGTTAAAAAATGGATGCTTGCATCGCTGTATTGGTTGATTCTTGAATTAATAGTCGAACTGTCTATTTCCGTCTATCGAAATGGACAATGATAAATATATTGTCATATTGGACGAATGATTTTATTTATGGTAACCTATTTGGATGCAGGAAAAGACAGGCTAGAGGGATCCAATTGGATTCCTAACTTATATTGATAATTTGTATCATATATGTTGAATATGTTTGGTTGGGAGTGAAATTGAATGAAATGAACCCTTATTTCACAGTTTGGTTTTTTAGTACTCGTTTGGCCTTTAATACCGTTAATAAAATAAGAAATTATGGGGATTGATTTTAGAACCGAGTCTGAAATGTTTTCAAATTCATATCCTTTTTATACGTTGATTGTCGTCCAGCAAATCGACGAAGTCGAAGTTATAATTTTTTTATTTTGTAACTGGAATAAGTTTTTCAATTATATTTTATAAGCTATATAAAAATAGATGATTATAAATAAATCGATATTTATTTTATAAATATTTTATATTTCAAATTCTTATGTTTTGATACGTTTTATAAACATATGAGTCATCAATTAGCCTACGGGTTAATAACTCGAAATGATTTTTTCTATGTAATAATTAAGCGATATTTTTTTAAATTTATTAATTATATTATTAATCTATTTAAGAAGGAGGATTAACTGAAATAAGTTAACTGACATTTTTAGGTGGACCGAGTCAATCGTTTTGATTGGAATTGGATATTATATTAATTTGCTATCATTTAATCTAATAAAAATGAGTTTGACAAATGGTTGTTTAAAACGTAACAAGACTTCTTAAAAGTTGGTTTCCTTTTAATTAAGCAATACTTTACGATAATTATTAAGTTATTTATTAGTAATAAATTTGTTATTATTCTAATAAGATTTTTTAATTTTTCTATTTTAGTTAATAATGAAGTAAGCGACTTACTTCAATTAAATGATTAAGTTAATTATTAATATTAATTAAAGTGATTACTTTTTAATTTAAATTTCAATTAAGAAAGTAACCCAATTTGAGGAAAGACTAGTTGAATCTGGCAAAGAGCTATGAAGGGATTTTAAAATAAAAATCCAAGTTCATAAATGAAGTTTATAAAATGATTTTTAATGTGATAGTTTAAATTAAATATATATTTTACTTAATATTGAATTAAGTAAATAAACTGAATGGGAAGAGAGATTTTCAAAAAGAAAGTCGTATAAAAGGGTTTGGTAAAGGTTTAGAAAATAGAAATGGGATTTGTTTTGATATTATATTTAATATCGGTTTTAGAGTTACAAACTCATGTCTATCTTAAGACAAGAATGTTATCGATCAAGGTCCGAGAGGTAAATAGAATACCCCTACTTGAACGATTTCTCTATTATCAAGACATGGTATGGGTTTGTAATGGTAAAAGAGGTTGAAAATAGTTTATTATTTCTATAAAAAGGAATATCTTGGATATAAATAAAGAAGTTAGAAAAGGGGTAAATCGAATATAATGAAAATTCTGAGAAAAGGGTTAATGGTATTGGTAAAGGAATCCATAATGTTGTTTTACGAAAGTTAAGTTGAACTGATCTGGTTATTAGACTTATATTATTATAAAAGGGAACTTTGTTTCCAGTTTCTAGGAAATGAATAATGGATATATCAAACGTTTTGCAAATGATTTTTCTGAATCGAAGATTTGATATGATACGAGATATTTTCCAAATATTGGAAATGAAAATATTTGAGAATACTCTTGTTTTAAAATAAGAAGTAAAAGGTTGTGTTCCAAATATTGAAAGATTGCGAGTTTAGTAATGGCTAGTTAAAGAGGCCAAATGATGTTATATACCGAACGAGTGAATTCATTTTATTTTCATGGTTGAATGAATGTTTATTTGATGGTTAAATAACCGACTACCAAATCTGGCTTATTATCGATTTTTGGTACGAAAAGATCGGGATCGAATTTATATTCGAAAACCATTCCGACCTGCAAATATGTAAACGTTAAAGATATCAGAAGATGGTTGAGATGGAGCATTTGAAAACCCGTAAATCTTCATGAGCGGAAGAACTACTTGTTGAATTTCTCTAGCTTACCCCTAGAGATATTTTGACAGTGATTCTATCGTAATTGAAATATACGAATTGTAAGGACCTCCCGCTACTGATCCTTGGGGTGATTCCTACATAGGATGCAGTAGGAGGGTGCCTTCGGTTCATCTTATTTCTGGATGACTTGTATGGACGAATGTCTGACAGAGTATTTCCTTAAGAGTCACGTATGCTTAGTTTTACGAATATGCCAATTTTGGTGGCAGAGAAGGTAAGTTCTCTTAGCTTAACACCCAGAGTGTATTTGTGGACGTCAATTAGTGATATGACGGATCTGGCGATGTGACATTCAAATTTTGATGTGCTATTCTCTAAAAGGTAAATCGTGACCTTTAGCCTCATTAACATGCAAAATGACAGAAATTGGGCAGGCAACATTTCTAATAGGCCATTCCCATTAGGGTGCATTGTCACCATCTAAAGAAAATTCTAATTGTTTTTCTTTCGTTTCTGTATCCTCCGAGAATTTCGGTGGTCGTGACAAAAAGCCGAAGGGTGACAATATATTCGATACACTCAATTTGAATGAGTGGTCGCTCATGTGTGGCTGGGTTGCAAGATGTTCTTGTTGAACCATAGTGTATTGCTCTCTAAAGCTACACTTTCAGAAGGTGGTCCCATACCTTGTCATAGTTGGAAATCCATTCTCTAATAAGCACCTTTCGATTTTTGATTATTTACTATGTATGTGGAGTGTGAGATGCAAGCGTTCTGCTATTTGGTTATTTATTTGTGATTTGATAGACACTACTATAATATCACAAGATTTTGATATCAAAATTATTTTGGGTTATCGTAAGGTAAAAACCGTTAGTGTTTATGTGTGGATTGGTCTTACGATTATCCTTTTCTTTCAAAGGATTTTCTAAAGTTAAGAAACTTGGATGTTAAACTTGGTGAGTTTTCTCATGCTGGTTCACCAGACTGATCCGTGGTGTTTGTAATGCTCGGGTCGATGCTACGAATCTCAAAAGAAAGGCTGGAGGGGTCCAGACGTATTAATATTTATTCCGTTGTGTATTGTATATGAGGACGGGTTATTATAACTGTCCGGATGTATTGATTGACTGATGTACTCTGATGAATGGAAGTATTTATACAAGTTCTTTATAAAGATCTATTTCCATATTATATTTATTACGCTGCGATGTGAGACTCTGTTTGTTGGTAATCTTCTTCTTCTTCGATTCTAATATTTCTTTTTTTCTCATCCTCTAATTTCTTTCTACTATCTGCTTTCCCGTGCAATTTGGGTTGGGCGTGAGTTGTAATTGTCAGCTCAAAGGGCACGGAAAAGTCGGTATGTTATAGTCTCTTTAGCTTGATGTAAATATTATGAAAATTCTCTTGTTAAGCTTGTCCAGATATATTGTTGTTCTGATAAAAGAAATTGAAGTGTTTAAGTGAACTTGATGACAGCACGATATGTTGAAAAATCAGTGTATAGACTTCATTGACTTCTACAGGCATTCCAGACCCACAAATGGTATCAGTCTTAGAATTATTGAAAAATTTCACATTCAACTGATTGATTTTTGAATCTTTTTTCAACTTGCATGGTCCTTTTAAAACCCCTCTTGAAATTGATATTTTAAAATTTAAAATCTTTTTCGATTATTTATTCAAAAATTGAAATTATTGCTCAAATTTAACCATTTTGGAACTCATCAAAAATGTTATTATATTAATGAAATTGTGATGTATTGTGACTATATTATATTTTATAACAAGAGGAGATATTATTTAATTTTTCATGATGATTGGACTGATTTTATAATATCTTTAAATTGATGCTTATTTCACGATAATTTCCTTTTTCTACCATCTTTCTGTCATTCATCATGGTTTTATATAATGTGGAGAGTTTAATTTTTTGGACATCATTAAAGAAAGCATAGTTTTAAAATTTTAGTGATGGAAATGTGACTATACTATTTTTCAGAATGAGAGAGAGAGAGTTGAATTTTTTTAAAAATCTTGGTACGGTTAAACATATTTCATAATATGATAAACTTAGAGATTTATTTCATGACCATCTATATCCCTACCATGATTCTAACATTCATTATGGTTTTATATAACAAGGGGATTTTTATATAATAAGTATTACTCTAACCTGATTTAAAAAACCTAGCGGTCATGCATAGTTAGAGAATGCTTATAATTTTAAGTTACAAATAATCCCATTTAAAAGTCCTTATGGTTACGCTCGGTTAGCGAGTTCTTAAAAATAAGGGAAAAATAAAAATAAATTATATATATATAATCCTCCATGTTATGTAAAACCGACCTATCGATCCATTTTCTGAATTGTGAAATGTGTTACTATGTTATGAAATATTATGATTTTTTGTTTGATTGTTCTGGGATTTGCGATATTTGATTTTTTTTCTTGATTTGAATTTATAAATATATCTCAAATCCATCGCTATTTTTTTTAAAATCATATTGTGCTTAATTCTAAAATTTATTTGAAATTTTTTTGGATTTCATATTCAAAATAACTCTCTCCATTTTATATAATCCATCATTCTGAAAAGTTAAATTAGCTTCTAATTTGAAGAATATTATATTTTTTTTTAATTAAATAAGGTTTACGATATATACTCTCTTTCTTGATTTGAATTCGTATTTCTAGTCTATATTCATCACTATTTCAATTTCGATTTCGATTATTGATCAGCATAGAAATATGTTAATTTATGCACCTATATTTTATCTTTTTTTATATAAATAATTATTACGTTGGGTATTATTTTGTTGCTTTTATAGATATGTTGTCCAGACCTCATTCAGCCTTAAAAGTGAAGAATAAATGTCATTTACATGAAGAATTGCATAAGAGCTTTTATTGGAGGCTAGATGTGTTCACATTAGAGGAAGATTGGTATAAAAGATCTCTAAAGATGTCATTGGAGGCTGTTTGTGTTCACATTAGTCACTTTGGAAGGAGATTGGTGGAAAATATCTTTTGAGATATGCTATTGGACCACAATCTTTGATGAGAAGGCCCATTAAAGGATTAGGGTTTCCAATTCACCTATAAAAGCACATGTATACCCATTGTAACAATATCCCTATTTTCTCTTCTTCTCCATTAATAAAATTTCTAGTTCTCTTTTATTCTTCTGTATTTTCTATTTTCTTAGCAATTAGTGTCATCTACATAATTAGGTTTGGTAGAGTACTAGTTGTATTTTGCATTTCTTTCCATTAGTGATTGACCATCTGATTAGATTCAGCGGTAATCCTAATTTTATTTCCTGTTTGTTATTTTAATTTCTGCAATTTCAATTTCTGTTCTTTTTACTGCTTCCTTAGGTCAATTCGATTGAATACAGTTTCAATTTCGTTTGCTTTCAAAACCAATCTCCAAATTTCATCTAACTCGCCCAAGAGATTAGATAAATAATTTGATTTTAATCTACCTCCCTGTGTTCGACCTGCATACTACACATCTGTGCGCTTGCAGAATTTATTACAAATATCACACTTTTCTAGCGTCGATCAAGTTTTTGGCGCCGTTGCCGGGGAGGTAACGATTAAATTTTATTGTTTATTTAATTTCTGATTCGTGTTAGTTTTTATTTTTATTTCTATTTTTGTTTTATTTTGTTAAAAAAAATCTCTTTATTAGCTGATTTTGTATCAAACAATGGTGCTACAATCATCTAAACAGAGAAGAGAAAAAAAATTTCTTGCCACTTTTGTCCCTTAATTTCTTTTCTTTGATTCCATCTATATCTTTCCTTCCCAATTTTTACATTTGTTTCTCTTTCTGCTTTCTTCATTTAAAAAAAAATAATAATAAATAAATTACTTTTTCTATTTTTTTCTTCTTCCACTTTGTTTTTCTGTCTTCTTTCTTCCACTGACACGACCGTCCATAACCATCTGAAACGATTCCCCTATCAAGCCATTACCACTTTAAAAATCCAACTCGCAACCTTCACTTCAGACAATCTGCAAATCATGCAACACCGAACCCAAGACTTCGAACACCCCTCCAATTCAACAACCTTCTCAAAGACTGCCGATTCCAAATATTCAACATATCCCAATACATACTATCACCATCCTCCTAAACGCCCCACATCTCAGTTCGAAGATCATCAAAACCTTCCCGATATCACCCTCACAAACCCACAAAACATCATCTATAACCCGACTGTGCCAAAACAATTGCACACCTTCTACCGTTCAATAATTCTCTTTCACTTCCCACCATCTCACACCGCATAAACCACACCACCCCTACGTCCATCCATCAGAAAAAGAAAAAAAAAACCCACTGTTCTTCACTTTGAACCATCTCACGCAGTCCACCTCCAACAAACCCTCCAATACAATAAACAATCACATACCCATGTCACAACTGCTGTATTTGCCGTACCTCCCCCCTGCAATACTATCCACACCCATTCATCACCATAAAATCTCCTACCGCAATACAACCACCCTTGCCCCATCGCCTTCCAGCCATCCAAACTAAATCCGAAACCATCCAAGACCCTACTCCATACAAGATCTGATCAGCAATCAAAACTCCAGTTTTGCCATCAACAAAAACAAGTTCACGTACATCAGAAAACCCACCTGCCAATTCACAAAATCGCACAAGCAAAGCCTCCTCCCAATCGCACATCTATACCCTTGAGTATCGATCAATCCACTTCCGAATCACCTCCTATACCAAAACAGCAATCGCAGCCCTCATCCTTCAGACCAGATCGCCATCCTCCTGACAATCAAACACTACCCACTTCGCACAATCCAGTAACTCACCGTTAAACTCAGACCTGAAACCATAATCTGAAATCTACCATTAACGCAAACCACCTAGTCATGTGCTAATGCATCAATCCCTTGCTTTGACAACAAAACCCAAATCAATAGACACTCGAAATCCCGCCCCACAAAAGCTACAGCTATCACCCTTCAATCACGTTCTTATCACCGCAACCCTCATCAACTCACCATCCCTCATTTGTTTTCACGAGCAATCACACACAGATCCACCGTCCTCAACATCCCATAATCACTGTCAACATCATTAGAAAACCGACAGTTCTCCCTGAACCCAAAACCGCGCTAGCAACTCTTTCTGCCACTGTCCAAAACATGGTGTTGGCCAATACAAGCCACCTTCTCCATCAACAGCACACCAATAAGCATCAGTTCGTACCCACTGCAATTCACCCACGCACAAAACAGTTCAACCCCTCTCCAATCCGTTCTTCCCTTCTCAGCAGAAGCCCACTCGCAATAACTCGAGACCCCCCAGATTTGTCAAATCACTCCAAGAACCCCATACATCATCACACAGTCCACCATCCTCCCCAAATTTCAACCCACTTCATCATCACACTTACAGCACTTGTCATTATCCTCTAGCCATCACTAACCTTCCATCGCAGTCCAACAGACCCTGAACCCAATTCGCAAAAATCGAAACCGCTCAACCAAGACTTGAGATCCTGATTCAAATCAATTCGGGGAAATTTTTGGTTTTTTTCAAATCAGTTCAGGGAAAGAAATCAAGGGGGCGAGATTTCTGTATTCGATTTTCTTTTTGGGGTGCTTTCTGAGAATAAAAGAGGGGTTAAAATAGTTGACTTGTTTTGGTTTCCTGGAAAACCAGATTTGTTTCCAATTTATGTGGGCACGATTTGTTTTAAAACAATAAAGGGGCGTCTTATATCGTTTGAGTTGCCGATTTTGCTTTGAGGTATTGCCTTCTTGTTCACTCTAAACATAAGTACGTGGTTGTTAGGGTTTTATTTGTAAGTCAGCTTGCCTGTCGTTGGGCTTGAGTCTTTTATTTTGGAGCTTTTCATTATTTTTTATTGCGTGAGTCTGAGCTGAGTCAAATTCAATTTTTTTCCCTTCATCTTTCATTGAGTCTTAATTTAGTTGTAAAGTTTAGTGTTTTGTTGAGTCAAGTCTCATAGTTCTTTATTTTTTTTTAGCTGAGTAGTTTTGCTTATTTGTTTCTAGTTTAGGATTTTTCTCTCTTCTGATTTTTTTTTGTTTTATTTGCTTTTCTTCTGTTAAAAAAAAAACCCTCCAAAATCGAATCAAAGGTCAAAGGAAGGAGTAGATTCAAGCAATTCAAAGGCCAAAGTGGAAAAGAATGAGAATTCAAGCAAACGAATAGGAATTTTAAAAGTCAAGTGATTGCAAACAGAGTTTGAATCGTCGACGCTACTCATCTGCTTTGGACAGACTACCTTACCCCGTTCTGTAATAATTTCTAAACTCTACAGGTTCTTCAGCTACTTGAAAAAAATATAGAAATTGCTTGTAAAAATCTTCTGCAAGGGGCAGCGGCTTGCTATGTACAATTTTTAATTTCTGCAATTATTCTGTCTGATTGTTGTGAGTTGAAATTTCCATAACTACTGTCATCATTCTCATCGTTTATCAACAATAAAATATGATTAGATATTTGAAAATAATATAATTGAAAAGTGGTATTTTGTGAAGTTGACTGTCTCGTATAATTGGATCGCGGATATATAATAGTTCAATTTATTGAACTATTAGCAAAAGAGGTTGTATACCACCCGTAAAACATTGGTCGTATCTCTTAGTATTCATACTATACGTGAACGACCGTAAGACCCTCTTCCCCCTTCTAATTGAGTCAATTAATTAATAGAGCGCAGCTTAGTATTTTATACTATTTTGAAGCGAGAATAAATTCTGTCTTGCCGTGACTTCTTTAAAATGTCTGATTCAAAAAAATCATTGAGAGAAATGTGGGATAATAATCGGAGTAGACATCCTCTTGAAGAATATGAGTATGAATTACAACTCATGAAGCAAGATTTTCCAAAATTTCGTGGGCCCAATATCAACAATTTTCAAACTTTTCCAAATGACCAACATTTTCAAAATCATGAATATGATCGAAATTGCGATTTCAATTCAAATTTCAACAATTTCTGTTATGGGCCACATCCACATCAAAATGGCTTTGAATCCCAATATAGCTTTGATCCACATCAATATGGGGTTGTAAACCAAAATTTTCAAAATTATAGCCCATATCAACATCTTGAAAAAAACCAAAATCACTCAAATCTTAACAGTTTTGGTTACAAACAAATTTTTTTCGATCAAAATGATTTCCAATACCACTGTCGTTTTTCTGAAAATTCAAATAACCACCACATTGGAAATAATTTTGATTGTGAAATTGATGTGGACTATAATTTTGAGAATCAAGAAATCCAAAATGAGAGTTCTCAAATCAACGATTCTGAAGAATGTCATTTTGATGAGAGAGAAGAAAGGCTAAATAAAAAAATGGATGAACTTCTTTGTTTAATGGCATCTTTGAAAGAACAACGAGAGCAACAAAATCAAATTTAAACAAGCGATGAATCAGAAAACAATCCATTCTTTACTGATAATGAAAATTTTCAGACAACAATTTTGGAAATTGAGAATAATGATCTAAATGAAATTGTTCACAATTCAGTAAATGATTTGGACTTCAACTCTTTCCAGAAAAGATTTAAGCTCATATTTTGATCTTTCACTTTTGGGCCGTGAGAAACTTGAAATTTTAGAAATTGAACAAAATGAAAATGTTGAATCTTTCAAAAACTCACAATTGGAAAAGGATTTTAATGAACATGAATTTTTTGGGTTGTACGAGGATGAGTTGCCAAATGAGGAAGAAGTAGATTCAAGTCACAAGTTCGAAAATTTTAACTTTGAGAAAATTTCAAACGAACAAGAACTTATCAGTGTCGAAAATACGTTGTCAATTGAGAAATGTGATCACATAGTCTTGAACAATACTCAGAATTTAAAATTCACGATTGCAACTGAGATTATATACGATCACAAATTTTTGAATAATTACACTGATAAATTTGTTGAACACATGAATTACTTTTGGAATGTTGGCTTAGTTGGAAAACTTCATGTTAGGATGACCTTGGACGTTTATCTGTTGGACTACAAATCTAGGTATAAAGATGAGATGGCTTTCAAAAATCTTCGCTTATTAGAAAACATGCCTAGACATAGTGGGAACGGGATTCATCGGGCTAGAACCAAGTGTGGGGGAAATAGTTGGTGGCATTCTTTGCATCGCATGCATCGCAAACACATATATCATTGTACATATGATCCATTCTTACATATAGTTAGACTGCATTTCATTCTGCAAATCATTTTGCATCTAATCCATCTATGGGTTTTATCATTCAAATTTAGGAAACGTGCTACAGTGTGGACACTGTTTTGTCCAAGTGTGAGGGGAATCTGCATTTCATTTATTTTCGTTTTTTCTTTATTTTTCTTTCTTTTCATTTTCAGCCGTTTAAATAGGACCATCATGCATTTTAGATCGTAGTAACATGCCATTTTTTTTTTTTGAAAATACAACACATTTTAGATTGATACAACAAGATAAGTTAACGATTGTTAATCAGTTGATAGTATTTTTTTCTCTCAACTAAGATCAAATAAGAAATATGATGAAAAGTTGAATTTTGAGGGATAATAGTGTAAATGGTACATAGTTTGATTCTTAGGTGATGGCCATGAAGTTTATTCTATATTGCAGTCTTTGTTTAAATAAGTGGAGGACTTAAAATACTTATTTTGTCTTTTCGAATTTTTAAAACTAAGTTGTGTTAAGCTAAATTTGCATAACTCTCTCTTATATTTTCAATAACAATAATAATAGCAATCCAAGGGTATCCAACATTGCTTATATATCGAGCGTTGGTGTGCAAACCCGCCAAGCTCTATCCGACATGTTGTTGACAAAGTCAGCGTTGGAATATCTTGGTCTCATTTTATGAGATTGGACACCTAAGGATTACCGACATGTTGTTGACAAAGTCAGCGTCGGTCTGCACAATCCGCCAAGCTCTGTCCTAACTCTCCGTCAGTTCGCAAGGCAGTGTATGGGTGGTATACCTTGGTCTTTAAGTTAGGTGTAACAACCCAGGAATTTGAGCCAATTTAAAATTTTTATTTTGGCGAATTTAATTAATTTTGAATATTTAAAATGAATTATTTTAAATAATAACGACGGAAAATTAATTATCGACGAAGTTAAAACGAATAAATTTATTTTAATTATATAACGAGCCTGAAATGGCCCTGCAGTTCGAAAATTCGATTTCGAATTTCAAATGAATATACAGGATTCAAAATAAGTCGGAATCGAACGAAACAAGAAATATCTAAATCTGTTTGATGATATCTTTCCAACGGATGTAAGAAACTGAAATTTCACTTTAAAAGTTGAGAGATATGTCCAGTTTAATTTTCAGAAAAGTCGCTGTGGAATTTATATATATTTTTAATATATATAAAGGCCTTTGAAAGGGAAATTTTGCAAATGACCTCGGATTTCAACGAAACCAGTTTTGTTGGATCCGGGACGTCAAATTATTGCTGGGTTTCAAAATTCATAATTTTCTGAATCAATATGTGAGCGTGGCGGAGCTAAACGTGTTTTGACAGTTTCAATTAAATCGGGTCGACCAGAAAATGATCCTTTTTCAAACGATCTCAGAATTTGACGAAATTAGTTTTATTAGGACCGTATCGTCAATACGAAGCTAGAAATAATTTTTCGGGAATTTTTCGGGTTCGTATGTGGCCCCGGTAAATTGAAATGTGCGTTCAAATTGAATATATACTGATTTATGTTTTAAATTCAATGGAAACTGATCGTAATGGCCTAATTGGCTTACGCAGCATATCCCATTGTGTTCGGAATGGGGGTAAAACGCTAGGGACGACAGTCGTTGGGTCCCGTTTCGAATTCAAAAAGAAAGTCAACTTTCATGGAATAAAAATAATAAAATATATATATAATTAATTATATAATCACTCTTACCTTTCCTTTCTCTCTTCATTTCAGATCTAGAAATAAAATAAAAAAAAACCCGATCAACGATCGACCTCCACCCCATCGTCGTAGAGGACGTCGCCCCCCTTGCCGCTGCTGTCGCCGGCCTCCTCCCCCAGTCGCCCGCCACTCCGTCGAAACCCCTGCCCCTTCCAGCACTTAGCGCGAGATCCCCACCGAAGAACGCAACCCCACCACGACGAACTCCTTCCTCCGCCTGACTACCGCGAGCACCGCAGCCCCCACCAGATTCCGACCATCTCCAGATCGGCGGCCCCCGCTCCAGCCTCCTCCATTCGATCCATCGAACACCACTCACCCACAGACTCGCGCAGCACCCCACCGACGCATCGCAGCAGCCCTTTTGTTTTCAGCAAAGATGCTGTAAGTTTTAATTTTATTTTAATTAGTGATTTATTTTCATTTATTTAGGGAAATGGGTTTTAAAGAAATAGAAAAAAATCAGTTTATATAGGACAAGATATGATTTTATTTTTATAAACAAGTTTTGATTTTTACTTAGAAAAGATCATGTGTTGTTATAGGAAAGGTTTGATTTTTAAAAATTAGAAAGGACAAGACTTTTATGGGGAAAAAGATATGATTCTTGTTTGAAGAAAAATACGATTTTCCTTATGAAGATATAGTAGTAAAAAGAAGATTTTTCTTATGAAGATAAGGTAGTAAAGGTTTGATTTTTCTTATGAAGTTAAAGAAGTAAAAACTCGATTTTTATATAGATAAAGACGGTATTTTTATATAGATAAAGACGGTATTTTTATATAGATAAAAATATGATTTTTATAAAGTGGAGATAATAAAAATATGATTTTTATAAAGTGGAGATGATAAAAATATGATTTTTATGTACATTTAGCGAATAAAAATATGATTTTTATACACTAGAGAATATAAAAATGTGATTTTTATATATGTAGTGAGTACGGACGACGAAAATAACAAAGGGCGAAAAGGTGAAGATTTCCTACATATGAAGAGTCGTGGCGTTTGGATTAGCTCTCGGTGAGAACTTCTCACTTTAAATTCCTTTTCCTAGTTAGAAATATATACTAGGATGCAGACGGTGTTTAGTAGCACCCGACACCCTCGTCCACAGACCATGGACTTGTTTGTTTGGTTGTTTAGTGATTGGTTAGAATATTTATTGAAATTTTTTGGTGCGAATAATAAGATTGATTTGATTGATATGTGATTGGCGAGGGCCATCACTAGACCGGGGATAAGGCTAGGCCTTGTCCCGTTTCTAGTATCGTGCCGTTATGCCGCCGAAATTTTCTAAAATATGTTAGAAAAATAAAAATATCATTTTTATCGTGTAGATGAACTGAATAAAATTCATGTGTTGAAATAGAATATTTTATCGTTAAAAATATAAATTTTAACGTGGAAGTGAATAAAATAAAATATTCATATACAAACCAGACAGTTTGTTTATGTACACTGATTTGACTGATATTGATTGGGACGATAAATTTTACACGTCGCCCAACTGCACAAATAAAATATGTGTTTGTTGATGTGAAACCCCACACGGGTATTGGGATGTACACTAGTCCCAAGAATTAATTGTATGTCGATCGATAGGTTGACAGACAATTGTGTTGTGCACTTTGGATGATGGCTGATTATTTATCGTTGCTGTTATATACATGTGTTGTGTGGAATCCATATAATTTACATTATATGGTAATTGATTGGGCCTCATTCCAATTTAGAAAATAAAGAATGTAATAAAATATATATTCATATGTTGAAATAAAATATATATTCATGTGTTGAAATAAAATATATATTCATGTGTTGAAATAAAATATATATTCATGTGTTGAAGAAAATATTCATTTGTTGAATATAATATATAAAGCCGTGTTGATTAGATTTGCGCCATTTTGACGTGAACGATATTTATATCGATTTTATTCGAATATCGAAAAGGAAGTGATTTCAAAATATAACGTTTTGAAAATATTATCATATATATTTACCGATGATGTGGAATATTCAATTTTGATTAGAAATTGAATATGAAGTTGAAATCGTTTTGAAAACGAATTTAAAACGATTTATAAAATACGTTTTGAATTGAAATCGACGAAATATATATTATATATATTAAATGGCCTGAATAGAACGCGCCGCGCCGCGGCAGTTCGCGAATTTCGACCATTGACTTCGAATTGACGTCACGGGAGATCCGACCGTCGGATTTTCCTGAAACCGAGACCATTGGGTTCGTATCGAAAAGAGCTTTCCAATGAATATTAGAAATTTGAAATCTAACGGTTGGATTTGGAGATACGTCCAAATCAAATTTAGAAAAGGTCGCTGTAAGTGCAGTTCGACGACCGTTATTGGAAATCGACTGTACGAGCCTTGATAAAATTATTAAAAATATCAATAATTTGTGTAAAATCATAATAAATGATTTAGAAAGAACTGGGATGAAAAATCCCCTATTTGAAAGGATAAAAAAATGTGTTTTTATTGAAATGAACTAGTTATGAACTAGAATTAAATTCCGATATTTTTAAATAAATAAATTGGATTTGAAGTGGCTTTAAAAATAACCAGAATTTCCAATATACGTGTTGGAATGGATTTGAATCGAAATTATCTTCGGAATATTTCGATGTTGGATTTAGTGATTATACAGATGTGGTTGTGGAAATTTGAAAGATATTTATATCGTTATTTCCAATACGATATCTGTTGGTTTCGGAATTTGATATTGAATATAAGCCGATATATTTCCTATTCAGAGCCTTGTATTTAATATCGAATGTGATTTGGGTTTGTCGTGAATGGTGTCTTCATTAACACTGTTCTTGAACCCAGGTGAGAAAAGATTAAATCTTTTTATTTAGACTTAATAAAGGAAACCAATTGATTTATATTTAATTGGAATTGAATTGAAATTGATTTTTGGGTTTATCGTGAACGGTGTTTTAAATAACGCTTGTTCTTTAACCCGATTAACAATGTGATGTGAATTTTGGGTTTATCGTGAACCGTGTTTTACATGGCATCGGTTCTTTAACCCAGTTAAAGATTAAAACTAAGTGGAGTTTTAATGAATCTTTAATTAGATTGAAATGATATTCAAAGGAAGATTAAAGTATAAATTTCAAAGAATTTATCTTTGATAAAATTAATGGGAACCTTTTCCTAAGAATGTGGAATTAAGAAACTAACTGTAGGTTGGCTAAGAAGAATGGTTTCTTGGGTATTGATCTGATGTTGGTTTCGGCCTTCGGGGTTAATATTTGGGGAATTATTCTCTTGTTAATTTACGGTTAGTGACTGATGAATTGGAATGAGGCGTATGTTGTGTTTGTGTAACATTTGTTTATTATATACGTGAGTTGTTCAGAAAGACCGGGTTCATCCCATTCTGAATAACTGATTCGACGATTGGTCAAAGATGAAGACGGTGGATTTGCGAGGAAAGTGGCCTCCGGTTTCGTTCAGACCCAGAACGGACTTGTAAATGGACTGTGTGTCTGACATTGGATTTCATTCTGTGTGACTGATATCAGTTGCATAGAGTGGTTTGCCTGTGTGGCATGCTAAGATGCAAATGATCAAGGCTTCTGTTGAAAAGCAGAGTCTTGTGGTGATGATCAAAGCACAACCTGTGTGGCATAGCTTTGTATAGCGTTGGATTCGCGAGCCTCACACACCGGTATGAACCAGAAATGGGAGAAGGATCCAGGGTGAACATGCGTCTCTTTCTAGTTAGGGTGGTGTCAGGGACCTTCCAGCGCTGACATTTATATTACTTTCACCTGTGTGGTTGTTGCTGTTGCGAGGCGCCTCGGATATAGAGCCAGTGGGCTCATTTACGCCCCAAAGGGCGGGGAGACGTATTGTTCAGGATTTTGTTTTAATCCACATCGAGTGGACCGACCCTGTGACTCCAAGGGATGATGCGTTCTGTTCCTGAGACTCGGACTAGACAGTCTCGAATCGGTTGAGGATCTTGCCCCTAGCTTCGGTTCATGACGGAAATCCAATTTCCAAATACGTGACATTGCGGTTTTGATTGTATACCTATATATATGGCGACATGATAGATGGTACCCATGCCGCCTATGATTTATACTTATGATTGAAGTTGTTTTCTTCACTTATAGTAATAATAAAAGATGAAATTTAGCGTATCAAGCATTCTTTGGCTGTTATAAGGTAAAACCCTATCCTCCGGCTTGTGTTGCATTGTGTGATGGGACCTGGGTCTTATAACAGCTCCATTGTTCTTTACTTTAGCATTGCGCTGTTTGTTTATGCACTGGTATTCTTGGGAGGAAACCCGTTCTGTGTTATACGGCGTGGTCCCTTGATTTACCTAACTTTAAAAATAAAGATTTATAACTGTTTTAGTTCTCACACCAGTCACATGACTGACCTGGAGTTTATTGTTTTAACCTAAACTCTGGGTGCCCTTATTTTCCGCACGGGCAGCTAGTAGTTGGGTTTTGCAGATTTATATTCACAGGACCTTGGTTTACAGCTGGAACGATACTCGGAAAGCTCTGTATCCGTGTATTTATTTCAGTTGTGTTTTGTATTATTTTTCCCGCTGCAGTAATGTATTTAAATCTCTGATGTTTTATAATGTGTAATATCTGTTCATACTCTGTAATATTCTTGTATTCTGATGGATTGTTGTAATAAACAATGAAATGTTCTTCTGTCTGTGTCCGGATGTGTACTGTTCTTAAAGAAATCCGCTCTTTCCTTCACGGGGAAGTTACGGGTTCTTTCAGTGGTATCAGAGCTCTGGTTTACAGAGCCCGGGAACAAGACACATTAGAACCAAACGAAAGAATTCATCAGAAATTGGATTAGTAATATCCAATGAGAATTACTCGTTAGAGATAGGATCAGTAGTATCCTAGAACGAGTGTGAAGAGTATGTTTTTCAAATAAAGTTGAAAACAAAATTTGTTTTGAAAATTTAAACTGTTTTAAACACGTATTTGAATATTTATTTTGTATTAGATTTGGACGATTCAGTATATAAAGATTTTGCGTATACGCGTCATGAACGTATATTCGAAGTTTTAATATACTGGATAGATATAGAATCACACTCTAGTTGCCCGGAGATGGTACTGATAATTGTCATGACATCATCAGTATTTATGTTCGAGTTTCGAAGGTGCGATATCTATATATTTCCATAGGCTGGTGTGAGAACCAAAACTAGAATAGGATTATTTGTTGTGAATTTGCATCAAAAACATGATTTTCTGTATATATATCAAAATTATGAATTTGAAACGATAATCAATTAACTGATTGATATTTGTTGTATGATTATTCTTATAAAACCATTATGAGGATGAATGATAATTTAACCAATTTGTGTTGAATGTTGAACCGATTTGAAAATTGTTAGAATTTGCATGCATATACGTGTAAATCTATTGAACAGGTCATTGCAAGGAGGCTAGAGCAGTGGAATAAAATTGTATGCCCGACAAATAGGTACATGTTTACCATATTTACTGTTTTGTTTGGGTGATGACGATTTTATGAGCCGATTGGCTAGCCGCTTGGCTTTTTCTTTTTCTTTTTATACCACCATTGATTGGTGAGGGCCATGGGAGGCTATTTGAAATATCCCGAAGCTCCCGGTGTAGGGGAGGTTATGGCGAAATTTTTCGAAAATTTAGGGTGTTAGCCAAATTTTTGAAAAATTTGAAAGTTCTTAGAAACTGAAAAGTTGAAGAATTAAAGAGGTAATGAAAATAATGGAAGTTGAGTTGATTATAAGACAACTTTCGGCTTCGTTCCTTTTCGAGGACGAAAAGATTTTAAGTTGGGGAGATTGTAACAACCCGGAAATCTGAGCCAATTTAAAATTTTTATTTTGGCGAATTTAATTAATTTTGAATATTTAAAATGAATTATTTTAAATAATAACGACGGAAAATTAATTATCGACGAAGTTAAAACGAATAAATTTATTTTAATTATATAACGAGCCTGAAATGGCCCTGCAGTTCGAAAATTCGATTTCGAATTTCAAATGAATATACAGGATTCAAAATAAGTCGAAATCGAACGAAACAAGAAATATCTAAATCTGTTTGATGATATCTTTCCAACGGATGTAAGAAACTGAAATTTCACTTTAAAAGTTGAGAGCTATGTCCAGTTTAATTTTCAGATAAGTCGCTGTGAAATTTATATATATTTTTAATATATATAAAGGCCTTTGAAAGGGAAATTTTGCAAATGACCTCGGATTTCAACGAAACCAGTTTTGTTGGATCCGGGACGTCAAATTATTGCTAGGTTTCAAAATTCATAATTTTCTGAATCAATATGTGAGCGTGGCGGAGCTAAACGTGTTTTGATAGTTTCAATTAAATCGGGTCGACCAGAAAATGATCCTTTTTCAAACGATCTCAGAATTTGACGAAATTAGTTTTATTAGGACCGTATCGTCAATACGAAGCTAGAAATAATTTTTCGGGAATTTTTCGGGTTCGTATGTGGCCCCAGTAAATTGAAATGTGCGTTCAAATTGAATATATACTGATTTATGTTTTAAATTCAATGGAAACTGATCTTAACGGCCTAATTGGCTTACGCAGCATATCCCATTGTGTTCGGAATGGGGGTAAAACGCTAGGGACGACAGTCGTTGGGTCCCGTTTCGAATTCAAAAAGAAAGTCAACTTTCATGGAATAAAAATAATAAAATATATATATAATTAATTATATAATCACTCTTACCTTTCCTTTCTCTCTTCATTTCAGATCTAGAAATAAAATAAAAAAAACCCGATCAATGATCGACCTCCACCCCATCGTCGTCGAGGACGTCGCCCCCCTTGCCGCTGCTGTCGCCGGCCTCCTCCCCCAGTCGCCCGCCACTCCGTCGAAACCCCTGCCCCCTCCAGCACTTAGCGCGAGATCCCCACCGAAGAACGCAACCCCACCACGACGAACTCCTTCCTCCGCCTGACTGCCGCGAGCACCGCAGCCCCCACCAGATTCCGACCATCTCCAGATCGGCGGCCCCCGCTCCAGCCTCCTCCATTCGATCCATCGAACACCACTCACCCACAGACTCGCGCAGCACCCCACCGACGCATCGCAGCAGCCCTTTTGTTTTCAGCAAAGATGCTGTAAGTTTTAATTTTATTTTAATTAGTGATTTATTTTCATTTATTTAGGGAAATGGGATTTAAAGAAATAGAAAAAAATCAGTTTATATAGGACAAGATATGATTTTATTTTTATAAACAAGTTTTGATTTTTACTTAGAAAAGATCATGTGTTATTATAGGAAAGGTTTGATTTTTAAAAATTAGAAAGGACAAGACTTTTATGGGGAAAAAGATATGATTCTTGTTTGAAGAAAAATACGATTTTCCTTATGAAGATATAGTAGTAAAAAGAAGTTTTTTCTTATGAAGATAAGGTAGTAAAGGTTTGATTTTTCTTATGAAGTTAAAGAAGTAAAAACTCGATTTTTATATAGATAAAGACGGTATTTTTATATAGATAAAGACGGTATTTTTATATAGATAAAAATATGATTTTTATAAAGTGGAGATAATAAAAATATGATTTTTATAAAGTGGAGATGATAAAAATATGATTTTTATGTACATTTAGCGAATAAAAATATGATTTTTATACACTAGAGAATATAAAAATGTGATTTTTATATATGTAGTGAGTACGGACGACGAAAATAACAAAGGGCGAAAAGGTGAAGATTTCCTACATATGAAGAGTCGTGGCGTTTGGATTAGCTCTCGGTGAGAACTTCTCACTTTAAATTCCTTTTCCTAGTTAGAAATATATACTAGGATGCAGACGGTGTTTAGTAGCACCCGACACCCTCGTCCACAGACCATGGACTTGTTTGTTTGGTTGTTTAGTGATTGGTTAGAATATTTATTGAAATTTTTTGGTGCGAATAATAAGATTGATTTGATTGATATGTGATTGGCGAGGGCCATCACTAGACCGGGGATAAGGCTAGGCCTTGTCCCGTTTCTAGTATCGTGCCGTTATGCCGCCGAAATTTTCTAAAATATGTTAGAAAAATAAAAATATCATTTTTATCGTGTAGATGAACTGAATAAAATTCATGTGTTGAAATAGAATATTTTATCGTTAAAAATATAAATTTTAATGTGGTAGTGAATAAAATAAAATATTCATATACAAACCAGACAGTTTGTTTATGTACACTGATTTGACTGATATTGATTGGGACGATAAATTTTACACGTCGCCCAACTGCACAAATAAAATCTGTGTTTGTTGATGTGAAACCCCACACGGGTATTGGGATGTACACTAGTCCCAAGGATTAATTGTATGTCGATCGATAGGTTGACAGACAATTGTGTTGTGCACTTTGGATGATGGCTGATTATTTATCGTTGCTGTTATATACATGTGTTGTGTGGAATCCATATAATTTACATTATATGGTAATTGATTGGGCCTCATTCCAATTTAGAAAATAAAGAATGTAATAAAATATATATTCATATGTTGAAATAAAATATATATTCATGTGTTGAAATAAAATATATATTCATGTGTTGAAATAAAATATATATTCATGTGTTGAAGAAAATATTCATTTGTTGAATATAATATATAAAGCCGTGTTGATTAGATTTGCGCCATTTTGACGTGAACGATATTTATATCGATTTTATTCGAATATCGAAAAGGAAGTGATTTCAAAATATAACGTTTTGAAAATATTATCATATATATTTACCGATGATGTGGAATATTCAATTTTGATTAGAAATTGAATATGAAGTTGAAATCGTTTTGAAAACGAATTTAAAACGATTTATAAAATACGTTTTGAATTGAAATCGACGAAATATATATTATATATATTAAATGGCCTGAATAGAACGCGCCGCGCCGCGGCAGTTCGCGAATTTCGACCATTGACTTCGAATTGACGTCACGGGAGATCCGACCGTCGGATTTTCCTGAAACCGAGACCGTTGGGTTCGTATCGAAAAGAGCTTTCCAATGAATATTAGAAATTTGTAATCTAACGGTTGGATTTGGAGATACGTCCAAATCAAATTTAGAAAAGGTCGCTGTAAGTGCAGTTCGACGACCGTTATTGGAAATCGACTGTACGAGCCTTGATAAAATTATTAAAAATATCAATAATTTGTGTAAAATCATAATAAATGATTTAGAAAGAACTGGGATGAAAAATCCCCTATTTGAAAGGATAAAAAAATGTGTTTTTATCGAAATGAACTAGTTATGAACTAGAATTAAATTCCGATATTTTTAAATAAATAAATTGGATTTGAAGTGGCTTTAAAAATAACCAGAATTTCCAATATACGTGTTGGAATGGATTTGAATCGAAATTATCTTCGGAATATTTCGATGTTGGATTTAGTGATTATACAGATATGGTTGTGGAAATTTGAAAGATATTTATATCATTATTTCCAATACGATATCTGTTGGTTTCGGAATTTGATATTGAATATAAGCCGATATATTTCCTATTCAGAGCCTTGTATTTAATATCGAATGTGATTTGGGTTTGTCGTGAATGGTGTCTTCATTAACACTTTTCTTGAACCCAGGTGAGAAAAGATTAAATCTTTTTATTTAGATTTAATAAAGGAAACCAATTGATTTATATTTAATTGGAATTGAATTGAAATTGATTTTTGGGTTTATCGTGAACGGTGTTTTAAATAACGCTTGTTCTTTAACCTGATTAACAATGTGATGTGAATTTTGGGTTTATCGTGAACCGTGTTTTACATGGCATCGGTTCTTTAACCCAGTTAAAGATTAAAACTAAGTGGAGTTTTAATGAATCTTTAATTAGATTGAAATGATATTCAAAGGAAGATTAAAGTATAAATTTCAAAGAATTTATCTTTGATAAAATTAATGGGAACCTTTTCCTAAGAATGTGGAATTAAGAAACTAACTGTAGGTTGGCTAAGAAGAATGGTTTCCTGGGTATTGATCTGATGTTGGTTTCGGCCTTCGGGGTTAATATTTGGGGAATTATTCTCTTGTTAATTTACGGTTAGTGACTGATGAATTGGAATGAGGCGTATGTTGTGTTTGTGTAACATTTGTTTATTATATACGTGAGTTGTTCAGAAAGACCGGGTTCATCCCATTATGAATAACTGATTCGACGATTGGTCGAAGATGAAGACGGTGGATTTGCGAGGAAAGTGGCCTCCGGTTTCGTTCAGACCCAGAACGGACTTGTAAATGGACTGTGTGTCTGACATTGGATTTCATTCTGTGTGACTGATATCAGTTGCATAGAGTGGTTTGCCTGTGTGGCATGCTAAGATGCAAATGATCAAGGCTTCTGTTGAAAAGCAGAGTCTTGTGGTGATGATCAAAGCACAGCCTGTGTGGCATAGCTTTGTATAGCGTTGGATTCGCGAGCCTCACACACCGGTATGAACCAGAAATGGGAGAAGGATCCAGGGTGAACATGCGTCTCTTTCTAGTTAGGGTGGTGTCAGGGACCTTCCAGCGCTGACATTTATATTACTTTCACCTGTGTGGTTGTTGCTGTTGCGAGGCGCACCTCGGATATAGAGCCAGTGGGCTCATTTACGCCCCAAAGGGCGGGGAGACGTATTGTTCAGGATTTTGTTTTCATCCACATCGAATGGACCGACCCTGTGACTCCAAGGGACGATGCGTTCTGTTCCTGAGACTCGGACTAGACAGTCTCGAATCGGTTGAGGATCTTGCCCCTAGCCTCGGTTCATGACGGAAATCCAATTTCCAAATACGTGACATTGCGGTTTTGATTGTATACCTATATATATGGCGACATGATAGATGGTACCCATGCCGCCTATGATTTATACTTATGATTGAAGTTGTTTTCTTCACTTATAGTAATAATAAAAGAGGAAATTTAGCGTATCAAGCATTCTTTGGCTGTTATAAGGTAAAACCCTATCCTCCGGCTTGTGTTGCATTATGTGATGGGACCTGGGTCTTATAACAGCTTCATTGTTCTTTACTTTAGCATTGCGCTGTTTGTTTATGCACTGATATTCTTGGGAGGAAACCCGTTCCGTGTTATACGGCGTGGTCCCTTGATTTACCTAACTTTAAAAATAAAGATTTATAACTGTTTTAGTTCTCACACCAGTCACATGACTGACCTGGAGTTTATTGTTTTAACCTAAACTCTGGGTGCCCTTATTTTCCGCACGGGCAGCTAGTAGTTGGGTTTTGCAGATTTATATTCACAGGACCTTTGTTTACAGCTGGAACGATACTCGGAAAGCTCTGTATCCGTGTATTTATTTCAGTTGTGTTTTGTATTATTTTTCCCGCTGCAGTAATGTATTTAAATCTCTGATGTTTTATAATGTGTAATATCTGTTCATACTCTGTAATATTCTTGTATTCTGATGGATTGTTGTAATAAACAATGAAATGTTCTTCTGTCTGTGTCCGGATGTGTACTGTTCTCAAAGAAATCCGCTCTTTCCTTCACGGGGAAGTTACGGGTTCTTTCAGTGGTATCAGAGCTCTGGTTTACAGAGCCCGGGAACAAGACACATTAGAACCAAACGAAAGAATTCATTAGAAATTGGATTAGTAATATCCAATGAGAATTACTCGTTAGAGATAGGATCAGTAGTATCCTAGAACGAGTGTGAAGAGTATGTTTTTCAAATAAAGTTGAAAACAAAATTTGTTTTGAAAATTTAAACTGTTTTAAACACGTATTTGTATATTTATTTTGTATTAGATTTGGACGATTCAGTATATAAAGATTTTGCATATACGCGTCATGAACGTATATTCGAAGTTTTAATATACTGGATAGATATAGAATCACACTCTAGTCGCCCGGAGATGGTACTGATAATTGTCATGACATCATCAGTATTTATGTTCGAGTTTCGAAGGTGCGATATCTATATATTTCCATAGGCTGATGTGAGAACCAAAACTAGAATAGGATTATTTGTTGTGAATTTGCATCAAAAACATGATTTTCTGTATATATATCAAAATTATGAATTTGAAACGATAATCAATTAACTGATTGATGTTTGTTGTATGATTATTCTTATAAAACCATTATGAGGATGAATGATAATTTAACCAATTTGTGTTGAATGTTGAACCGATTTGAAATTTTTTAGAATTTGCATGCATATACGTGTATATCTATTGAACAGGTCATTGCAAGGAGGCTAGAGCAGTGGAATAAAATTGTATGCCCGACAAATAGGTACATGTTTACCATATTTACTGTTTTGTTTGGGTGATGACGATTTTATGAGCCGATTGGCTAGCCGCTTGGCTTTTTCTTTTTCTTTTTATACCACCATTGATTGGTGAGGGCCATGGGAGGCTATTTGAAATATCCCGAAGCTCCCGGTGCAGGGGAGGTTATGGCGAAATTTTTCGAAAATTTAGGGTGTTAGCCAAATTTTTGAAAAATTTGAAAGTTCTTAGAAACTGAAAAGTTGAAGAATTAAAGATGTAATGAAAATAATGGAAGTTGAGTTGATTATAAAACAACTTTCGGCTTCGTTCCTTTTCGAGGACAAAAAGATTTTAAGTTGGGGAGATTGTAACAACCCGGAAATCTGAGCCAATTTAAAATTTTTATTTTGGCGAATTTAATTAATTTTGAATATTTAAAATGAATTATTTTAAATAATAACGACGAAAATTAATTATCGACGAAGTTAAAACGAATAAATTTATTTTAATTATATAACGAGCCTGAAATGGCCCTACAGTTCGAAAATTCGATTTCGAATTTCAAATGAATATACAGGATTCAAAATAAGTCGGAATCGAACGAAACAAGAAATATCTAAATCTGTTTGATGATATCTTTCCAACGGATGTAAGAAACTGAAATTTCACTTTAAAAGTTGAGAGATATGTCCAGTTTAATTTTCAGAAAAGTCGCTGTGGAATTTATATATATTTTTAATATATATAAAGGCCTTTGAAAGGGAAATTTTGCAAATGACCTCGGATTTCAACGAAACCAGTTTTGTTGGATCCGGGACGTCAAATTATTGCTAGGTTTCAAAATTCATAATTTTCTGAATCAATATGTGAGCGTGGCGGAGCTAAACGTGTTTTGACAGTTTCAATTAAATCGGGTCGACCAGAAAATGATCCTTTTTCAAACGATCTCAGAATTTGACAAAATTAGTTTTATTAGGACCGTATCGTCAATACGAAGCTAGAAATAATTTTTCGGGAATTTTTCGGGTTCGTATGTGGCCCCGGTAAATTGAAATGTGCGTTCAAATTGAATATATACTGATTTATGTTTTAAATTCAATGGAAACTGATCGTAACGGCCTAATTGGCTTACGCAGCATATCCCACTGTGTTCGGAATGGGGGTAAAACGCTAGGGACGACAGTCGTTGGGTCCCGTTTCGAATTCAAAAAGAAAGTCAACTTTCATGGAATAAAAATAATAAAATATATATATAATTAATTATATAATCACTCTTACCTTTCCTTTCTCTCTTCATTTCAGATCTAGAAACAAAATAAAAAAAACCCGATCAACGATCGACCTCCACCCCATCGTCGTCGAGGACGTCGCCCCCCTTGCCGCTGCTGTCGCCGGCCTCCTCCCCCAGTCGCCCGCCACTCCGTCGAAACCCCTGCCCCCTCCAGCACTTAGCGCGAGATCCCCACCGAAGAACGCAACCCCACCACGACGAACTCCTTCCTCCGCCTGACTACCGCGAGCACCGCAGCCCCCACCAGATTCCGACCATCTCCAGATCGGCGGCCCTCGCTCCAGCCTCCTCCATTCGATCCATCGAACACCACTCACCCACAGACTCGCGCAGCACCCCACCGACGCATCGCAGCAGCCCTTTTGTTTTCAGCAAAGATGCTGTAAGTTTTAATTTTATTTTAATTAGTGATTTATTTTCATTTATTTAGGGAAATGGGTTTTAAAGAAATAGAAAAAAATCCGTTTATATAGGACAAGATATGATTTTATTTTTATAAACAAGTTTTGATTTTTACTTAGAAAAGATCATGTGTTGTTATAGGAAAGGTTTGATTTTTAAAAATTAGAAAGGACAAGACTTTTATGGGGAAAAAGATATGATTCTTGTTTGAAGAAAAATACGATTTTCCTTATGAAGATATAGTAGTAAAAAGAAGATTTTTCTTATGAAGATAAGGTAGTAAAGGTTTGATTTTTCTTATGAAGTTAAAGAAGTAAAAACTCGATTTTTATATAGATAAAGACGGTATTTTTATATAGATAAAGACGGTATTTTTATATAGATAAAAATATGATTTTTATAAAGTGGAGATAATAAAAATATGATTTTTATAAAGTGGAGATGATAAAAATATGATTTTTATGTACATTTAGCGAATAAAAATATGATTTTTATACACTAGAGAATATAAAAATGTGATTTTTATATATGTAGTGAGTACGGACGACGAAAATAACAAAGGGCGAAAAGGTGAAGATTTCCTACATATGAAGAGTCGTGGCGTTTGGATTAGCTGTCGGTGAGAACTTCTCACTTTAAATTCCTTTTCCTAGTTAGAAATATATACTAGGATGCAGACGGTGTTTAGTAGCACCCGACACCCTCGTCCACAGACCATGGACTTGTTTGTTTGGTTGTTTAGTGATTGGTTAGAATATTTATTGAAATTTTTTGGTGCGAATAATAAGATTGATTTGATTGATATGTGATTGGCGAGGGCCATCACTAGACCGGGGATAAGGCTAGGCCTTGTCCCGTTTCTAGTATCGTGCCGTTATGCCGCCGAAATTTTCTAAAATATGTTAGAAAAATAAAAATATCATTTTTGTCGTGTAGATGAACTGAATAAAATTCATGTGTTGAAATAGAATATTTTATCGTTAAAAGTATAAATTTTAACGTGGAAGTGAATAAAATAAAGTATTCATATACAAACCAGACAGTTTGTTTATGTACACTGATTTGACTGATATTGATTGGGACGATAAATTTGACACGTCGCCCAACTGCACAAATAAAATCTGTGTTTGTTGATGTGAAACCCCACACGGGTATTGGGATGTACACTAATCCCAAGGATTAATTGTATGTCGATCGATAGGTTGACAGACAATTGTGTTGTGCACTTTGGATGATGGCTGATTATTTATCGTTGCTGTTATATACATGTGTTGTGTGGAATCCATATAATTTACATTATATGGTAATTGATTGGGCCTCATTCCAATTTAGAAAATAAAGAATGTAATAAAATATATATTCATATGTTGAAATAAAATATATATTCATGTGTTGAAATAAAATATATATTCATGTGTTGAAATAAAATATATATTCATGTGTTGAAGAAAATATTCATTTGTTGAATATAATATATAAAGCCGTGTTGATTAGATTTGCGCCATTTTGACGTAAACGATATTTATATCGATTTTATTCGAATATCGAAAAGGAAGTGATCTCAAAATATAACGTTTTGAAAATATTATCATATATATTTACCGATGATGTGGAATATTCAATTTTGATTAGAAATTGAATATGAAGTTGAAATCGTTTTGAAAACGAATTTAAAACGATTTATAAAATACGTTTTGAATTGAAATCGACGAAATATATATTATATATATTAAATGGCCTGAATAGAACGCGCCGCGCCGCGGCAGTTCGCGAATTTCGACCATTGACTTCGAATTGACGTCACGGGAGATCCGACCGTCGGATTTTCCTGAAACCGAGACCGTTGGGTTCGTATCGAAAAGAGCTTTCCAATGAATATTAGAAATTTGAAATCTAACGGTTGGATTTGGAGATACGTCCAAATCAAATTTAGAAAAGGTCGCTGTAAGTGCAGTTCGACGACCGTTATTGGAAATCGACTGTACGAGCCTTGAAAAAATTATTAAAAATATCAATAATTTGTGTAAAATCATAATAAATGATTTAGAAAGAACTGGGATGAAAAATCCCCTATTTGAAAGGATAAAAAATGTGTTTTTATCGAAATGAACTAGTTATGAACTAGAATTAAATTCCGATATTTTTAAATAAATAAATTGGATTTGAAGTGGCTTTAAAAATAACCAGAATTTCCAATATACGTGTTGGAATGGATTTGAATCGAAATTATCTTCGGAATATTTCGATGTTGGATTTAGTGATTATACAGATATGGTTGTGGAAATTTGAAAGATATTTATATCGTTATTTCCAATACGATATCTGTTGGTTTCGGAATTTGATATTGAATATAAGCCGATATATTTCCTATTCAGAGCCTTGTATTTAATATCGAATGTGATTTGGGTTTGTCGTGAATGGTGTCTTCATTAACACTGTTCTTGAACCCAGGTGAGAAAAGATTAAATCTTTTTATTTAGATTTAATAAAGGAAACCAATTGATTTATATTTAATTGGAATTGAATTGAAATTGATTTTTGGGTTTATCGTGAACGGTGTTTTAAATAACGGTTGTTCTTTAACCCGATTAACAATGTGATGTGAATTTTGGGTTTATCGTGAACCGTGTTTTACATGGCATCGGTTCTTTAACCCAGTTAAAGATTAAGACTAAGTGGAGTTTTAATGAATCTTTAATTAGATTGAAATGATATTCAAAGGAAGATTAAAGTATAAATTTCAAAGAATTTATCTTTGATAAAATTAATGGGAACCTTTTCCTAAGAATGTGGAATTAAGAAACTAACTGTAGGTTGGCTAAGAAGAATGGTTTCCTGGGTATTGATCTGATGTTGGTTTCGGCCTTCGGGGTTAATATTTGGGGAATTATTCTCTTGTTAATTTACGGTTAGTGACTGACGAATTGGAATGAGGCGTATGTTGTGTTTGTGTAACATTTGTTTATTATATACGTGAGTTGTTCAGAAAGACCGGGTTCATCCCATTATGAATAACTGATTCGACGATTGGTCGAAGATGAAGACGGTGGATTTGCGAGGAAAGTGGCCTCCGGTTTCGTTCAGACCCAGAACGGACTTGTAAATGGACTGTGTGTCTGACATTGGATTTCATTCTGTGTGACTGATATCAGTTGCATAGAGTGGTTTGCCTGTGTGGCATGCTAAGATGCAAATGATCAAGGCTTCTGTTGAAAAGCAGAGTCTTGTGGTGATGATCAAAGCACAGCCTGTGTGGCATAGCTTTGTATAGCGTTGGATTCGCGAGCCTCACACACCGGTATGAACAGAAATGGGAGAAGGATCCAGGGTGAACATGCGTCTCTTTCTAGTTAGGGTGGTGTCAGGGACCTTCCAGCGCTGACATTTATATTACTTTCACCTGTGTGGTTGTTGCTGTTGCGAGGCGCCTCGGATATAGAGCCAGTGGGCTCATTTACGCCCCAAAGGGCGGGGAGACGTATTGTTCAGGATTTTGTTTTAATCCACATCGAGTGGACCGACCCTGTGACTCCAAGGGACGATGCGTTCTGTTCCTGAGACTCGGACTAGACAGTCTCGAATCGGTTGAGGATCTTGCCCCTAGCCTCGGTTCATGACGGAAATCCAATTTCCAAATACGTGACATTGCGGTTTTGATTGTATACCTATATATATGGCGACATGATAGATGGTACCCATGCCGCCTATGATTTATACTTATGATTGAAGTTGTTTTCTTCACTTATAGTAATAATAAAAGATGAAATTTAGCGTATCAAGCATTCTTTGGCTGTTATAAGGTAAAACCCTATCCTCCGGCTTGTGTTGCATTGTGTGATGGGACCTGGGTCTTATAACAGCTTCATTGTTCTTTACTTTAGCATTGCGCTGTTTGTTTATGCACTGGTATTCTTGGGAGGAAACCCATTCCGTGTTATACGGCGTGGTCCCTTGATTTACCTAACTTTAAAAATAAAGATTTATAACTGTTTTAGTTCTCACACCAGTCACATGACTGACCTGGAGTTTATTGTTTTAACCTAAACTCTGGGTGCCCTTATTTTCCGCACGGGCAGCTAGTAGTTGGGTTTTGCAGATTTATATTCACAGGACCTTGGTTTACAGCTGGAACGATACTCGGAAAGCTCTGTATCCGTGTATTTATTTCAGTTGTGTTTTGTATTATTTTTCCCGCTGCAGTAATGTATTTAAATCTCTGATGTTTTATAATGTGTAATATCTGTTTATACTCTGTAATATTCTTGTATTCTGATGGATTGTTGTAATAAACAATGAAATGTTCTTCTGTCTGTGTCCGGATGTGTACTGTTCTCAAAGAAATCCGCTCTTTCCTTCACGGGGAAGTTACGGGTTCTTTCAGTGGTATCAGAGCTCTGGTTTACAGAGCCCGGGAACAAGACACATTAGAACCAAACGAAAGAATTCATCAGAAATTGGATTAGTAATATCCAATGAGAATTACTCGTTAGAGATAGGATCAGTAGTATCCTAGAACGAGTGTGAAGAGTATGTTTTTCAAATAAAGTTGAAAACAAATTTTTTTTTGAAAATTTAAACTGTTTTAAACACGTATTTGAATATTTATTTTGTATTAGATTTGGACGATTCAGTATATAAAGATTTTGCATATACGCGTCATGAACATATATTCGAAGTTTTAATATACTGGATAGATATAGAATCACACTCTAGTCGCCCGGAGATGGTACTGATAATTGTCTTGACATCATCAGTATTTATGTTCGAGTTTCGAAGGTGCGATATCTATATATTTCCATAGGCTGGTGTGAGAACCAAAACTAGAATAGGATTATTTGTTGTGAATTTGCATCAAAAACATGATTTTCTGTATATATATATCAAAATTATGAATTTGAAACGATAATCAATTAACTGATTGATGTTTGTTGTATGATTATTCTTATAAAACCATTATGAGGATGAATGATAATTTAACCAATTTGTGTTGAATGTTGAACCGATTTGAAAATTGTTAGAATTTGCATGCATATACGTGTATATCTATTGAACAGGTCATTGCAAGGAGGCTAGAGCAGTGGAATAAAATTGTATGCCCGACAAATTGGTACATGTTTACCATATTTACTGTTTTGTTTGGGTGATGACGATTTTATGAGCCGATTGGCTAGCCGCTTGGCTTTTTCTTTTTCTTTTTATACCACCATTGATTGGTGAGGGCCATGGGAGGCTATTTGAAATATCCCGAAGCTCCCGGTGCAGGGGAGGTTATGGCGAAATTTTTCGAAAATTTAGGGTGTTAGCCAAATTTTTGAAAAATTTGAAAGTTCTTAGAAACTGAAAAGTTGAAGAATTAAAGATGTAATGAAAATAATGGAAGTTGAGTTGATTATAAAACAACTTTCGGCTTCGTTCCTTTTCGAGGACGAAAAGATTTTAAGTTGGGGAGATTGTAACAACCCGGAAATCTGAGCCAATTTAAAATTTTTATTTTGGCGAATTTAATTAATTTTGAATATTTAAAATGAATTATTTTAAATAATAACGACGGAAAATTAATTATCGACGAAGTTAAAACGAATAAATTTATTTTAATTATATAACGAGCCTGAAATGGCCCTACAGTTCGAAAATTCGATTTCGAATTTCAAATGAATATACAGGATTCAAAATAAGTCGGAATCGAACGAAACAAGAAATATCTAAATCTGTTTGATGATATCTTTCCAACGGATGTAAGAAACTGAAATTTCACTTTAAAAGTTGAGAGATATGTCCAGTTTAATTTTCAGAAAAGTCGCTGTGGAATTTATATATTTTTTTAATATATATAAAGGCCTTTGAAAGGGAAATTTTGCAAACGACCTCGGATTTCAACGAAACCAGTTTTGTTGGATCCGGGACGTCAAATTATTGCTAGGTTTCAAAATTCATAATTTTCTGAATCAATATGTGAGCGTGGCGGAGCTAAACGTGTTTTGACAGTTTCAATTAAATCGGGTCGACCAGAAAATGATCCTTTTTCAAACGATCTCAGAATTTGACGAAATTAGTTTTATTAGGACCGTATCGTCAATACGAAGCTAGAAATAATTTTTCGGGAATTTTTCGGGTTCGTATGTGGCCCCGGTAAATTGAAATGTGCGTTCAAATTGAATATATACTGATTTATGTTTTAAATTCAATGGAAACTGATCGTAACGGCCTAATTGGCTTACGCAGCATATCCCATTGTGTTCGGAATGGGGGTAAAACGCTAGGGACGACAGTCGTTGGGTCCCGTTTTGAATTCAAAAAGAAAGTCAACTTTCAAGGAATAAAAATAATAAAATATATATATAATTAATTATATAATCACTCTTACCTTTCCTTTCTCTCTTCATTTCAGATCTAGAAATAAAATAAAAAAAAACCCAATCAACGATCGACCTCCACCCCATCGTCGTCGAGGACGTCGCCCCCTTGCCGCTGCTGTCGCCGGCCTCCTCCCCCAGTCGCCCGCCACTCCGTCGAAACCCCTGCCCCCTCCAGCACTTAGCGCGAGATCCCCACCGAAGAACGCAACCCCACCACGACGAACTCCTTCCTCCGCCTGACTGCCGCGAGCACCGCAGCCCCCACCAGATTCCGACCATCTCCAGATCGGCGGCCCCCGCTCCAGCCTCCTCCATTCGATCCATCGAACACCACTCACCCACAGACTCGCGCAGCACCCCACCGACGCATCGCAACAGCCCTTTTGTTTTCTGCAAAGATGCTGTAAGTTTTAATTTTATTTTAATTAGTGATTTATTTTCATTTATTTAGGGAAATGGGTTTTAAAGAAATAGAAAAAAATCAGTTTATATAGGACAAGATATGATTTTATTTTTATAAACAAGTTTTGATTTTTACTTAGAAAAGATCATGTGTTGTTATAGGAAAGGTTTGATTTTTAAAAATTAGAAAGGACAAGACTTTTATGGGGAAAAAGATATGATTCTTGTTTGAAGAAAAATACGATTTTCCTTATGAAGATATAGTAGTAAAAAGAAGTTTTTTCTTATGAAGATAAGGTAGTAAAGGTTTGATTTTTCTTATGAAGTTAAAGAAGTAAAAACTCGATTTTTATATAGATAAAGACGGTATTTTTATATAGATAAAGACGGTATTTTTATATAGATAAAAATATGATTTTTATAAAGTGGAGATAATAAAAATATGATTTTTATAAAGTGGAGATGATAAAAATATGATTTTTATGTACATTTAGCGAATAAAAATATGATTTTTATACACTAGAGAATATAAAAATGTGATTTTTATATATGTAGTGAGTACGGACGACGAAAATAACAAAGGGCGAAAAGGTGAAGATTTCCTACATATGAAGAGTCGTGGCGTTTGGATAAGCTCTCGGTGAGAACTTCTCACTTTAAATTCCTTTTCCTAGTTAGAAATATATACTAGGATGCAGACGGTGTTTAGTAGCACCCGACACCCTCGTCCACAGACCATGGACTTGTTTGTTTGGTTGTTTAGTGATTGGTTAGAATATTTATTGAAATTTTTTGGTGTGAATAATAAGATTGATTTGATTGATATGTGATTGGCGAGGGCCATCACTAGACCGGGGATAAGGCTAGGCCTTGTCCCGTTTCTAGTATCGTGCCGTTATGCCGCCGAAATTTTCTAAAATATGTTAGAAAAATAAAAATATCATTTTTATCGTGTAGATGAACTGAATAAAATTCATGTGTTGAAATAGAATATTTTATCGTTAAAAGTATAAATTTTAACGTGGAAGTGAATAAAATAAAGTATTCATATACAAACCAGACAGTTTGTTTATGTACACTGATTTGACTGATATTGATTGGGACGATAAATTTTACACGTCGCCCAACTGCACAAATAAAATCTGTGTTTGTTGATGTGAAACCCCACACGGGTATTGGGATGTACACTAGTCCCAAGGATTAATTGTATGTCGATCGATAGGTTGACAGACAATTGTGTTGTGCACTTTGGAACAGATTTATAAAATTTTTGATTCTTAAGATTTTTTTGATAAATCATTGATTCATCTGGTTTCTATATATAAAGAAAATAGAAATATATAATTTAGATGGCTGATTATTTATCGTTGCTGTTATATACATGTGTTGTGTGGAATCCATATAATTTACATTATATGGTAATTGATTGGGCCTCATTCCAATTTAGAAAATAAAGAATGTAATAAAATATATATTCATATGTTGAAATAAAATATATATTCATGTGTTGAAATAAAATATATATTCATGTGTTGAAATAAAATATATATTCATGTGTTGAAGAAAATATTCATTTGTTGAATATAATATATAAAGCCGTGTTGATTAGATTTGCGCCATTTTGACGTGAACGATATTTATATCGATTTTATTCGAATATCGAAAAGGAAGTGATTTCAAAATATAACGTTTTGAAAATATTATCATATATATTTACCGATGATGTGGAATATTTAATTTTGATTAGAAATTGAATATGAAGTTGAAATCGTTTTGAAAACGAATTTAAAACGATTTATAAAATACGTTTTGAATTGAAATCGACGAAATATATTATATATATTAAATGGCCTGAATAGAACGCGCCGCGCCGCGGCAGTTCGCGAATTTCGACCATTGACTTCGAATTGACGTCACGGGAGATCCGACCGTCGGATTTTCCTGAAACCGAGACCGTTGGGTTCGTATCAAAAAGAGCTTTCCAATGAATATTAGAAATTTGAAATCTAACGGTTGGATTTGGAGATACGTCCAAATCAAATTTAGAAAAGGTCGCTGTAAGTGCAGTTCGACGACCGTTATTGGAAATCGACTGTACGAGCCTTGATAAAATTATTAAAAATATCAATAATTTGTGTAAAATCATAATAAATGATTTAGGAAGAACTGGGATGAAAAATCCCCTATTTGAAAGGATAAAAAAATGTGTTTTTATCGAAATGAACTAGTCATGAACTAGAATTAAATTCCGATATTTTTAAATAAATAAATTGGATTTGAAGTGGCTTTAAAAATAACCAAAATTTCCAATATACGTGTTGGAATGGATTTGAATCGAAATTATCTTCGGAATATTTCGATGTTGGATTTAGTGATTATACGGATATGGTTGTGGAAATTTGAAAGATATTTATATCGTTATTTCCAATACGATATCTGTTGGTTTCGGAATTTGATATTGAATATAAGCCGATATATTTCCTATTCAGAGCCTTGTATTTAATATCGAATGTGATTTGGGTTTGTCGTGAATGGTGTCTTCATAACACTGTTCTTGAACCCAGGTGAGAAAAGATTAAATCTTTTTATTTAGATTTAATAAAGGAAACCAATTGATTTATATTTAATTGGAATTGAATTGAAATTGATTTTTGGGTTTATCGTGAACGGTGTTTTAAATAACGCTTGTTCTTTAACCCGATTAACAATGTGATGTGAATTTTGGGTTTATCGTGAACCGTGTTTTACATGGCATCGGTTCTTTAACCCAGTTAAAGATTAAAACTAAGTGGAGTTTTAATGAATCTTTAATTAGATTGAAATGATATTCAAAGGAAGATTAAAGTATAAATTTCAAAGAATTTATCTTTGATAAAATTAATGGGAACCTTTTCCTAAGAATGTGGAATTAAGAAACTAACTGTAGGTTGGCTAAGAAGAATGGTTTCCTGGGTATTGATCTGATGTTGGTTTCGGCCTTCGGGGTTAATATTTGGGGAATTATTCTCTTGTTAATTTACGGTTAGTGACTGATGAATTGGAATGAGGCGTATGTTGTGTTTGTGTAACATTTGTTTATTATATACGTGAGTTGTTCAGAAAGACCGGGTTCATCCCATTCTGAATAACTGATTCGACGATTGGTCGAAGATGAAGACGGTGGATTTGCGAGGAAAGTGGCCTCCGGTTTCGTTCAGACCCAGAACGGACTTGTAAATGGACTGTGTGTCTGACATTGGATTTCATTCTGTGTGACTGATATCAGTTGCATAGAGTGGTTTGCCTGTGTGGCATGCTAAGATGCAAATGATCAAGGCTTCTGTTGAAAAGCAGAGTCTTGTGGTGATGATCAAAGCACAGCCTGTGTGGCATAGCTTTGTATAGCGTTGGATTCGCGAGCCTCACACACCGGTATGAACCAGAAACGGGAGAAGGATCCAGGGTGAACATGCGTCTCTTTCTAGTTAGGGTGGTGTCAGGGACCTTCCAGCGCTGACATTTATATTACTTTCACCTGTGTGGTTGTTGCTGTTGCGAGGCGCCTCGGATATAGAGCCAGTGGGCTCATTTACGCCCCAAAGGGCGGGGAGACGTATTGTTCAGGATTTTATTTTAATCCACATCGAGTGGACCGACCCTGTGACTCCAAGGGACGATGCGTTCTGTTCCTGAGACTCGGACTAGACAGTCTCGAATCGGTTGAGGATCTTGCCCCTAGCCTCGGTTCATGACGGAAATCCAATTTCCAAATATGTGACATTGCGGTTTTGATTGTATACCTATATATATGGCGACATGATAGATGGTACCCATGCCGCCTATGATTTATACTTATGATTGAAGTTGTTTTCTTCACTTATAGTAATAATAAAAGATGAAATTTAGCGTATCAAGCATTCTTTGGCTGTTATAAGGTAAAACCCTATCCTCCGGCTTGTGTTGCATTGTGTGATGGGACCTGGGTCTTATAACAGCTTCATTGTTCTTTACTTTAGCATTGCGCTGTTTGTTTATGCACTGGTATTCTTGGGAGGAAACCCATTCCGTGTTATACGGCGTGGTCCCTTGATTTACCTAACTTTAAAAATAAAGATTTATAACTGTTTTAGTTCTCACACCAGTCACATGACTGACCTGGAGTTTATTGTTTTAACCTAAACTCTGGGTGCCCTTATTTTCCGCACGGGCAGCTAGTAGTTGGGTTTTGCAGATTTATATTCACAGGACCTTGGTTTACAGCTGGAACGATACTCGGAAAGCTCTGTATCCGTGTATTTATTTCAGTTGTGTTTTGTATTATTTTTCCCGCTGCAGTAATGTATTTAAATCTCTGATGTTTTATAATGTGTAATATCTGTTCATACTCTGTAATATTCTTGTATTCTGATGGATTGTTGTAATAAACAATGAAATGTTCTACTGTCTGTGTCCGGATGTGTACTGTTCTCAAAGAAATCCGCTCTTTCCTTCACGGGGAAGTTACGGGTTCTTTCAGGTGTATGTGATTAATCGTAAATTTCAATTTTTATAGAGAATAAGCAATGATGCCCAAACATTTCTTGACCTTATTAGTTTGATTAGCCACACACGAGGAAATTAGAATACCACTTTACAAACTGTGACAAGCAAACTAAGAATTTATTTCATGGCTGCACTATGTTATCAACCGAACCAACTGGCCAAACTGGAATTTAACATTTGAAAACTTGAATTGTGTTGATGTAACAACCCGTATTCTACGCATCATGGGATCGTAGAATATTTATTTCTTTTTCGTGGTAAGCCGTATTGTCATGTAACTTTGGGAAACGACTACTGGGGTCATTTCCCATGTTCATGATTTTTGTCGATTTTTAAATGACTGTTTTGCCCCTAGTTGATCTTGTTTCGTCCATAACTTTTGATTGGAAAGGAATTTTGACCTGAGACCACTTCCATTAGATCCGGATGATGGTTTACAATTCCGTAGAGTGGTCATATGTGAAAAACGGACTTACCATTTGGGAGATATGGCTGAAATAAGGTTCAGCAGTTGAAAAACTGCTTAACCGGGCCTAATTGGGTAGTTAACAGCTAGGCCCAGAGGAGGATTTCGGGTTTAGAGGCATAGGAGGGCTGATTAGGGTTAGGAAATCACTTTCATTTCAGTTTTGAGCCGCCACAAACCTTCTTGAGACCCTAGTAATGGCTTCCATCCTCTAAAACCACTCCAAAACACATTTTTAGTGAAGATTAAGCCTAAACTACATCAAATCAAGGCCAAATAGCAACAGAGCAAGGTTGGAGCTGCTGCTATACATAGGAATTCGACCCAAATAGAGAGTATTTCAGATTTGGTGTTTTATTTTGTGGCAAAGGTGAGTGATTAGCATTATTTTGACACTAATTACAGTTAATCAGGGTGATTAGTGAAGATTAGCGAATTTATACATTAATAAATTCTGGAAAAATTCTTAAAATTCTAAAATGATGTTTTAAGGCTCTGTTAGAAATTTGGGTTAATTTCGATGTGTTTTGCTAATTATATGCCTAAACATAATTAAGGGAAAATATGGGGTTTTGGCTATGTTTGATCCGTTTTAACTTATCAAATTGTTGTTTTGGTGTTTGCAATTGATATTATATGTTGCTATGATAGTTTGATATGAATTGTGATTGATTAGAATAGTTAGAATGGTCGAAAACGCCGTCGAGAGGCGTATAAACAGTCGTTGGAAGTTGCAGGAAAAGTGCAGGAAAATGACCCGAACCGGATCGGATCGGCCATGGAGACCCGAACCGAACCGCCATCAGGTGGATGCCACGAACCAGAGACCACGATCCGATGGGGAAAGCGACCCGACCCGATCAGATCAGAAGGCGCGACCCGATCCGCCCATGAAGGGTGAACACGACCCGATTGTACCTAGCCTGGAGAGGTGTTTTCCGACCCGAACCACTCGAGAGAAGGAGCCCGACCCGAACCGCCTGGAAGCACGTGAAGAGATGGCCATGAAGGATCTAAAGCTGGAGCGCCCTATCCGGACCGAACTGCGTCTCCGAACCGACCCGAGTGGTCACTCACGACCCGAACCGATGCACCATGGAAGGGCTTAAGGGCACCCGATCCGATCCAGTGAAGAGTATTAATCACGAACCATGTTGATGACTGGGAGCTGAAGGCCGAACCGAACCGATGGTTAAGAGGAAGACCGAACCGATCCGGTGATGACCAAAAACCGAGATGCAAAGGTAATCCAAATGGAAGTTAGAGCTCAGGATCCAGATGGGAACCAATGAGTTCACTTCATGAGTTGGGCTTTGCTGCGGGACGTGTGCAAAGGAGTCGTCGATGTCTGTAATTTTGGATCACTATGAATGGGAAGTACGTAAACGGATTCAGGGTCACAGTATGTAGTGACCTAGGTACGACTAATGTAGCTATACACCAATGAAGTGGGGTCATTTGTGAAGGTGTAGTCGTGACTCCATGTGGGTAAGCTTGGTTGTAGCTATAGTTGTACAAAGTCGAATTCCGTCACTACTTCGACGAGCCTAGTGATTTACAGTGGTGGACATCGTATGCTTTACGCACTGAGTGAGAGATGTGAGGATGGTTGCTATGATTGATTTGTTTGCCATCATTATGACATGCACACCCCCACCCCCGTTATCTTGACACCACTTGTTTTGAGGCACCTTAGAGTATTGTACAGTATGTAGTGCTAACTCTTTGGTTGCAGGTCCAGGTTCAGGTATGGATTAGTATACCTGTTGTTGTTTTGTTTAGCTGCTTATCGCTCATACCAGACTTATGTCTGACCCAGAGTTTTATGTCTCTTCTTATTACTCTGGGTGCTCACACGAGTAGACTAGAGACAGGTTAGCTGGTGATGCACGAGCAGCTGTCCCGGAGACGAGCAGGAGGCTTCCACGTATGATATATATATAGATATTCTCCCTGTGTTGCTGCGGTCACTACTTTGGGCATTAGTAGTGTACCTTTCTTTTTCTTTGCTTAGAGACAGTTTTGAAAGTTGTAATAAGCTGTATTTTGATTTTCCGCTACTCTGATGATGTTGGTTTTAGTTTTCAGCTTATGCACTGTCTCACTTGTTTTATGTCAAGTATATTATCATTATATTTTGTTCCATGCGCTGTGAGACATTCTACAGGTTCTGTGTTTGTTCATTTCTCTTCTTTTCTTTCTTCCTAACGATCCATCCCATACTTGCTGAACATATTCTAGGGAAGTGACGGCTGGTGCGGGGCGGGTTGTTACAGTTGGTATCAGAGCTCTAGGTTGCGTAGTTCACCTAGGGAAAGACACTAGGGAGAGATAGTACGTATATGAGAGCGCGTATTTGTGATTATTTTGGTTTTCAAAAAGCTATATATATATATACTTGTATAGATAAGAGTAAGGTTGCGCTGCACTGACACCACAAAGGAGATGGTTAATCGTTTTCTCTGTACAGATTGAACGATGAGCCGATATACGAGAGGTACTGGTAGAGGAGCCAATAATGGGAATGCTGCTGAGATGAGGACGATGTTTACAAACCTCATGAGAGAGATGCTTAGGGAAGTGCAAGGAGCAGTCCCTAATGCTGCTAATGGTGGTGGTGCAGCAGTGCAGGTGCCTAGGGCCGATTTCGCCAAGCTTAACAAGGATTATACTAGTCTTGGTGGGAAGCAGTTCTACGGAACGGAGTCAGCTACAGATGTGCAGGATTGGTTGGATAGCTGCGAGCGCATCTTTGAAGACTTGGGTATCGAGGATGCGATGAAGAGAAGGCTAGCATCCCGTCAGCTGCAAGGACGGGCAATGAATTGGTGGAATGCTATAAAGGTAGCTACTCCAGAGGATCAGATTACATGGGAACAGTTTAAGGCTCGCTTCGGCGATAAGTTTATCCCAGCTGCTCAGAAGTCAGAACTGTTTAGGAAGTTTCTGGAGCTTAAGCAGAACGGAAGGGCAGTTTCAGAGTACGTTGCTGAGTTCGATACCTTATCAAAATATGGATTATCTTTCATTGACACTGCCGAGAAGAAGAATGAAAAGTTTATAACCGGTTTAGATGGATACTTGGGGGAAAGGCTCATTAACCACATCGATGAGACGTTTGAATCGATTGTGGGAAAAGCTTTAAGGTCAGAGAGTCTATACCCTAAGTCGAAGACTGAGGTTACATCTGCAGAGGAGCCAAAGCCGCAAGTAGGCGGTGGAGGCAAAAATGGTTCTCAGAATAAGAGAAAGCAGAATCCGGCCAAGGATGGCCAGAAGAAGAAGAACAAGAAAGATGTTGAGTGCTTCAGCTGTGGAAAGAAGGGCCATTATGCCAAAGAGTGTCGGGCCAAGCCAGCGGATAGGAAGTGCTTCAACTGCGGCCAAGTGGGACATCAAAAGGATAAGTGTCCGCAACCTTTGAAAGAGAAGCAGACTGTGAAAGCATATGCCATCAATGCTATTCCTTCTTCGTCGAATGCCCCAACTGCGGCGGAGAAGGGAAAGAATGTCGTTATCCAAGGTATGCTTTCCGTTTATGATGTTCCTGTTAGAGTTTTGTTTGATACCGGAGCTTCCAGTTCCTTCATATCTAGTGACCTGGTAGGTAGGTTGGGATTGGAACCCGAGATAGTCGATAGATCTTTAGTAGTGACGAACCCAATAGGAGGTTCGACTAACCTTAGTATGATTTGCCGTAATGTGGTCTTATCGAGTCATGGATGCGTGTTTGTTTGTGATTGCTTTGTTTTGGGCTTTACTGGGTTTGGCATCATTTTGGGAGTCGATTGGCTCCAAAGATACGGGTGGTGGTAGACTATGTGGGCTTGTTGGTGACAGTTAGAGCGGATGATGGACGGAGGGTGGTGTTTGGTGGTCTACCCAGTGATGGGGTAATTGCTAGTTTTCTAAATTCCCTCGACAACCCGCATGATGAGTTGTCAGGTTTGCCCGTGGTTGGCCAGTATCCGGACGTCTTCGAGGAGGTGACCGGGCTTCCGCCACACCGAGAGATTGAGTTCCGTATTGATTTGGTAAAAGATGCCAGACCTATAGTGATGCCACTTCGTCGTATGGCACCAAGAGAGCAGCGAGAGCTCGGGGTGCAAGTCAGCGATCTTTTGAAGAAGGGATTTATCAGAAGGAGTGTTTCTGAATGGGGAGCACCAGTTGTGTTTGCTACCAAGGCGGATGGTTCCCTTCGATTGTGTGTAGACTACCGCGAATTGAATAAAGTGACGAGGAAGAATAAGTATCCTCTGCCACGGATAGATGATTTGTTCGATCAGTTGAGTGGAGCGAGAGTGTTTTCTCAGTTGGATCTCGCGACAGGTTTTCATCATCTTAGAGTAGAAGCTGAGAGTATAGCTAAAACGGCCTTTCGGACGCCGTCTGGATTCTATGAGTGGTTGGTTATGCCATTTGGGCTGACCAATGCCCCGGCATATTTTGTGGATCTTATGAATAGGATATTCAGAGATCGGTTGAATAAGTTTGTTCTTGTGTTCGTGGATGATATTTTGGTTTATTCGAGGAATGAGGAAGAACACAAGGAACATTTGAGGACAGTGTTAGAGGTGTTGAGAAAACACCAACTGAAAGCGAAGTTTTCTAAGTGTCACTTCTTAAGGAAGGAAGTGAGATTCTTGGGCCATGTTGTTTCATAGAATGGTATCGCCGTAGATCCTGCGAAGGTAGTGACGGTACAAGATTGGTCTACGCCCAAGAACGCAACAGATGTAAGAAGTTTCTTGGGGTTAGCTGGATATTATCGTAAGTTCATCCAAGACTTCTCCAAGATAGCAACGCCGTTGACCCAGTTGACCAAAAAGAATCAAGCTTTTGTTTGGGACGAGAAGTGCGAGCATGCATTTAAGCGTCTAAAGGAAAAGTTGACGTGTGCGCCAGTGTTAGTCATTCCTAAAGGGAATGAAGAGATGACGGTATACACAGATGCGTGTGGTACCGGACTAGGTGCTGTATTGATGCAAGGAGGTAGGGTGGTAGCTTATGCAAGTCGGCAACTGAAACCGCACGAGAGAAAATATCCTACCCATGATTTGGAATTAGCGGCGATCTTAATTGCATTGAAGATGTGGAGACACTATCTCTTGGGAGAAAGGTTAGAGTTGTTTACGGATCATAAGTCTTTGAAGTATCTTTTCTCTCAAAAGGATTTAAATCTCCGTCAGCAAAGATGGTTAGAGTTTTTGGCTTCGTATGATTTTGATATCACATATACACCAGGAAAGGGCAATGCAGTAGCTGACGCCTTGAGTAGAAGACATGCCAACTTAGGGGCTATGTTTTTAGAATGGAAGTAACTGGAGTATATCGCGGGTTATGATTTCAGACCAAAGTGCGAATTGGATACAGTAATGTTAGCAAGTTTGACGATCAGACCCATTTTGATTGAACGGACTGGTTCCAGTCAGAGGGACGATCCTAATCTATTGGAAATCATCTCCAAGTTAGAGACGGGAATCGAGGAAGAGATGAACAAGTATGGGCTTGATCGAGATGGATGGCTTCAGAAGAATGGAAAGTTAGTTGTACCCAACGTAGATGGACTGAGGGATGAAGTGCTTAGAGAATGTCATCATTCAAGACTGACTATACATCCCGGTGGTGACAAGATGTATCGAGACATGAAGCAGACCTACTACTGGGAAGGGATGAAGAGAGACGTTGGGGAGTTTATAGCTAAATGTATGAATTGCCAACTAGTCAAAGCAGAGCAAAGGAAGCCTAGTGGTTTGTTACAACCATTGGAAATTCCTGAATGGAAATGGGAACAAGTTTCAATGGATTTCATCGATGGGTTACCGAGGACTAGATCGGGCCATGATAGCATTTGGGTAGTTGTGGATCGATTGACCAAGAGCGCAAGATTTATACCACTCAAGTCGAATAGAACGGCAGCTAAATTGGCCGAGTTGTATATAAAATGGATAGTGAGATTTCATGGAGTACCTAAAAGCATTGTGAGCTACCGAGACCCGTTGTTTACTAGTGGGTTTTGGAAGAGCTTACAAGAGGATCTAGGATCAAGATTACATCTCAGTACTGCGTACCATCCTCAGACCGACGGTCAGACGGAGAGGGTGAGTCGAGTGTTGGAAGATCTTTTACGAGCTTGTGTATTAGATTTTGGTGGACCATGGGATGACCATTTGCACCTAGCAGAGTTTGCATATAATAACAGTTATCAGTCTAGTATTGGTATGGCTCCATTTGAAGCTTTGTACGGAAGACCGTGCAACTCACCGTCGTGTTGGCTAGAAACCGGTGAGAAATTCGTGCTTGGACCAGAAGTCGTAAGAGAAACTTCAGAGAGGATTAAGGTTATTCGACAACGAATGAAAGCTGCCCAAGATAGACAGAAAAGTTATGCTGATAAAAGACGAAAGGATTTGAAGTTCTCAGTTGGAGATTTAGTATTCGTCAAGATTTCTCCCTTAAAGAATGTAATTCGATTTGGTAGAAGAGGAAAGTTGGCACCAAGGTTCGTTGGTCCGTTCCCAGTTCTCGAGCAAGTTGGAAGTTTAGCCTATAAAGTTGGACTGTCAGACAAGATGGCGGGAGTTCACAACGTATTTCATGTTTCCCAGTTGAGGAAGTTCGTGCACGACCCCGATATGACTATTTCACCTGATCAGTTAGATGATATCGAGGCTGAACCTGAGGCGGTAGGGAACCGCAAGCCGATGCGTATTGTCGAGCACGATACGAAGCAACTTAGAAGGAAAGCGGTGAAACTAGTAAAGGTTCAGTGGGGCGAGAACGAAAATGATTGCACTTGGGAAACAGAGGAGAGCATTAGGAAGACGTATCCAGAACTCTTTGTCTGGTAAGGTTTTATTTGCGAGTTAGTTTTCCGCATGCTAGGATAAGACTTGTTTGGTTGATGTGCATGTTTGATTGTTTGCAAATGAGTGGTAGGCATGCGGGATTCTTTGTTTGTTTCTTAGTTAAGGAATTTCGGGGGCGAAATTTCTTAAGGAGGGGAGAATGTAACAACCCGTATTCTACGCACCATGGGATCGTAGAATATTTATTTCTTTTTCGTAGTAAGCCGTATGGTCATGTAACTTTGGGAAACGACTATTGGGGTCATTTCCCATGTTCATGATTTTTATCGATTTTTAAATGACCGTTTTGTCCCTAGTCGATCTTGTTTCGTCCATAACTTTTGATTGGAAAGGAATTTTGACCTGAGACCACTTCCATTAGATCCGGATGATGGTTTACAATTCCGTAGAGTGGTCATATGTGAAAAACGGACTTATCGTTTGGGAGATATGGCTGAAATAAGGTTCAGCAGTTGAAAAACCGCTTAACCGGGCCTAATTGGGTAGTTAACAGCTAGGCCCAGAGCGGGATTTCGGATTTAGAGGCATAGGAGGGCTGATTAGGGTTAGGAAATCACTTTCATTTCAGTTTTGAGCCGCCACAAACCTTCTTGAGACCCTAGTAATGGCTTCCATCCTCTAAAACCACTCCAAAACACATTTTTAGTGAAGATTAAGCCTAAACTACATCAAATCAAGGCCAAATAGCAACAGAGCAAGGTTGGAGCTGCTGCAATACATAGGAATTCGACCCAAACAGAGAGTATTTCAGATTTGGTGTTTTATTTTGTGGCAAAGGTGAGTGATTAGCATTATTTTGACACTAATTACAGTTAATCAGGGTGATTAGTGAAGATTAGCGAATTTATACATTAATAAATTCTTGAAAAAATCTTAAAATTCTAAAATGATGTTTTAAGGCTCTGTTAGAAATTTGGGTTAATTTCGATGTGTTTTGCTAATTATATGCCTAAACATGATTAAGGGAAAATATGGGGTTTTGGCTATGTTTGATCCGTTTTAACTTATCAAATTGTTGTTTTGGTGTTTGCAATTGATATTATATGTTGCTATGACAGTTTGATATGAATTGTGATTGATTAGAATAGTTAGAATGGTCGAAAACGCCGTCGAGAGGCGTATAAACAGTCGCTGGAAGTTGCAGGAAAAGTGCAGGAAAATGGCCCGAACCAGATCTAATCGGCCATGGAGACCCGAACCGAACCGCGATCAGGTGGATGCCACGAACCAGAGACCACGATCCGATGGGGAAAGCAACCCGACCCGACCCGATCAGAAGGCGCGACCCGATCCGCCCATGAAGGGTGAGCACGACCCGATTGTACCTGGCCTGGAGAGGTGTTTTCCGACCCGAACCACTCGAGAGAAGGAGCCCGAACCGAACTGCCTGGAAGCACATGAAGAGATGGCCATGAAGGATCTAAAGCTGGAGCGCCCTATCTGGACCGAATCGCGTCTCCGAACCGACCCGAGTGGTCACTCGCGACCCGAACCGATGCACCATGGAGGGGCTTAAGGGCACCCGATCCGACCCAGTGAAGAGTATTAATCACGAACCATGTTGATGACTGGGAGCTGAAGGCCGAACCGAACCGATGGTTAAGAGGAAGACCGAACCGATCCGGTGATGACCAAAAACCGAGATGCAAAGGTAGTCCAAATGGAAGTTAGAGCTCAGGATCCAGATGGGAACCAATGAGTTCACTTCATGAGTTGGGCTTTGCTGCGGGACGTGTGCAAAGGAGTCGTCGATGTCTGTAACTTTGGATCACTATAAATGGGAAGTACGTAAACGAATTTAGGGTCACAGTATGTAGTGACCTAGGTACGACTAAGGTAACTATACACCAATGAAGTGGGGTCATTTGTGAAGGTGTAGTCGTGACTCCATGTGGGTAAGCTTGGTTGTAGTTGTACAAAGTCGAATTCCGTCACTACTTCGATGAGCCTAATGATTTACAGTGGTGGACATCGTATGCTTTACGCACTGAGTGAGAGATGTGAGGATGGTTGCTATGATTGATTTGTTTGCCATCATTATGACATGCACACCCCCACCCCCGTTATCTTGACACCACTTGTTTTGAGGCACCTTAGAGTATTGTACAGTATGTAGTGCTAACTCTTTGGTTGCAGGTCCAGGTTCAGGTATGGATTAGTATACCTGTTATTGTTTTGTTTAGCTGCTTATCGCTCATACCAGACTTATGTCTGACCCAGAGTTTTATGTCTCTTCTTATTACTCTGGGTGCTCACACGAGTAGACTAGAGACAGGTTAGCTGGTGATGCACGAGTAGCTGTACCGGAGACGAGCAGGAGGCTTCCACGTATGATATATATATATAGATATTCTCCCTGTGTTGCTGCGGTCACTACTTTGGGCATTAGTAGTGTATCTTTCTTTTTCTTTGCTTAGAGACAGTTTTGAAAGTTGTAATAAGCTGTATTTTGATTTTCCGCTACTCTGATGATGTTGGTTTTAGTTTTCAGCTTATGCACTGTCTCACTTGTTTTATGTCAAGTATATTATCATTATATTTTGTTCCATGCGCTGTGAGACATTCTACAGGTTCTGTGTTTGTTCATTTCTCTTCTTTTCTTTCTTCCTAACGATCCATCCCATACTGGCTGAACATATTCTAGGGAAGTGACGGCTGGTGCGGGGCGGGTTGTTATAGTTGAAAATTTGTGACAAATTTAGGTATCTAAAATACAATCAACTGATTATAAATTGTTAACTTAATTTGTTGTACCACTTTCCTGAAACAAGTCGTGTTTTCATTTTTCGTTTTTATTTGCATATGTCCATTGCATTCATGTTGTTGCATCAGAACCATATCATACCGCATTTGGATTTTTTGGGTAGTATCCGCTGAAAACCCTCACGAGACACCACTCGTCCTACTATGGACACCTAGAGGTTTAACGGCTTGTTGCATGCGCTCAATGCAATCGTGTTTCCTACAAAAGTGTGACCTACCTAGTTTAGTTTTTCATTTTTTTTTTGTTTTACTCGAGGACGAGTAAAAGATAAGTGTGGGGGTATTTGATCAACATAGAAATATGTTAATTTATGCACCTATATTTTATCTTTTTGTATATAAATAATTATTACATTGGGTATTATTTTGTTTCTTTTATAGATATGTTGTCCAGACCTCATTCAGCCTTAAAAGTGAAGAGTAAATGTCATTTACTTGAAGAATTGCATAAGATCTTTCATTGGAGGTTAGATGTGTTCACATTAGAGGAAGATTGGTATAAAAGATCTCTAAAGATGTCATTGGAGGCTGTTTGTGTTCACATTAGTCACTTTGGAAGGAGATTGGTGGAAAATATCTTTTGGGATATGCTATTGGACCACAATCTTTGATGAGAAGGCCCATTAGAGGATTAGGGTTTCCAATTCACCTATAAAAGCACATGTATACCCATTGTAACAATATCCCTATTTTCTCTTCTTCTCCATTAATAAAATTTCTAGTTCTCTTTTATTCTTCTGTATTTTTTATTTTCTTAGCAACTAGTGTCATCTACACAATTAGGTTTGGTAGAGTACTAGTTGTATTTTGCATTTCTTTTCATTAGTGATTGACCGTCTGATTAGATTCAGCGGTAATCCTAATTTTATTTCCTATTTGTTATTTTAATTTCTGCAATTTCAATTTCTGTTCTTTTTACTGCTTCCTTAGGTCAATTGGATTGAATACAGATTTGATTAGATTCAGATCTGATTCAATTCAATAATAGTTTAATTGTAGTTTCAATTTCGTTTGCTTTCAAAACCAATCTCCAAACTTCGTCTAACTCGCCCAAGAGATTAGATAAATAATTTGATTTTAATCTACCTCCCTGTGTTCGACCTGCATACTACATATCTGTGCGCTTGCAGAATTTATTACAAATATCACGCTTTTCTAGCGTCGATCAATTATCATTTTGATGATAACAAATAAATATTTATTGAATATAATACTATGGCACACAATTTAATATTCAAACAGTATTTTTTACTCAAATAAAAATTTTATTTCAACATTTGAAATAGTACAAACTTCTGACTCCACTGTTTTACATTTCGCTGTGACATAATACATTAAGTTCACATTTATATTCATTACATTCATTCGTCACTACAACACTCATTTCACTCAGATTTCACTCAGTTATACATACAATTTCATATGCACACATTCACACATCCTGAGTCTTCAGCTGCTTCAGATCCAATCCAGTCACATGTATAACTGTCACAGAAACACACACAGTAAAATGGAACAAAAATAGAATTTACTATAGACTATAAATTTATTTTCCTTAGATTTTCTGATGTGTTTCTCATCATCTAACTAGACTTGGTAAGATATATATTTTTTTATTTGAGTCTATACTGCTTGTGATATTCACAGTAATTTATGGTAAATACAACAAGATAGACTGAATCTCTAGTGCTTGCAAACCAGCCTCAACTCAGTTACAGTGGTCTGTTGATCAAGACCAGTCTCGACACACATACGTGGTCTCCTGAACTTGACCAGCCTCAACACAACCATAACCGGTTTGCTGGATTAGAAATAATAAATATATAAATAGAGGAAACTTTTCAGGTGAACAGGAGCAATATGGTTAGCAAGCACAAAGCATGTGAATGGAATTACAGAGCTGGAGCATTGCATGCAAGAATACAAAGGACAATGGCCAAGTAAGCAAAGAAATTGAGCATGGGCTGATACAACAGCAAAATATGCACATGTCACTTAAATATATACATATGTACACATATGTACATAAGCAAGCACAGAGCACAGCAAAGTCCGGTAAAACAATGTACAAGGAAGTGTACATAAATGGCTAAGGCACAAGCAAGCATAAAGCCAAGAAGTATGGCATGTGCAACATAAACCCAAGAAATAATGATTTTTGAGATTAAACTAAGTTGGAGTTTTAATGAATCTTTAATTTAATTGGAATGTGAATGAGGTAATTAAATTTATCGAACTCAAGAAATGATCGAGAATGGAGTACCACCAATTTTACTCTATGCGATAGTTAAATCTTAAGTTTGATTTGGAACGTGAAATGGTAATTAATTTTACCGATAACACAATAGGTGTTAGATATGGAGTACTACCAGTTTTGCTCCATGGGATGAATAGGTTGGGATTGGAAGAATAAAATAAATGATTATTTCGGTAAGGCTCGATAATCCTGACTAGTTTGATAAACCTTAATTTGGTTTAAGGTTGGTAAAAGATAATACAAAATCTTTTGCAATGGTTTTCAAAGAAAGATTTAAAAAGAGGTTTAAATGGATTAAATCTTTGATAAGATTTATGTGAATGATTCCCAATGTAATGAATATTTGAGTAAAAAAGTATTCTAGATTGGAATGAGGCGTATGATGTGTTATTATAGCATTTGATTATAATATACACGAGTTATTCAGAAAGACCAGGTTTAACCCATTCTAAATAACTGATACTACGACTAAAAGTTGAAGATGTGAAGACATTGGTTGAAGACTGGAGATCTTCACATCGTTGGGATAATTATTGATGTCTTGATTGGGCTGTACACCCAAGACGAGGTAATAAGTGGTGATCATCCAGACGTACTTGGAAATCGACCGGATATGTGAGGGCCTCTCTCCTGTATTGGACATATGGGACGAGGAATAAGGTGCTTCCGGTTCCGTTCAGACCCAGAATGGACTTGCAAATGGATTGTATGTCTGATATTGTATTTCGCATTGTATTCGTTTATCTCTGCTAAATATATATATGTTTGGTGGCAGAGAATTTATTCTCTTGCTTAATAACCTTCTCTGAGACGTACGAGCTTAGTTGTTATATATTGGTGGTTATATACTGGTGGAAATCAATGGTATGATATGGATTACAATGTGGCATGCTGAGATGCATGGATCAAAGCTTTTGTTAAAAAGCAGAGCTTTGTGGATGATGATCGAAGTACGACTTTAAATAGCATAGCTTCGTTTTGTAGCGTTAATTCGCGAGCTTCACACCCCATTATGAACCAAAAATAGGATGAAGACAGCAGGGAGGACATGCGTTTCTCTCTAGCTAGGAGTGGTGTCATGGTATGGAGCCCAAACATTTTACTTATATGGATGTTGGATAGTGAGGTACCTCGGATATGGCCGACTAAAAGGCCTTTGATTGGCCGACATACTGACTAGAGATAGGTCCTATAGGACCGGAAAACGTATTGTTCAGGAATTGCCAATCCACAAAAGTAAGAGTGGACCGACCCTGCATGATCCAAGGGACACATGTTGTGAAAACCTGGGACATATCCTAGAGTGTCCCGAAGTCCGATGAGGAAGATCCCTTGCCTTGGTTCATAGATGGAATCCAAGTTCCAATAACATATTTTACGGTTTTAGTTGTAAACCTGTATGGCGACATAATAGGATGGGGTACTATGCTGTTTATGATCGATACATTTATATTCGAAATTGATTTCTGTACTATGTAGAATAATAATAAAAGATAGAATTCGTGTATCAAGCATATTTGGCCATTATAAGGTAAAACTCTATCCTCTGGTTTGTTTTTGCATTGTGTGATGGGAACTGAGTCTTATAATGGCTTCATTTTTCCTTTTAGCATTGCGCCGTTTGTTTTACGGTTTTCTTGGGAGAAAACCCATTCCGTGTCATACGGCGTGGTCCCTTAATTTACCCAACATCAAAATAAATTTAATAACTATTAAGTTCTCACACCAGTCCCATGACTGACTCAGATTTTATTATTTCCACCTAAACTCTCGGTGCCCATATTTTCCACACGGAAAGCTAGTAGTTTTGGTTTTCGCAAATATCTCTTTCACAGGATCTTTGATTACGGCTGAGGCTATATTCGGAAAGCTTTGTATCGATGTATTTCTTTCAGCTGTGGTAGGTTTTCTGCTGCACATTATTTTTTGTATTTAAATGTAATTTATTAATCTCTGATATTATTTTCAGCTGTATATTATTTATTTGTACTCTGATATCTTGTACTTTGATGTAAATTGTTGTAGTAACAATGAATGTTCTCCTGTTTGTGTTCTGATGAGCCGTGTTCTCAAAGCAATCCGTCTTCTTGTTCGGTTCACGCCGACCAGGAGGTGTGGGTCGTTTCATTTTGGTATCAGAGCTTTGATTTACAAAGCTCGAGAACATGACAAATCAGAACTGAACGAAAGAATTCATCAGAGATAGGATTAGTAATATCTTATAAGAATGACTCGTTAGAGATAGGGTTAGTAATACCCTAGAATGAGTTTGAAGAGTGTTATTTATTAAAAAACAAATTTAGTTTAGAGAATATACCTTATTATAAAGATTTAAATATTTTATTTGATTTTGAATTTGGAGTATCGAGTATAATAAGAATTTGCATATACGCGTCATGAACGTATTCCTAAAGTCCAAGATATACTGGGTAGATATAGAATCAAACTCTAGTCGCCTGGGGATGATTCTGATGATTGAGGCCTCGTCGTTAGTATTCATTTTTGAGTTTTGAAAGAGGGATATCTATATGATTCCAATTGACTGGTGTGAGAACCAAAACTTAGTTAGGGTTTATTGTTTGTGATTTGGCATTGAAAATATGATTTTAAGTATACAAAAGTTATATATTTGAAAAGCTAATTAACCAATTGATTGCTGGTTGTGATGTGTGATTATTAATTTAACTAATAAAATATTGGAATGATGAAACCAATATGAAAATGAAAGGTAAATTAGATCATGTAGAATTGAATAGAAAATTAGTTCGAATTAGACACATATACATATATCTGTTGGGCAGGTTACTGGCTTAAAGCCGAGTGAAGAAATAAATTTACATGTACGACAAACAGGTGCACCTTATTTAGTTGGTTGCGCAATTTTATTATTATTAAACTATTGTTAATGATTTGGATGTGCCGTGATGGTTGCTCTGTGTGAAATTAAACATACGCCATAGGATAGTGACAATAATTATGGATCACACCGCATAGCAAATTATTGAAGATAGCAAAGCATATTCCATATAAGCATTTGGCGCTTATATGACGAGGTATGGATTACCATATGAGCAAGATGCTTGTATGACGAGAACTGAACTACAGGTTGAACTGAGGACTGATTATGGACTTAATAACTTATAACGGAAAATTGCAGGATTTAATAACAAACCCTATACAGGTCTTGAGATGACAAAAATACACATGTTACGTCTCTCTTGTTTTAGTAACGACACGTGGGCATTGGGGGAGAAGGGTATGTAAATCATAATGGGTGTGCATAATTGATTTGTATGCGATATATTAATTTATTAGGTGCCCAATACGGCCTAATAAATTTGTTCAGATCAACCCGTACAAAGGAGGTTATGGGCAAAAATTTCAGAAATTTGAGGTGTTAGCCAAATTTAAGAGAAATTTAGAAGTTCTTAGAAACTGAAAAGTTAGAGAACTTGAGCCAGAATGAAAGTTGAGTTGGTTAGTTAAACAACTTTCAGCTCCGTTCCTATTTCGAGGACGAAAAAGTTTTAAGTGCGGGAGATTGTAACAAACTATAATTTCAGAACAAAATTAAAAATTATTTTTAATTGATTTTAATGGAAATTAAAAAAAATTAATGATTTATTTTGAGAATTAACGATTTAAAATTTATTTAAATCGAAGTCAGAATGTATAAATTCAAAATTTAATTAAAATGAACTCGAGACGGCGCGGTAGTTTGATATTTTAGTTTTAAACTTTAATTGAGTATACAAAATTCATTATAAACCTGAATCCGATGAAACAAGAAACGTTAGAATCTATTTAATAATATATTTCTAATGAATGCGAAAAATTAAGTTTTCGCATTATAAATTACAAGTTATATCTAAATAAAAATTTAGAATAGTCGCTATGGAATTTATATATATATATATTAATATTATATATAGCCCTTAAAAATAGTCATTTTGCAAACGACCTCCGTTTTTGATGAAATTAATTTTGTTGGATCTGGAACGTTAAATTATTGTCAGGTTTAAAATTTCAAGTCAGTTAGAATTAATATGTGAATGTGGTAAATTTAAACGCGTATTGAGTTTCAATTTTAATTTAATAAGCTAGAATAAAAGCCATTTTTCAAACGGCCTCCAAATTCTACAAAATTAGTTTTGTTAGGACCGTATTTGCAAAATATAGTTAGATTTCAAATTTCATAGTTTTTGGACTCAATATGTGGTCGTGGTAAACTAAAATGCACGTTGAAATTCAATATTGAACGTTATATCAATTTATATTTTAATTTTGATGAGATATGATCAAAATAGTCGAATTGTCTTATGAAACATATCCCATTGTGTCCGAAATGAGGGTATTTAGTTAGGGCCGAGTCGTTTTGTTTGATTTGGAGTTCGGATCGATAAACAAGTATTATTGAAATTAAATAATAATATAACTTAATATATATCCATTCATTGGTCAAAAACCCTAGAATTTCTCCTATTGTGGTCAAACACGTTCAGCGCCGCTCCCTCCTTTTCAACGAGCGAAATGCTCTGATCCTTCCTCTCAATTTTCACGAAATTCGAGCCTCGAATAAAGAAACTTCCTACTGCAACTATGTTTAGCATGGTGAGATCTAGCCGACCAACGGATATGATCGTCGTTGATGATCCATGGTGGCCGGAATTTGGTGTCAAAGGCCGCGGTTTTGGATCTTTTGTGTGGGACCATGACTGGTGCGAGCTGCACCGTGCTCGGGGTGGTGAGAGTGGGAAGGACGACCTTCGACGGGGCGCATCTTGATCGAGCTCCGATCATCCAACGAGGCGGCGATTGGAAGCCCTAAGGGCGAGCACGAGTTCGAAAATAACGGCCTGAAGGTATTAACAAGGAAGTGGAAGTTTGAACAAGGATTAAGGTAATAATTAATTAATTATTATTTTAATTATGTATTTAAAACTTTGGACCTTAATAACTTCTGCATACGAACTCAGAATCGAGCGAAACTAGATCTGTTGCGATCATGGAGACGAGAGCTTCACAGCAAAACTAATTTGGTTAAATTTAGAGCAAGTTGAATTTTTGGGTCAAATTAAACCCAAGTTTGATTTGACTCAAAAGAAATCGTCAATTAATGGCTGACGGAGGGGAAATCAAAGTGAGAACTCTCTCGCTCAATTCTATTTTACAATTATTTATTTTTATAACTGAATATATGTTGATTGCTTGTGATTGCAATATTTGTTTGGTGTTTGATGGATGTTTACATTTTTATTGCCATTATTATTAAACTGTAGATAAATTCCCATGGATTGTGATGTAAACCCCACACGGGTATTGAGCCGATAATTTTACACATCGCCCAAGTATACAAATAATAATATTAGTTTGATGGTTGAAAACCCCACACGGGTCTGGGGATGATAATTAATTCACAACTCCCTTGAATTTAATTGTATGTAAACTGATTGATTGACAAATTATTATAAGCGTTATTTAATTATTTAGTGCTTATACAGTCGTAAATTGCACTCTGGATGTGAATTGAATGTTTAATAGTTGTTTATCACTATTTTTGAATACATGTGATGTATGGAAACCATATAAATAAAATTATGTGGTAATTGATTTAGTCTGATTCCAATTCAGAAATAACGAATATTTTAATATAATATTCAGTGAAGAATGAAAATATGATTTCGATGTCTGATTTTGGATGGACACGAAAATACTGAAATATTCGTAACTGAAATGAATATGAAGCCGAGTTAAGTAGATATAATCCATTTTAACTCGAATGGAATTTTCTGTCGATTTTATTCATTTTATAATGAATATCGAAAAGATTTGATTTCAAAATCTGGTATTGTGACAACCCGCCCCGCACCAACTGACATTTACTCCAATTGTGCGCTGTACACATGTCCAGTTAGCACGGGACGATCGTCAGAAGAAAAGAAAGAAGAGAATGAACTAACAAAGAACCTGTAGAATGTCTCACAGCGTGTGGAACAAAATATAATAATAACATACTTGACATAAAACAGGCGAGACAGTACATAAGCTGAAAACTAAACCGTCATAGCAGCGGAAATCCAAAGATACAGCTTACGATCCAACAACATTATTACACTTCAAAATACTGTCTCTAAAGCAAAAGAAAGAAAAGGTGCGCTACTAATGCCCAAAGTAGCGACCATCAACAACACAGGGAGATATATGTATAAATAGTACGTGTAAGCCTCCTGCTCGTCTCCGACATCTACTCGTGCATATCCACCTGACCTGTCTCTAGTCTGCTCGTGTGAGCACCCAGAGTAATAAGAAGAGACATAAAACTCTGGGTCAGACAAAAGTCTGGTATGAGTGATAAGCAACTAAACAGAACAATAACAGGTATAATCCAATCATACCTGAACCTGAACCTGCAACCAAAGAGTTAGCACTACATACTGTACAATACTCTAAGGTGCCACTAACATATGGTGTAAGAAATACGGGGGTGGGGGTGTGCATGTCATAGTGATGTCAAACAATCAAGCATAGCAACCATCCTCACGTCTCTCACTCAGTGCGTGAAGCATACGATATCCACTACCTTGGTTACCTAATCCTTTGGGCCATGACGGAATCCAATCCCGTACAACTATCACTACAAGCCCACTATCCGTCTCTCAGTGGTGAACCAAAGTTATGAATACTGATAACCCCTTTGCACATGTCCCGCAGCAAAAACCCAATCACGAAGTGAACTCATTGATTCCCTACTGGATCCTGAGCTCAAACTTCCATTTGGACTACCTTTGCATCTCGGGTTATTGGTCTTCTCCGGATCGGTCTTCATTTGGTTCTTGGCTCCAAGCTTCCATTCATGTCCATACTTCAGTTCAGATTTGCACGGTTCGTCATCTTCCCTCACGGTCGAGTTGTGCGGATCGTGGTTCTTCCTCACGGTACAAGTGTGCGGATCGCGCCATTTCCTCACGGTCGCGGTGCGCGGATCGCTGTGCTTCCTCACGGTCCGAGTGTGTGGTTCGTGACGCCTCCTCGCGGTCCGAGTGTGTGGTTCGTGGCGCTTCCTCGCGGTCCGAGTGGGTGGTTCGTGGCGCTTCCTCGCGGTCCGAGTGTGTGGTTCGTGGTCATACCCCACGGTCCGAGTGGGTGGTTCGTGGCGCTTCCTCGCGGTCCAGTGGGTGGTTCGTGGTCATACCCCACGGTCCGAGTGGGTGGTTCGTGGCGCTTCCTCGCGGTCCGAGTGGGTGGGGGCGAACCGATCCGGCCCAAATTCCTGCAACTCTTCCAGCGAGCTATTTACGCCATACGACGGCGTTTTCGACCAATCTAACTTTTGCAATCAATCACAAAGCATACCATACAGTCATAGCAACATATACAAGTGACCTCAAACACCAAAACATCAATATGATAGGTTAAAATGGATCAAACATAGCCAAAACCCCATGTTTTCCCTTAAGCATGTATGAACATAACTAATGATAGGATTAGCAAAACTTAACCAAATTAACCCAAACTCATATCAGAGGTCTAAAACATCATTTAAGATTTTATAAACATTTTTCCAGAATTTATTTTCGTCTAAAAACGCTAATTAGCACTAATCACCCCAAATTAGCCATAGTTAGTGCAAAAGCAAGCTAATCACTCACCTTAGCCACAAAAATACTAAGATCTGAAATAAAACTCCGATTTGATGCGGATCCCGAGGTGTTGCAGCAGCTCTAAACTCTCTTTGGTGTTGATTTGCCTTGATTTGTTGTTGCTAATCTCTTTTCTTCAAGTTTGGAGTGGTTTGGAGGTGTTTTAGAGAGTGGAGGCCATTTTTAGGGTTTCTTGAAGGTAAGTGGAGGCTAGAAAATGACAAAAAGGATGTTCTCTAAACCCTAACAGCCCTTAAATACTCCAAATCCCGAAATCACCCATTGGGCCTAGCTGTTAACTACCCAATTAAGCCCAATTAAGCTGTTTTTCATCATCTGAAACTTGTTTCAGCCATATCTCCCAAACGGTAAGTCCGTTTGGCTATTATGACCACTCTACGGAATTGTAAACCATCATTCGAAGCCAATGGAAGTGGTTTCAAATCAAAATTCTTTTCCAGTCAAAAGTTATGGACGAAACAAGATCAACTAGGGGCAAAACGGTCATTTGAAAATCGGCAAAAATCATGAACATTAAAAATAACCCCAATCATCATTCCCTAACTCTACATGACCATACGACTTCGTGTGAGAAAGAAATAAATATTCTACGATCCTCCGATGCGTAGAATGCGGGTTGTTACATTCTCCCCTCCTTAAGAAATTTCGCCCCCGAAATTCCCTAATCAAAACACACACAAAGGGTCCCGCATGCCTATCAATCATTTTCAAACAATAAAACATACAAAACAACACAACAAGCCTATCCTAGCATGCGGTTTACTAAAAAGGGAAGAAACTATCATTACCAAATCCTACCAGGCAAAGAGTTCTGGATACTTCTTCCTTATGTCCTCCTCTGCTTCCCACGTACAGTCTTTCTCATTCTCACCCCATTGAACTTTGAGTAGTTTCACCACCTTCCTTCGAAGCTGCTTCGTATCGTTCCCAACAGTACGCATAGGCTTGCGGTTCCCAACCGCCTCGGGTTCAACCTCGATATCGTCCAACTGATCTTGTGAAATAGTCCTACTAGGATCATACACATACTTCCTTAACTGGGAAACATGAAATACATTGTGAACTCCCGCCATCTTGTCAGGTAACTCTACTTTATACACCAAATTCCCAACTTGTTCGAGAACTGGGGATGGACTAACAAATCTTGGTGCTAACTTATCCTTCCAACCAACATGATGGTGTCTTGCACGGTCTTTCGTATAAAGTTTGAATTGGAACTATATCAATACTGGGCTAATAACTATTATTATCCATAACTCATCCAGATGTCACTGGTCATCCCATGACCTTCCAAAATCCAAGACACAAGCTCTCAAAAGATCCTCTAATATACGATTCACTCAAATACCATCATGACCTAGTCCTTGGTAAACCATCAATATAATCCATTAAGACTTGTTCCCATTTCCATTCGGGAATTTCTAATGGTTGTAACAAACCACTAGGCTTCTTTTGCTCAGCTTTAACTAACTGGCAATTCATGCACTTGAACATAAACTTCCCAATGCCTTTCTTTATCCTTTTCCAGTAGTAGATCTGCTCATGTCTCGATACATCTTGTTACCACTGTGATGTATAGTCAATTTCGAGTGATGATATGCTCTAAGCAGTTCATCTCTCAATCCGTCTACGTTGGGTACAACTAGTCTATCATTCTTTCGAAACCATCCTTCCCGATCAAATCCTAGCTTGATCGTTCTCTTGCCCTCGATACTCATCTCTATCATAGAGATGATCTCCAAAAGGTTAGGATCGTCCTTCTAACTGGAACCAATCCACTCAATCAAAATCGATCTAATCGTCAAACTTGCTAACATTTATGAATCTAATTCATACTTAGTTCTGAAATCATATCCTACGATATACTTCAGTTACTTCCATTCCAGAAACATAACCCCTAGACTGGTATGTCTCCTACTCAATGCAACTGTTACCATACTCAAATCCTTTGCTATGTCCACTCTGCCTCATGAAGTCATGACAACTTCACTGCACTGGCTCATAGCCTAATGTCCGTATGTACCATCATCTCTTAGGTCCCCCATCGCTAGAACCCTATAGGTGACAGTCTACTCACGAGAAGAAAAATATGAACAAACATAACAACCATAACATCCATCAAACAAGTCCTATCTATCACCTGCTAAAGCCATACATACGTCGATACCTACCTGACTGGTCTAACCAATCTCAAGAACTAATGGAAGCCCCGCCTCCAACTAACTATCGTACGTCCAACGCACGTTTATCCTCCAAGGATAATTAAACTAATGGAAGCCCAGCCTCCAATCGGACTACCGTACGTCCAACGTACGTTTATCCTTCAAGGATAACTAGATCACGTCCAACGGATCCAAGGTAACGGGCGTCCCCAGATACCCCTGCTTTTAGTCCTCCTAAAATACTTGAGTCCAACCCAAGTCTATCCATTATCTTGCTGCCCTCTCGAGTCCAACTCGAGCTGAATCCAATTCCTTGCAGCCTTCTCGAGTCTAACTTGAGTCAATCTCCCAGAGATAAACTAGACTCATCCAATGAATCTCGTACTGCACGTCCAACGTACATTCATCTTCCAAAGGTAAACTAGACCCACCTAGTGAATCTAGGTACTCTACCTACGAGCCCAAGTCCAACGTGAAACTCTCCTATGTTCGCTGAATCTCCAAGATCAACGAGCTTCCCACAATGTTCCAAACATACTTCAAATCTAATGTGAAGTATTTCCATATTCGTTATATCACCATGGCTAACGAACTCGCCCCATTTTTCTTTTACGAGTTCAAGTCTAACTTGAATCGTCCTAATCTTCGTTGCATCTTCCATGATCAATGAACACATCCTATTCTTTCAAAAAGATCATCAACATAGGGTCCTAACCAATCCATTACTCTGCATCTTTCTCGAGTCCCACTCGAGTCATCTCATAACCCTACTGAGTCTAACTCGGGGCAGTCTATACCATTGAACAGTCTTACCATGTTCCGTCTGCCCATCACTCCTCGAGTAAACCAAGATATCATCCAATGAAAAATCGCAACAACTTTTTACCTCCCACGCAAACCATCCTAATCGAACTTGACATCCCCAAGCACAAGCCCCAAAGGCCTAAACCAATATCAGACAAGCACTCAAGGAACATTTCCTCCAAATTCGGACAATCTACGTGAAATGATACTAGCAAAACAACCAAGCACTGGAGTACTCATTTGCCTCCTCGAGACAACTAGAACTTATTCCAATGATAACTTCCCAGCTTCCTAACTCCAGTTACTATCGCCATCACTAGGTAGGTACCTAATACCACCCTAAATCTTTGGAGTAGATCGACTCCCCAAAATAATGCTAAACCTAGTAAAGCCTAAACAAAGCAATTACAAACAAACATACATCCATAACTCGATAAGACCACATTACAACAAATCATACTAAGGCTAGTCGAACCACCTATTGGGTTCGTCACAACTAAAGGTCTATCGACTACCTCGGGTCTGTCAAACAGAAACATCTTAAATAGAAAGCATACCTCAGATAACAACATTCTTTCCCTTTTCCACCGCAGTTGGGGCATTCGACGAAGAAGGAACAGCATTGATAGCATATGCTTTCACAATCTGCTTCTCCCTAGGAGGTTGTGGACAGTCATTCTTGTGATGTCCCGCCTGGCCGCAATTAAAGCACTTCCTTTCCCCAGGCTTTTCTCGACAATCTCTGGCATAATGACCCTTCTTGCCACAACTAAAGCACCCGCCATCTTTCTTATTCTTCTTATTTTGACCATCCTTGGTCGGGTCTTGTTTCCTCTTGCTCTGAGAATTCATCTTGCCTTCATCGCCTGCCTGCGGTTTTGGCTCTTCTGCAGATACAACAGCAACTTCGGTCTTCAACTTAGGGTAAAGACTCTCTGATCTCAATGCTTTCCCCACAATCGACTCAAACGTCTCCTCGATGTGGTTAATAAGCTTTTTCCCCAAGTATCCATCTAAGCCAGTTATGAACTTCTCGTTCTTCTTCTCGGCAGTGTCGATGAGAGATAATCCATATTTCGATAAAGTATCGAACTCAGCAGTATACTCCGAGACTATCCTACCATTCTGCTTAAGCTCCAAGAACTTTCTGAACAATTCCGATTTATGAGCAGCTGGAATAAACTTATCGCAAAAGCGAGTCTTAAACTGATCCCATGTAATCTGATCCTCAGGGGTAGCTGCCTTAATAGCATTCCACCAATTCATAGCTCGTCCTTGCAGTTGACGCGATGCTAGCTTCCTCTTTATTGCATCCTCGATTCCCAGATCTTCGACGATGCGCTCGCAACTATCTAGCCAATCTTGAACTTCTGTAGCCGACTCCATCCCATGGAATGGCTTCCCACCAAGACTAGTATAATCCTTGTTTAGCTTGGCGAAATCGGCCCTAGGCGCCTGCACCGCTGCACCACCACCGTTAACAACGTTAGGAGCTGCTCTCTGAACATCCCTAAGCATCCCCCTCATGAGGTCAGTGAACATAGTCCTCATCTCAGCAGCATTCCCATTATTGGCTCCTCTACCAGTACCCCTCACGTATCGGCTCATCGTTCAATCTGTACATAGAAAACGATTAACCATCTCCATAGTAGTGTTAGTGCAGTGCGACTTCATCCTTAGCTATACTAATACTATATATATATAGCTTTGAAAACCAGTTTTGAAAATCAAAATATCACAAATACGCGCTCTTATATACGTACTATCTCTCCCTAGTGTCTTTCCTTAGGTGAACTACGCAACCTAGAGCTCTGATACCAAATGTGACAACCCGCCCCGCACCAACTGACATTTACTCCAATTGTGCGCCGTACACATGTCCAGTTAGCACGGGACGGTCGTCAGAAGAAAAGAAAGAAGAGAATGAACTAACAAAGAACCTATAGAATGTCTCACAGCGCGTGGAACAAAATATAATAATAACATACTTGACATAAAACAGGCGAGACAGTACATAAGCTGAAAACTAAACCATCATAGCAGCGGAAATCCAAAGATACAGCTTACGATCCAACAACACTATTACACTTCAAAATACTGTCTCTAAAGCAAAAGAAAGAAAAGGTGCGCTACTAATGCCCAAAGTAGCGACCATCAACAACACAGGGAGATATATGTATAAATAGTACGTGTAAGCCTCCTGCTCGTCTCCGGCATCTACTCGTGCATATCCACCTGACCTGTCTCTAGTCTGCTCGTGTGAGCACCCAGAGTAATAAGAAGAGACATAAAACTCTGGGTCAGACAAAAGTTTGGTATGAGTGATAAGCAACTAAACAGAACAATAACAGGTATAATCCAATCATACCTGAACCTGAACCTGCAACCAAAGAGTTAGCACTACATACTGTACAATACTCTAAGGTGCCACTAACATATGGTGTAAGAAATACGGGGGTGGGGGTGTGCATGTCATAGTGATGTCAAACAATCAAGCATAGCAACCATCCTCACGTCTCTCACTCAATGCGTGAAGCATACGATATCCACTACCTTGGTTACCTAATCCTTTGGGCCATGACGGAATCCAATCCCGTACTACTATCACTACAAGCCCACTATCCATCTCTCAGTGGTGAACCAAAGTTATGAATACCGATAACCCCTTTGCACACGTCCCGCAGCAAAATCCAATCACGAAGTGAACTCATTGATTCCCGTCTGGATCCTGAGCTCAAACTTCCATTTGGACTACCTTTGCATCTCGGGTTATTGGTCTTCTCCGGATCGGTCTTCATTTGGTACTTGGCTCCAAGCTTCCATTCATGTCCATACTTCAGTTCAGATTTGCACGGTTCGTCATCTTCCCTCACGGTCGAGTTGTGCGGATCGTGGTTCTTCCTCACGGTACAAGTGTGCGGATCGCGCCATTTCCTCACGGTCGCGGTGCGCGGATCGCTGTGCTTCCTCACGGTCCGAGTGTGTGGTTCGTGACGCCTCCTTGCGGTCCGAGTGTGTGGTTCGTGGCGCTTCCTCCCGGTCCGAGTGGGTGGTTCGTGGCGCTTCCTCGCGGTCCGAGTGTGTGGTTCGTGGTCATACCCCACGGTCCTAGTGGGTGGTTCGTGGCGCTTCCTCGCAGTCCGAGTGGGTGGTTCGTGGTCATACCCCACGGTCCGAGTGGGTGGTTCGTGGCGCTTCCTCGCGGTCCGAGTGGGTGGGGGCGAACCGATCCGGCCCAAATTCCTGCAACTCTTCCAGCGAGCTATTTACGCCATACCACGGCGTTTTCGACCAATCTAACTTTTGCAATCAATCACAAAGCATACCATACAGTCATAGCAACATATACAAGTGACCTCAAACACCAAAACATCAATATGATAGGTTAAAATGGATCAAACATAGCCAAAACCCCATGTTTTCCCTTAAGCATGTATGAACATAACTAATGATAGGATTAGCAAAACTTAACCAAATTAACCCAAACTCATATCAGAGGTCTAAAACATCATTTAAGATTTTATAAACATTTTTCCAGAATTTATTTTCGTCTAAAAACGCTAATTAGCACTAATCACCCCAAATTAGCCATAGTTAGTGCAAAAGCAAGCTAATCACTCACCTTAGCCACAAAAATACTAAGATCTGAAATAAAACTCCGATTTGATGCGGATCCCGAGGTGTTGCAGCAGCTCTAAACTCTCTTTGGTGTTGATTTGCCTTGATTTGTTGTTGCTAATCTCTTTTCTTCAAGTTTGGAGTGGTTTGGAGGTGTTTTAGAGAGCGGAGGCCATTTTTAGGGTTTCTTGAAGGTAAGTGGAGGCTAGAAAATGACAAAAAGGATGTTCTCTAAACCCTAACAGCCCTTAAATACTCCAAATCCCGAAATCACCCATTGGGCCTAGCTGTTAACTACCCAATTAAGCCCAATTAAGCTGTTTTTCATCATCCGAAACTTGTTTCAGCCATATCTCCCAAACGGTAAGCCCGTTTGGCTATTATGACCACTCTATGGAATTGTAAACCATCATTCGAAGCCAATGGAAGTGGTTTTAGATCAAAATTCTTTTCCAGTCAAAAGTTATGGACGAAACAAGATCAACTAGGGATAAAACGGTCATTTAAAAATCGGCAAAAATCATGAACATTAAAAATAACCCCAATCGTCATTCCCCAACTCTACATGACCATACGACTTCGTGTGAGAAAGAAATAAATATTCTACGATCCTCCGATGCGTAGAATGCGGGTTGTTACAGATATTTTGAAAATATTATCATTTTAATATTATAATGATATGGAATATTCAATTTTGATTTAAAATTGAAATGGAAGTTGGAATTGTTTTAAAATGAATTTACAAACGATTTATAAAATATGTTTTAAAAGAAAATCGACGAAATATATTATATATATTTAAATGGTTTGAATAGAACGTGCCGCGTAGGGATCGTTTGCGAATTTCGACCATTGACTTTGAATTGACGTAACGGGAGATCCGACCGTCGGATTCTCCTAAAATCAGAACCGTTGGGTTCGAATTGAAATGAGCTTTCGAATTATAATAAGAGATTTAATGGAATTTTTCAACGTAAAGTTTTCCAATTTAATATATTAAAATGGAAATGAGTGGAATTCGATTTATTAATAATCTAGATGAGCTTCTGTAAAGGAAGACCGTTAATATTTATGGAATTTAGAAGGCTTTGTCGTTATTCCATTTATAATATTAGTCTGATACATAAATTTATATCAATTATATGCTGATCTTATTTCTGTGAAAATTTCATTTTGATGGAAGATGATTTTGGGTTATCGTGAACTGTGTTTTAAATAACATTTGTTCTTTAACCCAAGTAAAGGCACGATTAATTTCCTAAAGTTGAAAAATCATTAAGCAATGATTTTTGAGATTAAACTAAGTTTGAGTTTTAATGAATCTTTAATTAAATTGGAATGTGAATGAGGTAATTAAATTTATCGAACTCAAGAAATGACGAGAATGGAGTACCACCAGTTTTACTCTGTGCGATAGTTAAATCTTTAATTTGATTTGAAACGTGAAATGGTAATTAATTTTACCGATAACACAATAGGTGTTAGATATGGAGTACTTCCAGTTTTGCTCCATGGGATGAATAGGTTGGGATTGGAAGAATAAAATAAATGATTACTTCGGTAAGGCTCGATAATCCTGACTAGTTTGATAAACCTTAATTTGGTTTAAGGTTGGTAAAAGATAATACAAAATCTTTTACAATGGTTTTCAAAGAAAGATTTAAAAAGAGGTTTAAATGGATTGAATCTTTGATAAGATTTATGGGAATGATTCCCAATGTAATGAATATTTGAGTAAAAGAGTATTCTAGATTGGAATGAGGCGTATGATGTATTATTATAGCATTTGATTATAATATACGCGAGTTATTCAGAAAGACCAGGTTTAACCCATTCTGCATAACTGATACGACGACTAAAAGTTGAATATTTGAAGACGTTGGTTGAAGACTGGAGATCTTCACATTGTTGGGATAATTACTGATGTCTTGATTAGGCTGTACACCCAAGACGAGGTAATAAGTGGTGATCATCTAGACGTACTTGGAAATCGACCGGATATGTGAGGGCCTCTCTCCTGTATTGGACATATGGGACGAGGAATAAGGTGCTTCCGGTTCCGTTCAGACCCAGAATGGACTTGCAAATGGATTGTATATCTGACATTGTATTTCGTGTTGTATTCGTTGATCTCTGCTAAATATATATATGTTTGGTGGCGGAGATTTATTCTCTTGCTTAACAACCTTCTCTGAGACGTACGAGCTTAGAGGTTATATATTGGTGGTTATATACTGGTGGAAATCAATGGTATGATATGGATTGACAATGTGGCATGCTGAGATGCATGGATCAAAGCTTTTGTTGAAAAGCAGAGCTTTGTGGATGATGATCGAAGTACGGCTTTAAATAGAATAGCTTCGTTTTGTAGCATTAACTCGCGAGCTTCACATCCCAGTATGAACCAAAAATAGGATGAAGACAGTAGGGAGGACATGCGTTTCTTTCTAGCTAGGAGTGATGTCATGGTATGGAGCTCAAACATTTTACTTATGTGGATGTTGGATAGCGAGGTACCTCGGATATGGCCGACTAAAATGCCTTTGATTGGCCGACATACTGACTAGAGATAGGTCCTATAGCACTGGGAAACGTATTGTTCAGGAATTGCCAATCCACAAAAGTAAGAGTGGACCGGCCCTCCATGATCCAAGGGACACATGTTATGAAAACCTGGGACATATGCTTGAGTGTCCCGAAGTCCGATGAGGAAGATCCCTTGCCTTGGTTCATAGATGGAATCCAAACTTCAATACCAGATTTAACGGTTTTAGTTGTAAACCTGTATGGCGATATAATAGGATCGGGAACTATGTCGTTTATGATTGATACATTTATATTCAAAATTGGTTCCTGTACTACGCAGAATAATAATAAAAGAGAATTCGTGTATCAAGCATATTTGGCCATTATAAGGTAAAACTCTATCATCTGGTTTGTTTTTGCATTGTGTGATGGGAACTGAGTCTTATAATGGCTTCACTATTCCTTTTAGCATTGCACTGTTTGTTTTATGGTTTTCTTGGGAGAAAACCCGTTCCGTGTCATACGGCGTGGTCCCTTAATTTACCCAACATCAAAATAAATTTAATAACTATTAAGTTCTCACACCAGTCCCATGACTGACTCAGATTTTATTATTTCCACCTAAACTTTGGGTGCCCATGTTTTCCACACGGAAAGCTAGTAGTTTTGGTTTTCGCAAATATCTCTTTCACATGATCCTGGATTACGGCTGAGGCTATATTCGGAAAGCTTTGTATCCATGTATTTCTTCCAGCTGTGGTAGTTGATGTTTTCCGCTACACATTATGTTTATGTATTTAAATGTAATTTATTAATCTCTGATATTATTTTCAGTTGTATATTATTTATTTGTACTCTGATATCTTGTACTTTGATGTAAATTGTTGTAATAACAATGAATGTTCTCCTGTTTGTGTTCTGATGAGTCGTGTTCTCAAAGCAATCCGTCTTCTTGTTTGGTTCACGCCGACCAGGAGGTGCGGGTCGTTTCATTTTGGTATCAGAGCTTTGATTTACAAAGCTTGAGAACATGACACATCAGAACCGAACGAAAGAATTCATCAGAGATAGGATTAGTAATATCTTATAAGAATGACTCGTTAGAGATAGGGTTAGTAATACCCTAGAATGAGTTTGAAGAGTGTTATTTATTAAAAAACAAATTTAGTTTTGAGAATATACCTTATTACAAAGATTTAAATATTTTATTTGATTTTGAATTTGGAGTATCGAGTATAAGAAGAATTTGCATATACGCATCATGAACGTATTCCTAAAGTCCAAAATATATTGGGTAGATATAGAATCAAACTCTAGTCGCCCAGGGATGGTTCTGATGATTGAGCCTCATCGTTAGTATTCATTTTTGAGTTTTGAAAGCGGGATATCTATATGATTCCAATTGACTGGTGTGAGAACCAAAACTTAGTTAGGGTTTATTGTTTGTGATTTGGCATTGAAAATATGATTTTAAATACATAAAAGTTATATATTTGAAAAGCTAATTAACCAATTGATTGCGGGTTGTGATGTGTGATTATTAATTTAATTAATAAAATATTGGAATGATGAAACCAATATGAAAATGAAAGGTAAATTAAATCATGTAGAATTGAATGGAAAATTAGTTCGAATTAGACACATATACATATATCTGTTGGGCAGGTTATAGGCTTACAACTGAGTGAAGAAATTAATTTACGTGTCCGACAAACAGGTGCACCTTATTTAGTTGGTTGCGCAATTTTATTATTATTAAACTATTGTTAATGATTTGGATGTGCCATGATGGTTGCTATGTGTGAAATTGAACATACGTCATAGGATAGTGACAATAATTATGGATCACACCGCATAGCATATTATTGAAGACAGCATAGCATATTCCATATAAGCATTTGGCGCTTATATGACGAGGTTTGGATTACCATATGAGCAAGATGCTTGTATGACGAGGACTGAACTACAGGTTGAACTGAGGACTGATTATGGACTTAATAACTTATAACGGAAAATTGCAGGATTTAATAACAAACCCTACACAGGTCTTGAGATGACAAAAATACACATGTTACGTCTCTCTTGTTTTAGTAACGACACGTGGGCATGGGGGAGAAGGGTATGTAAATCATAATGGGTGTGCACAATTGATTTGTATGCGATATATTGATTTATTAGGTGCCCAATACGGCCTAATAAATTTGTTCAGATCAACCCGTACAAACGAGGTTATAAGCAAAAATTTCAGAAATTTGAGGTGTTAGCCAAATTTCAGAGAAATTTAGAAGTTCTTAGAAACTGAAAAGTTGGAGAACTCGAGCCAGAATGAAAGTTGAGTTGGTTAGTTAAACAACTTTCAGCTCCGTTCCTATTTTGAGGACGAAAAAGTGTTAAGTGCGGGAGATTGTAACAACCCATAGTTTCAGAACCAAATTAAAAATTATTTTTAATTGATTTTAATGGGAATTAAAAAAAATTAACGATTTATTTTGAGAATTAACGATTTAAAATTTATTTAAATCGAAGTCAGAAAGTATAAATTCAAAATTTAATTAAAACGAACTCGAGACGGCGCTGTAGTTTGAAATTTTAGTTTTAAACTTTAATTGAGTATACATAATTCATTATAAATAAGAACCCGATGAAACAAGAAACGTTAGTATCTATTTAATAGTATCTTTCTAATGAATGCGAAAAATTAAGTTTTCGCATTATAAATTGCAAGTTATGTCTAAATTAAATTTAGAATAGTCGCTATGGAATTTATATAAATTTTAATATTATATATAGCCCTTAAAAATAGCCATTTTGCATACGACCTTCATTTTTTAATTTTTTTGGATCCGGAACATCAAATTATTGTCAGGTTTAAAATTTCAAGTCAATTGGAATTAATATGTGAATGTGGTGAATTTAAACGCGTATTGAGTTCCAGTTTTAATTAAATAAGTTGGAATAAAGGCCATTTTTCAAACGGCCTCCAAATACGACGAAATTAATTTTGTTAGGACCGTATTTGCAAAACATAGCCATATTTTAAATTTCTTAATTTTTGGAGTTAGTATGTGGTTGTGGTAAATTAAAATGTACGTTGAAATTCAATATTGAACGATATATTAATTTATATTTTAATTTTGATGAAAACTGATCAAAATAGTCGAATTGGCTTACGAAACAAATCCCATTATGTCCGGAATTGGGGTATTTAGTTAGAAGCGACAGTCATTGGGTTTGATTTGATTTGGAGTTCGGATCGATAAACAAGTATTATTGAAATTAAATAATAATATAACTTAATATATATATATACATATATCCATTCATTGGAAAAAGATTCCGAGCATTTCTCCTATCGTGGTCAAACACGTTCAGCACTGCTCCTTCCCTTTCAACGAATGAAATGCTACGATCCTTCCTCTCAATTTTCACGAAATTCGAGCCTCGAATGAAGAAACTTCCTGCTACAACTATGTTTTGCATGGTGAGATATAGCCGACCAACGGTTACGATCGTCGTTGAAGATCCACGGTGGCCGGAATTGGGTGTCAAATGTTGCGGTTTTGGAGCTTTTGTGTGGGGCCATGACTGGTGCGAGCTGCACCGTGCTCGTGGAGGTGAGAGAGGGGAGGATGACCTCCGACGTGGCGCATTGATCGGCGCTTTTCTATGGAATAGAAAAGCGCGAATTTTTAAATAAATACTACAAGCGCACAGATCGTGTAATATGCAGGTCGAACACGGGGAGGAGTTTTAAATTTTATTATTTATATATTTCTTGGGTGATTTAGACAATATTTGGAGATGAGATTTGAAATAAGGCTATTGAATTTATTATGGCTCCGAATCTAATCAAATCAATACTAAATTCAACAACTGAAACAAAAAGAACAAATTACTAGGAAAGATAAAACAGCAAACAAAAATAACAAAAAATTAAAATTAGGATTGCTGTAACAACCCAGAAAATCAGAACCAATTTAAAATTTTTATTTTGGCTATTTCAATGGATTTTGGATATTTAAAATGTTTATTTTAAATAATAACGACTAAAAATTTATTTAAATCAAAGTTATAACGTATAAATTTATTTTAATTATAAAATGAGCCTGAAATGGCGTGGTAGTTTGATAATTCAATTTCTAATTTCAAATAAATATACAGAATTCAATATAAGTTAGAATTGGACGAAACAAGAAATATTTGAATCTGATTAACAGTATCTTTCTAACGGATGTGAGAAACTGAGATTTCGTTTTATAAGTTGTAAGTTATGGCTAAATTAAAATTCAGAAAGTCGTTGTAGAATTTATATATATTTTGTATAATATAAAGCCCTTAAAAATGCCATTTTGCAAATGACCTCCGTTGTCGACGAAACCACTTTTGTTGGATCCGGAATGTCAAATTATGGCTAGATTCCAATTTTCATAATTTTTGGAATCAATATGTGAGCGTGGCAAAGGAAAACGTGTTTTAACAGTTTCAGTCAATTTGGATCGACCAGAAAATGGCCATTTATAAAACGGTCTCCAAATTTGACAAAATTAGTTTTGTCAGGACCGTATCATCAAAACAAAGCCCGATATAAATTTTTTGGAATTTTTGGAGTCAGTACGTGGCCCCGGTAAATTGAAATGTACGTTTAAATTAAATATATAAGGATTTATATTTTAATTTCAGTGAAAACTGATCGCAATAGTCGAATTGGCTTACCGGACATATCTCATTGTGTCCAGAATGGGGGTATTTGGCTAGGGGCGACAGTCGGTGGGTTCGATTTGGGGTTCGAATGAAAAAGTAACTTTTATGGAATTTAAAAATTAAATAATATATATTGTTTATTAGAAGTCAACCCTCTTCATTTACTATCCCCCCTCTCCAACTCAGATCACGAACGAGAAAAAAAAAAGAACCGACGGAAACCGCTCAGCCCCTCCCTCTCCCCTACCGCGCCACCGGCACACCGCGCCTCCGGAGCCCCCTCTGGCCATCTCCTCCTCTCTCTACTCTCTCCCTTTTCCTTCTATGTGAAACCCTAACCCCCAAATTAGCCCAAACCCGCCACTGTGAGCCCCTCCAGCGCACCACCGCCTGCACCACCCACGGCGCCACCCCTCAGGCCACCATCCCCACCTCCCAATCGACGTGTGAGTTATCATTTTCATTTTATTTATTTATGTAAGATAAAAATCTAATTTTTATGTATGTAATGTTAGGATAAAAATCTATTTTTTATATGTAATGTTAGGATAAAAATCTATTTTTTTTTATGTAATGTTAAGATAAAAAATCTAATTTTTATGTATGTAATGTTAAGATGAAAATCTAATTTTTATGTATGTAATGTCAAGATAAAAATTCAGTTTTTATATATATAATAGCAAAGAAAAAATGTGATTTTTGTATGGATGGTATGAAAATGAAAATAGGATTTTTATTTAGATAACTTCGCATTAAAAATGTGATCTTTTATTTGAATGACTTTGCAATAAAAATGTGATTCTTGTTTAAATGGCTTTGGATTAAAAATACGATTTTTATTATATGAAAGGCGAGATAAAAACTGGATTTTTATTGTATGAAGAGCATTATAAAAATATGATCTTTTATATATATAACATATAAAGATTTGATTTTTATTTATATATATAACATATAAAGATTTGATTTTTATTTATATGAATAACATGTAAAGTTGTGATTTTTATATACATAATGTTCGAATAAAGAAGTGATTTTTATATATGTAACAACAATATAAAAATATAATTTTTATATATGAAGTAGTGGCATAAAAAATGAGATTTTTAATATATGTATAGCGATGTAAAAATGTGATTTTTAATATAAATTGCATTGAAACAGATTGCGTTAGAATCAGAGCAGCGAATCTGAGTGACAATAAGGACTGGTGGAGTGGATCTCAAAGGTGAGAACTTCTCATTTTAATTTTATTATCTAGTTAAATATATACTAGGTTGCAAACGGGGCTTTGTAGCTCCTGACACCGTCGTCCACAGACCATGGACGACTTGTTTGATTGTATTGTGTTGTGGAAATTAATTGTGATTGTGATGTGTAATGGAAAATACTCATGTGTTGAAATAAAGATTCTATAGTTAAAAATATAATTTTTAACGTGTATATGAATAAAATGAATATTCATTTACAAATCAGACGATTTGTTTATGTACACCCATTTATCTGATATTGATTGGGACGATAAATTTTACATTTCGCCCAATGGCACAAATAAAAATCTGTGTTTGTTGATTGAAACCCCACACGGGTATTGGGATGATATTTGATGTACACTAATCTCAATTGTTTAGTTATATGTCGATCAAATGGTTGACAGACTGTTGTAAGCGTTAATTATTTATATTTAATGCTTATGCAGTTGTGTAATACACTCCTAATGATGGTTGATTATATATCATTATTATTATATACATGTGTTGTACGGAATCCATATAAATAACATTATATGGTAATTGATTGGGTCTCATTCCAATTTGGAAAATAAAGAATATTTTAAAATAATATTCAGAAAAAGAATAAAATATTCATGTGTTGAATAAAATATATTCATGTGTTGAATAAAATATATTCATATGTTGAATAAAGTATTCATGTGTTGAATAAAATATTTAAATAATAAAAATATCATTTTTATTGAACGTATAAACCATTAAAATTGTTCATGTGTTGAATAAAATATTCATGTGTTGAATAAAATAAAATAATGAATATTTTAAAATAATATTCAGTAAAAGATCAAAATATGATTTTGATGTCCGATTTTGGATGGACACGACAATATTGAAATATATGAAGCCGTGTTGATTAGATCTGCGCCATTTTGACGCGAACGATGTTTACATCGATTATATTCATTTTTATAATGAATATCGAAAAGGAAGTGATTTCAGAATCTAATGTTTTGAAAATATCATCATTTATATATTATTGATATGGAATATTCAATTTTGATTTAAAATTGAATATGAAGTTGAAATCGTTTTTAAAACGAATTTAAAACGATTTATAAAATACGTTTTAAATAGAAATCAATGAAATATATATAATATATATATTATATGGTCTGAATAGAGCGCGCCGCGTCGTGACCATTCGCGAATTTCGACCATTGACTTCGAATTGACGTTATGGGAGGTCAAACCGTCGGATTCTCCTAAAACCGGGACCGTTGGGTTCGTATCGAAAAGAGCTTTCCAAAGAATATGATAGATTTGAAATCTAACGGTTGGATATGGAATTATGTCCAAATCAAATTTGGAAAAGGTCGCTGTAAGTGCAGTTCGATGACCGTTTATGGAAATCGACTGTACGGGCCTTGATAAAATTATTAAAAATATTAATAATTTGGGTAAAATCATAATAAATGATTTGGAAAGAATTTGGATGAAAAAATCCATATTTGGAAAGATAAAAATATATTTTTATCGAAATGAACTAGTTATTAACTAGAATTATAATCCAATTATTTTTAAATAAATAAATTGGATTGAGAATGAGTTTTAAAATAACCAGAATTTCCAATATACGAATTGGAATGGATTTGAATCGAAATTCTCTTTGGAATATTTCGATATTGGATTCCGTGATTATACGGATATCATTATGGAAATTTGGAAGATATATATATCGTTATTTCCAATACGATATTAGTTGGTTTAAGAATTTGATATTGAATATAAGCCGATATAATTTGTATTCAGAGCCTTGTATTTAATATCGAATTGGATTTTGGGTTTGTCGTGAACGGTGTCTTCATTAACACTGTTCTTAAACCTAGTTGTGAAAAGAATAAATCTTTTAATTAAGATTTAAAGAAAAATTTCCAATTAATTAACATTTAATTGGAATTGAAAATGGAATGTGAATTGGGTTTATTGTTGTGATGACCCAAACTTCCCCATAAAGGAAAGCCCGGATTGCTTTGAGAACAACACACATTAGAACACAAACAAAAGAACATTTTATTGTTGTTACAACAATTACATCAGAGTACAAGAATATTCCAGAGTATGAATGAATAATATACATTGGAAATACAATATCAGAGTTTAAATTACATTTAAATAGCAGCGGAAAAATAATACAAAATACAACTAGAAGAAATACACGGATACAGAGCTTTCCGAATATCGCTTCAGCTATAGACCAGGATCCTGTGAATATAATATCTGCAAAACCAAAACTACTAGCTACCCGTGTGGAAAATATGGGCACCCAGAGTTTAGGTTAAAACAATAAACTCCAGGTCAGTCAGGGGACTGGTATGAGAACTCAAAAACAGTTATTAATTTAATTTTTAAGTTAGGTAAATCAAGGGACCACGCCGTTTATGCGGAACGGGTTTCCTCCCAAGAATACCAGTGCATAAAACATCGAAATGCTTTTTAGAAAAATGAAACCGTTATGAGGCTCAATCCCTTGCAACGTACGCCAAAGGATAGAGTTTTACCTTATAAGGGTCAAAAATGCTTAATACGCGAAATTCATCTTATATACCATGAGTGCACAGTGTAGAAAACAATTTCAAATATAAAAGTATCAAAATTAGGTGGCATAATATGTTATGTAAGCGGCATAATATATTATGTCACCATATTATTATGCAACTAAAAACCGTAAGCTTGTATTGGAAAATTGGATTTCCAGCATGATGGTTTCTGGTTCGAAAGATCATTCGCGTCATGTATCTCCACGGCTTACGTCTCGGCAAGAGAAAACACCGTAATACATTCTAACTGCACTAGATAAGCAGCGATCTGCTCTACCCCATGGGCTTCAGCTGAAACCCACGTCAGAGTGGAGCGACCACCCTGGCTCCTTCGGCTGACCCAATCCATTATATAAAGTATATTGGTCAGTCCAACCAATCAAACAAATCGTTCGCCATCATACCGTGGTGTGTGAGGCTCGCGAGCTAATGCTATACACAAAGCTATGCTTTGGTATTCAATCCACAAGGCCCTGCTTTTCAACAAAAGCCTTGATCATATCTTAGCATGCTATATTGTCAGACCATATGATATCATCGATCATCTATCAATATATAACAGGGTGTTAAGTGAAGAATAATTCTCCATCACCAAACAGCTATACGTTAAACAGAGATCAACGAATACAATATAAAGGAATACAATGTCAGACACACAATCCATTACAAGTCCGTTCTGGGTCCGAACGAAACCATATCCGGTAGATCTCCAAGTGCGTTTGGATGATCACCAATTATTCCATCGTCTTGGGTGTACGTCCCAATCAAGATATCAATAATCATCCATCCAACTTGGACATTTCCCGGTCTTCAATCTCCATTTTTATCGTCGCTCTTTAATCGACGTATGGATTATTCAAAATGGGTTAAACCCGGTCTTTCCGAATAATTCACATAATTTAAAATCATGTGCTAAAGAGAAACACGACCAACGCCTCATTCCAATCAAGAACATTCTTTTAATTAAATGATCTTAACCTTTTCTTAACTTAAACTACATTAAGTCTTATCCAACTAGTCAGGGTTAACACCTTATCGAAGTAATCATTTATTTCATTATCCCAATTCCAACCTATTTATCCCATGGAGTAAAACTGGTGGTACTCCATATCTAAACCCAATGTGTTATGGTAAATTTAATTACCGTTTTATCGTTTGAATCTAATTAAGGATTCAACTATCACATGGAGTAAAACTGGTGGTACTCCATTCTTGATTTCTTCTTAAATTCGGTAAATTTAATTACCTTATTCCCATTTCAATCTAATTAAAGATTTATTAAAACTTTATTTAGTTTTAGTCTTCTAAAATCATTATTTAATGATTATTCATTTTTCAAGAATTTAATCTTGTCTTTAACTAGGTTAAAGAACAAATGTCACTGAAAACATCGTTCACGATAAACCCAAGAATCCTATTTCATTTAATTCCAATTTTATATATTAAATTAGAAAACTTCTCTTTCGAAAATTTCATTAAATCTTATTTAAAGATTAATAAATTCCAAATCCAAATTTTCATAGTTAATTGGGTTTTAAGAACTAATGTCTTTTAAAAACATTATTCGCAATCAATCCAAAAATCAATTTCCAATTTATTCTCAGTTATGTTTATAAATTGAAAATCCCCATTTAAATCTTAAATTAAAGATTTATTCTTTCCTTGACTAGGTTCAAGAACAGTCTTATTTAAGGCACCATTCACGACAAACCCAAAATCTAATTTGATATTAATATAAGGCTTTGAATAGAATTATATCGACTTATATTCAATATCAAATTCTAAAACCAACGGGTATCATATCAGAAATAATGACATTAAATATCTTCCAAATTCCCAAAATAATATCTGTATAATCACGGAATTTAATATTGAAATAATCCGTAGATAATTTCCATTCATATTCATTCCAATATATTTATTATAAAATGGATAAAATAAATCGATAAACACGTTCGGGTTAAAATGGCGTTGCTATTTAAAACATATTAAATAGCCCAATTCGTTATCTTATTCATTTATACTTTATACTGAGCCATACCTCCCACATTAAGCCCGCGACTTGTGGATGCTGGATATGCCGGTTGGTTCCGGGCAGACTTATCCCACAAGTTGGGCTTAATCTCGTGTCATGGCCTGTTTCGTATTTGCGCACTTGGACCCCTTACATTAGGTTCAATATTTGTGGCTGCTAGATATGCCGGACAGGTCCGGGCAGACTTATACCACAAATGTAACCTAACCTCGTGTCCAAGTACAATTATAATTTCTAATTATACTTAATTTACTGAAAATATCATTTTAAAATATTCCTTATATCAAAATATCTTAATTTTGAAATACCCTTTATTTTAAAATATACTTTATATTTAAACATTTTCCATATTAAAAATGGTCTTTATTTTACATTGTCATTTCTTTTATAAAATCTTCTGTTTTCAAATATTCAAACTTACTTTTCGATTTTTAATAAAAATTGAACTTTCCATATTATTATAATAATATAATAATAACCTTTTCAAAGCGTTTTATCTTGAAATCAAATCTTCTTATTTCAACACATTGACAATAAGGTGTGATCTTTTTAAATCTAATCCTTTATTGTAACTTTTTAACAATAAAAGTATAATCTCTTCAATTCAAACTTTTGATTGTAACTTTTTGACAATAAAAAAATAATCTTTTAATTTAAAACATCGAAACCATAAATTAATTCTTTTAACGGAACATTGAATTAAAATATTCTTTCAAACATCGCATTAGTTCCATAATACTGATAAAACATTCAACAACAGCCAGAGTGCATTTTGAACTATTCACAAGGGCGATGTGTAGTCAAGATATCAACCCAAGACCCGTGTGGGGTTTCAACCAACACAAATTCAAATAATATATTATTAATTGTGCTTTTGGACGATGTGTGAAAATTTATCATCCAATCAACAATAACAAGTCAGGAAACTTGTTAATGGCAGTGTAAACATATATCTAAATATCATAAATGACATAACATTATTTAACATGTTCACATATTTCAAATTTCCAAACAATTCACAACAGTCATCCAAATCAACATTTATCCAACAAACAACAATTCCAACACAGATAATTAATTTAAATTTAATTATAAAATAAATAACTATTCAGAAATTTGAGTGAGATAAAAGTTCTCACCTTTGGTTTCCACTCCGTCAGCGTTTAGCGGATGATGGTTGGATTCCGTTTTGCTTCTAGTCAATTTCATCGCATTCTGTTTCACGCGGTCTATATTAGAAATCACATTTTTAATACAGTGAAAAATAATGTTATTTTTCTTCTTTTCTTTTCCAAACAAAGTATATTTTTATTTTCAAACAAAGATATGTTTAATTCAAAACCATGATATGTTTAATTTCAAAACATGATATGTTTATTTCATAACAATGATTTGTATATTTCAAAACAAGATATGTTTAATTCAAAACCATGTTATTTTATTTTCAACAACATTGTTTTTTTTTATAAACTTTGTCAATTTTATTTGATAAAACTTTGATCCTTTTATTTGATAAAACAATGATCCTTTTATAAAACAATGGTATGTTTTCTTTTTAAAATCATATGCTAGTTTTATTGCAACAATAATGCTATTTTAATTTAAAACAATGCTCCATTTTATAAGGACAACGCTAATTTCTTTTTATAAAAACAATGATGTTTTCTTTTTATAGAACAAAGTTAATTTCCTTACAAAACAAATGTTTATTTCTTTACAAAACCAATATTCATTTTATTAAAAAACCAATGTTCATTTTGTTTAAAAACAATTCTATTTTCATTAAAAAAACAATGTTATAATATGATGAAAAACACTTCTATTTTCATGATGAAAACAATGTTAATTTATATTTATAAAACCATGTTAATTTGATTTGTAAAACAATGTTAATTTGATTTGTAAAACAATGTTATTCTATTTTTTTATTATAAATACTCTAATTACACAATTAAAACAATGATGAAGTTAATTACAACAATGACCACCGTTAATTTTCAGATCTAAGGCCGTCCCTTTCTTCCTCCTACAGGCATCGTTCACGCCATAACTAGAACCCAAAGCCACCCTCGTGCATTGCCAACCTCCCCTCCATCAACCCACTTTGACGCCGATCCATCAGCACCCCTCCGACCGCCAACACATGAGCCGCCCTCACCCAGATCCTCTCGAAACTCGGTCCATCACATAGCACAAAAATCCCATGCGAAACCGCCAACTTTAAGGCCAGAGAACACACGAAGCACGGCATTGGAGATGATCATATCCGTATGATTTTGATGGGCTTGAAAAGAGCTTCAGTTTTTGTTTTGATTGGTGATCCAATTCATTGGATATTGAAAGAGATTAAGAGATGAAGTTTGGACATTTTCAGCCGTATAAAACAAAGGAGGCGGCGCTGAACAAATGGGAGTAGGGTTATGTTAGGGTAGAGGTATTTATATAATAAATATCTTATTATTTTTAATTTTATTTTAGTTTAAAAATTAGGGTTTAATGCCACGTACTCCAAATCAAATCCAACGAGTGTCGCCCCTAACCAATAACCCCCATCCCGGACACAATGGGATATGTCCCGTAAGCTGATTCGCCTTTTTCGATCAGTTTTTATTTAATTTAAAATATAAATCAATTTATATTTAGTTTTAAACATACACTTTAATTTACCGGGGCCACATACTGACTCTAAAAATTAAAGAAAAATTATATCTAGTTAGTTTTTGACGATACGGTCCTAACAAGACTAATTTCGTCGAATTCCGAGACCATTTGGAAAAATGGCCATTTTTAAGGCGTATATATATTTAAAAATATATATGTAAATAAATAAATTCCGAATCTCGAAATATATCGGTGTTTATACTTTTTCAATGTAGAAACATCATTTTGAACTCCATGGAAGTTGTTTCGAGTCCTAATTCATTCGTATGTAAAAAGTAGCGTTTTGGGGTCTTATATATTATATATATAAATTCCATAGCATTTTTCTGAGACTTTGAATTTGCCATAACTTACAAAATATAAACTGAAATCTTAATTTCTAAAATTCATTAGAAAGATATCGTCAATACGATCCTAACGTGTCCAGTTTTATCCAATTCGGACTTAATATCAATTTTATATAATTTTTCAAAGTTTAAAATCGAAAACTGAAATTACCGCGCCATTTCAGGCTCGTTATATAATTAATATAAATTATTCATTCTAACTTCGATTTAAAATAAGTTTTTCGTCGTTATAATTTAAAATAAATTATTTTAAATATACTAAATCCAATAAATTAACAAAAATAAAAAAATTTAAATTAGTCCTGATTTTCCGGGTCGTTACAATCGTGAACGGTGTTTCAAGTAACACTTGTTCTTTAACCCGATTAACAGTGAAAATGAGATTTGGAATTTATAATTCTTTATTAAGATTTAATGGAATTTTTCAAAGTAAAGTTTTTCCAATTTAATCAAATAAATTGGAATGGAATGGAATTCGATTTGATAATAATCGAAATGAACTTCTGTGGAGGAAGACTGTTACTATATATGGGATTTAAAAGGCTTTGCCGTTATTCCATTTATATTATTAGTCGGATACGGAAATTGATATCGATAATATATTGATTTGCTTTTCCGTGAAGATTCCATAATTAATGGAATGTGTTTGGGTTTATTGTGGACTGTGTTTTAAATGACATTGGTTTTTTTAATCTACAAGATTTATTTCCTAGATTTGGATAACCGTTAATATTGATTTTTAGGTGGATTAAAACTAAGTGGAGTTTAATGAATCTTTAATTAGATTGAGATGTGAATGTGATTATTTAAACTATCAAATTCAAGAAATGATCGAGAGTGGAGTATCACCAGTTTTGCTCCAAGCGATAGTTAAATCTTTAATTAGATTTGAACGTGAAATGGTAATTAATTTTACCGATAACACCATGGTGTTAGATATGGAGTATTACCAGTTTTGCTCCATGGGATAAATAGGTTGGTATTGGAAAATATAATGAATGATTACTTCGGTAAGGTCGCTAATCTTGACTAGTTTGGATAAACCTTAATTTGATTTAGGAATAATATCCAAAGGAAGATTAAGGAATAAATTTAAAGGAATTTATCTTTGATAAAATTAATGGGAACCTTTCCCTAGTGATGTGAATATTTGGATAAAAGAATATTCTGAATTGGATTGAGGCATATGTTGTGTTTGTGTAGCACTTGTTTATAATATATGCGATTTATTCGGAAAGGTCGGGTTTATACCCATTCTGAATAACTGTTTCGACGATAAGTCGACGATGAAGATGGTGGTTGAAGACCAGAGGTCTTCACATCGGTTGGATGATTACTGATGTCTTGATTGTGCTGTACACCCAAGACGAGGTAATAAGTGGTGATTGTCTAGACGTACTTGGAGATCGAAAGGATATGCGAGGACCTCTCTCCTGTATTGGACATATGGGACGAGGAATAAGGTGCCTCCGGTTTCGTTTAGACCCAGAACGAACTTCTAAATGGACTATGTGTCTGACATTGGATTTTATTCTATGTTGATTGATCTCTATTAAATATATATCTGTTTGGTGGCGGAGAATTTATTCTCTTGCTTAACATCCTTCTTTGAGACGTACGAGCTCGGAGGTTATATATCGATAGACATAAGTCGCATGGCGTGAATTGCCTGTGTGGCATGCTGAGATGCAAATGATCAAGGCTTCTGTTGAAAAGTAGAGTCTTGTGGTTGATGATCAAAGCACGACCTGTGTGACATAGCTTTGTGTATAGCGTTAATTCGCGAGCCTCACACCTCGGTATGAGTCAAAAAGGGGATCGTGACTGCAGGGAGTGCATGACGTTTCTTTCTAGCTATGGGTGGTGTCAGGGTTTTGCAAGCCCTGACATTTTTATATTTTTACCTATGTGGTTGTTGGATTGGGAGGCGCCTCAGATATATTGGTTACTACAGAGCCGATGGATAGTTCCGATAGGACCGAGAAACGTGTGTTCAGGTATAATTAATCTGCTATGTGTGGACCGGCCCTGAAGATCCAAGGATTCGCCAGCGTCCGAATCCTGAGACATTTGATAGAGTGTCTCAAAGTGGTGAGGAGCCATCCCTGGCCTCGACTCATAGAAGGAATCCAATTTCCAATACGTGACATTCAGTTTTATTTGTAGAGCCTAGTATGGCGACATAGTAGCTTGGGATACTTTGTCGTCTATGATTGATACATTTATATTTGAAGTTGATTTCTTCACTTATAGTAATAATAAAAGATGAAATTTCATGTATCAAGCATTATTTGGCTATTATATGGTAAAACTCTATCTTCTTGCTTGCGTTGCATTGTGTGATGGGACCTGAGTCTTATAATAGCCTCATTTTCTTTATTTAGCATTGCGCTGTTTGTTATATGCATTAATAACTGTTTTAGTTCTCACACCAGTCGCATGACTGACCTGGAGTTTATTGTTTTAACCTAAACTCTGGGTGCCCCTATTTTCCATACGGGCAGCTAGTAGTTTTGGGTTTGCAGATTTTTTCTCACAGGATCCTGGTTTGCAACTAGAGATATATTCGAAAAGCTCTGTATCCGTGTATCTGTTTCAGTTGTGTTATGTATTATTTTTCCGCTGCTAATGTAATTTAAATCTCTGATATTTTTCTGATGTATAATATTTATTCATACTCTGTTATATTCTTGTACTCTGATGTAATTATTGTTATAAGCAATGAAATGTTCTTCTGTTTGTGTTCTGATTTGTCGTGTTCTTAATTCAATCCGGGCTTTCCTTTACGGGGAAGTTTGGGTCGTTTCAGTTGCCGTTGAATCTAATCAAACGGTCAATCGCTGATAAGAAAAATAAATTGCAAAGACAACTTGTGCTCTACCAAATCTAATTGTATAGACGGCACAAGTTGCTTGAAAGATAAAATTGCAGAGAAATAAAAGAAAAGGTTTATTAATGGAGAAGAATAGAATACAGAATAACGGAACTTCCGTTTACAATGGATATCATGTGTATTTATAGAAGATGTAGGCATATCTCAATATGAATACTAGGCCTAAAAAATATCTCTTGAATATCTTTGTTTGCAAAATAAAAAAGATATGACATAATGTTTGAGATATTCCATGCAGATTTCCTTTCCTGATTAGTGACACGTGGCAGACTGATTGCCTTTTCCTTAGCAATAATTCAATCAGATATTCTTCTAAATGGCAGTTGAAAATGAATGATTTGAATTGATATCCTTGAGAAGAATATGCCTATTCCTGAAATGTTTATTAGTGTATATCATACATACATATGAATATATATATATATATATATATATATATATATATATATATAATATAACACTAGTCCATATATTCTTCAGAGCAAAAGGAGGCAGTGTGAAAGTTCCTTTGTTCAGCAAAAAGAAGTCTTGACGGGGATCGAACTCAGGTCTCTTTGTGCAAATTTCTATGCCTTTACCAGTGAGCTACAACTTACTTTGTGATTGAAAACTTGTTGATATGGAAAAATAGCTTTTCTTTGCAATTTGGCCTTTAATTGAAATGAAGGAGACAATTATTGAACCTGTGAAAACACATGAAAAAAATACCCAAAGTAATATTTATTTATTTACAAAAGATAAGATATAGGAGGATAAAATAAACACATTTCTATGCTAATCAAATACCCCCACACTTATCTTTTACTCATCCTCGAGTAAAAAAATATGAAAAACTAAACTAGGTAGGTCACACTTTCGTAGGAAACACGATTGCATTGAGCGTATGCAACAAGCCGTTAAACCTCTAGGTGACCCTAGTAGGACGAATGGTGTCTCGTGAGGGTTTTCAGCGGATACTACCCACAAAATGCAATTTCAATATGCTATGTTCTAATGGAACATACATATGCAATTGCAAACAAAAATGAAAACACGTCCTGTTTCAAAAAAGTGGTACAACAAATTAAGTTAACAATTTCTAGTCAATTGATTTTATTTTACATACCTCAACTTGTCACAAATTTTCAATATAATTCAAGTTTTCAAATGTAATGTTCTAGTTTGGCCAGTTGGTTCGGTTGATAACATAGTGCAGCCATGAAATAAATTTTTAGTTTGCTTATCACAGTTCGCAAAGTGGTATTATAATTTCCTTGTGTATGACTAGTCAAATCAATAAGGTCAAGAAGTGCTTGGGCATCATCGCTTATTCTCTATCCCTATAAAAATTAAAATTTATGATTAATTTAACACACCTAACTTAAAACACCAAGGTAAACCACCCATGCACTGCCTCGCGGACTGACGGAGAGTGGGAAAGAGCTTGGCGGATTGTGCAGACCGACGCTGACTTTGTCAGCAAGATGTCGGTAATCCTTAGGTTCCAACTCATAAAATGAGAACAAGATATACCAAAGTTGACTTTGTCAACAACATGTTGGATAGAGCTTGGCGGGTTTGCACACCAACGCTAGATTTACAAGCAAAGTTGGATACCCTTGGATTACTATTATTATTAGTATTGAAAATATAAGAACAAGATAAAGAGTTACGCAAATTTAGCTTAACACAACTTAGTTTTAAAGAATCAAAAAGCCAATATAAGTATTTTAAGTCCTCCACTCATTAAATAAAGACTAAAATTTAGAATAGACTTCATGGTCATCACCTAAGAATCTCCCTATGTACCAGTTACACTACTATCCCTCAAAATTCAACTTTTCATTATATTTCTTATTCGATCTTAGTTGAGAGAAAAAAATACTATCAACTGAATAACAATTGTTAACTTATTTTGTTGTATCAATCTAAAATGAGTTGTATCAAAAAAAAAAAAATTTGGCATGTTACTATGATTTAAAATGCATGATGGTCTTATCTAAATACATGAAAGTGAAAAGTAAAAAAATGAAAACAAAAAGAAAAAATGAATGCAATGCAGACTCCCCCCACACTAGAACTAAACAGTGTCCACACTATAAACACGTTTCCAAAATGTTAAAGAAAGTATCCAAAGATGGATTAGATGCAAAATGGTTTGTAAAATAAAGTGCAATTTAGCAATTATATATGTGTGAAAATCATATGCAAAATGAAATATGTGATGATAATGAATGTTCTGTGATGAATGATTCTTCCTTTTCCCCCCACACTTGCCTCTATCGAAAATGATGCACAATGATTTCTTATTTGATTTGTGAGGTGCAACAGGCATGTCAGTGAATTCTGAAATGAAAATCCTTCCTATGAAAATTTTGTCGTGCCAATGATTTATATAATTGAGATGTAGGTTATCCCGTATCATTTTCAAAGGTTTTTCTTCTTGGTCCTCAGTAAGATCAGAGGACAAGATTATGGGAAAATTCTTTGCAGACTCCAAGTAAGCATACTCAAGGTCTTGTGGCAGGGTTTTGAGGTCTAACTTAGGAAGTTCTTGTGTGCTAACATTGCTTAACATTCCTTGGTTAGATTCAAATGACAAGGGTTTCGAGTCAAGTAGCTCATTTAGTTCAGAAATGTATTCAAGCTCATCGAAATCGAAGTTGAAATGGTCAAGGCACATTTCAAGGTTTCAGAAGTGTCATTAAAGGAATCATCAACGGTGGTTTGAATCATGTCAATTTCATTAATCTCAAAATCCCTAGGTTGTTTGTTGAGATTAAAGATGTTTAGCTCAATGGTTAGGTGCCCGAAGGAAAGTCGAAGTTCACCGTTCCTACAATTAATGATAGCATTTGAGGTTACTAAGAAGGGGTGTCCTAATGTAAACGGGATTTGAACATTGGGATTTGAGACAGGCTTAGTTTCTAGAACTATGAAATCGACTGGGAAGTAAAACTGTTTGATCTGTATCAAGACGTCCTCGATTATTCTTAATGGCTTTTTGACAGATCGATCAACTAGCTGAAGAGTGATGTTTGTTAGTTTAATCTCGCCTAATCCAAGTTGACAATAAACAGTGTAAGGAAGAAGATTTACACTGGCATCAAGATCAAGTAAGGCATGAGAGATGTGAGTATTTTCTATCTTGCAATCAATTGTAGGGCAGCCAGGGTCCTTATACTTGATGGGTGACAGATTTGAGAAAACAGAACTAGTGTTCGCAGTCAAGAAGGCAGTTTTAGGAACAATAATGGCTCGTTTTTAGGTGCATAGCTCTTTGAGACACTTAGCATATTGAGGAATTTGTAGATGGTGTCTAAGAGTGGAATATTGAAACGAACTTGTTTGAAGATTTCAAGAATATTTTTGAAATTCGCATCCTTCTTCTTATTGTTAAGTCTATGAGGATAAGGAGCTATTGATTTATAGACTCTTTCAGAATTTTTGATCATTCGAAGAAGAAGGTTTCGATGTGGAAAGTGAAGGAGGTACAGGAATAGAAGGTGAGATGCTTGGATTGCCAACATTAGAAGAAGAGACATTGTCGGGGTTGCCGACTTTATTAGAATAGGTGTTGGGATCGCCAACATTCGAAGAAGATGAGAGTTTGGAAGGTTCAGAAGAATTGGCTTTGGTTGCCAGTGTAGGAATGTCAAGCTTTTCAATTGGGGTCGAAATCGAATAATTTTCGGGATTGCCAACATTATTGTCAATCGTTTTTCCGGACCTAAGGGGGATGACAGAGTTTAATGAATTATGGTTTTCGTCCTCACAAAAATTCACGGTACGAGAATTATATTTTGGATTCACCTCGGGTTGACTAGGCAACTTTCCTTTCTTATTACTTTTCATTAGTTCCTTCATCATATTCATCATTTGGTCAAGTTTAGCTTTGTGTGAGTTCATTTTAGCTTCGTGAGAGTTCATCTGTTTCTCTAAACACACAATTTCTTATGATGATTCAGAAGATTCATAGGATTGGGTTGATGATTGAAAGTTGGGGTGCCTATAAGGTTGTTTGGGTTGAGGTGCAGCTTGAAAGGTTTGAGAATTAGGGGATGGAGCTTGGTAATTCGGATTGGGAATAAAGGGTTGCATGTGAGATGGGTTTGCCGAATTATTAGGATTTGACCTAGAAAAATGTAACAACCCGGAAAATCTGAGCCAGTTTAAAATTTTTATATTAGTAATTTTAATGAATTTTGAATATTTAAAATGGATTATTTTAAATAAAAAGACGGAAAATTTATTTTCGATGACGTTAAAATGAATAAATTTTATTTTAATTATATAACGAGCCTGAAATGGCCCTGCAGTTCGAAAATTCGATTTCGAATTTCAAATGAATATACAGAGTTCGTTTTAAGTCGGAATTGAACGAAACCAGAAATAATTGAATCTGTTTAATCATATCTTCCTAACGAATGCAAGAAATTGGGATTTCACTTTAGAAGTTGAAAGATATGTCCAGTTTAAAATTCAGAAAAGTCGCTGTGGAATTTATATATTTTTTAATATATATAAAGGCCCTTAGAAATGGAAATTTTGCAAACGACCCCGGTTTTCGACGAAACCACTTCTGTTGGATCCGGGATGTCAAATTATTGCTAGGTTTCAAAATTCATAATTTTCTGAATCAGTATGTGAGCGTGGCGAAGCTAAACGTGTTTTGTCAGTTTCAATTAAATCGGGTCGACCAGAAAATGACCATTTTTCAAACGGTCTCAGAATTCGACGAAATTAGTTTTGTTAGGACTGTATCGTCAATACGAAGCCAAAAATAATTTTTCTGGAATTTTTCGAGTTAGTATGTGGCCTCGGTAAATTGAAATGTACGTTTAAAATTGAATATACTGATTTATATTTTAAATTCAATGGAAACTGATCGTACCGATCGAATTGGCCTTCGTAACATATCCCATTGTGTTCGGAATGGGGGTAATTAGTTATGGGCGACAGTCGGTGGGTCTCATTTGGAGGTCGAAATTAAAAGTTACTTTTTGGGAATGATAAAATAAAGTAAATATATAGAATTCCTTTTCTCTTTAACCCCCTTCCCTTACCCCGTTGACTCAGAGCAGTTAAATAAAAAGAAAAAAGAAATCAAATCAAATCTCGATCGCGCCTTCCTCTCGACAACGCCGAGCACCACCCCCGTCGGCCTCCATCGTAGCCACCACCCTCTGAGCAACCGCCGCAAGCCATGCTCCGCCCCTACCTCCGTTCAAGAAACCGGCGAGCACCAGCGAGACACAACCGCACCAGCGAGACACAACCGCACCCCCTTTCCGCGACTGCCCAACCACCCTCCGAGCAAGCGCCTGACAGTCCACCGCCCTCACCGCCTTGCACCGCCCCTACTGGCCCCTCCGACGTCGCATACACCTCCAGCACCCACCATCGATCGCTACCCCCTCCCCCTTCCACCGCGACGTTCCTGAGACCACCCCCTCTCTTCGAAAAGTAAGTTTTTCCCTTATATTTAGTTCAAATCAGTTTTTATATTTAGTTCAAATCAGTTTTTATATTTATTTCAAATCAGTTTTTATATTTAATTTAAATCAGTTTTTATGTTTAATTTAAATCAGTTTTTATGTGTATTTGCATAGTAGGAAAATCAGTTTTTAGTATAGAAATGATTAGATTTTTGATTACATAAAAAATAGTTTTTATCATCAAAAAGGTTTGATTTTTATCCTAGCAAAGAAACGTGTTTTAATTGGTAAAGAAATGATATTTCTTTGTAAAAAGATTTGATTTTTCTTTATAGAAAGGAATGATTTTTCTTTATAAAAAGGTTTGACTTTTAATGGTATAAAGATATGATTTTTAATCGAATAAAGAAATATGGTTTTTATTGAAATGATTATAAAGGTATGATTTTTATTTAGAAAGGTATATAATTTTTATTTAGGAAGTTAAACGATTTTTTTATTATGAAGTTCTAAGATTTTTAGAAATGAGAAAGGTTGGATTTTTAAAAATAAAAAGATGAGTTCTTTAAAAATAAAAAGATAAGTTCTTTAAAAAAAAAGGTTAGTTCTTTAAATATAAAAAGGCGAGATTTTTAAAGTTAAAAAGATTTGATTTTTATTATATGAATATCGGTTTAAAAATATGATCTTTTATATATGGAGTGAAGTTAAAGATGTGATCTTTATAGAAGTAGCAATGTAAAAATATAATTTTTATATGATGTAAATAATAAAAATATAATTTTTATAAGCTAGAGTATATAAAAATTCGATTTTTATATGTGTAGTAAGATAAAAAATTCAAACTTTATATTTAAAAAGGCGAAATCTTTATATAGGGAATGGCGAGAGAAAAATATGATTTTTATTCGTGTAGAGTAATAAAAATATAATCTTTATTAGGAGAAGAGCAATATAAAAATATAATTTTTATAACGAAATGAGGATAAAAATTTGATTTTTATATATATGAGATGAAGATAAAAATTCGATCTTTATGTATGTAGTGAATACGGGCAACGAAAGTGACAAAGGGCGAGCGAAGTGAAGATTTCCTACATATGAAGAGTCGCCGCGTTTGGTTTAGCTTTGGTGAGAACTTCTCACTTTAAATTTTATTTCCTAGTTATAAATATATAATAGGATGCAGACGGTGTTTAGTAGCACCCGACACCCTCGTCCACAGACCATGGACTAGTTTGTTTGGTTGTTTGGTGATTGATTAGAATATTTGTTCAAATTTTGTGGTGTGAATAATGAAAGTGATTTGATTGATATGTGTATGGCGTGGGCCATTACTAGACCGGGGATAAGGCTAGGCCTTGTCCCGATTCTAGTATCGTGCCGTTATGCCGCCGAAATTTTCTAAAATATGTTAGAAAAATAAAAAAAAATCATTTTTAGTGTGTAAATGAACTGAATAGAAATTCATGTGTTGAAATAAAATATTTTATCGTTAAAAATATAATTTTTAACGTGGAAGTGAATAAAATAAAATATTCATTTACAAACCAGACAGTTTGTTTATGTACACTGATTTGACTGATCTTGATTGGGACGATAAATTTTACACGTCGTCCAACTGCACAAATAAAATCTGTGTTTGTTGATGTGAAACCCCACATGGGTATTGGGATGTACACTAGTCCCAATAATTAATTGTATGTCGATCGATAGGTTGACAGACAGTTGTGTTGTGCACTTTGGATAATGGTTGATCATTTATCGTTTCTGTTATATACATGTGTTGTATGGAATCCATATAATTAACCTTATATGGTAATTGATTGGGCCTCATTCCAATTTAGAAAATAAAGAATATTGAAAAATATATATTCATGTGTTGAAAATAAAATATATATTCATGTGTTGAAAATAAAATATATATTAATGTGTTGAAAGAAATATATATCCATGTGTGGAAAGAAATATATATTCATATGTTGAAGTAAAATAAATACTCATGTGTTGGCGGTACTCATTCGTTGAGATTAGTCATGTGTTGAAATAAAATTTACATATTCATGTGTTGAAGAAAATATTCATTTGTTGAATATAATAACGATGTTATTGAAATATAAAGCCGTGTTGGTTAGATCTGCGCCATTTTGACGTGAACGATATTTATATCGATTTTATTTGAATATTGAAAAAGAAGTGATTTCAAAATATAACGTTTTGAAAATATTATCATTTATATATATCGATGATATGGAATATTCAATTTTGATTTCAAATTGAATATGAAGTTGAAATCGTTTTGAAAACGAATTTAAAACGATTTATAAAATACGTTTGGAATTGAAATCGATGAAATATATATAATATATATTATATATATTAAATGGCCAGAATAGAACGCGCCGCGCCGCGGTAGTTCGTGAATTTCGACCATTGACTTCGAATTGACGTTACGAGAGATCCGACCGTCGAATTATCCTGAAACCGGAACCGTTGGGTTCGTATCGAAAAGAGCTTTCCAATGGATATTTGAAATTTGAAATCTAACGGTTGGATTTGGAGATACGTCCAAATCAAATTTAGAAAAGGTCGATGTAATTGCAGTTCGACGACCGTTATTGGAAATCGACTGTACGAGCCTTGATAAAATTATTAAAAATATCTATAATTTGTGTAAAATCAAAATATATGAACTGCTGGGATGAAAAATTCCCTATTTGAAAGGATAAAAATATATTTTTATCGAAATGAACTAGTTTTGAACTAGAATTATAATCCAATATTTTTAAATAAATGAATTAGATTTGAAGTGGCTTTTAAAAATAATCAGAATTTCCAGTATACGAATTGGAATGGAATTTTGGGTTTACCGTGAACCGTGTTTTAAATGACACCGGTTCTTTAACCCAGTTAAAGATTAAAACTAAGTGGAGTTTTAATGAATCTTTAATTAGATTGAAATGATCGAGAATGGAGTATCACCAGTTTTGCTCCAAAGCGATAATTAAATCTTTAATTAGATTTGAACGTGAAATGGTAATTAAGTTTACCGATAACACCGTGGTGTTAGATATGGGGTATTACCAGTTTTGCGCCATGGGATAAATAGGTTGGGATTGGAAAATAAAATAAATAATTACTTCGGTGTGGTTCGCTAATCCCGACTAGTTTGAAATGATATTCAAAGGAAGATTAAAGAATAAATTTCAAAGAATTTATCTTTGATAAAATTAATGGGAACCTTTCCCTAATAATGTGAAATTTAGAAACTAACTATAGGTTAGTTAAGAAGAATGATTTCTTGGATATTGATCTGATGTTGGTTTCGGCCTTCGGGGTTAATATTTGGGGAATTGTTCTCTTGCTAATTTACGGTTAGTGACTGATGAATTGGAATGAGGTGTATGTTGTGTTTGTGTAACATTTGTTTATTATATACGTGGGTTATTTGGAAAGACCGGGTTTATACCCATTCTGAATAACCTATTCGACGATAAGTCGAAGATGAAGACGGTGGTAGAAGACCAGATGTCTTCACATCGTTTGGATGATTATTGATAATCTTGATTGGGCTGTACACCCAAGAGGAGAGAATCAGTTGGTGATCGTCCAGACGTACTTGGAGATTGACAGATATGCGAGGACCTCTGCCCTGTATTGGACATACGGGGGAGGAATAAGGTGCCTCCGGTTTCGTTCAGACCTAGAACGAACTTGTAAATGGACTGTGTGAGACCTTGGATTTTATTCTGTGTGATTGATTTCTGTTAAATATATATCTGTTTGGCGGCGGAGAATTTATTCTCTTGCTTAACGCCCTTCTCTGAGACGTACGAGCTCAGAGGTTATATATCGATAGATATCAATCGCATAACGTGAATTGCCTGTGTGGCATGCCTAAGTGGCAATTGATCAAGGCTTCTGTTGAAAAGCAGAGTCTTGTGGTTGATGATCGAAGCACGGCCTACGTGGCTTAGCTTTGTGTATAGCGTGAATTCGCGAGCCTCACACCTCATTATGAGTCAAAAACGGGATAAGGACTGCAGGGAGAGTACGACGTTTCTTTCTAGCTATAGGTGGTGTTAGTGCTTAAACTGGCTGACATTTATATACTTTTCACCTGTGTGGTTGTTGGAGAGGCGCCTCGAATATATATGGCGATAACTGGCACTTTGTGAGCCGACGTACTGACCATTATATATATAGGTCCGATAGGACCGAGAAACGTGTGCTCAGGTATAACTATTCCGCTCTTGCACTTTGAGTGGACCGGCCCTGAAGCATCCAAGGATCATAGTGGGGTCCTGAGGCATTTGCTAGAGTGTCTCGAATCGGAGAGGAGCTTGCCCTTTGCCTCGACTCATGATGGAGTCCAATTTCCAATACGTGTGATTCGGTTTTATTTGTAGAGCCTAGTATGGCGACATAGTGGGATGGGGCACTATGCCGTCTATGATTTATACTTATGATTGAAGTTGTTTTCTTCACTTATAGTGATAATAAAAGATGAAATTTCGCGTATCAAGCATTATTTGGCTGTTATAAGGTAAAACCCTATCCTCTGTTTGCGTTGCATTGTGTGATGGGACCTGGGTCTTATAACAGCTTCATTGTTCTTTACTTTAGCATTGCGCTGTTTGTTTATGCACTAGTATCCTTGGGGTAAAAACCCGTTCTTTGTTATACGGCATGGTCCCTTGATTTACCGAACTTTAAAATAATAATTTATAACTGTTTTAGTTCTCACACCAGTCTCATGACTAACCTGGAGTTTATTGTTTTGACCTAAACCCTGGGTGCCCTTATTTTCCGCACGGGCAGCTAGTAGTTGGGTTTTTGCAGATTTATATTCACATGATCTGGTTTTTAGCTGAAGTGATATTCGAAAAGCTCTGTATCCATGTATTTCTTTCAGTTATGATTTGTATTATTTTTCCGCTGCAGTATTGTATTTAAATCTCTGATATTTCCTGTTGTTTAATATTTATTCATACTCTGTAATATTCTTGTATTCTGATGGAATTGTTGTAATAAACAATGAAATGTTCTTCTGTTTGCGTTCCGGTTTGTCGTGTTCTCAAACGATCAGGGGTTATCAAATGGTCTTGGTCGGTTTAACGATCGATTCGGATCGAGCGAAATTCCTTGTCGTCACATTTGGTATCAGAGCTTTGGTTTACAAAGCTCGAGAACAAGGCACATTAGAACCAAACGAAAGAATTCATCAGAAATTGGATTAGTAATATCCACTGAGAATGGCTCGTTAGAGGGTGGTCAGTAACATCCTAGAACGAGTCGAAATGGAGTTATTTTTAAAATAAAATTGAACAAACTTTGTTTTGAAAATTTAAACCATTTTATACGTATTTGAATATTTATTTTATATTTGATTTGGACAATCCAATATATAAAGATTTTGCATATACGCCTTGCAAATGTATATTCGAAGTTTTAATATACTGGATAGATATAGAATCACACTCTAGTCGCCCAGAGACGATGCTGATGATGATCAAGACATCATCTGTGTTGTGTTCGTGTTTCGAAGGTGTGATATCTATATATTTCCATTAGACTGGTGTGAGAACCAAAACTAGATATAGGATTATTGTTGTGATTTGTCATCAAAAACATGATTTTTTTCTATGTATATATCAAAATTATGAAATTAAAACGATAATCCACTAATCAATTGCTGGTTGTGTTGTTTGATTTTTGTTTGATTAATTGGAATTTAGAATCATTAACCAAATTGAATCAAATATTGAACTGTATTGAAGAATGATTACAATTGCATGCATATACATGTATATCATTTGAACAGGTCATAGCAAGGAGGCTAAAGAAGAGGAATAAAATTGTTTGCCCGACAAATAAGTACACATTTACTGATTTGTTTGGGTGATGATGATTTTATGAGCCAATTGGCTATCCGCTTGGCTTTTTCTTTTTCTTTTTATACCACCATTTGATTGGTGAGGGCCATGGGAGGCTATTTGAAATATCCCGAATCTCCCGGTGCAGGGGAGGTTATGGCGAATTTTTTCGAAAATTTAGGGTGTTAGCCAAATTTTTGAAAAAATTTGAAAGTTCTTAGAAACTGAAAAGTTGAAGAACTTAAGCCGTAATGAAAATATTGAAAGTTGAGTTGATTATAAAACAACTTTCGGCTTCGTTCCTTTTCGAGGACGAAAAGATTTTAAGTGGGAGAGATTGTAACAACCCGGAAAATCTGAGCCAGTTTAAAATTTTTATTTTAGTAATTTTAATGAATTTAGAATATTTAAAATGGATTATTTTAAATAAAAAGGACGGAAAATTTATTTTCGACGAAGTTAAAACGAATAAATTTTATTTTAATTATATAACGAGCCTGAAATGGCCCTGCAGTTCGAAAATTCGATTTCGAATTTCAAATGAATATACAGAGTTCGTTTTAAGTCGGAATTGAACGAAACCAGAAATAATTGAATCTGTTTAATCATATCTTCCTAACGAATGTAACAAACTGGGATTTCACTTTAGAAGTTGAAAGATATGTCCAGTTTAAAATTCAGAAAAGTCGCTGTGGAATTATATTTTTTTAATATATATAAAGGCCCTTAGAAATGGAAATTTTGCAAACGACCTCGGTTTTCGACGAAACCAATTTTGTTGGATCCGGGATGTCAAATTATTGCTAGGTTTCAAAATTCATAATTTTCTGAATCAGTATGTGAGCGTGGCGAAGCTAAACGTGTTTTGTCAGTTTCAATTAAATCGGGTCGACAAGAAAATGACCATTTTTCAAATGGTCTCAGAATTCGACGAAATTAGTTTTGTTAGGACCGTATCGTCAATACGAAGCTAGAAATAATTTTTCTGGAATTTTTCGAGTTTGCATGTGGCCTCGGTAAATTGAAATGTACGTTTAAAATTGAATATACTGATTTATATTTTAAATTCAACGGAAACTGATCGTAACGATCGAATTGGACTTCGTAACATATCCCATTGTGTTCGAAATGGGGGTAATTAACTATGGGCGACAGTCGGTGGGTCTCGTTTGGAGGTCGAAATTAAAAGTTACTTTTTGGGAATGATAAAATAAAATAAATATATATAACTCCTTTTCTCTTTAACCCCCTTCCCTTACCCCGTTGAATCAGAGCAGTTAAATAAAAAGAAAAAAGAAAAGAAAGCAAATCTCGATCGCGCCTACCTCTCGACAACGCCGAGCACCACCCCCGTCGGCCTCCACCGTAGCCACCACCCTCTGAGCAACCGCCGCAAGCCATGCTCCGCCCCTACCTCCGTTCAAGAAACCGGCGAGCACCTGCGAGACCCAACCGCACCCCCTTTCCGCGACTGCCCAACCGCCCTCCGAGCAAGCGCCTGACAGTCCACCGCCCTCACCGCCTTGCACCGCCCCTACTGGCCCCTCCGACGTCGCATACACCTCCAACATTTACCATCGACCGCTACCCCCTCCCCCTTCCACCGCGACGTTGCTGAGACCACCCCCTCTCTTCGAAAAGTAAGTTTTTCCCTTATATTTAGTTCAAATCAGTTTTTATATTTAGTTCAAATCAGTTTTTATATTTAGTTCAAATCAGTTTTTATATTTAATTTAAATCAGTTTTTATGTTTAATTTAAATCAGTTTTTGTGTGTATTTACATAGTAGGAAAATCAGTTTTTAGTATAGAAATGATTAGATTTTTGATTACATAAAAATTAGTTTTTATCATAAAAAAGGTTTGATTTTTATCCTAGCAAAGAAACGATTTTTAATTGGTAAAGAAATGATTTTTCTTTGTAAAAAGATTTGATTTTTCTTTATAGAAAGGAATGGTTTTTCTTTATAAAAAGGTTTGACTTTTAATGGTATAAAGATATGATTTTTAATCGAATAAAGAAATATGGTTTTTGTTGAAATGATTATAAAGGTATGATTTTTATTTAGAAAGGTATATAATTTTATTTAGGAAGTTAAACGATTTTTTTATTATGAAGTTCTAAGATTTTTAGAAATGAGAAAGGTTGGGTTTTCAAAAAAAAAAAGATGAGTTCTTTAAAAAAAAAAGATAAGTTCTTTAAAAAAAAAGGCTAGTTCTTTAAATATAAAAAGGCGAGATTTTTAAAGTTAAAAAGATTTGATTTTTATTATATGAATATCGGTTTAAAAATATGATCTTTTATATATGGAGTGAAGTTAAAGATGTGATCTTTATAGAAGTAGCAATGTAAAAATATAATTTTTATATAATGTAAATAATAAAATTATAATTTTTATAAGCTAGAGTATATAAAAATTCGATTTTTATATGTGTAGTAAGATAAAAAATTCAATCTTTATATTTGAAAAGGCGAAATCTTTATATAGAGAATGGCGAGAGAAAAATATGATTTTTATTCGTGTAAAGCAATAAAAATATAATCTTTATTAGGAGAAGAGCAATATAAAAATATAATTTTTATAACGAAGTGAAGATAAAAATTTGATTTTTATATATATGAGGTAAAGATAAAAATTCGATCTTTATGTATGTAGTGAATACGGGCAACGAAAGTGACAAAGGGCGAGCGAAGTGAAGATTTCCTACATATGAAGAGTCGCGGCGTTTGATTTAGCTTTGGTGAGAACTTCTCACTTTAAATTTTATTACCTAGTTATAAATATATAATAGGATGCAGACGGTGTTTAGTAGCACCCGACACCCTCGTCCACAGACCATGGACTTGTTTGTTTGGTTGTTTGGTGATTAATTAGAATATTTGTTGAAATTTTGTGGGGTGAATAATGAAAGTGATTTGATTGATATGTGTATGGCGTGGGCCATTACTAGACCGGGGATAAGGCTAGGCCTTGTCCCGATTCTTGTATCGTGCCGTTATACCGCCGAAATTTTCTAAAATATGTTAGAAAAATAAAAAATATCATTTTTATTGTGTAAATGAACTGAATAGAAATTCATGTGTTGAAATAAAATATTTTATCGTTAAAAATATAATTTTTAACGTGGAAGTGAATAAAATAAAATATTCATTTACAAACCAGACGGTTTGTTTATGTACACTGATTTGACTGGTCTTGATTGGGACGATAAATTTTACACGTCGCCCAACTGAACAAATATAATCTGTGTTTGTTGATGTGAAACCCCACACGGGTATTGGGATGTACATTAGTCCCAATAATTAATTGTATATCGATCGATAGGTTGACAGACAGTTGTGTTGTGCACTTTGGATGATGGTTGATCATTTATCGTTTCTGTTATATACATGTGTTGTATGGAATCCATATAATTAACCTTATATGGTAATTGATTGGGCCTCATTCCAATTTAGAAAATAAAGAATATTGAAAAATATATATTCATGTGTTGAAAATAAAATATATATTCATGTGTTGAAAATAAAATATATATTCATGTGTTGAAAATAAAATATATATTAATGTGTTGAAAGAAATATATATCCATGTGTGGAAAGAAATATATATTCATATGTTGAAGTAAAATAAATACTCATGTGTTGACGGTACTCATTCGTTGAGATTAGTCATGTGTTGAAATAAAATTTACATATTCATGTGTTGAAGAAAATATTCATTTGTTGAATATAATAACGATGTTATTGAAATATAAAGCCGTGTTGGTTAGATTTGCGCCATTTTGACGTGAATGATATTTATATCGATTTTATTTGAATATTGAAAAAGAAGTGATTTCAAAATATAACATTTTGAAAATATTATCATTTATATATATCGATGATGTTGAATATTCAATTTTGATTTAAAATTGAATATGAAGTTGAAATCGTTTTGAAAACGAATTTAAAACGATTTATAAAATACGTTTGGAATTGAAATCGATGAAATATATATAATATATATATTATATATATTAAATGGCCAGAATAGAACGCGCCGCGCCGCGACAGTTCGTGAATTTCGACCATTGACTTCGAATTGACGTTACGGGAGATCCGACCATCGGATTATCCTGAAACCGGGACCGTTGGGTTCGTATCGAAAAGAGCTTTCCAATGGATATTTGAAATTTGAAATCTAACGGTTGGATTTAGAGATACGTCCAAATCAAATTTAGAAAAGGTCGCTGTAAGTGCAGTTCGACGACCGTTATTGGAAATCGACTGTAAGGGCCTTGATAAAATTATTAAAAATATCTATAATTTGTGTAAAATCAAAACATATGAATTGGAAAGAACTGGGATGAAAAATTCCCTATTTGAAAGGATAAAAATATATTTTTACTGAAATGAACTAGTTTTGAACTAGAATTATAATCCAATATTTTTAAATAAATGAATTGGATTTGAAGTGGCTTTTAAAAATAATCAGAATTTCCAGTATACGAATTGGAATGGAATTTTGGGTTTACCGTGAACCGTGTTTTAAATGAACCCGGTTCTTTAACCCAGTTAAAGATTAAAACTAAGTGGAGTTTTAATGGATCTTTAATTAGATTGAAATGATCGAGAATGGAGTATCACCAGTTTTGCTCCAAAGCGATAATTAAATCTTTAATTAGATTTGAACGTGAAATGGTAATTAAGTTTACCGATAACACCGTGGTGTTAGATACGGGGTATTACCAGTTTTGCTCCATGGGATAAATAGGTTGGGATTGCGAAATAAAATAAATAATTACTTCGGTGTGGTTCGCTAATCCCGACTAGTTTGAAATGATATTCAAAGGAAGATTAAAGAATAAATTTCAAAGAATTTATCTTTGATAAAATTAATGGGAACCTTTCCCTAATAATGTGAAATTTAGAAACTAACTATAGGTTAGTTAAGAAGAATGATTTCTTGGATATTGATCTGATGTTGGTTTCGGCCTTCGGGGTTAATATTTGGGGAATTGTTCTCTTGCTAATTTACGGTTAGTGACTGATGAATTGGAATGAGGCGTATGTTGTGTTTGTGACACATTTGTTTATTATATACGTGGGTTATTTTGAAAGACCGGGTTTATACCCATTCTGAATAACCTATTCGACGATAAATCGAAGATAAAGACGGTGGTAGAAGACCGGATGGTCTTCACATCGTTTGGATGATTATTGATAATCTTGATTGGGCTGTACACCCAAGAGGAGAGAATCAGTTGGTGATCGTCCAGACGTACTTGGAGATTGACGGATATGCGAGGATCTCTGCCCCGTATTGGACATACGGGGGAGGAATAAGGTGCCTCCGGTTTCGTTCAGACCTAGAACGAACTTGTAAATGGACCGTGTGTCTGACATTGGATTTTATTTTGTGTGATTGATTTCTGTTAAATATATATCTGTTTGGCGACGGAGAATTTATTCTCTTGCTTAACGCCCTTCTCTGAGACATACGAGCTCAGAGGTTATATATCGATAGATATCAATCGCATAGCGTGAATTGCCTGTGTGGCATGCCTAAGTGGCAATTGATCAAGGCTTCTGTTGAAAAGCAGAGTCTTGTGGTTGATGATCGAAGCACGGCCTACGTTGCTTAGCTTTGTGTATAGCGTGAATTCGCGAGCCTCACACCTCAGTATGAGTCAAAAACGGGATAAGGACTGCAGGGAGAGCACGACGTTTCTTTCTAGCTATAGGTGGTGTCGGTGCTTAAACTGGCTGACATTTATATACTTTTCACCTGTGTGATTGTTGGGATGAGGCGCCTCGAATATATATGGCGATAACTGGCACTTTGTGAGCCGACGTACTGACCATTATATATATTGGTCCGATAGGACCGGGAAACGTGTGCTCAGGTATAACTAATCCGCTCTTGCACTTTGAGTGGACCGGCCCTAAAGCATCCAAGGATCATAGTAGGGTCCTGAGGCATTTTCTAGAGTGTCTCGAATCGGAGAGGAGCTTTCCCCTTGCCTCGACTCATGATGGATTCCAATTTCCAGTACGTGTGATTCGGTTTTATTTGTAGAGCCTAGTATGGCGACATAGTGGGATGGGGCACTATGCCGTCTATGATTTATACTTATGATTGAAGTTGTTTTCTTCACTTATAGTGATAATAAAAGATGAAATTTCGCGTATCAAGCATTATTTGGCTGTTATAAGGTAAAACCCTATCCTCTGTCTGCGTTGCATTGTGTGATGGGACCTGGGTCTTATAACAGCTTCATTGTTCTTTACTTTAGCATTGCGCTGTTTGTTTATGCACTGGTATCCTTGGGGTAAAAACCCGTTCCGTGTTATACGGCGTGGTCCCTTGATTTACTGAACTTTAAAATAAGAATTTATAACTGTTTTAGTTCTCACACCAGTCACATGACTGACCTGGAGTTTATTGTTTTGACCTAAACTCTGGGTGCCCTAATTTTCCGCACGGGCAGCTAGTAGTTGGGTTTTTGCAGATTTATATTCACAGGACCTGGTTTTTAGCTGAAGTGATATTCGTAAAGCTCTGTATCCGTGTATTTCTTTCAGTTATGATTTGTATTATTTTTCCGCTGCAGTATTGTATTTAAATCTCTGATATTTTCTGTTGTTTAATATTTATTCATACTCTGTAATATTCTTGTATTCTGATGGAATTGTTGTAATAAACAATGAAATGTTCTTCTGTTTGCGTTCCGGTTTGTCGTGTTCTCAAACGATCAGGGGTTATCGAACGGTCTTGGTCGGTTTAACGATCGATTCGGATCGAGCGAAATTCCTTGTCGTCACAAAAAATTTGGGTGGTTCCTCCAACTAGGGTTGTACGTGGATGAGTAAGGATTATTTTGAGTTATAGCATTGGCTTGGTCTTGAGATTAATAGTGGGGTAGCCCTTCTCCGACTTGAGGAGTTTGATTTTCTAAGGGAAGATGACTTGGGTCCACGACATGCACTCCTCTAGTAGAGTACGAATGGGAACACGAATTGATTCCCATTGCATGTCTTTTTCAGAATAATCTTCTAAGAATTGCCAAGATTCATCGGCCGTCTTAGACATAAATTCTTCTCTACACATTAATTCTAGTTGAGTTCTAGTCTGATAGTTTAGCCCTTCAAATGCAATTTGACATAAGTTATCTTTGAGAATTGCATGATGAGGACAACTATATAATAGTTGGTTGAATCTCTCAAAGTATTTTGAAAAAGTTTCCCCCTCATTTTGACAAAATTGATTTATCTTGGTTTGTATTTTTAGAGTTTTATGGAAAGGGGAAACTTTTTTAAGAATACAGTGACAAATTCATCCCAACTTCTTATGGAAAGTTTTGGAAGAGAACTTAGCCATCTTTTAGCGCTTCAAGTAGTGCAAATGGGATTAGCCTTAGCTTGATTGATTCATTAGGCAATTGTTGCATTTTTGTTGTGGACGCATACAATTCAGATTCACTTAGAAATTCATAAGCATTTTCAGAACCAGTAAATTTTTGTACCCCTTGAATAAAAGAATGTTTAAGCTCAAAATCGTTTCCTTCAGCTGTGGGAACACGATGACAAATTATGGTGGCTAACACTTTTTTCACTCATCGTTGTTGAATATAAAAATCCAAGACTTTGACACAAGTAGTTGTTATTACAAAATAGATAACGTACTCAAGTATATCCTATTAGTTGATAATCTTGATTTGAAGGGGGAAGAGGGCCTTATGGTCGTTCACGTATAGTATAAATACTAAGGGATACGACCAATGTTTTACGGGTAGTATGCAACCTCTTTTGCTAGAAGTTCAATAAATTAAACTAATATATATCCGCGATCAAACCCTTGAGATAATCAATTTCACAAAATACACTCTTGTAGTTAAATATTTGCATTTCAAATCAAGTTTTATGACGAGAGTGATAATTTTAATTATGGAAATTCGTTCCTCACTAAATCTATTCAGCAATTTTCAATCAACACAACAATCAAACAATAGTAACTGTAGAAAATTAAAATATTGTACAAGCAAGCCGCTGCCCCTGCGGAAATTTTTTTACAAGCAATTTCTGTATAATTTTTTTTCCTTTGTAGCAGACCACCTGTAGAGTTTAGAAAATTTTACAGTGGGGTATGGCAGTCCTTCCAGAAAATTTGAGTAGTGCTCATGTTTCAAACTCCGCCACTTGCAAATTGGTCGACCTCTGAATTTATTGCTCGTTCGCTTGAATCCATTTCTTCACTTTGGTCTTTGATTTTTTTTGGAGATTCTACCTTTTTTTTTAAGAAAAGAACTAAAAAAAACAAAAAAAAGGCTAACTTGGAATCAAAAATAAAAACAACTAAACTAAAGAAAAATGAATAAAATCAATAGAAACTAAAACTAAGCAAAAACAAAAAAAAGAAAAAACAGAAGAACTAAGACTAATAAAAACAACGAACTAGAATCAACAAAAGACACCAACTAAATAGGCTCCTGCCCTGAAAACTAAATCACTCACATGTATTATATGCCCAAAACCACTTGGATACCAAAATTTACGACTGGGTACAGGCCCATGTTTCACACTCAATAAAATATAAATATCCAAATCTCAAAATCCCAGACCCAACTCAAACACAAAAAAAAAAAAAAAAATCGGATATGCTTTCTTTTCTCAAATCGATTTGGCTAGGCTATCGGAAATTGGGAGTTTTAGGTACTTCGAGCCTTCGAGTTCCCTATGAGTATTTGATTATGCGGGTTCGAATCGGATCTTGTTCAGGTTTTTTTCTGAATTGGATTTGGGATTTGCACGGTTGGTATTGGGGTTTCGCGATTGTCGATGTCGACGTTTGGGGCTAGGGTTTCGAACAGGATTGTAGATGGTGATGTGTATTTTATTTGGGGGTTTTTGGATAGTTAACTTGGGTTCGTGTCTGCGTGAGTTGGGTTTTGCGAGCGCAGATGAGGGAAGAGATATGGTATGGAGGTTGATGATGTTGCCGTAATTGTTGTGGTGAAGTGATGAGAGGAAGCGCTGTGGCAACGTGAAGTTGTGGCTAATGTGGTATTGTCTATAGTTTAGAAAGTGGGGATGAGAAGATGGCTTTTGCTGTCTGCGTGATGATCGGGTTTGGGCAATGTCTGCGGCAGTTTGTGGAAGAACTGGTTGTGAATTGGTCTGCGGTGGTAAGTCTTGTGAACGGTTGTAAGTGGTACTGGTAGATGAGGTTGTTGTGTTTGTATGGAAGTGAGTTTTGGCACGGTGTTGGTGACGGTTCGAATTGTTGTAATGGTTAGTGCGTGGATTTTGCAGTGGAATTGGTTTGAAAGTTGATGGATGGAAGATGGTTGCTGAAAGATGGAAAGGAGATGATGAAGAAGTGATTGGCGTTTGTGGTATGAAGTCGAGGATGGAGAAAGCAGAGCTGTAAAAGGAACTTTTTTTCTTTGGTTTTTTTTTGGAAAGAAATTTGTAAAAAGGAAAATGAATCAAGGTAGAGAAGAGAACTTTTTTTCAGACTTGTAGAAGAAGAAATGTAAAGATTGGGAAGGGAAAAAGAAAATAGGAAAGAATTCAAAAAAAAAGTTGGCAATTCTTTTTTTTCTCGTGTGTAGAAGATTGTGGTATCAATGATCAATACCAATTCAACTAAACAAGAATTTTCTTCTGTATATAATAGAAAACAAAAGAAAATAAATAAAATAAAAACTAACACGAATCAGAAATTAAATAAATAATAAAATTTAAATATGGCCTCCCCAGCAACGGTGCCAAAAACTTGATCGACGCTTTTCTATGGATTAGAAAAGCGTGAATTTTTAAATAAATACTGCAAGCGCACAGATCGTGTAATATGCAAGTCGAGCACAGGGAGGAGTTTTAAATTTTATCATTTATATATTTCTTGGGCGAGTTAGACAATATGTGGAGATGAGATTTGAAATAAGGCTATTGAATTTATTATGGCTCCGAATCTAATCAGATTAATACTAAATTCAATAACTGAAACAAAAAGAACAAATTACTAGAAAGATAAAACAGCAGACAGAACAACAAAAAATTAAAATTAGGATTTTCGTTGAATCTAATCAAACGGTCAATCGCTAATAAGAAAAATAAATTGCAAAGACAACTTGTGCTCTACCAAATCTAATTGTATAGACGGAAAAAGTTGCTTGAAAAATAAAATTGCAGAGAAATAAAAGAAAAGTTTTATTAATGGAGAAGAACAGAATACAGAATAATGGAACTTCCGTTTACAATGGATATCATGTGTATTTATAGAAGATGTAGGGACCTCTCAATATGAATACAGGGCCTAAAAAATATCCCTTCAATATCTTTGTTCACAAAATAAAAAAGATATGACATAATGGTTGAGATATTCCATGCAGATTTCCTCTACTGATTAGTGACACGTGGCAGATTGATTGCCTTTTCCTTGGCAATAATTCAATCAAATATTCTTCTAAATGACAGTTGAAAATGAATGATTTGAATTTATATCCTTGAGAAGAATATGCCCATTCCTGAAATGTTTATTAGTGTATATCATACATACATACATATGAATATATATATATATATAATAACACTAGTCCATATATTCTTCAAAGCAAAAGGAGGCAACGTGAATATTTCTTTCTTCAACAAAAAAAGGGCTTAACGGGGATCAAACTCAGGTCTCTTTATGAAAATTTCTATGCCTTTACCAGTGAGCTACAACTTCCTTTGTGATTGAAAACTTGTTGATATGGAAAAATAGTTTTTCTTTGCAATTTGGCCTTTAATTGAAATGAAGGAGATAATTATTGAACGTGTGAAAACACATGAAAAAATACGCAAAGTAATATTTATTTATTTACAAAAGATAAGATATAAGAGCATAAAATAAACACATTTCTAAGCTAATCACGCATCTTGATCGAGCTCTGATCATCCAACGAGGCGGCGATTGAAAGCCCTGACGGTGAGCACAAGTTCGAAAATAATGGCCTGAAGGTATTAACGGGGAAGAGGAAGTTTAAACAAGGATTCATGAAATAATTAATTAATTATTATTTTAATTATGTATTTAAAACTTTGGACATTAATAACTTGTGCATACAAACTCAGAATCGCGCGAAACTGGACCGTTGCGATCGTGGAGACGAGAGCTTCACAATAAAACTAATTTGGTCATATTTGGAACAAGTTGAATTTTTCGGTCACATTAAACCCAAGTTTGATTTGACTCAAAATAAAACTATTAATTAAAGATTGACAGAGTGGAAATCAAAGTGAGAACTCTCTCATTCAATTCTTTTGTACAGTTATTTATTTTTATAACTGAATATATATTGATTGCTTGTGATTGCAATATTTGTTTAGTGGTTGATGGATGTTTACAGTTTTAATGCCTTATTATTAATTCACATCGATTGTGATGTAAACCCCACACTGGTATTGGGTCGATGATTTTACATATCGCCCAAGTATACAAATAACAATATTCGTTTGATGGTTGGAAACCCCACACGGGTCTGAGGATGATAATTAATTCATAGCTCCCTTGAATTTAATTATATGTCAACCGATTGATTGACAGACTGTTATAAGCGTTATTTAATTATTTATTGCTTATACAGTCGTAAATTGCACTCTAAATGTGAATTGAATGTTTAATAGTTGTTTTCACTATTTTTGAATACATACGATGTATAAAAACCATATAAATAAAACTATATGGTAATTGATTTAATCTGATTCCAATTCAGAAATAACGAATATTTTAATATAATATTCAGTAAAGAATCAAAATATGATTTTGATGTCCGATTTTGGATGGACACGAAAATACCGAAATATTCATAACTGAAATGAATATGAAGCTGAGTTAAGTAGATATACGCCATTTTAACTCGAACGGAATTTTCTATCAATTTTGTTCATTTATAATGAATATCGAAAAGATTTGAGTTCAAAATATGATATTTTGAAAATATTATCATTTTAACATTATAATGATATGGAATATTCAATTTTGATTTAAAATTGAAATGGAAGTTGGAATTGTTTTAAAATGAATTTATAAAATATGTTTTGAAAGGAAATCGATGAAATATATTAAATATATTTAAATGGTTTGAATAGAACTTGCCGCGCAGGGACAGTTTGCGAATTTCGACCATTGACTTTGAATTGACGTAACAAGAGATCCGATCGTCGGATTCTCCTAAAATCGGAACCGTTGGGTTCGAATTGAAATGAGCTTTCGAATGATAATAAGAGATTTGAAATCTAACAGTTAGATTTTAAGATATGTCCAAATTAGTTTTGAAAAAAGTCGTTATGGATGCAGTTCGTGGCCGATATTGGAAACCGACTGTAAGAGCCTTATTAAAATTATTAAAAATATGAATGAATGATGTAAAACCATAATAAATGACTTGAAATGATTTTGGATGAAATATTCGAAGTTTGTATAGATAAAAGATATTTTTGTCAAAATAAGTTGTTTACCAACTTGAGTAAAGAATTGAAAAGGTTTTAATATAAGCAGAATTTCCAAGGTATGAATTAGGCGGGATTTGAATGGAAATAATCCTCGGAACATTTCGATATTGGGTTCCGTGATTATACGGATATTGTTGAGGAATTTGGAAGATATAGATATCGTTATTCCTAGTATGATATCTGTTGGTTTTAGAATTTGATATAGAATATAAATCGATATGATTTCTATTCAGAGCCTTGTATTTAATATCAAATTGGATTCTAGGTTCATTGTGAACGATGTTTTAAATAACTTTTGTTCTTAAAACCCAGTTAACAGTGAAATTATGATTTGGAATTTATAAATCTTTTAACTAAGATTTAATAGAATTTTCCAAAGTAAAGTTTTCCAGTTTAATATATTAAATTGGAATTGAGTGGAATTCGATTTAGTAATAATCGAGATGAGCTTCCGTAAAGGAAGACCATTACTATTTAACGAATTTAAAAGGCTTTGTCGTTATTCCATTTATAGTATTAGTCTCATATGGAAATTTATATCAATTATATACTGATCAGATTTCCGTGAAGATTCCATTTTGATGGAAGATGATTTTGGGTTTATCGTGACCTGTATTTTAAATAACATTTGTTCTTTAACCCAAGTAAAGGGCAGGATTAATTTCTTAAAGTTGAATAATCATTAAGTAATGATTTTTGAGATTAAACTAAGTTGGAGTTTTAGTGAATCTTTAATTAGATTGGAATGTGAATGAGGTAATTAAATTTATCGAACTCAAGAAATGATCGGGAATGTAGTACCACCAGTTTTACTCCGTGCGATAGTTAAATCTTTAATTTGATTTGAAACGTGAAATTGTAATTAATTTTATCGATAACACAATAGTTTTGAGAATGGAGTTTTTATGACAACAGCCCTATTTCAATTATCATTGATTATAAAATATATACTAAAACTTTTTGTATAGAATATATATATATATATATATATATATATATATATATATATATATATGTATATACAAGAAATAGCACTGAAGACTGTACAATTTTAAAGATAATAGAGATTCAAAGATCAGAGAAATTTCAAGACTCATGAGTATTCAATATTTCATGATTTCAAGAGTTTAAGATTAATATAGTTATGGAGTCTAGATATTGTAAGACTCTAAATAGCACTGCAGGTTCTAATTCTAATTCTAATTTTCAAATTCTGATTTCCAATTCTATCCCCAATCCTCTCTATTTTCTATCTTTTCTATTTTTATCTTTTTTATTCTTCTTTGTTTTTCAAACTTAAATTTTATATATTTATATTCTTATACTTCATACATTTATATAGTTTAAAACCTTATAATGTTATAATTATATTTATATAGTTTAAATTTATGTTTTCATATGTTTTTCTACTATATAATATTAATTTACAACACTAGATTTTTACTCAAGAATTTTTAGAATTATTTTTACATCAGAACACTTGAAAAATGCTTTAAAATTCAAAAATACACTAGGGTATGTTGACATACCAAAAACACTATGTCGACATATAACTGTCACTTTTTTCAATTTTGAAAGGAAGTATCTTTTAACTATTTGAAACGATTCAGAACCGTTGCAACCTTTCATACTCTATAAATGGGGTTAAAACCGAATTTTTAATCATCTCTTCTTCTCTAACTTCATTATCTTTCTTTATTTCATTTTTCTTAATCATTTTTATGATTTCTACAGTTATACTCTGCCGAATTCAATTCTGTTTTGATCAAACTTCTTCTCTCTACACTCTCTACTCTCTGAATCAAGTGTTATTGAAGAGTTCTAGGGTTGTTTATAATTGTTTGGATTAAGTAAAGGTTAGAATCTGTGGAATCCCTTGTAGCCGTTAAATCAAGGAGGATAGATCGGTGTTATCCCTTGTAGCCATTAAATCAAGGAGGTTGGAATCGGTGGTATCCCTTGTAGCTATGAAATCAAAGAGGCTGTAATTGAATTTAGATATAGTAATAAAACTCTGCGCAATCTAGCGTTGCGTTGGACTGGATGTAGGATCAATCCGAACCAGTATAAAATCCGGTGTGTTCTTTCTTTTTCTACATTTTTATTTCTGTTTATTTTGTATTTTTATTTGAATTTGTGTCTGTGATTGTGTTTGTGGTGCTTGATTCATCTCGTATTTCACATAAGTTTTAGATTTTTTTTAATTCTGACAAACACTATTCACCCCCGCTCTAGTGTTTGTTTTGCCTTAACAATCCATTCCGCATTCCCTAACAATTGGTATCAAAGCAAGGTCTTTTAAAAAGTTCATAATCTGGTTTTTGAAATTTTGGTGAAATGGCAAATTTTGGAATCTCTGTTAATACTAGTGTCAATTCATGCATTGCATCAATGTTGAAAGAGTCTGCATATAATAATGTTAAAGAAGCAAGTGATCTACTGAAATATTATTCAATTCAGAAAAGGATGAGTTCTTTGACTGTTGAAAATTCAAAAGTTGAAAAGATGGTTAAAGTGGCTATTGGCAATTCAAATTCTAAAAAGGTGGCTGTTGGAAATTCAAATCTCAAACTAGTGTGTTACATGGCTGTTGAAAATTCAACTTCTGGAAAGCAATTGGTGGAAATAAAAAAAGACAAATGGATACTGGATAGTGGTTGTTCGAGGCATATGACTGGAAATGCAGAACTACTCAATAATCTGAAGTATGAAGATGGTGGAATGGTAAACTTCAGAGATAATTCTAAAGGATATATCATTGGAATCGGCAATGTTGGTAATTCTGAAACTCCTACTATTTCTGATGTTTTATTAGTTAGGAATTTAAAACACAACTTGCTAAGTATAAGTAAACTTTGCGATAAGGGTTAGAAAATAAATTTTGAAGAAGATAGGAATTCAAAAGTTATATTCGATGGAGATAGAAAGAAAAACATCTATATATTAAGTATGATAATTTATGTCTTATGGCCAATACAAGTGATCCCTGGATTTGGCATAAGAGATTCGATCATACAAATTTCAAACACATCTCTAGGATTTTTAAATTAGATTCAGTTAGATGATTACCCAAAATGAAATTTAAAATTAATAACTTATGCGATGCTTGTCAATTCAGAAATTAAAGAAGAGTTCATTTAGATCAAAGGAAGAAATTACTACTTCAAAACCATTAGAGTTAATACACATGGATTTATTTGGTCCTTCCCAAGTTCAATCAATAAATCATAACAGATATGTGTATGAAATAGTTGACGATTTTTCTAGATTCACTTGGACTTTGTTTCTTAAACATAAAAGTGATGATTTCGATCAATTTAAAACTTTTTCTAAAAGGATTCAAAATTTATTATCACTAAAAATTAAAATAATACGTAGTGATCATGGCGGAGAATTCGAAAATGAGAATTTTGAAAAATACTGTAATAAAAAGGGGATAACCCACAATTTTTCAATTCCAAGAACTCCTTAACAAAACGGAGTAGTTAAACGTAAAAATAAAACGATACAAGAATGTGCAAGAACTATGTTATCCGATAGTAATTTACCAAGGAATTTTTGGGCTGAGGCAGTTGCAACAGCTTACTATATTATTAATAAAATTTCAATTAGACCTTTAACTCATAAAACACTATATAAACTTTTACAAGAAACCAAAAGTATCATATTTTAAAATATTTGGAAGTAAATGTTTTATACTAACTACAAAAGATAATTTAGTCAAATTTGATTCATAATCCGATAAAGGAATTTTTATTGGATATTCAGAAAGAAGCAAGGCTTATAGAGTTTTCAATACTCGAACCAACACTGTAGAAGAAACATTAAACGTATCTTTCGACGAAAACTATAAAAGTATAACTCAAAACAATGAAGACGATTGTGAAAATGAAATTAATGAAATAAATTATTAACAACCAAATATAAGAATTAGATTACTTAGAGACCATCCTGTAGAAAATATCTTAGGAGATATTGAATCCGTTGTTAGAACTCGTAACCAATTAAATAATATGAGTAATACTGCATTTATATCAACTATTAAACCCAAAAATCCAAAGGAAGCTTCTTCCGATGATTCATGGATATGTGCTATGCAAGAAGAACTAAATCAGTTTACTAAGAATGAAGTATGGGTACTTGTTCCTAGACTAAAGGATAAAACAATAATAGGAACCAAATGGGTTTATAAAAATAAAATGAATGAACATGGTGAGGTAGTGAAATGATCTGAAATCCCCCGATCTCCAAAGAGATGGAAAAGGCCGGATTGAGTTGAGAACACTACAAATCAGAATGCAAACGACAGAACACTTCATTGCTATTACAACAATTACATCAGAGTACCGGAGTATAACAGAGTATACATGAATAATATACAGCAGAAAAATATCAGAGATTTAAAATCACAATGCAGCGGAAAATAATACATAACACAACTGTAAGAAATACACGGATACAGAGCGTTCCAAATATAGCTCCAGCTGTAAACCAGGATCTTGTGAAAATAATATCTGCAAAACCAAAAGTACTAGCTCCTCGTGTGGAAAATAGGGGCACCCAGAGTTTAGGTTAAAATAATAAACTCCAGGTCAGTCATGTGACTGGTGTGAGAACTAAAACAGTTATTAATCTGATTTTAAAGTTAGGTAAATCAAGGGACCACGCCGTATAACACGGAACGGGTTTTCTCCCAAGGATACCAGTGCATAAAACAAACAGCGCAATGCTAAATAAAGAAAATGAAGCTATTGTAAGACTCAAGTCCCATCACATAATGCAACGCAAGCGGAGGATAGAGTTTTACCTTATAATAGCCAAAGAATGCTTGGTACGTTTAAAACAAATCATTTGATACCATTATAAGTGCATAGTGTTAAAAACAACTTCAAATATAAATGTATCAATCATAAACGACATGAGTACCATATATCATGTTGCCATACTAGTTCTACAATTAAAACCGAAATGTCGTATTGGAAATTGGATTTCCATCTGTGAACCAAGGCATGGGATCATCCTTCTGATTCGAGACAATCTAGCACCATGTCTCAGGCTCAATCGCAACTGCACCCGGAGCGACAGGGCCGGTCCACACTTACGTTAGTGGATTATAATTCCTGAACAATATGTTTTCCCGCCCTATAGGGCGTAAATCTTGTTAGTATGTCGACCATAGCATCCATCGGCCCCGTAGTGACCGATATATCTGAGGCGCCTCTCTATCAATAAAATAACATCCACATGCGTAAAATGTCTGGGCTCCATACCATGACACCACTCCTAGCTAGAAAGAAGCGCATGTCCTCCCTGAGGTCCTCTCTCGTTTCTGGTTCACACCGGGGTGTGAGGCTCGCGAATTAACGCTATACACAAAGCTATGCTATTTAAAGTCGTGCTTTGATCATCAACCACAAGGCCTTTCTTTTCAACAAAAGCCTTGATCACATGCCACTCAGCATGCCACACTGTCACTCCATACCGTACCACTGATTTCTGCCGATATATAGCCTCTAAGCTCATACGTCTCAGAGAAGGGTGTTAAGCAAGAGAATAAATTCTTTGCCACCAAGCAGATATATATTTAGCAGAGATCAACAAATACAGTATAAAGGAATACAATGCCAGACATACTATCCATTTGCAAGTCCATTCGGGGTCTAAACAAAACCGGAGGCACCTTATTCCTCGTCCCATATGTCCAATACAGGAGAGAGGTCCGCGCATATCCGATCGATCTCCAAGTACGTCTAGACGATCACCACTTATTACCTTGTCTTGGAATGCCTCCCAATCAAGACATCAGTAATCATCCAAACGATTTGAAGATCTCTGGTCTTCAACCACCGTCTTCATCGTCGACTTATCGTCGTATCAATTATTCAGAATGGGATAAACCTGGTCTTTCCGAATAACTCGCGTATCTTATAAACAAGTGCTATAAAAACACAGCATACGCCTCATTCCAATCCAGAATATTCTTTTATTCAAATATTCTTTTCACAATTTAAACCAAATTAAGGTTTTCCAAACTAGTCGGGATAAGCAAACCTTACCGAAGTAATCATTTATTATATTTCTCAATCCCAACCTATTCATCCTATGGAGCAAAACTGGTAGTGTGACACCCCACGTCCGTTAATGTCACTCTATATAGAATGCATTAAGTTTCGTGAAGCGTTATAGGTAAATAAGAACATAATATCACACGACAGACATGAAAAATAGCAGCGGAATTAAAAACTTTATTTAAATCAAAACATCATGGTGCCAAGTACTGAGTTTACATCATAAATTTGAAATGACCAATTACATTAAAAATCTGTCTTGTCAAAAATATCAGAGTACAAAAACATAAAACCATATTTCCCTTGCGAAGCCATAAGAGAGTTGACAAGAAGTCAAAGCGGTACATCAGTATCCAAAATCCAAGCTAAGCTGAAAGAATCCAAATCAACTCTAAGCACTCCCACCTTGAGAACCTTGGGGGGGGGGCAGAAGAGAGAGAAGAGGAAACAAAAAGGGTCAAACATAAAGTCTGGCGAGTCTAGTTACTTTTAAATAGAAATAAATAAAAGTATCATGGCAGGTATATAAAAACTGGAAGAACAAGATAAAAATAACAAAGACAAGTGTGAACTGAGCAAGATAAGTTTGAACAGAATATATTGCACTTCTTAAATACATTTCTCTGCACCGCACCAATACTAGTATATCAAAAACAAAATGATCCCTACAAATACCTTTCCATTAAATTTTCTTGATTATTAGGTTACTTGGGTTAATAACACTCAACGCATATACACACGTTGTACCCATTTACATCCTAGTGGATTATCGCAATATGGTAAATATGTAGCTACCCCTCAATACTGAGGTACACCCCATGGTACCCCACTCGTACGGTCTCCCACGTAACACCATCGAAATATACGCAGTCCCTCATCCTGCGCCGTAGTGACGAATGGATCTCTATACAACAATATTACGTTTTGCATATATCTGTCATTATTATGTTATGCAACGTACGGACTACCACCTTTGTTCGAATCAGACTCCATACTAGAGTAATGCCCTCAAGTCTATGATACACCACCCGGAGCAGACATGCATGTATCTAGAATGTCCCACATATGTACCACTAAGTGTAGCTCGATGCCTTAATCGCACGTCCTCTAATGTGCACCGAGTTCCATGGCAGGGCGATACAAGAAACACGAAACTCGGTCGGGAGCTTTTCCATATCTGTAGAGGCCCGCCTTTAAGAGCATCAAAATACAGATATTCCTAGGTCTTCTTTTCATGATGGCTATGGCCCCACCTCAGCCCCTCCCTAACCTAGTAAAGACTACAAGAGCTAAGCGACTGCCCTATACAAACAATCTAAACATCCATGTGGCATCTCTCCTCAACCCCTTACCTCGATAGTGAAAGGTGAATGGTATCTTTGGTTTAGCTCTAGTCTTTTCGCATCCCACTGGCTGCCGATGATGGGTATCCGACGATCTACTATCCTTGTTAGTCGTGACCGTTCGCCTCCTCGTTGAGGTAACCGCCGAATCACCCTCATGTCACCACGTCACAGCATTCTGACTGCATAGCTACTTCTGCAGTTAAGGCCCACCCACCTAGTAGTTACGCGCAGACCCAACCTCTGCGAGCACAGCCTAAAACATCTGTCACCACACAGAGGACTGCTTGGAGCACCTTACGTACCTCAGGAAGCCGCGTGCTTCCCCTTCCAGTATTCACCCTTAAACGTGTGGACTGGTCCAAGCACCTCACTTTAATATGTTGTTAGACCATATGTCTAAACATTCTTTTATGCGCTTGCCTTACCTCATCAGGCTTCCATTTAACTTGGTTATTCCTATTCATATTGAATTCTTAATAAAGTTACCAAGTTCCTCTTGCTTATTAATTTCAGTTATATAACTTAACCCATTTAATTTTATTAATAAGCCCACAACATGTTATTCTCTAGATTGTGGTCCAAGGTCTGTGATCCACAATCCTTGTATATTCTTGTTTGGTTACCATAACATGTTCTACTTAACAGATTATTATGTATATCTAAATTATATCATTTCTACAAGTTATGCTTACCCTAAAAGGTGTCCTTAATTACATAACCTTATCGGGTTAAGTTTTATGGGCCTATATGTAAATATTACCCACCCCCTCAGATTTACTTAACCCACCCACTGTTCAACCAATTTTACTTAACCCCAACTTTAGTTTATATTCATACAATCCCCATGGATTCAACTAGGTTAAGTATTCAAGATTTATTACCATATTATCATTTATGGATACAGTATGCTAGACCTCTCACATTAAGCTTGCCATTTATGGATGCTGGATATGGCGGGCGGGTCCAGGCAGACTTATTCCACAAATTGGGCTTAACCTCGTGTCTGAGCACGTCTCGTATTTGTACACTTAGACCTCTCACATTAGATTCAACACTTGCGGTCGCTGGATATGCCGGTCGGTTCCAAGCAGACTTCCACCGCAGGTGCAATCTAACCTCGTGTCACAAGTGTAGTTACAGTTTCTAATTGTTGTAATCCTAGGCATTTCATTATTATCCAATTTTACCTATGTCCTTATAGGTGTTCATGCCCTTTTTCCCATATTTAATTATACGCCCAATTCATTATTCAAATTACAGGTTTTTATGCCCCTTTTCAATTCATCTTTTAATTATGCACCATATGCTCTTTTTCCCTTGTCATAAATCAAGGCATATATATACATATTGCACAAACCCAAATCCACATATTTTCCAATTTATGCCCTAAGTCCATATCCATCCATTTCAATACAAGTTATACCCAAATCCATATTCACATATTTTCCAATGTATGCCTAAAATTCGTATTCACATACGTTCCAATTTATGTCCCAAATCAATATTTACACATGTCCCAATTTATGCGCAAATTATATTTTCCAATGTGTGCCTAAATTCATATTCACATTATCCAACACGTTTATGCCTCCAAATCCATATTCGTGCATTTCCAAATTTTATGCCCAAATTTATATTCATATTTTCCAATACCAATTATGCCCCAAAATTATGTCTTTCCCAATCGTTCCCAATTTCGCATATTCGCATTTTCAGCGTTAGGCCTAGGCTCGAAGGTAGCCTGGCTATATAAAAATAAAAAAAGGGAAAAGAGGGAGAGAAGAGAATCAAGAATAGGCATAATAACAAATCAATAATAAACTGACAGAAATAGGCATAAAACTGAATAGGCATGTTATGATAAGATTTGACATGGTGACGATATGAACATATAAAGGCAAATCTGATAATTATGTCATAACAGAACTTGTTTAGGCATAGATCCAATATCCAATTTTTATATACATTTTATGATTACCAATAAAATATTTAGATCTAAAAATAACATGAACTCACAGTGAATAGATCTAAGGAAATGGATCCAATTAACTGAGAAGAATACGTTGGATTTGTTGTTGTAGCAATCGCTGAATTTGTATAATGTTTGCTGAATTGGATTTGGAGAAGAATATGCTACTCAATTTACATTGCAGCAGAGCTCCGCCATCGCCACCATTTTTTTAGATGAATAAAACCTAGGTTTAGGATCCTTTATATAGCCTAGAACCAACGAATTTAGCCCCGAAATTGGTCCAAGTTCAGAATAATGTATTCTACCCAGATCTACATGGGGGTCGACCCCCTTCATGGGTGTCGACCCCTGGATCGACCGCGGGGTCAACCCCCAAGAGCCAGGGTCGACCAGCGGGGTCTTGGGTCGACCTCATATGGTCGGCCTTTCTGTGTTTCACGCGCCGGATTTTCGGATTTATCATATTTGAATATTTTTGAATTTATATGTATATATATATATCTTCCTTATATGCATACAAACTTCAAACCTTAATCAATTCTTCATACGAAGTCCGTTATACGCAAACTTGGTGTCTATCTTGACCAGAATTCCGAGACGGATGCAATGGCGCGGTCTGTTTTACTTAATTCAAAATATTTAATTAAGTTTTCCTTAATTCATTGTTAATAATGTATTTCACATTAAATATTCTTTAATTCATCATCTTTAGTGTCGTTAAAATCACGGGGTGTTACATTCTCCCCTACTCAAAGGATTTCGTCCCCGAAATCTCTAAGTTAAGAAGAACGTATATCCTAACATCCAATAATCATACATTCATCTAGCAATCACAGGCATCCATTGTCCTTAATAAATTTCTAATGCTTTTATGAACATATGCAATAATGTGTGTATATGTCTGTAAACTATTACGAAAGATCAGGAGGTCTATTGATTCAGTTGACCTCCTTAATGCAGTGTATGTTTGTGCCATGTAACCAAAATGTATGCAAATTATCCTAATACGTGTAAGTTCTATATGTGTGCACAATCATCCATCCAAATGCAAACATCAATGTAACAATACACCCATTTTCATCCATAAAAATTTAAAATGTACACACATCCATATGCAATATGTAAGTGATTGAGCTGATCTAGTGCCTATTGTTTGTGTATATGCATCCACGAGCAATCACTAGCAAACACTTGCATACATCAAACATAACATGTCTCAAACACATGTTTACATTCATTAGTTTTCTACCTAAAGACTCGATTGATACGAGATATTCAAACGATAGATACAAGTATTAATTTGAAGCTTGGAAAAAGAAGTTAAGAACATATTCTCGAAAAGGAAAGGATATGAAGCGCGAATCTTGTCTCCAGCCTCTCAAGTAGTGTTCTCGCGGCCCCTTCCCCATTGCACTCTTACTAGCTTCACTTCTTCGTTTAACCTCCAATCCAAGTATGCAAGTCGGAACTCGTCCAATCGTTGCTTCCTTCTCTACTTTCACTTCCTCTCGCAAGTTTGGCTCCACTACCTCGAACTCTATACATTTTATCGCCGCTTGGATGAATAGTCATCTTAAAATGATGGGCTTCCTCAAGGACTGTCTTCAATAGGTTTCCCATCCCAATATGATTCACCTATCAAACCTCTTCTCAAGTAGCTCCCCTACTTGCTTACAAAGTTCCCTCTTTTCTTTTAGGAATCACATGCCACACAGGCGATGCAACTGGCTTTGCATTGTCCACCAAGTATATGTGGAAACCAATCTCGTGCCTCGGGGCTAAACCCCAAATCTCATCAAAACATCAGGATACTCACAACTATTGGTACAGATCGCAAATCATCGATAGATATATCAAGAGGTTCTAGGAGACTAAGCATGACAGACCCTTTTGGGGTCATAAGAAATATCGAGAGTCTTTCCATGGAAAGTCAGAAGTCTAACGACCCTCCTATCACAATCTAGAATGACTCCATATATGGTTAACAAATCCATCCCTAGAATCAAACCGTATCTTATGAAATCAAGAACATATGCGTCGTAATCAAGCTTGATGCCTAACACAGAGATTCTCAAACCCCGACAAATCATCGATAAATGAGTCGTCCCTCCAATAGGGTTTGAGACACTAATGGGATCCAAAACCATACTAGTATCTAGGTGCAGAGACTCAACTAAAGTATCAGATGTAAAAGAATGCGAAGCGCCAGAAAAAGAATCCCAACAGGATGATCAGATATAGAAATCAATCCTTCGACGGAAACTTTCCTACCCCCACCCTGTCCACCAGCTATGAGAACATTTGCTTGCCCTCTAGAAGTTCCTACGCTCTGGCCTTGTCCTTGTCTCTTCGGGCACTCCTTAATAAGGTGTCCTGCCTTACCAAAGTGGTAACAAACGCCTTTCCTCTTTCTGCAATCCTTTTTCAGATGACCCACCATTCCGTAATTATGGTATTTCCTCTTTTCTTCTTTCATCTATATTCCCTTCTTAAGCCACCATTTTCTTTCATCTTTGGGCTGTGCTCCTTAGCCCTAACTCCCCTATTCTCCTTTTTATCATCCTTGTGCAACATGCTAACAAATCTCTTAAAAGATGCCTCTATCGCACAGAAATCCTTACGAGGCTTGAAAGAAAATAAGCCGCAGGTGAAACTACCGTGGCTACAAATGGAGGTTGGACACTTCTTTGCCCTTCGACATGTACCGTAGTTTTAACATGCATATGGAACCATGCCGAAATGGGGATACCCTTTCGAGAAGAAACGGTTCCCCGAACAAAAATTAAAAGGAATCAATTGGAGAATCGAGAAGATATTTATGGCTTTGGGAATATGGTTTTCAAAAACAGACTTTTTATTTTAAAATATTTTGTTTTTGAGACCTTTTTGAAAACAATTTTCAAATTATTTTATTCGATCTTATAACCATATGCTCTGATATCAAATGTGACACCCCACGTCCATTAATGTCACTCTATATAGAATGCATTAAGTTTTGTGAAGCGTTATAGGTAAATAAGAACATAATATCACAAGACAGACATGTAAAATAGCAGCGAAATTAAAAAACTTAATTTAAATCAAAACATCATGGTCCCAAATACTGAGTTTACATCATAAATTTGAAATGACCAATTACATTAATAATCTGTCTTTCCAAAAATATTAGAGTACAAAAACATAAAACCATATTTCCCTTGCGAAGCTATAAGAGAGTTGACAAGAAGTGAAAGCGGTACATCAATATCCAAAATCCAAGTTAAGCTGAAAGAATCCAAATCAACTCTAAGCACTCCCACCCTGAGAACCTAGGGGAGAAACGAAAGAGAGAGAAGAGGAAACAAAAGGGGTCAGACATAAAGTCTGGCGAGTCCAGTTACTTTTAAATATAAATAAATAAAAGTATCATGGCAGGTATATAAAAACTGGAAGAACAAGATAACAATAACAAAGACAAGTGTGAACTGAGCAAGATAAGTTTGAACAAAATATATTGCGCTTCTTAAATACGTTTCTCTGCACCGCACCTATACTAGTATATCAGAAACAGAATGATCCCTACAAATACCGTTCCATTACATTTTCTTGATTATTAGGTTACTTGGGTTAATAACACTCAACGCATATACATACGTTGTACCCATTTACTTCCCAGTGGATTATCCTAATATGGTAAATATGTAGCTACCCCTCAATACTGAGGTACACCCCATTACCCCACTCGTACGGTCTCCCACGTAACACCATCAAAATATACGCAATCCCCCATCCTACTCCGTAGTGACGTACGAATCTCTATATAACAATATTACAGTTCGCATATATCTGTCATTATTATAATACGCAATGTACGGACTGCTACCTTTGTTCGAATCAGACTCCATACTAGAGTTATGCCCTCAAGTTTACGATACACCACCCAGAGCAAACATGCATGTATCTAGACTGTCCCACGTATGCTCCACTAAGTGTAGCTCGATGCCTCAATCGCATGTCTTCTAATGTGCACTGAGTTCCAAAGCAGGGCGATACAAGAAATACGGAACTCGGTCGGGAGATTTTCCATATTTGTACAGGCCCTCCTTTAAGAGCATCAAAATACAGATATTCCTAGGGTCTGCTTTTCATGGTGGCTATGGCCCCACCTCAGCCCCTCCCTCAACTAGTAAAGACTACAAGAGCTAAGCGACTGCCCCTACGCAAACAATCTAAACATCCATGTGGCGTCTCCCCTCAACCCCTTACCTCAAGTTGAATGGTATCTTGGGTTTAGCTCTAGTCTTTTTGCATCACACTGGCTGCCAATGACGGGTATCCGACGATCTACTATCCTTGTTGGTCGTGACCCTTCGCCCCCTCGTTGAGGCAACCGCCGAATCACACTGGTGTCACCGCGTCACAGCATTCTAGCTGCATAGCTACTTCTGCAGTCAAGGCTCACCCACCTAGTAGTTACGCGCAGACCCAACCTCTGCGAGCATAGCCTAAAACATCTGTCACCACACAGAGGACTACTAGGAGCACCTTACGTACCTCAGGAAGCCGCCTGCTTCCCCTTCTAGTCCTTCGGAGCCATCAGAATAATCAGATGAATCTGCGCTCCCCCTCGTGCCTTATAACACCAAGATGATCTACCCCATTGGGTTATTCACCCTTAAACGTGTGGACTGGTCCAAGCGCCTCACTTTAATATGTTGTTAGACCCTATGTCTAAACATTCTTTTACGCGCTTGCCTTACCTCATCAGGTTTCCATTTAACTTGGTTATTCCTATTCATATTGAATTCTTAATCAAGTTACCAAGTTCCTCTTTCTTATTAATTTTAGTTATATAACATAACCCATTTAAGTTTATTAATAAGCCCACAACATGTTATTCTCTAGATTGTGGTCCAAGGTCTGTGATCCACAATCCTTATATATCTTATTTGGTTACCATAACATGTTCTACTTAGCAGATTATTATGCATATCTAAATTCTATCATTTCTACAAGTTATGCTTACACTAAAAGGTGTCTTTAATTACATAACCTTATCGGGTTAAGTTTTATGGGCCTATATGTAAATGTTACCCACCCCTTCAGATTTACTTAACCTGTAATGACCCGCATTTTCAGCGATATAATAATTAGTTTATTTAATTATTTAAATGGTGATTAAAAGGATTTAATGGGCGTGGAATTAAATAATGATAAATATTTAATTAAAATAATAAATTAAATAGTATATTTAATTCTGAAATAATCAGAATTGGCTGAAATGACGATATGGTGTGAATTGGGCAATTCAAATTATATAATTCAGTTTGGATTTGAATTTAAATAACGAACATATTATATAAATGACAGCTTGAACTATAATTATATTATAATTAAAATCGAGCTTGAAATGGCGTGGCAGTTCGCGATTTGGTGATTTGAACTTCAACTGAATATACAAGATTCGTTTTAAGCCGGATTTTTGTGAAACAAGAAACGTTAGGAGCTGGTGGAGTATATCTTTCTAGTGAAAGAGAAAAATCGGGATTTCGTAGTGTAGATTTTGATTTACGTCCAAATCAAATTTCAGAAAAGTCGATGTGGAATTCCTTTATAATCTATAAAGGAATTATTTATATTTTAAAAAGGAATTTCAATATAAATTGAATATCGGGTTGACCCAGATTTGAAATATCAAGTTAGAAATTCATATAGGAATATTCTAGAGCTGTATGGTATTCCACTGTGAATATATATGATAATATTTATTTATAAATATTTAATTAATTACATTTAAATATATTTATATATTTAAATGGGTTATTTAGGACTTTAAAAATAGCCACTTTTGCAAACGAAGTCGGAATTCGATGAAACTAATTTTGTTGCATCCACAATGTCAAATAGTTGTTATATTTCCAGTTTCGTGATTTTTAGAGTCACTATGTGGCCGTACGGATTTTTGGAGTGAGAAACAGTCAGTATTTTGACCTTTAAAAATACGCTGCGTGAGCATACGAAGTCGGAATTCGATGAAACCAGTTTCGTTGGGACCGTAATGTCGAACTGTAGCTGCATGTCCAGTTTCGTGATTTTTAGGTACCGTATGTAATCATACAGATTTTTAGAAGACCAATACAAGCAGTAATTCAATATAATTTAATATAAAATTCGAATAAAAATATATATAAACTATCCTATATATATACCCTCACCATCCTAACCTAATTGACCTCGTCCCAAAGTCAAGAAAACAAGCCGTCACAAAATTTTCCCATCTCAGTAAAACAAATTCCTCTTTGAAAATCATTACAAATTCATACAAAATTCTATAAATCGAGAGAGCTGTATGGTTGAATTCAGCGTCCAAGGAGCTTCGATCTAGTGGTTGTTTGGTTGCTTGCGATTCAGTTCTAGCGAGTTCGAGTTCGTATAGCGTCGCCTAGGGTTAGTAAATTCGTGATGATGGATCATCGTTGAGTGATTTCAAGTGTATATTTGAATTCAGGAAGTGATTTGGCACTTGTAGGGATGTTTTTGTGGATTTCGGTTGCAATTTAGTTCGGTGGTCTCTCCTGGCATCGTGGGTTTTGCGTCAAGTCGAGGTGGAGGAATTGCGTGCGAGTTGAAGCAAATGGTAATTGGGGAAGGGCTCTCGAGACCGGGAGGAAGTGGATGCTCTCGGATTTTGAAATGGTGGAGTTTAATGAGAGGACGTAGAGGATGAAGTGGATGTAATGGTGGAGAGAGTGGTAGCATGGCGCATTTCGGTATTGAGAAAGAAGAGCATTTCGGGTTTGGTACTGTAAAGGGGGTAATGGGCCGGGTTAGTGGTAAGGCCCAAATTCATTAATTAAAATTCAAGTTTGTTTATTTAAATATGTATAACCAGTATAGATCATAACTTATCCATACGGTATCGAAATTCAGTGAAACAAGATCCGTTAGGATCGTATGGACGAGAACTTCACAATGAAGCCGACTGGAAGTGGATTGGGGCTCGTTTGAATTTATGGCGAAATAAATTGTTTGATTCAAATCAAACAACAGTTTATCGTTCTTTAACGATGAACTGCCAATGTGAGTAAAACTCACCAACTCTGAACAGTTATATTTTTATAACTATTAATTATCTGTTGTTTGCTGTGTGTTGACTGTTTGATTGAACTACTAGTCAGTTAGTTGAATTTCTATATTGATTCTGTTTATCAGAATATATCATATGGAACTGAAAGTGATGTTGATTTTATTGTGTAACATCTGTGGATGCAGGGAAACAGATTGGAGGAATCCGATTCCTCAACAGCTATTTTATTATTTTCATATATTGTGATATATGACGTGGCTTATAATCTATTGTTGATTATATGTGTATGGACGATATTTGACATCATGACTTGATATGTTAAACACCATAACATACCGGAATGTGAAAAAGGGGAATTTTCAAATGGTATTTGAAAATAAAATATTTATAAAATCAAAAGGGTTTTATAAATGAAATGTTTATAAATGAAATATTTATAAATAGAAATCTTTATAGGTGAAATTATATAGAAAGGGGAAATCTTTATAAATGAAATATTTATAAAGAAAAAGGAATATTTATAAAATCATAAGATCTTATAAATGAGATATTTATTGGTTAAATAAATAGGAGATGTTAAACAAGATACTTATTTGTTAAGTAAATAAGTAATAAAAGAGATATTGACTTAGGAAACAGAATAAGTTATTAAAAGGATTATTTATTTGTTAAATGAATAGAATAAGATAAAAGGGATATTTGTTTAGAAAACAAATAAGATATTATGGAGGAAATATTTGCAACACGTTTGCAAATAGAGTTGAAAAGGGAATATTTGCAAACCATTTACAAATAGAATTTAAAAGGGTAATATTTGTAAACCATTTACAAATAGATTATAAAGGAAATATTTATCTTTGGATAAATAGGTATATATAAATCTGAACTTATATATGAAGAAGTAAACAGATAAAAGGAGCAAATTGATGTATGAATGATATTTATAAATTAAGTTAAATATTTATCATTTGGATAAATAGAATATATAAGTCAGGACTTATATAAAGAAGTAAAAATCGATTTCAACATTGATGTTTGAAACTGAATAAGGACAAAGAGTTAATCAGTTAGGGTTAACTAGTTAGAGTAAAACCATTAGGGTTAACCAGTTAGGTTAAACCGTAGAGTTAAACCAGTTAGAGTTAATCAGTTAGAGTTAAACTAGTTAGAGTTAATCAGTTGGAGTTAATCGAATTTGATTTATTCGAATAGAGTTGAAATGAGTTAATCGAATTTAGTTATTCGAAGAAGTGAATCGAATCAGAGATATTCGAAGTGAGATAATCGAATCAGAAATATTCGAAGTGAGTTGATCGAATCTAGTTATTCGACAGGAGTCAAATCGAATAAGATTTATTCGAAGAAAGAGATTATCGAATATAAGTATTCGAAAGTAAGCAAATCGAATATAAGTTATTCAAATAAGAGTTAATCCAGTAAGAGTTATTAGGTTGGAGTTATTCAAAATAAGAGTTATAGATTAGAGTTAACCGAATAGGAGTAAATAAATTAGTCGTCGTTAAATTATTCGAGTTAGGAAATAAAAGTCATATTAAAGATAATATATTTCGGATGCAGGAGATTTTAACACCATTGTTATAATCACGTAAACTTGTAAAAGAAGGGGGTTCGTAAATAGAATCCGAGGGTTCGTAAGGAAGTGTTAAAGGGTTAAAAGATGAACCTACCCTATTTCGAGATTTGAAATGTTGTTCAGTTAAGTTCTGAGAGGTAGTTATACCCCAGCTTGATTGACTTCGGTTTTAATTTAGAAATGGTTAAGGTTCGAGAGTGAAAGTGGTTGAGTGATTTTAGTAAATAAGTATAGTGGTTTGAGTTGTCGTCGCGATGTTGATTTAAACATCTCTTTAAATCCAAGTAAAGAAGATTTGGAAATGTTATCCAAATAGAATCAGAAACGTAATCTAATATTGAAATTGGAAATATGAATTAGAAAAGGGAATGTTCATGTATAAGGAGTTAAGAAATGGAGTTAAGCTAAATCAGAAATTGACTGGAGACTTGCTAAGTTGAATGGTTTCCTAAGTGTCTATCTGATGTTGGTTTCGACCTTCGGGATTGGTAAAAAGGGAATTGTTCTTATACTAGTCTACAATCAGAGACTGATAGTTGTAGAAGAATAGTGATACGTAAATAAGTTATGGACATGTTTTCCAGCGTTAACGTATATTTTCTAAACATAGAGAATAAGGAAATATATATATATATATATAGATATATATATATATGATTGATGATTGATTGATAGAATTTCCATTTGGAAATAATATCGTTGTTTGCACACGTGTTTTCTTTGATAGTTAAATCACAGACTATCAAAGTTTTGACCATTTTAACGTTGTTAATATGGAGAGACCGATTGGATTATTATCCAAAGAACCACTCTGTATTGGCATAAGCGTTGCGAATCATATATGCCAAAGATAATTGAAGACAGAGTAAAGTGCAAGGGCTGTTGTATAAATCTTAGATAACAGTGCCTAAGATGGATATACTGAATAGTACCTTCGGTTCATCCTGTTCCTGGATGACTTGTATGGATGAATGTCTGACAGAGTATTTCCAGAAAGGTCACGTACATTGATTTCTTCAACCGTACCAAGAGTGGAAGCGGAGAAGGAAACTTCTTTTAGCTGACACGTAATGTATGGTTGTAGACGTCAAATTAGTGATTTTTGATGGATTTGACAATGTGGCATTCGAAGTGAATCTGATGTGATGATAAAGCGTAACCTAAAGCCTCATCAACCGGTAAATGACAAAAATCGGGCAGGCAACACGGCTATGTAGGTCGCACCTATTAGGGTGTATAATCACCTGATCTAGAGTTTCATTTACTTCTAAAAATCTATTGTCGATACTGTCCCATTCGGGAAACGATTACTGATCCCAACCGTTGGTGATATACAATCGATACACTCAAGCGAAATGAGTGGTCGGTCATGTGTAGCCGGGTTGCAAGATGTTCTTGTTGAACCCAGTGTATTCCTCTCTAGAGGTACACTAGCGAAAGGTGGTTCCATACCTTGTCATAGTTGGAAATCCATTACCCAATATGTGCTTGCGGTTTTGATTGTATACTATATATGTAGAACGTGAGATGAAAGCGTTTCTGCTAGATGATTATTATATTGTGGTTGATAGACATTATTATAATATCAAAAGGTTTTTGATATAAAGATATTTTGGATTCTCATAAGGGAAAAACCCATTCCGTTATACGGCGTGGTCTTATGAGACATCGTTTACTTGTTCGAACTGTTTTAAACTGTTTTACTCATACCAGTCCCATGACTGACCCGGAGTTTATTTTGTTTTTGTTTTCCCCAAACTCTTGGGTGTCCAATTTTGTACGGGCAGTCAAGTAGTCGGGATTTACAAATACTTGAAGAGTTGGAGTTGGAGGCTTTAGGATTATATAGCTATAGTTTATTTCCGCTGTGTTGTAAGTGTTGTACTTTGATAATTTTATTTTATACATATACAGATTTATATTTCAAAGTTATGTTATATATATTATATGTTATTCGTTCCGCTGTGAGATTCGAGTTACTCTAATGGTGTGTTCTTCTTCTTCTTTATTCTAAGTTTATATCTTATCTATTCTCACCCTCTAATTTCTTTCATTAACTTTCTGGTATTTTTCGATGTTTGGTTAGTCATCATTGAGTTTATGGCGATAACCAAAGTCGACAAAATCTGGGTCGTTACAGTTGGTATCAGAGCTTAAGGTTAAGTGAATTACTTTGGCTCTGTGGCGTGACTCTGTAGAGATGGGGTTAGTAATACCCTAGATTGAGTTTGAGTGTATATATACAAGTGAACGTATTTGTAGATTTCAATATAAAATTGTTTTATATTATGGAGATTTATTGGTTGAGTTGTTTATAAGTTCTGGTCGATCAGTTTGATCCACTGTATCGATAGGAGTTACTAAACACTTGAATACGATGAACCGTCATGGTATATTTTGAAAAGAGGGTAAACGAAATAATTATACCCAAATTATATTTTGATATAAAGGATTTATGTCGGAATGATTATAATATATTGGATATATTGGTTGTGATTATAATCGAGTAAGATTATAAAAAGTGAAATGGTTATGTAAATAACTAAGTAAAATTCATATAAGTGTAATATATGAAATCGGAATGAATTAAATCTGAATTAAATCATAATTTGGAATTTAAAACCCTGGAAAGTTGAATAAGTATGTATGAATTGATTGGATTAAATATATGAGAATTTTAAAATCCTGGCAGATTTTAAATTGTTTTTACAAGGATTGTAAATGGTATTTTGAAATGTATTTCAAAATGGAAGTGTTAAAAAAATGAGTTTTGAAAGTGATATAATATTGAACTCACTTTGATAGCTGGAAAATAACCCTGATGATGAATCGCAACATCATCAGTGTTCATTTTCAAGTTCTAAGTGACGGATTACTACCAAAATTATTGTTTTTGAATTTGTTTTGGGAAAAACAAGTTGTGTTGACTTTCAAAAAGGAAAATTTGATTTTTGAAAAGAGTAAACTATTTAAAAACTCCCAAGGAAAGACTGTTTGAATTAAAAACAAATTTAACAGAAATTTGTGAAAGCAAATTTGAATTAAAGTAAAGCCAGTAAAGTGGTAACGGAGATTGAATTAGAATGATCTCAAGACAAATTGGATTGTGAGATTCAAATTTGAAGTGTAATGTGATAATCAAGTTAAGAGTTGAGAATCGAGAAGAAACTCGAGTTGAAATGATATTTATCTCGAATATAAGCAAATGGTTGTGCTGTGGATAAAAGTGATTGGAGTTTGATTGGGATGACATTGGTATATGCTGAATTAGCAGCAGATGTAAAGGATATAATGATATGCCCGACAAAAAAGGTACCAGTTTATATTATATATTGAGTCTGAGATTTTGATGAGCTGATTTGGCAAGCCGCTTGGCTGTTTGATTTTCTTTTGGGTTGGAGATGGCCCAGAGAGGCGAGTTGGAGTTTGACCTATTGACCAGTATAAAGGAGGTGCTGGCGAAATTTTTTGAAAAGTTAAGGTGTTAGAATATTTTCAGGATTTTTGGAAATTTTCGTTGATAAGAATTAATTAATAATTTAGTTGAAATTAAATTGGTTCAGTTGAAACTGGAGTTAAGAAGTGAACAAATAAGTTCTAACCAGTTAATAGAGTTGTTTTCTACCTTAGCAATTTCGAGGACGAAATTATTTTTAAGTGGGGAGGAATGTAATGACCCGCATTTTCAGCGATATAATAATTAATTTATTTAATTATTTAAAGGGTGATTAAAAGGATTTAATGGTCGTGGAAATAAATAATGGTAAATATTTAATTAAAATAATAAATTAAATAATATATTTAATTCCGAAATAATTAGAATTGGCTGAAATGACGATATGGTGTGAATTAGGCAATTCAAATTATATAATTCAGTTTGGATTTGAATTTAAATAACGAATATATTATATAAACGACAGTTTGAACGTATAATTATATTATAATTAAAATCGAGCTTGAAATGGCGCGGCAGTTCGCGATTTGGCGATTTGAACTTCAACTGAATATACAGGATTCCTTTTAAGCCGGATTTCTATGAAACAAGAAACGTTAGGAGCTGGTGGAGTATATCTTTCTAGTGAAAGAGAAAAATTGGGATTTCGTCGTGTAGATTTTGATTTACGTCCAAATCAAATTTCAGAAAAGTCGCTGTGGAATTCCTTTATAATTTATAAAGGAATTATTTATATTTTAAAAAGGAATTTCAATATAAATTGAATATCGGGTTGACCCAGATTTGAAATATCAAGTTAGAAATTCATATAGGAATATTCTAGAGTTGTATGGTATTCCACTGTGAATATATACGATAATATTTATTTATAAATATTTAATTTAATTATATTTAAATATATTTATATATTTAAATGGGTTATTTAGGACTTTTAAAATAGCCACTTTTGCAAACGAAGTCGGAATTCGATGAAACTAATTTTGTTGGATCCACAATGTCAAATAGTTGTTAGATTTCCAGTTTCGTGATTTTTAGAGTCACTGTGTGACCGTACAGATTTTTAGAGTGAGAAACAGTCAGTATTTTGACCTTTAAAAATACGCTGTGTGAGCATACGAAGTCGGAATTCGATGAAACCAGTTTTGTTGGGACCGTAATGTCGAACTGTAGCTGCATGTCCAGTTTCGTGATTTTTAGGTACCGTATGTGATCATACAGATTTTTAGAAGACCAATACAAGCAGTAGTTCAATATAATTTAATATAAAATTCGAATAAAAAAGTATATAAACTATCCTATATATATACCCTCACCATCCTAACCTAATTGACATCATCCCAAAGTCAAGAAAACAAGCCGTCACAAAATTTTCCCATCTCAGTAAAACAAATTCCTCTTTGAAAATCATTACAAATTCATTCAAAATTCTATAAATCGAGAGAGCTGTATGGTTGAATTCAGCGTCCAAGAAGCTTCGATCTGGTGGTTGTTTGGTTGCGTGCGATTCAGTTCTAGCGAGTTCGAGTTCGTATAGCGTCGCCTAGGGTTAGTAAATTCGTGATGATGGATCATCGTTGAGTGATTTCAAGTGTATATTTGAATTCAGGAAGTGATTTGGCACTTGTAGGGATGTTTTTGTGGATTTCGGTTGCAATTTAGTTCGGTGGTCTCTCCTGGCATCGTGGGTTTTGCGTCTGGTCGAGGTGGAGGAATTGCGCGCGAGTTGAAGCAAATGGTAATGGGGGAAGGGCGCTCGAGACAGGGAGGAAGTGGATGCTCTCGGATTTTGAAATGGTGGAGTTTGATGAGAGGACGTGGAGGATGAAGTGGATGTAATGGTGGAGAGAGTGGTAGCGTGGCGCATTTCGGTATTGAGGAAGAAAGCATTTCGGGTTTGGTACTGTAAAGGGGGTAATGGGCCGGGTTAATGGTAAGGCCTAAATTCATTAATTAAAATTCAAGTTTGTTTATTTAAATATGTATAACTTGTATAAATTATAACTTATCCATACGGTATCGAAATTCAGCAAAACAAGATCTGTTAGGATCGTATGGACGAGAACTTCACAATGAAGCTGACTGGAAGTGGATTGGGGATCGTTCAAATTTATGGCGAAATAAATTGTTTGATTCAAATCAAATAATAGTTTATCGTTCTTTAACGATGAACTGCCAATGTGAGTAAAACTCACCAACTCTGAACTGTTATATTTTTATAATGTATTTTTAGAACTGTTAATCATCTGTTGATTGCTGTGTGTTGACTTTTTGATTGAACTGCTAGTCAGTTATTTGAATTTCTATATTGATTCTGTTTACCAGAATATATCATATGGAACTGAAAGTGATGTTGATTTTATTGTGTAACATCTGTGGATGCAGGGAAACAGATTGGAGGAATCCGACTGGATTCCTCAACAGCTATTTTATTATTTTCATATATTGTGATACATGACGTGGTTTATAATCTATTGTTGATTATATGTGTATGGACGATATTTGACATCATGACTTGATATGTTAAACACCATAACATACCGAAATGTGAAAAAGGGGAATTTTCAAATGGTATTTGAAAATAAAATATTTATAAAATCAAAAGGGTTTTATAAATGAAATGTTTATAAATGAAATATTTATAAATAGAAATCTTTATAGGTGAAATTATATAGAAAGGGGAAATCTTTATAAATGAAATATTTATAAAGAAAAGGGAATATTTATAAAATCATAAGATCTTATAAATGAGATATTTATTGGTTAAATAAATAGGAGATGCTAAACGAGATACTTATTTGTTAAGTAAATAAGTTATAAAAGAGATATAGACTTAGGAAACAGAATAAGTTATTAAAAGGATTATTTATTTGTTAAATGAATAGAATAAGATAAAAGGGGTATTTGTTTAGAAAACAAATAAGATATTATATAGGAAATATTTGCAACAGATTTGCAAATAGAGTTGAAAAGGGAATATTTGCAAACCATTTACAAATAGAATTTAAAAGGGTAATATTTGTAAACCATTTACAAATAGATTATAAAGGAAATGTTTATCTTTGGTTAAATATATATATATATATATATATATATATATATAAGTCTGAACTTATATATGTAGAAGTAAACAGATAAAAGGAGCAGATTGATGTATAAATGATATTTATAAATTAAGTTAAATATTTATCATTTGGATAAATAGAATATATAAGTCAGGACTTATATAAAGAAGTAAAAATCAATTTCAACATCGATGTTTGAAACTGAATAAGGACAAAGAGTTAATCAGTTAGGGCTAACCAGTTAGAGTAAAACCATTAGGGTTAACCAGTTAGGTTAAACCATAGATTTAAACCAGTTAGAGTTAATCAGTTAGAGTTAAACCAGTTTGAGTTAATCAGTTGGAGTTAATCGAATTTAGTTTATTCGAATAGAGTTGTAATGAGTTAATCGAATTTAGTTATTCGAAGAAGTGAATCGAATCAGAGATATTCGAAGTGAGATAATCGAATCAGAAATAATCGAAGTGAGTGGATCGAATCTAGTTATTCGACATGAGTTAAATCGAATAAGATTTATTCGAAGAAAGAGATTATCGAATATAAGTATTCGAAAGTAAGCAAATCGAATATAAGTTATTCGAATAAGTTATTCGAATAAGAGTTAATCCAGTAAGAGTTATTAGGTTGGAGTTATTCAAAATAAGAGTTATAGATTAGAGTTAACCGAATAGGAGTAAATAAATTAGTTGTCGTTATATTATTCGAGTTAGGAAATAAAAGTCATATTAAAGATAATATATTTCGGATGAAGGAGATTTTAACACCATTGTTATAATCACGTAAACTTGTAAAAGAAGGGGGTTCGTAAATAGAATCCGAGGGTTTGTAAGGAAGTGTTAAAGGGTTAAAAGATGAACTTTCCCTATTTCGAGATTTGAAATGTTGTTCAGTTAAGGTCTGAGAGGTAGTTATACCCCAACTTGATTGACTTCGTTTTTAATTTAGAAATGGTTAAGGTTCGAGAGTGAAAGTGGTTAAGTGATTTTAGTAAATAAGTATAGTGGTTTGAGTTGTCGTCGCGATGTTGGTTTAAACATCTGTTTAAATCCAAGTAAAGAATATTTGGAAATGTTATCCAAATAGATTCAGAAACATAATCAAATATTGAAATTGGAAATATGAATTAGAAAAGGGAATGTTCATGTATAAGGAGTTAAGAAATGGAGTTAAGCTAAATCAGAAATTGACTGGAGACTTGTTAAGTTGAATGGTTTCTTAAGTGTCTATCTGATGTTGGTTTCGACCTTCGGGATTGGTACAAAGGGAATTGTTCTTATACTAGTTTACAATCAGAGACTGATAGTTGTAGAAGAATAGTGATACATAAATAAGTTATGGAAATGTTTTCCAACTTTAACGTATATTTTCTAAACATAGAAAATAAGGATATATATATATGATTGATGATTGATTGATAGAATTTCCATTTGGAAATAATATCGTTGTTTGCACACGTGTTTTCTTTGATAGTTAAATCACAGACTATCAAAGTTTTGACCATTTTAACGTTGTTAATATGGAGAGACCGATTGGATTATTATCCAAAGAACCACTCTGTATTGGCATAAGCGTTGCGAATCATATATGCCAAAGATAATTGAAGACAGAGTAAAGTGCAAGGGCTGTTGTATAAATCTTAGATAACAGTGCCTAAGATGGATATACTAAATAGTACCTTCGGTTCATCCTGTTCCTGGATGACTTGTATGGATGAATGTCTGACAGAGTATTTCCAGAAAGGTCACGTACATTGATTTCTTCAACCGTACCAAGAGTGGAAGCGGAGAAGGAAACTTCTTTTAGCTGACACGTAATGTATGGTTGTAGACGTCAAATTAGTGATTTTTGATGGATCTGACAATGTGTCATTCGAAGTGAATCTGATGTGATGATAAAGCGTAACCTCAAGTCTCATCAACCGGTAAATGACAAAAATCGGGAAGGCAGCATGGCTATGTAGGTCGCACCTATTAGGGTGTATAATCACCTGATCTTGAGTTTTATTTACTTCTAAAAATCTATTGTCAATACTGTCCCATTCGGGAAATGGTTGCTGATCCCAACCATTGGTGATATACATTCGATACACTCAAGCGAAATGAGTGGTCGGTCATATGTGGCCGGGTTGCAAGATGTTCTTGTTAAACCCAGTGTATTCCTCTCTAGAGGTACACTAGCGAAAGGTGGTTCCATACCTTGTCATAGTTGGAAATCCATTACCCAATATGTGCTTGCGGTTTTGATTGTATATTATATATGTAGAACGTGAGATGAAAGCGTTTCTGCTAGATGATTATTATATTGTGGTTGATAGACATTATTATAATATCAAAAGGTTTTTGATATAAAGATATTTTGGATTCTCATAAGGGAAAAACCCGTTTCGTAATACGGCGTGGTCTTATGAGATATCATTTACTTGTTCGAACTGTTTTAAACTGTTTTACTCATACCAGTCCCATGACTGGCCCGGAGTTTATTTTGTTTTTGTTTTCCCTAAACTCTTGGGTGCCCAATTTTGTACGGGCAGTCAAGTAGTCGGGATTTATAGATACTTGAAGAGCTGGAGTAGGAGGCTTCAGGATTATATAGCTATAGTTTATTTCCGCTGTGTTGTAAGTGTTGTACTTTGATAATGTTATTGTATACATATACAGATTTATATTTCAAAGTTATGTTATATATATTATATGTTATTCGTTCCGCTGTGAGATTCGTGTTACTCTGATGTTGTGTTCTTCTTCTTCTTCTATTCTAAGTTTCTATCTTATCTATTCTCACCCTCTAATTTCTTTCATTAACTTTTTGGCATTTTTCAATGTTTGGTTAGTCATCATTGAGTTTATGGCGATAACCAAAGTCGACAAAATCTGGGTCGTTACATAACCCACCCACTGTTCAACCAATTTTACTTAACCCCAACTTTAGTTTATATTCATACAATCCCCATGGATTCAACTAGGTTAAGTATTCCGGATTTATTACCATATTTTCATTTATGGCTACAGTATGCTAAACCTCCTACATTAAAGCCTGCCATTTGTGGATGCTAGATATGTCGGACGGGTCCGGGCAGACATATTCCACAAATTGGGCTTAACCTCGTGTCTGAGCATGTCTCGTATTTGTACACTTAGACCTCTCACATTAGATTCAACACTTGCGGACGCTGGATATGCTGGTCGGTTCCGGGCAGACTTCCACCGCAAGTGCAATCTAACCTCGTGTCATAAGTGCAGCTACAGTTTCTAATTGTTGTAATCCTAAGCATTTCATTATTACCTAATTTTACCTATGTCCTTATAGGTGTTCATTCTCTTTTTCCCTATATTTAATTATACGCCCAATTTATTATTCAAATTACAGCTTTTTTTGCCCCTTTTCAATTCATCTTTTAATTATGCACCATATGCTCTTTTTGTAAAGGCATGAATATCCATACCAATTTGAGCTGACAAATATCCTACGCATTCAACTCAAAGTGCACGAAAATTCAGCTCATTAATAGAAAGAAGTTAGAGGATGAGAAAGATGAGATAGAACTAGTAGAATAGAAGAGTAAGAAGAACATCAGAATCTCACAGCGGAACGAGTAAAGTATAATACATCAAATCTCTTTACAAAAATAAACTGTATATACATACCAATCATCAGAGTACATCATATATCAGACACAGTGGAAATAACTCTGGATAACTAGGGGTGAAGCCTCCTACTTCCAGCTCTTGAAACTCCAGCGAAACCTGACCTGGAAATATGCTCGGTCTGACCCGAGCACATTTGATTTAAAACAAAATTCACCCGGATCAGTCTGGAATACTTTCAGTGGTAAATTCACAATAACAGTTACTTAATTTTAGAAATCCTTTTTGAAGAAAAGGGTAACCCAAACAGTTTTGATATATCAAAATCCAGTGATATTATAATAGTGTCTATCAATAACAAATAAATAACCAAGTAGCAGAACGCTTGCATCTCACGCTCTACATATTTATTTTATAATCAAAAACCGCGAGCGCTTTTTGGAGATTGGATTCCAACTGACAAGGTTTGGGAGCACCTTTCGATCAGTGTACTCTAGAGGGTATACACTGGGGTACAACAAGAACGTCTTGCAACCCGGCCACACATGACCGACCACTCATTTAGCTTGAGTGTATCGAATATATTGCCACCACGGTTGTCGGCCGTCCAACTATCATCCGAAGATACAGAATTGAAAAGAAGAATAAAATATGAATGTTCTCTAGATCGGTGACAAGACACCCTGCTTGGGTATGACCCAACTAGCCATGCTGCCCTGCCCAACTTCTGTCTTTCCTGGCTGTGAGGCAAGAGGCTACGCTTATCTTCTAGAACACCACACCATCATTCACTTTGAATGCCACATCGTCAAACCCGTCAAATCACTAATCGATTTCCTCAAAATATCACGGGTATAAAAGCTAAGAGAAACGAATTCCTCCGCCACCAGACGTAATACCTTTAAGAGATCAACCGTACACGATTCGTTAGGAATACTCTGTCAGACACTCGTCCCTACAAGTCATCCAGGAACAGGATGAACCGAAGGCACTCTTCTACCGCATCTTGTATAAGAATCACCCCTAGGATTAGTAGCGAGAAGTCCTTGCAATCCCTTAGATCTCAACCACGACAGAATCACAGTGTATCTCTTTTGATTGGGAGCTACCCAGAGATTTCAAGTAGTTCTTCCGCTTATGAAATTCTACGGGTCTTCAATGCTCCGTCTTTATTCTCTGCCAGTTAGCTTCGTATGCAACGTTGAATCGAAGTGGTTTTAGGACCAGTTCCCACCCCGGTCTCTTCGAAACAACACGTCAAAAAGGTCAAATCTATTTTATTGATAGTTAGGTGGTTTAACTATCAATGTCAAAACATTATGGTCAAGTATGTTGGCAGCTCAGATCATTTTAACTGGACCATATCGTCGATCCCTCAAAAATCGTTTTATATTCTTATTTCAAATCTTCTTGTTCGCGATGCTGGAAACCATAACTATATCTTTATATAAACGCACCCATAATACTCCACTTTATTTCGTTATTTTGAAAACATTGTTATCCACCGAATCTATTCCAATTCTTATACTTTGGGAAAAACACTATCTTCTCACTTTGACAAACTTATACTTCAAACTCAAGTTAAATCCTATATCACTTACTTACATTTCAAATATCATTTCTTAAATAAAAGCTTACTTTAAAACCATTGACTGGGTTTTATTCTTCGCTATAAACATCCCATTATAAACCCGGATTTTATTATCAAATCTAAACGATAATCCATTTAATGCCTCTTATATATTGGGAAAACTCTTTTCTGGTCCCTTCGATTGTACTTCACTTAATCATTATGTTTTGCTTTATAACCCGATATAATACCTTTGTTTCATCGTACCATTTAGTTTTGTGTCAAATCCTGATTCCTTCTTTTATTTAGAAAGTTCATTATTTCGATTATTATTAATTAAATAATAATTAACCTTATCATTAGAATTAGTTTACTTCATTAGTGATCAAAAACAGGCTAGTTAATTACTTACTTAGACAATTGCTAATCATATTAATGATTATTATAATTTACTAATCATATTTAAACCTCGTTAATTAAAAAGATTTTTAATCATTACATTTAAACTAAATATTCGTTAAATCTTCTCCATTAGATTAATCGAAGACCGATTAATCTAATTACTAATTCTGATTAGTTAACCTAACCACCATTGCTTATTTAACTGATTTTGATTAATTATTCTAATATTAATATAATTAATCTAAATAAAACTTACTTAAAACATTATTATATAATTTATTTTGTAACCATCGACGCATTATAATACCCTATAATTTATAACTTCGCTTTGGTTCAGAGGAACAAGTTTTATAACTTTAATTACGTCCATTCGCCCGTCGATACACTAACGTTCAAAAACAGGGTTTCTAATCGTTGCTTCTAAATATTAAATCAATACGGTTTATTTATTTAAAACATCACATAAATGTGAAGGTCAATTCAACGTTCAATCATCATTGGGTGACAGTTCTATATTTCAATAATATACAGTGTATTTGAGGAATCCGGTCGGATCCCTCCAACCTGTTCGTCCTTGCATTTCAGATAATAATATTTAAATAATTATTTAAATCAAAATCAGCTAATACGACAAATATAATTTGTCGATAATCATTAAAACAACCAATCAAGCAAGGCATGCAGTCAACAATTATTATCATCAACGATGGGTTATATTTTACATGAATTTAACACTGTAGAGAATTTCAGAAAAGTGTGAGAATGAACTCACCTGTATTTCCATTTCACAACTGTCGCGTTATTCGGAAACTCTACTGCTTCTAATCGCGTCAGAACTTGCTCAGCAGCGTTGCCTTCATTGTTGGGATCCTAATGGATCCAGTTTCGTTGAGTACTGTGTACGTACGTATAAATTATCGCTATTACCATTTTAAATAATTTAAACGGTAACTAATTTAAATTAGTAATTTACTATTTAATAATAAACAATTTACCTTAAAAACGTTGCTGAGTCATCCTTAATTAGCGCTACGAACGAATTCCAATTCCTTCACGCGGTCTCACTCTTGTTTTGCCATGAACCTGATTGGCGTTCCTGGAATCCAAATCTTCCCTGACTCTTTTCCTTTCTCACGCATCCCCCCTTTCCTTAATACTTGAACGTCTCCTGTACTTCATGTTAACGACCCTTTTCCACCACTACCTGATGTAGTCCGTTCACCCTACCCTTTCAATACCAAACCACTTCAATGCTTCCCCTTTCCAAATCTTTACGTTCACACTATAATGCGCCCAACCTTTTCTTCTTTTCACGTGAGCCTTCCCTTTATAAAACGCGGCCATTCCTTCTTCACGTTTTTACTCCAGTCACACGTTCTGTAACGTCCCAGATTTCTACTATATTATTTAATATTTAAACATGGTTTTAAATATTGGTTTGGGAGAAATAATTGAATTTAACGATCTAGAATAATTTATAGAATAACGATATAATTTCAAAATAGTCGGTATGGAATCGTTCACAAGCCGTAACGAGAATTTAATATAGTTAAATATCCGTTTCGAATTTGGAGAAGATTTCTGAGACGTAGTTATAACTTAATTTTTAGAATTTTTTTGTAAATTTTATTTCGTAGAATAAGCAACATTTTTTTTGGAGTTTTTCGCACCCTATATCAACATTTTGGGGTATCACAATATAAGTCAACATACCGATATTATTATATATTTATGATCGTGGCACACTACTGAGCGCGACGATATAGTTATTTCTGTCTATAGCAAGTCGTATGGGGACAGAGTTTTATACAACGGGGTACGTTAAATTTAAACTAAAAATCGTTAGTCCTTTTCACTGATATCAAATCAAAAATTAGTAAAAGAAATAAATACCACACCCTATTCTCGTTTGGCCTTAATCCTAGAAGCTGAAAGAGTGGAAAAATCTACAAACTTACAAACCGCACATGTCCTCATTTAAAACAACAACATGGTTCATTAACTACTGAAACGTGATGGAACGAATTTGTCAAATCCTATATTAGATAGCACGATCCTATATTCAAACAGCCATGTTCTTCATTAAACTCTCGCCATGCCTGTACCGAAAACTAGGATGGAAAATTTTAAAATAAACAAACAAAATATCTCTGACTAAATCCCAAAACCATGTTCGGAGTTAATGGTATTGGTTAAGTGGTAACGCAGCACTCACCCTTATAAATATACCATTCTCCTTTCTTCTTGAGTAATCAGCAACAATTATATAAGCTTCTACTTTGTTCATTCGAAACAAACACAGCAGAACTCTTCATATATATAACTCAAATACACGCTCTGCCTCCTTCCAGTAAACCCTTCCTTTCAAAATACGAAACTAAAGAGAGTGCGTGGATCATGGGTTCCCAGAACAAACAGTAGAGGGAGAAAATTAAACTGGAGAAGTCTCGGTAGAAGATAATTCGAAGAAGAAAAGCATGTTAAATGGGTGCATGTGTTTACTGGAGAAAGTAGTGTTTAACGTTGAGGGATGGTGCGGTTGAGACGAAATGGAGAGTCTGACTTGGCGGTTGCATGCAGTAACAGGTTAAGTTGGGAGGAAGAAGGTCTCCAAGTCTATGCGCGGGAGCTACAGGCGTGAGGAGTTTGTGGTGGGTGCTATAGCGAGAGAAGTATTCAACAAAAGAAGAAAGCAGTTTTGTTTCAAAACTGAAGGAGTGGGAAGGACGTTGGGTTCATGGAAGGCTTTTGTGGAGTAATAGGTGGTGTTTACAGTACATGAAGTAATGGGTTTCATACGAAGAAAGAAGGTGACGTATGTAAGGGAAAGGAGCGGTGAAAGGGACTGGAAGTTTTGCAGCAGGTTTGTGCGCATGTGGTAATACAAAAGAAAGAAGAAGAGGTATTTGCGCCAGCAGTAGCTTACATGGCTCAATTTTGTTTAAGGAAATAAACGTGGTGTTTTTACTTAAGTAAAGGGGGACTGGAAGGAAGCAAAAGTTTGGCATGATCTGCCTGTTTCGAACGGAGAAGCTGAATGGGCTGCTAACGTGTAACGAGCTCATCATGTATATATATAATAGAGAAGGGGTTAGAAAAATGTAGAGCTAATGCTGGAGTATGTTATAATATGAAGAGAGAAAGCAGTCGAGACAAGTGGAGCATGTTGAATGTTGAGGGAACGCGGTGAGAAGAGTGGATGCGAATTGACTGCTAAAGAAACAAAAGGGAAACTGGCCATCCAGGCACGCATGAAATGGTACACGTGGGTACATGGTAGATGTGCAAAAAGGGCAGTGAAACATTGATCAGCCAAGGGGAAGTTGCTCGAAGGTGGTAAGTTAGAAAAATAAATAAAAGAAAGGAACATTATAAGAAAAATACATAATAGAAGGGAGGAAAATAATGAACGGAAAAGTCAGTGGGTTGGTTAACCGTGAAGGAGGGAGACAAAATGGTGCGGGTTTGTTTTGTTATTTGGGGTGTAGTCTTGTAGAAGAGTTTTGTCCAATAGTTCTGATCGTGGTTGGAGATTTGCGATATAACTGGAGGATGGTTGCAATGAAGCGGTATCAGGCAGTCGCAAGGGAAATAAAGAAAATCCGGGGAAGCAATTTCCGTAGGTTCGAATGATGGCAAGGATGGTAAACGCATGAAGTCAAGGGAATGGTTAGGGAAGTAAGCACAGAATTATGAATTGCGCTTAACCGGTCACTTGGAAGCGCAGGGAAGCATACTATGTTGTTGACCAAGTGCGGACAAGATCAGATGCAGTTGGATTTTCGTTAACGAAGCAATACGCGAATGGACCATCAAAAACAAAGACGAGTTAATTCTCACACGTTCTGAAATACTATGAAGTGATTAAATTCGTATAATTAAATTTAATTGTTAATAATTGGATGTTTGGTTGCCTTGGATGCTCATCGTTGATTGATTGAATGATTGTCGTTAATTAGATTTTAGTCGTTTAAAATATATGCGCTGTTATGCAGGGAAAAACAGGTCGGAGAAATCAAACCGGATTCCTCAAATATTTTATATGCTGTTTGATTTCATATATATGAACTGATTAAACCCCATTTATGTTAAAATATGTTTGATGGTTGATCATTGAATTGAAATTCAACGTTATTATGATTTGAATCACTATACGGCATTGATTTAGGGATTGGTAGCAAGGGTCTAAAATACATCGTTTGTTTAAACATTGTTTGTCGTTAGGCGAATAAGCAAAGTGAAGTTATAATATTGATTTTATAACTGAAGTGGGATTTTATTTATATCTTATACGATATAACGATGTTAAAAATAAATAAATATCAGTAAATGGGTTTTCCATTAAATAGTATAAAATGATTATATGGTTAGGACCGAACAGTTAAATCAGTTATAAGGGTTATTATCTGGAATAATCATATTTAAATAAATAATTTAGTAATATTATTAGATTAATCTAATAAGAAGAAGAAATTGAAAACGGTTAAGAAGTTAACCAATGATTCAAAGCTGACCGAATCAACCGTTCGATCAAAAGTGAGTATTAATGATTAGTTGTTTAATCTAATAAGATTTCTTCAATGTGATTTTTATTAGTTAACGGTATTTAAAGATTTATCTTATGATTAGATATTTCAAAAGTGATTAACTGAGCAGGTTTAGTTAATGAAGAAATAAACGGGTTTTACTTCAGTAAATAATGAAGTTAATAATAAGTGAAGGAAATTCTTCTTAAATAAATTATTTAAGAAGATGATCAAGTATGTAATAGGATTCGGTAAATTTTGAAAAGGATTTAGGAAGAGGTTAAATAATAGAAATGAAGTTATAAAAGGGAAATTGGGCTGATGCAATAAGTACTGAAATAAATAGTGAATCGAGATAAAGAGGGAAAGTTTCCAAATATAATCTACTTATAGATTGTTAAACGGATTTTTAATTACAAAATCTACTTTTATAATAAGGGGTAGGAAAGTGATTATTATTCTAATTAATAATCATTAAAATAATTTATTTCTTAAATGATATTCATTTAAGAAAGCGATCGAGATTGAACTAAGGATTAAATTGGTTTTTGAAATATGAGCAAAGAGATTCTCTTCCAAGGTGTTTTACTTAAAATAGAATTAAGTGATTTGAATCAAAAGAAAAGGGTCGACAAGACAACGAAGGATAATGTTAATGGTTATAAGTCATTAAATGGATTTTGGTTATAAAAATCCTAATTAGTTTTATGAGGTGATGTTCAATATTTAGGTTAAGTAATCCGAAATAGATTGTCATAAGAATATTCCAAATACAAAACAGATTTGTATAACAAAGTGTAAAACGTAATGTTAAATGGTCAGAATCGACCGAGTTTCAAACTAAGTTATGAGTATTAAAACCAGAGATTAAATAGGATAGGAAATAAGTTTTGAGCGATTATGATATGGGGATTTAGGTTACAAACTTCTATCTGTTCTATGATAAGAACGTTGTTGATCAAGGTCTGAGAGGTAAATAAAATACCCCAACTCGAACAACTTCACTATTATCGAGGAATGGTATTAGTTTTGTAACGGTGTAGGTTATTGAAATTTCTATTAAAGAGGATTGTAACTTAGTTATGGAATTCAAACTGAATATAATATATTGCAACATTATCTGTAGAATTTGAATAATAGTGCAACCTTAGTTGCGAAATTTCGAATATAAATGAGCACATTGGGTTTAGGGTAAATAATGTATAAAGCAACATTTGCTTGGCCATATAAGAAGTGATAATTTATTTCTATAATCAAGTAAATAATATATATCCAAGTGGCCAAAGTAAAGGACCGATGAAAGAAGAAATTAATATTTCCAGGTTAAAGGAAACGAGCAAAGTTGTGGAAAATATAATGATATTTTCAAAGTAAAGAAATAAGCGGGAGAGTGGTAAATATGTTATTATTAGGAATCAGGAATATAGTTTTATCGAGATAAGTAATTATAATCGATTTCCAATCGATGAAATGATCTAAGAAGTTTTGTTGAATGATAAGACCTGAGCTACCAATATATTTGATCACACTATTCTGATATTGATAGATAAAACACCGACTATCAATGAAATATCATTGGACATTTTTGACGTGTTGTTTTCGAAGAGACCGGAATGGGAACTGGACCCAAAACCACTTCGAATCAACGTAGCGTCCGAAACTAATCTGCAAAGATGACGATCAAGCAATTGAAGACCATAGATCTTTATAAACGGAAGAATTACTTAAAATCTCTAGCTGATCCCTGGAGACTGTGATGCTGTCGCGATTGAAATCTGTGGACTGCAAGGACTACTCGTTACTTATCTGTAGGGTGATTCTAGGATGCGGTAGGAAGGTGCCTTCGGTTCATCCTGTTCATGGATGACGTATGGACGATGTGACATTCAAGGTGAACAGTGACCAGATGTTCGAAAAGATAAACGTAGCCTCTAGCCTCATCAACCGAGAAAAGACAGAAATCGGGCAGGGCAGCATGGCGAGTTGGGTCATTCCCAAGCAGGGTGTATTGTCACCAATCTAGAGAACATTCATATTTGTTACTTCTTTTCATTTCTGTATCTCCCGGGAAACGGTAGATGCGCAGCCGTAAGGGTGACAATATATTCGATACACTCAAATTAAATGAGTGGTCGGTCATGTGTGGCCGGGTTGCAAGACGTTCTTGTTGAACCCCAGTGTATACCCTCTAGAGTACACTGATCGGAAGGTGATCCCATACCTTGTCTAGTCGGAATCCAATCTCCAATAAGTGCTTTGCGGTTTTTGATTATATAATAAATATGTAGAGCGTGAGATGCAAGCGTTCTACTAGATGATTATTTATTTGTGGTTTGCTAGACATTATTATAATATCACTGGATATTGATATATCAAATCTATTTTGGGTTATAGTAAGGTAAAAACCGTCCTTGTTTATGTGTGGGCTGGTATTACTATCATCCTTTTATTTTAAAAAGGATTTTCCAAAGCTAAACAAGTTGGTTGCTATATGAAATTATCACTGAAAGTATTTCAGACTGATCCGGGTGAATTTTGCTTTGCTTCAAATGTTCTCGGGTCAGACCGAGTATATTATCAGGTTAGGAATCGCTTGGAGCTTCAGAAGAGGAGTTGAAGTCGAGACGTATTCCATATATACTGGTACTAGTTTATTTCCGCTATGTGTATTGATGTATACTCTGATGTTGTAATTATATATAGACAGTCTTTTATATAAAGTATTTCGATATATTATAATTTTTTTCGTTCTGCTGTGAGACTCTGATCTTCTCATTCTTCTATTCTAATAGTTTTATCTTTTCTATCTCATCCTCTAACTTCTTTCTATTAACAGTCAGAGTCCGATACTTTGATTTTTGACAAGGAATACAGGATTTTGTGTTATTGTTTAAAATTCGAACGTCGAATTTTTCTGGCCATTACAGGTGGTATCAGAGCAATGGTTTAGGAATAACCTTGGCTCTGTGGTGTAACTCGATAGAGATTGGGCTAGTAATACCCTAGATCGAGTTGAGTGTATATATACGACAGCGCGTATTTGTAATTTGAATATAAAATTATTTTTATATTATTTTGACCCAATATATATTATAAGAAGGTAAAATTTCTAGCCATTACAGGTGGTATCAGAGCAATGGTTTAGGAATAACCTTGGCTCTGTGGTGTAACTCGATAGAGATTGGGCTAGTAATACCCTAGATCGAGTTGAGTGTATATATACGACAGCGCGTATTTGTAATTTGAATATAAAATTATTTTTATATTATTTTGACCCAATATATTTTATAAGAAGGTAAAATTTATTATTTTATCAAATTATTATTTGGTATTGAATAAAATTCAAAATTTAGATGAAGTGGAAACATTTCAAATATGAAATGAGAATTAAATTTAACTTGTATGAGTTAAAATAAATCTTATGAATTGAAATTGAAACAAGTCAACTAAAATCTGACTTGTGTTTAGGAAAAATGAAAGTGAAAATTCCAAATGAAATATTTGGAAATAAGTTGAATTGTATGATTAGGATCGATTATATAAACTTGGTTTGAACAAGCCTGAATGAAATGGAATTGATTCAGGTAAATGAATCGGAATGGAATATAAGGAATCGATTGATATATCTAAATGGATTGCTAAAAATAGTTACGAATATGAATTGAATGGTTTGTAGAATGTGTTTGGAATAAATAATATGGATTTGGATTAAAGTAAGAACCAATATATGAATAAATTCGAGTCTAATGAAATAGAATAATATTGGTTATAAAATTCAAGTGAATAAATCAGAATGGGATTGATTGGCAAATCTTAATGGAATAACAAGATAGGGTTGTAAATAAAATCCAACATAAGAAATTGGCTTGTAAATTTGCATGGAAGTTAAGGAATCCAAACAAAAAAAAATTTGGAATGAAGCTTGAATGATTTCAAATATGAAATACATAAATAAGAAGCTAGTATTTAATCTAACTTATGTTGAAATTGAATCTAATTAAAGAGTTTGGCTTGTAAATACACTTGCAAGTTAATACACCCAAATAAATTGAATGGGTGGGATATATTGAACGGATGTGAATTTGAATTTAGAACTAACGTATTAGTAAAGCTTGTTAAAAAGAGATTCAATGATAATGAATTTGAATAAGGAGTTGGTTAGGAATAAAATCTCATGTGAATGGAATGGTGTATATAAAAACTGTTTAGAATAGATAGCCAGGATGTTTAAAACTAATTAATGATTATGAAGCTAATGAATTCCATATGAGTCATAACAGGTACAAGAGCTAATATTGATTGAATTCTGGAGCCGATTAGATCCAGTTGATTAGAGCTGTAGAATAATTGAGCCAGCTCAAGTATAATTTATCGCTTATCGAGTAATCGCGCTCGCAAAAAGGTACGTCTACGCAAAATATAAATTATTGGTTTTTGAATTGGATTTTCCGACCGTATTAGTCGATGGAGTTTATTTTTGTACCTGCGATATTGCAGAAGTCCCTCCGTATAGGGGAGGCTCTGCCAAAATTTTATAAAATTTGAAATGTTAGAAAAAATTATGATCATTTTGGAAATTTTTGAAATTTATTTTCTACATAAATAAATTGGTCTTTTCGAAATAAAGCGAACTGGTTTGGTTTAAAAAGCTGAAGTAAAGCTTGATTAACTGGATTTTTGAAATATTATTGAATTTGCGAATATCTATTCTACTTTAGTAATTTCGGGGAAGAAATTCTTTTAAGGGGAAAGGTATGTAACGTCCCAGATTTCTACTGTATTATTTAATATTTAAATATGGTTTTAAATATTGTTTTGGGAGAAATAATTGAATTTAACGATCTAGAATAATTTATAGGATAACGATATAATTTCAAAATAGTCGGTATGGAATCGTTCACAAGCCGTAATGAGAATTTAATATAATTAAATATCCATTTCGAATTTGGAGAAGATTTCTGAGACATAGTTATAATTTAATTTTTAGAATTTTTTTTGTAATTTTTATTTCGTAGAATAAGCAACATTTTATTTGGAGTATTTCGCACCCTATATCAACATTTTGGGGTATCACAATATAAGTCAACCTACCGATATTATTATATATTTGTGATCGTGGTACACTACTGAGCGCGACGGTATAGTTATTTCTGTCAATAGCAAGTCGTATGGGGACAGAGTTTTATACAATGGGGTACGTTAAATTTAAACTAAAAATCGTTAGTCCTTTTCATTGATATCAAATCAAAAATTAATAAAAGAAATAAATACCATACCCTATTCTTGTTTGGCCATAATCCTGGAAGCTGAAAGAGTGGAAAAATCTACAAACTTACAAACCGCACATGTCCTCATTTAAAACAACAACATGGTTCATTAACTACTGAAACATGATGGAACGAATTTGTCAAATCCTATATTAGATAGCACGATCCTATATTCAAATAGCCATGTTCTTCATTAAACTCTCGTCATGCCTGTACCGAAAACTAGGATGGAAAATTTTAAAATAAACAAATAAAATATCTCTGATTAAATCACAAAACCATGTTCGGAGTTAATGGTATTGGTTGAGTGGTAACGCAGTGTAACAACCCGTGTTTCGTGTAACGACCCGTATTTCGATAACGCGTTAAAACAAGAAATCAAGGCAGAATTAAATTTTAAATTTTGAATCAGGTAAAATGGACATCATCATTGTGTTCCTATCGAAAAAATACGCGAAATAGAGTCCGAGTTTTCGAAAATCGGAGTCCGTATGACCAAGATATGGCCAGAACAAGTTTTCAGCAGTTTTCGGGCAGACTGGCCAGGTGTCGACAGCCCTGTCGACTTGGCTGTCGACTTGGGGGCCCTAGGTGTCGACTTGCCTGTCGACTCCCTCCTGTACAGACGAACTAAATTGGCCTGGGGCGGCCCAGAACCCATTTCTGAGGCCCGGGATGGGTTTTGGTGGCCCGGATTGACTTTAGGGCTGATTTTAAGGCCCTAAAGGGGTTCCTACATGTGGCTTCTTCTCCAAGACATGCTTTAAAGGCTAGGATTGGTTCTAGGATTGATCCTATGGCCTAAACTATCATAATCCTCTATAAAATGACCCCTAACCCCCTCCTAAAATCCCTATTATTCATCCCTACAACTAAACTATGCCAAAATTTCTAGTGATCATGGCCTCCACTCAAACCCTAGCCTCCACCCTCTTGTCATAATCCCTGTCTTCATTTCTATGAGAGGTTTCATGATCATGTGAGTGTTAGAGAGTGATTTCAAGTTTGTATGAGGGCTTTTAAGTTGCATTCAAGCCAAAGATGCAACCTTTCTTGACCAAAAAGCAAGGATCTTGTATGAGAGTTCATAAGCTTCATTCAAAGCCAAAGTTGAAACCTTTCTTCTTCAAAGATTGGATTTTTATTGGATTTTGCTCATGGGTTTTATTGGAGCTTGTTGATTTGGGGTTTTTGGTGAGAGCATGAGAGGCTTCGTCTCAATCTTTCTACCATATGTTGATTTGTGCCTTCATAGCAATGTAAGCCCTCTCCTACTCTTAGATGTTAACTATGAAGTTAAATGTTCATGTTGCAATTTGGGTTTGATCATCAAGTATGATGCATGGTATCATGTTTTGCAAGCTTACAAAGTCATTATCTTGATCTTGTGGTCATAAAGCTTTGACCTTTATGTTGAAATGTTGCATTATGCAACATGAGAACCCTTATAACCTCCATGTCAACTTGCATATGAAGTCATAATCCTTATGTGATGTTATATGCGAGTTACTTATCATCATTTCATGCCATTTATCACCATGATTCGCTTATGTGCCAAGTTTGGGTTTATGCATGTTTTCGAGGCTTAACAATGGTATATGCAAGTTAATGAACACATTTGTGCCTCATTTGCCACAATGATTAACTTGTGGCTTTATACCCTCTTTGTCTCGTATTTTCCAAGTTCCTTCTTTTAATCCTTTACGTTGTTGCGAACGTATATGCGAGTTTAAAAGCGTTGGGGTTATGTTATGGGTAAGTTTTAACGACATGAAACATGATTTGGGTTAAATGGGTATAAACATGACAACATGCAACATTAAATATAGCATGGAGGTTGACATGTGAGTATGCTTTATTATGGAATTGGGAATTTACCTATTAAGTTAGGTCTACCCATATTCTTGAAAACTTGAATATGAACATGACGCTTAGAAAACATAAGAGTGGCCAACTCGAGGTTGGGTTGAGTTTGTAGCATAATACTACCCGGAACCTACCGGCTTAACTAGTGGCTACAAACAATAGGACCCAATGTGGGAAGTTGGTCATGTTGTGCCAAGACCCGAGGTTAGACCAAGTTGTGGTGTAAATCTACCCGGAACCCACCGGCTTAACTAGGTAACCACAACAAAGTCTAATGTGAGAGGTTGGGGTGCATTAAATAATTAATGCCACATAATAGGGTTAAGTTAATTTGATTAATGATGCTTAACCAAATATGACATGGACAAATGGGTTAAGTAATTTGATTAGGCTAATGATACTTAACAAAAATATGACAAGGTTGGGTAGGTTAAGTAACTTGATTTGCCTAATGACACTTAACCATTTTTTATACGACTAGTGGACGGGTTAAGTTAACCAACACTTAATCAATCCAACATGATAATTTTGGTAAGGTTAAGTAAGTTTTCTTAATGACACTTAACCGAAAAATACAGTTAACAGATGGGGTTAAGATTAGACTTAACTAATCTAAACATGGTAATTGGACGGGGTTATGTTAATTTACACTTAACTAATCCAACTCGTTAATTTGATGTGGTTAAGTGACCTATACTTAACCAATCTCACTCGTTAATTTGATGAGGTTAAGTTAACCTATACTTAACCAATCTAACGTGAAAACATGATAAGGCTAAGTCACAAATTGCTTGAATACGCTTGACCGATTTGACTCAGTAATTTGATAAGGTCAAGTTAATATATATACTTAACCAATCTAAAATGATAATTAGACGAGGTTAAGTCATGAATTGCTCGATATACTTAACCAACTTGACACATGGTTTGTAGGGTTAAGTCTTGGACTGGGATACTTAGCCAATTTTGACATGGTTTGTAGACGGGTTAAGTTGTGAACTTAAGTGACACTTAACCCATTAGATAGACCCTAATTCGGAGGATTAGGTAAATAACCATAGTTAACAAGGATTATGGAAATAAGGCTAAGTGGTAAACCTTAGTTAAGGGAAACTAAGTAATAATTCTTAGTCAAGGAAATTTGGACCACTTCTTAGATAGATGAGTAACCCGATAAGGTAGGTCATCGTTTAAATATATACGTGTAGGAGCAGGCTATCTGATTTAGATAAAGGCTCCAGCGAACTGGGTAACGAAGCAGCGGCTTCGGGGAACGTGAGGATATTCTTGGTATCCCTCTGTGAGCTGCCAGGTGATTATACTAGGCTCACGAGAGGTTAAGGTCTGCGTTAGAAGAACCAAGAGTATGCCTTGGTTGCTATGCGAGCGACCTAAAGACTGGGATGGATAGCAGTGAGTCGACGAATACATGGTAGTGCCCGAGATAGCAAGTTCGTCGATCATCTACCATCTTGAGTCAAGCGTGTACGTACGGAAAGGCAGGAAACACCCAACAGACCATAATTGCTATCTAATTATGGGTGAGGTAGGCCGTAGGATGTGGGCTGGCCGGAGTGTAGTTCTCATACAAGATTTTCTCTTGTGTTGCCTTTCACTAGTTGAGGGAGGGGTCTCGTGGGACCATAGCCACGTGTAGAAAAACAGACCTTAGCATCTGCATCGGTAGATAAATCGAAAGCTCCCGACCGAGTCCTGTATTTCTTGATTTGCCCTGTGACAGGACTCGGATGGCACGATGTGATACATGTGCATACAGTCATGGAAAAACGATTCACGAGGAATGCGTGGGAAAAAGGGCGCGGTTGACGGTCAGCGTAATCCCTAGTGGGCCTAGGTGGTTGAACCCAAAACCGAAATACGAAAACGTGCAATAGGTAAGCGTAATCCCTAGTGGTCCTAGGTGGCATAAGTCCTAGTTGTACAAACGATGATTCATGTTGAGGAAGCCTAGCTAGATCTAGGGTGACAGTCCAAAACGATTTCAAGGGAAATGGAACTACGTTGAAAGTAATACAGAATTATATAAGAAAGCCCGTACGGTTTACGGCAAAGGACTGAACATACACATGGGAAGAAACATACGAGTTGAGTAACCTATATATGCGATATATTAGGTTGACATGGACCATTACACGACTTTGAGTAAGGGACATTCATGGTTAACACATAACGAGGTTGGGATACTAGTACGGTAGGTGCAGAGTATATACAGGATAGATACCGTGGGACGTTATACTTGATAGAAACCTGACGATGTGATACCTTGTTTTATCTTGACATCGTAATTTATCATGACACCTTAGTTTATCTGAGTACTGTAGTTCATCCTGCTTTCTTGGTTTAGTTGATCTATCTTGTTAGTTATTCATCATGCCAGTATGCTATTATCCTTATGTTCATCTCAGTTCCTCATGCCAGTTAACTTTACTAGTTTATATGCTGATAGTAGATAGGGCTTACCAGTCTTTATGACTGACCCCGTTTTCTTTCGCTTCTTGTCTTCCGTTTCCCCCCCAGGTTACAGGGAGGAAATACTGTTGTTAGTTCAGACTTCTTCTGCTTGAAGGTCATCATGGATGGCTTGGACTTTTCTTGGCTATGGCTACTTTACTGTTTCACTTGGGGAATAATTTATGAAAAAGTTTTTATGCTTCTTTACTATTGCAAGACAGGTTTTGATGTACTCTGGTGTAAAAGGCTTTAGACCTTAATTGTTAATGCTATGAAAGTTTGATTTTACTTCTGCTATTTTATATGTTCTGTCTTGTGATATTTCTGTGCATGTTTACCAATAATGCCCCTCTAAAGCTAGTGCATTCCTTTGCGAGTGACCCTAGCGGAGGCGGGGTGTCACACGCAGCACTAACCCTTATAAATATACCATTCTCCTTTCTTCTTGAGTAATCAGCAACAATTATATAAGCTTCTACTTTGTTCATTCGAAACAAACACAGCAGACCTCTTCATATATATAACTCAAATACACGCTCTGCCTCCTTCCAGTAAACCCTTCCTTTCAAAATACGAAACTAAAGAGAGTGCGTGGATCATGGGTTCCCAGAAAAAACAGTAGAGGGAGAAAATTATACTGGAGAAGTCTCGGCAGAAGATAATTCGAAGAAGAAAAGCATGTTAAATGGGTGCATGTATTTACTGGAGAAAGCGGTGTTTAACGTTCAGGGATGGTGTGGTTGAGACGAAATGGAGAGTCTGACGTGGTAGTTGCATGCAGTAACAGGTTAAGTTGGGAGGAAGAAGGTCTCCAAGTCTATGCGCGGGTGCTACAGGCGTGAGGAGTTTGTGGTGGGTGCTGTAGCGAGAGAAGTATTCAACAAAAGAAGAAAGCAGTTTTGTTTCAAAACCGAAGGAGTGGGAAGGACGTTGGGTTCATGGAAGGCTTTTATGGAGTAATAGGTGGTGTTTACAGTATGTGAAGTAATGGGTTTCATACGAAGAAAGAAGGTGATGTATGTAAGGGAAAGGAGCGGTGAAGGGGACTGGAAGTTTTGCAGCAGGTTTGTGCGCATGTGGCAATACAAAAGAAAGAAGAAGAGGTATTTGCGCCAGCAGTAGCTTACATGGCTCAATTTTGTTTAAGGAAATAAACATGGTGTTTTTACTTAAGTAAAGGGGGACTGGAAGGATCCAAAAGTTTGGCATGATCTGCCTATTTCGAACGGAGAAGCTGAATGGGCTGCTAATGTGTAACGAGCTCATCATGTATATATATAATAGAGAAGGGGTTAGAAAAATGTAGAGCTAATGCTGGAGTACGTTATAATATGAAGAGAGAAAGCAGTCGAGACAAGTGGAGCATGTTGAATGTTGAGGGAACGCGGTGGGAAGAGTGGATGCGAATTGACTGCTAAAGAAACAAAAGGGAAACTGGCCATCCAGGCACGCATGAAAGGGTACACATGGGTACATGGTAGATGTGCAAAAAGGGCGGTGAAACATTGATCAGCCAAGGGGAAGTTGCTCGAAGGTGGTAAGTTAGAAAAAAATAAAAGAAAGGAACACTATAAGAAAAATGCATAATAGAAGGGAGGAAAATAATGAACGGAAAAGTCAGTGGGTTGGTTAACCATGAAGGAGGGAGACAAAATGGTGCGGGTTTGTTTTGTTATTTGGGGTGTAGTCTTGTAGAAGAGTTTTGTCCAATAGTTCTGATCGTGGTTGGAGATTTGCGATATAACTGGAGGATGGTTGCAATGAAGCGGTATCAGGAAGTCGTAAGGGAAATAAAGAAAATCCGGGGAAGCAATTTCCGTAGGTTCGAATGATGGCAAGGATGGTAAACGCATGAAGTCAAGGGAATGGTTAGGGAGTAAGCACGGAATTATGAATTGCGCTTAACCGGTCACTTGGAAGCACAGGGAAGCATACTATGTTGTTGACCAAGTGCGAACAGGATCAGATGCAGTTGGATTTTCGTTAAACGAAGCAATACGCGAATGGACCATCAAAAACAAAGATGAGTTAATTCTCACACCTTATGAAATACTATGAAGTGATTAAATTCATATAATTAAATTTAATCGTTAATAATTGGATGTTTGGTTGCCTTGGATGCTCATCGTTGATTGATTGAACGGTTGTCGTTAATTAGATTTTAGTCGTTTAAAATATATGCGCTGTTACGCAGGGAAAAACAGGTCGGAGGAATCAAACCGAATTCCTCAAATATTTTATATGCTGTTTGATTTCATATATATGAACTGATTAAACCCCATTTATGTTAAAATATGTTTGATGGTTGATCATTGAATTGAAATTCAACGTTATTATGATTTGAATCACTATACGGCATTGATTTAGGGATTGGTAGCAAGGGTCTAAAATACATCGTTTGTTTAAACATTGTTTGTCGTTAGGCGAATAAGCAAAGTGAAGTTATAATATTGATTTTATAACTGAAGTGGGATTTTATTTATATCTTATACGATATAACGATGTTAAAAATAAATAAATATCAGTAAATGGGTTTTCCATTAAATAGTATAAAATGATTATATGGTTAGGACCGAACAGTTAAATCAGTTATAAGGGTTATTATCTGGAATAATCATATTTAAATAAATAATTTAGTAATATTATTAGATTAATCTAGTAAGAAGAAGAAATTGAAAACGGTTAAGAAGTTAACCAATGATTCAAAGCTGACCGAATCAACCGTTCGATCAAAAGTGAGTATTAATGATTAGTTGTTTAATCTAATAAGATTTCTTTAACGTGATTATTATTAGTTAACGGTATTTAAAGATTTATCTTATGATTAGATATTTCAAAAGTGATTAACTGAGCGAGTTTAGTTAATGAAGAAATAAACGGGTTTTACTTCAGTAAATAATGAAGTTAATTATAAGTGAAGGAAATTCTTCTTAAATAAATTATTTAAGAAGATGATCAAGTATGTAATAGGATTCGGTAAATTTTGAAAAGGATTTAGGAAGAGGTTAAATAATAGAAATGAAGTTATAAAAGGGAAATTGGGCTGATGCGATAAGTACTGAAATAAATAGTGAATTGAGATAAAGAGGGAAAGTTTCCAAATATAATCTACTTATAGATTGTTAAACGGATTTTTAATTACAAAATCTACTTTTATAATAAGGGGTAGGAAAGTGATTATTATTCTAATTAATAATCATTAAAATAATTTATTTCTTAAATGATATTCATTTAAGAAAGCGATCGAGATTGAACTAAGGATTAAATTGGCTTTTGAAATATGAGCAAGGAGATTCTCTTCCAAGGTGTTTTACTTAAAATAGAAGTAAGTGATTTGAATCAAAAGAAAAGGGTCGACAAGACAATGAAGGATAATGTTAATGGGTTATAAGTCATTAAATAACCAAAATCCAAATTAGTTTTATGAGGTGATTTCAATATTTAGGTTAAGTAATCCGAAATAGATTATCACAAGAATATTCCAAATACAAAACAGATTTGTATAACAAAGTGTAAAACGTAATGTTAAATGGTCAGAATCGACCGAGTTTCAAACTAAGGTTATGAGTATTAAAACCAGAGATTAAATAGGATAGGAAATAAGTTTTGAGCGATTATGATATGGGGATTTAGGTTACAAACTTCTATCTGTTCTAAGATAAGAACGTTGTTGATCAAGGTCTGAGAGATAAATAAAATACCCCAACTTGAACGACTTCTCTATTATCGAGGAATGGTATTAGTTTTGTAACGGTGTAGGTTATTGAAATTTCTATGAAAGAGGATTGTAACTTAGTTATGGAATTCAAACTGAATATAATATATTGCAACGTTATCTGTAGAATTTGAATAACAGTGCAACCTTAGTTGCGAAATTTCGAATATAAATAAGCACATTGGGTTTAGGGTAAATAATGTATAAAGCAACATTTGCTTGGCCATATAAGAAATGATAATTTATTTCTAAAATCAAGTAAATAATATATATCCAAGTGGCCAAAGTAAAGGATCGATGAAAGAAGAAATTAATATTTCCAGGTTAAAGGAAACGAGCAAAGTTGTGGAAAATATAATGATATTTTCAAAGTAAACAAATAAGCGGGAGAGTGGTAAATATGTTATTATTAGGAATCAGAAATATAGTTTTATTGAGATAAGTAATTAAAATCGATTTCCAATCGATGAAATGATCTAAGAAGTTTTGTTGAATGATAAGACCTGAGCTACCAATATATTTGATCACACTATTCTGATATTGATAGTTAAAACACCGACTATCAATGAAATATCATTGGACATTTTTGAAGTGTTGTTTTCGAAGAGACCGGAATGGGAACTGGACCCAAAACCACTTCGAATCAACGTAGCGCCCGAAACTAATCTGCAAAGATGACGATGAAGCAATTGAAGACCATAGATCTTCATAAACGGAAGAATTACTTAAAATCTCTAGCTGATCCCTGGAGATATACTGTGATGCTGTCGCGATTGAAATCTGTGGATCGCAAGGACTACTCGTTACTGATCTGTAGGGTGATTCCTAGGATGCGGTAGGAGGGTGCCTTCGGTTCATCCTGTTCCTGGATAACGTATGGACGATGTGACATTCAAGGTGAACAGTGACCAGATGTTCGAAAAGATAAACGTAGCCTCTAGCCTCATCAACCGAGAAAAGACAGAAATCGGGCAGGGCAGCATGGCGAGTTGGGTCATTCCCAAGCAGGGTGTATTGTCACCAATCTAGAGAACATTCATATTTGTTACTTCTTTTCATTTCTGTATCTCCCAGGAAATGGTAGATGCGCAGCCGTAAGGGTGACAATATATTCGATACACTCAAGTTAAGTGAGTGGTCGGTCATGTGTGGACGGGTTGCAAGACGTTCTTGTTGAACCCCAGTGTATACCCTCTAGAGTACACTGATCGGAAGGTGATCCCATACCTTGTCTAGTCGGAATCCAATCTCCAATAAGCGCTTTGCGGTTTTTGATTATATAATAAATATGTAGAGCGTGAGATGCAAGCGTTCTACTAGATGATTATTTATTTGTGGTTTGATAGACATTATTATAATATCACTGGATATTGATATATCAAATCTATTTTGGGTTATAGTAAGGTAAAAACCGTCCGTGTTTATGTGTGGGCTGGTATTACTATCATCCTTTTATTTTAAAAAGGATTTTCCAAAGCTAAACAAGTTGGTTGCTATATGAAATTATCACTGAAAGTATTTCAGACTGGTCTGGGTGAATTTTGCTTTGCTTCAAATGTTCTCGGGTCAGACCGAGTATATTATCAGGTTAGGAATCGCTTGGAGCTTCAGAAGAGGAGTTGAAGTCGAGACGTATTCCATATATACTGGTACTAGTTTATTTCCGCTGTGTGTATTGATGTGTACTCTGATGTTGTAATTATATATATACAGTCTTTTGTATAAAGTGTTTCGAGATAAAATAATTTTTTTCGTTCTGCTGTGAGACTCTGATCTTCTTATTCTTCTATTCTAATAGTTCTATCTTTTCTATCTCATCCTCTATCTTCTTTCTATTAACAGTCAGAGTTCGATACTTTGATTTTTGACAAGGAATACAGGATTTTGTGTTATTGTTGAAAATTCGAACGTCGAATTTTTCTGGCCATTACACGTTCACACGTTCATACTTAGCACCTGTCTGTAGCATGATGACACCCACGTTTGTAACTTCCTTTCTCCTATATTTCTTCATGGTTTCCTTCCATACCATGAAACCGCTCACCACAAAATACTACTAGCTCCCGGACCCCGCATCTGCTTTTATCCATGCATTTTCTTCTTTTTCAAAACAACACTTCTTCACGTTAGATCCCACTCCCACGTTAATACCACCTCAGACATCTTCATACAAGAACAATACCATTCCTACACATATACCAATGGCTCCTTACTTCATGCTCACAAAGTTGCCATTCTTCCTTACAGAACATGGCCGCAATTTCCATGAACTACTGCCTAACTTCTACTATACGAAATTGACCATCCTGCTCGCAATTCATTCATGAATCCATTCGCCACTTTGCCTCCATGCTTCCCTTTAGAACCGCTACAAAAAACTGTTCCTCCCATGCATGCTTCTTGCCTGACACCCCGAACCCATCACAGCTCATCCGCATCTTTACTTCACATTTCGAAACCCATGCAAAAACAATATACACAACTCCGTCAGTATCTTCCCTACCTCACTACTTCCGTGCACCAGCCCTATGCTTTCAATACAACAAAACCCATCGACAAACCATCAGTTCTCGCAACACTCCAAATTCACGCCAGTTGCTTCGCCGGAGGTTGTCCTACTACTCCCCTACAGTCTCGTCAGGTACTGCACTTTAGCATGCGTATATACAATGCTACGCCCAGCTTGACCGACACCATTATCATTGTCATCTACAGCGAAGGTGGTCACCCTTGCCACTGCCATTGACCGCGGAGATCACCCCTTACCACCGCAAATACCCATCCATGGCACACAGCACCTCGATGACGAACTCGCTTCATTCATTATTACGGTAGTCCCCCTGCAAAACCATGTTGAAATGTGCGTCAGTTCCTATGTGACATGGTTTCCCACACCTGTTCCAGTATAGTACTCCACCCAAACCCTACGTCATCACAGCTGGTTCCGTTTCTGCCCCTTTAATTACATATTCCCTGCTCTTCATTCACCTTCTTCTTTCCAAAACATTCATTTTGTTTAACTTTACATGACCCCCACTCCACCGTTGAGCGCACCTCCCCATGACGCTGAACTCGAGCCCCCTTCGAACTCTCTGACTTCGAGTTCACCACCACCCATCAGAAAGCGAACTACTACCTGCCCTCAAAGCGTACAACTTTCCCCCATCTCTATACCAACGCCGCCCCCTCCATCTGCCTCAACACAGCTCTACGGTTCCTCCGTCTTATCGCTAAAGTTCGAACCCAGTTCAACTTTATTTTATTTTATTTTTTTGAATCTCAGATCTCGTTTTGTGGAAAGAAACAGAAGGTAGTGAGAGCTGAGAAGGAGTGTTTTTGGTTTGGAAAGGAAGTGAGTGGACGATGGGGTATATATATAGAACCATATATAAATTTTAATATTAAGGTAACTGTACATATAAGATGTGCTGCATCCCTGAAATAACGGCGCAAATCCATGAATAGGGTGCGATTTTTCTAATTTAGGACGTGCATGTATTAACTATAGGAAAATGGGTTTTATATGAGTTTCAGTGTATTGATTGAACGTTTTGTTTTATATGATAAGATATTTTAGGGTTATCGCCCTATATAAAATATACCATTTAGGGACCTCTATCGACCGAAATAAAAATACCGTTGTAATGACCAACGTCAAACGATCCCAAAAATATAATAATATCGGTAGCTGAACTTATATTGTGAAACCCCCAAATACTGATACAGGGTGCAAAATACTTCAAATAAAAAGTAGCTTATTTTACGAAATAAAAATCACAGTGAAATTCTAAAAATTAAATTATCCCCACGCTTCAAAAGAACCCTGTCCAGATTTGCAACCGATATCTAGTTATATCAAATAAACCGTTATGGTCGATAATCGATTCCACAGCGACTTTTTGAAATTTTGAATTGGACATATCTTAACATCAATACGATGGAATCTCGATTTTTCTTTTACATAGAAAATTATCATCTAATCGATTCGACCGTTTCTTGTTTCACAGAAATCCGACTTATATCGGGTCATGTATATTCAGTTAAAGTTCAAATCGTAAATTACGAACTGCAGCGTTGTTTTGAGCTCGTTTTAATTAATTTACAAATATGTAAATTCAAACTCTATTTTCTAATAAATAAATTCGATATATAATTTATTAATATCGCCAAATCAATATTTAAACATATTTAAAAATTCGAAATTAACGTTCAAAAATCCGAAAATCCGGGACATTACAGTCTTCCCCCCTTAAAAGAATTTCGTCCCCGAAATTATAAAGTAAGAAGAATGATCTGAACCCAGTTATTTTAAAATAATTATATTTGAATATCCTTAAAATAAATTCAGACTTCTTAAAATTTTCGAAAAATTCGCCAGCACCTCCTCTACACGGCTTGATTGATACAACTACAACTGCTACTTCGGGCCTTAACTTCCCCAAACAAAATCAAAACCAAATGTCCTCCCAACTCAGGGGTATAAACTTAATCACCAACTAATAGTATTAAGGTATACCTTTTTGTCAGGCAACTCATTTCCAATTCTGACGTAAATCAACTCTTCATCTTCCAACCTGAACTTCCATATCTATAACCAGATAAATTCCATGGTCTGCTTGAATATGCACTTATCTCGATTGATAATACAAGTAACACATACACGGTTATCTCATCCAGTTCATATATGATTCCATACAACTAGCTAACGTCCAATCAATCTTAATACACAATTAACTTAATTATTCGAATTAAATTTTAATTTGTTTGGTTAAATTAAATTATTTAACTCCATTTAACCAGGCTAAATTTCTTTCCCAAATTCAATTATTCATTGGTTCAGTTTATTTTATAATTCAATTCGAATTTCAAATTAAATCAACCAAATACACAATATCACTATTTTATAGGAAATTACTTCCTTTTTATGCAAAAATATAATTTGGGCAAGATTATTTCATTTACCCGCTTTTCAAAATAATTTAAAACAATTTTATCACAAATACGCACCCTCGTATATATATTCAAACTCAATCTAGGATATTTCTAATCCCATCTTTATTGAGTTACACCACAGAGCCAAGGTTATTTATAAACCATTGCTCTGATACCAATTGTAAAGGCCCGAAAATCCATACCAATTTGAGCTGACAAATATCCTACGCATTCAACTCAAAGTGCACGAAAATTCAGCTCATTAATAGAAAGAAGTTAGAGGATGAGAAAGATGAGACAGAACTAATAGAATAGAAGAGTAAGAAGAACATCAGAATCTCACAGCGGAACGAGTAAAGTATAATACATCAAATCTCTTTACAAAAATAAACTGTATATACATACCAATCATCAGAGTACATCATATATTAGACACAGCGGAAATAACTCTAGATAACTAGCGGTGAAGCCTCCTGCTTCCAGCTCTTGAAAATCCAGCGAAACCTGACCTACAAATATGCTCGGTTTGACCCGAGCACATTTGATTTAAAACAAAATTCACCTGGATCAGTCTAGAATACTTTCAGTGGTAAATTCACAATAACAGTTGCTTAATTTTAGAAATCCTTTTTGAAGAAAAGGATAACCCAAACAGTTTTGATATATCAAAATCCAGTGATATTATAATAGTGTCTATCAATCACAAATAAATAACCAAGTAGCAGAACGCTTGTATCTCACGCTCTACATATTTATTTTATAATCAAAAACCGCGAGCGCTTTTTGGAGATTGTATTCCAACTGACAAGGTATGGGAGCACCTTCCGATCAGTGTACTCTAGAGGGTATACACTGGGGTTCAACAAGAACGTCTTGCAACCCGGCCACACATGACCGACCACTCATTTAGCTTGAGTGTATCGAATATATTGCCACTACGGTTGTCGGCCGTCCAACCGTTATCCGAAGATACAAAATCGAAAAGAAGAATAAAATATGAATGTTCTCTAGATCGGTGACAAGACACCCTACTTGGGTATGACCCAACTAGCCATGCTGCCCTGCCCAACTTCTGTCTTTCCCGGCTGTGAGGCTAGAGGCTATGCTTATCTTCTAGAACAGCACACCATCATTCACTTTGAATGCCACATCGTCAAACCCGTCAAATCACTAATCGATTTCCTCAAAATATCACGGGTATAAAAGTTAAGAGAAATGAATTCCTCCGCCACCAGACGTAATACCTTTAAGAGATCAACCGTACACGATTCGTTAGGAATACTCTGTCAGACACTTGTCCATACAAGTCATCCAGGAACAGGATGAACCGAAGGCACTCTTCTACCGCATCCTGTATAAGAATCACCCCCGGGATTAGTAGCGAGAAGTCCTTGCAATCCTTAGATCTCAACCACGATAGAATCACAGTGTATCTCTTTTGATTGGGAGCTACCCAGAGATTTTAAGTAGTTCTTCCGCTTATGAAATTCTACGGGTCTTCAATGCTCCGTCTTTATTCTCTGCCAGTTAGCTTCATACGCAACGTTGAATCGAAGTGGTTTTGAGACCAGTTCCCACCCCGGTCTCTTCGAAACAACACATCAAAAAGGTCCAATATATTTTATTGATAGTTTGGTGGTTTAACTATCAATGTCAAAACATTATGGTCAAGTACGTTGGTAGCTCAGATCATTTTAACTGGACCATATCGTCGATCCCTCAAAAATCGTTTTATATTCTTATTTCAAATCTTCTTGTTCGCGATGCTGGAAACCATAATTATATCTTTATATAAACGCATCCATCATACTCCACTTTATTTTGTTATTTTGAAAACATTGTTATCCACCAAATCTTTTCCAATTTTTATACTTTAGGAAAAACACTATCTTCTCACTTTGATAAACTTATACTTCAAACTCAAGTTAAATCCTATATCACTTACTTACATTTCAAATATCATTTCTTAAATAAAAGCTTACTTTAAATCCATTGACTGGGTTTTATTCTTCGCTATAAACATCTCATTATAAACTCGGGTTTTATTATCAAATCTAAACGATAATCCATTTAATGCCTCTTATATATTGGGAAAACTCTTTTCTGGTCCGTTCGATTGTACTTCACTTAATCATTATGTTTTGCTTTATAACCCGATATAATACCTTTGTTTCATCGTACCATTTAGTTTTGTTTCAAATCCTGATTCCTTCTTTTATTTAGAAAGTTCATTATTTTAACTATTATTAATTAAATAATAATTAACCTTATCATTAGAATTAGTTTACTTCATTAGTGATAAAAAACAGACTAGTTAATTACTTACTTAGACAATTGCTAATCATATTGATGATTATTATCATTTACTAATCATATTTAAACCTCGTTAATTAAAAAGATTTTTAATCATTATATTTAAACCAAATATTCGTTAAATCTTCTCCATTAGATTAATCGAAGACCGATTAATCTAATTACTAATTCTGATTAGTTAACCTAACCACCATTGCTTATTTAACTGATTTCGATTAATTATTCTAATATTTATATAATTAATCTAAATAAAACTTACTTAAAACATTATTATATAATTTATTTCGTAACCATCGACGCATTATAATACCTTATAATTTATAACTTCACTTTGGTTCAGAGGAACAAGTTTTATAACTTTAATTACGTCCATTCGCCCGTCGGTACACTAACGTTCTAAAACAGGGTTTCTGATCGTTGCTGCTAACTACTAAATCAATACGGTTTATTTATTTAAAACATCACATAAATGTGAAGGTCAATTCAACGTTCAATCATCATTTGGTGACAGTTTTATATTTCAATAATATACAGTGTATTTGAGGAATCTGGTCGGATCCCTCCAACCTGTTCGTCCCTGCATTTCAGATAATAATATTTAAATAATTATTTAAATCAAAATCAGCTAATACGACAAATATAATTTGTCGATAATCATTAAAACAACCAATCAAGCAAGGCATGCAGTCAACAATTATTATCATCAACGATGGGTTATATTTTATATGAATTTAACACTGCAGAGAATTTCAGAAAAGTGTGAGAATGAACTCACCTGTATTTCCATTTCACAATTGTCGCGTTATTCGGAAACTCTAATGCTTCTAATCCCGTCAGAACTTTCTCAGCAGCGTTGCCTCCGTTGCTGGGATCCTAACGGATCCAGTTTCGTTGAGTACTGTGTACGTACATATAAATTATCGCTATTACCATTTTAAATAATTTAAACGGTAACTAATTTAAATTAGTAATTTACTATTTAATAATAAACAATTTACCTTAAAAACGTTGCTGAGTCATCCTTAATTAGCGCTACGAACGAATTCCAATTCCTTCACGCGGTCTCACTCTTGTTTTGCCATGAACCTGATTTGTGTTCCTGGAATCCAAATCTTCCCTGACTCTTTTCTTTTCTCATGCATCTCCCCCTTCCCTTAAAACTTGAACGTCTCATGTACTTCATGTTAACGACCCTTTTCCGCCACTACCTGATGTAGTCCGTTCACCCTACCCTTTCAATACCAAACCACTTCAATGCTTCCCCTTTCCAAATCTTTACGTTCACACTATAACGCGCCCAACCTTTTCTTCTTTTCACGTGAGCCTTCCCTTTGTAAAACGCGGCCATTCCTTCTTCACTTTTTTACTCCAGTCACACGTTCACACGTTCATACTTAGCACCTGTCTGTAGCATGATGACACTCATGTTTGTAACTTCCTTTCTCCTATATTTCTTCACGGTTTCCTTCCATACCATGAAACCGCTCACCACAAAATACTACTAGCTCCCGGACCCCGCATCTGCTTTTATCCATGCATTTTCTTCTTTTTCAAAACAACACTTCTTCACGTTAGATCCTACTCCCACGTTAACACCACCTCAGACATCTTCATACAAGAACAATATTGTTCCTACACATATACCCATGCCTCCTTACTTCATGCTCACAAAGTTGCCATTCTTCCTTACAGAACATGGCCGCAATTTCTATAAACTACTGCCTAACTTCTACTGTACGAAATTAACCATCCTGCTCGCAATTCATTCATGAAGCCATTCGCCACTTTGTCTCCTTGCTTCCCTTTAGAACCGCTACAACAAACTGCTCCTCCCATGCATGCTTCTTGCCTGACACCCCGAACCCATCACAGCTCATCCTCATCTTTACTTCACATTTCGAAACCCATGCAAAAACAATATACACAACTCCGTCAGTATCTTCCCTACCTCACGACTTCCGTGCACCAGCCCTATGCTTTCAATACAACAAAACCCATCGGCAAACCATCAGTTCTCGCAACACTCCAAATTCACGTCAGTTGCTTCGCCGGAGGTTGTCCTACCACTCCCCTACAGTCTCGTCAGGTACTGCACTTCAGCATGCGTACATACAATGCTACACCCAGCTTGACCGACACCATTATCATTGTCGTCGACAGCGAAGGTGGTCACCCTTGCCACTGCCATTGACTGCGGAGATCACCCCTTACCATCGCAAATACCCATCCATGGCACACAACACCTCGGTGACGAACTCGCTTCATTCATTATTACGGTAGTCCCTCTCCAAAACCATGTTGAAATGTGCGCCAGTTCCTATGTGACATGGTCTCCCACACCTGTTCCAATGTAGTACTCCACCCAATCCCAACGTCATCACAGCTGGTACCGTTTCTGCCCCTTTAATTACATATTCCCTGCTCTTCGTTCACCTTCTTCTTTCCAAAACATTCATTTTGTTTCACTTTACATCACCCCCACTCCACCGTTGAGCGCACCTCCCCATGACGCTGAACTCGAGCCCCCTTCGAACTCTATGACTTCGAGTTCACCACCACCCATCAGAAAGCGAGCTACTACCTGCCCTCAAAGCGTACAACTTTCCCCCATCTCTATACCAACGCCACCCCCTCCATCTGCCTCAACACAGCTCTATGGTTCCTCCGTCTTATCGCTAAAGTTCGAACCCAGTTCAACTTTATTTTATTTTATTTTTTTGAATCTCAGATCTCGTTTGTGGAAAGAAACAGAAGGTAGTGAGAGCTGAGAAGGAGTGTTTTTGGTTTGGAAAGGAAGTGAGTGGACGATGGGGTATATATATAACCATTTATAAATTTTAATATTAAGGTAACTGTACATATAAGACGTGTTGCATCCCTGAAATAACGGCGCAAATCCATGAATAGGGTGCGATTTTTCTTGTTTAGGACGTGCGTGTATTAACTATAGGGAAATGGGTTTTATATGAGTTTCAGTGTATTGATTGAACGTTTTGTTTTATATGATAAGATATTTTAGGGTTATCGCCCTATATAAAATATACCGTTTAGGGACCTCTGTCGACCGAAATAAAAATACCGTTGTAATGACCAACGTCCCACGATCCCAAAAATATAATAATATCGGTAGCTGAACTTATATTGTGAAACCCCAAAATACTGATACAGGGTGCAAAATGCTCCAAATAAAAAGTAGCTTATTTTATGAAATAAAAATCACAGTAAAATTCTAAAAATTAAATTATCCCCATGCTTCAAAAGAACCCTGTCCAGATTTGCAACCGATATCAAGATATATCAAATAAACCGTTATGGTCGATAATCGATTCCACAACGACTTTCTGAAATTTTGAATGGGACATATCTTAACATCAATACGATGGAATCTCGATTTTTCTTTTACATTAGAAAATTATCATCTAATCGATTCGACCATTTCTTGTTTCACAGAAATCCGACTTATATCGGGTCCTGTATATTCAGTTAAAGTTCAAATCGTAAATTACGAACTGTAGCGTTGTTTCGAGCTCGTTTTAATTAATTTACAAATATGTAAATTCGAACTCTATTTTCTAATAAATAAATTCGATATATAATTTATTAATATCGCCAAATCAGTATTTAAACATATTTAATATTCGAAATTAACGTTCAAAAATCCGGGACATTACACTTTTTCCCTTGTCATAAATCAAGGCACACACACACACACACACACACATATATATATATGTATATATATTGCACAAACCCAAATCCACATATTTTCCAATTTATGCCCCAAGTCCATATTCACCCATTTCAATACAAGTTATACCCAAATCCATATTCACATATTTTCCAATGTATGCCTAAAATTCGTATCCACATACGTTCCAATTTATGTCCCTAATCAATATTTATACATGTCCCAATTTGTGCCCAAATTATATTTTCCAACGTATGCCTAAATTCATATTCACATTATCCAACACGATATATGCCTCCAAATAAATATTCGTGCATTTCGAAATTTTATGCCTAAATTTATATTCATAATTTCCAATACCAATTATGCCCCAAAATTATGTCTGTCCTAATCGTTCCCAATTTCGCACGTTCGCATTTTTCAGCATTAGGCCTAGGCTCGAAGGTAGCCTGGCTATATAAAAATAAAAAGGGAAAAGAGGGAGAGAAGAGAATCGAGAATAGGAATAATAACAAATTAATAATAAACTGATAGAAATAAGCATAAAACTGAATAGGCATGTTATGACAAGATTTGACATGGTGATGATATGAACATATAAAGGCAGATCTGATAATTATGTCATAAAAGAACTTGTTTAGGCATAGATCCAATATCCAATTTTTATATACATTTTATGATTACCATTTAAATATTTAGATTTAAAATTAACATGAACTCACAGTGAATGGATCTAAGGAAATGGATCCAATTAACTGAGAAGAACACATTGGATTTGTTGTTGTAGCAATCGTTGAATTTTTATAATGTTTGCTGAATTGGATTTAGAGAAGAATAGGATACTCAATTTACATTGCAGCAAAGCTCCGCCATCGCCACCATTTTTTTAGATGAATAAAACCTAGGTTTAGGGTTCTTTATATAGCCTAGAACCAACGAATCTAGCCCCGAAATCGGCCCAAGTTCATAAAAATGTATTCTGCCCAGATCTGCAGGGGGTCGACCCCTCTTTATGGGTGTCGACCCCGGGCTCGACCCCTGAGAGCCTGGGTCGACCAAGCGGGGTCTCGGGTCGACCTCATATGGTCGGCCTTTTCGTGTTTCGCGCGCCGGATTTTCGGATTTCTGATGTTTGAATATTTTTGAATTTATATGTATATATATCTTCCTTATATGCATACAAACTTCAAACCTTAATAACTTCTTCATACGAAGTATGTTTTACGCAAACTTGGTGTCTATCTTGACCAGAATTCTGAGACGGACGCAATGGCGATGTCCATTTTACTTAATTCTGAATATGTAATAAAATTTTCCTTAATTCATTGTTAATAGTGTATTTCACATTAATTATTCTTTAATTCATCATCTTTAGTGTCGTTAAAATCACGGGGTGTTACAGGTAGCACTCCATATCAAACACCATGGTGTTATCGGTAAATTTAATTACCATTTCACGTTCAAATCTAATTAAAGATTTAACTATCGCCTGGAGTAAAACTGGTGCTACTCCATTCTCGATCATTTCATGAATTCGATAAATTTAATTATCCCATTCACATTCCAATCTAATTAAAGATTCATTAAAACTCTAATTCGGTTTTAATCTCAAAAATCATTACTTAATGATTATTCAAAGTTAAGAAATTGATCTTATCTTTAACTGGGTTAAAGAACTAATGTCATTTAAAACATAGTTCACAATAAACCCAAAATCACATTCCATTAATTATGGAATCTTCACGGGAAACAGATCAATATATAATCGATATCAATTTCCGTATCCGACCAGTAATATAAATGGAATAACGGCAAAGCCTTTTAAATTCCATATATAGTAACAGTCTTCCTCCAAAGAAGCTCACTTTGATTATTACCAAATCGAATTCCATTCCATTCCAATTTATTTTATTAAATTGGAAAAACTTTACTTTGGAAAATTCCCATTAAATCTTAATAAAAAGATTTATAACTTCCAAATCACGTTTCATTGTTAATCGGGTTAAAGAACGAATGTCGTTTAAAACACAATTCACAATAAACCCAAATTCACTTTCCATTTTATTCCAATTACTAAATATAACTGGAAACTCTAATAATCTTAATTAAAAGATTTATTCTTTTCACACGGGGTTTAAGAACAGTGTTACTGAAGACACTATTCACGACAAACCCAAAATCCAATTCGATATTAAATATAAGGCTCTAAATAGAAATTATATCGACTTATATTCAATATCAAATTCTGAAACCAACACATATCATATGGGGAATCACGATATATATCTATCTTCCAAATTCCTCCACAATATCCGTATAGTCACGGAATCCAATATCGAAATATCCCGAAGATGATTTCTATTCAAATCCATTCCAATTTATACATTGGAAAATTCTGCTTAGATTAAAACCATTCTCAAATCCAATTTATTTATCTAAAACATTGGATTATCATTCTAGTTATTTACTAGTTCATTTTTGATAAAAATATATTTGTAAATGAATATTTATTTCCACATATGACTATTTTATATAGTTTTATTTCACATTAAAAATGATATCTTTAATGATTAAACATTTTGTTCAATCACATGAATATTTTTAATCACAATACAATCAATTTCACAACCACAATCAAATCACACAAATCATCCATGGTTTGTACAATAAATAGTGTCAGGAGCTACCAAGCCCCGTCTGGAACCTAGGATATATTAACTGTAAAATAATTTGAGTGAGAGAGAGTTCTGACAGTCGGTTTCCACTCCGCTAGATTTAATTTCTGAATTTCTAAATAGTTTCGGTTTGAATTTGCCTAAATTTCTAACTGGCTCCAAATTGGTCCTAGTTAGTCTTGTTGTGAAGCTCTCATCCCCACGATCGCAATGGATCCAGTTTTGCCTGATTTGGACCTGTATGCAAAAGTTACTCTATTATGAACATCGATTACAAAAATTATATAATTAATTAAATAACTAAAATTTAATACCCTGTTTAATCGTTAATCCATCGTCCCCTTTTGTTGTACCCCGTCGCTCCAAATTAGGTCTTCACCTAGAACATCCTTGCTCGCGTCGGACCCAGATCAGGACCCACCACCATCTCCGCCACCCTGAGCTCCACCCCCGCGCCAAACACCGCCCCACTCGAACCCCCTAAACGCCTGGAAATCGTCCACGAACGCACTGACTTCACGAAGGAAACTCGGGCAATTTACTCAACGATAATTGATCACATATGTATGAAATTGAAGATCAGGAGAAGTTCTACAATGTTTGTTTTATAATTTTCAAAAGTAATTGAGTGGATTAAAAGAAAAATGGATCCAAAAATCTAAGCCAAAACCGCTGTGTATCGCTTCATCTGGCGGCGCAGAAATTTGGGCTTTTTCTGAATTCTAATTGGCCTGGCCATTGATATATAAATAATGTATTTTATTTTAATTTCCAAAAATACCCCTTTATTGCTACGAACTCCTAATCAAACCCAAAGACTGTCGCCCCTAGCCCTATTTCGGACACAATGGAATATGTTTCGTAAGCCAATTCGACTGTTTTGGTTAGTTTTTATCAAAATTAAAATATAAATCAATATATATACTGAATTTAAACGTACATTTTAATTTACCGGGGCCACATACTGACTCCAAAAATTCCAGAAAAATTATATCTAGCTTTGTTTTGACGATACGATCCTAACAAAATTAATTTCATTGAATTTGGAGATCATTTGAAAAATGGCCACTTTCCGGTCGATCCAATTCAACTGAAATTGGCAAAACACATTTAAATTTACCACGCTCACATATTAATTCCAAAAATTATGAAATTTGGAATCTAGCAATAATTTGACATTCCGGATCCAAAAAAAGTGGTTTCATCGAAAATGGAGGTCGTTTGCAAAATGGTTATTTTTAAGGGCTATATATTATATAAAAAATATATATAAATTCCATAGCGACTATTTTAATTTTTAAACTGGCCATAACTTTCAATTTATATTATGAAGTCTGAATTTTTCACATTCGTTAGAAAGATATACTTAAATAAATTCAAATATTTCTAGTTTTACTGAAATTCGATTTATTTTGAATTTTGTACATTCAATTGAAATTTAAAATCGAATTTCAAACTACCGCGCCATTTCAAACTCTATTTATAATTAAAATAAATTTATACTAGAACTTCGATTTAAATAAATTTTTAGTTGTTATTATTTAAGATAAATCATTTTAAATATTCAAAATCCATTAAAATAGCTAAAATAAAAAAATTAAATTGGTTCTGAAAATCCGGGTTGTTACAATCTCCCCCACTTAAAATCTTTTCGTCCTCGAAAAGGAACGGAGCTGAAAGTTGTTTAACTAACCAACTCAACTTTCATTCTCTAACTTTTCAGTTTCTAAGAATTTTTAAATTTCTCAAAAATTTGGCTAACACCCTAAATTTTCGAAAAATTTCACCATAACCTCCTTTGTACGGGGAGACCTTTAAAATCGCAACTTTCCTCATAGGGCCCTCACCAATCCAAAAGAAAAAGAAAAGGCTAAGCGGCTCATAAAATCATCAAAACTCAAGAAAATGGTAAACATGTACCTATATGGCGGGCATACAATTTTATTCCTCTTCTTAGCTTCCATGTTATGACCTGTTCACACATATATATGTACATGTATGCAATTTCAATCAATTTTCAATTCAGTTCAATATTAGTTCAATTTGGCTAAATTTACCATTCATTCACATATTGGTTAAATTAATTATCATTCCAATATTTTTATTAGTTAGACTAATAATCAAACATCACAACCAGCAATCAATTAGTTGGTTAGCTTTTCAAATATATAATTTTATACATACTCAAAAATCACATTTCTAAGGCCAAATCACAGCAATAAATTCTAGCTATGTTTTGGTCCTTACACCAGTCAATTGGAAATATATAGATATCCCACTTTCGAAACTCGAACATAAATTCTGATGATGGTTGACCTATCATCAGAATCATCTCCGGGTGACTAGAGTGTGATTCTATATCCATCCAGTATATTTGAAACTTCAAATATACGTTCGCGAGACATATATGCAAAATCTTCATATACCCGATTGTCCAAATCAATTTAAAATAAAATATTCAAATACGTATTATATGATATAATTTTCAAAATTAAATTTGTTTTCATTTTTATTTTAAAAATAACACTCTTTGAAACACATTCTAGGATACTACTGATCCCATCTCCAACAAGTCATTCGTATGGGATATTACTAATCCAATCTCTAATGAAATCTTTTGTTTGGTTCTAATATGTCTTGTTCTCGAGCTCTATAAACCAAAGCTCTGATACCAACTGAAACGATCTGAAATCCTCGATCTCCGAAGAGACGGAAAAGGCCGGATTGAGTTGAGAACACTACAAATCAGAATGCAAACGACAGAACACTTCATTGCTATTACAACAATTACATCAGTACAAGAGTATAATAGAGTATACATGAATAATATACAGCAGGAAAATATCAGAGATTTAAAATTACAATGCAGCGGAAAATAATACATAACACAACTGTAAGAAATACACGGATATAGAGCGTTCCGAATATAGCTCCAGCTGTAAACCAGGATCCTGTGAAAATAATATCTCCAAAACCAAAACTACTAGCTTCCCATGTGGAAAATAGGGACACTCAGAGTTTAGGTTAAAACAAAAAACTCCAGGTCAGTCATGTGACTGCTGTGAGAACCAAAACAGTTATTAATTTGATTTTAAAGTTAGGTAAATCAAGGGACCACGCCGTATAACACGGAACGGGTTTTCTTCCAAGGATACCAGTGCATAAAACAAACAATGCAGTGCTAAATAAAGAAAATGAAGCTATTATAAGACTCAGGTCCCATCACACAAAGCAACGCAAGCCGGAGGATAGAGTTTAACCTTATAATAGCCAATGAATGCTTGGTATGTTTAAAACAAATCATTTGATACCATTATAAGTGCATAGTGTTAAAAACAACTTCAAATATAAATGTATCAATCATAGACGGCATGGGTACCATATATCATGTCGCCATACTAGTTCTACAATTAAAACCGAAATGTCGTATTGGAAATTGGATTTCCATCTGCGAACCAAGGCAAGGGATCGTCCTTCCGATTCGAGACAATCTAGCACCATGTCTCAGGCTCAGCCGCAACTACACCCGGAGCGATAGGGCCAGTCCACACTTACGTTAGTGGATTATAATTCCTGAATAATATGTTTTCCTTCCGTATGGGGAGTAAATCTGGTCAGTATGTCGACCATAGCATCCATCGGCCCCGTAGTGACCGATATATCCGAGACGCCTCTTTATCCATCAAATAATATGCAACATCCACATGAGTAAAATGTCTGAGCTCCATACCATGAAATCACTCCAAGCTAGAAAGAAACGCATGTCCTCCCTGAGGTTCTCTCCCGCTTCTGGTTCACACCGGGGTGTGAGGCTCGTGAATTAACGCTATACACAAAGCTATGCTATTAAAAGTCATGCTTTGATCATCAATCACAAGGCCCTGCTTTTCAACAAAAGCCTTGATCACATGCCACTCAGCATTCGACACTGTCACTCCATACTGCACCACTGATTTCTGCCGATATATAACCTCTAAGCTCATACGTCTTAGAGAAGGATGTTAAGCAAGAGAATAAATTCTCCGCCACCAAACAGATATATATTTAGCAGAGATCAACAAATACAGTATAAAGGAATACAATGTCAGACATACTATCATTTTGCAAGTCCGTTCTGGGTCTGAACGAAACCGGAGGCACCTTATTCCTCGTCCCATAGGTCCAATACAGGAGAGAGGTCCTCGCATATTCGGTCGATCTCCACGTACGTCTAGACGATCACCACTTATTACCTTGTCTTGGGATGCCTCCCAATTAAGACATCAGTAATCATCCAACCGATGTGAACATCTCCGGTCTTCAACCACCGTCTTCATCGTCGACTTATCGTCGTATCAATTATTCAGAATGGGATAAACCCGGTCTTTCCGAATAACTCGCGTATCTTATAAACAAGTGCTATAAAAACACAACATACGCCTCATTCCAATACAGAATATTATTTTATTCAAATATTCTTTTCACAATTTAAACCAAATTAAGGTTTTCCAAACTAGTTGGGACAAGCGAGCCTTACCGAAGTAATCATTTATTATATTTCCCAATCCCAACCTATTCATCCCATGGAGCAAAATTGGTAGCACCCCATATCTAACATCACGGTGTTATCAGTAAATTTAATTACCATTTCACATTCAAATCTAATTAAATATTTAACTATCGCCTGGAGTAAAACTGGTGGTACTCCATTCTCGATCATTTCATGAATTTGATTACTTTAATTTTCCCATTCGCATTCCAATCTAATTAAAGATTCATTAAAATTCTAATTCAGTTTTAATCTCAAAAATCATTACTTAATGATTATTCAAAGTTAAGAAATTAATCTTATCTTTAACCGGGTTAAAGAACTAATGTCATTTAAAACACAGTTCACGATAAACCCAAAATCACATTCCATTAATTATGGAATCTTCACCGGAAACAGATCAATATATAATTGATATCAATTTCTTTATCTGACTAGTAATATAAATGGAATAATGGCAAAGCCTTTTAAATTCCATATATAGTAACAGTCTTCCTCCACAGAAGCTCACTTCGATTATTACCAAATCGAATTCCATCCCATTCCAATTTATTTTATTAAATTGGAAAAACTTTACTTTGAAAAATTCCCATTAAATCTTAATAAAAAGATTTATAACTTCCAAATCACATTTCACTGTTAATCAGGTTAAAGAACGAATGTCGTTTAAAACAAAGTTCACAATAAACCCAAATTCACTTTCCATTTTATTCCAATTACTAAATATAACTGGAAACTCTAATAATCTTAATTAAAAGATTTATTCTTTTCACACGGGGTTTAAGAACAGTGTTACTAAAGACACCATTCACGACAAACCCAAAATCCAATTCGATATTAAATATAAGGCTCTAAATAGAAATTATATCGGCTTATATTCAATATCAAATTCTGAAACCAACACATATCGTATGGGGAATAACGATATATATCTATCTTCCAAATTCCTCCACAATATCCGTATAGTCACGGAATCCAATATCGAAATATCCCGAAGATGATTTCTATTCAAATCCATTCCAATTTATACATTGGAAAATTCTGGTTAGATTAAAACCATTCTCAAATCCAATTTATTTATCTAAAACAATAGATTATCATTCTAGTTATTAACTAGTTCATTTTTGATAAAAATATATTTTTATCCTCCCAAAATTGGAATTTTTCATCCACAATTTTTCCAAATCATTAATTAAGATTTTACACAAATTATTAATATTTGTAATAATTTTATTAAGGCCCGTACAGTCGGTTTCCAATAACGGCCACCGAACTGCATCCATAGTGACCTTTTCGAAATTTGATTTGGACGTATCTCCAAATCCATCCGTTAGATTTTAAATCTCTTATATTCATTGGAAAGCTCTTTTCGATGCGAACCCAACGGTTCCGGTTTTAGGAGAGTCCGACGGTCGGATCTCCCGTAATGTCCATTCGAAGTTAATGGTTGAAATTCGCAAACGGTCGCGGCGCGGCGCGTTCTATTCAAGCCATTAATATATATATATATTATATTTCATCGATTTCCATTTAAAACGTATTTTATAAATTCGTTTATGAATTCATTTCAAAATGATTTCAACTTCATTTCAATTTTCAAATCAAAATTGAATATTTCTTAATAAATTCGTTTTAAATTCATTTTAAAACGATTTCTACTTCATTGCAATTTTCAAATCAAAATTGAATATTTCTTATCATTATAATATTAAAATGATAATATTTTCAAAATATCTGATTTTTATTATACACTAGATATTATTTATAAATATGCGTTAATTCTGAATTGGATTCAGACTTAATCAATTACCATATAATTTCAGTTATATGGATTTCATACATCGCATGTATACAACGATAATGATAAACAATCATCAAAAATTCATACAACATCCAGAGTGCATTTTACCACTGTATAAACAATAAAATAAATAAATAACACTTATACAGTCTGTCAACCAATCGATTGACATTCAACTACACAATTGGGATTAGTGTACGTCAAATATCATCCCAACGCTCGTGTGGGGTTACAATCAACAAACACATATTTTATTTGTGCAGTTGGGCGATGTGTAAAATTTATTGTCCCAATCAATGTTAGTTAAATGGGTGTACATAAACAAATCGTCCGATTTGTAAATGAATATTTATTTCAATACATGACTATTTTATATAGTTTGATTTCACATTAAAAGTGATATTTTTGATGATTAAACATTTTATTCAATCACATGAATATTTTTAATCACAATACAATAAATTTCACAATCACAATCAAATCACCCATAGTTTGTATAATAAATAGTGTCAGGAGCTTCTAAGCCCCGTCTCCAACCTAGGATATATTAACTGTAAATAATTTGAGTGAGGGAGAGTTCTCACTGTCAGTTTCCACTCCGCCAGTTTTTATTTCTGAATTTCTGAACAGTTCGGGTTTGAATTTGCCTAAAATTCTAATTGGGTCCAAATTGGTCCCAGTTAGTCTTGTTGTGAAGCTCTCATCCCCACGATCGCAACGGATCCAGTTTTGCGCGATTTGGACATCGTTTGCAAAAGTTACTCTATTATGAACATCGATTACAAAAATCATATAAATAATTAAATAATTAAAATTTAATACCCTGTTTAATCATTAATCCATCGTCCCCTTTTGTTGTACCCCGTCGCTCCAAATTAGGTCTTCACCTAGCACCTCCTTGCTCAAGCCGGACCCAGATTAGGACCCACCACCCTCTCCGCCCCCCTAAGCTCCACCCCTGCGCCAAACGCTGCCCCAATCGAACCCTTCAAACGCCTAAAAATCGTCCACGAATGCACTGACTTCACGAAGGAAACTCGGGCAATTTACTCAACGATAATTGATCACATTTGTATGGAATTGAAGATCAGGAGAAGTTCTACAATGTTTGTTTTATAATTTTCGAAAATTATTGTGTGGGTTAAAAGAAAAATGGATCCAAAAATCTAAGCAAAACCGCTGTGTATCGCTTCATCTGGCGGCGCAGAAATTAGGGCTTTTTCTGAATTCTAATTGGCCCGGCCATTTATGTATAAATAATTTATTTTATTTTAATTCCCAAAATACCCCTTTATTGCTACGAACTCCTAATCAAACCCAATGACTGTCGCCCCTAGCGTAATACCCCTATTCCGGAAACAATGGAATATTTTTCGTAAGCCAATTCGACTGTTTTGATTAGTTTTTATCAAAATTAAAATATAAATCAATGTATATTGAATTTAAACATACATTTTAATTTACCAGGGCCACATACTGTCGCCCATTTGTTTGTCGAGCGGCAGAGTTTAGAGTATATCTCTACCTTTTACTTTAGACCCTCTATTGATTATGTACTTGGTTTGTTGGCATCGTTATACGTGCGACCTACGCTTTTGGGATAGGTAAGGGTGGCACAACGAGATGACCCACAGTTGATAGAGATAGTAGAAAAGCTCATAAGAGGGGATCCTTTGAGTCATCTTAGTAGGTATATTATAGATTACAAAGGTTGGTTGCGTAGGGATGGGAGACTTTGCGTATCTCAAGACGAGAGTTTGAGAAGGACAATCCTTGAAGAAGCACGTCGTTCTAATATGACCATACATCCCGGTGGTGACAAGATGTATTGGGACATGACGCGAGTTTTCTTTTGGGCCGGAATGAAGAAGGATGTGGCTGAGTTCGTTTCTAGATGCTTAGTATGCCAGCATGTCAAGGCTGAGCAAAATAAGCCTGGTGGTTTTCTTCACCCTTTTGAGGTTCCACAGTGGAAATGGGAAAGTGTTTCCATGGATTTCGTTGATGGGTTGCCGAGGTCAAGGAAGAGTAATACGGGGATTTGGGTAGTAGCGGATAGACTTACCAAGAGATCCCATTTCATTCCCGTCAAGAGTAAAAGAATAGCGGCATGGTTAGCATCTGTTTATCTTCGAGAGATAGTTCGTCTACATGGCATACCTTCTAGTATCGTAAGCGATCGAGATCCCATTTTCACTAGTGAGTTTTGGAAGAGCTTGCAAGAGGCGGTAGGAACGCAATTGTGTTTGAGCACCGCCTATCACCCACAAACGGACGGCCAAACAGAAAGAGTGAATCGGATTCTAGAAGATCTTTTGAGGTTATGTATCTTGGACTTTTGAGGGACATGGGAGGAACATCTTCCATTAGTAGAGTTCACCTACAACAACAGCTATCAGACTAGCATTGGCATGGCACCTTCTGAGGCTTTATATGGACGACCTTACCGATCACCAACTTGTTGGTGGGAGTCTACGGATAAGATTTTGCTTGGGCCCGAAATGGTTAGGGAAACTTCGGAAAAGACAGACTTGATTCGAAGACGCATGAAGACAGCACAAGACCGGAAAAAGTCATACGCTGATAAGAGACAAACCGATCTTGAGTTCGATGTTGGAGACATGGTTTTTATTAAAGTATCACCATTGAGGAATGCAGTTCATTTTGGATCTGTAGGGAAATTGGCACCAAGGTTCGTAGGGCCATTCCCCATTACAGAAAGAATTGGACAGATGGGCTACAGAGTGAAGCTGCCTGAGAAGCTTAGTGGTGTTCATGACGTATTTCATGTGTCGCATTTGTGGAAGTGTTTGCACGATACCTCAGAAGTAGTAGAGCCGAGCATGCTTAGAGAAGTGGAAGTAGAGCAAGATGCCATGGTTAGGCGAGTTCCTACATGCATCCTTGGATTGGAGGTCAAGAAGTTACGCAACCGAGAGGTCAAGTTGGTTAAAGTCCAACGGGGAGATGATCAAGGAGACGCGACTTGGGAGACTGAAGACAAGATACGCGCATCGTACCCTTTCCTTTTTGAGGGTATGTTATTAACTTCTCCTTTTTCTACCGCTTTGTTTATACTTGTTCTATCGTTTAGTGTATCCCGTCGATTATATCTTCGACCTTTAGGTAGAAAATTCTATGGTTGTTGTAACGACCCGCCCCGCACCGACCGTCACTTCCTCAGAATATGTCCAGTCAGCACGGAATGGATCATTGGGAAGAAAGGGAAGAAAAGAATGAACCAAACAAGGAACCTGTAGGATGTCTCACAGCGCATGGAATAAAATATAATAGCAAGATACTTGACATAAAACAGGCGAGACAGTGCATAAGCTGAAACCAAAACTAAATATCAAAGAAGCGGAAATCCAAGTACAGCTTATGATCCAACATCATCCTTATTACAACTTTTAAAACTGTCTCTAAAGCAAAAGAAAGCAACAGTAGAAGATGCACCACTAATGCCCAAACAGTGATCTTCAACAACACAGGGAGAATATCTATATCATACGTGGAAGCCTCCTGCTCGTCTCCGGATCAGCTACCCGTGCATACCTCTTAACCTGTCTCTAGTCTGCTCGTGTGAGCACCCAGAGTAATAAGAAGAGACATAAAACTCTGGGTCAGACAAAAAGTCTGGTATGAGCGATAAGCAGCTAAACAGAACAATAACAGGTATACTAAACCATACCTGACCTGGACCTGCAACCAAAGAGTTAGCACAACATACAGCTCAATACTCTAAGGTGCCACTAAACATAGGGTGTCAAGATAACGGGGGTGGGGGTGTATGTGTCAAACAATCAAACATAGCAACCATCCTCACATCTCTCACTCAGTGCATAAAGCATACGATGTCCACCACTGTAAATCACTAGACTCATCGAAGTAGTGACGGAGTTCTACCTTGTACAACTACTGCTACAACCAAGCTTACCCATATGGAACCATGACCAAACCTTTTCAATGATCCCACTTCATTGGTGTGTAACTACTTTAGTCATACCTAGATCACTACATACTGTGACCCTGAGCCCGTTCACGTACTTCCCACTCATAGTGACCCAAAGTTACAGACATCGACAACTCCTTTGCACACGTCCCGCAGCAAAGCCCAACTCACGAAATGAACTCATTGGTTCCCATCTGGATCCCGAGCTCTAACTTCCCTTTGGACTACCTTTGCATCTCGGGTTTTCAATCATCACCATCGGTTCGGATCGGCCTTCTTCTTCATTGCCCGGATCGGTTCGTGGCCATCATTTCACGTCCAAGCACATCGGGTCGGATCGGTCTCCTTCCACGCGCATCGGGTCGGGTCGGTTTCCCCATCACGCCATGGTTCGGGTCGCGCCCCTACGTTGGATCGGATCGTGGACTCCTTCTCCAAACGGATCGTGCAGGCGGATCGGATCGGAGTTAACATCTGGTTCGGGTCGGTTCGGAGCTCCTGAGTTGATCCTCCTCCAGCTCGTGGCGCGTCATCGGTTCGTGGCTTCCTACTCGTGAGCGTCGGATCGGTTCGGGATGAGGCCCCGCAGTTCAACTTGTCAACTCCTCGAAGCACCCCGGGTCGGATTGGGGGTCTGGACCGGATCGGATCGGGCACCATGGTCACGAACCGGTTCGGTTCGGATTTCCTGCACTGATTTCCTGCAACATTTTCCAGCGACTGTTTACGCCACTCGACGGCGTTTTCAACCGATTCAACCTTTCTAACCAATCTCAAAACACACCATAGAGTCATAGCAACATGTAATAGCAACCACAAACAACAAACAACAATTTAAATGAATTAAAATTGATCAAAAGTGGCTAAAACCTCACATTTTCCCATAATCCCTCTTAATCATGTTTAAGGGTACAATTAGCAAAACACATCGAAATTAACCCAAATTTCTAACAGAGTCTTAAAACATCATTTTAGAATTTTAGGAATTTTTCCAGAATTTATTAATGTATAAATTCGCTAATTAACACTAATTACCCTTAATCAACCATAATTAGTGCAAAACTAGGCAAATCACTCACCTTTGCCACAAAATAAGAAGTCAAATCTGAAATACTCTCTGATTGGGTCGAAATCCTATGTATAGCAGCAGCTCCAACCTTGCTCTATTGCTTTTTGGCCTTGATTTGATGTTGTTTAGGCTTAATCTTCGATTAGAAAGTGATTAGCGGCGATTTGGAGTGTTTTTAGATGTTGGAGGCCATGGCTAGGGTTGAAGATATGTTTGTGGCGGCTGGAAATGAAGTAAAAACCGAAATTCCTAACCCTATCAGCCCTCCTATGCCTCTAAACCCGAAATCCCCCTTTGGGCCTAGCTGTTAACTACCCAATTAAGCCCGGTTAAGCTGTTTTATGCATTCTAAACCTTAATTCAGCCATATCTCCCAAACGGTAAGTCCGTTTGGCTATTATGACCACTCTACGGAATTGTAAACCATCATCCGGACCTAATGGAAGTGGTTTCAGGTCAAGACTCCATACCAGTCAAAAGTTATGGACGAAACAAGATCAACTAGGGGCAAAACGGTCATTTAAAAATCGACAAAAATTATGAACATGGGAAATGACCCCAATAGTCGTTCCCCAAAGTTACATGACCATACGGCTTACTAAGATAAAGAAATAAATATTCTACCATCCCATGATGCATAGAATACGGGTTGTTACATTCTCCCCCCCTTAAGAAATTTCGCCCCCGAAATTCCCTAATTCTAAACATACAAAGATATCCCGCATGCCTATCAATCATTTGCAACCAATCAAACATACACATCAACAAAACAAGTCTTATCCTAGCATGCGGAAAACTAAATCACAAATAAAACCTTACCAGGCAAAGAGTTCTGGATACTTCCTCCTTATGTCCTCCTCTGTTTCCCATGTACAGTCTTTCTCATCATCACCCCACTGAACCTTGACTAGCTTCACCACCTTCCTTCGAAGCTGCTTCGTATCGTTCCCAACAATACGCATAGGCTTGCGGTTCTCAACCGCCTCTGGTTCAACCTCGATATCATCTAACTGATCTGGTGAAATAGCCACACTAGGGTCATGCACAAACTTCCTTAACTGGGAAACATGAAATACATTGTGAACTCCCGCCATCTTGTCCGGTAACTCAACTTTATATGCTAAACTTCCAACCTGCTCCACAACTGGGAATGGGCCAACAAACCTTGGGGTCAACTTTCCTCTTCTACCGAATCGAATCACACTCTTTAATGGAGAGATCTTGACGAATACCATGTCACCAACTGAGAATCTCAAATCTCTTCGTCTCTTATCAGCATAACTCTTCTGCCTATCTTGGGCAGCTTTCATTCGTTGTTGAACAACTTTGATCTTATCTGAAGTTTCTCTCACTATATCTGGCCCAAGCACAAACTTCTCACCAGTTTCTAACCAACATGATGGTGAGTTGCACGGTCTTCCGTACAAAGCTTCAAATGGAGCCATACCAATACTGGATTGATAACTGTTATTATATGCAAACTCTACTAGATGCAAATGATCATCCCATGATCCACCAAAATCCAGTACACAAGCTCGTAAAAGGTCTTCTAACACTCGATTCACCCTCTCTGTCTGCCCGTCGGTTTGAGGATGATACGCGGTACTGAGATGTAATTCTGATCCTAACGCCTCTTGTAAGCTCTTCCAAAACCCACTAGTAAACAATGGATCTCGGTCACTCACAATGCCTTTGGGTAGTCCATGAAATCTCACTATCCACTTCATATACAGTTCGGCCAACTTAGCTGCCGTTCTGTTTGACTTGACTGGTATAAACCTTGCGCTCTTGGTCAGTCGATCCACAACAACCCAAATGCTATCATGGCCCGATCTAGTCCTCGGTAAACCATCGATGAAATCCATTGAGACTTGTTCCCATTTCCATTCGGGAATCTCCAACGGTTGCAACAAACCACTAGGCTTCTTTTGTTCAGCTTTAACAAGTTGGCAATTCATGCATTTGGATATAAACTTCCCAACATCTCTTTTCATTCCTTCCCAGTAGTAGGTCTACTTCATATCTCGATACATCTTGTTACCACCTGGATGTATGGTCAACTTTGAGTGATGACATTCTCTAAGCACCTCATCTCTCAATCCATTCACGTTGGGCACAACTAGCTTTCCATTCTTTCGAAGCCATCCATCTCGATCAAGTCCATACTTGTTCATCTCCTCACCGATTCCCATCTCTAGCTTGGAGATGATTCCCAAAAGATTAGGATCGTCCCTCTGCTTGGAACCAATCCGCTCAATCAAAGTGGGTCTGATTGCCAAACTTGCTAACATTACTGGATCTAGCTCGCACCTTGGTCTGAAATCATACCCTGCGATATACTCCAGTTGCTTTCATTCCAAAAACATAGCCCCTAAACTGGCATGTCTTCTACTCAAGGCATCGGCTACTGCATTGCCCTTTCCTGGTGTATATGCGATGTCGAAATCGTACGAAGCCAAAAACTCTAACCATCTTTGCTGACGGAGATTTAAATCTTTGTGGGAGAAAAGATACTTTAACGACTTATGATCAGTAAACAACTCAAATCTTTCTCCCAAGATATAGTGTCTCCACATCTTCAATGCGAACACGATCGCTGCTAATTCCAAATCATGGATAGGATATTTCCTCTCGTGCGGTTTCAGTTGCCGACTTGCATAAGCTACAACCCTACCACCCTGCATCAAAACAGCACCTAGTCCAGTACCACAGGCATCCGTGTATACCGTCATCTCTTCATTCCCCTTAGGAATGACTAACACTGGTGCGCTTGTCAACTTTTCCTTTAGACGCTTAAATGCATGCTCGCACTTCTCGTCCCAAACGAAGGCCTGATTCTTCTTAGTCAACCGAGTCAACGGCGTTGCTATCTTGGAGAAGTCTTGGATAAACTTACGATAATATCCAGCCAACCCCAAGAAACTTCTTACGTCAGTTGCATTCTTGGGCGTAGACCAATCTTGTACCGTCGCTACCTTCGCAGGGTCTACAGCGATACCATTCTCTGAAACAACATGGCCCAAGAATCTCACTTCCTTCCTCCAGAAGTGACACTTAGAAAACTTCGCTTTCAGCTGGTGCTTTCTCAACACCTCTAACACTGTCCTCAAATGTTCCTTGTGTTCCTCTTCGTTCCTCGAGTAAACCAAAATGTCATCCACAAACACAAGAACAAACTTATTCAACTGATCTCTGAATACCCTATTCATAAGATCCACAAAATATGCCGGGGCATTGGTCAGTCCAAATGGCATAACCAACCACTCATAAAATCCAGACGGCGTCCGAAAGGCCGTTTTATCTATACTCTCAGCTGCCACTCTGAGCTGATGAAATCTTGTCGCGAGATCCAACTGGGAAAACACTCTCGCTCCACTCAACTGATCAAACAAATCATCTATCCGCGGCAGAGGATACTTATTCTTCCTCGTCACTTTATTCAGTTCGCGGTAGTCTACACACAATCGAAGGGAACCATCCGCCTTGGTAGCAAACACAACTGGTGCTCCCCATTCAGAAACACTCCTTCTGATAAAACCCTTCTTCAAAAGATCGCTGACTTGCACCCCGAGCTCTCGCTGCTCTCTTGGTGCCATACGACGAAGTGGCATCACTATAGGTCTGGCATCTTTCACCAAATCAATACGGAACTCAATCTCTCGGTGTGGTGGAAGCCCGGTCACCTCCTCGAAGACGTCCGGATACTGGCCAACCACGGGCAAACCTGACAACTCATCATGCGGGATGTCGAGGGAATTTAGAAAACTAGCCATTACCCCATCACTGGGGAGACCACCAAACACTACCCTCCGCCTATCATCCGCTCTAACTGTCACCAACAAGCCCTCACAGTCTACCACCACCCCGTATCTTTGGAGCCAATCGACTCCCAAAATAATGCCAAACCGAGTAAAGCCCAAAACAAAGCAATCACAAACAAACATGCATCCATGACTCGATAAGACCACATTACGGCAAATCATACTGAGGCTAGTCGAACCTCCTATTGGGTTCGTCACTACTAAAGGTCTATCAACTATCTCGGGTTCCAATCCCAACCTATCTACCAGGTTACCAGATATGAAAGAACTGGAAGCTCCGGTATCAAACAAAACTCTAACAGGAACATCATAAACAGAAAGCATACCTTGGATAACAACATTCTTTCCCTTCTCCGCCGCAGTTGGGGCATTCGACGAAGAAGGAATAGCATTGATGGCATATGCTTTCACTATCTGCTTCTCTTTCAAAGGTTGTGGACACTTATCCTTTTGATGTCCGACTTGGCCACAGTTGAAGCACTTCCTATCCGCTGGCTTGGCCCGACACTCTTTGGCATAATGGCCCTTCTTTCCACAGCTGAAGCACTCAACTTCTTTCTTATTCTTTTTCTTCTGGCCATCCTTGGTCTGATTCTGTTTTCGCTTATTCTGAGAACCATTCTTTCCTCCACCGCTTGCTTGCGGCTTTGGCTCTTCTGCAGATACGACCTCAGTCTTCGACTTAGGGTATAGGCTCTCCGATCTCAAAGCTTTCCCCACAATCGATTCAAACGTCTCATCAATGTGGTTAATGAGCCTTTCCCCCAAGTATCCATCCAAACCAGTTATAAACTTCTCATTCTTCTTCTCGGCAGTGTCAATCAAAGATAATCCATACTTCGATAAGGTATCGAACTTAGCAACATATTCTGAAACTGCCCTTCCATTCTGCTTAAGCTCCAGAAATTTCCTAAACAGTTCTGACTTCTGAGCAGCTGGGATAAACTTATCGCCAAAGCGAGCCTTAAACTGATCCCATGTAATCTGGTCCTCTGGAGTAGCTGCCTTAATGGCATTCCACCAATTCATTGCCCGTCCTTGCAACTGACGGGATGCTAGCCTTCTCTTCATCGCATCCTCGATACCCAAATCTTCGAAGATACGCTCGCAGCTATCCAACCAATCCTGAACGTCTGTAGCCGACTCCGTTCCGTGGAACTGCTTCCCACCAAGACTAGTATAATCCTTGTTAAGCTTAGCAAAATCGGCCCTAGGTGCCTGCACCGCCGCACCACCACCGTTACCGGCATTGGGAGCTGCTCTCTGAACTTCTCTAAGCATCTCTCTCATGAGGTCCGTAAACATCGTCCTCATCTCAGCGGCATTCCCATTATTGGCTCCCCTACCAGTACCTCTTGCGTATCGACTCATCGTTCAATCTGTACAGAGCAAACGATTAACCATCTTCCTTGTGGTGTCAGTGCAGTGCAACTTTATCCTTATCTATACTAGTAGTATACATATATAGCTTTTGAAAACAAAAATAATCACAAATACGCGCTCTCATATACGTGTATTATCTCTCCCTAGTGTCTTTCCCTAGGTGAACTACGCAACCTAGAGCTCTGATACCAAATGTAACGTCCCAACGGCAGTGGGCTAACCTCCCACCGTGGCTTACAGTGATACCTCAGAACTGCTTTTACGGCCAGCCTCGCGACTCGACCAACCCACATTGTCGGGAGATGTAGGGGTAAGAGTCTCCCGTTCGCCACCAAACGCGAAGCGAGAACCCCCTATCATCCGTACCAATTAAGCAACCAGCTCTGATACCAAATGTAACGACCCGCCCCGCACCGACCGTCACTTCCTCAGAATATGTCCAGTCAGCACGGAATGGATCATTGGGAAGAAAGGGAAGAAAAGAATGAACCAAACAAAGAACCTGTAGGATGTCTCACAGCGCATGGAATAAAATATAATAGCAAGATACTTGACATAAAACAGACGAGACAGTGCATAAGCTGAAACCAAAACTAAATATCAAAGCAGCGGAAATCCAAGTACAGCTTATGATCCAACATCATCCTTATTACAACTTTTAAAACTGTCTCTAAAGCAAAAGAAAGCAACAGTAGAAGATGCACCACTAATGCCCAAACAGTGATCTTCAACAACACAGGGAGAATATCTATATCATACGTGGAAGCCTCCTGCTCGTCTCCGGATCAGCTACCCGTGCATACCTCTTAACCTGTCTCTAGTCTGCTCGTGTGAGCACCCAGAGTAATAAGAAGAGACATAAAACTCTGGGTCAGACAAAAAGTCTGGTATGAGCGATAAGCAGCTAAACAGAACAATAACAGGTATACTAAACCATACCTGACCTGGACCTGCAACCAAAGAGTTAGCACAACATACAGCTCAATACTCTAAGGTGCCACTAAACATAGGGTGTCAAGATAACGGGGGTGGGGGTGTATGTGTCAAACAATCAAACATAGCAACCATCCTCACATCTCTCACTCAGTGCATAAAGCATACGATGTCCACCACTGTAAATCACTAGACTCATCGAAGTAGTGACGGAGTTCTACCTTGTACAACTACTGCTACAACCAAGCTTACCCATATGGAACCATGACCAAACCTTTTCAATGATCCCACTTCATTGGTGTGTAACTACTTTAGTCATACCTAGATCACTACATACTGTGACCCTGAGCCCGTTCACGTACTTCCCACTCATAGTGACCCAAAGTTACAGACATCGACAACTCCTTTGCACACGTCCCGCAGCAAAGCCCAACTCACGAAATGAACTCATTGGTTCCCATCTGGATCCCGAGCTCTAACTTCCCTTTGGACTACCTTTGCATCTCGGGTTTTCAATCATCACCATCGGTTCGGATCGGCCTTCTTCTTCATTGCCCGGATCGGTTCGTGGCCATCATTTCACGTCCAAGCACATCGGGTCGGATCGGTCTCCTTCCACGCGCATCGGGTCGGGTCGGTTTCCCCATCACGCCATGGTTCGGGTCGCGCCCCTACGTTGGATCGGATCGTGGACTCCTTCTCCAGACGGATCGTGCAGGCGGATCGGATCGGAGTTAACATCTGGTTCGGGTCGGTTCGGAGCTCCTGAGTTGATCCTCCTCCAGCTCGTGGCGCGTCATCGGTTCGTGGCTTCCTACTCGTGAGCGTCGGATCGGTTCGGGATGAGGCCCCGCAGTTCAACTCGTCAACTCCTCGAAGCACCCCGGGTCGGATTGGGGGTCTGGACCGGATCGGATCGGGCACCATGGTCACGAACCGGTTCGGTTCGGATTTCCTGCACTGATTTCCTGCAACTTTTTCCAGCGACTGTTTACGCCACTCGACGGCGTTTTCAACCGATTCAACCTTTCTAACCAATCTCAAAACACACCATAGAGTCATAGCAACATGTAATAGCAACCACAAACAACAAACAACAATTTAAATGAATTAAAATTGATCAAAAGTGGCTAAAACCTCACATTTTCCCATAATCCCTCTTAATCATGTTTAAGGGTACAATTAGCAAAACACATCGAAATTAACCCAAATTTCTAACAGAGCCTTAAAACATCATTTTAGAATTTTAGGAATTTTTCCAGAATTTATTAACGTATAAATTCGCTAATTAACACTAATTACCCTTAATCAACCATAATTAGTGCAAAACTAGGCAAATCACTCACCTTTGCCACAAAATAAGAAGTCAAATCTGAAATACTCTCTGATTGGGTCGAAATCCTATGTATAGCAGCAGCTCCAACCTTGCTCTATTGCTTTTTGGCCTTGATTTGATGTTGTTTAGGCTTAATCTTCGATTAGAAAGTGATTAGAGGCGATTTGGAGTGTTTTTAGATGTTGGAGGCCATGGCTAGGGTTGAAGATATGTTTGTGGCGGCTGGAAATGAAGTAAAAACCGAAATTCCTAACCCTATCAGCCCTTCTATGCCTCTAAACCCGAAATCCCCCTTTGGGCCTAGCTGTTAACTACCCAATTAAGCCCGGTTAAGCTGTTTTATGCATTCTAAACCTTAATTCAGCCATATCTCCCAAACGGTAAGTCCGTTTGGCTATTATGACCACTCTACGGAATTGTAAACCATCATCCGGACCTAATGGAAGTGGTTTCAGGTCAAGAATTCATACCAGTCAAAAGTTATGGACGAAACAAGATCAACTAGGGGCAAAACGGTCATTTAAAAATCGACAAAAATTATGAACATGGGAAATGACCCCAATAGTCGTTCCCCAAAGTTACATGACCATACGGCTTACTAAGATAAAGAAATAAATATTCTACCATCCCATGATGCATAGAATACGGGTTGTTACAGTTGTAAACATGTGTTTGAGACATGTTATGTTTGGTGGATGCAAGTGGATGTAAATGTTTGCTAGTGGTTGCTCGTGGATGCATTTACACACACATTAGGAACTAGATCGGCTCAATCACTTTCATATTGCATATGAATGAGTGTGCATATTTAAATTAATGGATGTGTTATCATATGGATGTTGCATTTGAATGAATGGTTGTGCACTCATATAGAAAAGATATGTATCATTAGGATTCTTTTGCATACATAACGGACACATGGCACTATCATGTTTTGCATTAAGGAGGTCAACTGAACCAATAGACCGCCTGATCTTTGCATTAGATAAGGAACATATACACACACTTTTGCATATGTTCATATAGCATTAGAAATCTTTTAAGGACAATGGATACTTGTAGATGATGGATGAGTAGATGGATGATTGGATGGTAGGATACATTCTTCTTAACTTGAAGATTTCGGGGATGAAATCCTTTAAGGAGGGGAGAATGTAACACCCCGTAAATTTAAAACATGACATAAGGGATAATTAAAGAATACTTAATTTTTATAAGAAGAATTAAGGGAAACGGGTTGCGCCATTGCGTTCGTCTCGGAATTCTGCTTGGGATAGAGTCTGAGTTTGCGTAAAACGGATACAGTATGAAGAACTAATGAAGCTTAGAAGAATTCAAGAATTAGCAGAATTTAATAATAATTAAATTATAAATCAAAAATGAATTTAAAAATCAAAATCAGCTAAATCTGGGTAAGCGGGAAATCTCCCGCTCTAGGGTGTCGACCCCCCTATAGGGGTGTCGACAAGGGTGTCGACCCCATTATAGGGGTGGCGACCCCATCGACCCAGATCTGGCCTGACAAGTTTTGTGGTCTGGACTGATACGTGGTCTTCTGGGATTGGCTGCATGACGTGTTTTTCTGGTTTGGATGGTTCAGATGGATCCTAATCTAATCTAAGGGTCCTAATTCACCTAGAGCATCTTTAAAATACCCCTAAACCTAACCCTAATCTCATTGTTATTCATCCATGGCGCCTCCATGTTGCTCTAATCTAAATTAACCTAGCCTTTCTTCTCCTACCAAAATCAAAGTAGAGATTTAGAGATAGTTTTTCTTCAACAATCAAATTAGAAGATCAGATCTACATCAATCAAGTAAAGATTATTCAAGATCCCAATTGCTACAACAACGCCTAATTCTCTTAATCCTATCGCTGTGAGTCTATGTCACTTTCACATATAATTAAATTAAAAAGTAATTGTGATAGGATTGTAAATTGGATCTAATGTATATGCCTGTGACTGAGATGAATCCTATCAATTGCGTAAATCATTATCTTTTAAATTCATACCCATAAATCTGCCATATGCCTTTCTGATCCAGTTTATCGTTATATGCCTGTTTATGTTTCATATGCCTGTTCTTATGTTTACGCCAATTTTGATGTTGATTCTCTTCTCCTCTTCTTTTCTTTTCTTTTTATGAGATTAGGCTAACTTCGAGCCTAACATATTGCATTGTGATTTGCGTACGAATAACGTTTGAACGATTGGGAAAAGTTTGGGGAAATATGTAATAAAATGAGATTATTGGCATAAATCAATTTTGGCATAATTGTGTATAAATTGTATACATGAGATTTGGCATAAGTTGGATTGGGCATAATTGGATATAATTTGTATACATGAGGTTTGGCAGAAATTGTTAATAACAATGAACGCAAATTAATTTGGGCGTAATTTGGCATAACATGTATACATAAGATTATAGGCCTAATTTGGATTAAAATTATCCTAATTTAGATTGGAAATTATGGGTAATTGGAATATATTTTAATCCAAGATTTAAAATTGGGACTTGGATCAAGAAAGTGATAATGAACGCCTAAGACACGAGGTTAGATTCGAATTGTGGTATAAGACTGCCCGGAACCGCCCAGCACATCCAGCAACCGCAATTTGGTAATCTTATGTGAGAGGTCAAAGGCAGAAATTAGATACGTAATAATGCAAAGACACGAGGTTAGATTCGGATTGCGGTATAAGACTGCTCGGAACCGCCCGTCATATCCAGCAACTGCAAAACGACAATCAAATGTGGGAGGTCTTGCAAGATTACAGTTATAATGAATTAATGAACACTTAACCAAGATAAGACATGTGGTAAGACATGGGAATAATAAAAGGTTAAGTGGGTAACATGGGTAGCATGTGAAACGTAATTAAAACACTTAACCAAGATGAGACATGTGATTAGACATGGGGATAAAGAGGGGTTAAGTGGGAATTCCTTGTAGGGAACAAGCTTAGGAGGGAAGCTTGTGTCAAGTGGGTGAACCCTTTTCAACCAGTAACCCATTTTAGTATCTATATGAGCTCGAACTAGGTCGAGGACAGGGACACGCTTACTGGGGTTGATTGTAAGAGGTCAATAAAGTGTTAGCGATGGCAGTGCAAGTCCAACGGAGTCATGTGCGTGTGTGGGTCCGGGCTAGTAGGTAAGACGCTGTTGCATCATGTAGGTATAAGCCGTGCATTTTAGTAGTATCGGGTTGCCACTTTAGGGAGTGATACACCCTACTGTGGGACCAGCACGGGTATCTACGAGTTAGGGAGTCAATCGAATGGGGAGGGTAGTGGGTACAACTAGTGGAGATAGGAGCAGGCAGCACCTACGACGGCAGCTAGGAGTACACGAAACTACCATCATCAATATTATTATGATTAGTAAGAGGGATCAACTTTCAGTATGGAACTAGTATTGATGCGATGTAGGAATTATCTTATAGTGATTAGAAGCGCAATCAACGTTATATCTTGTTCATCTTGTTTACCTTGTCATATCTGCTTATGTTACAGTCATCTCTTATATCCAGTTTATGTTCTTATCTTTTTTACTTTATTGATTATATTGTTAAAGTTACTGACTCGCCAGACTTCATGTCTGACTCTTTTTGTTTCGCCTCTTTTCTTTCCTCCTCCCCCCAGGTCCTTAGGGTGGGACTAGTGGAGCTTGACTTGGATTTCTTTCTTCTTGAAGTTCTTGGAAGTGTTGAAAGTAATGCTCAGCTTTATCTCTTTTCATTATGGCTATTTAGAGTGGGATTATGGTTTTGCTTTTATGTACTCTGATAATAATTTTGTTCAAGATGGATATTTGTGTACTTGGCTTAGTATATGGTTTTGATGTTGTAACCAGACATGTTTTACTTTCCCGCTGCAATGAATAAATTTTGAATTTTTAAGTACCATTTTATATACCTGTCTTGTGATATTCTATTCTATACTCTTATATCGCTCCATGAAAGTTAATGCATTCCCTTAGTGAGTGACATTAATGTGTCTTGTGATATTCTATTCTATACTCTTATATCGCTCCATGAAAGTTAATGCATTCCCTTAGTGAGTGACATTAATGGACGTGGGATGTTACAGGAGATGAATACATTAGGGTTCAACAAGAACATCTTGCAACCCAGGCTAAACATGACCGGCCCCATACTTCGCTTGAGAGTACCGAATATATCATCACCACGTTGGGGGCCAGCCAACCAAACCGATAGCATATACATAAAATAATAGGGACAGCCGAAGGCATTTGATTTCCCCAGATCAGGTAATGATATACCCTTTTGATGGGTGTGACCCACATAGCCATGCGACCAACCCGATTTTAACCTTTTGCCGGTTGATGAGGCTTGAGGTCATACTTACTTTTTAGAACATCTCGCAACCATTCACTTTGAATGCCACATCGTCAGATCTGCCAAATCACTAATTGTCCACAAAAATACTCTGAGTGTTAGCATTCCACAATAGAAGTGCGTTTGTAAAAATCAATGTACATGATTCTTAAGAAATACCCAGTCATACATTCGTCCATACAATTCATCCAGGAGCAGGATGAACCGAAGGCACTCTCCTACCACATCCTATAAAGGTATCACCCCAAGGATCAGTAACGAGTAGTCCTTGCAATCCGAAAATTTCACTTACGATAGAATCATAGCCGAAATATCTATGGCCGCTAAACCAGAGAAATTCAACAAGTGGCTCTTCCATTTATGAAGATCCATGGTCTTCAATACTTCATCTTCAACCAACATCTTCACGTATTTTCTGGTCGGAATGGTTTTCGAATATAATTCGATCTCGGTCTTTCCGTACCAACAATCGTATTGGCCAGATTTGATAGTCGGTTATTTAACTATCAAATAAATATTCATGAGAATGAAATGAGTTACTGATTCAGTACTCGACATTACTTAGCCCCTTCAATTAAACATCTGTTAATTATATTCTTTAAATCTTCCAATATTTGGAGTTTATCTTTTACTTCTTATTATAAATAAGAATATTCTTAAAATCATTCCATTTACTTATAAACTTTTCAAATACAGTTTTCAATATTCTTAACAAAAATCATAACTTATGTTTCCCTCAATTTCTCTCGTTTATAAACTAATACCATCCTTGGATAATCGTGAAGTCGTTCAAGTTGGGGTATTTTATTTACCTCTCAGACCTTGACTAACAACATTCATATCTTCAGAATAAATAGAAGTTTATTAACTACACATTTCCTTTGGAAACCTTCTTTGAATCTCAATACCGTTTACTTATCATTAAGTAAATTATTATTATAATAATAATTCTCTATTAATCTTTAATGATCCTTTATGATATTATATCGGAGCTTCGATTCCATTATAAATAGAATCTTTTATAAAATTTCTTCAAAACTTGTTTATAATACTATATTTATTTTAAATCATATATAACTGTCTTTAACAAATCTAATAAAAATATCATTATAAATCTTATATAAATATCTTTATAATCTTACCTTCATATCTTTATACAATTCTTATTATGACACCTCTTACGAATCCTTATGTTTATTTTTAACAAAACAATTCACTTATCAGCTGTAACAAACGTTACAGATTTTATTTCAAAACTTTTTATTTCCTTTATTTATACTCTTTTCCAAATCATTACGACAACTTATGCATTGTCTAAAATCACATGTCGATCTTTTTACGATCTTAAGTTTATAAATCAAATAGTTCAATTTATTATTTGTAACGATTGTTACAAATTCTTTTTTTCAAAATTCTTACTTCATTTACAAATTCAATTTACAATTCATTATCGACAACTAATATTCGTTGTCATTTTCAAACCTTTAACTTAGCTTATATTCTCAACTTCGCTTAACATTCCGAACTTCGGAACATAACATTCCGAACTTCAAAATAATTTCAACTCCGCTTAATATTCCGAGCTTCGGAATATCACATTCCAATCCTCAGAATAAATCTCACTTCGTTAACCATTTCATAACATTTTCCAAAAAAAATTCAATTTCCTTATTATAATTTCAAATATTAAATAAATATTTGATTTAAGCTATCAGATTTGCTAAAAATTCCTTTTAAAATTTCATTATAAAAACTCGGGTTTTATATTAAAACCCGTTCATAAACTCCTTCCACAATTCAATTCGATTTCATTTCAAACTAGATTTACTTTCATAAATGGATTTCATTTAAATAGTAAACTCTTCAATTATTATTAATTGAATTAATAATTTACTTCACCATTAACTATTGTATAATTGGTTGACTTCTTTATTTACTAAATAAATGATAAATTTCTTTTAAAACTCTTATTAATATTTAAAACAAATATTTGTTAAACCATTTCATTAGAGTAATTCAAAACAAAATGATTCAATAACTGGTCCAGTTAAAACGGTTGACTTCGTCAATTCAAAACACGGTTATCTCGTTAACCGGTTCCAATTAGTCCTTTATTTAAATTAATTAATAGAATAATTAATTTAAATAATTCTATTTAATTGTTTCTTAAAAACAATTATTCAAATCTTAACCGTTAGGTTAATTTTACTCTCTTGCTTTATAGATCTGATAAGTATCAGAATTTGCTTTATAAAATCATTTAATAATTAAATATAAACTTAAATAATAAATATTTATTTTCTTTTAACAAACTTTTAATCAAAATAATAGATTTAAAAATCTATTTTAGTTATAAAATAAATTTTATAACTTCATTCCCATTGATTCACTTGACGGTAAAACCATATTTGAAAAACGATTGATTTATAGGCCATATACTGCCAATTACTCAACCAATATTACCCATTGGTTAAAACAAACAAATGTTGAATCCCAGGTCAATGATCAACAACCAAATCAATCATCCAATCAGAACAGTTCATATAATGATAATAAATAACATTAAATATATTTGAGGAATCCCGTTGGATCCCTCCAACCTGTTCTTCCCTGTATTCAAATACATTATCTCAATATACTCATACAATTCAAATAAACAAGGGTTTCATAACAGTCAATAACGACAATTCAATATCAACCAATTTATTTAAGGCAACCATAAAAATTCAAACAATTCATTAAATTAAACACATTTATTTTATAAACGTGACCAATAAGGTAAATTACCTTCATTGGATCCAATCGTTAAAATAATGATTTGGTGTTTCACTGAAATTAAACAACCATTTAATTTCATGGGTTCAATCAATATATGCATATATAATTAACAAACAGGCAACCATTAGCAACCATAGCACACAAAATAAAAACCCGACTTATATAAAATACAAGTGGGAAGAACTGAGTGAGTTTAACTCACTTTGATTTGATATGATGTTGAAACAGTTTGATTACAATTAAATTAAAAGTCGTTTAATTTAACTGTAAATTCACACTGTATCCAGCTCTGTCCAGATTAGCTCCACAATATAGATCTCGTCAAGATGATCGTAAAGCAATTTGTCTCGTCCCATTCCGTAAACATATGGATGAGTTGTTAATGTTTTAGTGTACGGTTCAAATTTTAAACTAATTAACTTTTTATATATAATATTATATTAATAATATGACTAAACCTTAATTAACAAATAAAAATATTTCTTACGTTTGAATTATAAGACCGGTTTGTTTGCATCTCTTCAGTTTGGACAAAACGTGCGTGACTCATTACAACTGCAAAAGGACACGTCCACCCCCCTATTTTTCTGCTATACATCAAAAATTTTCCGCTGCCCTTATACTCCTTTTCTTTTTTTTCCACAAACTCGGTCAGATCCTTCTCATTCAAAAATAAACAGCCCGATCCCCCTTTTGTTCAGCATCGCCTTCTTATTCCAGATTAAACCACCGAACATGCCACGAATTTGTTTTGCATAAACCCTTCGTGTATCCTTTGTCTAACAACGCATGCTCCACTTCTATATCCCACCGCCGTTTATAATTCCGACCACCGGAAATAGATCTGCACCCACCGAGACACGCCTATAGGTCCCCCTGACTGTCGCTTGGAGTCCCGTCCATCTCAGTCACCTCCTCCGCCCGCAATTCACACTTAACTGCAACAACTTTCCGGCTAGATCCTGACCTCCACAATGTACATAACTTCATCACAACCGTTCGTATGGGAGATCTAGTCGCCCTCTACAGATTTGTAGTTGACAGATTTTTAGTTTGATTTGTGGATTGAGAGAGAAAAAGGAAGATCGATGGAGTTTTCTGCGATGTTCATTATTTGTGGCGGCTTACACAGTTGACCGCGCATGCTTCCTTTGACCGCAAATAGAAATTAGGTTACGCCTACTTATATATAGAAGAGAATGGACCATTTTAATATTATTATAATGTTACAAAACTTACGCGAAGCTTTTTGAAAAATTAACACCCCATTTGATTTCTAATTGGAGGTGAAACACCTAATTCTAGCATAAAAAAATATTCCGGACCCGATGGGATAGGTTATGTCGAATTCCGAGGTCGTTTGCGAAAAGTTCTTTATAATTATCGATGAAAAATCAAGCGTTTGAAATTCCTATAATTACAAAAAAAAAATCAAAAAAATTTGAAACCTTGACATTCCACTAGACCTTTTCCTTACGGATCCAATGAATCTTGTTTCGTCAAATTTGGAGTTTGTTTGGCCACTCGTTTATTCGTTAAAAGTTACCTCTTTCGAAATTGACCAAAATAATATAAGTGATTAAAGCGTTTATCGCTGCCATGATCAAACGGTAAGGCCGATTGACACGAAAATTGAAATCATATAATAATTAATTATTACGAATCCAGTGGCACTAATTTCATCGCGTTCCGAGACTGTTTCCCTGCACGCTATTTTTTATACGCACCACATTGCTATTTTGAACACCAAATTTCACAGTCTCCAAAAATAACAAACTGTATATCTATCATGACTCTAAACATCGATCTGAATTCAATGGAATTGGTTTTGTAGCTTAATTCGATCGTCTTCTCAAGTTACACTCAAATATCTCTCTATTAATTTAATTTAATTGCATGTTATATAAAATGACTGGGCGTTTACGGCTGCCGTTGTTATATACAACATCGGTTTGCCATGAAATTTGTTTTTCTTACAAACATTTAACGATGGGTTCCAATGAAACTAATTTTATTGAAATCAGAGACTACTTGCAAAATGGCTATTTTTAACGCTTATATAATATCGAATAAAATATTATATAAATTCCCAAATAAATCAATTAAATAATAATAAATTATTACCATCATATATATCCAAACAGAATATATATACAACTCCAATTATAAACTATACAATTCAATATCTGCATTTTCGGGTTAATGATATTCAATTTATAATAAGACTCCTTATTTATTAATTTAAATAAACATTATATTTTAATAACGAATTCCATAGCGACTATTTTAAAAATTGAATTGGACATAACTAACAACGTATAACACAAAATCTGGATTTTTCTCTTCCATATGAAAATTATAATCAACAAGATTCCAGTATTTCTTGTTTCACAGAATTCCGACTTAAAACGGATCCTGTATATCCAATTGAAGTTCAAAAATCTATATTGTGAACTGCCGTGCCATTTCAAGCTCGGTTTATATTCAATATAAATTTAACGTTTAAACATCATTTTAAATAAACAAATTCAATATTAAAACCCATTAATATTCCAAATATAATATTTAAAATAATAAATTAAATTAAATATTGACTACCAAAAATACGGGACATTACAATCTTCCCCCCATAAAAGAATTTCGTCCCCGAAATTATTAAGGTGAGAAAAAGGTTACAACATATTACTATTCAAAAATCCAATTTATTTAAATCGAAAACCAATTCATTATGGTAAAACAAAATTTTCAAAATATCAAAAAAATTCTAACACCTTAAATTCCCGGAAAAATTCGGTAGGGTCTCCCCTGTATGGAGTGACATCTGCGATATCGCAGGAACAAATAATATATATACATCGACCCACACAGTCGGAAAACAAAATTCAAAACCCAAAATTTATATTTTCGCGTAGGCGTACCTTTCACGAGCACTATTGAGCCTACTACTCAATTTACGTACAATCTACGTAATCAAAATCAATCGTCAAGCCATCTGGTACCTGTACTTAACTCAGTTTAACATATAAGTAACAAATACCTAATTCTTAAATAATATTTCATTAATCAACAAGTATAACCATACCAACTCCCAAAATCAAACATATAACATTCATTTGCAAATACAGGGATAATTCATTAATTTCAGTTCATATGTGGTTTCATTTCAGTTTATTATGCTGGAATTTATTTCCTTGGTTTATATTCCATTCAGTTCCATTAAATTGTTGATTATTTCTATTCAACCAATCCAGCAAACAATCAACAATCAATCAACAACTAATACACAACCAACTCAATCAAATTAATTGAATTTAGATTCAATATTAATATTTACTTTGGTTTAACATATTTGAATATCAATTGGTTAATATTCGATTGCTTTCTAATCAATTATAATTCATTTAATTTCCAAATCCCAATCCATTTTATTTATTTTAATTTCAGTATCACTCTTAATTTAATTTCACTTAACTAAACTAAATTCCAATTCAAATTTTTAATCCAATTGAATTCCATTAAAATCAATCAAACATACAAACCAACATCCCAGTAATTTGATAAAATTATTTCTTTACTGTACAAAATATAATTTGGGTAAAATTATTTCATTTACCCTCTTTATAAAACGATATTGTATTCATTGCTTATTCAAATGCCTTTCAACACTTGAACCGATCGAACAACATAATACAAAACATTTGTATATAAAATTTACAAATACGCGCTCTCGTATATATATACTCAACTCAATCTAGGGTATTACTAGCCCTATCTCTATCGAGTTACACCACAGAGCCAAGGTTATTATTAAACCAATAGCTCTGATACCACTGTAACGAACTAGGATTTTCGGTAGGCTTTTCAACCATCCCTCCAACCCAAGTCAGCAAGCTAACACCCCACCGTGGCTTACAGAGGTACCCCAACACCATGTTTTATGGTCAGCCTCTCGACTAGACCAACCCCCATTTTTGGGACATATAGGGGTAAGAGTCTCCCGTTCGCCACCTAACGCGAAGCGAGAAACCCATAGCATGCGTCTCCCAGCTCACATAGGCAGCAACAAGGAATGGTTTTCGAATATAATTCGATCTCGGTCTTTTCGTACTAACAATCGTATTGGTCAGATTTGATAGTCGGTTATTTAACTATCAAATAAATAATCATGAGAATGAAATGAGTTACTAATTCAGTACTCGACATTACTTGGCCTCTTCAATTAAACATCTTTTAATTATATTCTTTAAATCTTCCAATATTTGGAGTTTGTCTTTTACTTCTTATTATAAATAAGAATATTCTTAAAATCATTCCATTTACTTATAAACTTTTCAAATATAGTTTTCAATATTCTTTACAAAAATCATAACTTATGTTTCCCTCAATTTCTCTCGTTTATAAACTAATACCATCCTTGGATAATCGTGAAGTCGTTCAAGTTGGGGTATTTTATTTACCTCTCAGACCTTGACTAACAACATTCATATCTTCAGAATAAATAGAAGTTTATTAACTACACATTTCCTTTGGAAACCTTCTTTAAATCTCAATACCGTTTACTTAATAAATCATTAAGTAAACTATTATTATAATAATTCTCTATTAATCTTTAATGATCCTTTATAATATTATACCCGAGCTTCGATTCCATTATAAATAGAATCTTTTATAAAATTTCTTCAAAACTTGTTTACAATACTATATTTATTTTTAATTGTATATAACTTTTTTTAACAAATCTAATAAAAATATGGTTATAAATCTTATATAAATATCTTTATAATCTTACCTTTATATCTTTATACAATTCTTATAATGAAATCTCTTACGAATCCTTATGTTTATTTTTATATAAATAATTCACTTATCATCTGTAACAAACGTTACAGATTTCATTTCAAAACTTTTTATTTCCTTTATTTATACTCTTTTCCAAATCATTACGACAACTTGTGCATTGTCCAAAATCACATGCCGATCATTTTACGATCTTCAGTTTATAAATCAAATAGTTCAACTTATTATTTGTAACAATTGTTACAAATTCTTTTTTTCAAAATTCTTACTTCATTTACAAATTCCATTTACAATTCATTATCAAAAAATAATATTCGTTGCATTTTCAAATCTTTAACTTAGCCTATATTCTCAACTTCACTTAACATTCCGAACTTCGGAACATAACATCCCGAACTTCGGAATAATTTCAACTCTGCTTAATATTCCAAGCTTCGTAATATCATATTCTGATCCTCGGAATAAATCTCACTTCGTTAACCATTTCATACCACTTTCCAATTTTTTTCCAATTTCCTTTTTCTAATTTCAAATATTAAATAATATTTGATTTAAGCTATCAGATTTGCTAAAAATTCCTTTTATAATTTCATTATAAAAACTCGGGTTTTATATTAAAACCCGTTCATAAACTCCTTCCACAATTCAATTCGATTTCATTTCAAACTTGATTTACTTTCACAAATGGATTTCATTTAGATAGTAAACTCTTCAATTATTATTAATTTAATTAATAATTTACTTCACCATTAACTATCGTATAATTGATTGACTTCTTTATTTACTAAATAAATGATAAATTTCTTTTTAAACTCTTATTAATATTTAAAACAAATATTTGTTAAACCATTTCATTAGAGTAATTCAAAACAAACTGATTCAATAATCAGTCCTGTTAAAATGGTTGACTTCGTCAATTCTAAACACGGTTATCTCATTAACCAGTTCCAATTAGCCCTTTATTTAAATTAATTAATAGTATAATTAATTTAAATAATTCCATTTAATTGTTCCTTAAAAACAGTTATTTAAATCTTAACCGTTAGGTTAATTTTACTCTCTTGCTTTATAAATCTGATAAATATCAGAATTTGCTTTATAAAATCATTTAATAATTAAATATAAACTTAAATAATAAATATTTATTTTCTCTTAACAAACTTTTAATCAAAATAATAGATTTAGAAATCTATTTTCAGTTATAAAATAAATTTTATAACTTCATTCCTATTGATTCACTTGACGGTAAAACCATATTTGAAAAACGATTGATTTATAGGCCATACACTGCCAATTACTCAATCAATATTACCCATTGGTTAAAACAAATAAATGTTGAATCCCAGGTCAATGATCAACAACCAAATCAATCATCCAATCAAAATAGTTCATATAATGATAATAAATAACATTAAATATATTTGAGGAATCCCGTTGGATCCCTCCAACCTGTTCTTCCCTGTATTCAAATACGTTATCTCAATATACTCATACAATTCAAATAAACAAGGGTTTATAACAGTCAATAACGAAAATTCAATACCAACCAATTTATTTAACGCAACAATAACAATTCAAACAATTAAACAAATTTGTTTTATAAACGTGACCAATAAGGTAAGTTACCTTCATTGGATCCAATCGTTAAAATAACAATTTGGTGTTTCACAGAAATTAAACGATCGTTTAATTTAATGGGTTCAATCAATATATGAATATATAATTAACAAACAGGCAACCAATAGCAACCATAGCATACAAAATAAAAACCCGACTTATATAAAATACTAGTGGGAGGAACTGAGTGAGTTTAACTCACTTTGATTTGATATGACGTTGAAACGGTTTGATTACAATTAAATTAAACAGTCATTTAATTTAACTGTAAATTAACATTGTATCCAACTCTGTCCAGATTAGCTCCAAAATATAGATCTCGTCAAGACGATCGTAACGTAATTTGTCTTGTCCCATTCTGTAAACAGACGAATGAGTTGTTAATGTTTTAGTGTACGGTTCAAATTTTAAACTAATTATCTTTTTATATATATATATTATATTAATAATATAACTAAACCTTAATTAATAAATAAAAATATTTCTTACGTTTGAATTATAAGACCGGTTTGTTTGCATCTCTTCAGTTTAGGAAAAACGTGTGTGGCTCATTACATCTGCAAAAGGACACGTCCCCTCCCCCCAAATTTTTCTGCTATATATCAAAAACTGTCTGCCACCCTTATACTCCTTTTTTTTCCACAAACTCGGTCAGATCCTTCTCATTCAAAAACAAACAGCCCAATCCCCCTTTTGTTCAACATCGCCTTCCTATTCCAACTTAGACCACCGAACATGCCACGAATTTGTTTTTTTTTTTTTGAAAGGCAAGAGGAATTTTATTATTTACACCATAATATTTACATGAGAATATTCAGCATATACCGCATCAACATGATCAAAAGCAATACATTTACAAATCTAAAATCTTTATCATGCTATGATGAATCAAAATGCATAGTTGATCTGAATTTAAAAAACCAAAGCCAAAGACTCGATAGTTTCTCTCCCTCCAGACACCAGCAACAAACTTCTTGAGCAGCTTTAGCAGGGTGCACGATTTCAAAATTTTCCATCTGGTTGCCTTAAAGATATTGTACCATTCATCTCTACTAGAGGAAGAAGGTCTATGAAATCCACCAATGGCTAGAAGCCTCTTCCATACCAAGTTCACATATGTGCATTCAAAAAACAAGTGAGTATTTGTCTCAGAAGCATTGTTACAAAGAACACAAAGATCATCTGAAAGAATTCCATATGAGAAAAGCTTGCTTTTAGTATTAATTGCATTTGCCATAATGTTTCAGAGTAAAAGATTATTCTTTGCAGAACTTCCACAATTCCAAATTCTCTTATGCCAAGGAAAAACATGAGTGGGCGGAGTTAGCAATTTGTATACAAATTTTATAGAATGCTCTTTACCCATCCAGAGAATTGAGCTCTCAGAAGAAAATTTGTAATGATCAATAATATGATTCCAAAGCTCTCTCAAAGCCACTGAACTACTATATGGAAGATGCAACACACCATCATGAAAAAAATCCTTGACTTTAGCGGAAATAGGAATTCCTGAGTTGTGAATGACATTTGCTTCAACATGATCACTTAAAATCAATCCTGGAGACGCCCAAGGACTATTCCAAAAAGATAGGTGCGGTATACATTTGTAGTTACATTGAATGAATTGCTTAAACGTGCCTCTAAGCTTCAGGATTGCTCTCCAACTCCAGCTGCAGCTTTGCGGGATTGGCATAGACCAAAAATTCCTATTGCCAATCAAGTTTGCATGAACCCAATCAGCCCATAAGCCTTTTTGCCTTGCAAACAATTTATTAAAGTAAGAAGAGATAGCTGCGTGGTTCCATTGATAGAGATTTATAATGCCCAGACCACCATTTTTCCTATCACCATAAAGTTTGTGAAAGGCAAAAGGAATTAATTTTTTGGAGAAAGGATCTCCATGCCAAAGAAATTTACTCATGGCGCTCGTAATCATATCAATTAGCTTAGTTGGAAGTACATAGTGCCTCATCCAATATGTAGTCATTGCCGTGACAATGGACTGAACGATGGTCAATCTACCAGCTGGAGACAGTTGACAGTTTGGCCATTGTTGGAGCTTTGATATGATTTTTTCATAAAACGGTAGACATTGTTGCTTTCAAAGTCTAGAGGAGATAAGAGGTAAACCCAGATAGAAAGCATTAGAAGGCAGTTCAGAAAGACTAGAACATCTGATTATGTCCATTTTGTCTTGTAAAGATAATCCAGCTATTAAAATTTGAGATTTGCTTACATTAATCTGCAACCCGGTAATACTAAAAAACACATCAAGAATGATGTAGATGCACTGAATATTTTGCCTAGTTGGCTTAGTAAAAATGATTAAGTCATCAGCAAACAGTAGATGAGAAACAACCGGATTCTTACCTTTTGGATGAAGCTGAAGGTGACCTTTGTGAACCTGCTCAAGAATCAAAGAGTTGAGAAGCTCCATAGTGATTATAAAAAGGTACGATGAAATGGGGTCTCCTTGCCGCACACCCCTAGTTCCTTTGAAAAAGCGATGTAATCTACCATTCCTTGATATTGAATAATAAGGCAATGAAGGGAATAGGAAAGTTCATGCTTGACATAATAGCCAAAATTGAATGCCACGAAACCGAATCAAACGCCTTCCAAATGTCTAACTTTAGCATGCATCGTGGTGAAATGTTTTTCCTTTTGTAACCATGGAGGAGCTCTTGAGTAATCAAAATATTATCACTGATGCTTCTACCCTTGATATAAGCTAATTGATTTGCAGAAATGATAGAAGGAAGAACAAATTGCAATCTAATAGCCAAAATCTTAGAAATAATTTTGTAAAATATGTTGCAGCAAGAGATTGGCCTGTAATCAGAAACTCAAGCAGGATTATTTATTTTGGGAATTAGTGCAACGGCAATAGATGAGAGACTCTTAGGCATGTGATTATGAAAAAAGAAGAATTTCGCTGCTCGTGTTATATCATCACCAACAATTGGCCAACATTGCTGAATGAATGTGGCATTGAAACCATCCGGTCTGTCACAACTATTAGGATCAAGACTGAACACTGCTTCTTTAACTTCCTCACTTGTGATTGCATTTATGATGTTTAAAGATTGATCATCATTCAGAGAAGGAAGCTTTATGGAGTAGAGAGGTTGCACGTCAACTCTGTTTGAAACCGATGGAGCAAGAATGGTAGAGAAATAGTTTACAAAAGCTTGATTAATATCACCTTCAGATGAGCGAACCACACCATTATGATCTTTAACCATGTGAATAGAATTGATGGCATTTCTGACTTTGATAGAGTTGTGAAAAAATTTGGTGTTCCTATCTGCCTCTCGCTCTCGCTTCATGAAAGAACTTTGCCTTGCAGCTTTCAATTCAAAATCCAAAGCTTCCTTCAGTCGCAACTGTAAGTCACTTTCATTTTGAATTAGCTCCAAATCAAAAGGATTTTTACTCATTTGCTCTTGAATACTGGCCAATTCATGTCTAATCTGAGATGATTGCTTTGAGCCAGCTCCAAAATTGTATGCAGACCATGCTTTTAGTGAAAAATTGAGCGATCTTAGTTTGCAAATGAGCTTCTGCAAAGGGTTACCATCAAAATGTTGTGACCATACCTGCAATAAAATAGAGGAGAAATCCGCTTGTTTAATCCAAAACTTAAAAAATTTAAAAGAGGAATTACCGCCGCTAATTGACTTATCCAATCCCCAATGAAAAAGCAAAGGACAGTGATCAAATAGGGATGAGTGAAGCGATTGATAAAATGAGCTTGGCCAGAGATTAAGAAAGGATAGGCTGGCAAAAATATGATCAAGTTTGCATCTAGTAGGAAATCCAGATTTACTTCTGTTGGACCAAGTGAATTCAAAGCCATAATTATTGATAGGACAGAGACTAGGACGAATTAAGGCTTGGTTAAGTGGTGCAATGTCTTTGACTAAGAGAGGGGAACCACCAGACTTATGTTGGCTTGAAAACATGCAATTGAAGTCTCCCCCTAACAACCATGGATCGGAGGATGCATTCAAAGAAGGGAGACTATCAAGAAAATATTGATGAAGAGTAATAGAGTTTTGGACATACATAGAGGTAAGAAAAAAAGTGGAATAAGACGATGAATAATGACAAGAGTAGTGAATGTACTGCTCAGAAGAGGATACTTTGGTTAAGCGAAAGAACTTCGGATTCCATAGCGTTAACAAACGTCCATAGATAACATCCGAAAGATTGTGATCCATATGCCAACCCGGGCAAATTTGTTTTGCACAAACCCTTCGTGTATCCTTTGTCTAACAACGCATGCTCCACTTCTATATCCCACCGCCGCTTATAATTCCGACCACCGGAAATAGATCTGCACCCACCGAGACACACCTACAAGTCCCCCCGACTATCGCCTGGAGTCCCGTCCATCTCAGTCACCTCCTCCGCCCGCAATTCACACCTAACTGCGATAGCTTTCCGGCTAGATCCTAACCTCCACAATGTACATAACTTCATCACAACCGTTCAAATGGGAGATCTCATCGCCCTCTACAGATTTGTAGCTGACAAGTTTTTAGTTTGATCGGTGGATTGAGGAAAAAAAGGAAGATCGACGGAGTTTTCTGCACCGTTCATTGTTTGTGGCGGCTTACACAGTTGACCGTGCATGCTTCCTTTGACCGCAAATAGAAATTAGGTTACGTCTACTTATACATAGAAGAGAATGGACCATTTTAATATTATTATAATATTACAAAACTTATGCGAAGCTTTTTGAAAAATTAACACCCCATTTGATTTCTAATTCGAGATGAAACATCTAATTCTACCATAAAAAATATTCCGGACCTGATGGGACAAGTTTCGTCGAATTCCGAGGTTGTTTGTAAAAGTCCTTTATAATTATCAATGAAAAATCAAGCGTTTAAAATTCCTATAAATACAAAAAAATCAAAAAAAATTTGAAACCTTGGCATTCCACTAGACCTTTTCCTAATGGATCCAATGAATCTTGTTTCGTCAAATTTGGAGTTCGTTTGGCCAGTCGTTTATTCGTTAAAAGTTACCCGTGCCGAAATTGACCAAAATAATATACATGATTAAGGCGTTTATCGCTGCCACAATCAAACGGTCAGGCTGATTGACACAAAAATTGAAATCATATAATAATTAATTAATACGAATCCAATTTCGTCGCATTCAGAGACTGTTTCCCAGTACGCTATTTTTTATACGCACCACATTGCTATTTTGAACACCAAATTTCATGGTCACCAAAAATAACAAACTATATATCTATCATGACTCTAAACATCGATCTGAATTCAATGGAACTAGTTTCATAGCTTAATTCGATCGTCTGCTCAAGTTACACTCAAATATCTCTCTATTAAATTAATTTAATTGCGCGTTATATATAATGACTGGGCTTTTACGGCTGTCGTTGTCATATACAACATCGGTTTGCCATGAAATTTGTTTTTGTTACAAAAATTTAACGATACGGTTCTGATGAAACTAATTTTATTGAAAACGGAGACTGGTTGCAAAATGACTATTTTTAACGCTTATATAATATCGAATAAAATATTATATAAATTCCCAAATAAATCAATTAAATAATAATAAATTATTATCATCATATATAACCAAATAGAATATATATACAACTCCAATTATAAACTATACAATTCAATATCCGCATTTTCGGGTTAACGATATTCAATTTATAATAAAACTCCTTATTTATTAATTTAAATAAACGTTATATTTTAATAACGATTTCCATAGCGACTATTTTAAAAATTGAATTGGACATAACTAACAATCTATAACACGAAATCTGGATTTTTCTCTTCCATATGAAAATTATAATCAACCAGATTCCAGTGTTTCTTGTTTCACAGAGTTATGACTTAAAACGGATCCTGTATATCCAACTGAAGTTCAAAAATAAATATTGCGAACTGCCGTGCTATTTCAAGCTCGATTTATATTCAATATAAATTTAACGTTTAAACATCGTTTTAAATAAACGAATTCAATATTAAAACCCATTAATATTCCAAATATAATATTTAAAATAATATATTAAATTAAATATTGACTACCAAAAATACTGGACATTACAGTTTCCTTCTGAAACGATTCCCAATTCTCTTTTTGAATTCATACTTGCATTCACATTTTCTCGAATTATCCGATGATAATTTTTCACATTCATTAATAAACGCTGTATATAAATACACTTCTTGTTTTAAATATTAAAACAATTTTCTATTTCAAATTTCATTTTAAATTGCATTTCTAATTCAGGAAATAAATTTCCTTTTTAAATCTAAAAATCCCTTTTTGATATTTTTAAATATAAATATCTAGGGCCAGTGATATTCAAACATCCAAATACACAAACCATCAATTCAATACAACACACCACACATATATGAATATGTAAATAACAATTAATAAATTTGAGGAATCCAGTTGGATCCCTCTGTGACGGCCCGCCCCGCACTAGCCGACATTTCCCCCAAAAGTGCGTTGTACACATGTCCAGCTAATACGGGATGGTCGTCAGAAGAAAAGAAAGAAAACGAAGAATCAACAAAGAACCTGTAGTATGTCTCACAACGCATGGAATAAAATATAGTCATAACATATACTTGACACAAAACAGGTGAGACAGTGCATAAGCTGAAAATAAACTATCATAGCAGCGGAAAATCCAGATACAGCTTATGTTCCACAACATCATTATTACAACTTTTAAAACTGTCTCTAAAAACAAAATCAAGAAAGGTGCACTACTAATGCCCAAAGTAGTGACCACCAACGACACAGGGAGAATATATGTAGATATCATACGTAGGAGCCTCCTGCTCGCCTCTGGTACAGCTACTCGTGCATACCGCCTAACCTGTCTCTAGTCTGCTCGTGTGAGCACCCAGAGTAATAAGAAGAAACATAAAACTCTGGGTTAGACATCAGTCTGGTATGAGTGGTAGAAAGCATAAACGGAACAATAACAGGTATACTAAACCATACCTGAACCTGGACATGCAACCAAAGAGTTAGCACTACATATTGTACAATACTCTAAGGTGCCACTAACATATGGTGTAAAGAATACGGGGGAGGGGGTGTGCATGTCATAATGATGGCAAACAATCAAGCATTGCAACCATCCTCACATCTCTCACTCAGTGTGTAAAGCATACGACATCCAATGCTTTGACCACCCATTCCTTGCTATGATCACTCTGCCCCATGGAGCCATAAGGTCTCCACTGCACTGATCCATAGCCACTAATCATTTGCTATGTCCACTCTACCCCATGGAGTCGTACCAACCCCACTGCACTGGCTCATAGCCTTACTACGATCACTTTGCCCCCTAAGTCATAATTACTCTACTACACTGATACGTAGCCTAACATTCATCTCTCGGTGGTGAGTCAAAGCTATGGACGTCGACAACTCCTTAGCTCACGTCCCGCAGCAAAGCCCAATCATGAAGTGAACTCATTGGTTCCCAACTGGATCCTGAGATCTAGCTTCCATTTTGACTACCTTTGCATCTCGGGTTTTTGGTCTTCTTCCCCGGATCGGTTCGGTCCTCCTTCTTCATTTTTCTTTGGATCGGATTTCCTGAAGTGGCTTGGTTCGTATACTCCTCCCTAAGCAATCGGATCGGTTCGGAAGTGGTCTCCATCTCAGGTTCGGTTCATAGTCTCCGTTCGAGGTACAAGCAGCTCAAGTCGTCCTCTCTGCTCCGGGTCGGATCGAGGAACCTCTGGTGGATCGGTTCGGGAGTGACCACTCGGGTCGGTTCGGGGTGGCACATGCCCACGAGAGGCGGATCGGGTCGGAGAACTCCTCGACTATCAGTTCACGAGCTCCAGGCGGTTCAGTTCGGAGGAGACTACACGTGTCGGGTTGAGAAGACACTCCACTAGCGGTTCGTGGGGAAGGGCTTCACAACGGTTCGGTTCGGGCTACCTATCCGATCTGATCCGGTTCGGGTCACAGCCTACACTTTTCCTGCAACTTCCAGGGACTGTTTATACGCTACTTGATGGCGTTTTCTACCATTCTAACTATTCTAAACAATCAAAATTCATACCAAACAGTCATAGCAACAAATAGGAGTGACCTCAAACACCAAAACAACAACTTGATAGGTTAAAATGGATCAAACATAGCCAAAACCCCATATTTTCCTTAAACATGTTCAAGCATAACTAATGATAGGATTAGCAAAACTTAACCAAGTTAACCCGAGTTTCTAACAGAGGTCTAAAACATTGTTTAAGAATTTATAAATATTTTTCCAGAATTTTAACATGCCTAAATTCGCTAATTAACACTAATCAGCCCTAATTAGCCACAATTAGTGTAAAAGCAAGCTAATCACTCACCTTAGCCACAAATAAACTTTAGATCTAAAATAAATCTCTGTTAGGCACGAATACCAATGCAACACAGCAGCTCTACCTCGATTCTTGTGCTAATCCGTCTTGATTTGATGTTGCTAAGCTTAATCCTTGATTAGAAAGTGATTTGGAGGTGTTTTAGAGGTTGGAGGCCATTGTTAGGGTTTCTAAGAGATAAGTGGCGGCTAGAAAACGGAAATAGAATGAAAACCTAACCCATTTCAGCCTCCCCATAACCCTAATCCCGAAATGGGTTATGGGCCCATTCACTAATCACCTTGTTTGGCCCGGTTAAGCAGTTTTTCACCTTCCAAACCTTATTTCGGCCATATCTCCCAAATGTTAAGTCCGTTTTTCACGTGTGACCACTCTACGGAAAGGTAAACCATCATCCGAAGCCAATGGAAGTTGTTTCAGGTCAAAACTCCTTTCCAATCAAAAGTTATGGACAAAACAAGATCAGCTAGGGGCAAAACGGTTATTTAAAAATCGGCAAAAACCATGAATATGGGAAATGACCCCAATAGTCGTTCCCCAAAAGTACACGACCATACGACTTCATATGAAAAAGAAATAAATATTCTACGATCATCCGATGCATAGAATGCGGGTCGTTACATTCTCCCCCCTTAGGAAATTTCGTCCCCGAAATTCCTTAACTAAGAAACAAGCAAAGGATCCTGCATGCCTATCAACCATTCACGACAATTAAACAATCAATCGTGCAAAACAAACAAAACAAGCTTTTCCTAGCATGCGGAATAACTAAATCGCGAGGAAAATCTTACCAGGCAAAGAGTTCTGGATACGTCTTCTTAATGCTCTCCTCTGTCTCCCGTGTACAGTCATTCTCGTTCTCGCCCCACTGAATTTTGACTAGCTTCACCGCATTCCTTCGAAGTTGCTTCGTATCATCCCCGACCATATGAATCGGCTTGCGGTTCCCAACCGCCTCGGGTTCTACTTCGAAGTCATCTAGCTGATCAAGTGAAATAGTCATATCTGGTCATGTATGAACTTCCTTAGCTGGGAAACATGAAATACATTGTGAACTCCCGCCATCTTCTCTGGTAATTCAACTCTATACGCCAAATTCCCAACTTGCTCGAGAACTGGGAATTGACCAACAAATCTTGGTGCTAACTTGCCTCTCCTACCAAATCAAATCACGCTCCTTAACGGAGAAATCTTGACAAACACCAAGTCGCCAACGGAGAATTTCAAGTCTCTTCTCCTCCTATCAGCATAACTCTTCTGTCTATCCTGCGCAGCCTTCATTCGCTGTTGAATAACCTTGATCTTGTCTGAAGTTTCTCTTATCACATCTGGTCCAAGCACAAACTTCTCACTAGTCTCTATCCAACATGATGGTGAGTTGCACGGTCTTCCGTACAAAGCTTCATATGGAGCAATACCAATACTGGACTGATAACTATTATTATATGCAAACTCTACTAGATGCAAATGGTCATCCCATGATCCTCCTAAATCCAATATGCAAGCTCTTAAGAGATCTTCTAATATATGATTCACCCTCTCTGTCTGAACGTCGATTTGAGGATGATACGCGGTACTGAGATGTAATTCTGACCCTAGAGCCTCTTGTAAGCTCTTCCAAAACCCACTAGTAAACAACGGATCTCGGTCACTCACAATGCCTTTGGGTACTCCGTGAAATCTCACTACCCACTTCACATACAGCTCTGCTAACTTAGCTGTCGTTCTGTTTGACTTAACTGGTATAAGCCTTGCACTTTTGGTCAATCGATCCACAATTACCCAAATGCTATCATGTCCCGATCTAGTCTTTGGCAAACCATCAATGAAATCCATTGAGACCTGCTCCCATTTCCATTCGGGAATTTCCAATGGTTGTAACAAACCACTAGGCTTCTTTTGCTCAGCTTTCACTAGCTGGCAATTCATACATTTGGATATAAACTTCCCAATGTCTCTTTTCATCCCTTCCCAGTACTAAGTCTGCTTCATATCTCGATACATCTTATTACCACCGGGGTGTATAGTTAGTTTTGAGTGATGACATTCTCTAAGTACTTCATCTCTCAAGCCATTGACATTGGGTACTACTAGTCTTCCATTCTTTCAAAGCCATCCATCTTGATCAAGCCCATACTTGTTCATCTCCTCACCATCGATACTCATCTCTAACTTGGAGATGATTTCCAATAGGTTAGGATCGTCCCTCTGACTGGAACCAATCCGCTCAATCAAAGTGGGTCTGATCGTCAAACTTGCTAACATCTCTGGATCTAATTCGCACTTTGGTCTGAAATCGTACCTTGCGATAAACTCCAATTGCTTCCGTTCAAGAAACATAGCCCCTAAACTGGCATGTCTCCTACTCAAGGCATCAGACACTGCATTGCCTTTTCCGGGTGTATATGCGATATCAAAATCATACGAAGCCAAGAACTCTAACCATCTTTGCTGACGAAGATTCAAATCCTTCTGAGAGAAGAGATACTTTAATGATTTATGATCAGTAAACAACTCGAATCTTTATCCCAAGAGATAGTGTCGCCACATCTTCAATGCGAATACGATTGCTGCCAATTCCAAATCATGGGTAGGATATCTTTTCTCAAGCGGTTTCAGCTGCCGACTTGCATAAGCTACAACCCTACCTCCTTGCATCAATACAGCACCTAGTCCGGTACCACATGCATCTGTATATATCGTCATCTCTTCATTCCCTTTAGAATGACTAACACTGGCGCGCACATCAACTTTTCCTTTAGACTCTTGAATGCATTCTCACATTTTTCGTCCCAGACGAAAGCTTGATTCTTTTTGGTCAACTGAGTCAACGGTGCTGCTATCTTGGAGAAATCTTGGATAAACTTACGATAATATCAGGCTAACCCCAAGAAACTTCTAACGTCTGTTTCATTCTTGGGAGTAGACCTATCTTGCACCGTAGCCACCTTCGCATGGTCCACGACAATACCGTTCTCTGAAACAACATGGCCCAAGAACCTCACTTCCCTCCTCCAGAAGTGACACTTAGAGAATTTCGCTTTCAATTGGTATTTTCTCAACACCTCCATCACTATCCTCAAATGTTCCTTGTGTTGTTCCTCTGTCCTTGAGTAAACAAGGATATCGTCCACGAACACAAGAACAAACTTGTTCAGTTGATCCCTGAATACCCTATTCATAAAATCCACAAAATATGTTGGTGCATTGGTCAACCCAAATGGCATGACTAACCACTCAAAATCCAAATGGCGTCCGAAATGCCGTTTTAGCTATACTCTCAGCTTCCACTCTAAGCTGATGAAAACCTGTCGCGAGATCCAACTGGGAGAATACTCTCAAGCCACTCAACTGATCAAACAAATCATCTATCCGCGGAAGAGGATACTTATTCTTCCTCGTCACCTTATTCAATTCGCGGTAGTCCACACACAATCGAAGGGAACCATCGGCCTTGGTAGCAAACACAACTGGTGCTCCCCACTCAGAAACACTTCTTCTGATAAATCCCTTCTTCAAAAGATCGCTCACTTACACCCCGAGCTCTCGCTGCTCCCTTGGTGCCATACGACAAAGTGGCATCACTATAGGTCTGGTATCTTTCACTAAATCAATACGGAACTCAATCTCTCGGTGTGGTGGAAGTCCGGTCACTTCCTCGAAGATATCCGGATACTGGCCAGCCACGGGCACATCTGACAACTCATCATGCGGGATGTCGAGGGAATTTAGAAAACTAGCCATTACCCCATCACTAGGTAGACCACCAAACACTACCCTCCGCCCATCATCCGCTCTAACTGTCACCAAAAAGCCCTCACAGTCTACCACCACCCCGTATCTTTGGAGCCAATCGACTCCCCAAATAATGCCAAACCCAGTAAAGCCCAAAACAAAGCAATCACAAACAAACAAACATCCATGACTCGATAAGACCACATTACAGCAAATCATACTAAGGCTAGTCGAACCACCAATCGGGTTCGTCACAACTAAAGGTCTATCGACTATCTCGGGTTCCAATCCCAACCTATCTACCAGGTCACTAGATATGAACGAACTGGAAGCTCCGGTATCAAACAAAACTCTTACTGGAACATCATAAATAGAAAGCATATCTTGAATGACGACATTCTTTCCTTTCTCCGCCGCAGTTGGGGCATTCGACGAAGAAGGAACAGCATCGATAGCATATGCTTTCACAATCTGCTTCTCTTTAAGAGGTTGTGGACATTTATCCTTGTGATGTCCCACTTGGCCACAGTTGAAGCACTTCCTGTCCGCTGGCTTGGCCCGACACTCTTTGGGATAGTGGCCCTTCTTACCACAGCTGAAGCACTCAACATCTTTCTTATTCCTTTTCTGACCATCCTTGGTCTGGTTCTGCTTTCTCTTATTCTGAGAGTTATTCTTTCCTCCACCGCTTGCTTGCGGCTTTGGCCCTTCTGCGGATGCACAGCAACTTCAGTCTTGGGCTTAGGATAAAGGCTCTCCGATCTCAATGCTTTTCCTACCATCGATTCAAACGTCTCATCGATGTGGTTAATAAGCCTTTCCCCCAAGTATCCATCTAAGCCAGTAATGAACTTCTCATTCTTCTTCTCGGCAGTGTCGATAAGAGATAATCTATACTTCGACAAAGTGTAGAACTCAGCAATATAGTCCGAGACTGCCCTACCATTCTGCTTAAGCTCCATAAATTTCCTAAACAATTATGACTTCTGAGCAGTTGAGATAAACTTATCGCTAAAGCGAGCCTTAAACTGATCCCAAATAATTTGATCCTCTGGGGTGGCTGCCTTAATAGCATTCCACCAATTCATCGCTCGTCCTTGTAGCTGACGAGACGCTAGCCTTCTCTTCATTGCATCCTCGATACCCAAGTCTTCGAAGATACGATCACAGCTATCCAACCAATCCTGAACATCCGTGGCCGACTCCGTTCCGTGGAACGACTTCCCACCAAGTCCAGTGTAATCCTTGCACAGCTTGGCGAAATCGACCCAAGGTGCCTGCACAGCTGCACCACCACCATTAATGACATTAGGAGCCGCCCTCTGAATATCCCTGAGCATCTCTCTCATGAGGTCAGTGAACATAGCCCTCATGTCAGGAGCATTCCCATTATTGGATCCCCTGCCAGTACCTCTCAGATTTCGGCTCATCGTCAAATCTATAAAGAGAAAACTATTAGCCACCTCTTTGTGGTGCCAGTGCAGTGCGACTTCATCCTTAGATATACTAATAGTACATATATATATAGCTTTTGAAAACCAAAATAATCATAAATACGCGCTCTCATATACGTATACTATCTCTCCCTGATGTCTTCCCTACGTTAACTATGCAACCTGGAGCTCTGATACCAAGTGTGACGGCCCGCCCCGCACCAGCCGACATTTCCCCCAAAAGTGCATTGTACACATGTCCAGCTAATACGGGACGGTCGTCAGAAGAAAAGAAAGAAAACGAAGAATCAACAAAGAACCTGTAGTATGTCTCACAGCGCATGGAATAAAATATAATCATAACATATACTTGACACAAAACAGGCGAGACAGTGCATAAGCTGAAAATAAACTATCATAGCAGCGGAAAAGACGGATACAACTTATGTTCCATAGCATCATTATTACAACTTTTAAAACTGTCTCTAAAAACAAAAGCAAGAAAGGTGCGCTACTAATGCCCAAAGTAGTGACCACCAATGACACAGGGAGAATATATGTAGATATCATACGTAGGAGCCTCCTGCTCGCCTCCGGTACACCTACTCGTGCATACCGCCTAACCTGTCTTTAGTCTGCTCGTGTGAGCACCCAGAGTAATAAGAAGAAACATAAAATTCTGGGTCAGACATCAGTCTGGTATGAGTGGTAGCAAGCATAAACGGAACAATAACAGGCATACTAAACCATACCTGAACCTAGACCTGCAACCAAAGAGTTAGCACTACATATTGTACAATACTCTAAGGTGCCACTAACATATGGTGTAAGGAATACGGGGGAGGGGGTGTGCATGTCATAGTGATGGCAAACAATCAAGCATCGCAACCATCCTCACATCTCTCACTCAGTGCGTAAAGCATACGACATCCACCGCTTTGACCACCCATTCCTTGCTATGATCACTCTGCCCCATGGAGCTATAAGGTCTCCACTGCACTGATCCATAGCCACTAATCCTTTGCTATGTCCACTCTGCCCCATGGAGTCGTACCAACCCCACTGCACTGGCATACGATCACTTTGCCCCTCAAGTCATAATGACTCTACTGCACTGATACGTAGCCTAACATTCGTCTCTCAGTAGCGAGTCAAAGCTATGGACGTCGACAACTCCTTAGCACACGTCCCGCAGCAAAGCCCAATCATGAAGTGAACTCATTGGTTCCCAACTGGATCCTGAGCTCTAACTTCCATTTAGAATACCTTTTCATCTCGGGTTTTTGGTCTTCTTCCCCGGATCGGCTCGGTCCTCCTTCTTCATTTTTCTTTGGATCGGATTTCCTGAAGTGGCTTGGTTCGTATACTCCTCCCTAAGCAATCGGATCGGTTCGATTCACATACTCCAGGCAGTTCGATTCGGAGCAGACTACACGGGTCGGGTCGAGAAGACACTCCACTAGCGGTTCGTGGGGAAGGGCTTCACAACGGTTCGGTTCAGGCCACCTATCTGATCCGATCCGATTCGGGTCACAGCATGCACTTTTCTTGCAACTTCCAGCGACTGTTTATACGCCACTCGACGGCGTTTTCGACCATTCTAACTATTCTAAACAATCACAATTCATACCAAACAGTCATAGCAACAAATAGGAGCGACCTCAAACACCAAAACAACAACTTGATAGGTTAAAATGGATCAAACATAGCCAAAACCCCATATTTCCCTTAAACATGTTCAAGCATAACTAGTGATAGGATTAGCAAAACTTAACCAAGTTAACCCGAGTTTCTAACAGAGGTCTAAAACATCATTTAAGAATTTATAAATATTTTTCTAGAATTTTAACATGCATAAATTCGCTAATTAACACTAATCAGCCCTAATTAGCCACAATTAGTGTAAAAGCAAGCTAATCACTCACCTTAGCCACAAATAAACTTTAGATCTGAAATAAATCTCTGTTTGGCACGAATACCAATGCAAAACAGCAGCTCTACCTCGATTCTTGTGCTAATCCGCCTTGATTTGATGTTGCTAAGCTTAATCCTTGATTAGAAAGTGATTTGGAGGTGTTTTAGATGTTGGAGGCCATTGTTAGGGTTTCTAAGAGGTAAGTGGCGGCTAGAAAACTGAAATAGAATGAAAACCTAACCCATTTCATCCTCCCCATAACCCTAATCCCGAAATGGGTTATGGGCCCATTCACTAATTACCTTGTTTGGCCCGGTTAAGCAGTTTTTCACTTTTCAAACATTATTTCAGCCATATCTCCCAAACGGTAAGTCCGTTTTTCACGTGTGACCACTCTACAGAAAGGTAAACCATCATCCGAAGCCAATGGAAGTGGTTTCAGGTCAAAACTCCTTTCCAATCAAAAGTTATGGACAAAACAATATCAGCTAGGGGTAAAACGGTCATTTAAAAATCGGCAAAAATCATGAATATGCGAAATGACCCCAATAGTCGTTCCCCAAAAGTACACGACCATACGACTTCATATGAAAAAGAAATAAATATTCTACGATCATCCGTGTAACACCCCACCTCCGCTAGGGCCACTCTTGCAAGGGCACTAACTTTGGAGGGGCGTTAAAACAAGGTAAACATGCATAATGATATATCAAGGCAGAACAAGAACATAAGTATATATGTAAACAGAGTAAGTGGAAATAAAACAGCGGAATATCTCAAACCATCTTAAAACAACTCTGGTACAATCATAATTTCAACTACCCAAATAAACAAGTCTAGATAAAAACAACATCAACTGAAAAATATAAGTACTATCCCCAAAATAAGTGATAACCATAGCTAGCTTCATGTCAAACCGTACATGAGCTAAAATCCACAAGCAAGCGATCAGAAGTCCAAGCTAAGCTCCAACGTTCCCTCCCTGAGAACCTGGGGGGGAAACGGAAGAAAAAGAGGCGAAAGAAAACAGGTCAGTCAAAAAGACTGGTAAGCCCTACTACGATCAGTATAAACTAATAAAGTTAACAGGCATGATGGAAACTGAGATGAACATACTGGCATGGTGATTCTTTACAAGATAGATAAACGTGTCATCACAAAAACAAGGTTAAGTTTTGCACCACGGTGTACTAGCAATCTAACATGACTTGTATAAACAGGTATTGATCCCTTGGCCCAAGCTTTGGCCCAATAACATGAAGTGACCCGAATACACGGTCTGATCGATCGGCTCCCTATAAGCCTACTCGTCAGGTGTTGGTGTCAATACGGCCCAAACATGATTGTAGTCAGACTGTGCTGGGTCTACCTTCGGGTGTATCAAGCCCTAGGGTGTCAACCCCGGGCACCATAAACAAGAGTGCACAGTCTAAACCTACTGGTACCCGTGCCTGATTTTTCAACTCCGGACTATGTGCACGACCGTAGTCCGCCTGGACCCACACCGGCGTACCAACTCAGCCGTCGTTTTGGTCGCTTACATCAGCCCAGTAATCGTGCCCCACCCTAGCCTAGTCCCTAGGGTATCGGTGATACAAACATGTGAGGTTACTGCTAGAATGGACCTCGTTGTTAGGGTTTTCTAATCGGGTTAAGTGCGGTTTAACCCTTTTACTAATCATGGATTAAATCGGTTAAGTGTAACGGGCGGTTCACGACTTAACCCCGTTTAATCCATCAAATCCCCAAATTGGTTAAGTATTTAGTGGACCATGACTTAACCCTAATCATGAGGCATTCATTAATTTAATGTGCCTTAACCTCTCACATTAGACTTTGTTGTGGTTACCTAGTTAAGCCGGTAGGATCCGGGTAGATTTACACCACAACTTGGTCTAACCTCGGGTTCTAGCACAACATGACCAACTTCTCACATTGGGTCCTATCGTTTGTAGCCACTAGTTAAGCCGGTAGGTTCCGGGTAGTATTACGCTACAAACTCAACCCAACCTCGAGTTGGCCACACTTATGTTTACTAAGTGTCATGTCCATTATGTTTCCAAAACATAGTTGCAAGTTAACAAATCATGTCATGTTATAAAAACCATGTTCATGTTACCCAATCCCAACGTAATCCCATCGTTCACATAATCGCAACAACGTATAAAAGGGTAGAATAGGGAACTTGGCATAATCATGACAAAAAGGTGTTGAAGCCACAAGTTTAACATGGTGGCATATGACATATACACATGTTCATGTTGCACATTTAGGCCTCAAAAATATGCATAAAACCAAACTTAACATATAAGTGATACATGGTGATAAATGACATGTAAAAGTTGCTACTAGTTCGCATTTGGCCTCACATACAAGTTATCATATGTGTATGATAACTTCTATGTTGCCAAAATGCAACCTTTTAGCATAAAGCTCAAAGCTTTAGGTTCATAAACTCATGGTAAGTTCGCATAACATGATAACATGTGAATGTTCAACCCAAACTTGCATAACATGTCATAGCATACTTGCATAATATAACATACATAACTTGCATAACATAACATGCATAACTTGCATAATATAACATGCATAACTTGCATAACATAACATACATAACTTGCATAACCTAGCATACATAACTTGCATAACATAACATACATAACTTGCATAACATAACATGCATAACTTGCATAAACCCCAACTTGCATCATTCATTAACTTTAGAGTTCATAAAGAAGGTAAGAGGGCTTACAATGCTATGAAGAACAATATATAATTATAGATTGAGACGAAGCCCTTATGCAACAATAAAAACCCAATATGCAAGCTCCAATAAGAAAAACCCTTGCTTTATGATGTAAAGATTGCAACTTGACTTGAAATGCAAGCTAATAATACTCTTCTAAACTTGAAAACTCTTGTATGCATACATAATCTCTCATAGAAATAAGTTAGAGATTTTTAGAAGAGAGTGGAGGCCATGAGAGGAATAATTTTGCCACAGTTTAGTTACTTGAATGAATAATGATGATTTAGGGGTAGGTTAGGGTCTTATTTATAGAGATTAGGATTAGTTTTTAGCCCTAGGATTAGCCCTAAATCAAATCTGGTCCATCATTCACGTTTGAAGCTTCTAGAACCAAACCAGAGCCAAGAGCAGGTGCACCAGGCCAAAATGGCTCGGCCACCCTGTGTCGACAGGGCTGTCGACACCCTGAGGACCCAGTCGACTTGCCTTTCGACATGGGGGTCTTGGCGGGAAATTTCCCGCCTGCGCCAGTTTGCCCTAGTTTCCAATTTTGAACTTGAAATTCAAATCTGTTTTTAACATGGAAATTTCTAAAAACTTCAATGGGCCTTAACTGGGTCATACGGACTCCGATTTTCGAAAACTCGGACTCTATTTCGCGTATTTTTCCGAGACGAACGCAATGGCACAGCCCGTTTCCCTTTATTCAGATTTTTAAATTAAATTCTGCCTCGATTTATATTATAATAGGTTATTAAAAATACAGGTTGTTACATTCTCCCCTCCTTAAAGGATTTCGTCCCCGAAATCTTCAAGTTAGGAAGAACATATCCTACCATCCAATCATCCATCTACTCAAAACATCATCCACGAGCAATCATTGTCCTTACAAGATTTTAAATGTTGCATGAACATATGCAAAAGTGTGTGTATATGTACTTATCTAATGCAAAGATCCATGCAAAATATGTCAGTGAAATGTATCCATATGTATGCAAATCCCTAACATAATGTATAATATCTACATGTGTGCACATAACATACATCCATATGCAAAATCCATGTGATAGCATAACAAATCATCCATGAATAAGCATAAAAACTCATGCACATGCAATATGAGGAGTGTGTGAGCCGATCTAGTGTCTAATGTGTATCATGCATCCACGAGTAACCACTTGCAAACACTTGCAACCACTTGCATACATCAAGCATAACTTGTCTCAAACACATGTTTAATCCAAAGGGGTTCTACCTAAGGTTCTCATGATAAGATAAACACGATAAACTAGATAAACATGGATAGCAAAAGAAAGATAAAGAGATTGAGAGTGTACCCTCAAAAAGGAATGGATAAAGCCTACGCATCTTCTCTTCAGTTTCCCAAGTTGCGTCTTCTTCGGCTTCACTCCATTGAACCTTCACCAACTTTACCTCACGATTCCTTAGCTTCTTGATTTCTGTCCCCAAGATACGAATTGGAGCTCTCCTCAAGGTAGCTTCTTTCTCTACTTCCACATCTTCTAGAACACTCGGCTCAACCACCTCTGCTGACTTATGCAAACACTTCCGAAGATGCGAGACATGAAAAACATTATGCACTCCAGTTAGCTTCTCGGGCAACTCCACTCTATAGGCCATCTGCCCGATCCTCTCTATAACAGGAAACGGTCCAACAAACCTCGGTGCTAACTTCCCCATGGCTCCAAACCGAACCACATTCCGTAAAGGAGAAACCTTCACGAAAACCATATCCCCAACATCAAACTCCAAATCAGTCCTTCGCTTATCAGCATAGGATTTCTGTCTGTCTTGGGCTGCCTTCATCCGTCTTCTAATCAACTCGACCTTCTCGGATGTATCTCTAATCATATCAAGTCCAAGTATAAGCTTATCTGTAGTTTCCCACCAACATGTAGGTGACTTGCATGGCCTCCCATATAAAGCCTCAAATGGTGCCATCCCTATGCTCGCCTGATAACTGTTATTATAAGCAAACTCCACAAGAGGAAGATGGTCTTCCCAAGTACCACCAAAATCCAGAATGCAAAGCCTCAACAAGTCCTCAAGTACTCTATTCACCCTTTCAGTATGACCATCCGTCTGTGGGTGATAAGCCGTACTCAGATTCAACCTCGTGCCCATAGCTTCTTGCAAGCTGTTCCAGAACTGACTAGTAAAGATGGGGTCACGGTCACTGACTATGCTAGAAGGGACTCCATGTAGTCGTACTATCTCAATATACAGATGCTAGCCAAGATGCGGTCCTCTTGCTCTTCACCGGAATGAAATGAGCACTCTTCGTAAGCCTATCTACAATGACCCATATGCTTGTATTCCCTTTTCTTAACCTCGGTAATCTATCGACAAAATCCATGGAAATACTCTCCCACTTCCATAGCGGGACCTCTAGAGGATGCAATAGCCCACCGGGCTTCTTTGACTCGGCCTTTACTTACTGGCAAACAATACATCTAGAGACAAACTCTGCCACATCCTTCTTCATCCTAGGCCAGAAGAAAATGCGCTTCATATCTTTATACATCTTATCTCCACCCGGATGTATAGTCAACTTGGAGCGATGTGCTTCCTCAAGAACTTTTCTCACTAAATCTTCCACCATTGGAACACAAAGTCTTCCGTCTCTCCTCAGCCAACCCTTGTCATCAATAGAATATCGAGCGAGATGACTAGATGTCTCCCCTCGAATCAGCTTATCCATAATCTCAACTATCTGAGGGTCTTCCCTCTGCGAAGCCCCGACTTGATCCAGAAGGGTAGGCCTGAGCTCAAGAGATGCTAAAGAACCGGTCATCGACTCAACCGCCAAAGAGAAATCAAAGGTTGCCAAGAACTCTAAATTCTCCATCTCAACAAATAGAGGACTTAGTGTCAACCTCTTTCTACTCAACGCATCCGCTACAACATTCCCCTTGCCAGGGGTATAGGCTATATCAAAATCGTAGGACGCCAAGAATTCCATCCATCTTTGCTGCCTCAAGTTCAGATCCTTCTGCGAAAAGAGGTACTTCAAAGACTTGTGATCAGTATACAGCTCAAATCTCTCTCCCAAAAGATAATGGCGCCAAGCTTTGAGTGCATATACAATCGCTGCCAACTCTAAGTCATGAGTAGGATAATTCTTCTCATGCACCTTGAGTTGTCTACCACCAAAGCATATAACTCTTCCTTCCTGCATCAGAACGGCGCCTAACCCCGTGCCACAAGCATCGGTGTACATGGTAAACATCTTACCACCATCGGGTAAAGCTAGAACTGGTGCTGAGGTAAGGGCTCTCTTGAGTCTCTGAAAAGCAAGCTCACATTCCATATCCTAAGCAAAAACTAAGTTCTTCTTCGTCAACTTAGTAAGAGGAGCAGATATCTTCGCGAAGTCTTTGATGAACTTCCGATAAAAACCTGCAAGACCTAGAAAACTTCTCACTTCGGTTGCATTCCTCGGAGCCTTCCAATCCTGAACGGCAACTACTTTAGCGGGATCCACCGCCAAACCTTGCTTAGATACTATATGCCCAAGGAACCGAACTTCCCTTCTCCAAAAGTGACACTTGGAGAACTTTGCCTTCAACTGATGCGCTCTAAGCGTATCCATCACCTCCATGAGATGCCTTGCATGCTCTTCTTCATCCTTAGAGAAGATCAGAATATCGTCCACGAAGACCACGAAAAACTTGTTCAAGTACTCCCAAAACACCCTACTCATCAAGTCCACAAAATATGCGGATGCATTAGTCAAACCGAACGGCATGACAAGCCATTCGAAGAATCCATCTGGAGTTCTGAATGCATCTTGTCTATACTATCTTCAGCCACTCTGAGCTGATGAAATCCAGTAGCAAGATCAAGCTGGGAGAAAACAGAAGCACCGACAAGCTGGTCAAAGAGATCATCAATCCTCGGTAACGGGTGTCTGTTCTTCTTAGTCAGCTTATTCAACTCTCTATAGTCAACACAAAGTTGAAGAGAACCATCTGCCTTAGTAGCAAATACCACAGGCGCTCCCCATTCGGATATACTTCGTCTAATGAAGTTCTTCTCAAGCAACTCTTTCACTTGCTTGCTGAGCTCCCGTCTCTCACGCGGAGCCATGTGCCGAACGGGCAAAGAAACCGGCTTAGCATTATCCACCAGATAAATGCGAAAATCAATCTCTCGTTTAGGGGGCAACCCCTTAACTTCTTCGAAAACATCTGGATAATCTCGAACCACCCTTACAGATTGAAGAGTTTCCACTGACGAGTCGAGAGATTCAAGATAGCACAACATGACAGGATCCTTCGGATTACATGAAATCTCTAAGGTGTTGCCAAGGCGAGTCACAAGCCTCACAACGCTATGCTCGCAATCAAGATGGCTCCATGTCTAGACAGCCAATCCATGCCCAAAATCAATCTGTATCCCCTGAAACCAAGAACATACGCACTACACGAGAACTCTACACTCAGTATAGAGATCCTCAGATCCTCACATATCACAGATAGATGAGCGGAACCCCCAATGGGATTCAAGACACAAACGGGATCATCCACTAAGCTAGTACTAAGGTGCAAACTATCAACTAGATCAGATGAAATAAAGCTATGTGATGCACCAGAATCAAACAAGGTACGAACTGGAAGATCGGAAATATAAACAAGGTTTTCAACAGAAACACTACCTCGATCGAGAACTAGAGCGGCATTGAGAGCATGAACTTGCCCTCCTGAAGGTCCAGCATGCTGAGTCTGACCCTGACCTTGCCCTTGCTTCTTCGGGCATTCTTTACTGAAGTGTCCAGTCTCACCACAGGAAAAGCATCCACCAAGCTTCCTTTTCTTCTTCCTACAATCCTTAGCAATGTGTCCCGCCATACTGCAGTAATGGCACTTTCCCTTGTTATTGCCCTTGTTGTTGTTCCCCTTGTTGCCTTGACTCTTGTTCTTGTTCTGGTTGCCTTGACTGCTTTGACCACTCTGATTGCCTTTCCACTGGGAATCAGTCTTCTTGGCTTGAGTATCATTCGGCTTGACTTCTTTCTTACCATCTCCCTGAAGCAAAGCCATATCAACCAAACTCTCAAATGTAGCCCCCATGGGCACATGGGACATAGCCAATCCCTGTAACGGCTCATTCAATCCTCTAGCAAAACGAAGACCCTTCTTCTCAGTAGTACTCACCATATCCAAGCCAAAACGAGCTAACTGATTGAACTTGTTCACATATTCTTTGACAGACATATCTCCTTGCTTCAGTGCAATAAACTTCTCCATTTGTAAATTTGCTTCAGCTAAAGATAAAAACTTAAGGCTGAATCTGGTCCTGAAATCATCCCAAGTCTCAACGGGCCTAGTCGCGGTGGTGATCTCCCACCAATAAGCGGCTTCATCCTTCATAAGCCAAACCGCCAAAAGATCTTCCTCTCATCATCCAATCCAAAGATAGCGAATAAGTCCTCGGTCTCTTTCAACCAGTTCCGGGCCTCTACAAAAGTCTCGGTGCCCAGAAATTTCTTGCCACCCATTGCTTTGAAGTCCTTACAAACCTTCGTGAACTCTACTGGAGGGTGCTGAGGGGGAGGAGGAGGAGGAACCTCAGCTACAGGAGGAGGAGGAACAGGAACCACCGGAGGAGGAGGAGGAGCATCTACGGGGCCGGCTTCGGTCGCCCTAGCCTCTAAAAGTATCCTATACCAAACAGGAACTTGCACTCCCTCCGGAATAACAAAGTTATCGGCCATGTTGAAACCAAGAAAAAGATAGATTCAAAATGGAGAAAAGACGAAAGGATTTTGCTAATGGCTTTTGGGGAATAGCCTTTTAAAATACTAGACTTTTCTTTGGAAAATACTTTATACTCGTTTTGAAAATAGTTTTTCAAAAGCTTTAAAAACTTTTTGTTCCTTCTCGTAAACCATATGCTCTGATACCAAATGTAACACCCCACCTCCGCTAGGGCCACTCTTGCAAGGGCACTAACTTTGGAGGGGCGTTAAAACAAGGTAAACATGCATAATGATATATCAAGGCAGAACAAGAACATAAGTATATATGTAAACAGAGTAAGTGGAAATAAAATAGCGGAATATCTCAAACCATCTCAAAACAAGTCTGGTACAATCATAATGTCAACTACCCAAATAAACAAGTCTAGATAAAAACAACATCAACTGAAAAACTGTAACAACCCGAATTTTAATAACATGCTAAAACAAGAAATCAAGGCAGAAATAAATTTTAAAATCAGAATCAGTGGAAACCGGCTACGCCATTACGTTCCTCTCGGAAAAATACGCGAAATAGAGTCCGAAATTTTATAAATCGGAGTCCGTATGACCAAGAAAAGGCCCAAAGAAGATTTCAGAAGAGTTCAGCCCGGTTTTCAGAAGAGGCGGGAAAATTCCCGCCAGACCCTGGGTGTCGACCCAGGGGTCGACCCACCCCCTAGGGGTCGACCCTAGGGTCGACATGGGTGTCGACCCACCCCCAAGGGGTCGACCCATGGGTCGACCTCGGGGTCGACCCCCCCTGTTTTGGCCAGTTCGGCCTGCAGCACCTGCTTGTGTTTTTGACCATGTTTCTGACCCTGTGACTCTATAAATAGACCCCTAGACCTAGCCTAAACTCACACAACTTCATTCTATCCTTATGCTGCTCAAATTCTAGATGATAATGGCCTCTTCTCCTCTTCTAAACTAAGTCAATAAACAAATAAAATAAATCAAAGCAAGGAGATACTATTCAAGAAGAGATTCAAGCTAGGATTCAAGTGAGATCAACATAAAGGCCAAATCAAGATCCATCGATCCAACGATTCAGCAACTAGCTTCTAGATCTCAACTTCTAAACCTCGATCTGTAAGTTCTAGTTAATTTCAGATAAAAACTATAATTCTAATATGAACATGTTTAATTGAAACGGATCTACGTATGATTCATGTCTCTCGTATTCTCTTCTTAGATCTGTCTTGTTTCTTCATGGATCTTGAATATTGGACCATTAACATATGACGTTGGAATTGTGACTATGACTGGGGATATATGATTATGCCTATGCCTATGCCTATGCCTATACTATGATTGAGAACATAAGACGATGCATATGACAAAATGACTATAAACTGTTGCCTATAATCATAAGGCTATGATCATGACTTCGAAACTAGTACAATGGACTGTTTATGATTAAAACACCTATGATTTAGAACTACAACTATAAAACTTGGATTTAGATTTGATTATTCTACTTAGTCTTGATTATCAATGGGTCTTGATCTTGGGAATTTACCTATTGAGTTAGGTCTACCCAATGTTCATGATTCTATGATGTCACTACCATGAACCTTTGTCATGTTAGGATACCAATTTGGGTAGATCTAGACCAAACTATGTTGACATTTGGATCAAGCCTAAACCATCATTTAGGATGTTTATACTATCGCCTTATGCCATGATCATTTGATTGTGATGTTGTAACCAATTGTCACAAGCCAGTCTTGAAATCTCGTTTATCACCTTTATGCTAGTTTATGTTTGTGGCCAAAACCTTTTATGCTATCATATGCTAGATTATGATAAACACCCATGCCTCGAACATCACCATGTTTAACTTGTGATTAATTTGCCATCTTATGCCCATCTTGTCATATTGTTAGGTTCCCCCTTAGATCTATTTGTGTTAATACGAACTTACGTGCGATGGGGATACGTTATGGGTAGTTAGGCAAACTTGAATAACATGAAAATTGACATGAAAATATGATATGAAACTTGACATATGATTATGCTTGAAAACATGAATGTGGATATGACACTTAGAAAATATGAAGTGACCAACTCGAGGTTGGGTTGAGTTTGTAGCGTAAATCTGCCCGGAACCGACCGGCAAATCCAGTGGCTACAAACAATAGGATCCAATGTGAGTAGTTGGTCACGCCGCGCTTGAAACCCGAGGTTAGACTGAGTTGTGGCGTAAGACTGCCCAGAACCGACCGGCATACCGGCAGCCACAACAATACCTGTCTAATGTGGGAGGTTGGGTGCATTAAAATAAATTAATGCCACATGATAGGGTTAAGTCTTGAATCCTGAATATACTTAACCAACGTGATACTTGATTTGATAGGGTTAGGTCTTGAATCTTGGACACACTTAACCCAGTAGGAAAACCTAGTTGCGGGGTCCTTTTCAGCAGTAACCCACTAGATGTATCATTGTACCCTGGGACTAGGCAGGGTGGGGCACGATTACTGTACTCTGAATGTTAGTGACCAAAAGGGACGGCTGAGTTGGTGCACCGGTTCGGGCGGACCATGGGCGTGCACATGAGTCCGGGTTGTGACATGGGGTACCAGTAGATTGACTTGTGTGACTTGAATCGTGTCAGTGGTTGACACCCTAGGGGAGTGATACAATCTTAGGGTGTTGACCTAGCACAAGTGACTACATTCGCGATAGGGCCGTATGACACCGAAACACGACGAGTTAGGCTTATAGGGAGCCGATCGACTAGACCGTTTAGTTGGGCCTTGACTTGGATCTACTCTTGATTATTGGGATCCTTTCCTGAATATATACTTGATTTGGGGCCAACTCTTGATTATTGGGTTTTATTAACCCAAGGGATTCTTTCTTGATTTTTACCTGTCATGAACCAGAATACTAGTACAGTGGTATAGGAAATCTTGAACACGTGATCTATACTTGACCTATACTTGATTATACTTGATTATCCTGTTATTTCGATTATCGTGACATCAAGCTATGGTTACTTTCAGTTTATGCATGTCATGTTACCTTTACTAGTTTTTAGGCTGGAAGTAACTAGGACTTACTCAGTCTTTATGACTGACCCTTTTCCTTTCGCCTCTTTTTCTTTCGTTTCCCCCCCCCCCCAGGTTCTCAGGGAGGAAACACTAGCATTTAGCTCGGATATCACTTGCTTTGGCTCAGCATGTACGGTTTGCTATGGCTGCTTCTTTTTACTGCACTTGGGGAATAAGCAGTTTTTTTTCTTCTGTTTTTAAGCTATTGCTTCTTTGGTTATTATTACAAGACAGTTGTAAGGAAGTTGTTATTTGAAATGTTGTAAGAGACATGGTTTATTTTGAAATGAAATAAAGTTCTGTTTTGTTTATAAATTCTTCCGCTGTTTACTTAATTATTTATTTTGTTCTGTCTTGTGATATCACTGTGCATGATTACCTAGATAATATCCCTCCAAAACCAGTGCATTCCTTTGTGAGTGACCCTGGCGGAGGTGGGGTGTTACAAAAACATAAGTACTATCCCCAAAATAAGTGATAACCATAGCTAGCTTCATGTCAAACCGTACATGAGCTAAAATCCACAAGCAAGCGATCAGAAGTCCAAGCTAAGCTCCAACGTTCCCTCCTTGAGAACCTGTGGGGGGGAAACGGAAGAAAAAGAGGCGAAAGAAAACAGGTCAGTCAAAAAGACTGGTAAGCCCTACTACGATCAGTATAAACTAATAAAGTTAACAGGCATGATGGAAACTGAGATGAACATACTGGCATGGTGATTCTTTACAAGATAGATAAAGGTGTCATCACATAAACAAGGTTAAGTTTTGCACCACGGTGTACTAGCAATCTAACATGACTTGTATAAACAGGTATTGATCCCTTGGCCCAAGCTTTGGCCCAATAACATGAAGTGAACCGAACACATGGTCTAATCGATCGGCTCCCTATAAGCCTACTCGTCAGGTGTTGGTGTCAATACGGCCCAAACATGATTGTAGTCAGACTGTGCTGGGTCCACCTTCGGGTGTATCAAGCCCTAGGGTGTCAACCCCGGACACCATAAACAAGAGTGCACAGTCTAAACCTACTGGTACCCATGCCTGATTTTTCCAACTCCGGACTATGTGCACGACCGTAGTCCGCCTGGACCCACACCGGTGTACCAACTCAGCCGTCGTTTTGGTCGCTTACATCAGCCCAGTAATCGTGCCCCACCCTAGCCTAGTCCCTAGGGTATCGGTGATACAAACATGTGAGGTTACTGCTGGAATGGACCTCGTTGCTAGGGTTTTCTAATCGGGTTAAGTGCGGTTTAACCCTTTTACTAATCATGGATTAAATCGGTTAAGTGTAACGGGCGGTTCACGACTTAACCCCGTTTAATCCATCAAATCCCCAAATTGGCTAAGTATTTAGTGGACCATGACTTAACCCTAATCATGAGGCATTCATTAATTTAATGTGCCTTAACCTCTCACATTAGACTTTGTTGTGGTTACCTAGTTAAGCCGGTAGGTTCCGGGTAGATTTACACCACAACTTGGTCTAACCTCGGGTTCTAGCACAACATGACCAACTTCTCACATTGGGTCCTATCGTTTGTAGCCACTAGTTAAGCCGGTAGGTTCCGGGTAGTATTACGCTACAAACTCAACCCAACCTCGAGTTGGCCACACTTATGTTTACTAAGTGTCATGTCCATTATGTTTCCAAAACATAGTTGCAAGTTAACAAATCATGTCATGTTATAAAAACCATGTTCATGTTACCCAATCCCAACGTAATCCCATCGTTCACATAATCGCAACAACGTACAAAAGGGTAGAATAGGGAACTTGGCATAATCATGACAAAAAGGTGTTGAAGCCACAAGTTTAACATGGTGGCATATGACATATACACATGTTCATGTTGCACATTTAGGCCTCAAAAATATGCATAAAACCAAACTTAACATATAGGTGATACATGGTGATAAATGACATGTAAAAGTTGCTACTAGTTCGCATTTGGCCTCACATACAAGTTATCATATGTGTATGATAACTTCTATGTTGCCAAAATGCAACCTTTTAGCATAAAGCTCAAAGCTTTAGGTTCATAAACTCATGGTAAGTTCGCATAACATGATAACATGTGAATGTTCAACCCAAACTTGCATAACATGTCATAGCATACTTGCATAATATAACATACATAACTTGCATAACATAACATGCATAACTTGCATAATATAACATGCATAACTTGCATAACATAACATACATAACTTGCATAACCTAGCATACATAACTTGCATAACATAACATACATAACTTGCATAACATAACATGCATAACTTGCATAAACCCCAACTTGCATCATTCATTAACTTTAGAGTTCATAAAGAAGGTAAGAGGGCTTACAATGCTATGAAGAACAATATATAATTATAGATTGAGACGAAGCCCTTATGCAACAATAAAAACCCAATATGCAAGCTCCAATAAGAAAAACCCTTGCTTTATGATGTAAAGATTGCAACTTGACTTGAAATGCAAGCTAATAATACTCTTCTAAACTTGAAAACTCTTGTATGCATACATAATCTCTCATAGAAATAAGTTAGAGATTTTTAGAAGAGAGTGGAGGCCATGAGAGGAATAATTTTGCCATAGTTTAGTTACTTGAATGAATAATGATGATTTAGGGGTAGGTTAGGGTCTTATTTATAGAGATTAGGATTAGTTTTTAGCCCTAGGATTAGCCGTAAATCAAATCTGGTCCATCATTCACGTCTGAAGCTTCTAGAACCAAACCAGAGCCAAGAGCAGGTGCACCAGGCCAAAATGGCTCGGCCACCCTGTGTCGACAGGGCTGTCGACACCCTGAGGACCCAGTCGACTTGCCTGTCGACATGGGGGTCTTGGCGGGAAATTTCCCGCCTGCGCCAGTTTGCCCTAATTTCCAATTTTGAACTTGAAATTCAAATCTGTTTTTAACATGGAAATTTCTGAAAAATTCAATGGGCCTTAACTGGGTCATACGGACTCCGATTTTCGAAAACTCGGACTCTATTTCGCGTATTTTTCCGAGACGAACGCAATGGCAAAGCCCGTTTCCCTTGATTCAGATTTTTAAATTAAATTCTGCCTCGATTTATATTATAACAGGTTATTAAAAATACAGGTTGTTACAATCCGATGCGTAGAATGCGGGTCGTTACACCCTCCAACCTGTTTTCCCTACATCCACAAATGTTGGACAATATAAATAATACCAATCCTGCTTCAAGGCAGCATATCGCGGTATAGAAGGTCATCCATTCAACATATCATAGGGCGATAGGGTCATTCGCTAATGGTACTGCGGGAAATAACCTATATATATATATAATAGCCACAACCACCAAGCCTAAATATAACTAATTCATATAATAACCACAATTCATCAAAAATTATTCAATGCATTCAATCAATCAACAAACAGCTTATAAAAATTATTTTAAATTAAAATTCATTTACAATGAAATTATAAATGAATTCCGGAGAGTGATTTTACTCACCTTGGTTTTTAATGTAGCTCATTTCGATTTTAAATTAACCCGAACAACATTCGATTGATTTAAAATCCATTGTTTATCCCGGAAAATCCCTAACCCCTTCCAGCTCGTTTTTGCAGCTACGATCCATTCTAGTCGTTTCGAATGAATTTTATTTGCACCTATAATTATTTATTTTTATTTCACGATTGAAAAAAATTAATTTAACTAACTACTAACATAAACAATTTATTCTAAATAAATTTAAATTTTCGTAAATACATATACCGTAATAGCTTTTAAAATTCTTCCTCTTCCTTACTACTAAATACTTCACTACTAATAAGTGCGCCTCTTTTCTCTCTCGGTCAATATCCAACACCCGACTACAGGACTTCATCCTTTCAAAATCCCTTGGCTTCCTGTTATCTACAAACGTCGTTCCCCACTGCTATAGAGAATCATGCATACAATTTTTGAAGCAAATTCCTTTAACCTGCATCCCTGTTTCTGTCACGTCCGAGACCCAAAAACCAAAGATCGAACTCACCAATTAAACCATCGTACACCACAAAACTTGACTACTAAAAGATTCAAGCCAATTGATTCCCCTGTCTCGAATCCGTCATCCAGGTTAAACTCGACTGTTTGAAATCCCCACCACATCACACCCTAGCTCCACACTGTCGAACCCATGGAAATCTAAACCTTATCTCATTTTCGCACCCCTCACGCGAGCAACTCATTCTCGAGATTGATCTTTAGAGAACTCGCGGTCTTCAATCGTGAATCCCAGTTCAAGAATATCTCCTATCTGGTGACAAGCTTCAACGGTTTCGAATCGCGACTCCACTTCTACCATTTTTTTATCGATGTTATCAATTTCGAATTATTTGGCGATTGGAAAGAAAAAGGGACGAAGAGGAAATAAATTGGAATGCCTTCAATGTATTTAGAAAATGGAGAATCAAATAGCGAAGCCGTTGGGTTTATATATAGAAGCGGATGAGAGACAGTAGGTACGAGCCATTAAATTATGTGTTTCCTTGATATGGAAGTGGGGAGGCAGATTTTTCTGCTCGAGAAGGAAATGTTGCGCGATTTAATAAATTAGGTCTGCGGGGTAAAGAAATAGGCCGGCTGATTAGATTTTTAATTTAATCGATTTAATTTTAGTTTATATATTTTATTCGAAAGTATCCAGCGGTTCTAAACTCCTATTTTAGCGTATCCAGTGTTTCTAGGGTTTAACCACCATTCTGAACACACTGGAACAAATATCGAAGCCTGATTCGATCGTTTGAAAAAGATATAAATTTGAATCGATGTTTAAATTATATCAATTTAAAATATAAATCAATTTCAAACAATTTAAATTAATAAATAATTGTTATTGTTCTAATTCCAATAGAATTTATATTGTCTATCTGAATCATTTCGATTCAGTTTTAACTTTAAATTCAATTACTTATTGTTTTCGGATTACGATAATTTGATATATTCGAAATTAAATCATATATCGATTATTAAATCGATAAATTCAATATGAAACCATTTACTATTCCAATTAGACATTTAAAATAAATTTAAATGTTCAATATTAAATGGCCAAAAATCTGGGACGTTACAAGTGAGAACAAAACGTCTAATATTTGAATAACTTGAGTGGAAAGAAAATTTATTTCTTTATTTCTGATCAGAAAAAGAACTTGATATACATATATCTGTAACTGAAATATAGAGCAACAAGTCATACGATAATACCAAATTCAAACTCCCCTTGAACCAAAATATCCTTATATAAAAGTTACACCAATTCAGTTACATGCTCATGAAAGACCTTAGGTGATAATCCTTTAGTAAGCGGATCCTCCATAATGGAGTTTGTCAAAGTATGTTTAATGAATTACAATATATTTTGCACTCTTCCCTTATTGGAAAATAATATGTTCTTTACTGCCACAATATGTCTTGGTCTTTCAATTCTTTATTAATAACCAGAGTCTTGTGACGAAATTTGATTATTGTTTTCCATAGGTGGATGTCTTATAATTAATTACAAACAATCTTTTAAAATTGATGGAAGCTATGTTTAAATGCCACTTTTCCTTATATAGTTTCCTCCATAAAACGTATTATCGTTGCCTGAAGTGGATCTTTTACAGTAATGACATCCAAAATATTCGAATCATAATTCTTTATGCAACCGATCTGATCTTTCTATCTATGAGCATGTAATATTTTATTTTGTCCCCTAAAGATATCTTATAACCAGTGTGGTTACTAAATCAGTGATCCACTTTTAATATCAGTAAGGTATCTGTCAAATAATACACGCAGCCATATGTTTATATATATTAGCATGCATTAGAATTCACACTGCAAACGCATGAGAAATCTTTTGCATTTCTTTAGTTTCAAGGATGTTAACATTTGTCTCTTTTAGCAAAAGAGAATCAACAAAATCACGGTTTGAATATTAAACCCTTTTTTTAGGCACTTGTATGTCAATTCTTTTGTGATAATTCAAATATCATCCATGATAATAATGGTGTTGTTGGCTTGCTTTGTGATCAAGTCACATAAAGCTTAGATGCGTGCGGACAAGTGGGAAAAATAACCCATATGCTCATCATTCCAGAAGAGAAGGTTCGGCTCGCAATACATGGTCAGAAATCTTCGGGTCGTGGTACCCAGCTCGTGACCACGAACCCGCACATAAAGAAACCAACATGGTAAAAAGGGTAGAGCACCAACTCAGGTCATGGGGGTGCGATCCGACCCCATCCTTACGAGGCTGAAATGAAGACACAGTACACCTATGATCTTCACTACCCGAAAAGCATGGATCCTCTGCCATGTGGCAAGAACCGCCCTAGTAACTACCTCTCCACTCACTCACGAACTGTTCCGAGATTTCCTGGATGTGCGCCACATTATCCCATGACCCGCCTGCAGAATTTGCCTATATATAGCCCAAGACTTGCCTTTTTTGGGATCTTTTGGCATTTTAAGAGATTGCTTCCACAATTACTACATTTCCTCCAACTTATTCAGATTTAACTCCGATTTCCTGAGTTTTATTTGATCAATATGGAGAGATTCATCATTGTAATTGTGAGATTGAGTGGATATTATCATTGTACTTGTATTCAATTCATCAATCTAAGAAGTATAAAGTGAAAGTGGGTTCATCAACGTTGAACCACTATAAATCTTGTGTTCTTGTTGTTTTTTATTTTGTTTTCTCTAGAATTATCATTCAATTGGGTGTTAGAACCACTTTTTAGTCTAACAAGTGTATTTGAATCCGAAATACAAAAGAATAGTCCACAAGTGAGATCCTTAGGTTATTTCATCAATGCCTTTATTGAGAAATACGACTTTAATATCCATCAAATATTGCTCAAAAGTACAATATACAAAAAAATAAAACTTCAAAGTTATTCTAAACGTTCTTAATTAAATCCAAAGAGAGTTTTGTAAAGAAAACAAATTTTCCTTATAAGAATGGTCTTTTTTAAGAAAATGCCGTATACAATCCTATATCACCCACTTAATTCCTTCTACCATTGAATGGTTATTCATAAACAATAATCTTGTTACTTAAGTTAGAGGGAAATTGCAATTTTTATTGGCCATATAGATGTACACTATATGTTCATATCTTAAATCCACCTTTTAAAATTAGTACCTTATGTGGATTGTTGGAAGTACACAGAGTCATATTCACCAATCCATTATTTAACTTTAAGGAGAAATACTACATAGTCATCTGGAATAGTATTTCTTTCTATACAAGTGGATTCTCCTTAGTACCTATACATTTTGAGGTTGTTGAGTTTATCTTCTTGAAACAATAACCTTAGCTTAAAGGAAATTCTTCTTTAACATTGTCTTTTTATGGTTCTTAATTTACTTCTTCTTAATGAAAGAAAAAAATATATTAAACTTTAGCAGAAGAAGAAACCATAGTTGAATCAAAGATAATGATTCCCTCTAAAGGCAATTATCATATTTTATTTCTCCCATCAAACTCAACATCCTCAAAAAATTATTGAATTTTCGATCTAAAAACTTTTCCTTGGTGTGGGTTCATAACACTATAAACTTTAAATTGCTTAGAATATCGACAAGATATTTGATGTTATTAGTATTTCAATTCTGAATTATTTAGAAAACAGAAACATATAATCTTATATTAATCATCAAATCAAAATTTTGAGGCTTCATCATAACCGGATATAAACTATATTTTAAACATTAGTAACTTTATCTTCAAAAAAATATTTGAATTTATTCATAGCTCAACCTTATTTTTCAAAAAGAACAATAATAACCTAATTTGCTCATATTAGAAATATAAAATCGAAATTTGTACAAATGATAGTAAGAGATAAATTCAAACAGTATAACTTAAATCTCAATAATTATTTAAAAATATCTAATTTATTTTTCTTTATAAGTCTAGATATCTCATCAAAGAGACAACTATATATACATAAATATTTGTATGTTATTTCTTTTCTTTCCAATCTTTAGTGACTTCATTATCTTTATTCATACATTTATTTAAAATGTATTTCAAATGAGTGCTTTCAGTCTTATAAGCTTCAACCTCTGCTCTAATTATCAAAACGCTAAATTAGCACAAGAAGATGACATCTTATTCTTAAAATTATTATATTACAGATAGCACCAAAAATAACAATAACTTGAGTGGTTTTAGCTTTGGAAGCAATATTTTCCATATAGTACTCACTTGTATTTCCTCTATTTTGAATTTATGGAATCAAGCACCACAAAGAGTGCTAGTTTCCCCTTATTGTTTTCACAAAAATTGTTTCCATTCTCAATATGTAACTAATCAAAAATTATTTATCGGTATATATAGAACATCTTTAAAAACTTCCGAAATATTTACTTAATGATACTTTAACTCTTGCCTTTTGAATTATACTACCTTTCAATATTCTTCATAATTTTATAAGAACATCTTACCATAGTAAGGCTGGTTGTAACCCTCCTAAATGCAAGAGCTAAATCTGTAAAGTTAAGAAGAAACAATATGCGCTCTTACAAATCCTTATAGTTATCCCAAAATAAGATGAGAATATTCTTAAAATTGGCAGAAAATTAGGTTAAATTAGGTGAAAATGAAAACAAAATAAAATGAAGATTAACCGCACATGCTCCTAGCCAAATATCATCCATGGTAAATTCAAATAATTGGTAAGTCTCTTCCGAAGATACCTTGTACACATTAATATAAGGTCTTTGGACAATAATGTTAACAGTAAGTGGTACTCTTGTTGTAATGATCAAACACTGACAATAAATTCAAGTCAAATAACAATCTTCCTTTGGGTCGATTAATTATTCACTCGTAAAACCTTATAATTGTCACGTATTTATCATCACACATGTGTAAGCAATTCGTCCAAATATTAGTCTTCCTTTGGGCCGGCTAATACTCGCATGAACAATTACACACAAATATCAAACATTTTCATGAACCACCAAAATAAGAGAGGTCACTTTGTTGACATGTTATTTCAGTTAGTTCAGTATGAATGTAAGATATTTACAGTTACAAAGAGACACCAAAAAAATATTTGAATTTGTTACTTTATGTAATGTAATTTGAGTGCTATAAAACATTCCCGAAAAAGCTTTAGGTATTTGTGATACTTGGAAATCTCAAAATTATAACTATATCATAGCATGATTGAATCACAACTACTGTAGTCACTTGCTTTATATGGTTACATTCATGGCATTTTTTTAATAGATATGATGAAATGAGACATCATAAATAAATCACATAAGTTACAGATGAATGCCAAAATTAAATGCTACATAAAATTATATATAAATGACATAATAGAATTCGCTTTGTAAAACGTAAAAAAAATAAAAACTTAGCTGCTATAATATTGTTAGCCTGCCTTGAGACAAGGTCGTCCAACGATCAAACGACCACTATCACATGTACAAAAGTCCGAACCAAACCAGTTCAATAGAAGGAATTTGGGTCAAAACGGAGATCAAGCAGCTTCTCACTTCCAGATTGAATGGAATATGAAGCCATCGGGTTGAAGGCCATCAGGTCGAACGAATTCGACTCTACCCGACCTCGACTCCTACACTGTTTGGTCAATTTCCCATAACCTCCACTATCTCCTATAGGGATAGATAGAGTGACACATGGCCACGTGATGAAGCCCATGTTTAACATAAGTTGCTTCCCACTCACGAGCTACACAACCGAATTGGAGCCACATACATGGTAGTTGTTCCCGCCTAAAGTGCCATATCCGATCCGTATAAATACTCGACCAAACCAGTGCAAAAGGATATTTTGGCCAATTTAATACTTGAAGTTATCTTGTACTGCCACTATTCCTATTCGACCCGCACCCTGATTCTACCATCTTTGAGTGAATTTCAAAATTTGTGAGAAGGGATTGATTGTAACTTGAGTATAGAGAGATTCTAAGTGTTGTAATCAATACTCGTTGTTGAATATAATGATTATAGAGTGGATGTATGTAACAGCCCGCATTTTACGTATCGGAAGATCGCAAAATATATTTATTTTATTCTCTGAGGGTTGGATCATTCTCATCTTTTAATATGTTGCTTATGGGGATGTGAGACATGTCCATAATTTTTACCGATTTTGTTTGTGACCATTTTGCCCCTGTCAGTCTTGTACAGGGCATAACTTTTGACTCAGGTCGAATCAGAGGATGAGACCTATGCCATTGGAAAGAGATTGATGGTTGCCTTTCCGTAGAGTCGTTACATTAAGGATTTGGCTCGGCGGTATGGGAGAAATCGTTGTTTTAAGGTTTTTCAATTGGTTGTTCAGGTTTGGAGAGCCTAATGGGCTGAATTGGGGAGGCCCATTGGTTGGATAGTGGACTCTATAAATATAGGGTGAGGGGTATGGAGAATAGGTTACTTCTCTCATTCTCTCATTTGGAGGCCTTGTACTCCTTCTTCCTCTAGAATACTTTTCCACCATTAGAAATCCAAATCCAAGGAGGGAAATCGAAGATCTACACCATTCGAGGCTAGATCTACATCGTTCCAAGAGCAAATTCATCGGATCAAGGAGCTTGGTTCGAAGTATTCTCTGTTCGGATTCATAATTCTATCATTTTAGTTTGTTTCGACAAATCAGTGAGTGATTTACATCTCTCACATGGATGCAATGAAGTATATGAGTGTTTGTGCATGTTTCTCATCAAATCGGAATGTTTTACCATAGGTTTACACCATTACATGTTCATTTTCATATGCATCACCCTATGATCTAATTTAACAAGTTTTACTCGTTAATTTCATGTCATTTTACATGTTTATGTTAGTTAGATCTCTCATTTTGATCATATGTTCATTTTAATGGTTTTTAGTGAGATTTGCATCATTTTTGTGGTAATCGTCATATTCATGTGGTTAGTAATGTTATGATATGTTTATGATTGTGTTTGATCATTTTAGTTGAGTTGGTTTCGTCGGATTCGTCGTTTGGCGAAGTTTTGGTCGAAATAGGAGTTGAATTGCAATATGCAAAATTTGGATCGGTCAGGGGTGGAGTCAAATTTGGATCGATCAGGGGTGGAGTCAAATTTGGATCGGTCAGTGGTGGAGTCAAATTTGTATCGGCCAGAGGTGGAGTCAAATTTGGATCGGCCAGAGGTGGTGTAACGGCCGGAAAATCCGTGCCAATTTGAGCTGACTAATATACTACATATTCAACTCAAAGTGCCCGAAAATTCAAGTCATTAATAGAAGAATTTAGAGGGTGAGAAAGAAAAGATAAAACTAATAGAATAGAAGAAGAAGAAGAACTCACTGAACGGAATCATAATAAACACGAATCTCACAGCGGAATAATAATCTTTATTATATAACAAGTTTGAAATACAAATCTGAGTTGTATCTATACATACCATATATCAGAGTACACTACATCATATCACAGCGGAAAATAATCTCTAATTACTAACGGTGGAGCCTTCTGCTTCGAGCTCCTCCAAGTGAAAACTGCAAAGCCTGAAACACTTGACTGCCCGTACAAATTTGGGCACCCAAGAGTTTAGGGAAAACACAAACAAATAAACTCTGGGTCAGTCATGGGACTGGTGTGAGTAAATTCCAATCATATACTTTAACTTTGAAAAATTCTTTTTCAAAACAAGAAGATAATAGTAAGGCCAGCCCACACATAAACATGGACGGTTTTTACCTTACTATAACCCAACATATTTTTATATCAAACATCAGTGATATTATAATAATGTCTAATCAAATAAATATCCAAGTAGCAGTACGCTTGCATCTCACGTTCCACATATATATAGTATAAAATCATAAACCGCAGGGCGCTTATTGGAGATTGGATTCCAACAGACAAGGTATGGGAGCAACTTCTGATCAGTGTACTCTAGAGGGGATACACTCAGGGTTCAACAAGAACGTCTTGCAACCCAGCAACACATGACCGCTCACTCATTTAGCTTGAGTGTCGCGAATATATTGCCACCACGGTTGTAGGCCATCCAACCGTCATCCGAAGATACAGAATCCAAAAGAAGTATAAATATGAATTTTCTCTAGATCGGTGACAATACACCCTGCTTGGGGATGACCCAACTAGCCATGTTGCCTAGCCCAACTTTTGTTACTTCCTGGTTGTGAGGCTAGAGGCTACGTCGATTTTCAGAACATCTGATCACCATTCACTTTGAATGTCACATCGTCAAATCCGTAATCACACATTGATTTCACAAATGCACACTGGGTGTAGAATAAAGAGAAGTTACCTTCTCCCCACCAACTTGGTATATTCGTAAAATCAACGGCGTGACTGTTGGAAATACTCTGTCAGACACTCGTCCATACACGTTGTCCTGGGACTGGACAAACAAAAACACCATTCTAGAACTGGACGACCCTTGCATTTAACTCCATCTTCAATTATCTTCAGCATATCTAATTCGCAGCGCTTATGCCTATACGGAGTGGTTTTCGGATAATAAATCCAACCGGTCTCTCCGTGTTGACAACGATGGTCAAAACACTTCGATAGTCGGTTATTTAACTATCGGAGTAAAACAAACATTCATTCAAATGAACAACTAAACGCACACAACCACGGGCACCTTTTATTTAACTTTCGTTTTTATTATTCGAATTCCCATATCTTACCGGATATTACTCTAATCCCGTTTTACCCTTTTCTCATTCTTGGAAAACATTTCCAGATATTATCAACTCTTATTCTCCCATATTTCATATGTATACGTTATTAATGTTTGAAACATTTCCATCCTTTTCACGTTCTTTATTTTCTACACTTGGATGATATACACTATCTACGTTGGAAAAATATTCCAATTTCATTATAAACATTTTAATATGACCAACGTTCATTTTTAAAACACTATTCACTTTAAAAGGTGAATATCATACTATCATAGAAATCTGAACACCTTTATCAAATAACTCTTTATTTAGAAAATCAATATCATTATCTCGTTTACCGAAATCTCTTTCATACTTTATATTCCCAATCCACTTTAAAAACTCTGTTCTCTAAGACATCTTCTTATCAAGTTTATAACTAAACACTGATCACATATCCTATTATAATTTATTGGCTTAAGCTAAGTATTAACGATCCTATCAGATTATAATTCCTAAATAATTTACTTTAATACATTCGACTTCGTCGAATTATAGTTCCGATCCTAATGGTTTAATTCTAGTTACATTTCGAACATCGATATGACGTCATTGCTCTCTGAAACAATTTCCAATATCTCTTTCTAACTCGTTCTTATATTTCTTTGGACATACATCGTTACCTATTACTTTTAAATAAGTGGATTTCAAACCAAACTGTTACATTCCCTAGGAAGTGCTGCTATGTATAAAACCATGCTTAAGTTTTGTTAACAGCGTTAATTTATCGCTATAGTAAAAACTTGAAATACACTGTAATATTTCCTTTATAACTAATCTCAACATTACAATCACACTTACCTTGTCAACAGCGTTAATTTTATCGCTATAGTTCAAACTTATCATATGCTGTAATATTCCCTTTTTAACTAATCTCGACATAACAGTCACACTTACCTTGTCAACAGCGTTATTTTTATCGCTATAGTTTTAAGACTTGCAAATACGCTGCCATATTCCCTTTATATTAATCTTGACATTCCTTTTCGTTACAAACTGATATCGTTCCTCGATAATAGTGAAGCCGTTCAAGTTGGGGTATTTTATTTACCTCTCAGACCTTGATCGACAACGTTCTTACCTTAGAACAGATATAAGTCTATATTCTAATCCCTTATTACTTATAATATTCATCAAATCGTATTTCCTTGTTTTATTTTGGAATACGGTTTTATAACACCATATTCATACTTTGAAATCTTCGTTGTTTATTATTATTTATTTTAAACATTAACTCTTCGCTTTAGCTTCATTCCACCGTTCTATTTATAACTTCTTAAACTAAAAAGGTAATTAAATCTCATTAATTTTGATCAGTTTATTTCTAAACTGTTTCCATTAGATTAATTAAAGACCAATTAATCTAAAAATCATTTTCCCAAATAACAGTTGATTAAATCAACTTCATTCCATCAGTAAATTTGTTAACTGATCTTAATTGCTTCTTAACATTAGATTAATATAATTAATCTAATAATATTTCTAAATTGTTTATCTTAAATATGATTATCCAAATATTTAATCATCGGATAATTCCTGCTTTATAAACTTATTCAAATGTCAACAATCGTTTTTATTTATTTTATAAAAACGAATTCTAAAATACTGGTTTATAATAGAACTTCTATTATAAATTTAAAATATAATTTTTATAATTAACTTCGTTGATTTGTCTGACGGCCAATCAACTTCAAAATGACAGGTTTACAGTCGACTGTTACCATTTCCTTAATCGATATCGTTTATTTATTCATCAAAGCAAATGCTGAATTTTCATTCAGCATCAGTTATTCACACGGGTTTTTAATGTAATTCGGGTTCAAACAGTGCATGCAAAACAACAGTACATATAAATATCGAGGAATCCGGTCGGATTCCTCCAACCGGTTTCCGCATCCACAGATGTTAGTCAAACAATTATCACTAATTCCATACTAGGGGATATTTATAATCGACGGAATCAGTATTCAACCGGTGATGTGTACGTTTGCAACGATATATAATATTTAACCAATTTAATTGTAATCTACCAAATCGACCATCACACAGCATTCAAACAACATTAAAATATATTATAATATTTTAAAATAGATCAGAGTTAGTGATTTTACTCACCTTTGCGCGTTAACCGTTAAATAACGATTTTCGTCGGTAGAAAGGATCAAGCGTTTTATTCTGCCATCGTTCATGCTGAAACATCTGCCGGCTCGCTCAAAACACGAACGCTTCATGCTGCTACTTCGCTTCAGCACGTCAAAACTTCTTCTTCCACACATTATAAACCTGCAAGATCCAAACACTCTTACTGCGACCTCATCACCATTCATTTAAACACTACATCCATCTCCATCTGCAAGCGTGTGCCGTTGATTCCATGAACCACCGTTGCAATAACTTCCCAGAACCCAACTTAAGGACCGTACTTTACTAATTAATCCATCACGTCCACTGACCAAGCGAATCGATATACTTATCAACCCCAACTGGAGATATTTGAACTTCCTGTACACATTTGTTTGCAGCGTGTAAACCGGTCCCCTGTACAAAACACATTTTCCCAATTTTTAAAACGTATTTCCTCTCCTTAATCACTCCCTTGACCTTGATTAAAAAGTAAATACAATAACCTCCCTACTGTACAAACGCTTGGAATTGGGCTCACCTCAAAATCTTCAATTCCCCAACCTTTATGTCTTTTTCTTCCCCTTAAAAACGAAACTGGGCTTGTCCTTTATCCCATCAGCCCATCAAAATGCCACCCTCTTGTATATATTTTCCACGCCTAAAACTTTGCCTGCACCAAAACAATGCCGCAACTATTTCTTCTCTAGTAAGACGCGATTAAACATGCTACAGCGGTAGCACCGAACCCATACTGCACCAAAAACTGATCATGACACCTCCCTTATTCCATGCGTTTTAGAACACAAACCCCTACGTTTTCTTCTTCTAACTTTGTTTACTGCTATATGAAGTAAGGCACAACGTCACCCAGTAGCTCACCAAATCCCACCATGATTTGCCATACCATATTTTCATTTACCATCCTATACCGCCACTTGTACTGCGCATGTCCCCTTCCTTGTTACGCCTCCTGTTTACTTCATTTAAAACCCATGAATAACCCACTAATATTACTATACCTCATCACGTCCATGCACCTCATGCATTTATCGCACCGTACACCTTCATGCACCTTCCATCCACGTGTACGTACCTCATCCATACTCTTTCAAAAAGAATACACGCAAGCATCAGTATCTACAACATAACCGTACGTCATTTCCATCAATGCACCCACTTCCTCACGTGAAAAACCCCTTCGTTCACCTGATGTTCACCGCCAGGCATCTCGCTAGCGTCCCTCACTGTCACCGGAACACCCCACCTCCATCCTTGTTATTTCCTTCCTTGTCTTGACAGTGGTAGCCCCACCAAAACAAAATGCGCGCCCATCTCCCCAATACCGCCTGCACACACACCAAGACCCCATGCAAGCAACACAGATCCACACTCCAACCCTCAGTGATTCGCTGACTAGCCTCCATCATAGCCGTACCTCAATGCTTCCGCCAACTTCTGCATTTAACTTCCACTCTTGCGCTGAAAGCACAGCACCACCCGCGCATTCCAGTGACCAAACCGACCTCTTTTACACCAAACACCTCAAACTCTTCACGTCCTTTCCTTTTAGATCCCGTGAGTGCTCCTTCGAAATGAATGTCACTCGATTGAAGAGCAACTGAATTGATTTTATATTTGATTTTTAGATGCCATTGAAGGCTTGGGCATTTTGATCAGAGGAGGAAATGAGGTGTGTACTTATATAGGGGCGATTCCTTTGTAGCCAAGTAATAGCTCGTATAGGTTTGTATTTTTAAAGCGATAGGTGTATATTTATAAATTTACATGCCTTCCATACGAAGGAATAGCATGCCGTAGGTCTGTGTAAGCTTCTTCTAGGCTTATACAAGAACGTGGCTGTCCTTTTTTAAAGGAAAGTATGGTGTTAATTTAATATCTGATCATAGCATGAGCGGTAGGATAGGGTAGGTGATTGTAATTCTACTTAGGCACATGCGTAGGTTATGGCATGGTAAGACTTAAGCGTGAAGCAAAACCATTATATATATCTTTATTCTGATGTAGGGTTCTTTAGTTGTTCTATAGCTTTGGTTTTAGGGTAAGGTTAGGCCCATGTACGCTACTTAATTAGATTAGGGTAGGGACTGTTTATATTTATTTATTTATTACAAATATTAATTTCTAGTGGGTACCATTATTTCGATTCAACTAGTGGAGGTGTTGAAGTCTTGTTCACTTCATGTTGCAAAGAGATGTATATATATTGACAGCTACGGACAGAAGTAAAAGTACAGTTGTGGTCAACGAGGTGTCCCGATCCCAAAAATATAATAATATCGGTAGTTTAACTCATACTGTGAAATCCCGAAATATCGATACAGGGTGCACAATACTCCAAATAAAAATTTGCTTATTAAATTAATTAAAAATTACAGTAAAATTCTAAAAATTAAATTATCACTGCGCCTCAAAAGAACCTTGTCCAGATTTGCAACCGATATCTAGTTATATCAAATAAACTGTTACGGTCGATAAACGAATATACCGCTGCTTTTCTGAATATTCGATTTGGACATATCTTGCAATATATAATCCAAAATCTCGATTTTTCACTTCTGTTAGAAAGATATAGTTTAACGGATTCTAGTGTTTCTCGTTTCGAAGAAATCCGATTCAAAACGAGTCTGGTACACTCAGTTGAAGTTCAGAACGTTAAATTACGAACTGCAGCGTCGTTGTGAGCTCGATTATAATTAATATATATTTTTATACGTTCAACTTCGTTATAAATTAACATATAAATTCACTTATATTACGAATCCAATATTTAAACTATTTTAAATATTCAAATACGAACAAACAAAAATGCGAGACGTTACAGTCCTTCCCCCTTAAAATAATTTCGTCCTCGAAATTGCTAAGATAGGGAAAATGCTACAATCCCTGTTATAAACAAGTAAAAAATCTTTTTGGTTTACTTCATAATTTAAGTTTCAACTGAACTGATTAATTCCAATTAAAATATTAATTTCTTCTTATTATCGAATATTTTCGAAAATTCTGAAAATTTCCTAACAGCTTAAATTTTCAGATAATCTCGCCAGCATTTCCTCTGCACGGCTCACTTGGTACTACAACAACTTGCCACTTTGGACCTTCTCCCACTCCAAAAGAAAATCAAACAGCCAAACAACTTTCCAAACGTACTCAAAAAAAATTTCATACTCCATATTATTTAAACATGTACCTTTTTGGTTGGCATCCAATTCTGATTCTGCACTTTGCTATCAAGCCCGCATGTATCCAAACATTTCCAACTGATCTCCGATTAATTTCTTCTCAACCAAATCATTCGCTTATCCAATTCGAATTCCATTTCAATTTCCAATTCCATTTACTGATTTATTTCTCAAATCAGTTATCTTCATCTCCAATTTCAGAGTTCGATTCTAATTTTCCAAGAATTAATTCATTTTAATAACTCAAAACTTCAATATTTCTCTTTTACAATTTCAATTTTGGATCGTTCCAAATTCAGTCCAGTTTTGTTTCTCTTAGTTTAAGTTCCTTTTTAACTCCATAAGTTAAATTTTTACTTCAGAATTCAAATTCCTGGGATTTATTTCAAATCAGTTTGAAATCATATATTATTCCAAACATTTGAATTTTTGACAACTTGTTTTCTCAAAACACTTCAAAAACAAAATCTTTTGGTAGTAATCCATCACTTAGAACTCAAAAATGAACACCGATAAGGGTCGAATTCATCATCAGAATTTATTTTCCAGTGATCAAAGTGAGTTCAATACTATATCACTTTTCAAAACTTATTTTCCAAACATTTTCATTTTGAAATCACTACCAAATATACTTCACAACGTTTAGTAAACATTTCTAAATTCACCCAGGATCTTAAAATTTCCATATTTTTAATCCAGAATTCATTTACAACATCTTCTCAAGTTTCTAGAGTTTTTTTTTCAATCCTGGTTTTAATTTCAGATTTAATTCATCTGATTTTGCATATTATACTTATATAATATTTCGATTGGTTATTTATATAACCAACTCAATTATAAATCTTATTTGATCATAATAACGATCAACACTATAATAATCTCAAAATACATACTTCTTATATATTAAAATATAATTTGGGTAAAATTATTTCATTTACCCTCTTTTCAAAACATACCGTGTCGAATTACTGTGTTCAAGAGTTCAGAAACACCTATCGATGCAGTTTGCATTACTGTTTCGACCAGAATTCATAAACTACTTGACTGACCAGTCAACACAATATAAAACAGTTTTATATTGATTCACAAATACGTGCTTATATATACACTCAACTCAATCTAGAGTATTACTAACTCCATCTATATTGAGTTACACCACAGAGCCAAGGTAATCACTTAACCTTCAGCTCTGATACCAACTGTAATGGCCGGAAAATCCATGCCAATTTGAGCTGACTAATATTCTACACATTCAACTCAAAGTGCACGAAAATTCAAGTCATTAATAGAAGAATTTAGAGGGTGAGAAAGAAAAGATAGAACTAATAGAATAGAAGAAGAAGAAGAACTCACTGAACGGAATCAGAATAAACACGAATCTCACAGCGGAATAATAATCTTTATTATATAACAAGTTTGAAATACAAATCTGAGTTTGTATCTATACATACCATATATCAGAGTACAATACATAATATCACAGCGGAAAATAATCTCTAATTACTAACGGTGGAGCCTTCTGCTTTGAGCTCCTCCAAGTGAAATCTGCAAAGCCTGAAACACTTGACTGCCCGTACAAATTTGGGCACCCAAGAGTTTAGGGAAAACACAAACAAATAAACTCTGGGTCAGTCATGGGACTGGTGTGAGCAAATTCCAATCATATACTTTAACTTTGAAAAATTCTTTTTCAAAACAAGAAGATAATAGTAAGGCCTGCCCACACATAAACATGGACGGTTTTTACCTTACTATAACCCAACATATTTTTATATCAAACATCAGTGATATTATAATAACGTCTAATCAAATAAATATCCAAGTAGCAGAACGCGTGCATCTCACGTTCCACATATATATAGTATAAAATCATAAACCGTAGGGCTCTTATTGGAGATTGGATTCCAACAGACAAGGTATGGGAGCACCTTCTGATCAGTGTACTCTAGAGGGGATACACTCAGGGTTCAACAAGAACGTCTTGCAACCCGGCCACACATGACCGCTTACTCATTTAGCTTGAGTGTCGCGAGTATATTGCCACCACGGTTGTAGGCCATCCAACCGTCATCCGAAGACACAAAATCCAAAAGAAGTATAAATATGAATTTTCTCTAGATCGGTGACAATACACCCTGCTTGGGGATGACCCAACTAGCCATGCTGCCTAGCCCAACTTTTGTTACTTCCTGGTTGTGAGGCTAGAGGCTACGTCTATTTTCAGAACATCTAATCACCATTCACTTTAAATGTCTCATCGTCAAATCTGTAATCACACATTGATTTCACAAATGCACACTGGGTGTAGAATAAAGAGAAGTTACCTTCTCCCCACCAACTTGGTATATTCGTAAAATCAATGGCGTGACCGTTGGAAATACTATGTCAGACACTCGTCCATACACGTTGTCCTGGGACTGGACAAACAAAAACACCATTCTAGAACTGGACGACCCTTGCATTTAACTCTGTCTTCAATTATCTTCAGCATATCTAATTCGCAGCGCTTATGCCTATACGGAGTGGTTTTCGGATAATAAATCCAACCGGTCTCTCCGTATTGACAACGATGGTCAAAACACTTCGATAGTCAGTTATTTAACTATCAGAGTAAAACAAACATTCATTCAAATGAACAACTAAATGCATACAACCACATGCACCTTTTATTTAACTTTCGTTTTTATTATTAGAATTCCCATATCTTACCGGATATTACTCTAATCCCGTTTTACCCTTTTCTCATTCTTGGAAAACATTTCCAGATGTTATCAACTCTTATTCTCCCATATTTCAGATGTATACGTTATTAATGTTTGAAACATTTCCATCCTTTTCACGTTCTTTATTTTCTACACTTGGATAATATAAACTATCTACATTGGAAAAATATTCCAATTTCATTATAAACATTTTAATATGTCCAACGTTCATTTTTAAAACACTATTCACTTTCAAAGGTGAATATCATACTATCATAGAAATCTGAACACCTTTATCAAATAACTCTTTATTTAGAAAATCAATATCATTATCTCATTTACCGAAATCTCTTTCATACTTTATATTCCCAATCCACTTTATAAACTCTGTTCTCTAAGACATCTTCTTATCAAGTTTATAACTAAACACTGATCACATATCCTATTATAATTTATTGGCTTAAGCTAAGTATTAACGATCCTATCAGATTATAATTCCTAAATAATTTACTTTAATACATTCGACTTCGTCGAATTATAGTTCCAATCCTAATGGCTTAATTCTAATTACATTTCGAACATCGAAATGACGTCATTGCTCTCTGAAACAATTTCCAATATCTCTTTCTAACTCGTTCTTATATTTCTTTGGATAGACATCGTTACCTATTACTTTTAAATAAGTGGATTTCAAACCAAACTGTTACATTCCCTAGGAAGTGTTGCTATATATAAAACCATGCTTAAGTTTTGTTAACAGCGTTAATTTATCGCTATAGTAAAAACTTGAAATACGCTGTAATATTTCCTTTATAACTAATCTCAACATTACAGGCACACTTACCTTGTCAACATCGTTATTTTTATCGCTATAGTTCAAACTTATCATATGCTGTAATATTCCCTTTTTAACTAATCTCGACATAACAGTCACACTTACCTTGTCAACAACGTTATTTTTATCGCTATAGTTTTAAGACTTGCAAATACGCTGCCATATTCCCTTTATATTAATCTTGACATTCCTTTTCGTTACAAACTGATATCGTTCCTCGATAATAGTGAAGCCGTTCAAGTTGGGGTATTTTATTTACCTCTCAGATCTTGATCGACAACGTTCTTACCTTAGAACAGATATAAGTCTATATTCTAATCCCTTATTACATATAATATTCATCAAATCGTATTTCCTTGTTTTATTTTGGAATACGGTTTTATAACACCATATTCATAGTTTGAAATCTTCGTTCTTTATTATTATTTATTTTAAACATTAACTCTTCGCTTTAGCTTCATTCCACCGTTCTATTTATAACTTCTTAAACTAAAAAGGTAATTATGATCAATTTATTTCTAAACTGTTTCCATTAGATTAATTAAAGACCAATTAATCTAAAAATAATTTTCCCAAATAACAGTTGATTAAATCAACTTCATTCCATCAGTAAATTTTTAATTGATTTTAATTGCTTCTTAACATTAGATTAATATAATTAATCTAATAATATTTCTAAATTGTTTATCTTAAATATGATTATCCAAATATTTAATCATCGGATAATTCCTGCTTTATAAACTTATTTAAATGTCAACAATCGTTTTTATTTGTTTTATAAAAACGAACTCTAAAATACTGGTTTATAATAGAACTTCTATTATAAATTTAAAATATAATTTTTATAATTAACTTTGTTGACTTGTATGACGGCCAATCAACTTCAAAATGACGGGTTTACAGTCGACTGTTACCATTTCCTTAATCGATATCGTTTATTTATTCATCAAAGAAAATGCTGAATTTTCATTCAACATCAGTTATTCACACGGGTTTTTAATGTAATTCAGGTTCAAACAGTGCATGCAAAAAAAAGTACATATAAATATCGAGGAATCCGGTCGGATTCCTCCAACCGGTTTCCACATCCACAGATGTTAGTCAAACAATTATCACTGATTCCATACTAGGGGATATTTATAATCGACGGAATCAGTATTCAACCGGTGATGTGTACATATGCAACGATATATAATATTTAACCAATTTAATTGTAATCTGCCTAATCGACCATCACACAGCATTCAAACAACATTAAAATATATTATAATATTTTAAAATAGATCAGAGTTAGTGATTTTACTCACCTTTGCGCGTTAACCATTAAATAACGATTTTCATCGGTAGAAAGGATCAAGCGTTTTATTCTGCCATCGTTCATGCTGAAACATCTGCCGGCTCGCTCAAAACACGAACGCTTCATGCTGCTACTTCGCTTCAGCACGTCAAAACTTCTTCTTCCACACATTATAAACCCGCAAGATCCAAACACTCTTACTGCGACCTCATCACCATTCATTTAAACACTACATCCATCTCCATCTGCAAGCGTGTGCCGTTGATTCCATGAATCACCGTTGCAATAACTTACCAAAACCCAACTTAAGGACCGTACTTCACTAATTAATCCATCACGTCCACTGACCAAGCGAATCGATATACTTATCAACCCCAACTGTAGATCTTTGAACTTCCTGTACACATTTGTTTGCAGCGTGTAAACTGGTCCCCTGTACAAAACACATCTTCCCAATTTTTAAAACGTATTTCCTCTCCTTAATCACTCCCTTGACTTTGATTAAAAAGTAAATACAATAACCTCCCTCCTGTACAAACGCTTGGAATTGGGCTCACCTCAAAATCTTCAATTCCCCAACCTTTATGTCTTTTTCTTCCCCTTAAAAACGAAACTGGGCTTGTCCTTTATCCCATCAGCCCATCAAAATGCCACCCTCTTGTATATATTTTCCACGCCTAAAACTTTGCCTGCACCAAAACAATGCCGCAACTATTTCTTCTCTAGTAAGACGCGATTAAACATGCTACAGCGGTAGCACCGGACCCATACTGCACCAAAAACTGATCATGACACCTCCCTTATTCCATGCGTTTTAGAACACAAACCCCTATGTTTTCTTCTTCTAACTTTGTTTACTGCTATACGCAGTAAGGCACAACGTCACTCAGTAGCTCACCAAATCCCACCATGATTTACCATACCATATTTTCATTTTCCACCCTATACCGCCACTTGTACTGCGCATGTCCCCTTCCTTATTACGCCTCCTGTTTACTTCATTTAAAACCCATGGATAACCCACTAATATTACTATACCTCATCACGTCCATGCACCTCATGCAATTATCGCACCGTACACCTTCATGCACCTTCCATCTACGTGTACGTCCCTCATCCATACTCTTTCAAAAAGAATACACGCAAGAATCAGTATCTACACCATAACCGTACGTCATTTCCATCAATGCACCCACTTCCTCACGTGAAAAACCCCTTCGTTCACCTGATGTTCACCGCCAGGCATCTCGCTAGTGTCCCTCACTGTCACCGGAACACCCAACCTCCATCCTTGTTATTTCCTTCCTTGTCTTGACAGTGGTACCCCACCAAAACAAAATGCGCGCCCATCTCCCCAATACCGCCGGCACACACACCAAGACCCCATGCAAGCAACACAGATCCACACTCCAACCCTCAGTGATTCGCTGACTGGCCTCCATCATAGCCGTACCTCAATGCTTCCGCCAACTTCTGCATTTAACTTCCACTCTTGCGCTGAAAGCACAGCACCACCCACGCATTCCTGTGACCAAATCGACCTTTTTTACACCAAACTCCTCAAACTCTTCACGTCCTTCCCTTTTAGATCCCGTGAGTGCTCCTTCGAAATGAATGTCGCTCGATTGAAGAGCAACTGAATTGATTTTATATTTGATTTTTAGATGCCATTGAAGGCTTGGGCATTTTGATCAGAGGAGGAAATGGTATGTGTACTTATATAGGGGCGATTCCTTTGTAGCCAAGTAATAGCTCGTATAGGTTTGTATTTTTAAAGCGATAGGTGTATATTTATAAATTTACATGCCTTCCATACGAAGGAATATCATGCCGTAGGTCTGTGTAAGCTTCTTCTAGGCTTATACAAGAACGTGGCTGTCCTTTTTTAAAGGAAAGTATGGTGTTAATTTAATATCTGATCATAGGATGAGCGATAGGATAGGGTAGGTGATTGTAATTCTACTTAGGCACATGTGTAGGTTATGGCATGGTAAGACTTAAGCGTGAAGCAAAACCATTATATATATCTTTATTCTGATGTAGGGTTCTTCAGTTGTTCTATAGCTTTGGTTTTAGGGTAAGGTTAGGCCCATTTACGCTACTTAATTAGATTAGGGTAGGGACTGTATATATTTATTTATTTATTACAAATATTAATTTCTAGTGGGTACCTTTATTTCGATTCAATTAGTGGAGGTGTTGAAGTCTTGTTCACTTCATGTTGCAAAGAGATGTATATATATTGACAGCTACGGACAGAAGTAAAAGTGCAGTTGTGGTCAACGAGGTTTCCCGATCCCAAAAATATAATAATATCGGTAGTTTAACTCATACTGTGAAATCCCGAAATATCGATATAGGGTGCACAATACTCCAAATAAAAAGTTGCTTATTAAATAAATTAAAAATTACAGTAAAATTCTAAAAATTAAATTATCACTGCGCCTCAAAAGAACCTTGTCCAGATTTGCAACCGATATCTAGTTATATCAAATAAACTGTTACGGTCGATAAACGAATATACCGCTGCTTTTCTGAATATTTGATTTGGACATATCTTGCAATATATAATCCGAAATCTCGATTTTTCACTTCTGTTAGAAAGATATAGTTTAACGGATTCCAGTGTTTCTCGTTTCGAAGAAACCGATTCAAAACGAGTCCGGTACACTCAGTTGAAGTTCAGAACGTTAAATTACGAACTGCAGCGTCGTTGTGAGCTCGATTATAATTAATATATATTTTTATACGTTCAACTTCGTTATAAATTAATATATAAATTCACTTATACTACGAATCCAATATTTAAACTGTTTTAAATGTTCAAATACGAACCGACAAAAATGCGGGACGTTACAGGTGGAGTCAAATTTGGATCGGTTTTGGATCGGTCAGAGGTGGAGTCAAATTTGGATCGGTCAGATGTGGATCGGGTGGAGTCTAATTTGGATCGGTCAGATGTGGATCGGGTGGAGCCAGATTTGGATCGGTCTGAAAGGGGGCGGATCGGTCATGTTTTTAATAGCGCTTTAAACGCTGTGGTTGATAGTGATGATGCTGTGGTTTGTTTCCAACAGGGTTATTTTCTGAAAAAGTACGTTATTCGGGTACGACTCTGATTTGGAGAAAAGGTCTGGAAAAAAATATTATTTTCGGGGGCAACCTCGCCGAACCCTAGCCGCAATGCAGTAATGTAATTAGCTCGGTGATGATGTAACTTCAAAGTAAATTCAAGTAGGAAGGTTCGTAGAGTTGAAAGGTGTTCGTTGATCGTAGTAGAATAACGAATGAAGTAACAACTCAAAGGTCATGGGTTGGTGGATAATGGTTGCTCGAGAAGGTCGCTTGAGCAGTAAATAGCCGTCAAGGTGGGATGACATAATGGTTGCTCGAGAAGGTTGCTTGAGCAGTAACTAGCCGTCAAGGTTGGACGGCTAGAGATATTGAAGGCCGAGAGATTATCGTTGTCATAAGTTCTAGCAGGCTCGAAGCAGGGGTATGTTAAGTACCTTGGGTATCGTTGAAAAGGCCTAGTTGTCAAGGTTGGACAAATAGAGTTTATGCTAGAACTGGGGTTGCCATTAGCCCTTGACATATGGCAAGGTTGGCCGTCATACGATTAACTGCGGTTTCAAAGCAGGATTGGCGGTGATAGTCAGAGTCAGTCTGGATGATTGGTTGTTCTGTTTGTACTATCTCACATAGATTATCCAAAGTCGAGGGAGATGTTCTTTGAGTGCTTAACTGATATTGGTCTAGGCCTCTGGGGAGAGTACTTGAGGGATGTTAAACTCGATTAGGGTTGTCTGTGTGAGACTTATACAATCTGGATGTCATGTGTGTTTTCCATGATTGAATGGGTGTTCTGGTTTCCTTGGATGAATGATTGAATCGTTTATAGTAAAGGCTATCACTGTCCGATGTGGGTGAGATAAGGTTGAGTTCTTCTCTGGTGTCGTGGATAGATTAGTATGCTTATCTATCCCTTCTCATATACTTTATTGTTGAAGTTTGTAAGCTGTTTTATCGCTCACTAAGACTGTTGTCTGACTCAAGGTTTTATGTTTCCCTCTTATTACCTTGGGCTGTTCATCCGATATGTTGGATGGGCAGACTAAGTAGCAGGTGACAGGTAGCTTAAGTGAGGACGGTGTTTCTGTTCGGAGGCAAGCAGGAGGCTGGCGTACTATCTTTACTACTATTTAGTATTTGTTTCCGCTGTGTGCTATTTCTATGAGTGTTGTAAGTGAGGCAAATTGTACAAACACTACTGTTGTTATCCACATGTATGGGAATACTTTCTAGTTGTCATGGAAGTTTAGTGTTTTCTGCTTCACTATCATTACCTGTTGTATATGTTTTATTATATTTTTATCCTTGCGCTGTGAGTTTACGACAGGTTTCGCTTGGGTTTACCTACTCTGATGATCGCCCATGACTGCCTTGCACACCTTTCAGCGCATTATTTTCTTTTGTATAGTGCGGGGGTTATGGGCGGTCGTCACATTTGGTATCAGAGCTCTGGTCAACAATTTTTGGCCGAAGTTCAAGGACGTAATTGCGTTTGAGAGAGGTACTTGTAGATTTCAATTGGGTGCTTACTATATATATTAGCATATATAGCAGTAGTGGTTGTTTTCCTTTAGCGGTTTATCTTGTAAGTGGACTAATCATTCTATTTTAGATTTAGAATGAGTCATCAAACCTCTAGAAGTGAGCCTGAGACTGGAAGAGTAGGAGATGGAAGAAGCCGATTAGAAGCTTTAGCTGTTGCACCTGAATATCTAGTTATGTTTGGGGCGACCATGATGGCAGTAGCCATGATAAGGAGGTCCGTTCCAGAAGCATCAGTAGAGCGTGGTGTTCCTATGCAAGTACCCAAAAGGAATTCTGTTAAGAGACAGAGGGAATATTCTCCTACAAATGAAGAAACCTTTATTGGCCCAAGTGCTAATAAGAAGAAAAGCAAGAAGAAGAGATTTAAGAAGAATGTCACTTGCTTTAATTGTCAATTGGAGGGCCATTATGCCAACGATTGTGAGAAGCCGAAAACCGAAAGGAAGTGCTTTGAATGCGGCAAGCCTGGTCATAAGAAGAACGACTGTCCGGACCTTCCAAAGAATAAGAAACTGGAGGAAGCGTGTGTAACACCCCGCCTCCGCTAGGGTCACTCGCAAAGGAATGCACTAGCTTTGGAGGGGCATTATTGGTAAACATGCACATAAATATCACAAGACAGAACATCTAAAATAGCGGAAGTAAAATCAAACTTTCATAACAAGTTATAAATAAGGTCTAAAGCCTTTTACATCAGAGTACATCAAAACCTGTCTTGTAATAGTAAAGAAGCATAACAAATTTTTCATAAATTATTCCCCAAGTAAAACAGTAAAGTAGCCATAGCCGAGAAAAGTCCAAGCCATCCATGATGACCTTCAAGCAGAAGAAGTCTGAACTAAACAACAGTATTTCCTCCCTGTAACCTGGGGGGAACGGAAGACAAGAAGCGAAAGAAAACGGGGTCAGTCAAAAAGACTGGTAAGCCCTATCTACTATCAGCATATAAACTAGTAAAGTTAACTGACATGAGAAACTGAGATGAACATAAGGATAATAGCATACTGGCATGATGAATAACCAACAAGATAGATCAACTAAACCAAGAAGGCAGGATGAACTACAGTATCCAGATAAACTAAGGTGTCATGATAAACTACGGTGTCAAGATAAAACAAAGTGTCACACCGTCAGGTTTCTATCAAGTATAGTATCCCCAAGATATCTATCACTCATAACGTCCCATGGTATCTATCCTGTATTTTTGCTCTGCACTTACCGTACTAGTATCCCCACCGTATCATGTGTTAACCATGAATGACCCTTACTCAAAAGTCGTGTAATGGTCCGTGTCAACCTAATATATCGCATATATAGGTTACTCAACTCGTATGTTTCTTTCCATGTATATGTTCAGTCCTTTGCCGTAGACCGTACGGGCTTACTTACGTAATTCTGTACTACTTCAACGTAGTTCCATGATCCTTAAGATCGTTTTGGACTGTAGCTCTAGATCTAACTAGGCTCTCTCAACATGAATCATCGTTTGTACAATTAGGACTTATGCCACCTAGGACCACTAGGGATTACGCTTACCTATTGCACGCTTTTGTATCTCGGTTTGGGTTCAAGCCACCTAGGACCACTAGGGATTATGCTCACCCTTTTCGATAAGGATTTATGCCACCTAGGACCACTAGGGATTATGCCACCTCATGCACGTTTTCGTATTTTTGGGTCTTAAGCCACCCAGGACCACTAGGGATTATGCTTACCCTTTTTCGATAAGGATTTATGCCACCTAGGACCACTAGGGATTATGCCACCTCATGCACGTTTTCGTATTTTTGGGTCTTAAGCCACCCAGGACCACAAGGGATTATGCTTACCCTTTTTCGATAAGGATTTATGCCACCTAGGACAACTAGGGATTATGCCACCTCATGCTCGTTTTCGTATTTCGGTTTGGGTTCAGCCACCTAGGGCCACTAGGGATTATGCTAACCGTCAACCGGCCCTTTTTTCCCACGCATGTATCGTGAATCGTTTGTACAACTAGGACTTATGCCACCTATTGCACGTTTTCGTATTGGGGTTTCAGATGGTAGGTGGTCGACGAAATGCTATCCAGGGCAAAAATCTAGTATCGCCGGCTCACGCTAATCCATCCCCGTCTTTAGGTTACTCGTATAGCAACCAAGGCATACTCTTGGTGCTTCTAACGCAGACCTTAACCTCTCGTGAGCCCAGTATGATAAGCTGCGACCTCACAGAGGGATACCAAGTATATCCTCATGTTCCCCGAAGCCGCTGCTTTGCTACCCAGTTCGCTGGAGCCTTTATCTAAATCAGATAACTTGCTCCTACTCGTATGCTTAAATGATGACCTAACGTATCGGGTTACTCATCTATCTAAGAACTGGTCCAAATTTCCTTCACTAAGAATTATTACTTAGTTTCTTCAACTAAGGTTTACCATATAGCCTCATTCCCGTTATCCTTGTTAATTACGGTTATCTACCTAATTCCCCGAATTAGGGTTTATATAATGGATTAAGTGTCACTTAAGTTCATGACTTAACCCGTCTACACAACATATCAAAATTGGCTAAGTATCTAAGTCCAAGACTTAACCCTACACACCATGTGTCAAGTTGGTTAAGTATATCAAGCAATTCACGATTTAACCTCGTCTAATTATCATTTTAGATTGGTTAAGTATATATTAACTTGACCCTATCAAATTACCGGGTCAAACCGGTCAAGCGTATTCAAACGATTCTTGACTTAGCCTTATCATGTTATCACGTTAGATTGGTTAAGTATTGGTTAACTTAACCACATCAAATTACCAAGTTAGATTGGTTAAGTATAGGTCACTTAACCACATCAAATTACCGAGTTGGATTAGTTAAGTGTAGGTTAACTTAACCCCGTCCAATTACCATGTTTAGACTAGTTAAGTCTAAGTTGACCTAACCCCATCCATTGACTGTATTATACGGTTAAGTGTCATTAAGAAAACTTATTTAACCTTATCAAATTACCGTGTTGGATTGATTAAGTTTTGGTTAACTTAACCCCGTCCACTAGTCGTATAAAAATGGTTAAGTGTCATTAGGCAAATCAAGTTACTTAACCTACCCAACCTTGTCATGTTTTGTTAAGTATCATTAGCCTAATCAAATTACTTAACCCATTTGTCCATGTCATATTTGGTTAAGCGTCATTAATCAAATTAACTTAACCCTATTATGTGGCATTAATTATTTAATGCACCCCAACCTCTCACATTAGACTCTGTTGTGGACACTAGTTAAGTCGGGCGGGTCCGGGTAGCTTTACACCACAACCTAGTCTAACCTCTGGTTCAAGCACAACATGACCAACTTCTCACATTGGGTCTTATTGTTTGTAACTACTAGTTAGGCCGGTCGGGTCCGGGTAGTTTTATGTTGCAAACTCAACCCAACCTCGAGTTGGTCATTTTCATGTTTAGTCTAGTGTCAAATTACACTTACAACCCATACATGTCTAGTTTTCATGTTCCATGTTCATAGCCAAAATTACATGTTGCCATGTTTATACAAATTAACCCAAATCATGTTTCATGTCATTAAAATTTACCCATAACATAACCCCAACGCTTTTAAACTCGCATATATGTTCGCAACAACGTAATGGATTAAAAGAAGAGACTTGGCAAAGGCATGAAAAAAAAGGGTATTAAGCCACAAGTTAAACATGGTGGCAAATGAAGCATAAATGTGTTCATTAACGTGCATGTTACATAATCAAGCCTCAAAAACATGCATAACCTCAAACTTAGCACATAAGCGAATCATGGTGATAAATGACATAGAAAGATGACTAGAAGTTCGCATAAGGCATTACATGCAAGTTATCATAAGGGATATGATAACTCTCATGTTGCCAAAATGCAACATTCAACATAAAGTTCATAACTTTAAGCCCACAAGATCAAGATAATGACTTTATAAACTTGCATAACATGATAGCATGTATCATACTCAATGATCAAACCCAAACTTGCAACATTCATTTAACTTTATAGTTAATATCTAAGAGTAGGAGGGGGCTTACATTGCTATGAAGGCACAAATCATAATATAAAAAGATTGAGACGAAGCCACACTAGCAAGAACCCCAAATCAACAAGCTCCAATAAAACCCATGAGCAAAAATCAATAAAAATCCAATCTTTGATGAAGATTTGCCTTGAAATCAAGTTGAGAAGCTCTCATATGAACATAGAAGCTCTCATATACTCACATGATCAAATAATCTCTCATAGAAATGAAGATAGAAATTATGACAAGAGGATGGAGGCTAGGGTTTGAGTGGAGGCCATGATCACTAGAAATTTTGGCATAGTTTAGTTGTAGGAATGAATAATGAGAAAATTTTAGGAGAGGGTTAGGGGTCTTTTTATAGAAGATTAGGATAGTTTTAGCCATAGGATAAACCCTAGAACCAATCCTAGCCTTTAAAGCATGTCTTGGGGAAGAAGTCACATGTAGGAACCATTTAGGGCCTTAAAATCGGCCCTAGAGTCAACCCGGGCCATCAAAACTCATCCCGGGCCTCAAAAATGGGTTCTGGGCCGCCCCAGGACAAAAAAATCGATCTGTACAGGGGGTAAGTCGACAGCCCTGTCTACACAAGGGGGTGGAGGTCGGCTTGCAAGTCGACTTGGCTGTCGACACCAGGCCAGTCTGCCAGAAAACTGCTGAAAACTTGTTTTGGCCATATCTTGGTCATACGGACTCCGGTTTTCGAAAACTCGGACTCTATTTTGCGTATTTTTTTCGAGAGGAACACAATGGTGATGTCCATTTTACCTAATTCAAATTTTAAAATTTAATTCTGCCTTGATTTCTTGTTTTAACGCGTTATCGAAATACGGGTCGTCACACGAAACACGGGTTGTTACATTCTCCCCTCCTTTTAGGATTTCGTCCCCGAAATCCCCAAGTTTGGAAGAACATATCCTACCATCCATCATCCATCTACTCAAAACATCATCCATAAGCAATCATTGTCCTTAGACGATTTCTAATGCCATATGAACATATGCAAAGCGTGTGTGTATATGCTCCTTAGCTAGTGCTAATGATCAGGCCTGAATGATCTTTCTAATGCAAAATATGTTTAGTGCCATGAATCCAACATGTATGCAAATAGTCCTAGTCATATAAATACTATATGCGTGCACAAACATTCATTCATATGCAACATCCGCATGACAACACATTAAATTTCATCCATAAACAAGTATAAATACTCGTGCATATGCAATATGAAACGTGACTGAGTCGATCTAGTGTCTAATGTGTATTCGCGCATCCACGAGCAACCACTTGCAACCATTTGCAACCATATCAATCATAACATGTTTCAAATACATGTTTACATCCATAGGGTTCTATCTAGGATTCCCTGAAACAGGATCGAGAAGATAAACAAGACAAACTCCTTATGGGGTTTGTAACAGAAACAGGATCGAGAGGATATCCACCATGCAAGCAAGCTCTACAGGAGAACCAAGGATTAAAGATATACTCTAAAAAAAAGATATGATGCACGCGTCTAAGCCGCATTTCCTTGAGCTTAATTCCAGTGTACCTTGACCGCTTTTGACTTCACGATTTCCATAGCTCCTTAATTCCTATTTCCGAGGTAGAGTTGGAACTCATTCCACTGTCGCCTCTCGTTTCACTTTCACTTATTCTTTCCCTAGTATGCTCGGCTCAAACATATCTGCGTACTCACGCAAGATCCCCAAAATTCACTAGTGAATTCTGGATCTCGTCTACCGATGCCCATCCATGTTACCACGTGCACCTACTAGGGTGATTCCTATAACTCCCGCATACGGGAAATAAACCATCCGCCTTATTGGCGAATACCACTCAATTGGATTACCAATTACCAATTAATGCATCCAAAGATTCCAGGTAACTAATCATGACAGAACCCAAAAGGTTACACGAGACTTCGAGGGTATTACCAAAGCAAGCCAAGAGTCTAACTACCCTCCTTCTAAAACCGAGAGTGGCACCCCTTACTGGATAACCACTTTATCCCTAGAATCCATCCATAGCTTATAAACATAAGCATTATTTCCAAGCTCAACACTTGACATAGACATTCTCAAATCCAAACAAGCCATGAATAAATGGACCGATTCTCCAATAGGACTTTGAGACAAAAATGGGATCCTCTATTACACTAGTACTAAGGTGTAGAGACTCAACTATCGAAGCGGACTTAAATGATGCGGAGATCAAAACAAAGTCCCGACGGGATGATAGAAAAGAAAGACTAAACCTCTCCACAAGGATGTTATCCCCCTTCTCAGGTACTCTAGTGGGCTATACAATTGTCTTCATGATGATCTTGTCCTTGTCCATAATACTTAATTATCCGTCCCGTTTTACCATACCATAGATACTTTCTCGTCATGTCCTGGGTTGAGTCATACCAACATGTTGCTTATCCTTAAGCTTGTATCCTTTATCCTCTTTCTTACTAACCTTTCTTATAACACGGCCACTGGCCTCTCGAGAACCACCTCCATCGTACGAAAAACACTTTCGTAGCTAGAAAAGACTAGTCGTAGTAAAAGCTACTGTGACTACAGATGGAGGAAAGAAAGGGAAAGAGATTCAATCAAGGAAACAAGGATAGTGCTAATGGCCTTTGGGGAATAGCCTTTTTCTTTTAAAAGAAAATTTTCTTGAAAAATGCTTCTTTGTAAATGGTTTTCAAATAGTTTTCAGAAGGTCTTTAAAAACTTTTGCCCAGTCTGGTAACCTTCTGCTCTGATACCAAATGTAACACCCCGCCTCCGCTAGGGTCACTCGCAAAGGAATGCACTAGCTTTAGAGGGGCATTATTGGTAAACAAGCACATAAATATCACAAGACAGAACATATAAAATAGCGGAAGTAAAATCAAACTTTCATAACAAGTTATAAATAAGGTCTAAAGCCTTTTACATCAGAGTACATCAAAACCTGTCTTGCAATAGTAAAGAAGCATAACAAATTTTTCATAAATTATTCCCCAAGTAAAACAGTAAAGTAGCCATAGCCGAGAAAAGTCCAAGCCATCCATGATGACCTTCAAGCAGAAGAAGTCTGAACTAAACAACAGTATTTCCTCCCTGTAACCTTGGGGGGAACGGAAGACAAGAAGCGAAAGAAAACGGGGTCAGTCATAAAGACTGGTAAGCCCTATCTACTATCAGTATATAAACTAGTAAAGTTAACTGACATGAGAAACTGAGATGAACATAAGGATAATAGCATACTGGCATGATGAATAACCAACAAGATAGATCAACTAAACCAAGAAGGCAGGATGAACTACAGTATCCAGATAAACTAAGGTGTCATGATAAACTACGGTGTCAAGATAAAACAAAGTGTCACACCGTCAGGTTTCTATCAAGTATAGTATCCCCAAGATATCTATCACTCATAACGTCCCATGGTATCTATCCTGTATTTTTGCTCTGCACTTACCGTACTAGTATCCCCACCGTATCATGTGTTAACCATGAATGACCCTTACTCAAAAGTCGTGTAATGGTCCGTGTCAACCTAATATATCGCATATATAGGTTACTCAACTCGTATGTTTCTTTCCATGTATATGTTCAGTCCTTTGCCGTAGACCGTACGGGCTTACTTACGTAATTCTGTACTACTTCAACGTAGTTCCATGATCCTTAAGATCGTTTTGGACTGTAGCTCTAGATCTAACTAGGCTCTCTCAACATGAATCATCGTTTGTACAATTAGGACTTATGCTACCTAGGACCACTAGGGATTACGCTTACCTATTGCACGCTTTCGTATCTCGGTTTGGGTTCAAGCCACCTAGGACCACTAGGGATTATGCTCACCCTTTTCGATAAGGATTTATACCACCTAGGACCACTAGGGATTATCCCACCTCATGCACGTTTTTGTATTTTTGGGTCTTAAGCCACCCAGGACCACTAGGGATTATGCTTACCCTTTTTCGATAAGGATTTATGCCACCTAGGACCACTAGGGATTATGCCACCTCATGCACGTTTTCGTATTTTTGGGTCTTAAGCCACCCAGGACCACTAGGGATTATGCTTACCCTTTTTCGATAAGGATTTATGCCACCTAGGACCACTAGGGATTATGCCACCTCATGCTCGTTTTCGTATTTCGGTTTGGGTTCAGCCACCTAGGGCCACTAGGGATTATGCTAACCGTCAACCGCGCCCTTTTTTCCCACGCATGTATCGTGAATCGTTTGTACAACTAGGACTTATGCCACTTATTGCACGTTTTCGTATTGGGGTTTCAGATGGTAGGTGGTCGACGAAATGCTATCCAAGGCAAAAATCTAGTATCGTCGGCTCACGCTAATCCATCCCCGTCTTTAGGTTACTCGTATAACAACCAAGGCATACTCTTGGTTCTTCTAACGCAGACCTTAACCTCTCGTGAGCCCAGTATGATAACCTGCGACCTCACAGAGGGATACCAAGTATATCCTCACGTTCCCCGAAGCCGCTGCTTTGCTACCCAGTTCGCTGGAGCCTTTATCTAAATCAGATAACTTGCTCCTACTCGTATGCTTAAATGATGACCTACCGTATCGGGTTACTCATCTATCTAAGAACTGGTCCAAATTTCCTTGACTAAGAATTATTACTTAGTTTCTTCAACTAAGGTTTACCACTTAGCCTCATTCCCGTTATCCTTGTTAATTACGGTTATCTACCTAATTCCCCGAATTAGGGTTTATATAATGGATTAAGTGTCACTTAAGTTCATGACATAACCCGTCTACACAACATATCAAAATTGGCTAAGTATCTAAGTCCAAGACTTAACCCTACACACCATGTGTCAAGTTGGTTAAGTATATCAAGCAATTCACGACTTAACCTCGTCTAATTATCATTTTAGATTGGTTAAGTATATATTAACTTGACCCTATCAAATTACCGGGTCAAACCGGTCAAGCGTATTCAAACGATTCTTGACTTAGCCTAATCATGTTATCACGTTAGATTGGTTAAGTACTGGTTAACTTAACCACATCAAATTACCGAGTTAGATTGGTTAAGTATAGGTCACTTAACCACATCAAATTACCGAGTTGGATTAGTTAAGTGTAGGTTAACTTAACCCCGTCCAATTACCATGTTTAGATTAGTTAAGTCTAAGTTGACCTAACCCCATCCATTGACTGTATTATACGGTTAAGTGTCATTAAGAAAACTTACTTAACCTTATCAAATTACCGTGTTGGATTGATTAAGTGTTGGTTAACTTAACCCCGTCCACTGGTCGTATAAAAATGGTTAAGTGTCATTAGGCAAATCAAGTTACTTAACCTACCCAACCTTGTCATGTTTTGTTAAGTATCATTAGCCTAATCAAATTACTTAACCCATTTGTCCATGTCATATTTGGTTAAGCGTCATTAATCAAATTAACTTAACCCTATTATGTGGCATTAATTATTTAATGCACCCCAACCTCTCACATTAGACTTTGTTGTGGACACTAGATAAGCCGGGCGGGTCCGGGTAGCTTTACACCACAACCTAGTCTAACCTCGGGTTCAAGCACAACATGACCAACTTCTCACATTGGGTCTTATTGTTTGCAACTACTAGTTAGGCCGGTCGGGTCCGGGTAGTTTTATGTTGCAAACTCAACCCAACCTCGAGTTGGTCATTTTCATGTTTAATCTAGTGTCAAATTACACTTACAACCCATACATGTCTAGTTTTCATGTTCCATGTTCATAGCCAAAATTACATGTAGCCATGTTTATACAAATTAACCCAAATCATGTTTCATGTCATTAAAATTTTCCCATAACATAACCCCAACGCTTTTAAACTCGCATATACGTTCGCAACAACGTAATGGATTAAAAGAAGAGACTTGGCAAAGGCATGAAAAAAAAAGGGTATTAAGCCACAAGTTAAACATGGTGGCAAATGAGGCATAAATGTGTTCATTAACGTGCATGTTACATAATCAAGCCTCAAAACATGCATAACCTCAAACTTAGCACATAAGCGAATCATGGTGATAAATGACATAGAAAGATGACTAGAAGTTGTTGTATATGACGTAGTCGTATACACTATTATATGTTTTTTGTTTGATGATAACAACCAAATAAATATATATTTTAAATGTGTTTGAAATCGTACTATTAATATACATCACAGACAGGAATATAATATTTATATTTAAATGGAATACGACTGCACTAGAATTGAACATTCAAACTGTATTCTATTTGAATATAATATTCTATTTCAACATTCAAACAGTACAGCTATATACAACTCCACTATTTAATCACATCACAGTTTATTGTACTCTGTAAATAAACAAAATATAATAGACAATTTTGTTTGACGACAATAAAATGATATTTTATTTCAAACAATTTGTTTATTACATATATCAGTACAATTCTCTCACAGCTTCTCAGTACAGTTCATTCTTTATCACTCAGTTATACATACACAACAAGTACACAGTTACATTTTGACTCATATACAGTTTCAGGCTCATACACTACACACTGTATATTTTTCACTGTCATTTTTGTCTCCTGTCATCTTTTATCTTCTGTCTTCATTTTTCTGCTTTGTCTTCTACTATCTGTCTTCAGTCTTCAGTCTTGTCTGTCTTCTGCCAGTCAGTCCAGTCATTATCTTCATACCTGTCATACACAGAAGCACACACACAGTATCTGGAACAGAGATAATTTCATACTAGCAAATATTATTTTATTAAAAATATATATATATATATACATATATATTATTTGCCTCAGTTTTCTGGTGTGTTTCTCATCATTTTTCTGACTTGATCTGATTTGTTAATCCGACTGTGTCTAGACAGTTTATATATAGTACAGGGGTAGAAAAATAGTCTGATGGCTGCATGTACACACGTGCATGCATATACACGTATGCACTGCCTCGCCGATCAGTGTGCAACTGAGGAGTAGCCACTTGGACCTGCTCAACTCAGTGCAATACACAAGTCAACAATAATTCAAAGTGTCGAGGCAACACAACAGTTCAAAGCAACAAAGACAACTCAGCATAATCAATGGTCGAGGCAGTGCAAAATCATAATGGAGTGTGCACAGCATTTTCAGAATGGTTCAAGGGTGCAACTACACAAATGAGTCGAGGAAGACCATTTATTACAGCATCTACAAACAGTGAAACAAGGTTAAGCAAGCTCAAGACAGTTGAATGGATAGTGAAGAACATGAGCAACTTTGCACAGTCAAAACAGTGGAGCAGCAGTGACTATGGTGAACATTGTGAATCCTGGTACTATGTGTACTATGGTACAGCAAGCAACTAGGTCGAGTTCAAGTGTTCAAGTCAACATGTTCATTAAAGCAAAATGGTACAATGGAACAGCCGAGCACAAGCATATACAGATGCATGTGCAAATATATGGTGCAAGTAAATGGACAGAGTTCAAGTCAGCAACATGTGTGGCCAAACAGTCCAAGTGTCGAGCCATGCACAAACATGAAGCAAGCCAGTTTGAAACAAATAGAGCAATGTCAAGAATGCTAAAGCACACATGCAAATACAATCATGCAGATTGATAAATGTATAGTTCGATATAAAGCAGCAAACAAGGTGAAAATGTAATAACAACAAATGTCGAGCTGGTAGCATGATAAAGCTGCAAAGTGCATGGTTATCAAGTTCAAGCAGGTACATATATCATGGTGCTACAGTACGAGGCTTATCACACATGAGCTGAAGCAAAATCTAAAGTGGACACAAAGTGGTCGAGCACAAGACCAGGATTACTCAACAACAAGTGGTCGAGTTCAAAAATGCATAGAAATGAGACTCAAGAGAAACTGTACAGCAGCAACATGAATACAAGAATATACAGATCAGCCTGGTGTGATACTTTTGTAACAATTCAAGAGCTACAAACATGGCAGAAACAAACTTATACATGATGGCATCTACAAAGTATTCTCATGAATAATGTCGAGAACCCAGAATTTCAAATACGAGTCTATCAAGGAATTCATGTTTGGCAAATGGTTAATTGTTTCCTGATTTCACAAAGCCTTGTCAGCAATTCTATTTCCAGTTTTCAATCACAGTGTAAATTTGGGAAGATGTCATTTTTTTTAAACTAAGCAAAACAATTTTTTTTCCTGTTTTGACTTAAATCAGGAAAGTCAGTAAAGCCGAGCAGTAGGGACAAAATTCAATCTACAGTAAAGCACAAACATGGCAAGTATTCATGGACAAGCAACAATCAATCAAGGCTCTCAATCAACAATTTTTTTTGGAATTCAAAGACCGAGCAAATCAGTGGAAAAATTCACAGCAACTTATTTAAGTTGATTCGTTCACAATCTAGGCCGAGAAAAAAAAAGGGCAACATTTTTTCATGCAATGCAAATCAGGGGACAAAATCAGATCAAGTCAATAAACGAAATCAGAGGTTAAGGGTTTTGATTTGCCCTATTTATCTACACCAGATTCATCATAGGCAAGGTACAAAAAAATCAAAAACCAACCAAACATTTCAGATCAAAACCACAAACAAGAAATTGAAGCAAAGATTTGCAAATCAGAAAGCTCACCGATTTATCGGTGTCGATCTAGAAGCAAACCCAAGTCATTGAGGAACAACGTGAAAATCATAGCATTAGGGATCGACTAGCCTTCGAAGCATCAGAGATTTCATTATTCAATCTTTTCAGCAATCGATTTAGGGGTTTGTTGAAGAAACCCTAATTTGAAGTGCAGCCGCCATTTATTTTTCTCCAGAGTACAAAAGGAGATCGAGCAGAAAGAAAGAGAATGGAGCCGGCCAAGTTTCAATGGGCTAAGCCAAACTTTTAAAGGGGATGACCCCTCTTTATTTAATCTCCTTAGTTTATTCTAAATCTAGGTTTTTCTCCTTTATTTATTTGTGTTTTGTTGTAATTTTTTCTGTAAACCAATCTGAACAGTTTATAGAGTCTGTAAAACTCTAGGGGAGTTTCAGTTAGGAGTTAGCTAACAGTACTAGAATCTGTAAAATCTTGGAATACAGGTTACGGGTTTGTAATCTGGGAAAATCTGATTCAGGGTTTTGAATCAGTCTAGGATTTTGAGCGTAGGGTTTGCGAGTGTACATGGTCTTGTATGCGGGATCTGTTCTATCACCTAGTAGAAACCTTAGAAATGCAGCAGTAGGCAGGGTTTTGCCGAAGCTGGGTATATCTGTGTGTGATTTATTTTCTGCATTTCTGTTTCTGCTATATTCTATGATCTGTTTGTTATTATTTATCTCGTTAGATTTTTAATTCTGTTAAAAAACTTTGAAAAACCCTATTCACCCCCCACCCTCTAGGGTTATTCTAGATCCAACAAGTGGTATCAGAGCAGATTTTCTGTTTAACTCTAGAGTAATGGTGATTCCTAGTTGTCAGTTGATAGAGAGTCAGTCCAGTTCATCTCCAACTATTTTCAATGGAACAGATTTTTTAAACTGGAGATCCAAAATGGAATTTTATTTAAAATCTGTTAATATTAAATATTGGGATGTTGTTATCAATGGATTTGATAGTGTAGATATTACTTTCAATGCCCGTGCTATGAAAATTATATTTGATTATCTTAGTACTGATCAGTTTAATCTTATCTGCCATTGTTTATCTGCACAGGAAATCTGGGATACTCTCAATACAAAGTATGGAAGATCCGACAACGGCAGCTCAAAACCCGAGAAAGTCAACTCAGATTCAGAACTCTGTTTAACAGGATTTACAAATGAAAATTCAGAAGGATCAGATGATGGAGAATCAACAAATGCTGAAGTTGAACATTTCTCATACGAAGATTTGGTTTATATGTGTGTTGATTTAACTAAATCTGTTGATAAACTCAAATCTAAAAACAAATCTCTGAAATCTAGGAATTCTGAGTTGACCATCAAAATTGATGATTTGGAATCACAACTAGAATATGTTAAAAATTCTTCAAATTCAGTATGCAAAAATTGTTTGAAATTGAAAACCAATCTTGTTCATTTCAATAAAAATATTCAAAGATTTGAAAATGAAATTCTGATCTTAAATGAGAACAAGACTGAGTTATCAAATATGAATAATCTTCTGCAAAAAGAATTTGAAAATTTTAAAATAGATATAAATTCCAAATTTGAAATTGCTGAAAAGGAGAACTTGTTGAAATCAAATCTGATTTTAGAAGAACTTGAAAATGAGATTGAAAAATCCAAGAAATTTGAGTCTGAAAAACAAAAACGATTTGAACTTGGAATTTCTGAATCCCAAGCCAAAATTAAATTGCTTGAAAATGAGAATTTGGTTTTGAAACAGTTCAATGCTGAACAGAAGATCGCTACAAATAATTCCTCAAATTTATTAAAAGAAAATAGCGATCTAAAATTCAAAATTCAACGATTAGAATCAACTTTGGATAAATTTTCTAATGGGGAAAAATCATTGAATATGTTGTTACAAAACCAAGTTTCTGTTGGAAATAAATTTGGTCTTGGCTTCGGGAGAAATGATGTTCTTGGAAAAACAAATGAGTCTGAAAAACGGAATTCAAGTGTTTTTAAAAATCCTTCAAATCACTTTGGAAATGTTTGTTTTGAAAATTTGAACTCTAACCAAAAACGTGATGTGAATTTGATTGATAACAAATCATTTAAACAATTTTGGATCCCAAATAAAAATAAAATGGCTTCGACTAAATTCAAACAGGTTTGGGTCCCGAAAGGTACAAAGGTAGATTCGAATGGTTTGTTATATAAACAAGTTTGGGTACCAAAACAAATGAATACAACTGTGAGTGGTTTTACTAATTTTGTCAGACCACTCGATCCTTTTAACAGTTAGGTACCGAAGGAGGCTGAGGAACTGCAAAGCAAAAGAAATTTGAATTCAAGCTGCTCAATAACTCTGTGTCTTTTACAGTTCCTTAGGCCAAGATCTGTTGAGTTAGAGATTCTGCTTTACATTGGATTCTGGTATGATCTCTAAACTCACCTTTGTATATTCTTTTTGTTTTATTTTTCTGTGTTTATTCCTTCCTCTACTCCTTCTGTTTTTCGTTTTTGTTTTGACACTGCCATATTCTTCTTTGTCTGTTCTTCTTAAACTTCCAGTTGCAGAATTCATAATTTTTTTTTTGGAAATACGCTTTATTTGTTTAAAATCATCATGTATTGATCATTTCCATATCCTGAATTTAATCTTGTAAATATCTGCAATTGTTTTGAGGTTTATTTTTTTGATTTCTGAATTCATAACAGTGTTGATGTATTCTTGTCATATCTTGAACACTGTTAATTTGAATTCTAAAATTTTGAAGATCTGAAAGTTTAATGGAAATTCACACATCTTTGCTGTTTTGAGATTCTTCTAATTCATTTTAGAAAAGCTTGAAATATTACACTCATTACAGCACTCCATTATTTATCAGTTGTGATATTTTCATTATTTTTCAGATTGGCTTGAAAATTTTAAATTGTCTAGAGTCTCAGTGATACATCTTGAAAATCATTGTTATTCATGATTATCACGGTTAGAATTTGTTTGTTTGAAATCATCTGAAATTATTAATATTTTGAATAATCACACACCTCCTAAATTTCAAATTATCAACCTTGTGTGACTAATTCATTATATTTCAAAACTTAACATTGATTCAAGTGATTCCAAATAAATTATTTTGGATCATGAATATCTATCAAACCTGATGTAAATGATTTGATTTTTTTTTTGGGTTTGTCAGAAATACTTGTGAAAATTTCTTTGAAAATATGGTCTTAAAATTCTCTATTATTTCATGGTTATTTGATTTTAATATATGTTTGTTTAAAATCATTTGAAATTTATTGAATCACACACATATCTTGAATCTGGAATATAATATTGTGTGGTTGATTCATTAAATCCTGATATATTCACATTTCTTCAAATGATTTAAAATAAACTAAATTTTTATAATCATGGATCATGGAATATATTGTTTTTGTGACCTTCAGAAACATCGTCTGACAAGTCTGTTGTGATACTGATTTCTCTGTGCTGCTCTGATACTGTTTTTGAAAAATGTTTGTTTTGGAATCATGCTGCTCTGATTATAAGAAATTGATTTGTAAATATTTTTTGAGGACTGCTTGATTTGGTATCAAAGGTTTATCGTGCTCTGATAAATGAAATTTGTGTGCTTGAGTTGTTTGCTTTGTAATTAAGTCTTTTCTGTTAACTGAGGTACCATTGTTAGCCATCGGGGTGTGTTTAAAATTCTCGAGAGCGAGATAACAAGTGGTATCAGAAGTGCTTATATTTATTTCACCCATCTGTACTGAGATTCAAATTTTCATCTTGTATAGATCCACACATATTCTTTTTGCTTATACAAATAAATGTGCTAAATCTGTCTGGCTGAATTTGTGTTTAAATTTCTTTAGTCTGAAATGTCTATGATAGTCCATCAAGGTGTAATCAAATTCCTCGTTAAGGGAGACTACAATTGGTATCAGCTTTTTCATCCATCTGTTCTGAATTTTCACTTTGTAGAGACACCATGTGGTATCAGTTTAGAAGTGCTGCATATTTTTTTTTGCTGTATATATTTTTTTTCCCTCTAGTCGTGTATAGATCAGCATATTCCTCTTGTAATTGTTTTTCAATTTTAAAATTATTTATTGATTATTCATTCAGAAATTGAAATCAATATCCAAATTGAATTGTATTTATAATTCATCAAAATCATTATTAGATTTTGAAATTGTGATGAATTGTGACTGCAGTATATTTCATAACAAGAGGAGATTTTTTTTAGATTTTCATGATGGTTGAACATTTATTATAATATCTTTGAATTGGCAATTATTTCACGACCATTTTCATTATCTATCATCATTCTGCCATCCATCATTTTCTTTATATTAATATGGAGAATTTAATATTTTCATCTTGAATAAACAGTGAAAATATTTGTGATGGAATTGTGGTTATATTATTATTCAGAATTAGTGACAATTGAAAATTTTCAATAATCCCGGTACAGTTGATCATATTTCATAATATAATTAATTTAGAAATTTATTTCACAGTCCATCTCTGTATCTACCACATTTTCTATCATCCATATATTGTTTTTGTACCGAGGAGTTTTTCTTTTTAAAAGCTGAAATGATAAACATATATAATAAATATATAAGCGTGTCTCTAACCTCATTTAAAAATCCAAGCTCTGGTCATGCATGGTTAAGAGACAACTTATAATTTAAGCTGCGACTGACCTCATTTAAAAATCCAAGCTCTGGTTATGCGTGGTCAGTGTTCTCTTAAATAAAAGATAAAAGAAAACGAAATAAAGTGCTAAAAATAGAAATAAATTTGAAATTCTCCTCAGTGTATAAAAACCAGCTTATCAATCCATGTTCTAATCTGTGAGATGTGTTAATATCTTATGAAGTATTATGATTTGTTGATTGATAGCTACTAGGATTTGAGACTATCTGATTTTGTCACTTAAGTTGAATTTATAATTATAGTCCAAATCCATCACTGTTTTGTGCCCTAATTTCTTAAAATCTTTTTGAAAAATAATTGGAAAATATTCATGTTTTTAAACTCTCTCCATTTTTATAAATTCATTGTAAACCCATCATTCTCTAAAATGTGAAATATGCCACTTGTTCTCAGAATATTATGATTTTTGTTTGACTGATTGAGATTTATGATGATCGTTCTTCCTCTTATGCTGAAATTTTAGTCATTTTTCATCTGTATTTTAAATTCTGTATCCTTTTGATGATAACAAACGGGGGAGAATGGGTTGAGATTATTGAATTATGAGTGAATATTTTATAAATATTTTCATTTTGAGAATTCCATTCATTTTCATATTCTTCACTCATGCACAGTTATAGGGGGAGTCATCTGTTATAGGGGGAGATAATAAATAGGGGGAGTTCAATATTCACTGTCAAACACATTTATTGCAATCAAAATCTTTTATTTGTTTGTCATCATCAAAAGGGGGAGATTGTTGTATATGACGTAGTCGTATACACTATTATATGTTTTTTGTTTGATGATAACAACCAAATAAATATATATTTTAAATGTGTTTGAAATCGTACTGTTAATATACATCACAGACAGGAATATAATATTTATATTTAAATGGAATACGACTGCACTAGAATTGAACATTCAAACTGTATTCTATTTGAATATAATATTCTATTTCAACATTCAAACAGTACAGCTATATACAACTCCACTATTTAATCACATCACAGTTTATTGTACTCTGTAAATAAACAGAATATAATAGACAATTTTGTTTGACGACAATAAAATGATATTTTATTTCAAACAATTTGTTTATTACATATATCAGTACAATTCTCTCACAGCTTCTCAGTATAGTTCATTCTTTATCACTCAGTTATACATACACAACAAATACACAGTTACATTTTGACTCATATACAGTTTTAGGCTCATACACTACACACTGTATATTTTTCACTGTCATTTTTGTCTCCTGTCATCTTTTATCTTCTGTCTTCATTTTTCTGCTTTGTCTTCTACTGTCTGTCTTCAGTCTTGTCTGTCTTCTGCCAGTCAGTCCAGTCATTATCTTCATACCTGTCATACACAGAAGCACACACACAGTATCTGGAATAGAGATAATTTCATACTAGCAAATATTATTTTATTAAAAAATATATATATATATATACATACATATATATTATTTGCCTCAGTTTTCTGGTGTGTTTCTCATCATTTTTCTGACTTGATCTGATTTGCTAATCCGACTGTGTCTAGACAGTTTATATATAGTATAGGGGTAGAAAAATAGTCTGATGGCTGCATGTACACACGTGCATGCATATACACGTATGCACTGCCTCGCCGATCAGTGTGCAACTGAGGAGTAGCCACTTGGACCTGCTCAACTCAGTGCAATACACAAGTCAACAATAATTCAAAGTGTCGAGGCAACACAACAGTTCAAAGCAACAAAGACAACTCAGCATAATCAATGGTCGAGGCAGTGCAAAATCATAATGGAGTGTGCACAGCATTTTCAGAATGGTTCAAGGGTGCAACTAGACAAATGAGTCGAGGAAGACCATTTATTACAGCATCTACAAACAGTGAAACAAGGTTAAGCAAGCTCAAGACAGTTGAATGGATAGTGAAGAACATGAGCAACTTTGCACAGTCAAAACAGTGGAGCAGCAGTGACTATGGTGAACATTGTGAATCCTGGTACTATGTGTACTATGGTACAGCAAGCAACTAGGTCGAGTTCAAGTGTTCAAGTCAACATGTTCATTAAAGCAAAATGGTACAATGGAACAGCCGAGCACAAGCATATACAGATGCATGTGCAAATATATGGTGCAAGTAAATGGACAGAGTTCAAGTCAGCAACATGTGTGGCCAAACAGTCCAAGTGTCGAGCCATGCACAAACATGAGGCAAGCCAGTTTGAAACAAATACAGCAATGTCAAGAATGCTAAAGCACACATGCAAATACAATCATGCAGATTGATAAATGTACAGTTCGATATAAAGCAGCAAACAAGGTGAAAATGTAATAACAACAAATGTCGAGCTGGTAGCATGATAAAGCTGCAAAGTGCATGGTTATCAAGTTCAAGCAGGTACATATATCATGGTGCTACAGTACGAGGCTTATCACATATGAGCTGAAGCAAAATCTAAAGTGGACACAAAGTGGTCGAGCACAAGACCAGGATTACTCAACAACAAGTGGTCGAGTTCAAAAATGCATAGAAATGAGACTCAAGAGAAACTGTACAGCAGCAACATGAATACAAGAATATACAGATCAGCCTGGTGTGATACTTTTGTAACAATTCAAGAGCTACAAACATGGCAGAAACAAACTTATACATGATGGCATCTACAAAGTATTCTCATGAATAATGTTGAGAACCCAGAATTTCAAATACGAGTCTATCAAGGAATTCATGTTTGGCAAATGGTTAATTGTTTCCTGATTTCACAAAGCCTTGTCAGCAATTCTATTTCCAGTTTTCAATCACAGTGTAAATTTGGGAAGATGTCATTTTTTTTTAAACTAAGTAAAACAATTTTTTTTTTCCTGTTTTGACTTAAATCAGGAAAGTCAGTAAAGCCGAGCAGTAGGGACAAAATTCAATCTACAGTAAAGCACAAACATGGCAAGTATTCATGGACAAGCAACAATCAATCAAGGCTCTCAATCAACAATTTTTTTTTGGAATTCAAAGACCGAGCAAATCAGTGGAAAAATTCACAGCAACTTATTTAAGTTGATTCGTTCACAATCAAGGCCGAGAAAAAAAAAGGCAACAATTTTTCACGCAACGCAAATCAGGGGACAAAATCAGATCAAGTCAATAAACGAAATCAGAGGTTAAGGGTTTTGATTTGCCCTATTTATCTACACCAGATTCATCATAGGCAAGGTACAGAAAAATCGAAAACCAACCAAACATTTCAGATCAAAACCACAAACAAGAAATTGAAGCAAAGATTTGTAAATCAGAAAGCTCACCGATTTATCGGTGTCGATCTAGAAGCAAACCCAAGTCATTGAGGAACAACGTAAAAATCATTGCATTAGGGATCGACTAGCCTTCGAAGCATCAAAGATTTCATTATTCAATCTTTTCAGTAATCGATTTAGGGGTTTGTTGAAGAAACCCTAATTTGAAGTGCAGCCGCCATTTATTTTTCTCCAGAGTACAAAAGGAGATTGAGCAGAAAGAAAGAGAATGGGGCCGGCCAAGTTTCAATGTGCTAAGCCAAACTTTTAAAGGGGATGACCCCTCTTTATTTAATCTCCTTAGTTTATTCTAAATCTAGGTTTTTCTCCTTTATTTCTTTGTGTTTTGTTGTAATTTTTTTCTGTAAACCAATCTGAACAGTTTATAGAGTCTGTAAAACTCTAGGGGAGTTTCAGTTAGGAGTTAGCTGACAGTACTAGAATCTGTAAAATCTAGGAATACAGGTTACGGGTTTGTAATCTGGGAAAAATCTGATTCAGGGTTTTGAATCAGTCTAGGATTTTGAGCGTAGGATTAGAATAGGAGCAGGGTTTGCGAGTGTACATGGTCTTGTATACGGGATCTGTTCTATCACCTAGTAGAAACCTTAGAAATGCAGCAGTAGGCAGGGTTTTGCCGAAGCTGGGTATATCTGTGTGTGATTTATTTTCTGCATTTCTGTTTCTGCTATATTCTGTGATCTGTTTGTTATTATTTATCTCGTTAGATTTTTAATTCTGTTAAAAAACTGTGAAAACCCCTATTCACCCCCCCCCCCTCTAGGGTTATTCTAGATCCAACAGAAGTTCGCATAAGGCATTACATGCAAGTTATCATAAGGGATATGATAACTCTCATGTTGCCAAAATGCAACATTCAACATAAAGTTCATAGCTTTAAGCCCACAAGATCAAGATAATGACTTTATAAACTTGCATAACATGATAGCATGTATCATACTCAATGATCAAACCCAAACTTGCAACATTCATTTAACTTTATAGTTAATATCTAAGAGTGGGAGGGGGCTCACATTGCTATGAAGGCACAAATCATAATATAAAAAGATTGAGATGAAGCCACACTAGCAAAAACCCCAAATCAACAAGCTCCAATAAAACCCATGAGCAAAAATCAATAAAAATCCAATGTTTGATGAAGATTTGCCTTGAAATCAAGTTGAGAAGCTCTCATATGAACATTGAAGCTCTCATATACTCACATGATCAAAGAATCTCTCATAGAAATGAAGATAGAATTTATGACAAGAGGATGGAGGCTAGGGTTTGAGTGGAGGCCATGATCACTAGAAATTTTGGCATAGTTTAGTTGTAGGAATGAATAATGAGGATTTTAGGAGAGGGTTAGGGGTATTTTTATAGAAGATTAGGATAGTTTTAGCCATAGGATAAACCCTAGAACCAATCTTAGCCTTTAAAGCATGTCTTGGGGAAGAAGTCACATGTAGGAACCATTTAGGGCCTTAAAATCAGCCCTAGAGTCAACCCGGGCCATCAAAACTCATTCCGGGCCTCAAAAATGGGTTCTGGGCCGCCCCAGGACAAAAAAATCGACTTGTACAGGGGGGTAGTCGACAGCCCTGTCGACACAAGGGGTTGGAGGTCGACTTGCAAGTCGACTTGGCAGTCGACACCAGGCCAGTCTGCCAGAAAACTGCTGAAAACTTGTTTTGGCCATATCTTAGTCATACGGACTCCGATTTTCGAAAACTCGGACTCTATTTCGCGTATTTTTTCGAGAGGAACACAATGGTGATGTCCATTTTACCTAATTCAAATTTTAAAATTTAATTCTGCCTTGATTTCTTGTTTTAACGCGTTATCGAAATACGGGTCGTCACACGAAACACGGGTTGTTACAGCGTGTGTTGTGGAAGCTATTCCAATCTCCTATTGTATTTCTGAAGTGAACTAGTAGAAGTTGTTGTATAGATGTGCTTCCAACCAGTGAAGTTGTTTGAGTTCTATTTGGTACTAGAGAATCGTCATCTTTTACCTATAATAAGATTGTATGTTGAATGGGTTTGGAACCCGAGATTTGTAATAGACCATTGGTCGTGGCTAATCCAGTAGAGGGTTCGTCCAGTTTGTACATGATATGTCGTGGTCTAGTGTTTTCAAATCATGGTTGCTCTTTTGTGTGTGACTGCTTTGTTCTTAACCTCGCTGGGTTTGGGATCATCTTGGGCAAGGATTGGCTCAAGAGATGTGCGGCAAAAGTAAGCTGCGAAAAGCTAGAGATGACAGTCGGGGATGTGGAAGGGCGGAAGGTGTTGATTCGGGGTAACCCGAAGATGGTGTTCTTATAAGTTGTTATATTCGCTTGTGATTCCACAAGAAGACTTGTCATCTGTGCTGATCGCTAAGGAGTATAAAGATGTCTTTGACGAGGTCAAAGGGTTGCTGCCGCATCGTGAGATCGAGTTTAGGATCGATTTAGTCGAAGGTGCTAGACCAATCATTATGCCTCTTAGGCGGATGGCGCCTAAGGAACAGCGAGAGTTAGAGGTGCAAGTTCGTGACCTTTTGGGAAAAGGATTCATTCGGAGGAGTGTTTCCGAGTGGGGTGCACTGGTCGTATTTGCAACCAAGGCAGATGGCTTATTAAGATTGTGTGTGGACTATCGTGAGCTGAACAAGGTGACAAAGAAGAACAAGTATTTGTTGCCAAGGTTAGATGACTTGTTCGATCAGCTTCACGAAGCCAAAGTGTTTTCTCAGATGGATTTGGCAATGGGATTTCACCAGTTGAGGGTGGCTAAGGATAGTGTGCCAAAGACTGCTTTTAGGACACCATCCGGTTTCTTCGAATGGTTGGTAATGTCATTCGGGTTGACTATTGCACCAGCGTATTTTGTGGATCTTATGAATATAGTGTTCAGAGACCAGTTGAACAAGTTTGTGCTTGTGTTTGTGGATGATATCCTGGTTTACTCCAGAAATGAGGAAGAACATAAGACGCACTTGAGAGTTGTGTTAGAGATCTTGCGAAAGCATTAGCTGAGAGCTAAGTTTTCCAAGTGTCACTTCTGGAAGAGTGAAGTGAGGTTCTTAGGTCATGTAGTTTTTGGAAATAGGATAGCAGTTAACCTCGCTAAAGTAGCAGCAATCCAGGACTGAGATAGACCTAAGAATGCGACGGATGTTAGGAGTTTTCTTGGGTTGGCAGGATATTACCGACGGTTTATCAAGGATTTCTCCAAGGTAGCTGCACCATTGACAGGATTGACGAAGAAGAACCAAGTGTTCACATGGGATGCAAAGTGTGAACCAGCGTTTGGAATCCTGAAGGAGAGATTGACGAGTGCACCTGTGTTGACCATTCCAAGTGGGAATGAAGAGATGGTGGTATACACCGGTGCATGTGGTACTGGACAGAGAGCAGTACTAATGCAAAAGGATAAGGTTGTGGCCTATGCAAGTCGACAGCTGAAGCCGCATGAGAAGAATTACCCAACTCATGATCTGGAGTTGGCGGCGATTGTATTTACTCTGAAAATGTGGAGACATTACCTGTTGGGAGTTCGATCGAGTTGTTTACGGATCACAAGTCATTGAAGTATCTTTTCTCCCAATAGGATTTGAATCTTCGGCAGCAAAGATGGTTGGAGTTTCTGGCATCATATGATTTTGGCATAGCCTATTCTCCGGGCAAGGGCAACGCAGTTGCAGATGCGTTAAGTCGAAGACACGCAAGTTTGGGAGCGATGTTTTCGGAATGGAATAGCCTCGAGTACTTGGCAAGGTTCGATTTTAGGCCAAGGTGTGAGTTGGAACCTGAAATGTTGGCAAGCTTGTCGATAAGACCTACTCTTATCAAAAGGATTGGCGAGAGCCAAAAGCGAGATGAGAAGCTTGTCAAGTTTATCCAGAAGCTAGAACCAGAAGATAAAGAGTCCGAAGTCGATCGAGAAGGTTGGCTTCGAAAGCAAGGGCGATTAGTTGTTCCTGATATCGACAGATTGAGAGATGAGGTTCTGAGAGAATGTCATCACTCGAAGTTGATGATTCATCCCAGTGGTAATAAGATGTATCAAGATATGAAGTGATTCTACTACTGGGAAGGGATAAAGCGAGATATTGGAAAGTTCATTTCCAAGTGTATGAATTGTCAGTTGGTGAAAGTTGAACATAAGAAGTCTAGTGGGTTGCTTTAGCCATTAGAAGTTCCTCGTGGAAGAAGGAGAAAGCACCGATGGATTTTACATGAGGGATGTAGAGTGTGCACAATGTTTTGTGAGTCGTTTTTGCAAAAATATTCGCATGATCCGGATGTGGTAGTACCTCCGGAGTAGTACGTCGATCTTATAGTTGAGAGCGTAGTGGTGAAACCTCGTAAGCCGCTTCGTGTTGTGGAGAATGACACGAAACAACTTAGGGATTATACGTTTAGTTTAGTTAAGGTACAATGGAGTAGGGATGGCGACGATGTTATGAGGAAGACAGGGAAGAGTACAAAGACGACCCATCCAAAACTCTTCACCCGTATGACCCATTGATATCGCGCAATCATTATAACTTGTTGATTTTGTTGTTATCTTTGTTGTTGTTGATAAAATTCCACGTGCTAGGATAAGACAATGGATGCATGGCTTGATGGTTGCTAGTTTGGATGATAGAATTGGCTTCTCATGGATGATTGGCATGCAGAATTGTTGTGATTACTTGTGTTTTTTTTGGAATTCCAGGGGCGAAATTCTTAAGGGGGGAGAATGTAACAGCCCGCATTTTACGTATCGGAAGATCGCAAAATATATTTATTTTATTCTCCGAGGGTTGGATCATTCTCATCTTTTAATATGTTGCTTATGGGGATGTGAGACATGTCCATATTTTTACCAATTTTGTTTGTGACCATTTTGCCCCTGTCAGTCTTGTACAGGGCATAACTTTTGACTGAGGTCGAATCAGAGGATGAGACCTGTGCCATTGGAAAGAGATTGATGGTTGCCTTTCCGTAGAGTGGTTACATTAAGGATTTGGCTCAGCGGTTTGGGATAAATCGCTATTTTAAGGTTTTTCAGTTGGTTGTTCAAGTTTGGAGAGCCTAATGGGCTGAATTGGGGAGACCCATTAGTGGGATGGTGGACTTTATAAATAGAGGGTGAGGGGTATGGAGAATAGGTTACTTCTCTCATTCTCTCATTTAGAGGCCTTGTACTCCTTCCTCTAGAATACTTTTCCACCATTAGAAATCCAAATCCAAGGAGGGAAATCGAAGATCTACACCATTCAAGGCTAGATCTACATCGTTCCAAGGGCAAATTCATCGGATTAAGGAGCTTGGTTCGATGTATTCGCTGTTCGGATTCATAATTCTATCATTTTAGATTGTTTCAGCAAATCGGTGAGTGATTTACATCTCTCACATGGATGCAATGAAGTATATGAGTGTTTGTGCATGTTTCTCATCAAATTGGAATGTCTTACCATATATTTACACCATGACATGTTCATTTTCATATGCATCACCCTATGATCTAATTTAACAAGTTTTACTAGTTAATTTCATGTCATTTTACATGTTTATGTTAGTTAGATCTCTCATTTTGATCATATGTTAATGTTTTTAGTGAGATTTGCATCATTTTTGTGGTAATCGTCATATTCATGTGGTTAGTAATGTTATGATATGTTTATGATTGTGTTTGATGATTTTAGTTGAGTTAATTTCGTCGGATTCGTCGTTTGGCGAAGTTTTGGTCGAAATAGGAGTTGAATTGCAATATGCAAAATTTGGATCGGTCAGGGGTGGAGTCAAATTTGGATCGGTCAGGGGTGGAGTCAAATTTGGATCGGTCAGAGGTGGAGTCAAATTTGGATCGGTCGGAGGTGGAGTCAAATTTGGATCGGCCAGAGGTGGAGTCAAATTTGGATCGGTTTTGGATTGGTCAGAGGTGAAGTCAAATTTGGATCGGTCAGAGGTGGAGTCAAATTTGGATCGATCAGATGTGGATCAGGTGGAGTCAAATTTGGATCGGTCAGATGTGGATCGGGTGGAGTCAGATTTGGATCGGTCTGAAAGGGGGCGGATCGGTCATGTTTTTAATAGCACTTTTAAAAGCTGTGGTTGATAGTGATGATGCTGTGGTTTGTTTCCAACAGGGTTATTTTCTAAAAAGTACGTTTTTCGGGTATGACTCTGATTTGGAGAAAAGGTCTGAAAAAATATATTATTTTCGAGGGAAAACCCCCCAACCCTAACCACATCGCAGTAATGTAATTAGATCGGTGATGATGTAACTTCGAAGTAAATTCAAGTAGGATGGTTCGAAGTGTTGAAAGGTGTTCTTTGATCGTAGTAGAACAACGAATGAAGTAACAACTCAAAGGTCGTGGGTTAGTGGATAATGGTTGCTCGAGAAGGTCGCTTGAGCAGTAAATAGCCGTCAAGGTTGGACGACATAATGGTTGCTCGAGAAGGTTGCTTGAGCAGTAAATAGCCGTCAAGGTTGGACGACTAGAGATATTGAAGGCCGAGAAATTATCGTTGTCGTAAGTTCTAGCAGGCTCGAAGCAGGGGTACGTTAAGTACCTTGGGTATCGTTGAAAAAGGCCTAGTTGCCAAGTTGGACATTGTCAATGTTGGACAAATAGAGTTTATGCTAGAACTGGGGTTGCCATTAGCCCTTGACATATGGCAACGTTGGCCGTCATACGATTAACGGTGGTTTCAAAGCAGGATTGGCGGTGATAGTCAGAGTCAGTCATGGATGATTGGTTGTTCTGTTTGTACTATCTCACATAGATTATCCAAAGTCGAGGGAGATGTTCTTTGAGTGCTTAACTGATATTGGTCTAGGCCTCTAGGGAGAGTACTTGGGGGATGTTAAACTCGATTAGGGTTGTCTGTGCGAGACTTATATAATCTGGATGTCATGTGTGTTTTCCATGATTGAATGGGTGTTCTGGTTTCCTTGGATGAATGATTGATTTTTTATAGTAAAGGTTAACACTGTCCGATGTGGGGGAGATAAGGTTGAGTTCTTCTCTGGTGTCATGGGTAGATTATTATCTATCCCTTCTCATATACTTTATTGTTGAAGTTTGTAAGCTGTTTTATCGCTCACTAAGACTGTTGTCTGACTCAAGGTTTTATGTTTCCCTCTTATTACCTTGGGCTGTTCATCTGATATGTTGGATGGGTAGACTAAGTAGCAGGTGACAGGTAGCTTAAGTGAGGACGGTGTTGCTATTTCGGAGGCGAGCAGGAGGCTGGCGTACTGTCTTTACTACTATTTAGTATTTGTTTCCGCTGTGTGCTATTTCTATGAGTGTTGTAAGTGAGGCAAATTGTACAAACACTACTGTTGTTATCCACATGTATGGGAATACTTTCTAGTTATCATGAAAGTTTAGTGTTTTCTGCTTCACTATCATTACCTGTTGTATATGTTTTATTATATTTTATCCTTGCGCTGTGAGTTTACGACAGGTTTCGCTTGTGTTCACCTACTCTGATGATCGTCCATGACTGCCTTGCACACCTTTCAGCGCATTATTTTCTTTTGTATAATGCGGGGGTTATGGGCGGTCGTCACAATGTAGGCTTGTTAACGTCGAACACTATAAATTATGCATATTGCTTACTTTTCTTCATTTTTAGTTTGTTTTTCTTCATTTATCTCCACGAAATCTAGTCTGTTGGGTGTTATTGCCATTTTTTGGTCTAACATTTTGGTGCTTCCACCGAGAAGATTGAATTCTCAGCTTTTGGGATTATTAGTCTACTGTTCGGATCACCAAGTCCGGAGGAATAGTCCTTATTTTCATCACTATTAAAGTTTTTTACGATTTCAATAAGATTGATAAGATAGGAACCAACAAGTTTCACTGAGAAATGAAGCCAATGAAGAGCAGTGAAATAGCCTGCAAATCGAAGCAGCGACATAGGCCCTTGAGTCGAACCAACTCGGGTCGACTAGACCCGGGTCGAATTCGACCCGGCCCGGTCAGGGCACTTCTGGAGCTGTTGATCCTGTTGCCACCAACTTCCTCCTCCAGCACCTATCTCCCAAGATGACTTCGCTCACTTGTTCTCCAGATTAGAAGAGACTAATGCGACCTTAGAAGCTCAAAGGAGGGATAGCGCTGCAATTTGAAATGATATGAATGCAATGGCTAGGCAGTGGGAAGAATTCTGAAGACAGAGAACGCCATCTCCCTTCCATCGCCAAGCAGTAGAAGGTTCATCTTCGTACAAGGAAAATGAATAACCATCACGTCATAGAATACCTTACGAAAGTCCTGAGAACCTCCAAAAGGTTTGATTCGGTTCATTGGGTTTATGAGAAGATGAAGCACTATGTCTTGGTCCTAACGGTCTTAGTATAGCAGAACTTATGCTCCTGCTTATGCGCGGATCCCACGTTCTTCCTAGGGACCAAGGCACTTCCCAAACCACTCAAGTTCACTTTCTTCAACCTATAGGTCCTGTGACTAACTGGGATCGTAGGGGGCAAGGAAACTCTGTCCAAACCACGAACCAAGTGCCATTTCCTGAAACAGGAGCAGGAGGATCTCGAAGAGCTAAAGCGCTGAAGTAGAACATGCATTGATCAATGCGGAGGTAGCAACGATGGTGTGTCAAATAATGGATGATATTATAGGCTATACAAATGAAGATATGGGTATAGATCGTAGCCACACGCCATTTACCAATGATATCTTGGAGATGCAATTCTTGAGGCGATTCAACTTGCCCACAATGAACAGTTATTCAGGAATATATGATCCACAACATCAAATGATGCATTACTCATGGTATATGATTGCTGCAGCGGCTCCCGATGCTATAGTGTGTAAAGCTTTTCCTATATATCTTGAGGATGTCGCTATGATGTGGTTGACCAGACTTCCTCCCTGATCAGTTCCTAACTTTAAGGATTAAGTGAGAAATTCCTGAATCAATTCTGATTGCATGACAAGAAGTCTAAGAGTGTCATAGAGCTCTCAATGGCTAAACACGCTCCTGGAGAAACCCTTAGTGAGTATTTTGACCATTTCCATATGGCAATCACCAAAATAAGCAACCCTAACCCCAAGACTATTCTTATGGCAATGATAGACGGGGTTGACAAAGATACAGAATATGGGAGATACTTGGTTGGAAAACACCCTGCAACTGTTGAATTGTTTCATGAGAAAGCGAATTTACGCTTACGACGAGAAGAGGTGTACTTAAACAAAAATAGGAGATCCAGTGAAGTTTTAAGGGAGGAGATCCAAAGCAATGTCTCTATAAAGCAATCGGATGATAGTTCCGGTAAAGTTGAAGTTAATGTCGGCAATCAGAACGAAGGAGATGGCCGCGAAGGGAAAAACGGTAACAGAAGAAACAAATATCGGAAGGATGATTCTAAAAAAACGACCGTGATTTCAGTCTATTGAAAGCTACATTTCGTTGAATGATACATTGGAGAACATTTATCTGGACATCTACAACGTGATTCAGTACAAGAAACCACAACCAAGGGATTCGACATAAAAAGAATGTGATTTAGGAGAGTTCTGCTTGTTTCACGAAACCTACGGCCATTCAACGAATGAGTGCTGACACCTGAGGGATGTGGTAGAAAGGTTACTGCAAGAAGGGAAGCTTGGTGAGTACAAAGTATCCCCAAGGGACATGGGGGCAAGGAGGTTCTACTCCGAAATAGGGTCAGGCAGCTCCCAAAGCCACCGCCCAGCAGAAGGGAAAAGGAATGGTCATTAAAACCATTATCGGAGGACCTCATCCAGCAGGGTTCAGCACTAGGACCATGGAGCAGTAGGTCAACGCTGCAAAGCAACTAGATGTAGGGCAGTGTAGTGTTCCCGAGGATGCTACACCTATCAAACAGCAGAAATCAATGATGGATGACATTGTTTTCCGCGATCGAAAAAGCGTAGGGGTGGAAACCCCGAGTATAGACCCGTTGGTAATATCGGCCCAACGTTGTGCGGAAAGTCCTTGTTGATTGCGAGAGTTCCATCAAAATTCTATTCAAGAAAACTTTCGATCAGATGAAGATGGAAGCTAGAGATTTAAAACTGTACAATGGATGTATAAGAGGCTTTAACGGCTCGACAACGACCCAGTGGGAGTGGCTGATTTATCAGTTGAACTTGGGGAAGGAGACTACAAGAGAGTGTGAATCCTTCCATTTCTTGTCATGAATATAGATTCTCCGTATAATGCCTTCTTGGATCGACCAGCTATAGTAGAATTTAGGGCATGCATCGCACCTTTGTTTCTACTGCTAAAATTCCCAACCGAGGCTGGAATGTGAATGGTCCATGGAGATCAAGTAATAGGAAGGGCTTGTTATCTAGTAGAGTGGAAGATGGTCCGCGATGGAGTTGATGTAGAGCCTAAAATTTCCTCCCCTCCTGCTAAGGAGACGTCAGCATAGCAAATAAAGGAAACATCCCGGATGGAGTCGCCCAATTATCTGTCGGAGGATATTGATCCCAGAGATGACGAGGAACAAGAATATAGAAGGGAGACCCCAAATGTGACGACCGTGGATATTCCGATTGATAACGATGACCTGACCAAGATCTTGAAAATCGGATCCCATTTAAGCCCCCTTCGGACGAGGGAATTGACAGACTTCCTATGATCTAACCTAGATGTATTTGCATGGAACCCATGCTGACATGTGTGAGATATCTCCATCGGTCATAAGCCACATATTGAACATAAACCCGAAGTATGTCCCAGTCAAGCAAAAGAGATGCATGCTTGGCCCTTAGAGGTCGGCAGCTCTAAAGGAATAAGTCGAGAAGCAGAAAGGAAACGGTTTTATTCGAGATGCGACGTATCCAGACTGGATGTCAAGCCCGGCCGCTATTAAGAAGGCTAATGGAAATTGGCGAACGTGCATCGACTTTTCATACTTGAACAATGCTTGCCCGAAAGATAGCTTCCCGCTCCCAAGGATCGATCGGCTAGTGGATTTAATAGCTAGACATGAGCTTCTTTCATTTATGGATGTGTACTCGAGATACAACCAAATCTCAATGCATGGGCCAAAACAGGAACATACGAGTTTTATCACAGACCTTGGACTATACTGTTATGGGGTGATGCCTTTCAGATCGAAGAATGTCAGGGCGACATACCAATGCCTAGTGAGTCGTATGTTTCATGACCAACTTATGAAGTCTATGGAAGTTTATGTGGACGACGTGCTTGTGAAGTCCTAGCACTCAGTTGATCACGTTTCAGATTCGGAAGATATGTTCTATATCCTCTGATATCATAGACTGAAGCTCAACCCTTTGAAATGCTCTTTTAGTGTTGCGTTAGGGAAATTTTTGGGCTTCGTAGTCAGTTCACGTGAGTTTAAAATTTACCCGAACTAGATAGTAGCAATTAGGAACATTCGTGAACCGTGAAGAATTAAGGATGTACAGAGCTTAGCAGGAAAGGTTGCAGCATTAAGTAGATTCATTTCCAGTGCCACTGATAAATGTATTCCTTTCTTCGACCTAATAAAGTAAGGAAAGCGTAATTTCGAGTGGACTCCAGATTGTATTGAAGCCTTTCATAATTTGCTAAGTCATTTAGGGAGACCTCCATTACTATCTAAACCAGTGGATCATGAAAACCTATTCGTATACTTGGCAGTATCATCGCTTGCAATCAGGTCAGCTCTTGTTGTGAGGAGGATAAGATCCAAAGACCGGTATATTATGTGAGTAAGAAGTTGGCGGCTGTAGAACGCAATTAACCGACCAAACGCATGCAATCAGGCTCATCCAATCACGATAAACACCGACCAACCACTACAATAGGAACTTTAATGACCTGAGACATCTGGAAGATTGCTTAAGTGGAATATTGAATTGAGCCAATTCGATCTCACTTTCCTTCAAAGGAAATCCATTTGGGGGTAAGCGTTGGCAGACTTCATAATTGAATTTACCATCCTTGTGGAAGATGTGTTAGATGAGGAAGCTGGACCTTCGGAATCCAAATCATAATCGAGCACCTAGAAGCTGTACACAGACGGCGCTCACAACGATCGACGGTCCGGCGCTGGAGTTGTATTGGTAACTCTTGAGAGACGGTCAATCTAATATGTCCTACAATTGAACTTTCCCGCTACTAACAACGACTCCGAGTACGAAGCCATAATCGTCGGACTGAAGCTCGCGAAGGAATTGGGAGTAGTTGTGTTGGATATTTACTGTGACTCTCAAATTATCGTATTCCAGGTTCGAAAGGAGTTTCAGACAAAGAGACCACGACTAGCGGCCTACCTCGAATGGGTCGAGGAGTTGTTAGACGGATTGGAGCATTACAACATTTCCTATATTCCGCGAACAGAAAATCAGAAGGCTGACAAACTGGCCAAATTAGCAAGCTCCGACAACTCGGAAGAGAAGAGATGGTTCCAATTGAAACACTCGACACCCCAAGCATTGATTAGATGGAAGTTGACCGAGCTTTGGAGGTTGAACCTGAAAGAGAGTCCTGGATGACCTCCGTAAAAAATTTCCTACACTGTGAAATCCTTCTAGGGAGGAAGAATCAAAGACGTGCTCTTTTCCGCAAAGCATCAAGATATGTTATGCAGTGCGGCGTGCTTTATAGAAGGGGGTTCTCGGTACCTTTGCTTCAGTGTATAGCCCATAACGACGTCAATTGTGTATTGAGGGAAGTACATGAAGGCGACTATTGTGATCATACTGGAGGACAAACACTGGCAAAGATGATACTATAGTACGGCTATTTCTGGCCTACCAAAAATAAAGACGTGGATGATTATTCACGACGCTGCGATAAGTGCCAAAATTTTGCAAGGATTTCTAGAGTTTCACCCAACCAACTCACCTCAATGGTGAGTCCATAGCCATTCGACATTTGGGGAGTTGACATTATTGGAAGCATTCCAATTGCCAACGGCGGAGCAAAGTATGCAATCGTGGCTGTGTACTACTTTACAAAGTGAGTAGAAGCTGCGAAGCTAACCACAATCAGAACAAAGCGGATGATCAACTTCATTATCAAAAATATTATATGTCGATTTGGATTCCCCGGAACTATCATAACTATAACGATCAGGGATTTTTGACTCCAAATATCGACACCAAACACCATGTCGAATATTCAGAAATCGAAAATACTAGATCATTAATTGAAAGAAGTTAGAGGGTGAGAAATGGAAAGATAGAAAATTAGAATAGAAGAAGAAGAAGAAGACCACAACAGAACAGAATCAGAGTAACTCGAATCTCACAGCGGAATGAATAAAGTATATTATATAACATAACTTTGGAAATACAACTTGTAACAGTATATACATACCATTATCACATAACATCACAACGGAAATAAAATCTATATATATCTAGTGGTTAAGCCTCCTGCTCCAAGCTCCTCCAAGTATATCTGTAAAATTCTGACTACTGGAGTGCCCGTACAAAATTGGGCACCCAAGAGTTTAAGGAAAACAAAACAAAATAAACTCTGGGTCAGTCATGTGACTGGTGTGAGTAAACTCCAATCATTTGGTTTAACTTTAAAAATTCCTTTTCAAAACAAAAGATACACGTAAGACCTATCCACACATAAACACGGATAGTTTTTACCTTTCGATAACCTAAAACACTTTCCAAAAATCAATACTATTCTGCTATTATAATAGTGTCTAATACAAGTAAATAATAATCTAGCAGAACGCTTTCATCTCACGTTCTACATATATAATATACAATCAAAAACCACGGGCTCTTATTGGGTGATGGATTTCCAACTATGACAAGGTATGGAACCACCTTCCGATCAGTGTACTCTAGAAGCGATACACTGGAGTTCAACAAGAACATCTTGTAACTCGGCCACACATGACCGACCATTCATTTCGCTTGAATGTTCCGAATATATTGTCACCTTACGTTTGGTATACCAACATAACCGTTGCCGGGAGATACAGAATTGAAAGAAGTAACAAATATGAATATTCTCTAGATGGTGACAATATACCCTAATTGGGTGCGACCCACTTAGCCATGCTACCTGCCCGATTATTGTCATTTCCCAGTTGATGAGGCTTGAGGCCATAACGTATCTTTTAACAGATAACTCCTTTATTCACTTTGAATGCCACATCGCTATACCCGTCAAATCACAAATTGATTTCCTAAAAAATATCCCGGGTATAAGCTAAGAGAAACGAATTCCTTCGCCACCAACGTAAATACGTTTGAAATGATCAACTTACGTGATCTACCAGATATACTCTATCAGACATTCATCCATTCAAGTTATCCTGGGACTGGACAACCTGAAGGAATTATTTTGTAAATACATCTTAGGCAATTTCTACCTAAGATCGCCAGAATAACCCTTGCATAAACCCCGTCTTCAATTGTCTTCGATATATTTGATTCGAAATGATAATGCACATACAGAGTGGTTTTCAAATAATAATTCTGATCCCGGTCTCTCTGTATTGACAATGGAAATGGTCAAAAACTTTGATACTCGGTGATTTAACTATCAAAGGAAAACATGTGTACAAACAATGATCGTATTCCCAAATGGAAATCTTACCGAGCAATCATCAATCAACAATGAGCCCCTTTAATTTAATTTATCACTCGATTATTCATTTCCCAATTTCCTTTTAATATCTTTACCCAAATATTTCTCCAACTCGTTTAGCTTTTCACGATATCTTGGAAAACGTTTCCATATATTCAGAACTCCTTATTCCCCGTATTTCAAAATTATAAGTTATTTACATTGGAAAATATTTCTATATCTTAGCCACACATCACTATTCTTCCACATCCATCAATCTCTAACCGTAAACTAGTAAGAGAACAACTTCCTAAGTATTAACCCCGAAGGCCGAAACCAACATCAGATCAACACTCAGAAAGCGGTTCAACTTAACTAGCCTTTACTCAGTTTTTAATTCCCTTATTTCCATTTCTTAATTGCTTATCAAACATTTTCAACTCGATTCTCGGATTCAGTTTACGAATCCACTTCCTTACCGGAAATTTATTGATTATAACGATAGCGTAACAATCCATGTTACCAAAATGTTTAACTTCAAAATATAACATAGATTTATTTACTTTAATTAATTAATTAATTAATAGATCTTGATAAAAAGAACTGGAAAGTAAAAAGTACTTTCCTTAATTCGATATAATCGAATTTCAACTTATACTTCTCTTTTGAATGATCTATATTCGATTAACATTCCGAACTTCGGAATAGGCTTACCATTTTTGAAACGATCCAAAAATCCCCCTTACGAGAAAGCCCGGATTGCTTTGAGAACATGACGCATCAGAACACAAACAGAAGAACATTTCATTGCTATTTCAACAATTTACATCAGAGTACAAGAATATTCCAGAGTATGAATAAATATTACACATTGGAAATACAATATCAGAGATTAAGAATTTACATAGCAACGGAAAATAATACATAAGTACAATGCATAGCGGAAAATAACAACTGACACAACTGAAGGACATACACGGATACAAATCTTTCCGAATATAACTCTAGCAGTAATCCAGGATCCTGGGAAAAGAAGTATCTACGAAAACCAAAACTACTAGCTGCCCGTGTGGAAAATATGGGCACCCAGAGTTTAGGTAGAACAATAAACTCCGAGTCAGTCATGGGACTGGCGTGAGAACTAAAACAGTTATTAAATTGATTTTTAAAGTTAGGTAAATCACAGGACCATGATGTATAACACGGAACGGGTTTATCCCCCATGAATACCAGTGCATAAAAATAACAGCGCAATGCTAAAGAGAAAATTGAAGATATTATAAGACTCAGGTCCCATGACACAATGAACGCAGTCGAGGATAGAGTTTTCCCTTATAATAGCCAAATATGCTTGATATGCGAAATTTCATCTTTTATTATTACTATAAGTGAAGAAATCAACATCAAATATAAATGTATCAATCATAGGCGGCGTAGGTACCATTATATTCCGTCACCATATAGGTTTACAACTAAAACCGTAAAATTGCATATTGGAAATTGGATTTCCATCAATGAAACAAGGCAAGAAATCTTCCTTACTGATTCAAGACACACTATCAATGCCTCAGAATCACACCTACTGGTAACCCTAGGTTAGCCGCATGGCCGGTCATCCATCGATGATTACTTATACCATAAACTATATGTTAGCCGGTTCTATCGAACCTCCAAAATAGGTCAGTATGTCGACCACTCAAGAGCCACTAGGGACTCACTATCATAGAGCCTTTCAATCGGCCCAGTGATCGAGGTAACTCGCTTTCCATTAATAAATTTTTCCAACATCCACATGAGTAAACAATTTGGGCTCATACCATGACGTTACTCGTAGCTAGAAACTAACATATGTCCATTTCCATACGTTCCTCATCCCCTTTTTGGTTAATACCGGGGTGTGAAGCTCGCGAATTAACGCTACACAAAGCTATGCTAATTAAAGTTGTGCTTTGATCATCAACCACAAGACTCTGCTTTTGAACAAAAGCCTTGATCATTTGCATCTCAGCATGCCACATTGTCATTCCATACCATACTACTGATTTCCACCAATATATAACCTCTAAGCTCGTACATCTCAGAGAAGGGTGTTAAGCAAGGGAATAAATTATCCGCCACCAAACAGATATATATTTAACAGAGATCAACGAATATAGTATAAAGGAATAAAATGTCAGACACACTATCCATTTGCAACTCCGTTCTGGGTTTAAAAGAAACCAAAGGCATCTTAATCCTCGTCCTATATGTCCAATACAGGAGAGAGTCCCTCGCATATCGGGTAGATCTCCAAGTACATCTTGACGATCACCACTTATTACCTTGTCTTGGGTGTACATCCCAATCAAGACATCAGTAATCATCCAAACGATGTGAAGATCTCAGATCTTCAACCACCGTCTTCATCGTCGACTTTTAATCGTCGTAATAGTTATTCAGAATAGGTTAAACCCGGTCTTTCCGAATAACTTGCGTACATTATAATCAAGTGCTATAAAAACACATCATATGCCTCATTCCGATCCAGAATATTCTTTTATTCAAATATTCACATCGTTAGGGAAAGGTTCCCATTAATTTTATCAATGATAAACTCTTTTAAATTTATTCTTTAATCTTCCTTTGGATATCAATATCAAAAGATTTTATTTTATCTTTCCACAATTCTAAACCAAATTAAGGTTTATAAAACTAGTCGGGATTATCGAGCCATACCGAAGTAATCATTTATTTATAAATCCCAACCTATTCATCCCATGGAGCAAAACTGGAAGTACCCCATATCTAACACCCATGGTGTTATCGGTAAATTTAATTACCATTTCATGATCAAATCTACTCCATTCTCGATCATTTCATGAATTTGATAAATTTAATTATACCATTCTCATTCCAATCTAATTAAAGATTCATTAAAACTCCAACTTGGTTTTAATATCATAAATCATTACATTATGATTTTTCAAATTCAGGAAATAAATCCTTTCTTTAACTGGGTTAAAGAACCAATGACACTTAAAACACAGTTCACGATAAACCCCAAAATCCTATTCCATCAAATTGGAATCTTCACGGAAATCAAATCATAATCAATATGAATTTCCATATCAAACTAATAATATAAATGGAATAACAGAAAAGCCTTCTAAATTCCATATATAGTAACAGTCTTCCTTCACAGAAGCTCATCTCGATTATTACCAAAACGAATTCCATTCAATTCCCATTTAATATATTAAATTGGAAAATTTTCATTAAATCTTAATAAAAAGATTTATTAATTCCAAATCGTCTCTTCACTATTAATTGGGTTAAAGAACAAGTGTTATTTAAAACACCTTCACGATAAACCCAAAAATCCAATTTCAATTCAACTCCAATTAAATATTAATTAATTGGTAAACTTCTCTAAATCTTATTTAAAAGATTTATTCTTTTCTCAACTGGGTTTAAGAACAGTGTTATTGAAGACACCATTCACGACAAACCAGAGATCCAATTTGATATTAAACACAAGGCTCTAAATAGAAATTATATCGGCTTATATTAAATATCAAATTCCGAAACTAACGGATATCGTATTGGAAATAATGATATCTGTATCTTCCAAATTCCCATAACAATATCCATATAATCATGGAATCCAATATCGAAATGTTTCGAAGATTATTTCCATTTAAATCCATTCCAACTCATACGCTGGAATTCCTGGTTATTTCAAAACCATTACAGATCCAATTTATTTATTTAAAAATATTGGATTTTTATACTAGTTAATAACTAGTCCATTTCGATAAAAATATATTTTTATCATTTCAACTTGGAATTTTTCATCCAAACTCTTTCCAAATCATTTACTATGATTTTACACAATTTTTCCATATTTTTAATAATTTTATTAAGGCCCTTACAGTCGGTTTCCAATAACGGCCACCGAACTGCATTCATAGCGACCTTTTCTGAAATTGACTTGAATATATTTTAAAATATAACCATTAGATTTCAAATCTCTTATATTCACTGGAAAGCTCTTTTCGATACTAACACAATGGTTCCGGTTTTAGGAGAATCCGACGGTCGGATCTCCCGTAACATCAATTTGAAGTTAATTATCGAAATTCGCGAACGGTCGCTGCGCGGTACGTTCAATTCAGGCCATTATATATATAATATATATATCGTCGATTTCCATTTAAAACGTATTTTAGAAATCGTTTATAAATTCATTTTAAAACGATTTCAACTTCATTTTTTAAATCAAAATTGAATATTCCATATCATTATAATATTAAAATGGTAATATTTTCAAAATATCTAATTTTGAAATCCATTTCCCTTTCGTATTCTTTATAAAATGAATAAAATCGATCGATAAACCTGTTCAGGTTAAAATGGCGTTTAACTACATAACTCGGCTTCACATTTCAATATTTTTGTGTCCATCCAAAATCGGACATCAAAATCATGATTTTATTCTTCACTGAATATTATTTTAAAATATTCGTTATTTTAAAATATTCTTTATTTCTAAATCGGAATGCGACTCAATCACTTACCTCATAATTTCAGTTATATGGATTTCGTACATCGCATGTATTCAACAATAATGATAAATAATCATTAACCATTCAAACATCATCCAGAGTGCAATTTACAACTATACAAGCATTAAAATAAATAAATAACGCTCATCACAGCCTGTCAACCCATCGATTAACATACAACTAAATATTGGGATTAGTGTATGTCAAATATCATCCCAATACCCATGTGGGGTTTTCAAGCAACAAATACTGATTATTATTTGTGTAGTTGGGCGATGTGTAAAATTTATCGTCCCAATCAATATCAGATAAATAGGTGTATATAAACAAGCCATCCGACTTGTAAATGAATATTTATTCCAATTCTTTTTAAGAAAATTTTATATACATTTTATATAAATAATTTATATATTTCAGTTTCAAAAAAATTCGGCATTATAACGGCGCGATATTTGAACCGGAATAATGTCTAGCATTATCCCTCTCCTGATACTGGCTCGCGCCATACACAACAATCAATTAATCCAATAATTCCACAATACAATCAGTTTTTCCACAACACAATCATATCACACAAATCATCCAAGGTTTGTACAAAAAGTAGTGTCAGGAGCTACTAAGCCCCATCTGCAACCTAGGATATAATGACGTAACAAAAATGATTTGAATGAGAGAGTTCTCGCTTTTGATTTCCACTTCGTCAGTCTTTAATTGATGGTTTTGGTACCGTTTGGATTTGAATTTGCCCCAAATTCTAACTTGCTCCAAATTGGACCCAGTTAGTTTTGTTGTGAAGCTCTCGACTCCACGATCGCAACGGATCCTGTTTCATGCGATTTGGAGTTCGTAGCAAAAAGTTATTAAGGTACAAAGTTTAATCAAACAATTAAATAAGTGAAAATTAGGCTCACATCCCTAAAAGAAAACTTAATTAGGCTCAAATCCTTGTCATGTTTGGAATTAGAACCTACCCCCTATTTTTCTGTCCGTCTCCTTCATTTCAGGACTTCCGCTCCATCCATTTAAGTTTGATTCACCTTCTTCGATTTGTCTAGAAAAAAATGCGGCCTTGCTTAAAAAAAATTCTAAAATCTGGAAATATTGTCGGAAGCTCTCGACTAAAAAAACTGTTGCATAAATGTATGCAACTATTACGAATAGCTACATATGTATATGAAACTATTTGAATACACATGCATATATTCGTACATGTCTATTGAATTATTGCGTACATGTATGCAGTTTTTCTATATAAATGCATAGGTGTATGCAGATATGTCAAAATATATGCAAAGTTAAAAAAATTAGGTGTATGTATGCACGGTTTAAATCAGTGCATCAGAATATGCATGTATTTAAAATATGTGCATATATGTACGCATTTACACTGCAGTTTTGATGCAGAATTGAAATAAATGCATACATGTATGCAATTAATCGAATTATATGCTTCTTTTGACGCATTTTACTGCATTTCGTTGTTTTTATGTAATTTTTGATTTTAACGTTGTTTCTGATATATTTTTGATCTGATTTTTCTGACGATTATTTGTTTTAATTAATTACAAATTTACATGATTTTTTTATATTTTATTTTTTTGTTGGTTTTTTGAAAAATAGGGACTAAATTTACAATAAGTTTATGACCGGACCTGAGCCTAATTTAAAACGTTAATAGGGACCTGTAAAAAACGCACCCATTAAATAATTAATTAAATTAATTAATCTCTAATTTACCCCGAAATTGATTTCAGCGTGCTCCTCTCTGACCATCATCTACCGCCGATGATCTGAGCTACCAGGGGGTCGACCATCGCCACCAGCCCCTCCCCATATCTGAGACGCGCCTCTACCTTCCGTTGCTAACCCTAAATCGCCACCATCGGTGACGAAATCGCCTGAGACCCAAATCGGGTTCAAGCCCGATATCACCGCCTCTGGCCATCTTCACGGTCGCGGTCCTCCCCAAACTTACCGTCGTGCCACCGTCGTCCAACTCCCTTCAGACACCCTCGTCGGAAAACCACCGTGACCGCCAGAAAACCACCATTTACGTTTTTTGCTTCACTATTTCGCTCAACTCTGATCAACTCAGTTTTCCGACCACCACGGCCGATTCAGGCCGACCACCCAAAGACAAAAATTTTCATCATACTCTCCTCTACCATTTTCTCTTTGGTGCCATCTAAAAATTCTTCTTCGTTTGCCCAGAAATCATCAAAATCCGAAACTGGTTTTCCGGCGTTGACCTGAGATTCCGGCGAATTCGTGCAACGATAGAAATTTTAGTGGTAGGTAAAGATCATCATGAGCTACAATATTGCCTTTATGTGTTTGGGTTAATTGTTGACGGATTGGAAGATATAAATTATTTAAGATCCGGGGTCTTTTTCGCGAAATATTTTTGAGGGAAAAAGGGCTGCTGCGAATTTTGAGGAAGAAAAAGAGAAATGAGGGTTTGTGGAGGGAAAAGATATTATATTGCAGTGGTTTATGATTTTATGTTAATTCTCTAGTCCACATTCTTTCCGTTTGATAGTTATCGATGCCACGGTTACACATGAACTCCATTGGCGACGAAAATTGACATGCTGCTATGTCTTGACGATACGGTCCCAAAAAAGTGGTTTCGTCGAATTCCGAGTCCGTTTTCTCAAAAAGCTCTGTTTCTGGCTTAAATGACCAGTCGATTCACAATTTATTGTGCATGGCTACATACTAGCTCCAAAAATTATGAAAATTAGAATCTAGCAATAATTTGACATTACAGATCCAACAAAAGTGGTTTCATCGAAAACGGAGGTCGTTTGTAAAATGGCTATTTTTAAGGGATATTTATACATTTAAAATATAATTAAATTCCATAGCGACTATTTTAAAATTTAAACTGGACATAACTTTCAATTTATAAAGTGAAATCTCAATTTTTCACATTCGTTAGAAAGATATTATTAAACAGATTCTAACATTTCTTATTTTACAGAAATCCGATTTATTTTGAATCCTATACATTCATTTGAAATTTAAAATCAAATTTTCAAACTACCGCGCCATTTCAGGCTCGTTTTATAATTAAAATAAATTTATACGTTCTAACTTCGATATAAATAAATTTTTCGTTGTTATTATTTAAAATAAATCATTTTAAATATTCAAAATCCATTAAAATAGCTAAAATAAAAATTTTAAATTGGTTCAGAAATTCTGGGTTTTTACAATCTCCCCCACTTAAAAACTTTTTGTCTTCGAAAAGGAACGGAGCTGAAAGTTGTTTAACTGACCAACTCAACTTTCATTCTGGCTTTCATTCTTCAACTTTTCAATTTCTAAAAAATTTCAAATTTCTAAAAAAAATTGGCTAACACCCTAAATTTTTGAAAATTTTGACATAACCTCCTTTGTACAACCCTATTGGTAAAACCACAACTTGCCTTATAGGGCCCTCATCAATCCAAAAGAAAAGGAAAAAGCCAATCGGCTCATAAAATCATCAAACCCCAATAAATACAGTAAATATGTACCTATTTGCCGGGCATACAATTTTATTCCTCTTCTTTGCTTCCATGCTATGACCTGTTTATTATATACACATGTACATATATGCAATTTCCAGTTCAGTTCAATATTTGATTCGATTTGGCTAAATTTACCTACATTCTCATATTGGTTAAATTAATTATCATTCCAATATTTTAATTAGTTAAATTAATTATCACACATCACAACCAGCAATCAATTTGTTGATTATTTTTTTCAAACATATAACTTTTTTATATATATATATATTCAAAAATCATATTTTTAATGCCAAATCATAAACAATAAATTCTAACTAAGCTTTTGGTTCTCGCACCAGTCAATTGGAAATATATAGATATCCACCATCAAAACTTGAATATAAATACTGATGATGAGGCCTCATCATCAGTGTCATCTCCGAGCGACTAGAGCGTGATTCTATATCTACCCAGTATATTTGAGACTTCATATACACGTGGATCAGACGTATATGCAAAATCTTCTTATACCCGATAGTCCAAAATCAATATAAAATAAAATATTCAAATATGTATAATAATATATAATTTTCAAAATTAAATTTGTTTATATAAATAGCACTCTTCGAACTCATTCTAGGGTATTGCTAACCCTATCTCTAACGAGTCTTTCTTATAGGATATTACTAATCCTATCTCTGATGAATTCTTTCATTTGGTTCTAATGTTCCTTGTTCTCTAGCTTTGTAAACCAAAGCTCTGATACCAAACTGAAACGACCCGAAAATACCCCATACGGAAAAGCCCGGATTGCTTTGAGAACACGACACATCAGAACACAAACAGAAGAACATTTCATTGCTATTACAACAATTTACATCGGAGTACAAGAATATTCTAGAGTATGAATAAATATGACACATTGGAAATACAATATCAGAGATTAAGAATTTACATAGCAGCGGAAAATAATACATAAGTACTGTAATACCCTGTATTTTAATAGCATATTAAAATCATAAATCAAGGCAGAATTAAATTTTAAAATAAGAATCAGGGAAAATGGGTTGTGCCATTGCGTTCGTCTCGGAATTCTACATGAAATAGAGTCCAAGTTTTCGAAAATCGGAGTCCGGATGAAGAAGTTATGGTCCGTACAAGTTTCAGCAGATTTCAAACAGCCCAGACCCAGGTCGACCCTAGGATCGACCCTCCCCAGACCAGGTCGACCATAGAGTCGACCCTAGAGTCGACCATAGAGTTGACCCCCCCTGTTTTTCCAGATTTGGTCCAGGTCGAGCTGGATCGGCCTGGGCTGGTTCCTGGTGCGATTTTCGGGCTTGAAATGAAATTTGAGGGTTCAGATCAGTTCTAGGGTTCATCTTAGGGCCTAAACTAGTTCCTACACATATATAAACATCCTAAGGCCTAGCCTAACTCACACAAATTCATATGACATCGTTATGCTGCTGAAATCCCTCTTGGTCATGGCCGCCGTCTCTAATCTTCTTCCTAAGCTTTCATACGCAAATCAATTCAAAGAACAAAGCTTCAACTATGATTCAAGACAATAGATCAACAAATTTCAGTTCTTAATTTGCTAGCCATGCTCTGTAAGTTCTAGTTATTTTCAGATCTAAACATTTAAATTTAATATGGACATGTGATGAAGTGAAATTGGACTTTTGATTCAAGTCTATTCTTGTTCCTTCTTGGATCTTGATTTTGGGAACTTGTCTATCTTTATTCCCATGTCTAGTTCATGTTCTATTCAGCCTATTGTAAATCAGTTTTATTGATTTATGCTGATATTATTATCAAGTTGTAATCTTCATGCCTGTGATGATGTTTTTCCCTCTGATCTTATTTTTATGCAAAATTCTACCTTCCCCTATTTATTTTCTTTTCATGAACCTTGGTCAATTTCGGACCTTGGCCTAAAATCGTGATTTGCGTACGATATGTATACGGGGGAATTATGGGATTATTGCCTATATGAATACAATGTAATAATTGGCAACATGAAATTGGATATTATCATTGTATTTGCTAGTTTGGGCTGAATCTGTAAACTTTGGTATAATCTTGTTATGATAAAATTTGCATAAATATTATATAGATGGAATTTGGCACAAATTGGATCTATGTAATGTAACATGAAATTTGGTATATATAACATGTATGTGATTTGGCATGTAAACTAAATCACGAGTTTTGGGGTCTATGTAAATTAAATCAAAAGATTGGGCTTATGTTAATTAAGCATATGTAGAATTGGGAATTTGAACATGAAAGCGGTTGTAAACTTAACAATTGGCATAAACATATATTATGAACTTGGGCAACTAGCATGTATTGTAATAAAAAGTTATGGTTTGGGATAACTACATCATGAATCGTGATTTGGGTTTGTTGGATATGAAACTTGATAGATGTAATTTTGGCTAGATCTTGACATATGTAAAAAGGCATGAAACTTGGTATATATGTAAACTTACTAGGATTGGGTACATATATAAATTGGCATGTAATTTTGAACTTGGGCATATGTTAACTTTGTAAATAAAAGGCTATAATTTGGCATAACTTTACAGTGAATTATGATAATAAATTGGGAATGCGTTTTGGGGCAAAAACGTGAACGACGAACTTGGAAAGTGGGCCATAGAATTTAATTTATTAACAAATTTACATATTAGAATAAAAGGACAAATATGTAAATTTAGAAAATACGAAATGCTTAACCCGAGGTTGGATTGAGTTGTGATGTAAACCTGCCCGGACCTGCCCGGCTGTCCAATAGTCACAACAATACCTATCCAATGTGGGTGGTTAAGCATTGAGCCCAATAAGGACCCGAGGTTAGACTGAGTTGCGGTGTAAACCTGCCCGGAACCGACCGGCTGTCCAGTAACCGCAACAATACCTGTCTAATGTGAGTGGTTTGTGCTTTAATGAATAAGTTAAAGCTAGGTCAGGATTGATAGGGTTAAGTAAACTAAGAACGCTTAACCAGCATAACATGTTAACCAGGGGTGGGTTAAGTAATATGACTAGACTAATGACACTTAACCAATATGACATGAATGGGTGGGTTAAGTAATATGGCTAGGCTAATGACACTTAACGTGACAACATGACTAGCGGATGGATTGGTTTAACTTGAATGGGTTGATAACACCCAATCGATATAACCTAATGCGTGGTAGGGTTAAGTAAACACACGAGGGTAACACTTAACCATTATAATAGACTAGTGGGTAAGGTTAAGTAAAGGCTGGACCGTTATAACATGTTAACTAGACTAAAAGGTGGGGTTAAGTAAGTTTGATACACTTAACCAATGTAACATGTTAACTAAACTGATGAGTGGGGTTAAGTTAATTTGGGCACTTAATCAACTCAACGCGTTATCAAGACAAGATTTGCGGGGATTAAGTAACTAAGGGGACACTTAACCACTATAACCTGATGAACGAGTAAGGTTAAGGAATACTTAACCAATTTGACACGATGATTTGTTAGGGTTAAGTCTTGAACCGCTTGAATATACTTAACCAACATGACACATGATTTATAGGACTAAGTCAAGCACTTGAACGACAACACTTAGCCAATTTAACATGACACGTAGGCGGGTTAAGTCACGAATTTGAATGACAACACTTAACCAACTTGTGGGGTATACGAATAGACCCTAGGAAACCCTAGTAACGAGGACCCGTTTCAGCAGTAACCCACATTAGGTATCAACGGTACCCTGAAACTAGGCAGGGTGGAGCACGATTACTGGGCTGATTGTAAGCAGTCAAAAGCGACGACAGGTGGTGCACAGTGTGGTTCTAACGGAGTGCGGGCGTGCACGCAACTCTGGAGCAGAAAAATAGGGCACTGGAGGACACCAGTAGTATACCCTATGCATTCTAGAATTTTGTCGGGCCGCCACCATGGGACTGGATACACCCTATGGTGGGACCACCATAGGTATCTATAATCAAATAGGGTCGTATGATACACATAGGTAGCATAATCCGTAGGTTGGACCTAGGTGGCATAAACCCTAAATTCGAGAAACATTCGATAGGTAGCATAATCCCTAGGTTGGACCTATGTCGCATAAACCCTAAATCTGAGAGGCGTTCAATAGGTAGCATAAACCCTAGTTGGACCTAGGTCGCATAAACCCTGGTTGAATCTAGGAAGCGCTCGATAGAAAACCCTAGATTAGATCTAGGTAATAAATAATAGATGTACACTTGAAAGCAACCTTAATTTCTGGGGATTGGGATCACGTTATGATTTTATCATTTTATACAGATTACTAGTTGGACACTGGTTAGGTGGTGTAGAGCAAATAGATATCATAGAAATATTTTAATGGTGAAGCAGAGAAATCTTGCGATGCTTGATAGAAATCTTGCGAAATTGTACTTAGTTTATCTTGAATGGGTACCTTGCGATGTTATACTTGACAAAAATCATATGAGGTCATTCTTAGTTATCTTGCCTATACCTTATCTTGTCATCATGTTTATGTTTACTTTCAGTTTATTCATGCCATGTTATCTTTACCTGTTTTTATGCTGAAAGTCACTAGGACTTACTCAGTCTTTATGACTGACCCGTTTTGTTTCGCCTCTTTTTCTTCCGTTCCCCCCCCCCCCCAAGTTCGCAGGGTGGGAATATAGCTTAGTTCGTATGTTACCAAGCTCCAAGGCTCTTTCATGTATGGCTTGGATTTCTCTTGGCTATGGCTTGCTTTTCATTATTGGGGAATACTACAACTTATTTTTATGCTTCTTTGTTTTTGAGCAAGACAGATATTTTAACTATGTAATTGGGTATTGGAAGTTGATGGGCTTTTATTGTAAACAATTATATTTTAATAAATGATTTGAAGTACTTCCACTTTACTTTCCGCTGTTTTATATATGTCTGTCTTGTAATATTTCTGTTCCAGTACCCATAATGCTCCATTGAAGTTAAGGCATTCCCTTTGTGAGTGACCTTAACGTATGTGGGGTGTTACATTTGGTATCAGAGCAGAAGGTTACCAGACTGGGCAAAAGTTTTCAAAAACCTTCTGAACTAGTTTTCAAAACGTTTACAAAGAAGCATTTTTCTAAAGAAAAGTTTTGTTTTACGAAAGGCACATTCCCCAAAAGCCATATGCACTATCTTTTGATTCTCTCTTTGAATCACTTCTTTCTCTCTTTTCACCATAGTTTCATAGGCGTACGACACATGTTGAAGGGCAAAGGAGTGCCCAACCTCCATCGGTAGCCGCAGTAGTTTTACTTGCGACTAATCTTATTTCAAGCTTTGTAGGGTTGCCATGCGATGGAAGTAGCTTTTGAGAAACTTGTCAACAAGCTATACAAGGATAGTAAGAATGAGGATAAAGAACACAAGCCTAAGGATGCGAAACTTGTTGATATGGCGTAATTCACGAAGGAGGAAGAGGTGAAAGGGAAGAGGCCAAAGTGAAAGAATAATAAAACCCATGACAAGAGAGAGTATCTTTAGTATGGTAAAAAGGGACATGTAGTTAAGTATTATAGGAAAAGGACAAGGGCAAAGAACAAGATCGTCGAGAGGGCAATTGTATGCTCTCACTACTAGCATACCTAAGAGAGGTGGTAACGTTTCTGTTAAAGCTTTAGCTTTTCTTTTCTATCATCCCGTTAGAACTTTGTTTTTGTACATCGCATCCTTTTAATTCTGCTTCGATAGTTGAGTCTCTGCACCTTAGTACTAGTGTAGTAAAGGATCCCATTTTTATCTCAAATCCTGTTGGGGAATCGGCTCATTTATTCATGACTTGTTTGGATTTGAGAATGTCTATGCTAAGTGTTGAGTTTAGAAGTAATGATTATGTTTTGGGCTATGGGTTGATTCTAGGGATGGAGTGGTTATCCAGAAATGGTACCATTCTCGAGTCTGAAAAAGGTAGTTAGACCCTTGACCTGCCTCGGGTAATGCCCTCGAAGTCTAGTGTAACCCTTAGGATTCTGTCATGCTTAGTTACCTAGAATCTCTTGATACATTTGTTGATCCACTCGAGTAGTGTTCGCCACTAAGGCGGATGGTTCATTTCGCTTATGCATGAGTTATAGGAAATCACCTTAGTAAGTAAATTTGGCAACATGGCTGGCATCTGTTTATTTTCAAGAGATAGTTCTTCTGCGTGGAATACCTTATAGTGAGTAAACGAGATCCAAGATCCACTAGTGAATTTTGAAGAGCTTGAACAAAACCATGAGTACGCAGTTATGTTTGAACCGAGTATACTAGAAAAAAAAAAGTGGAAAGTGGAACGAGAGGCGACAGTGAAATAAGTTCCAACTCATATTTTGGAATAGGAATTAAGAAGCCACGAAATTGTGAAGTTAAAGACAGTCAAAGCACAATGGAATTAATCTCAAGGAAATGCGACTTAGAAGATTGAAGACTAGATTCGCGCATCATATCTCTTTTTTTAAGAGTATATCCTTGATCCCTCTTTTCCTGTAGAGCTTACTCACATGCTATCTTTTATGTATATCCTCTCGGTCCTATTTTCGATCCTATTTCTGTTGCAAACCCCATAGGGGAGTTCTTCTCCTAATCAGTATATATGTAACATAGACTTCCAGTTTTGACATTGCCTAATGGGCACAAAGTTTTTACTTGCTTCTATCATTCGACTATACCTTTAGGTAGGAACAATTGGACGTAAACATGTGTTTGAGACATGTTATGATTGATGGTTGCAAGTGGCTGCAAGTGGCTGCAAGTGGTTGCTAGTGGTTGCTCGTGGATGCATCTACACATTAGGCACTAGATCGGCTCAGTCACCTTTCATATTGCATATGCATGAGTGTTTATACTTGTTTATGGCTGAATCTGAATGTGTTATCATGTGGATGGTGCATATGGATGGATGTTTGTGCACACATATAGTGTTTATATGACTAGAACTATTTGCATACATGTTGGACTCATGACACAAAACATATTTTGCATTAAGAAGATCAATCAGGCCTGATCATTTGCATTAGATAAGGAACATATACACACACTTCCTGCATATGTTCATACAGCATTTGAAATCTCTTAAGGACAATGAATGCCTGTGATTGATGATTGAGTAGATGGATGATTGGATGGTAGGACAGATTCTTCTTAACTTGGAGATTTCGGGGACGAAATACTTTAAGGAGGGGAGAATGTAATACCCTGTATTTTAATAGCATATAAAAATCATAAATCAAGGCAGAATTAAATTTTAAAATAAGAATCAGGGAAATGGGTTGCGCCATTACGTTCGTCTCGGAATTCTACATGAAATAGAGTTCGAGTTTTTGAAAATCGGAGTCCGGATGAAGAAGTTATGGCCTGTACAAGTTTCAGCAGATTTCAAACAGCCCAGACCCAGGTCGACCCTAGGGTCGACCACAGAGTCGACCTCCCCAGACCAGGTCGACCCTAGAGTCGACCCTAGAGTCGACCATAGAGTTGACCCCCCTTGTTTTTTCAGATTTGGTCCAGGTCGAGCTGGATCGGCCTGGGCTGGTTCCTGATGCGATTTTCGGGCCTGAGACGAAATTTGAGGGTTCAGATCAGTTCTAGGGTTCATCTTAGGGCCTAAACTAGTTCCTACACCTATATAAACATCCTAAGGCCTAGCCTAACTCACACAAATTCACATGACACCGTTATGCTGCTGAAATCCCTCTTGGTCATGGCCGCCGTCTCTAATCTTCTTCCTAAGCTTTCATACGCAAATCAATTCAAAGAACAAAGCTTCAACTATGATTCAAGACAATAGATCAACAAATTTCAGTTCCTAATTCACTAGCCATGCTCTGTAAGTTCTAGTTATTTTCAGATCTAAACATTTAAATTTAATATGGACATGTGATGAAGTGAAATTGGACTTTTGATTCAAGTCTATTCTTGTTCCTTCTTGGATCTTGATTTTGGGAACTTGTCTATCTTTATTCCCATGTCTAGTTCATGTTCTATTCAGCCTGTTGTAAATCAGTTTTATTGATTCATGCTAATATTATTATCAAGTTGTATTCTTCATGCCTGTGATGATGTTTTTCCCTCTGATCTTATTTTTATGCAAAATTCTACCTTCCCCTATTTATTTTCTTTTCATGAACCTTGGTCAATTTCGGACCTTGGCCTAAAATCGCGATTTGCGTACGATATGTATACGGGGGAATTATGGGATTATTGCCTATATGAATATGATGTAATAATTGGCAACATGAAATTGGATATTATCATTGTATTTGCAAGTTTGGGCTGAATCTGTAAACTTTGGTATAATCTTGTTATGATAAAATTTGCATAAATATTATATAGATGGAATGTGGCACAAATTGGATCTATGTAATGTAACATGAAATTTGGTATATATAACATGTATGTGATTTGGCATGTAAACTAAATCACGAGTTTTGGGGCCTATGTAAATTAAATCAAAAGATTGGGCTTATGTTAATTAAGCATATGTAGAATTGGGAATTTGAACATGAAAGCGGTTGTAAACTTAACAATTGGCATAAACATGTATTATGAACTTGGGCAACTAGCATGTATTGTAGTAAAAAGTTATGGTTTGGGATAACTACATCATGAATCGTGATTTGGGTTTGTTGGATATGAAACTTGATACATGTAATTTTGGCTAGATCTTGACATATGTAAAAAGGCATGAAACTTGGTATGCATGTAAACTGACTAGGATTGGGTACATATATAAATTGGCATGTAATTTAGAACTTGGGCATATGTTAACTTTGTAAATAAAAGGCTATAATTTGGCATAACTTTACAGTGAATTATGATAATAAATAGGGAATGCGTTTTGGGGCAAAAATGTGAACGACGAACTTGGAAAGTGGGCCATAGCATTTAATTTATTAACAAATTTAAATATAAGAATAAAAGGACAAATATGTAAATTTAGAAAATACAAAATGCTTAACCCGAGGTTGGATTGAGTTGTGATGTAAACCAGCCCGGACCCGCCCGGCTGTCCAGTAGTCACAACAATACCTATCCAATGTGGGTGGTTAAGCATTGAGCCCAATAAGGACCCGAGGTTAGACTGAGTTGCAGTGTAAACCTGCCCGGAACCGACCAGCTGTCCAGTAACCGCAACAATACCTGTCTAATGTGAGTGGTTGGTGCTTTAATGAATAAGTTAAAGCTAGGTCAGGATTGATAGGGTTAAGTAAACTAAGAACGCTTAACCAGCATAACATGTTAACCAGGGGTGGGTTAAGTAATATGACTAGACTAATGACACTTAACCAATATGACATGAATGGGTGGGTTAAGTAATATGGCTAGGCTAATGACACTTAACCATGACAACATGACTAGTGGATGGATTGGTTTAACTTGAATGGGTTGATAACACCCAATCGATATAACCTAATGCGTGGTAGGGTTAAGTAAACACACGAGGGTAACACTTAACCATTATAATAGACTAGTGGGTAAGGTTAAGTAAAGGCTGGACCGTTATAACATGTTAACTAGACTAAAAGGTGGGGTTAAGTAAGTTTGATACACTTAACCAATGTAACATGTTAACTAAACTGATGAGTGGGGTTAAGTTAATTTGGGCACTTAATCAACTCAACGCGTTATCAAGACAAGATTTGCGGGGATTAAGTAACTAAGGGGACACTTAACCACTATAACATGATCAACGAGTAAGGTTAAGGAATACTTAACCAATTTGACACGATGATTTGTTAGGGTTAAGTCTTGAACCGCTTGAATATACTTAACCAACCTGACACATGATTTGTAGGACTAAGTCACGAACTTGAACGACAACACTTAGCCAATTTAACATGACACGTAGGCGGGTTAAGTCACGAATTTGAATGACAACACTTAACCAACTTGTGGGGTACAAGAATAGACCCTAGGAAACCCTAGGTTGAGTAACCCACATTAGGTATCAACGGTACCCTGAAACTAGGCAGGGTGGGGCATGATCACTGGGCTGATTGTAAGCGGTCAAAAGCGACGGCAGGTGGTGCGTAGTGTGGTTCTAACGGAGTGCAGGCGTGCACGCAACTCCGGAGCAGAAAAACAGGGCAATGGAGGACACCAGTAGTATACCCTATGCCTTCTAGAATTTTGTCGAGCCGCCACCATGGGACTGGATACACCCCATGGTGGGACCAGCATAGGTATCTACAATCAAATAGGGTAGTATGATGCACATAGGTAGCATAATCCCTAGGTTGGACCTAGGTGGCATAAACCCTAAATCCGAGAAACATTCGATAGGTAGCATAATCCCTAGGTTGGACCTAGGTCGCATAAACCGTAAATCCGAGAGGCGTTCAATAGGTAGCATAAACCCTAGTTGGACCTAGGTCGCGTAAACCCTGGTTGAATCTAGGAAGCGCTCGATAGAAAACCCTAGATTAGATCTAGGTAATAAATAATAGATGTACACTTGAAAGCAACCTTAATTTCATGGGATTGGGATCACGTTATGATTTTATCATTTTATACAGATTACTAGTTGGGACACTAGTTAGGTGGTGCAGAGCAAATAGATATCATAGAAATATTTTAATGGTGAAGCAGAGAAATCTTGCAATGCTTGATAGAAATCTTACGAAATTGTACTTAGTTTATCTTGAATGGGAACCTTGCGATGTTATACTTGACAAAAATCATATGAGATCATTCTTAGTTATCTTGCCTATACCTTATCTTGTCATCATGCTTATGTTTACTTTCAGTTTATTCATGCCATGTTATCTTTACCTGTTTTTATGCTGAAAGTCACTAGGACTTACTCAGTCTTTATGACTGACCCGTTTTGTTTCGCCTCTTTTTCTTCCGTTCCCCCCCCCCCCCCAGGTTCGCAGGGTGGGAATACAGCTTAGTTCGGATGTTACCAAGCTCCAAGGCTCTTTCATGTACGGCTTAGATTTCTCTTGGCTATGGCTTGCTTTGCTTTATTGGGGAATACTACAACTTATTTTTATGCTTCTTTGTTTTTGAGCAAGACAGATATTTTAACTATGTAATTGGGTATTGGAAGTTGATGGGCTTTTATTGTAAACAATTATATTTTAATAAATGATTTGAAGTACTTCCACTTTACTTTCCGCTGTTTTATATATGTCTATCTTGTAATATTTCTGTTCCAGTACCCATAATGCTCCATTGAAGTTAAGGCATTTCCTTTGTGAGTGACCTTAACGGATGTGGGGTGTTACAAGTACAATGCGTAGCGGAAAATAACAACTGACACAACTGAAAGGTATATACGTATACAAAGCTTTCGAATATAGCTCCAGCTGTAATCCAGGATCCTGGGAAAAGAAGTATCTGCGAAAATCAAAACAACTAGTTGCCCGTGTGGAAAATATGGGCACCCAGAGTCAGTCAGTCATGGGACTGGTGTGAGAACTAAACAGTTATTAATTTGATTTTTAAAGTTTGGTAAATCACAGGACCACGCCGTATAACACGGAACGGGTTTATCCCCCATGAATACCAATTCATAAAAATAACAGCGCAATGCTAAAGAGAAAAATGAAACTATTATAAGACTCAGGTCCCATCACACAATGAACGCAGTCGAGGATAGAATTTTCCCTTATAATAGCCAAATATGCTTGATACGCGAAATTTCATCTTTTATTACTACTATAAGTGACGAAATCAACTTCAAATATAAATGTATCAATCATAGGTGGCGTAGGTACCATTATATTACGTCGCCGTATAGATTTACAACTAAAATTGTAAATCGCGTATTGGAAATTGGATTTCCATCTATGAACCAAGGCAAGCGATCTTCCTTACGGATTCGAGACACACTAGCGTTGCCTCAGGATCACACCTACGGGCAACCCTAGGTTAGCCGCATGGCCGATCATTCGTCGATGATTAGTTATACCATAAACTATATGTTAGCCTATTCTATCGAACCTCCAACATAGGTCAGTATGTCAACCACTCAAGAGCCACTAGGGACTCACTATCACAGAGCCTTTCAATCGGCCAAATGACCGAGGTACCTCGCTTTCCATTAATAAAGTTTTCCAACATCCACATGAGTAAACAGTCTTGACTCCATACCATGACGTTACTCGTAGCTAGAAACTAACATATGTCCATTTCCATACGTTCCTCATACCGTTTCTGGTTCATACCGGGGTGTGAAGCTTGCGAATTAACACTACACAAAGCTATGCTAATTAAAGCTGTGTTGTGATCATCAACCACAAGACTCTGCTTTTCAACAAAAGCCTTGATCATTTGCATCTCAGCATGCCATCTTAGTATGCCACACTGTCATACCATACCACTGATTTCCACCAATATATAACCTCTAAGCTCGTACGTCTCAGAGAAGGATGTTAAGCAAGAGAATAAATTCTCCGCCACCAAACAGATATATATTTAGCAAAGATCAACGAATACAGTATAAAGGAATACAATGTCAGAAACACTATCCATTTGCAAGTCCATTCTGGGTCTGAACGAAACCGGAGGCACCTTATTCCTCATCCCATATGTCCAATACAGGAGAGAGAGGCCCTCGCATATCCAGTCGATCTCCAAGTACGTCTGGACGATCACCACTTATTACCTTGTCTTGGGTGTACATCCCAATCAAGACATCAGTAATCATCCAAATGTTGTGAAGATCTCCGGTTTTCAACCACCGTCTTCATCGTCGACTTTTAATCGTCGTAATAGTTATTCAGAATGGGTTAAACCCGGTCTTTCCGAATAATTTGCGTATATTATAATCAAGTGCTATAAAAACACATCATACGCCCCATTCCAATCCAGAATATTCTTTTATTCAAATATTCGCATCTTTAGGGAATGGTTCCAAATAAGTTTACCAAAGATAAACTCTTTTAAATTTATTATTTAATCTTCCTTTGGATATCAATTTCAAAAGATTTTATTTTATCTTTCCACAATTCTAAACCAAATTAACGTTTATAAAACTAGTCGGAATTATCGAGCCATACCGAAGTAATCATTTATTTATTAATCCCAACCCTAACCTATTCATCCCATGGAGCAAAACGGGTAGTACCCCATATTTAACACCCACGGTGTTATCGGTAAATTTAATTACCATTTCACGATCAAATCTAATTAAAGATTTAACTATCGCTTGGAGTAAAATTGGTGGTACTCCATTCTCGATCATTTCATGAATTTGATAAATTTAATTATCCCGTTCTCATTCCAATCTAATTAAAGATTCATTAAAACTCCAACTTGATTTTAAAATCATAAATCATTACTTTATGATTTTTCAAATTTAGGAAATAAATCCTGTCTTTAACTAGGTTAAAGAACCAATGTCACTTAAAACACAGTTCACGATAAAACCCAAAATCATATTCCATCAAAATGGAATCTTCAAGGAAATCAAATCATAATCAATATGAATTTCCATATCAGTTTAATAATATAAATGGAATAACAACGAAGCCTTCTAAATTCCATATATAGTAACAGTCTTCCTTCACAGAAGCTCATCCCGATTATTACTAAATCGAATTCCATTTAATTCCCATTTAATATATTAAATTGGAAACCTTTACTTTGGAAATTTTCCATTAAATCTAAATAAAAAGATTCATAAATTCCAAATCATCTCTTCACTGTTAATGGGTTAAAGAACAAGTGTTATTTAAAACGCCGTTCATGATAAACCCAAAAATCCTATTTCAATTCGACTCCAATTTAATATTATTTAATTGGTAAAATTCTCTAAATCTTATTTAAAAGATTTATTCTTTTCTCAACTGGGTTTAAGAACAGTGTTATTGAAGACACCATTCACGACAAACCCAAGATCCAATTTGATATTAAACACAAGGCTCTAAATAGAAATTATATCGGCTTATATTCAATATCAAATTCTGAAACTAACGGATATCGTATTAGGAATAACGATATCTGTATCTTCCAAATTCCCCTAACAATATCCGTATAATCACGTAATCCAATATCGAAATATTCCAAAGACTATTTCCATTTAAATCCATTCCAACTCATACGTTGGAATTCCTGGTTATTTCAAAACCATTTACAGATCCAATTTATTTATTTAAAAATATTAGGATTTTTATACTAGTTAATAACTAGTTCATTTCAATAAAAAAAAAATTTTTTATCTTTTCAAACTTCGAATTTTTCATCCAAACTCTTTCCAACTCATTTATTATGATTTTACGCAATTTTTCCATATTTTTAATAATTTTATTAAGGCCCTTACAGTCGGTTTACAATAATAACCACCGAACTACATCCATAGCGACCTTTTCTGAAATTAATTTGGACATATTTTAAAATATAACCGTTAGATTTCAAATCTCTTATATTCATTTTAAATCTCTTTTCGATACGAACCCAATGGTTCCGATTTTAGGAGAATCCGATGGTCGGATCTCCCGTAACATCAATTTGAAGTTAATGGTCGAAATTCGCGAGCGGTCGCAGTGCGGCGCGTTCTATTCAGACCATTACATATATATAATATATATCATCGATTTCCAGTTAAAACGTATTTTATAAATCGTTTATAAATTCGTTTTAAAACGATTTCCACTTCATTTTCAATTTTAAATCAAAATTGAATATTCCATATCATTATAATATTAAAATGATAATATTTCCAAAATATTTTATTTTAAAATCCATTTCCCTTTCGTATTCTTTCTAAAATGAATAAAATCGATCGACAAACCCGTTCGGGTTAAAATGGCGTTTAACTACATAACTCGACTTCACATTTCAATATTTTTGTGTCCATCCAAAATCGGACATCAAAATCATTTTTTTTTTTTGCATAGCAAGCGGGTTTGAATGGCCCTAACCATTTTTATTAGAAAACAAACAAATTACAAAAAACGCAAAAGAATACAAGATCAAGCTCCTTTAAAGATAGACCGGACCAATACATGTTTAGAAACAGATAAATTCCTAAACACCCTAGTGTTCCGCTCCATCCATATTAAATACAATGACGATTTTAGTATTTTAAATAGCAGTTTTCCACTTATAGTCTTCCACCTTGTGTTTTTGAATACTATGTACCATTCTTCTGCTTATGTCAAAGTTGGCGCATGCAACCCAAAATGAGTAAGAACTCTCTTCCAAACATATGCAGTATAGTGACATTCAAAGTACAAGTGGCTAATTGTTTCGGAATGAACACCACAAAACATACATTTATCATTGTCTATTATACCTCTGAGATGAAGTTTGCTTCTAGTATGTAAACCATTTTGGAGAATCCTCCACATCATGATGTTTTCTTTCGGAACACTGTTAGTCATCCAAACCCTTGAATGCCATGGAAAAAAGGAACTTTCCTGTATCAACCCGTTATATACCGAACTGACCTTGTGCGTAGACCCATTCCAGTACACATGAGCTAGAGGAGAGGGAAAACCAGCCATATTTATAGCGTCCCATAAAGATCTGAGAACCACCGAATTGTTGCGAGGAAGATTAAATGAGCCATTTTCCATCACTTTGTCTACCATCGCTTGTTCTCCAACACCTGACATGATTCTGATATTATAATCAACACAGTTAGCTAGTTTCTTTCCTTTATTACACCATGGGTCATACCAAAAAGAGATTTGGTTAGAATGCAGCAAACCGCATTGAAACATGGGAAGAAATTTCTCTCTTTGTTTCAGAATGTTTCTCCAGGACCAAGAGCAGTCATTGGGGATACTCATTGTCCAAAAATGGTCTTGTTTAATTAAATTCATTCTGCACCAGTTCTTATCAATTCTGGATGACATAGCTGCTCGTTTCCATTCACGCAGATTAAGGACCCCCAACCCACCACTAACAATCGAGTTGCACACCTTCTTGAACGAAATAGGTATTAAATTGTGAGAGAACGGATTACTGTGTCATAGAAATCTATTAAGTGTCGCATTTATCATATCTATTATTCTGGTAGGCATGATGAACAGTCTTGCATAGTAAATGGTCATAGAAAAAGCTACCGACTTCACTATTACAAGTCTTCCAGCTATCGAGAATTTAGATGATGGCCAGCTCGAGATCTTAGAGATGATGCTTTCAAAAAGAGGCAGGCAATGTGATGCTTTTAATCTAGTTGAACAGAGAGGCGCCCCAAGGTACTGTCATCGGAGATAAGCCAGATAAGACACACAATTCAGCATTTAATTCTACCGAAATGCCTCCACATTTGATCAGTGATTTGTTGGTACTTATTTTCATGCCTGTCAACAATCTGAACTTATCCAATAAAACCAATACTCTAGTGTTAGATTTGATGTTCGGTTTAGTAAATAACAATAAGTCATCGGCAAACAAGAGAGTGTTTAAGTTGTTACTTTTGCAATAAGGATGAAAATCTATTTGCCTTGAAATAGCGGCCCGATGGGTTAATAAAGAAAATAACTCCATAACACATACGAACAAGTACGGGGATATGGGATCCCCTTGCCTTAGACCCTGTTTTGCTTTAAAATACCCAAAAGAAGAACCATTTATACTGAGAGAAATGTCAACTAAGGATATGCATGTGTAAATCCAACATAGGAAAGGTATCGGGAAGTTCATTTTGAAGAGTACATATATAACAGTTTCCCATTTCACAGTATCATATGCCTTTTGAATGTCAAGCTTAAGAACACATCTAGGAGATATGGAAGCCCTATTGTACCCTTTGATAAGTTCAGATGCTAACAGAATGTTGTCCGCTATATCTCTATTAGGAAGGAACGCACTTTGGTTCGGAGAAATGACTTTTGCAATAGCAATTTTCATGCGCTCAGATAATATTTTGGCAATGCATTTGTAAATCACATTACAGCAAGCGATTGGTCAAAAGTTAGACACATTTTGAGGGTTATCAACTTTAGCAATTAAGGCAAATCTAGTCGCATTAATACCCCCTGACATTTTACTGTGCATAAAGAAACTTTTGACTGCTTTTATCACATCTTTACCTACCACAGACCATGCACTCTTGAAGAACTTCGCATTAAAACCATCCGGACTCGAAGAGCTACTAATTTTCATAGAAAAAATGGCATTGACAATTTCATCTTTAGTTATTTCCATAATCATAGATTGTTTCATGTCTTGAGTAATAGTTGGAAAATTAAGATTAGAAAAATAATCCAGCCTAACATGTAAAGGAGAAGAGTTACCTAGGGAAGATGAAAAATAATCCAAGAATGCCGCTTTCACAGAGTCCGAATCTGTACAAAGAATTCCATCTTTATCAACAATGGTTGTAATATTGCTCGGAGCTTGTTTTATCTTCAATGCATTATGGAAAGTCGATGTATTCTTGTCACCATATAATTTCCACTTATTCCGATTCTTTTGCTTTGCCATTTTGTCTTCTTCATTTAAAGCTTTAGCTAGGTCTTCTGAAAGTTTGCGCTCCTTGGCCGAGAGTGAAGTAATTGAATTTGCATCCGAGCAGCCCAAAATCTCATGTTGAGTTTGGAATAAATTCTATCTTATTGAGTTGGAGAGACTATTACCATTACCGAAATTAACAGCCGCCCAAGACTTCAATACTACCTTTAATCTTTTGAGTTTTTCCTGCAAAATAAACATCGGGTTACCCCATACTTGTACATTCCAACCATTAGCAACAGTATTTAAAAAAGTAGGGTGATCAACCTAATTGTTATAAAATGAAAATGAGGAAGGTTTTTCTCATATTCTCTTGCCCCAATCCAACACAAGTGGTGAATGGTCTGATAAGGACGGGGGGTATGTGATAGCACAGGGTAGGCTAGTAACTAACTGCAGAATAATTTTGAAAAGATCTATCGAGTTTGCAATCATGATTTTATTCTTCATTGAATATTATTTTAAAATATTCGTTATTTTAAAATATTCTTTATTTTTGAACGGAATGTGACTCAATCAATTACCATATAATTTCAGTTATATGGATTTCATACCTCGCAAGTATTCAACAATAATGATAAATAATTATTAACCATTCAAACATCATCCAGAGTGCAGTTTACAACAGTATAAGCATTGAAATAAATAAATAACGCTCATCACAGCCTGTCAATCCATCAATTGACATACAACTAAATATTGGGATTAGTGTATGTCAAATATCATCCCAATACCTGTGTGGGGTTTTCAAACAACAAATACTGCTTATTATTTGTGTAGTTGTGCGATGTGTAAAATTTATCGTCCCAATCAATATCAGATAAATAGGTGTACATAAACAAGCCGTCCGACTTGTAAATGAATATTTATTCCAATTCTTTTTATGAAAATTTTATATACATTTTGTATAAATAATTTATATATTTCAGTTTCAGAAAAATTCGACATTATAACGGCGCGATATTAAAACCGGATTAATGTCTAGCATTATCCCTCTCCAGATACTGGCTCGCGCCATACACAACAATCAATCAATCCAATAATTCCACAATACAATCAATTTTTCCACAACACAATCATTTCACAAAAATCATCCAAGGTTTGTACAAAAAGTAGTGTCAGGAGCTACTAAGCCCCATCTACAACCTAGGATATAATGAGGTAACAAAAATGATTAGAGTGAGAGAGTTCTCACTTTTTGTTTCCACTCCGTCAGTCTTTAATTGATGGTTTTGGTACCGTTTGGATTTGAATTTGCCCCCAAATTCTAACTTGCTCCAAATTGGACCCAGTTAATTTTGTTGCGAAGCTCTCGACTCCACGATCGCAACGAATCCTGTTTCAGATGATTTGGAGTTCGTAGCAAAAAGTTATTAAGGTAAGAAGTTTAATCAAATAATTAATTAAATTAATAAATCTCTAATTTACCCCCAAATTGATTTCAGCGTGCTCCTCTCTGACCATCACCTGCCGCCGATGATCTGAGCCACCAGGGCTTCGACCATCGCCACTAGTCCCTCCCTAGATCTGAGACGCGCCTCCACCTTCCGTTGTTAACCCTAAATCGCCACCGTCGGCAACGAAATCGCCTGAGACCCAAATCGGGTTCGATCCCAATTTCACCGCCTCTGGCTATCTTCACGGTCGCGGTCCTCCCCCAACCTGACCGTCGTGCCACCGTCGTCCAACGCCCTTCAGACACCCTTGCCGGAAAACTACCCTGGCCGCCGGAAAACCACCATTTACATTTGTTGCTTCACTATTTTGCTCAACTCCGATCAACTCAGTTTTCCGACCACCACGGGACGATTCAGGCCGACCACCCAAAGATAAAATTGTTCATCATACTCTCCTCTACCATTTTCTCTTTGGTGCCATCTACAAATTCTTCTTCGTTTGCCCAGAAATCATCAAAATCCGAAACTGGTTTTCCGGCGTTGACCTGAGATTCCGGCGAATCCGTGCGACAATAGGCCATGAAATTTTTGTGGTAGATAGAGATCATCATGAGCTACAATATTTCCTTTATGTGTTTGGGTTAATTGTTTATGGATTGGAAGATATAAATTATTTAAGATCCAGGGTCTCTTTCGCAAACTATTTTTAGGGGGAAAAGGGCTGCTGCGAATTTTGAGCGAGAACAAGAGAAATGAGGGTTTGTCGAGGGAAAAGATATTATATAGTAGTGGTTTACGATTTTATATTAATTTTCCAGTCCACGCTCTCTCCGTTTGACAGTTATCGATGCCACGGTCACACATGAACTCTGTTGGCGACGAAAATTGACATGTTGCTATGTCTTGACGATATGGTCCCAACAAAATTGGTTTCATCGAATTCCGAGTCTGTTTGCTCAAAAAGCTCTATTTCTGGCTTAAATGGCTGATTAATTCACAATTTATTGTGCACGGCCACATACTAGCTCCAAAAATTACGAAATTTGGAATGTAGCAATAATTTGACATTCCGGATCCAACAAAAGTGGTTTCGTCGAAAACGGAGATCGTTTGTAAAATGGCTATTTTAAGGGCTATAATTTAAAATATAATTAAATTCCATAGCGACTATTTTAAAATTTAAACTGGACATAACTTTCAATTTATAAAGTGAAATCTCAATTTTTCACATTCGTTAGAAAGATATTATTAAACAGATTCCAACGTTTCTTGTTTTACTGAAACCCGATTTATTTTAAATCCTAAACATTTATTTGAAATTTAAAATCGAATTTTCAAACTACCGCGCCATTTCAGGCTCGTTTTATTTTTCACATCATATAATTCAATATATATGAAAAACAACAATATAATTGTTGAGGAATCCAGTTGGATCCCTCCAACCTGTTTCCCTGCATCCACAGATGTTAATAACATTTATTTCATATCAATATGAAATAAATAATAAATAGAATACATATTTAACTAACGACTTGTATAAATAACTATACATATTATTTTAACGGATTCATCCAAACATCCATCACACACATCATTCAATCCTTTTTATCAATATTAAATAACGTTTATAAAATTATAAAACAGGACAGAGTTAGTGAGATTACTCACCTTGGTCGTTAATCGTTAAATAACGATTAACGTCGGTTGATCACTTCAGGCGTTTAATTCCACCATAAATCGATGCGATCTCCAAATCGCTTCAGACCAGTTCCCCTGTATGGCTTACGATCATACAATCCTAACGTGACTGACCGTTCGTCAATCTGAGTCCGTACACACGAGATATAAGATTAACAAGTTAATACATTTATTTGATTTAACCTTAAATTATTTATATATAAGCTTGTTACCTACACATTACAAAACTGACCGCACACTTCTTTTATCGGCTCCAAGTACAGTGGCTCTTTCTCCCATGGCTTTCCTGCTAAATCACGTCCAACCATTCGGGCCCATCTTCTATTATTATTTTATTTTTATTTGATAGCCCCAAGCCCAAACACTATAAAAGCCCATCCTCGTTAGTACAAGCCCAGACCCGCACTACAGATCTTTGTCTTCCTCAAATGCCACTCTCGTGACCTACTCCTGAAAAGCATTGTGCGTATTTCCTTCCTCCGCCATGAATAAAAACCCGTTGCTCTCCAGTATTTTCTCCATGCCGAACACTTCCATCTCCCATACTTCTTCCACTTAAAATAAAATACACAATAAAACTTCTCGTTGATGCTTCACATGCTCGGAGCATGACCCTAAACCCAGTACCCACTGCACCCTCAACGTCTTCTCTACCCTTTAAACCTGCTACCCTCAACAGTAGCTACACTCAACCAATCCCCCCTTCATCCGCCTAATCCTGGAACCCTGCACCATCTCCTATTTTCATGCATATCAGCTCCCACTCATACATGTTTATATATACAGTGCAAAAAATGTTGTCACCATCCTTCCGATATTCAAACACCCGTCTCCAACATTCATGCAAAAGTGAACAGTAGCCATTTCGAACATTTGCAATCCCGTTCTCCTCAAATCACAACTCGGCGTGATGCCCTAGGTCACTTAAGGAAAACTCGAGCTGTTTAAACAGCGTCGCGACTCATACGAATGGCTCGAAGTCGAAGAGCAAGCCATGATCTTATATATATACGCATTTAAATTTTTAAGTGGAGTGGTTAATTTACTAGTTGTTTAGTTTTAGGGTCCCTAATTGCTTGTTTAGGGTAGACGTGATTTGACAATTCATTGCAGGCGTTTCCTTAGTTGGTAAGTAATATTGGATGGGGGTGCTATCCAGTGGGTTACATCTCTTCATTGTTAATCAACTAGAACGTGGGTACAGTATGGTTGAAAAGAAAGGGTAGCTAAATGAAACCCTAGCTATATTGAATAACATGCAGTTGCAATCTGTTGAGGTTGGATGCTCAAACTCGTTCTGGTTTCGTATACAAAAAGAAACGGGTCTGTGACCCTGCATAACCCAATGACATGGTATTTTCAAGTGCATGGAAAAAGTAAATGATGCCTTTTTTGACTCCAAATCATTAATCAAATCCTAGCTCAGGGGCAAACATTGAATCTTAAACTTGTAAGTCTTAATAAGATCATTATTATACATTTTCTTCAGAATTTGAGTTGGGTACTTAATAGCAGCGCTATATTAGGTTGGTGGCGTCAAGACACATGGAAGGTTCGGGGTGAAAGATTCTTCAGATTTGTCATATAAAAAATCTACCGTAGTTGGTAGAGAAAATATGATATGCTTATTGCGTGCATCCAAAATGGCAAGCTTGTATATAAAAAGAAAAAAAAACCTATTTTCTCTCTATTTTGTTCGTGTTCAAGTTTATATTTGATCCAACAAATAGTATTCAACATACGAATATGTTTATTGTCATGTAAAACAATGGGTACGCATGTCTATGAAGGAAAGGATATATGTATACGTTTGTTCAAGTTTTAAATGGTTTTAGCATTTGTTATACACGGCTTTGTTCATAAATGGACAGATATTGACAAAAATAAAAATACCGTTATCACGAGCAATGTGCCACGATTCTAAAAATATAATAATATATACAAGATAGCTTATTCTGTGGAATCCCAAAATACTGATTTAGGGTGTAAAATACTCCAAAATAAAAAGTGCTTATTTTCCAGAATAAAAATTACAGAAAAATTCTATAAATTAAACTATAACTATGTCTCAAATATCTTATCCAAATTCAAAACCAATATTTAATTAAAATTAAATATATCGTTATGGTTTATAAATGATTCCATAGCGACTATTTGAAAATTTGATTTGGACATAACTTACAATCTATATGACGAAATATCCATTTTTCACTTCTATTAGAAAAATATAGCTCAACATATTCGAACGTTTCTTGTTTCGAAGAAATCCGATTTGAAACGAATCATGTACATTCAGTTGAAGTTCAAAACTCAATATTACGAACTACCACGATGTTACGAGCTCGAATTATAATTTATACGTTCAACTGTAGTTTTAAATAATATATTCGTTATAATAATTCAATTCTAAACTGAATTAAATCTTTTGAATTATCCAGTTTACATCATATTGCCAATCCCGCTAATTCCGACTATTTCGGAATTAAATTTTATTATCCTGCTGTTTATATTAATTAAATATTAAGAATATTTAAATTCAAACCATTTTAAATACCAAACCAATATTTTATAATAATTAAATAAATTAATTATTAAATCACAAAAATTCTGGGATGTTATACTCTTCCCTACTTAAAAGAATTTCGTCCCCGAAATTACTAAGCCGGAAAAATGCTATTACCCTAGATTAATGATATTTTATTTCACTTCTTATTTTCATTTCCAACTGAACTAATTAATTTTAATTAAAATATTATTCATTCCGACTAATGAAAATTTTCCAATACTTTAAAGTTTCGGAAAATTTCGCCAGCGTCTCATTTGCACGGCTCAATCGGTACGACTACAACTCGCCTCTCTAGGCCTTTTTCCAATCCAAACAAATCAAATAGCCAAGTGGCTTGCCAAACAGGCTCATAAAAATCTCAGACTCGATATATAAACTTGTACCTTTTTGTCGGGCATTCAACTTTATCTATTCAATTTTCTATCACTTCAGCTTATACAAATGCTATCCCAATCCATCTTCACTCAATTCATCTTCAACCAATCATTCTTTTATATCCAAACCGAATTCCATTTCAAACTCCATTTCTATTCTCGATTCCAAAACTCTTGGCCTATCAATTCAATTTTATTCCAGATTATCTCTAACCATTCCAATTTTATTTAACTTAGCTGAAGTTAAATTCTTATTTATTTATTCACTTTCACCATTTTCAATCTATTTAACTTTACAAGTTAGATTTAAATTTCAGAATTCAAATTCCAGGGTTTAATTTCAAATCAGTTTGAAATCATATATAATAAAAACAATTCAAAACATTTGAATTTCTGAACAACTTATTGCCTCAAAATAATTCAAAAACAAAATCTTTGGTAGTAATCCGTCACTTAGAAACTCAAAAATCACACCGCTGATGTTCAGATCATCATCAGAATTATTTTCTAGCAACCGAAGTGAGTTCAATACTATATTACTTCCAAAACTTATTTTAAAACACTTCCTTTTTAAAATCAGTTCAAAATATCATTTTTCAACACTTGGAAAATATTTCAAAATTTCCCCAGGATCTTAATATTTCCATATATTAAATCCAAAACCTTTACAACACTATTCCCATTTCCCAGAGTTTCAATTCCAATTCTAGTTTACATCCAGATTTAATTCATCTGAAATTATATATCACTCTTACACGAGTTCTGATTGGTTATTTATAACCATTTCAATTATAATCTTATTCGATTATAATTACAACCAACATATCCAATATATATTATAATAATTTAAGGGAAACTCTAAAAAGACACAAAATTTTGACACAAATGGTGACACAATTGATTTGGACCATTGGATCACCCCAAGAATTACACCTCTCCATATAAATACAAAAAGATCCAACGGTTGAGCCTCTATGTCTCTCTCTTTGTGTCTAATTTTATGTTCAAATAGCCGTCCCCATAATTTAAATATAAATACTTATTTTATATCAAGATATACCTTCGGTAAAATTATTTCATTTACCCTCCTCTAAAAAAACACTGTGTTGGTTTATCGTATTTGAGCGTTTAGAAACCCCTATCGATTTTGTGGTGCCCCACCATCGACCAGAATACATAAGCCACTCAACTAATAAATCTCCATAATATAGAAATAATTTTTATATAATCTAGCTCTCTCGTATATATACACTCAAACACTCTAGGGTATTACTAACCCCATCTCTACTAAGTTATGCCACAGAGCCAAGGTAATCACCCAACCTTCAGCTCTGATACCACTGTAACGAACATGGATTTTCGACTCCAAATATCGACACCAAACACCATGCCAAATATCCAGAAATAGGAAATACCAGATCATTAATAGAAAGAAGTTAGAGGATGAGAAATGGAAAGATAGAAAATTAGAATAGAAGAAGAAGAAGACCACAACAGAACAGAATCAGCGTAACCTGAATCTTACAACGGAACGAATAAAATATATTATATAACATAACTTTGGAAATACAACTTGTAACAGTATATACATACCATTATCACATAACATCACAGCGGAAATAAACTCTATATATATCTAGTGTTTAAGCCTCCTGCTCCAAGCTTCCCCAAGTATATCTGTAACTGCCCGTACAAAATTGGGCACCCAAGAGTTTAGGGAAAACAAAACAAAATAAACTCTGGGTCAGTCATGTGACTGGTGTGAGTAAACTCCAATCATTTGGTTTAACTTTAAAAAATCCTTTTCAAAACAGAAGATACACGTAAGACTGATCCACACATAAACACGGACGGTTTTAACCTTACGATAACCCAAAACACTTTCCAAAAATCAATACTATTCTGCTATTATAATAGTGTCCAATACAAGTAAATAATAATCTAGCAGAACGCTTTCACCTCACGTTCTACATATATAATATACAATCAAAAACCACGGGCTCTTATTGGGTAATGGATTTCCAACCATGACAAGGTATGGAACCACCTTCCGATCAGTGTACTCTAGAAGCGATACACTGGAGTTCAACAAGAACATCTTGTAACTCGGCCACACATGACCGGCTATTCATTTCACTTGAATATTGAATATATTGTCACCTTACGGTTGGTATACCAACATAACCATTCCCGAGAGATACAGAATTGAAAGAAGTAACAAATATGAATATTCTCTAGATGGTGACAATATACCCTAATTGGGTGCGACCCACTTAGCCATGCTGCCTTCCCGATTTTTGTCATTTCCCAGTTGATGAGGCTTGAAGTCATAACGTATCTTTTAGCAGATCACTCCTTTATTTACTTTGAATGCCACATCGCCATACCCGTCAAATCACAAATTGATTTCCCCACAAATATCTTGGGTATAAGCTAAGAGAAATGAATTCCTCCGCCACCAACGTAAATACGTTTGAAATGATCAACTTACATGATCTACTAGATATACTCTGTCAGACATTCATCCATTCAAGTTGTCCTGGGACTGGACAACCTGAAGGAATTATTCTGTAAATCCATCTTATGCAATTTCTACCTAGGATCGCCAGAATAACCGTAAACTCTGTCTTCAATTGTCTTCGATATATTTGATTCGAAACGATAATGCCCATACAGAGTGGTTTTCAGATAATAATTCTGATCCCGGTCTCTCTGTATTGACAACGGAAATGGTCAAAAACTTCGATAGTCGGTGATTTAACTATTAAAGGAAAACATGTGTACAAACAACGGTCGTATTCCCAAATGGAAATGTTACCGAGCAATCATCAATCAATAATGAGCCCCTTTAATTTAATTTATCATTCGATTATTCATTTCCCAATTTCCTTTTACTATCTTTACCCAAATATTTCTCCAACTCGTTTAGCTTTTCACGATATCTTGGAAAACATGTCCATATATTCACAACTCCTTATTTCCTGTATTTCGAAATTATACGTTATTCACATTGGAAAATGTTTCTATATCTTAGCCCCACATCACTATTCTTCCACATCCATCAGTCTCTAACTGTAAACTAGTAAGAGAACAACTTTCTAAGTATTAACCCCGAAGGCCGAAACCAACATCAGATCAACACTCAAAAAGCGGTTCAACTTAACTAGTTTCCAGTCAGTTTCTAATTTCCTTATTTTCATTTCTTAATTGCTTATCAAACATTTTCAACTCAACTCTCGGATTCAGTTTATGAATCCACTTCTTTACCGGAAATTTATTGATTATAACGATAGCGTAACAATCCATGTATCCAGAATGTTTAACTTCAAAATATAACTTAGATTTATTTACTTTAAATAATTAGTTAATTAAATAAATAATAAATAGATCTTGATAAAAAAACTGGAAAGTAAATAGTACTTTCCTTAATCCGATATAATCGAATTTCAACTTATACTTCTCTTTCGAATATTCGATTAACATTCCGAACTACGGAATAGGCTTACCATTTCAAGTTAACATTGTTTCTAAATTCACTTTTGAATTTATCACTTCCAATATTTCCCCGTTTCCTTTTATAACTAGTTAAATCTGCAAAACATTTGTTTTTAAATCATTATTCATTTTAAAACATGAATATTATCCCTCCATAGAAAACTGGACTTGTTCTTATCAAATCAAATCCTGATTTTTACTTATACAGACTATTCAGTTTAAAACCCCATCCATCAAGTTATTTTACATACTCACATTTCATATTTCACTTTATCAACTCCAATTATAAATCAGCTTCTTGTAAATTTTATATTAAATTTATAACTAAATCCTGATTACATATTCGATCAGAAATTTCTGGTTTCACATCAAATATTAACTCTCTTATCAAACTTTACATTATATAATATATATAATTTCTATAATTAAATTATTTTTGTAACATTCGACACAGTCGAATTCTAAATATAAATCATTATATATTTATATCCATCCTATTTTCATTTCGATCCTCGAAATCTTCCACTGCTTTCTTTTGAGAACTATTCGCCATTTCCCCTTTTGTTTCTCTTGAATTTATATTTCAAGTTTATCTAATAATTATTTAAAATTATTTATAAAACATCGTTTATAAATCAATTTACTTGTTCTAATATAATTAAACAAGTTATTATATTCTAGTTAAATCATTATTCAATTTCTACTATTTAAAAATAATTAATAATAAATTTTCCCTTTTTAAAACTCGAATACTTTCCCATATATTCGAATATATTTTACGGTATTTAAATACCAATTATTTCAGATCAATTTTGTTCAATCATCCCAAACACACAATAATCAACCATAGATTATTTGTCACATCATATAATACAATATATATGAAAAACAACAATACAATTGTTGAGGAATCCAGTTGGATCCCTCCAACCTATTTCCCTGCATCCACAGATGTTAATAACATTTATTTCATATCAATATGAAATAAATAATAAATAGAATTCATATTTAACTAACAACTTGTACAAATAACTATACGTATTATTTTAACCGATTCATCCAAACAGCCATCACACACATCATTCGATCCTTTTTATCAATATTAAATAATGCTTATAAAAATTTAAAATTGGACAGAGTTAGTGATATTACTCACCTTGGTCGTTAATTGTTAAATAACGATTAATGTCGGTTGATCACTCCAGGCGTTTAATTCTTCCATAAATCGAAGCGATCTCCAAATCGCTCCTGACCACTTCCCTTGTATGGCTTACGATCATACGATCCCAACGTGACTGACCGTTCGTCAATCTGAGTTCGTACGCACGAGATATAAGGTTAACAAGTTAATACATTTATTTGATTTAACCTTAAATTATTTATATATAAGCTTTTTACCTACCCATTACAAAACTGACCGCACACTTCTTTTACCGGCTCCAAATACAGTGGCTCTTTCTCCCGTGGCTTTCCTGCTAAATCACATCCAACCATTCAGGCCCATCTTCTATTATTATTTTATTTTTCTTTGATGGCCCCAAGCCCAAACACTATAAAAGCCCATCGTCGTTAGTACAAGCCCAGACCCACACAACAGATCTTTGTCTTCCTCAAATGTCACTCTCGTGACCTGCTCCTGAAAAGCATTGTGCGTATTTCCTTCCTCCACCATGAACATCTTCACGCCACGAATAAAAACCCGTTTCTCTCCAGTATTTGCTCCATGCCGAACACTTCCAGCTCCCATACTTCTTCCACTTAAAATAAAATACACAATAAAACTTCTCGTTGATGCTTCACATGCTCTCAGCATGACCCTAAACCCAGTACCCACTGCACCCTTAATGTCTTCTCTACCCTTTAAACATGCTACCCTCGACAGTAGCTGCACTCAACCAAGCCCCCCTTTCATCCGCCTAATCCTGGAACCTTGCACCATCTCCTATTTTCATGCATATCAGCTCCCACTCATACATGTTTATATATACAGTGCGAAAAATGTTGTCACCATCCTTCCCATATTCAAACACCCGTCTCCAACATTCACGCAAAAGTGAACAGTAGCCATTTCGAACATTTGCAATCCCGTTCTCCTCAAATCACAACTCGACGTGATGCCCTAGGCCGCTTCAGGAAAACACGAGCTGTTTAAATAGCGAGGCGACTCATACGAATGGCTCGAAGTTGAAGAGCAGGCCATGATCTCTCTTATATATATATATATACGCATTTATATTTTTAAGTGGAGTGGTTAATTTACTTTTAAATTTTGTCTCACCATGGAAAAGCTCGGACCAGAAACGAAGGAAGGCTGAGCGTGTACTTATAATGTGCAGAAAACTTAGGGTTAAGTCTTTACTATCTGTTTAGTTTTAGGGTACCTAGTTGCTTGTTTAGGGTAGACGTGATTTGACAATTCACGGCAAGCGTTTCCTTAGTTGGTAAGTAAAATTGGATAGGGGTGCTATCCAGTGGGTTACAGCTCTTCATTGTTAATCAACTAGAACGTGGGTACAGTATGGTTGAAAAGAAAGGGTAGCTAAATGACACCCTTTCTATATTGAATAACATGCAGTTGCAATCTGTTGAGGTTGGATGCTCAAACTTGTTCTGGTTTCGTATACAAAAAGAAACAGGTATGTGACCCTGCGAACCAAATGACATGGTATTTTCAAGTGCATGGAAAAAGTAAATGATGCCTTTTTTGACTCCAAATCATAGATCAAATCCTAGCTCAGGGGCAAACATTGAATCTTAAACTTGTAAGTCTTAATAATATCATTATTATACATTTTCTTCAGAATGTGAGCTGGGTACTTAATAGCAGCACTATATTAGGTTGGTGGTGTCAAGACACATGGAAGGTTCGGGGTGAAAGATTCTACAAATTTGTCATAAAAAAAATCTACCGTAGTTGGTATAGAAAATACCATCTTCTTATTGTGTGCGTCCAAAATGGCAAGCCTGTATATAAAAAGAAAAAAACCTATTTGCTCTCTATTTAGTTCGTGTTCAAATATATATTTGATCCAACAAATACTATTCAACATACGAATATGTTTATTGTCATGTAAAACAATGGGTGCGCATGTCTATGAAGGAAAGGATATATGTATACGTTTTTTCAAGGTTTAAATGGTTTTGGCATTTGTTATACATGGCTTTGTTCATAAATGGACCAATATTGACAAAAATAAAAATATTGTTATCACGAGCAATGTGCCACGATTCCAAAAATATAATAATATATACAAGATAGCTTATTCTGTGGAATCTCAGAATACTGATTTAGGGTGTAAAATACTCCAAAATAAAAAGTGCTTATTTTCCAAAATAAAAATTACAGAAAAAATCTATAAATTAAACTATAACTACGTCTCAAATACCTTGTCCAAATTCAAAACCAATATTTAATTAAAATTAAATATATCGTTATGGTTTATAAATGATTCCATAGCGACTATTTGAAAATTTGATTTGGACATAACTTACAATCTATATGATGAAATCTCCATTTTTCACTTCTATTAGAAAAATATAGCTCAACATATTCGAACGTTTCTTGTTTCGAAGAAATCCGACTTAAAACGAATCATGTACATTCAGTTGAAGTTCAAAACTCAATATTACGAACCACCGCGACGTTACGAGCTCGAATTATAATTATATTATAATTTATACGTTCAACTGTCGTTTTAAATAATATATTCTTTATAATAATTCAATTCTAAACTGAATTAAATCTTTTGAATTATCCAGTTTACATCATATTGCCAATCCAGCTAATTCTGACTATTTCAGAATTAAATTTTATTATCTCACTATTTATATTAATTAAATATTAAGAATATTTAAATTCAAACTAATTTAAATACCAAACCAATATGTTATAATAATTAAATAAATTAATTATTAAATCACAAAAATTCTGGGATGTTACAATAACCGACAAGGGGACCCAATTCGATAGCACGGAGTTCCGATTTTCTGTCAATGATACCGCATTGGGAAGAGACACTGCACTATATATGCTAATTTGGCACACGGTCATGCGAAGATTTAATAGAGCTTTTAGCCGTATCAAATGTGGTACATCTCATAGCCGTATCAACTGTCCTCTTGGCGATCCGCACCTTCCCAAACACGGAGGATCTAACCGTTCATCAACAAAGCTCCAGATCAGTTCATTTGATACGGCTTTGGACACAATCGAGTTTTGGCACATCAAAACTTTCGGCCGAATTATCCCTCTTTTTATTTTGCAATGGCGAGCGAATACCCAAATTAGGGTTTTGGTACTCGACTGACTTCCATTGTCAATAAGCCATCCACCGCAGTCCATGGGTTATTGTCAACTCACGCTACCTTCAGCTAATAGGCGAAGCTTCAATCCACCGCTGTCCATCCTTCTCGTCGCCACTGGAGGTGAGTATTAGATCACGGTTAAATTTGAATATGAATTGGGTTTAAATTGAGTTTAATTTGAACTCGAATTGGGTTTAAATTGGGTTTAATTTGAATTTCCATGCCTTAGTTCAAAAATATGAATGATAGATATTTGCATGTGCTTGTCTACCTAGAATTCATGTTGCTATTGTGTTTAAATTGGGTATTTTCGGACAGATTTATAATGCGGCAGTGTATTTGCTATCATTTACTTGTGTTGTATTTGTCTACCTTGAATTCAGACACATTTACTTGTGTTTCCCTGCTCATTTGTGTGTATTATTGCACCATGTACACTGATCCTTACTGATTTGAAGTGCATGTGTCATTTCTAGCTTTTGCCAAAAAAAATCATGTGGTATGATTTGATAACTAAAGCATACTAGTTTTGTTGACTGAGCTGTAAGTACACACGAAACTTCATTCATTCTTTATTCACTGAGCTGCATGTATTTGATGTTTTCTTCTGTGTGTTTTGGACACTTTAAAAATTGATAAGAATAGATACTTCATTCTTGCTTGCTAGTTCCTCTGATGGTTGTATTGCTAATCCATACACGCACACACATTCATTTATATATATTCAATATATACTTCTGTTATCTTATGCATTCAAGTCAGTACTTAGTCTTGTGGAAATATGTTCTTTTATGTGTAAATATGTGTGTATGTGCTATTGTTGTTGTTGCTCCACCTGAACTACTTTTCCATTTATGACTTGCTGCCTTGAACCAAGTTGCTTTGTGCTCATGTATATGACATTATGCGCATCAAGTATGTGCATGTGCTTGTGCACTGATTTGTTGTATTCATCCATGACCTGATTGTGTTCTTCTTGCTTGTATGTTCATGATGTTGTTGTGCAGAGTAGGTGTGTGTGTTGTATATGTATATTCTTATGTTATCTTGTGCATTCAAGTCAGTATTTAGTCTTGTGGAAATATGTTCTTTTATGTGTAAATATGTGCGTTGTATATGTATATTCTGACTCATTATTGTTCTAATGCAAATTATGTTGCAAGTATAGATCAAGTGATGCATTCCGGTTAAGAATTTACTGGGTGATCCACCAGTGAAGCCTCACCAAGCTGAAGGCTTTAACTCTCTGGTTCAGAGTTACTGGGTGATTCACCAGGTGAATGCACTTTAGCTCACAACGCCGGTTCATGTATTTATCCCAGCTTATTCATTTAACTAAGCGCCAGGATTAGCAAAGGGGATAATATCAAGTGTCAAATGCTTTTTCCTAAGGTTTAGTGAAGTAGCATATGATACTTGATATATTATCCCCTTTACTAGTCTTGGTGCTTAGTTAAATGCATAAGTTAGGATAAATACCTGAACCAGGTGCGTGAGCTAAAGTGCATCCACCTGGTGAATCACCCAGTAAATTCTTAACCTAAAAGTTACACCTTCGGCTTGGTGAATAGATTAGTTGCGGATCGAAGTGGTCGATCGCCGAAGCTGAAAAGCGGAGAGTGGTTGATCGCTTAAGTTTACCTTCTTTATTGTAATGTAATTATGAAACGGTACGTATCTTCTTTATTGTAATGTAATCAAACATTATGTATCTTCTTTATTGTAATGTAATGAAACAGCGTGTATCTTATTTATTGTAATGTAATCAAATAGCATGTATAATTATATATTGTAATGTAATGAAATATTTCATACAATTATTTCGTTTACTGTTACAATTGTGAATTAGTGTATCCTGTGTATAAATTATGTTATATATGCTTTGTGTTACAAATAATATATGCGGCAATTTTTGCTTTTATATATATATATATATATATATATATACACACACACACACACACATATAAGATATGGTTTATAGCTGTATCTACTAATCATTTAGATATGGCCAACAGCCGTATGTTATTACTGGTGGGATACGGTTTACAACCGTATCTAATAATTTAACACGCCATTTTTTGATACGGCTTATTGTCGTTCCTAACTACTTTAGATACGACTAAAAACACAGCATAATTAGCATATATGGTGTAGTGAGATATACTGTTGTGGCACATCCGTAGTCGAATGGATAGGTAAAAGTTGTAAATAAGATCAACAAGTCCATTCTAAGAAAGCGATTGGAGCCGATGAAGGACAAGTGGGTTGATGAATTACCTTTGGCCCAGTGGGTATATCGAATAACCTACAAGTCAACAACAAGCCATACTCCTTTCTTGCTCTCATATGGCTCAGAAGCGATCATCCCAATTGAGCTAAAAGTCCCCTCTCATCGGACGACCTACTATGACCCTTTGACTAATAAAGCCCTTCACCTCGAATCATTGGATATGATCGACGAGAAGAGAGACAAGGCGTACTTGCGTGCCTCAGAGTACTGGCATCAGGTTGCCCGATACTAGAACAAAAAGGTTTGACCCATAACTTTTGAACATGGCAACCTAGTTCTGAAGCGCGTCTTCCCGAACCTATTTTCATGGTTCTGAAGTGGGAAGGACCGTACGTCATTCATCGAAGGCTTGATAATGGAGATTTTAGGCTAACGACCATTGATGGCAATCATCTCCCGAGAGCATGGAATGTAGAGCACATGCAGCACTACTTGACTTAAGCGTGTATTTTTTTTCCTTTTCTTTTGTTTTTTAGACTATGTAATGTGGCACGACTTGCCCAAAACTGTTTGGTCAATATAAACAAAAGATTAAAAAGTGGACAAAGGCTAGAATTTAGCCGAACCACTATAAAAATATCGTGTGTTCCCTTGTTATTTACTGCATTTATTTCTCTATGCTTTGAATTTTGTGAGGATATCACACATGATAAGAGCTCTTGTCATGCTTTATGTATGTTGACGTATTTGGTTAAGTGTTGTGATGTGACCGGCTTAGGCCAGACCTGAGCAAAAGGGACAACTCACCCCTTAACGACGTTCGCACGCTCATATTTTGATGAGCGGACTCAGGTCCGTGACGGATCGAATTTAGGTTGACTAAAATCGAGCTTAACACCGACGCTCAGTATGGTGATCCTCACTTTGTAGACCAAAGTGAGAATGCGACATATAGATGTAACGCAAACTCTTCTCCATGATTTGAATGAGCGAATATAAAGATATGGATGCAATCCGACTATCCCTGATGGGCTAGTGTGACCCGGCCACTTTCCCGACCTACTCCATCCATAAGAGTTTAGAGTAGAGTACAGACTAAATTCGAGTTCGATATCGACACTTGAGTCGGCAAGTTCCCACTCTAAGGAATAGAGTGTAGATGGAATACAGAAGCAAATGACGTGATTATTCACACGACTAACTCAACTCTCTCGATTTGAGAGTGAGTATAAAAGCAAGGTAGGTGTGAAATGGTGCATTAGGACTTGAGACCGCCTTAACCCGAACTCTAACCTGGACTTATGACAGGAGAGTATAAAAGCACCTGGACCGTGTGCTCAAAGAACCCAGCTCATACCCCACAGGAAGATTGAGGGCATGGAAGCGAGCTGAACTGAAATCCCTACTGACACTGGGGGCAATGATATGTCATTACAAATCAATCCCGAACAGGCCCCTGGCTAAGCACACTGTTCAAGATTGATTGGGGGCATATACATACACATCACACCCCTTATATGACTGCATTATGATTTGTTGTTTGTTGCTTAGTTTAGCAATACTTTGATTACAAGAATGTTGAATTGTGGTGTGTTTTATTGTTTATTACTAAGTTAAGTAATATCTCGATTATGAATACATTGTATTGAAAGCGAAGATAAACTTGCAAATATGTGACATTGCAGGAACATTGCTTTATTTACAAAATGCAAGCTTATACAAGAAAAAAATGCGAGCGCCGCACTCGCAACAACCACAGCAATCAAGTGGAAAACACAAAATAAAGATAAATTTTCACTTCGACTTGGGAGTAGGATAGTGGAAAACACAAAAGTATTTGCACCAGGAGGAGGAATTATTTAGAGGGGTTCAGCGGAAATAGGCACTTCCAAATTTTTAGTCTTAGCCTTGAAGAGTTGTCCATTCCTTGCTTCCACCTGTGCAAGAGTAAGATCCTCGGTTTCGAAAGAGGTTCTAGTGCATACAACATCTTCATCTCCTTCACCCTCTTTACATAGAGGTCCTTCAAATCTGCGATCATTTCTCCCTCCTTGGGGGCATCAGCACTGGGAAGCGCTACAGGCTTGTCAGCTGACTCCTTTTGCTTCTCTTCTGTGACGTCAGCAATATTTGTACCTAAAGCAAGGAGAGCAATGGTTGTTATCCCTAGAGAAAGTGTGGGCCAATCAATTGGAAGCCTCATAACAAGATTACACGCCAGAATAGCTTTGGCAAACTGTGGAGAAAATGTGGAAATACCTTAAGCTGATTGGTCTCAAGGAGTGGCAGGAGTTGAAGCTTCAACCATGGGAGAAATAAGTGCATGCGAGGGAAACCCTGGACGTTCAGGGTCATATTTCTCTACCTCCACAGCTTCGGGCATTGCAGAGGAGGAACTAGAGCCACCCTCAACGACATCCTTACCCTTGATTTGGCGTTTGGTAGCTTCCATAGCCTCCTTTAATAGCCTTCTCCAATCTGCTAAGCGCTTCGGGTCGCCCCTCAAGAATGTCTTCATCAATTCCTCTTCATCCACGGTATCGACCTTAAGTCTGCGTTTCTCTTCATCAATAAGCTCGTCCCATGCGTCGACTAATGTTGCGGGATAATCTTGTACCCAAGATATGTCACGGGTCCGTAAAACTTGAGCATAAAAAGATACCAAAAGATGTCTGAAATCATCTAACTCTTCTTAGGCTTCGATGAGTTGTTCCTTGGAAGTAGAAGTAGAATTGAGGGCAATGTTAGCATTTCACTTAGCAGTTACGACCCTCTCCTAAGCCTCCGCCAGCTTAGCCTTCAAATTGGCAACCTCTCCCTTGAGCTCGGTCTTTTCCATCTCAAGGCGAGTGCACGATAGTTTCAATTCAGCATTCTCAGTTGTGATGCCCTCAACTTGCTTCTTAAGGGATGTACGTTCTTTGTTGATGGTGTCAAGCTCGACATGAAAGCGTTGTTGCAACTTATCATGCTGTTTTTTATACTCTTCGGCTTCACGCTCTATGAGCACAAGTTTAGCCTGAACATCGCCGCTCTCGTGCACAACTTGTTTGACATGCGACGTGTTGCACTCCCACATTTGTCTCTGATTATCCTAGTCCAACTGGACTTCCCTGATAATTTTAGATAGCTTTGACACGTATTTGCACGTTTCTTGGTATTGTCGATCCACGAAGTTCATTTGAGCTTTAACGCTATCGAACCAGTTTGCGGGGACCGTTTCAAGACTGGGCACGAAATGCATATTCCTGAAGTGATATTCAGGGAATTGCTCCTTCAAGACCTTTGTTCTTTGCTTAGTGGAGGAGTCAAACATCCCCGGGTCAAATTTACCGAGTCGAGAACTTTTGACCCGAGGCCCCACTTTGCTTTTGAATTCCTTTCTTCATCTCATTCCACCGAGAACTCCAACAAGTACACAGCAGCTGTTGGATTGGGATTTCGATTTAGCCCAGTAAATTTCAAAACCAATCTCGCCTCTTTTCCTTCCTCTCCTCCATTTTCACCAAACATTCATCATAGTCATTTTCTTCATCGAGCCTTCGAGCCGTCACTTCAACACCATAAGCAATGACCAGTGATCTCGATACTTCGACACTATCCCCAGCGACGACCCTGACGTCGTCAGAGGTGGCGGTGACGTCATAGACCAGAGATGTAGACACCATGGCGAAAGTGACAGAAATCGTCTTGATTTTAAGGCAAAACCCCACATAAAAGTTTGAATTAAAACATGAATTTTTCAATCATCGACCTACCAATTTGACGAGTTGGATATTTGAATTGAAGTCGAAGAATTTTTGAAGCGCTAGAGTTTGTAAGTCAGAAGTGATTTGGCAGTGAAGAAATGAAGTGAAGGTTGAAGAGAATGGATCGGGTTATATGATGTGAGAGAGGCCATTTGTATTCTCTCTGAAATGACGGGTTGACAGCTTTCCGAAAGCGGACGTGGGCAATTGGAAGCCATTCGGATCGAGAAGCCATTGGTTTGAGTGTTTTCGACTTAGAGGCGCTTCGGGTTTTTGACCCGAAAAGCTATAGCCAAGAAATGTTGAAAAATGTAAAGAAAAAGAGAAACATTCTCGACAATAATTAGGTATTAAAGGCCATGTATTAAGGGCATGTTTGATAATCGAGTTTCAATAATCGAAAAGAACTATTCAGAATAACTTGAGTATAGGTTGTTGTATACGATGCACAGGAATCAAGAGACATGACTCAAATAGGTATCTTAAACTTTTTGATTCGACAAGGGTTAAAGGGTTCACCTGGAAATTTATCTCTGCTCCAATTGAAGATATTGGATTATTAGATGCAACAAAGACGATTGTAAACGTGTTTTCATATTTATATGTGATATACAGGAACTAAGGGTTACGACTCCACGAAGCAACACGACTATTGACCATTGTCTATTCAAGAATAGTTGGATTTCCAAGTTCAAAGCACGCCCCATCTACGATAAGACATACTTTAGGGGGCAAAATGTTAGCCTACCTTGAGACAATGTCGTCCAACGATCGAACGACCACTATCACATGCACAAAGTTCAAGAACCAGACCAGTTCAGTAGTAGGAATTCAGGTCGAAAGGGAGATCAAGCAGCTTCTCACTTTCGGATCGAATGGGATATGAAGCCATCGGGTCGAAGGCCATCGGGTCGAATGGATTCGACTTGACCTCGACTCCTATATTGTTTGGGTCAACTTACCACAACCTCCATTATCTCCTATGTGGACGGATAGAATGACACGTGGCCATGAGCTGAAGCCCATGTTTTACATAAGTTGCTTCCCATTCACGAGCTATACAACTGGATTGGACGATACGTACATGGTAACTGTTCCCACCTAAAAGGCCATATCTGATTCATATAAATATCTGAACAAACCAGTGCAAAAGGATCTTTTGGCCAATTTAATACTTGAAGTTATCATGTGTTGCCACCATTCTCAAATATCCCGCTCAAATGTCATGCTCAAATGCCCCGCTCAAATGTCACGCTTAAATATCCCGTTACCGTTCGCTGAGAACGCACCCTAAGCAAGGTTCTGAAGTAGGATGGTCCTACTTCTTCTTTTTTATTTTTGTTCAAATAAAAAAAATTGCAAATGCTTTCATTTCGAATCCACAACTAAAACATAATGAAATTGTTTATTTATCATGTCACAGATAACAGGATTCAAATAATATTACGGAATGCTTAACAAAATGCAAAAGAAGGCTGATCCCGTGAGCACTAATCGTCTTGACCCATTTTCTCCTGGTTCTCTAGACCCAGCCAATCAAGAGGCCAGGTTGTATCCATTTTGGAATTAAACCCACATTTTTTTCAGGGTTTAATTGCAAAATGGAGGAAATCAGGCCTCCTGACTAGTTGGGTCCAGGTGATCTCGCCCCAAATCCCGTAGACTTGTATATAAATTAGTTCCTGTAAGAAGCAAGGCTGATGGGACCTATTATTTGAAGCCAGATTTCCACAGTAATGTGACTAATGTCAATAGCATAATTCATATAATATTGATATCAATAAAAAAAAAAGAGGAAACGTGTCAAACAAAAGCACGCTTTTCTATTCAATAGATCTGGTTAAGCCTTGTATTTGAATCCAAAATATGTTAAAACCAGATCCAACGAAGAAACGGGATTCAATTTGAATCATTGCAAAAGGAAAAAAAACCACACGAACTACATCCAACCAAATTGCAATTTTATATTTTTCTTAAATCGTAAAATTATGGGTTTGTCAATAAAATCAATAATGGATGGCTTCGATACCACTTGTCACGATTTCAGTATACTTAACAACAACCAATTATGAAATCCTAGGTCCAAATAAGTAACTCATATTGATATAATTGAGAACAAACATAAATAATAAGTAATGGAAGTTTACCTGAATCCGTAGCTAATTATTGTAGTACTTGAATCCATAATTATTTTTGAAGAAAAAGATGAATTTGGTTTGGTCTTCCAACTTAACATAAACCCTAGATCTAAAATTAGTCTTTTCGTAGAGGAGGGTTCGAGGGTTAGAGAGTTGTTAAGGCTTGTGTAATTTTGGACCATGACCCTTTATTTATAAAGTTGTCGTTTTTTAATTTGGTACTTCAACAAATTAAAACACCCCGATATCTACGCATCAGGCCCATGATAATATAATATTTAAAAGTAATATAAAATTAGACCACTTCGATTTTACACCGATATAGCGCAACATATTTTATTTCGCTTTTTCTATAAGGCCCGAAATAATAACGTAGGCCCGAATGGTGCGGGAAAGATCTGAGGCGCACAAATGATTTTCCCTCTAAATTACGGGCCGTTGATTAATTTTCGCATCCTTCCGTACAATGTTTTTTCTGGTCGCATAGCATTGCTCATTATATTTTACGTACTCGACTCAATTGTCGAAATATTCCAACATCTATAAATAATAAAACTTTTGTAGTTAATGCAATTATTTATAGTAAATTGTGCATGTATTTGAACTTTTCTGACTGAAACTAAAAATAAATAACGTGTCCTAAAACTTGTTATTAAGGAATGACAGCTGCTAGTATACGGTATTTTATAAAAGTTCCCTGTATACACAGTATCTTATACCAGCGACCAAAACAATAAACATACAAAAGGCACACGCGGAACACGATGAATTCATGACAAAGATCTTTGCTCCGAACCTTCACGGCAAATCTTTCTCAAAGGAAAAGAGAATAAAAGGGAGAGAGCATCTACAATTGACAAGCACAAAATAGCTTCAACATGACCAATGCATGCACTACATCAGAATATTACTGAATTGAAAAGAAAGAAGAAAAACCACCTATACATGCCGTGGTCATCCACAAATTTTATGAGCACAAAGAAGTGGCTACAAACAAGCTGACCACATTTCACCTAATTCACTTGGTAAATATAACATTAAAACAAACACTGCATGGCAGGACTGGTCTTGAAACACAAAATATTAGATGAGGTCCTAGACAAAAAATGATATTAGAATTCCTAGACCATTAGAACATGTTCAAGTATATGCACTATGAGGTTGGAGTATTTAGACGGTCGCTTTGGTTGCCTTACCCAGGACCGCCCCTGAAAGCATGTTACAAAATGCAACTTAACGCTGAATAAAGCATTAAAGCTTAGTTTAACCACACATAACAAAATAGTATTAGACTGTTGGTTGACTGTATATATAACCAAAGCATCTAATGTGGGCACAGTATATACTATACAATGACAAGTGAGAACAAACTTTTTATAATGTGGATTCTGCACGCACCGTCTAATAATAGATGATCCCTATGAACAGAGTGAGAAAGGAAATAAAAAAAAAGGAATAAAGGAGAAGAAGGCACATAAGACGCATTATTCATGCCAATTGTGTTGTAAAACACATACAGGCATGATGACATATTGCATTAATCGATCTTTAAAACACAAAAGAAAGCATATAATTTTTCTTTCTTATATCATCCAAGTTTTTGCAAGTGCCTCTCTAACAACTCCACTACATTCATAATAATAATATCATAAAAGGAGAGATAGATAGATACACACTAAATAGAACAGTCTCCTGTTAGTGTAAGCACACTTTTAGCTTATAAGTTGGAATACACAGTCAGTTTGGAGATAAATAATAATGGCGAATATGGGAAGCGAGTCGATGGATTATAGGACGGAGCTTCTTTCTCCGATGAGGCTGGAAGCTGGTTTAGCAGAGAGTATGGCTGATCAAGCACCACGGCAGCAGTGGAGGCTCAATTTGGATAATTTTCATATTCCGGATGTGCCTGAAGCTCCTCCTCTTGTTTCTCGAGTGCTCCTTAGAAGCAGTGGTAATTTTTACTCTTGTGTTCGTTTTCCAAAATCTTCTGCACATTCTGTGTTCACTTTTTACTCTCTTTTTTTAATCTTCTTTTTGCATTATTAATTCGTTCAGACTTGCTATATGTAGCTTAAATGATTGACAAATGCTTTAGTAACTTGTGAATTATAATTGCATTTTAAACACTTTATTATATGGTAGCATGCTTTTAGCATGGGAAAGCCAAGAAATTCTGGTCGAGGATTATTTTGGTACAAGTAAACGATCAAGAAATTCTGTCTGAATATATAAATAAAGCGTCAGTTTTCTAAGATACAAAAAGATATATTTCATCAGGTATAAATAGATATTGTATAAAAAGGCATGTTGATTAAGTTGTCAACCAAACCAAAAATAGTGCTTAATACGCACAAGTGTGGGCCTAAATATTTTATATCACTTTTTTTTTATGTAAGTGCGGGTCACTAAAACCAGAATTTATACAAGGCGGACCCTTGTCTAAAGTTCAATGCAAAGTAGATCTCTAAAACTATAAAACTATAGAACCATGGTTTCTGTGATTTTTTATGTTGGTGTTTAACAAAAAAAATCAAAAAATTATAAGTATTAAAAAAAGATTACTACGGAAGAAAAAAATGTAATAATGTCTGCGTTTATTATGAAAAAATATAGTCATGTCTACAATTATTTTATCTATGTATGTATACATGATTTCAATGGACAAGAAACTTGTAGATATGTCTTCAATTATCCAAGAAAAATATATTTTTATCTGCATTTTTTGTGTTGAGTGAGTTATTTTGCAGCTATATCCAATTATCTTACTTTTATGATAATTTTTCTGCAATAACGTGATATTAGATAAGTGTACATGTTAAAATTGAAATTTTGGAGCATTCAGCAGTAATGTGTATTAACGTCTGCAGTTTTCCACAACTATCGTCAAACCACCGAAAAGACGAATATACATATGTGTGAAACGAAATTGCCTTCGTTCTCGGTAAGCGAAAGTGGCTGTAGAGAGTTAAAAAACTATAATGAACTTCACGGTTACTTGTAAATTAGAACAACAATCAAACACCTACGTGTGTTGTGGGCTCCATATATGTTTCTCTTCAGTAAGTAAACTTGCTTACAATTTGCATGCTAATGGTAATTATGGTAATTATCTGTTAGCGTACAATTGTCAACAATTAAGTATCATTTTAAATCTAAAATGAAATTTAATACCAATATGAAGCAATAACAATAAGTTAATTATTTTAGTTAACAAAACATTGATGATAATTTTTCACCATCACCATTCAATTTCACCACTATATATCATGTGGTGCATCCCCTCAAAAACCACTATTCATGAAGCTAATGCAAACAAGTAATACAATTCAATCAAAATTTTCAAATCAAGTAATACTAACAACTCGATTTTTCTTCTTAATTCTTTTTTAAGTTGCGCAATGAAATATACAATGAACATAAAAAGATATAGTACTGTAACACTAAACAGTTTATTAGTATAACAAATTTAAAATATGCAATTATAATTTATCAACAAAATGATATTGTTACCATCAATGGAATAGTCAAGAATTACGCTAATACGGTCACAATTAAAAAGATGACTGGAATTTCCAATGAATAATATACACGATTATTTGATCCTTTCATCCAAATAGCTAAAATAAATTATGGAAATAATGTTCATAGCGATATACAACTCGTAACAAATTATCAGTCATAACTAAAATAATGATATAACTATTTTTAATGTTACAAACTATTTATTAAATTATCAACCATGTTTTTAATCCAAAATATTTTTTCCATCGCTATCGTGGAGAAAACAGTAACAAAATAATTGGGCCTCGGCCTAGCATGTACGATTCCTACGAATTGATGATCTGTGCAGTCAAATTCACTTTTTTGAACAACCAATTCCCCTCGAATTGAAATAGGAGACATTTTATTGGATTCCTTAACCAACATTTGTACTTCTACACTTCCAAATTTTGAATCGTTTGTCGAGATTATGGATGACACAGAAGAACTTCATTACGCACCAAATCGGCTGCAATGGAGAATCAATATGAACGCATATAAAATGCCAGATCATTATAAAAGTCCTTCCTTTACTTCTCGTTTGTTCCACAGAGGTCTTCGTAAGTTTCGAGTACCATTTACCCCCATTGTTGTTCAATTTTTAGATTATTTATGTGTTTTCCCAGTTCGCTTGAAAACCATTTCCAGTATTGCACGATCATATGCTTCATTTGCCCTTGACTGAATTTTCAATCTAAGCACATCAAAATTGTTGTAACTGTGTTGTTTGATTTGTGATATTTAAATATCTTTTACTTTGAGTATATACATAGTTTTGAAAAAGATAGCATAGCCCTGAGCATAGACAGGCATATCTTTCAGGGTTATGGTTAGGAACTTATTGTATCATTATAATCGTCTAACTATTGATTTTCAATGTTTGATATCAAATTTTGGCATTGACTAGGAAAACAAAGAAGGATTGCAAAATATTACAAGAAACAAGAAAAACTTTTGAAGGATTTTAGTGAGATGGAGAGTTTTCATAAATCAGGATGCTTAACTGGAGTCCCTACTGAGGTAGTTAAAATCACAATATCAGACAAACAACATTCCAACTTTAACAAATTATTTATTCCGATATTTGAAGCAATAATTCATGTGACTTAATTTTGCAGGAAGAACTTAAAAACCTAGCAAAAAGTGAAAGAATGGCAATTAACATATCGAACATAGCAAACTTGCTTCTGTTTGGCGCGAAGATATTTGCTTCCATTGAGAGTAAATCTCTGGCAGTCATTGCTTCAACATTCGACTCTTTGCTCGATTTGCTTTCAGGATTTATCCTTTGGTTCACAGCTCATGTCATGAAGAAACCAAATCATTACATATATCCTATTGGCAAGAAGAGAATGCAACCCATTGTAAGTTCTTAGTTATACATCCATCGTATTATATTAGACTATTAGTTAATATGTGTATGGAAAAACTGTCTTTTACAGATTCAAAAATGGGTGGAACCTTGGTTCTGAGTGATTCGGTGTTACTTAATGTTTATAATGGATGGAAATTGGAAATATTTGTCATGTCTATTATTAGTATACATTGAACATAGGTTGCTGTTTGTAAGTGTTGCTTACTTGCTTGTATTATTTGGCAGGGAATTTTAGTGTTTGCTTCCATAATGGGCACGCTTGGCTTGCAAATAATGCTTATTTCATGCCAACAACTGATATCAAAGGTACAATATCTACATGTCTAAAGAGTCTAAACCATTCGATTCTGTTAATCAATCATACTGTGCTTCATAGATTGATTTTCTGTTGAAAATAAAAATTCAGGATCATCCGAATTTAGCAGATGGAAATGAAAACTGGATGATTGGAATAATGGTATCAGTCACAGCAGTGAAGTTCGTGCTTATGATCTATTGTCGAGCATTCAAGAACGAAATAGTAAGAGCATATGCTCAAGATCACTTTTTTGACGTAATCACCAATTCGATTGGTTTAGCCACTGCAACTCTAGCCGTTCGATCGTACTGGTGGATCGATCCAGTTGGTGCCATATTGGTACGTTCCCTAGTTTGAATATAGTGTTTTTCATATAAAAACTTAGCTTAAAGGCCGTGTAAACATGCGCATTATACCTTGATGCAGATAGCATTGTACACAATAGTGACATGGTCTAAAGTGGTGATGCAAAACGTGAACTCTTTGATAGGGAAAACTGCACCACCGGATTATTTGGCGAAGTTGACATATCTGATATGGAATCATCATGAAGAAATAAAGCACATTGATACAGTGAGGGCATATACATTTGGAACATGTTACTTTGTGGAGGTGGATATTGTGTTGCCATGGAATATGCATTTGAACATAGCACATGATATAGGTGAAACACTGCAGGAGAAACTGGAGAAGTTGCCCGAGGTCGAGCGTGCTTTCGTGCATGTGGATTTCGAGTACAGTCATAGGCCTGAGCATAAAGTTTGATGGTTGTAAAGAGGTTTGTTTGATTAAACTTTTTGTAATAATCAGATGGTTTTAGGTTGGTAACATAAATCATCGTGCTTTTGTTTACATGTCATAGCACATCCATGTTATGATTCATTTAAGATGGAGTAAATTACAAAACTAAGCTTCCATTTGAAATTATTTCACAAAAAGCTATTGGTTGAGCATTTCTGTAGACACAAATAAAGATCGCCGACCTTTCTCTCCTTATTCAGGAGATATATCACATAAGCGAGTCAAGCCCACCACAACAGGTCAATTGCATCTGGACTGAAGGCCAACAAGTCAAAGCCCAAGGAGATTAAATCATTTTATCTATAAATATTGTATCTTATGCACTTCGAATATATCAAAAAACAATCATTATCAAAATCAATTGTAATTCGTTCTCCTTTCTGTACAATAGTGAACAGAGACATTTAATAAAGGTTTTCTTCTTTCTGAATTTGTCTTAATTAATATCAATTTCTAATATGGTATTAGGGTTGTCAAGGATACTTTCGGATACGAATAGTGTTATATCCGCATCCGAAATCCTTTTCGAATATCGGATATCCGTATCCGCAGATATGGATGGATATCGAATAATTATCATATCCGCTAATGATCGATAAATTTAGAAACATAAATGAGAATAATTAAGTTTAACATAAATGTTTTTCTACCCAACTGGTTATTAAAATGTTAACAAATATGATGATAATAAATAATTTTGAGTAGTTAGTATGTATTTTGCGCATAAAATATGAACGTCAAACTTAATAAAATATTACATTTATATCTTTCATTGTGCTAAAATGCATATTATTTAAGCTATAATTTTAAAAAATTCTGAACGGATAATTTTTTGATGCGGATGTCTTCAAATCCGCATCCGCATTCGTTTTTGAGGACATCGGATATTCATCCGCTTTTCAGATACGGATTTCGGATTTTCCGGGTATCCATTGACAGCTCTATATGACATCAGAGACTCGAACCTTAACGGCATTTCAAAATCAATCAAGTAGAGTGTTTGTTTAGGAAATTCAACAGAGAGATTTCATCATTTGAGTTTCTCCTCTCATCTGAGAATAAACTCATCATTTGAGAGTTTGATTCAACAACAAAGTTTAAGTGCCTCGCTAGAAAAAGCTTTCTGGCTGCAACAAAAACTCAATCATCAAATCAACCAGAAAAGGAGTTTAGAAAATAAAATTATAGTCCATCGAAAAATCAAGAAAACAATTCAAGAAAGTTCCACATCACATCAGAAAATGTTCATCACCATTTGATATTCATTTGATTGCGTATCTAATATGAATTGTGATCCATCGTTCAACATTTTACCATAATCTCCTAAAGCTCAAATCTATTTGCATTCTCACTTTCTTTTCCTGATCAAGATCAAACATCTTTGTTGAAATCATGGGGTGATGATATGTCATCAATAACTTCGGAGAACTCTCAGAAACAACTAATTCTCACAACCTCTTCTGTTGATCAACAAGTAAAGACTGTGATAAGTCCATAAAATCAACTTGTCATAGCCAAACTAGATGAAAACAACTATTTGTTGTGGAAATTTCAAATCGAAATTGCTATTCAAGAATACGGTCTATAAGAGTTTATCTATGGTAATTTATCCATCCCATAAGATACGTAACTGAACAAGAAAATAGAGTCATCGACAATTAGAAGTATATAAAATATCATAGGCAAGACAGACTAGCAAGTGCACGGTTACTATCATCAATCAGTAACAATTTGATATCACAAGTTATTGGATGTAGGACTACCAATGAAATATGGATAAATGTTTAAAAGAATTCCAATTCACAATTTATAGCCAAGATCATGCATTATAGAAGGCAACTACATAATTCAAGAAAAAACTAACAGTAGCATGAGAGAATACCTATTAAAAGTTAAAACATTGTATGATCAACTTGAAGCTACTAGACATAAAATATCTAATTCAGAACAAGTACTAACTAAACTAAATGGTTTAAGTGATGAATATGAGGTAGTCGTTGTCATAATTTCTTTATAGAAGGTTACACCTCCTATGGAAGAAGTTCACTCAATTATGTTGTCTCATGAAGCAAGAATTGAAAGTAAAATCCTTAAGACTCGGGCTTATCTATCAACAGTGGCGGATTTAGGGGGGTCTAATGGGGTCACTGGACCCCTCTGGACTTTCTATATTTGATTTTTTTACTAGTAGTTTTATCAAACTTTGCTTTCTTACTACTTCTTTTATACTTCTTCCTTTATCAAAGTTGTTGTTGTTTGCAAAAAAAAAGGAAGAAGTTAATCAAAAATGCCTCTAGATCCTAGATTCTTTAATTCACGTATGCTGCTCGTCCTTCTTTTGGCTCCCTCTAGATTTTTGGCCCCCTCTAGTGTTGAACCCTAGCTCCGCCACTGTCTATCAATCATGCTAGCGGTTACAAAGGAAAAGATCAAACCAGCAAACACAAAGGGGTGGTTACAACAACAAGTCAAGGGGCAAAGGTAGAGAAAACAATTATAATAGGCCAACTTGCTAAGTGTATTTAAAAAAAAAAAGTGGGTCATACCTGCAAATTTTACTTCAGATTTAATCAAAACTTAGGACCCAACCAGACTACCAACTAAAAAGCAGCCACCTAAATTTCAACATAGAACAAGTTCATCATGATCAAAGTGTACAAGGTGATAACACCAAAACTCAAAATTAGAATGAAGGAGCCAAAATTGATCACAATGGTGATGAAAGTTGGTACCTAGACTCAAAGACCAGAAATCATCTAACTAACAATCTTGATAACTTGAATCTTGGATGCAAAAATACATAGGTAAACAATCAATGTGCATGAGAAACGGTAAGGAAAAAAAAGAGCATGATGAGTTTAATATACTCCGCTGGGGAAAAAGCACCAAAATCACGAACTCGGTCCAGACAGAACAAAGGCAAAAACCTATGATCTAGATCCTACGTAACTAGCAAACGGAATAAGGTCAATGGGGCGGTCAGTGAGAAAACGTGGCAGTAGAAGAAGAAAACATGTAAGCAAAAATCAACCAATCCCTTCCCTGGGACTGGCCGAAACCGATGAGACATCAAAGGTAACGACCAATCTCCTAAACCGGGAGCCAAGAACTCCCCTGAAAGGCATACCTCGAAAAGCAAGGAATACATCGTTCCTTACTCTTCGGATTATGGTAGGAGGATCCATAAGCACTTCGTCAAAAATTGCCTTATTCCGCGAGCACGAGATGTGCCAGCAGACAAGACAGGGAAGTTGACGAAGCAGGATCGAGCAAAAAGATTTACCTGAGATGCTGGTCTACCAGTCTCAGTAAACCTTCAATCGAGGTGGCTTTACCTCGGCATCAGATTCCCGAAGTAATTCCAGACAGACCTGGCACAAGTACTAGATAATAACAAATGGAAATAGGATTCCGAGTATCCAGTGCTGCAACATCTGCAATGGGACAAGAAAGGGATGTCGATTCTCTGGACTTTCTCATCTATTGGTAACTCTTCATGCAAGGTTCTCCACATAAACAGATATCTTAAGTGGAATTCAGACATTCCAAATGAAAGAGAAAAGATGGAAACGTGGACCCAGAGCCCTCGCTGAATGCCACGCCGCTTTAAGCGAGAAGGGGTTGTCGTCCCAGACGGTCCCATTACCATGAGCATTCGTTAAGACTTTCACAGATTGCATCCGTTTCCACGTCTCATTAGCGTAGGACGGGATATTCAATTTAAATGTATTCGTACCGAGTTAATAACCCATTCGATATTCACATTCAACATTTAAATTTTGTTTAGCTAGGTATAAAACCTATACTTATCTATGCATCGCATTACACTGCTTTATATTAAGAATTATATTTATATCCAAACTAATTAATATTATATTTTAAACTCGTGCATTTATATATTTCAAATAACTATTAATCTAAGCTTTGAAATTTAACATATCATTTTATTTTTGACTCTAAATTCTAAATTTTTATTAAAATCTAAATTTTTAATAAAGAATTTAAAATTAAAATAAGTTTTTTTTTTGAAATACTTTTAAATCACATTTCAGTTCGTTCAAACTACATTTCCGGGTAAGTATCATTTTAACTCATTTTCCAGTTTTTTCATTTCACTTCCTGAAATCTATTAAGTCGTTCGGGTATGTATCATTTCAACACATAGGGATTTTTCTATATCAACAATAATTAGTATTGTGTGATGGAGTTAATAAAATATTTCAAGTATTGCATGTGTATAGCATATATCGAAATCAAGACTCGTGTCATTTATGTTGGTGTGTGCATGTCACATGTACATAAGTCATATTTGCAATATTAAAAAAATTCTAAATCAGTTCTCACATTTCATGCGCCATTTTGAAATCTTTAATTTTATTAAATGAGAATAATAGTCATGAGCGAGCGAACTCACCTTCCATGGTATGGAAATGACTACGAACCCAAAGTGAATGAAGGCACAACCAAGCGCGCAACAACGACAAATGTTATAGGCTAACCGCAACTCTCTCCAACTATATACGGCTACGAACCAAAGCAATTCAGATCTTCCACGAGGATTAAAATGCAAAATCAAACATAGTTATATATACTTAATATATATGTAAAGAAGGAAAGATCGCACAAACTCTCGACACTAAATATCAATATATATGACCTGGACAAAGTTCGAACTTTCAGACAATAGAATACCTCAGCAATAAACAGGAAGGTCATGGCCTAGAAAATACTGAAGCATGATTCAAGATTTTTTTTATTTACAAGGAGAGAGGATAAATAAGGAAAAAACCCATCATAGTAAAATACTTGCAACAAAAATGCCACTATTAAGCCTCGTTGGGAAAGATATTGGCTCAACCCTGGGTATGTGTTCACGTTGGACACAGGAGGGGGCGGAGGAATATAGGTGGTGGAGGAACAACTACGGTTGTATTTTTATTATTATACTGGCCTCGGTTTTGAGGAAGAGAGAGGGTAGGGAGAAGGCCAAGGAACTGAAAGGAGGAGGTGGATTCAGTGGGTCAGAGGATGACGGAGGCATGGGTGGCAGAGCTTCAGGGGGTGGGTTAAGTTGGGGGTCGATTTACCAAGCTCGATAATTTTTAATCTTAGATGGTGTTTGCTTTATCTTGTGTTTTTCATTTTGAATTTTCAAAATTAACAATAAAAATTAAGAAGAGTTGATGGGTGATGAGGGAATGGAAGAACGACGGAGGGGGCGATAGAGGAGAAGGAGGAACAACGAACGGATGAGTTGTCTTTCGTTCCTCCATTACCCCCTCCCTCCAAAGCACGGAAAACAAATAAAAGTTGTTTTCTATTTTATGTGTTAACTTTATTCTTGAAAACAATTGTTTTCCATAATATACATGTGTTTTGTATTTTTTACATGGACGAAAACCAAAAACTAAAAATGTTAAACGAAGCATTATCTTATGTGTTCTTTTTTTTTGAATGAAAGAGCATAGAAGAGGGAAGAAGAGGTCGTGATGGGATGAGGAAGATCAGAGGCTGATTGCCCTTGGAGGGGGGGGGTTAGTGGTGCGGCGTTATCATAAGGGAAGATAGCCGGTAAGTGAGGGAAAGGATGGGTCGAAAAAAATGAGGCAGAAGATGAAGTAATTCCCTTTTTTCCTCTCGTTTTATTATTTGTTTTCCTTACATTTGGATTTTTTATAGTTCCTTTCTCTGTGAACCGAAGAAGATGGGGACACAGGGAGGAAGAAAAGTCATGTTGGAGTTTACAGAGAATTAAGGACATTGTGTGGGCATTTAGGCCCAGTTTTGGAACAAGTGTCATAAGTGTTTGTTAAATTTGAACAAGTGTATTAAAATAAATTTTGTTTAAATATTTTCCCCCACTTTCCTCTTTTACAAAATGTGAACATACGTATACAATTTGATTATATATAGATACAAGTTAGACCGTGTTTTCCCCAAAATTGGGCAAAACACCGAAAATGTGAAGAAATGTCTCACAAAATTGAAAAGTGGAGCCTTACAACGATTGAAATGTAAAAAAAAAGACACCAAGTTTTATAATGGTTCAACCCAATAAGGGTTTACATCCACTCTCATAAGAGATTTCATTGCCAATATGAAGATTACAAGATTAACTTCTATCTTACATCAATTTTATCACTCCCTTACTCATGAATCACACTTAATCTACTAAAGATGATTGAGAAGAGAATTATTCAGTGGAGATTTGATGTAGATGTAGTAGAATTGAAAGGAATCCCTCTTCCATGTAGGCTTGCTCGATCAATCTTCAACTCTTGAATCATTTGGATGTGTTTGATAGAGATCATGATCTATGGATTAATCTTCAGTTTATGATGTTGAATGGATGTTAGAATTGTGGTGGAATATTTTCGGCAGCACTTCGTGGTCTCAAGATTCGATCCCCTCAAATGAAGAAGTGAGGGGGTATTTATAGGAGATTTCCTGACCAGGTGGCAGTTTCGTAATTATGCAGAGAAACGCCATGAGTCATGGCGCCAGACGACAGAACCCATGCCTCTCTAATAAACCGCTTGATATCCTGAGTTCTTGACACGACATGATTTTCTACGGCATGGTTCATCTCGTTCGGGTGACTCGACATTAGCTGGAGGCAATATGAGCGGGGCGCGGCATGGTTTAACTTTAGATCTTGATTAGTGACTTACGCTTTACGTCGTAGAACGACATGTAGGCAGGGCAGCATGACTCATGTCGCACGACCCTATGCTTCTGAGTGCCTTGAGCCTTTGACACGTCATGATTCTCCTTAACATGGTTCATCTCGTTCGGATGATAGCTGTCAACAATCTGGTAATAGCTGGATGCGGCATGAATAGATCACGACATGGTTCATCTCGAGATCTTGAGTGGCAGCCTGCATTTCACGTCGTCGAGCGGCATGGGAGCGAGACGGCATGACGCGTTTCTTGAACCTAATTTACCTCCTACGACATAACTTAAGGCTGACACAGATGATTAACGAGATAACGACTTGCGTCATGACAACATGACTGCTAGGTGCTTTTGCTTTACTTTGTCGTCATAAATGAAATGCAGCATGACCTGGGATCGACCTGGTTTCTACGGAGCGACATGGCGAGATACGACATGCCTTGAAAAGCGGCTTGTTGTTGTTCCCTTCCTTGCGATATGGCCTTGAAGCGTCCTGATCCCCTCACCATGAGTCCGAGTCTGACTTGGTTTATTTCATATTAACCCAACGACTTGACTAATATTGGCATGATTTTTGTATTATATCTGGCTCACATTTTATGGGTTAACATTTTGCCCCTCGAAGTTTGTGTTATTAAAAATAACATGGGCTTTGAATCATGATGTTTCTGACACTTTTTCCTTGCATTTTAGTTAAGTCGTTAACTGCTTTTATGAATGAACCTAATCGCTCTCGGATTTATGTCGCATGTTGTCATATTGTCGTGACCCGCTTTGATCTTTCCATGTCGTGTGAAACTTTCTAAGTTGTGTTGGGCCTTAATTTGAACCGGACTCGGCTCAATCATGTCGAAGTCTCTTATATTATCTCTATCCCGTGTGTCCATTATTATTCTTCATCGCATCCTGAAGCTTCTCTCGTTAATGGCGGATAGGATCGGAGAGACAAAGTCGCTTTCATCTTGAGTGACGTATCTAATCAGTTCGCAGCCTCCATCGAATCCACTTCAACCAGATTCCGACCAACTTCGACGAAATCCATCAGATATTAAGAGATTCTTTCATCTCCGAGACGCATCTAATCAGTTCGACACCCATACTCTCGATTTTGAAGAATTCTTCCTTCAACGATCGTTTCAGATCTTATTGCAAGTAATTTTTAGATCTAAATTCCACTTTGTTTTTTTTCTCTGTATGCTAAGACTTGTATAGAATCCGAAGATTTGTACTTACTTTTGACAAAGTAACGATCCCGTGAATCAATTTTGACCGCCCTGTGTTATTGAGATGTTTGTAAATCGAAAATGATCTGGATTGGAATGGATAGACTATGTATAAGGACTTTGAGTTTTTTGAATAATTCACACGAGTTGTATTTCGGTGAAATGTTTGAATCTTGAAGCTTGATTATTCGTCATCAATTCGTTTTTACATATCATCGTGTCGTAGATGGTCGGAAACGATTTGCTTACACTAGAATTTTAGAGTAGATTCTGAATTTATCTAAGTGGCCATTCTGGTCCCAAGTCGTACGAATTGATAAGTCGCCTAAACTGCCAAGGCAATTCAAGTCGTGGAACGAACCATTAATCAGTAGAAGTGCAATGAGTTTATCCCCAGGAATCGTAAGACTCTCAATTCGTGGGTCGACATGAATGTTTAGCCATTGGTCGATATGAGTTCGTAGGTTGTGATAATGACTTGGGCCATAAATCGTAAGACACAATAGCGATAGAGTCCCTAACTTATAATAACGTTAAAACACTGCTTTTTAATGCTAGGACCCTTGGTATCGATATTGAGTTTCTTTCAAAATTCAGAGTTGTGGACTGACATGGTTCTTATGTCATGGATCGATATGAGGTTAATCCGTGGATTGACATGAGGTTCAAGCCGTGGATCGACATGAGGTTCAAGTCGTGGATCGGTATGAGTGTTATGTTGTGAATCGACATAAACCTCATACTTATGAACCGATATGAGCCTTGTGCCGTGAATCGACATGAGCTTCATGCCATGAACCGGGATGATCCTCGTACCATGAATCGACATGAGCTTCATGCCATGAACCGAGATGATCCTCGTATTGTGAACTGACATGTTATCCAAGTCGCGACAGCGACATGAATGAGCCGTTATGTCGCTGCTATGGCATGAGAAACCATGTCATAACGACTTAACCCTATTGCTAACAAATGCCTTGCCTCGGTGCTTGTCACCTTTGTTTTAATGCTTTGATGTGTTTCCACGCCTTTTTCTTCGAACCTTGCCTCTAGAAAACTAAAATATATTCAAGTATATCTATGTAGAATGACTACCGAGAAGAAAATCCTTCCTCAAAGCGAAGAGACCTCCTCGGCTCAAGCCGGTCCTTCCTTAAACAAGGCTTCCGAGACTGAGACAATCACAACCTCTAGTCAAGTTTCTGCCCCCTTCCTTTGGATCTTCTTCCGATTAAGGCTAGAGATCAAGAGAGACAGTCTACCACCCTAACCCAAGAGCAATACGAACTGTTGTGTGGTCAATACGGAATTCCTCTTACAGATGCAATATTACCAAAGGACGGTGTTTTTGTTGACGACCACCCTGTTGGATACGTTGCTGTAAGCAAACAAATGCTAGCAGTTGGTGCTATTTCTCCGTTTAGTCCTTTTTTAGGGCAAATCTTAAACCATATAGGCATCGCTCCTTTCCAACTCCACCCTAATGGCTACACAGTTCTACTGGGCCTTTATGTCCTTTTCATGAATACGACAAAGCAAGAGCCTGCTTTCCAGGACCTTCGGTACCTATGTTCTTTCAAAAGTAGGAAGGATACCCCTTCCATTATGCATGTTGAAGGTGCCAGAAACCGGAAGCTGGTTCTCGAATTATCGGACAGTGTTTTAGGGTTTTTAAGCCAGTTCTTCTTTATCAGATGCCCCGAGCCATTCCGAGGGCAATGGATAGTCAGAGGTCTGCATATCTTATTCAGGGGTCTTGACTTTACTTCTCTTTGAGCTATACGTTCTTACATTATTTCCTTTTGAAATGAAGTACTTCCCACCCTGATTAAGGACAACAAAGCTCCCTCTTCTATTAAATCCACATACGAAACACTAAAAGCTATCAACGAGGCTAAGAGAAGTAGAAAGCTTTTAATCACAGATAGCATTCTTCACCGATATGAACTACTCCATCCCTTAAGGAAGTTTTTATGTAAGGCTGGACCTTCCACTCCTAAACCTGACCTTACGAAGTCAGATCCAGACGGCAGGAGTGTAACTTAAGCTGATCGAAACCCTTCCGTTGACCCTTCCTTGAAAAGATGTTCCGGGTCTGTTAGTGAAAAAACATCACCCTCATCGAAGACTTTGGATAAGGACGAAGACCTTAACCATCATAGAGGTGAAGATCCCGCGACATCAGTTGAGAAATAAAATATCGCCCCGCATCCTGAGCCAGAATTAGACACCGAACAGGTTAGAAGAGATGATAGGGAAGTGAATCCTTCTGAACTTGAGTACAGGATTGAACATGATGGTGAAGACGTAGTTGTATTAGAAACTGATCCAAATACTGAGACTGTAACTGGAGGTTCTCCTATTGAAAATGCGGCTAAGGAAGATTTTGCAGGTACATTTGGCAATTTGAGTGATCTCAACACTGCTAGATATCTTAGTCAGGATGGTTCGATTACTCAGTCTCTCGACCCTCAAACCATAGAAACCGGACTTAAGGATGCAACCTCAACTGAGTCAGAAAGGCCTCTTAAATTTTTAGGAATTCCCTTAAACTCGGGGGATATAACTGGTCTGTCAACAATAGTACCTTTTAAAGAAATTCATATTATGTACTTCAATTATTTTCCTGTGTTGGTATCTTACTTTAGCATTCTTAGACACTGCATAGTTTCAAGTATCGAAAACTCATGCATGTCTTATTTCAGGTTTAGACATGTACGGGAAACGTTCGTCGGGAATCAGATCATATTTCAGTAAGAAGAGCAAAGCTATTGATCTGAAGCATTTACTATAATCTGAACTCCGGCAACCATCCCTTCATCATGAGCAGCCCCATCCTCCTCCGCCTTCGAAGCCCTCTTCTTAGCCTTTCCATGTATCAGAACCTGTTTTGACTGAGGAACAAAGAAAGAAGATACGCGAGGAAGAAGAAGAAGAGGCTAGAAGGCGCAGTTGGCTAAGGGAAGACACTCCCGATGAAAGGGAGCGAGGAAGGAAACGAGAAAGGGATGGTTCTTATAAGCACTCCCAAGTAGAGAAGCTACATATTAAACACCGACTTCCTTCATCCTCTGGACCTCCTGGTCCTTTAATTGATATCCATTCGATTATCAATAAACCTCACCATACTCCTGGCTCAACGAACATCTCCTTTACCGAAAAACTCCCGCGTTAGAACTTGAAAGGACTTTACTTTGATCGTGGAGTAGGCATAACCAACGCCGATGATTTTCTTAAAGAGGTGGATGCGGTTATAAGTTAGACACACACCCAGCTCAATACCGCCAAGAGTCAACTTGAGACAAAATGGAATATCATAAGAGATATATTTTACCAAAAGTTGCGTAGATGGGAAAAGCTCAGTGATGACCTCCAAAAGCGCCATAATTCTCATCTTACGAAAATTGCCAAGCTTGAGGATGATAAGGTCAAATGGGAGAAGGTTTTGAATGATCGTGACGCTACCATCGCAATTCTTAATAAAAGAGTAGTAGAATTGGAGGCATCGGACAATGAGATTAAAAAACTCCCGAAGAACTTGAGGCTTCCAAACAAAGAGAAAAAGGTGCCATAGCTGCCAAGCGCGATGTTGATGCTGAATTGGCTGTGGAGAAGGATTTCTCCAAACAATATTGGGAAGATGCTGCTAATCTCCGTAAGGAGGTAAAATCTCTGAAGGCTTCCAACCAGACACTCATGGCCAAGGTCGAATCCCTTGAGAAGGACAAGACAATTGCAGAAGAAACTCACAAGTAAGCCATGGACGAAGCTGATGATGACATGTTCCGCTTTTATGTTTACAGCGTCATGAGTCGTGGGAGCTTGCATTACCTAGGGGATAGTTTTGCACGTACTTTGGCGCTTGCTTGGGAGTGAGTGCTTGAGATTAATGGTGATGATTGTAGAGAGGACGAACTTATCGACAAACTTTTAGATGACAGGTCCAAAGAGGCTTTGGCGGAAGGAAAGGCCCAACTACTGGACGAGAGGACTGGTACTTCTGGTGAGAAAAATCACACTCAACCAGATGTCAACCTTCCTATTGATCCCTCAACCTTTGAAGCTTCTGGCTCACAGACCCTAGCTAACCCGGGTGATGTTCCTAAAGGCAAAAATGTCACCATTGAGGGGGACATCAATATAGAGGATATTGCTAATGAGCATGGTGAAAACGATGAGGCTGATGAAGACAATCTCGACCACTGGAGAATCGAGCATAGGGATCCCTCAGAGAATCTTCTAGATACAGGTAAAATTGAAACTAACTTTACCCTGTCGTGCTTAGAATCCATTTTCGATTCACCTGGGTCCCTTGCTTATTATGCTCAATGTTTTCATACTTTGAATTTAATTTCACCCCTGTCTTCTCCTACCGTAGGCAATGTATTGACAACAGGAGCTATTAAGGCTGACTCACCATTGACAACTTTTCCTCTTACTTCTGTCATTACCCCCGCTCCTCCTAGTAACACACCCTTGCTTGTTGCAGCTCCTGGGTCACAGGATGCAAAAATCGGTGCCTTCTCAGATTTGGATGTCATTGACTACAGCCTTAGTGAAAATCTTGAAGTTATTAATACAGATGAGAGTCCCCAGGTTACCATCAAGGAGAAAGGAAGGAAGTCTGCCAAATTTTCATTGTCTAAGAAGAAGAGGAAGAAGAAGAATGAGATGGAGGCTACCGCTTTTTCTTCACAAGAGAATCAGAGTAACGTAGAAGAGACCCCTCCACCTTTGGTTAACAAGCCTGCTTTGAGATCAAGTGATAGGAAGAAATGACCGCGCTTAATGGTAGCTTAATTTTAGTTGTTAACTATTTCCTTTGGCATGCTGTACTCAGGCCGGTTGTATATGCGGGCGCCGGTCCCCGCTCATTACTTTTGTATTTGTCGTCATGACGCACTCTATCATCTGACATTTTGCATTTTAGCCTGTGACTTTATGGTATAATTCTGCTTTGTTGTCAGGAAATTGTGTCCTGCTTTTCATACTTTAAATTTCGCTTTTAGTCTTGCTACTTCTCTATTCTACATTTCATGCCTGCTTTACATTTGCAATATAGATTCTGCATCACAAATTGTTTGTTATTATAGGCTGAATTAACCCAACCGACAAAATAAGTTTTTCCCAACCTTGACTAAGATGACGTCAAAAATCCTTTCGCATAAATAACCATTTTGTTATGATCTTTGATTTCACCTTAGTCATTTCAGGAAATCTAGTTTTGTTGGTTGGAATGATCCAATGCCGAGTTTTCATAGAATTATGACCAGATTGTGGTGTGTTTTTAAGAGAGCATTATTAGATTTTATTAATGCGATGGTAATGCCTCCATACCACAACTGGTTTCAATACTTCAAACATTTAGGCACGGTATTTACAGTTAGATAAAGGAATCTGTTATTCCTGGTATCTGGACGAGCCAGTTACTTGTAGAATTTGTCAGAAGACTTTGGTGAAAGTTGCTGACTTCGTCATTAACCGAATTTTGAAAGATTCGGCTCATGGTCGGATGCTCCTGGAAGGATTTTTAATCCATTGTTCATTGAGTCTGAATAATTCAAACGCTTGTTGAACTTGTCGGACGCCTCCTAAGAGGTCTTTAGATCCGTCAGTAACTGGGTTTGGAGGACCCAGAATCAATAGCTGAATTTGGAAGATCCAGCATCTGAGCGGATGCCTCCAAAGAGGTCTTTGAAAACCCAGTGTTTATATCCCTGTCCAGCCATATCTTAATAGCATCGGCGATCAACCGGGTGCTCCTTGGGGAGGTCTTTGGTTTAAAAGCCCGGTGTTTGTATCACTATCTAGCCATGTATTAATGGCATCGGTGATGAACTAGGTGCCCCTCAGGGAGGTCTTTGGTTTAAAAGCCCGGTGTTTGTATCACTGTCCAGCCATGTGTTAATGGCATCGGCGATCAACCGGGTGCCCCTCAGGGAGGTCTTGGGTTAAAGAGCCCGGTGTTTGTATTGCTGTCCAGCCATATTTTAATGGCGTCGGTGATGAACCGGGTGCCCCTCAGGGAGATCTTGGGTTAATTGCCACATTGTTTCTAGGGGCTGACCCTAGTTTATTTGTGAACCTTTAGATCTAGAATTCAGAATCTGTTAAGAATTTGCCCCTAAGGTGGAATTCAAAACTTGGTCCGTAGTCTGGGTGTCACATTGTTTAAGTTTAGAGTCCTTGATGCCCCTTATCTATGGCTTCATATTTTATCTCCTTAATGACACGAAATGCAAGGGTGTTCGTGTACCAAGCAACGGGTGTGTTCGAGCTCTTTCGGTTGGAGATGTGCCGTAGCATTCATTAAGCTTTATTTGGTTCTGAGAGTGCTTCTATCTACTTAAAAAGCCTGTAATTAAAATCGACGTTAGCAGCTGGATATTAAAACTTGCTGATGTACAATTTTAGACAGGTAAAGTAGTTTCTTTCATTAATTTGTACATACTTTGCATGATATTCACAATGTATGATATATTTACAATTCATGATGTATGTATAATGAGTAATATGTGAAAGAAACTTCAAACAAAATAACGACGAAGGTGGAAGCTATTCCATGCCCGAGGGAGTGCGATTCCATCTATCGTTTTTAGCTCAAAAGTGCCATCTGCAAACTTCTGGATAATCACGTACGGCCCCTCGCAGTTGGGTCCGAATACCCCAGTTCCTATCATAATTCTTTTCAGGACGAGGTCCCCAATTTGAAAAGTTCTTGGTTTGATTTTTGTATTGAAATATCTGGCTACTTTTCGTTGATGGGTCGCTATGTTAAGCTATGCTTCTCTACGCTTTCCCTCGAGTAAATCAAGCGCTTCCAATTGCATCTTTTCATTCTCCTTCTGTTTAAAGTGGATTCTACGGTGAGTTGGCACTTCTAGCTCCACTTGGATCATAGCTTCTGAGCCGAACGCAAGTGAGAATGGGGTGTACCCCATAGCGGTTTTATGCCTTGTCCGATATGACCATAACGCAAAGGGGAGTTCATCAACCCAGTTGCCTTTGGCTTTTTCAAGACGCTTCTTGATGGTCGACTTTAGTATTTTGTTGATAGCTTCCACCTGCCCATTTGCTTGCGGATGGGCCACAGCTGCAAAACTCTTTTTGATCTTGTACTTGGTGCAGAAGTCTAGGAATTCATTGCTTTAGAATTGGGTTCCATTATCGGTAATGATCTTTTGCGGTACTCCAAACCTGCAAATGATGTTTTTTAAGACAAAATTGGTTACTTTCTTTGATGTGATTGTGGCTAAAGGTTCTGCTTCAGCCCATTTGATAAAGTAGTCAACAACCACTATATCGTATCTCATATTTACTTTTGCGGTGGGTAATACCCCAATTAAATCTATGCCCCAGACCACAAATGGCCATGGGCTAACCATTTGAGTTAGTTCCGTGGGCGGTGCTCTTGGAATTTTAGCGAATCTCTGGCATCTGTCACACTTCTTTACATAGGTCATGGCATCTAGATTTACATCAGGCCAGAAATAGCCATATCGTAGAATCTTCTTGGCTAATGTTTGACCGCCAGTGTGTCCTCCGCATTCTCCCTCGTGCAACTCTGCCAAAATTGCTCTAGATTCCTTCTTAGTCACACATCGCAGCAAGGGCATGGAGAATCCTCGTCGGTACAGCCTTCCATCTTGAATGAGGTACAGAGGGGCCTTGCGCAATATTTTCCTTTTGTCTTTCTGTTCCTTAGGAAGTGTCCCGTTGAGGATATATTCTTTGATTGGAGTCATCCATGATGTAGGTTCCTCAATGGTTTCCAATATCCAGTCAATACTTGCTTCCTCAATAGTAGGGGTAGAAAGGACTTCGATAGGGATTAAACCTAGCAGTTGAGCATCTGATGAACTAGCATACTTGGCAAGAGAATCCGCTTTTGAGTTCTGTTCTCCTGGGATATGAGATATAACATAGTGATCAAGATTGTTTAGAAGTTCCATAGCTTTGATTAGATAAGAGGGTAGATTCCTAGTTTTGGTTTGGAACTCTTCACGCACTTGACCCACCACCAACTGAGAGTCGCTAAGAATTTGCAAGGTTTTTAGGTTTAGCTCTTTTGCCAACTTTAGCCCTGTTATTAACGCTTCATATTCAGCCTCATTATTAGTTGATGGAAATTCTAATCTTAATGTGTAACATAAAGAGTGACCCTCTAGGGTTTCCAAGACAATTCCAGCCCCTGAACAATATTCATTTCTAGATCCATCAAAATATAGTTTCCAAATGGTCTCCGTCTCCGCTGGTTCCTCGATCTCTTCTCCTGTGTCTGTAAACTCAGTAATAAAATCTGCTAGGGCTTGTCCATTAATCGTTCTTCGAGATGGTAAGTGATGTCATATCGACTCAGCTCGATGTTCCATTTTAGTAACCTTCCTGAAGTTTCAGGGCGAAAGAGAACTTGCCTTAGTGGTTGATCGGTAAGAACCTTGATAGGGTGAGATTGGAAATATGGTCTCAACTTTTTTGAGGCAACGAGGAGGCAATATGCGAGCTTCTCTAGCTTAGGGTAATTCAATTCGGCCCCGGCAAGTCTTTTACTGATGTAATACACCGGCAATTGCACCCCTGCTTCTTCTCGGATTAGTGCTGCGCTCAAAGCATGTGATGAGACTGCCAAGTATAAAAATAGATCTTCCCCATCTTTAGGTTTCGATAACATTGGCGGTGATTCCATATGTCTTATCAATTCCTCAAAAGCCTTTTGGCACTCTGAGGTCCACTGGAAGTCCTTTTTTCCTTTTTTCAAGGCATCGAAAAGCGGGATACACCGATCTGTTGCTTTGGAAACGAACCGGTTTAAAGCTGCTACCTTTCCATTTAAGCTTTGGAGTTCCTTTTTGGTTTTCGGAGCACGCATTTCCCTTAAAGCCGCAATTTGAGAGGGATTTGCTTCGATTCCCCTAGCATTGACGATAAACCCGAGAAATTTCCCTGAAGAGACTCTGAACGAACATTTTAACGGGTTTAGTTTCATCCCGTATTTCCTGTGTATGTGAAACATTTCTACCAAATCCTCGAAATGATTTTCGACCTTCTTTGACTTGACTAGCATATCGTCCACATATACTTCCATTGTATTCCCTATTTGAGATTTAAACATGGAGTTTACGAGGCGTTGGTAGGTTGCTCCCGCGTTCTTCCTTCCAAACGGCATGACCCTATAGCAGTACGGTCCTCTATCTGTTATGAAGCTCGTGTTATCCTCGTTCGACTTGTACATCATAATTTGATTATATCCGGAATATGTGTCCATAAAAGATAGTAACCCATGTCCCGCTGTAGCATCTACAAGTTGGTCGATCCGGGGCAAAGGAAAACTATCTTTTGGGCACACTTTATTAAGGTCTGAGTAGTCTATACACACTCTCCACTTCCCATTGGACTTTTTAACAAGAACTGGGTTAGAGACCCAATCTGGATATGTAGCTTCCCGTATGAAATTATTTTTGAGTAATCTATTTACTTCCTCTTTTAGAGCCTCAGACCTCTCAAGTCCCTGCATTCGCCTTTTCTGCTTCACAGGAGTCAATTTTTGATTTATATTCAACTTGTGAACAATTACATTCGGTGGGATCCCACACATATCTGAGTGTTCCAAGGCAAATACATCTTGGTTTGCTTTCAAAAACAAGATTAATTCCTTCTGCAGCTTCATGCCTAGCTGAGAACCTATCTTCAGTACTTGGTTAGGGTCTTTGGATACTGGAACGGGGATAGTATCTTCGGCTGGCGCTGCTCTATTTCCCCCTATACTGTTTTTCCTTGGATCAATTGCTTTTCGAGCGCCGTTGTGCTCACCAGTATGGGGGTTTTGCTTTAGTTGCTATAAGAGGGGTTTCTGGATGCAAAGCGTCGGCTCTACATCCTTCTTCAATTCCTTCTTCCTTGCTTCTGCCAATTCAACCAAATAACACTCCCTTGCTGCTTATTGATCTCCTATAATTGTGCCGACACCATTCTCCGTTGGAAATTTCATAGTGAGGCGCCACGGAGCCATAGTTATTCTGAATGCTGCAAGAGTAGGTCTTCCCAGGAAGGTGTTGTAAGCAGAGGGTTCATCGATTATAACAAAGTCTTGTATCCGTGTGGCTTTCTGCTCTCATTCCCCAAGCTCCACCAGTAGACTGATGACACCAATTGGTTGAACAGCTTGACCAGTGAATCCATGGACCTTGTTCTGACAGGCTTTTTGTAACGACCCGTATTTCCGTACCCTTTGAGCTGACTAATAACACCACACGTCCAACCCAAATGACACAGAAATACGAATCATTATAAGAAAGAAGTTTAGAGGATGAGAAATAGAAAGAAAGAAATATTAGAATAGAAGAAAACCAAGATCACAAACTCACAGCGGAACGAATAAAATATATTAAATAACATAACTTTTGAAATACAAATTTGGTTTTCATATACATACCATTTATCAGAGCACAACAGCTATTTCTGGAACAGTTATAAACATCTGTTTCCAGATACAACATAGTTTACAGCGGAAAATGTGATAGTCTATAGCTAATTGGTGAAGCCTCCTGCTTCAAGCTTCTCCGAAGTGAATCTGTAAAATCCCGACTACTTGATTGCCCGTAAAAATTTGGGCACCCAAGAGTTTAGGGAAAACAAACAAAATAAACTCTAGGTCAGTCATGCGACTGGTGTGAGTAAACTCCAATCATTTGTTTAACTTTCAAAATCCTTTCGAAAGAAATGATAATCGTAAGACCAATCCACACATAAACACGGACGGTTTTTACCTTACGAAAACCAAAATATTTTGGTATCAAAATCTGGTGATATTATAATAGTGTCTAAATCAAATAAATAGAATCTAGCGGGACGCTTGCATCTCATGCTCCATTCATACTATCAAATCAAAAACCGCAGGGTGCTTATTGGAGATTGGATTTCCAACATGACAAGGTATGGGACCACCTGCTGATAGTGTATCTCTAGAAGCGAATACACTGGGTTCAACAAGAACGTCTTGCAACCCAGCCCTCACATGACCGATCACTCATTTCGCTTGAGTGTATCGAATGTATATCACCAACGGTTGGGATCAGCAACCGTTTCCCAAAAGGGACAGCATCGATAGATTAAAGAAGCAACTGGAATTTCTCTAGATAGGTGATTATACATCCTAATGGGTGCGACCCACATAGCCATGCTGCCTGCCCGATTTTTATCAATTCCCGGGTTGTGAGGCTTGAGGTTTGAATTATCTTCCAGAACATATGGCCATCATTCACTTTGAATGCCACATCGTTATACCCGCCAAATCACAAATTGATTTCCCCAAAAATACCACGGGTATACAGCTAAGAGAAACGAATTCCTCCGCCACCAAACGTAAGTACGTTTGAAGAGATCAACTTACGCGATCCGTTAGATATACTCTGTCAGACATTCGTCCATTCACGTTGTCTTGGGACTGGACAAACCGAAGGCATTATCCCGTAAACAGGATAGCCCTTGCATAACTCTGTCTTCAATTTGTTTCCATCATATTTGATCGCAACGCTAACGCCCATACAGAGTGGTTTCCAGATAATAAATCTGATTCCAGTCTCTCCGTATTGACAACGGAAAAATGGTCAAAAAAAAAACTTCGATAGTCGGTGATTTAACTATCAAAGAAAAATAAGTGTGCAACCAACGATCTTATTTCCAGGTAGGAATTCGATCGATCAATCATCAATCAACATTGGCCCCTCTAAATCAATTCTTTATTATCATTTACAATTCTCATTTCCCATCTTTCGTATTCTTTTGAAGCTCGATTTCCCCCTCTCGATTCTTTAAAAAACATTTTCAATATTATAATTTCTCTATTCGAGAAAATATCTCTTATTCCGGTTAGAAAATATTTCTAAATCCTTTAAATCAAACTGATGTTATGAAACATCGTTACTATAACTCAAATCATAAATTATTCGTTAACTAACGATATCACTAACCAATCCTTGCTATTGAGCCTTAACCATTTCTCCGTCAATCATGCAGTCAGTCAAGTTGGGGTATGATTACCTCTCAGACCTTAACTAAACGACATTCTTAACTTTGAAATAGTCAAAGCCCACCACTTCTTTCACAGAAAAGTATTGATTATAACGGTAGCGTCATAATCGCTGTTTCCAACCATTAATTATAACAGCGGCATTATAATCACTGTTTCAAATTTACAAAGCATAAATTATAACAACAGCGCTATAATCGCTGTTTAGATTAACCGAACATATGTTATAACAACAGCGCTATAATCGCTGTTTAGATTTATACTTGTAAATAACATCTTAAATCCAATTTCCATTTCTAACTTCTATTTAGAATTTTCCATAAAATATTTCATTTTTTTTACAAAGGCTATAATCTTATTATAATTTCTTTATAATAGTTAAGTTCAAAATCTCATTTCAATTATCGATTTCAAAACCCATTTCCCTTTTTCAATATAAATTCAAACTTTGAACTTATATTTCAATTATTCCAAAAATATTTATAATTCACCTCTTGTTTTATACATTTTAACCAAGTTCTTATTTCCAGTTAATTCGAAATTAAATTCCGGTATTGGAAATAAATTCCCTTTTTAAAATTCCCAATTTATTTTCTTTATTTGAAAATATTTTTACCTTTCGGTATTTAAATACCAAAATTTCTTGGGCCAGGGTAATTCAAACACAATATGATCAATCACCGATCAAATATCACATCATAGATCATAATAAATAATTAAAACAGTAAATAAAATGTTGAGGAACCCAGTTGGATCCCTCTAACATGTTTCCCTGCATCCACAGATGTTAATCACATCAATATGAGATATCATAGTAAACAGAACTGATAATCGATCAACGATCAACCATTTCAACCAATTCATCCAAACAACCATCACATAGAATAAAATAACTATAAATAAATTTCAAACTCGTTTATATAAAAATATAAACGAGGCAGAGTTAGTGAGTTTACTCACCTTGGTTCACAGTTGACGGTTGTGCTTTATATTTCGTTTAAAATCAAACAAAAGTTCGATTTTATCCACGAAATTCTAATAGCTCCGTTTCCAGCGTCGTCAGTTTCATAATGTAGATCTTGGCCGCTACGATATCAACGCGACAGGGTTTTGCTTGAATCTGACATCGTACGAAAAATTATCGACGATATAAGTTTTAAATTAGATTAACGTCGTTTAGAAATTAAATTCATAATAAACTGATTATCATTACCCTAACTATGTATAAACACGTTTAGGCCACTTAAATTTCTTTCATCTCATTTTGTAACAACCCTGACACTATATCCATGATTTCATTTACTAATAGATTTCTAGTAAGACCAAAAATTTAATTGTTTTGGTTAATTGTTTATTTAAAAAATTATAAATTATTCATTCCATATGAATTCCCAAGAGAAGCGTAATACAAAATATAAGGCGATCAGTTCACTAAGAGGAACAAAACTGTCAATAGTGTAAAAATGTTTTCATAACTTAGATTGTCTAACTGTTTTAATTTAAATAAATAGAGTAGAAAATAATTGCAGATGGAAATCTCACCAAATGTAATTTAAGTGACCGATCAGCTTATCCTAACACATTACCACTACTACGGTCTCAATGCGTACTGTACTAACTACCTTCTAAAGAACTACCAATGCCTGATATATATATATATATATATATATATATATATATATATATATATTCCTTTTATTAATCTGGCTTTACCTTTTAAATTGTTGGTCCACTCACTAAAATCCTTCAAACCGCCTCAACTAGTAATCCTTCCCTTCGAGTATGATTTTAACGACCTGCTCTCCTCCATAAATAACCCCTTTAACGCATGAACCACCCGTCATCACACACTTACTCAAATCCTAACACTTACACTATTATTTAATAAGTTATGATAAATTTAGTTTCCTTAATTAACTATAATAAATTCTTTTTAAACACTATTACCTCTAATTGCTCCATCATGTATTTCTTCTTGAACCTGTTATTCTCCTCCATTCTGTTTGTTCAAACGCCCTGCACCCTTCTCAATGATACACTGTGCATCTTCAATGTATTCTCCCACCACTGAATGAAACAATCTCCATAAAACTGACGTCCAGCTTCCCCTCTTTACTGTTAAAACTTGCGGCAATTTGTATAACCCATTTCCATGATTTCCGGAGAAACAACAATTAACGTTTAATCCCGCCACCATGCTATACAACCTGCTACACTCTCCTGCCATCGTGATTCAGTCAACAGCGCTGCCTCGGCACAGTGTTGTGTCAAAAAAAATCACGGATCCCCTCATCTCTCAACACAGCATGGAAGAATCGAACGCCCCTTTCTAGCGTCGCCACCACTAAACGGAGTCACAGAAAGTCATGCCACTTCGGCTACTGACAGATAATGTCCAGCTGAGCATTTTTGTTTCAAAGTTCATCTCAGTAATAGGAATGAATGGGGAGATCTGATGTGGAAAACAATTGAAAGAAGAGGATCGTTCGTTCTTTAAGCGGCCGTTGCGTGTTTTTGAAATGAGGACAGTAATCTGTGTGGTTTTATTTTTAGAGATTTTGGTGGATTAAAAATAAGCATTGCAGATTTTTGTTTTCGTTTCGAATGAAGTTCAGGTTTTTTTCTTTGGAGTGAAGAGTGATGCTTATTTATAATATAAAATGCCTTGACACGCACGGTTACTAAACAACTTGGCTGACACGGAAAGCAATAACGTGGAAAACACGGCTTGTACTGGTTTGGGGAACAAGGTATTTAAAACGTGAAGAGCATACTGTTTGAATCTTGAAGAGAACGGATTGGATAGCGTGGGTTGCACGCTACAGGGTGTAAAACATATAAACAAGCACGTACACTTTCTCGCACAACATGTTGAAAAATTGAGTTGAAAATATAAACAACATAGGCTTTAACGTAGAGGTGGAATGCCAAACAAAAGAACATGGCATGTAGACATGTGCGTTCTTCTATATAAATATATATTTTGAACTTGAAACAAGGTGACAGGAAGGAAAAACTTTAGGGGTAGATGAAATAAAGTGACAATAAATGAAAGAGGTGCATGGGGATAACGTGTGTATTAAAAATGTATAATATTATTACCTTAGTTATGCGTCCCGGTTACCTACAATTTCATTTACGTTTGAGCCGCTACAGACAGAAGTAAGAATACGATCGTGCCTAGCGAGGTACCACGATCCCGAAAATATAATAATATCGGTAGTTTAACTTATATTATGAAACCCTAAAATATTGATATAGGGTCCAAAATACTCCAAATAAAAAGTTGTTTATTTAATAATTAAAAATTACAGTAAAATTCTAAAAATTAAATTATAACTACGCCTCAAAAGAACCTTGTCCAAATTCAAGACCAATATTTAAATATATTTAAATAACCGTTATGGCTTATATACGATTCCACAACGACTTTCTGAAAATTTGATTTGGACATAATTCACAATATATAAGATAAAATCTCGATTTTTCACTTCCATTAGAAAGATACAATTAAACAGAACCGAACGTTCCTTGTTTCAAAGAAATCTAACTTATTTTGAATCCTGTATATCTAATTGAAGTTCAAAATGATAAATTACGAACTACTGCGACTTTACGAGCTCATTTAAATATTATTATAAATTATACGTTTAAATATCGTTTTATTAAATAATTTCTTATATATAATTCAAATAAAATATTTAAATCAATTTAAATGTTCAGAATTCAACGGCTGAAAATCCGGGTCGTTACATTCTTTCCCCCTTAAAATAATTTCATCCTCGAAATTGCTAAGGTAGGAAAAGAATCTACATACCCTATTAACTAGGTCCAAAAATCCTTTTTATTCACTTCTTAACTTCAATTTAACTGGATGTAACGACCCGGAAAATCTGAACCAATTTAAAAATTTTAAATTGGCTAAAATAATGGATTTTAAATATTTAAAATAAATATTTTAAATATTTAAAATAAATATTTTAAATAATAACGATGAAAAGTAAGTTTGAATCGACATTTGAAAACGAATATAATTAATTCTAATTATAAACAAGGCCTGAAATGGCGCGGTAGTTTCAAAACTTGAATTCAAGTTTTGACTGACTGTACCGGGTGCAAAACAAAATGGATTTGAGTGAAACCAAAAATATTTAAATCTGTTAGTGAATACCTTTCTAACGAATCTGAAAAATCGAAGTTTCATAGCGGAAAGCAAAAGTTATGGCCAAATGAATTTTCAGAAAGGTCGCTATGGAATTTATATAGCCCGTGAAATTGGCCATTTTGCAAACGACCTCGGAATTCGACGAAACCACTTTTGTTGGATTCAGGATGTGAAGTTATTGCTAGGTTTCAAATTTCATAATTTTTGAAGCTAGTATGTGAGCGTGGCAAAGGAAAACGTGTTTTGGTCAATTATAGTTAAATTGGATCTACCAGAAATGGGCCATTTTTCAAACGGTCTCAGAATTCGACGAAACTGGTTTTGTTGGGACCGTATCATCGAAACATAGCTAGATTTATTTTTCTGGAATTTTTAGAATCAGTTTGTGGCCCTGGCAAATTGAAATGTACGTTCAAATTAAATATTGAATGTTTTATATTTTAATTTGAAGGAAAACTGACTGAAACAGTCGAATGGGCCTTCGAAACATACCCCATTGTGTTCGGAATGGGGGTAAAACGCTAGGGACGACAGTCGTTGGGTTTGGATTGGTGTTCGTGTGTGGCAAGGGGTATTTTCAGATTTTTAAAAAATATATATAAAAAAATCTAATTGGTCAAAGTTGTTTCTCTCTCCCCGTAATCTACCCCGACGCACGGCGGAAACCTTCAAGTTCCTTCTCTCCTCGATTCCTCCTTCCACACTCAGTAAAATCAAGTGCTCCAGGTAGGGATTTTGCAGAGCACCTCTCAAGCTTCAAATCCATATAGGATTTGCATTTTTTCGAAGTGTATTTGAAGAGAACCGCGAGTGGGAAGTTCGGAGCTTTGAAGCTTCGTCGTGGCCACGTCAGACCATCGAAGTGGACCTCACTTCCGGCGCTTGAGCGCCTCTCCTACCCCTTCGACCTTGCGCTACCCGATCCCCATATCGATCAGCGGATTAGCTGAAAATTGGAAACCTAGTTTCGAACCAAACTGCTGAGGTACGGCTGAAACTATTTTAAACTATTTAATAGCAGTTTAAAGCGCTACCGTTTTTGATTTCACTGTAAAAATCATATCTTTTTCGTTTCTTGACGAAATTCAATGAAACAAAAGACAGTGCACTCGTGTGGACGTCTTCTACATTCTAAAAGAGACCGCATATTTTTCTGAGCCTTCTGCTATTTTTGGTGGAGTGGAACCCAATGTGAGATTTCTAATTTAAAAACGATATGGAAAACGACGATGTATAAATTATATAGTCGATGTATGAGTTATATAAGCGTTGTACACCTCTTGTATAAGCGTTGTATAAATTGTACGTTCGATGTATAAGTTGTATATGCGTTGTAAAAATTATATATGTGTTGAAATAGAAGTGAAATGCTGTATATAAATATAAATATATATATATATACGCCAGTCCACAAACCATGGACGATATCTATTGGTTGTGATTGGGGTGAAAATTGATTGATAGCGAATGGTTGATTGGAATTGTTTGTGGTTGATATTGATTGATTGTGGTTGAAAAATACCCGTTTGTGGTTGAGAAATATTTGGTTGAAACCACATAGGATTAGTTTGTGGAAATGAAAAAAAATATACATGCCGCCTGCGTGCGAACTAGATGCATGATTCCCCATTGTCAAAAGCTGCGAGGCTTTAAGGTAGAGCGAGGAGCCGTACTAGGCACGGTCCCGGTTTTAACTACCCTGCCGTTATGCTGCCGAAATTATGAATAATATTCATGTATTAGAATTATTTTCCTGTGTTGAAACTATATTCGTCTGTTGAATAGAAAACCTTTATGTGTTGAATAGAAGTTCATTCGTTGAATCATATTCATGTGTTGAGTGGTATTCGTGTTTTAAATAAATTGTTTTAACAATAAAAATCACATTTTTACTCTATATATACAAACTATAGAAAACCTTCATGTGTTGAATTGAAATTCATTCGTTGAATAGAAATTCATGTGTTGAATGGTATTCGTGTTTTAAATATAAAAATCACATTTTTATCTATACATACAAACTATAGAAAACCTTCATGTATTGAATTGAAATTCATTCGTTGAATAGAAATTCATGTGTTGAATGATATTCGTGTTTTAAATATAAAAATCACCTTTTTATCTATACATACAAACTATAGAAAACCTTCATGTGTTGAATTGAAATTCATTCGTTGAATAGAAATTCATGTGTTGAATGGTATTCGTGTTTTAAGTATAAAAATCACCTTTTTACTCTATATATACAAACTATAGAAAACCTACATGTGTTGAATTGAAATTCATTCGTTGAATAGAAATTCATGTGTTGAATGGTATTCGTGTTTTAAATATAAGAATCACCTTTTTAACTATATGTATAAACTATAGAAAACCTTCATGTGTTGAATCGAAATTCATTCGTTGAATTGAAATTCATGTGTTGAATGGTATTCATATTTTGAAAGAAATTTTTTTATAATAAAAATCCTATTTTTATCACCTATATTAACTATATAAAATAGCTGTGTTTTGAAATAAATCGTTTTACAATAAAAATCACATTTTTACTATATACACGAATTGTTAAAAATAGTGAAGTGTTGAAATAGAAGACAGTTAGATAAAAATATCATTTTTATCAAATGTATGAAAATCCTATAGTTTTGAAATCGAAGAATCGATATATATATATATATAAATAGAATTGAAATATATCGAATAACGAAGCTGCAATTAGTATTTTGAAACCGTGATTTCAAACGATTAGTGCGGGAGATCCGACCATCAGATTTTCCTGGAACCGCAACCGTTGGGTTCGCTTTGGAAATATCTTTCCAACGGCACCAACTTTGTAAAAATCCAACGGTTGGATTGTCTGGAATGTTTAATTTAAATCTAAAGAAAAACAGTGCCAGAATCGATTATATATATATAAATATAATTATATTAAAACGAATAATGACGCTGCAGTTCGTATTTTGAAATCGAAACTTCGAACGATTATACCGGTAGATCCGACCGTCGGATTTTCCCGAAACTGGAACCGTTGGATTCGTTTTGAAAAGATCTTTCTAATGATGTAAATTTTGTGAAGATCCAACGGTTAGATTTTTAGATATGTATAAATCAAATCTGAAGAAAAACAGCGCCACGGTCGCGTTATGGCTCGAAGCGTCGTTTTGAATAAATTGGCTATTTTAAAATAAATGAAAATAGCGATAAATCGTTATAAAATATTATAAACGATATGGATGTGAAATTTAGAAACTAACTGAAGGTTGGCTAAGTCGAATGGTTTCCTGGGTGTTGATCTGATGTTGGTTTCGGCCTTCGGGGTTAATATTTGGGAAATCGTTCTCTTACTGATTTACGGTTAGTGACTAATGAATTGAAATGATGCGTATGTAGTGTTTGTGTAGCACGTGTTTATTATATAAGCGAGTTGCTTAGAAAGACCGGGTTTATCCCATTCTGAATAACTGAATCGACGATAAGAAATCGAAGATGAAGACGGTGGTCGAAGACCGATCTTCACCTCGTTTGGATGGTAACTGATGTCCTGATTGGGAGGCATTCCGAAATATGGATAATGAGTGGTGATCGTCCAGACGTACGTGGAAATCGATGGATATGCGAGGTATATAGTGCCTCCGGTTTCGTTCCGACCCAGAACGGACATGTAAATGGATTGTGTGTCCAACATTGGAATTTATTCTATGTGATTGATAGCCATCAGTTGCATGGTGTGAATTGCCTGTGTGGCATACTAAGATGCAGTGATCAGGGCTTCTGTTGAAAAGCAAAGTCTTGTGATTGATGATCAAAGCACCGCCTGTGTGGCGTAGCTTTGTGTATAACGTGAATTCGCGAGCCTCACACCCCGGTATGAGCCAGAAACGGGAGAAGGACCTCAGGGAGGGCATGCGTTTCCTTCTAGCTAGGAGTTGTGTCAGTGTTTTTACACGGCCTGACATTTTACTTATGTGGATGATGAATAGCGAGGCGCCTCGGATATATCGGTTGATCCGGGACCGATGGAGTCATTCGTTGGCTCATTGATGCCCCATAGGGCGGGAGACGTAGTGTTCAGGCATAATAATCCACATCGGTGGACCGGCCCTGACGATCCAAGGGCCCACCTGAGTCTGGGCCCTGAGACACGGGCTAGAGCTTCTCGAATCCGGTAAGGACTATCTTTTGCCTTGGTTCATGGCGGAAATCCAATTTCCAAATATGTGACTGTGCGGTTTTGATTGTACACCTATATTTGGCGACATAGTGGCATGGGACGCTCATGTCGTCTATGATTGATAGTTATGATTTGAAATTGTTTTTGAAACATATAAACACTAGTAATAATATCAAAGGCTTTTGTTTTATTCGTATCAAGCATATTTTGGCCATTATAAGGTAAAACTCTATCCTCCAGTTTGCGTTGCATTGTGTGATGGGAACTGAGTCTTATAATGGCTTCATTTTTATAAAAATCATTGCGATGTTTCAAAGAATTATTTGTTTCAAAGCACTGGCGATCCAATGGAGTAAACCCGTTCCACGAAAGTGGCGTGGTCCTGTGATTAGCCATAGTTTAATTGTGTTAAGTAGATTTCTCATACCAGTCCCATGACTGACTCGTAGTTTGTTTCACTTTCAAACTCGGGTGCCCCTTTTTCTACACGGGTAGCCTTGTATTCAGGTTTTAGCTGGCTTTCTTTGGATAGCTAGAGCTGAAGATGGATTCCATCATTTATCTCTTTTTATGCTGTTCAGCTCCTATTGTACATTATGTTTGTTTTTCCGCTGTAGACATATATGTATAGCTGAATTGTATTTGTACTAAGTAAGATCCGTATACTGTGTAACTCTGATGATTACGTTTATCCAGTATATTCTATTGTGCATTATCTGATGTATTTATTTATTTCTGTTCTTCTATTATCTGTTTATGTGTTATATTCTAAAGATTACCCTTGCCGTCGTCAGTACGGGGTTTGGGGTTGTCACAACGTGGTATCAGAGCTTTTGTTAAGCTTAGTTCTGGAATATAACATATTAACGAACTCGTCAGAAATAGAACCAGTAGTGTTCTAGGACGGGTATTACAGATAGGATTAGTAATATCCTAGTATGAGTAGCAGAATGAAATAACACCTAGATAGACGCATTTACATTCAAGTATTTGTCTCTATATTTTGAAATATCTTTTCTGTGACCTGACACTTGATCTGCTATTTGCAGAAGTACTAGAATATGAGTGCCAGAAACAGAAGAAGTAATACTGACCCGGATATAGAAGCTTTATTTATGAAATATAGAAATCTGGGTGGAAAACCCTTCTGGGGCGAAGAATCTATTATGAGAACACAAGATTGGATTCGTTCGACTGAGAAAATCTTCGAATAATTAAAGTTGAGGGATGACCAGAAAAGATTGCTGGCATCCTGGGCACTCAAAGACGAAGCTTTGTTCTGGTGGGATTCAGTTATTAAGGATAATCCAGAAGGTGATATCACCTGGGATAGATTCAAAGTGATTTTCCTAGAAAAATTTACTCCTCCTGAAGCGATTGAGCGACTATGTGATGAATTTTCTTATTTGATACAAGGAGATATGACCATTCCAGAATATCATAAGAAATTCAATGAACTTTCTCACTTTGCTCCCCATCTAATTCAAAATACGAAGAGAAAGAATCTGAGATTTATTAACGGGCTTCAAAGGAAATACCAGAATAAAGTGATGGGGCATGTGAAGCTTCCTTTTTCAGAAATGATTTATATGGCTTATCAGTACGAAGATCTAGACAAGAAAGGTATGTTACGCTACGAAGAGGAGGTCAGTTCTAGTAATAAAGTTGAATCAGAAACTGATCGTCCTGAGGCTAGTACGATGTCTGAGATCAGTAAGAAGCCCAGTGCTAAGAGAAAAAGGGCTAAATCTGAGAAGGAACTAGTAACGACGCCGTATGCAATAACTGCCATCAGAAAGGGCATTTGTCGATAAATTGCGGACCCTTAAAGAAACGAATCAAGAGTGGATCTAATCCCGATAAGAAGTTACAGGAGGAGAGAGGATGCCATAAGTGCCACCAGGCCGGTCATATTGCGAAAAATTGCTGGCTGTTAAAAAAGACCAAAGAGGCTCAGGTAAATGAAGTGGCAGAAGTACCTGCATCCTCGTCTATTCAGGAAAGGCCAGATGTTTTAGAAGGCATGCTAACTGTCAAAGATATCCCAGTTAAAGTATTGTTTGACACCGGCGCGTCGCGAAGCTTTGTTGCAATGAATGCGGTTAAGAAACTGGATTTGAATTTGAAGAAGTTCAAAGAACCAATGATGGTCCAAAATCCGGTTGGGGGATCCATCAATCTCAGTTGGGTTTGTAGAGTGTCGGTTTCCTTTTCTCGTTATCGGTTCCCTACCATCGCGGTCGTCATGAATTTTACAGAATTTGATCTTATCTTGGGCTTAAACTGGTTGACCAAATATGAAGCTGAGGTTAAATGCGCCGACAGAGTCGTTAAGGCGAAGATTAAATCAGGTGATTACATAACCATTCCTTGTGAAGGTCAGAATTCGAATAGAAAAGACTTCTGGGCAGCTTTGGATGTTTCTCCTGCTCAAATAGAAAATATCCCTGAAGTCGCAGAGAATATTCCCGACCTCGTAAAAGATATTCCTGTCGTCAAAAATTATGCGGATGTGTTTGAAGAAGTTGTTCGCTCATCTCCGCAGAGAGAAATAGATTTCAAGATTGCTTTGATTCTGAATGCAAGGCCGGTAGTTCACGCTATTCGAAGAATGACCTTGAAAGAGAAAGAGGAATTAGACAATCAAACACGACAACTAGTATGGAAGGGTCTGATCAGGCATAGTTTCTCGGATTGGGGTGCAGTAGTGGTGTTTGTCCCAAAATCAGATGATACTCTGCGACTATGTGTGGATTATCGCGATTTGAACAAGCAGACAATAAAGAACAAATATCCATTGCCGCGAATCGATGATTTATTGGATCATCTGAATGGGGCACAAGTATTCTCAAGGATGGACCTAGCTACAGGCTTCCATCAGCTTCGAATTGCTGAAGAGTGTGTTCCTATGACAACATTCAGAGGTCCAGACTTATTCTACGAGTGGTTAGTAATGTCGTTCGGCTTATGTAACGCTCCAGCTTACTTCGTCGATCTGATGAATAGAGTGTTCAGAGGGGTTTTGAATAAATTTGTTCTGGTTTTTATTGACGATATTCTAATCTTCTCTAAATCAAAGGCCGAACATGAAAAGCATTTGGAACAGGTTCTAGAAATTCTGAGAATGAATGTATTGAAAGCCAAACTGTCCAAATGTAGATTCTGGCAAGATGAAGTGAAATTTCTGGGCCACGTCGTATCAAAAGAAGGAATTGTTGTGGATCCAAGTAAAATCACAGCCATTCAAAATTGGAAACAGCCCAGTACTCCTACAGAAGTCCGCAGTTTTCTCGGATTGGCTAGTTATTACCGAAAGTTCGTTAAAAACTTTTCGAAGTTATCTGGCCACTTAACGAAGCTTACAAAGAAGCACTCTAAATTCAAATGGACTCCAGAATGTGAGGAGGCTTTTGAAGAGCTAAAGTTAAGATTAACGACAGCTCCAGTGTTAACCATCATCGATGGCAATCAGGATTTGAAAGTCTGGACAGATGCTTCTAGAGAAGGCCTTGGCGCAGTGTTAATGCAAAGAGGCCAAGTGATTGCTTATGCTAGCCGTCAACTGAAGCCGCATGAGAAAAACTATGTAACTCATGATCTTGAGTTGTTGGCTATCGTATTCTCTTTGAAAATCTGGAGACACTATCTTCTGGGTGAGAATTTCGAACTGTATACAGACCATCAGTCGTTAAAGTATCTGTTCACTCAGAAAGACCTGAATCTGAGGCAACAACGTTGGCTAGAGTTCCTTGCAGCATATGATTTTGAGATTCTATACACTCCAGGGAAAGCCAATGTCGTGGCCGATGCGTTAAGCCGAAAGAATTAAATGATTGCCAATTTTATCATTGCGACTTCTTTGATTGACAAGATATCGGCACTCCAAAAAGATGACCAATTTATTAAAGGAATGATTCAGTGAATTCGTGAAGGCAATGCTTCGGATTTCCAGCTCGACAGCGAAGGGATTCTGAGGTTACAAGGACGAATTTGTGTTCCAGAAATTCCTGAACTCAGAAGAGATGTGCTTGATGAATGCCACAAATCTAAGCTCAGTATCCATCCGGGTGTGAGTAAAATGTATAACGATATCAAGCGAACATTCTGGTGGAAGTCATTAAAAAGAGACATCTCGATATATGTTAGTCGATGCCCTACTTGCCAGCTAGACAAAAGCAGCCAACAGAAACTGGCTGGATTGTTACAACCGCTGGACGTTCTAGGCTGGAAGTGGGAACATATTTCCATGGACTTCATTGATGGTTTGCCCAGAACCAGAAAAGGAAATGACAGTATTTGGGAGATCGTAGATCGCTTCACGAAGACCGCCCATTTCATACCTGTCAGATCAAACAGAACTGCTCAGAGTCTGGCGTAGATTTATTTCAAGGAAATTGTTAGACTACATAGAGTGCCGCTCAGTATAGTCAGTGATACAGACCCGATATTTACTAGTAAATTCTGGGAGGCGTTTCAAATAGAGCTGGGAACAAAGCTGAACCTAAGCACTGCCTATCATCCTCAGATAGATGGTCAAATTGAGAGGGTGAATCGTATACTAGAAGATCTATTGCGGGCTTGTGTTCTAGATTTCAGTGGATCATGGGAAGACCATCTGCATTTGGCTGAATTCTCTTATAACAACAGCTACCAGGCGAGCCTGACAATGTCGCCATTCGAAGCACTGTATGGTAGACCATGCCAATCCCCTGCTTGTTGGGTCGAACCCGGTAATAGACTTGTGTTAGGGCCTGATATGATCCGAGAAGCTGCCGACAAAGTCGATTTCGTTAAGAAACGATTACTCACTGCTCAAAGCCGACAAAAGAGCTATGCCGATAGGAGAAGAAGAGATATATCATTTGTTGTTGGTGACTATGTATATTTGAAAGTATCGCCGACGAGAGGAGTTATCGGTTCGGTAAAACTGGGAAGTTGGCGCCCAAATTCATTGGTCCATTTCCTATTCTTGAACGGATCAGAACGCTCGCTTATAGAGTTAAATTGCCTGATTGGTTGCCTGGAGTTCATGATGTATTTCACATATCTCAACTTCGAAAGCACGTTCATGATCCAGACTTGATCGTGGAAGAAGCGGCTCAACAGGATATTGAAATTACCCCAGAATTGGCTGTGAGAAGAGAGCCGCTAAAGATCATCGGCAAAGAAACCAAAGAGCTGAGGAACAAGAAGGTTCACTTAGTCAAAGTGCAATGGAGTGGAGATCCGCGAGATTGTACTTGGGAAACTAAGGAGAGCATTTAGAAAGCCTATCCTAGATGCCGAGTGGATATCTCTGATTGACTCCGGTGCAAGGTACATTTACCATACTTTGCATTACCAATTAGTTCTCTACTTTGTTGTTATTTTCTTTCCATGGATGTGCACTTTTAATTCTATAGTCTGCCTAATTTAAAAAGAGTGTACGAATTAATTTGAATGATTTTGAATAGTTAAAAACAAATTGATTGTTGTTTGTATTGTGTGATAGTAGATTTGATTAATTAAAATTATTGAAATAATAGTTAATTTAATCAATAATAGAATGAATGGTAGAATTTATTCGATTAAATCACACATTAAACTGATTAGAAAATAGATAGAAATATATACTTGTGCATTATATATGTTTGAACAGGTAATTGTATAGCTGTTGAGTAAAGAATTTATTTGCGTGCCCGACAAATAGGTAAACCTTAATGAGTTGGATGCGAAATATTATTATATCAACTCTTGTGTATGTCATTGGAAGCGGAGTGCTGGTTGTTCTGTGTGAAATAATAAACATCGCCATAGGATAGTAACAATTAATTTTGAACTACATTACATGGCATACTTCTAAAAATAGGCATACTTAATCATATACCACATAAGCATTTGGAGCTTGTGTGACGAGGTGGAAGATTTACCATACGAGCGAGAGGCTTGTATGGCGATGACTATATTTTACAGGTTGAACTGATGACTGATATGGACTATTTAAATTGTAACGATAAAATTGCCAGATTAATAAAAACCCCACACGGGTCTGGAGTTGACAATAATCACGTCTCTCTAGTCATTAGATACGGCACATGGATTATTTATTTCCCACACGGGACGAGGTGACGAGGATTTATCCTCTGGAGCAATTAAAATACACACTCCCTCAGGCTTTGACAATGTGACGAGAATTTATTCTCTGGAGTTATTATCTATACACGCTCCCCTGTAAACACCAGAATATATCACTATAAATATGTGTATGCTTATTAGGATTTATTGGGTAACTAATACGGCCCAATAAATTTCCAAACTTCTCCACGTACAAAGGAGGTTGTGGCGAAATTTTTCGAAAATTCCGGGTGTTAGCCAAATTTTTGAAGAATTTGAAAATTCTCAAAAACTGAAAAGTTGGAGAATGGAAGCCAGATTGAACGTAGAGTTGATTAATCAAACCACTTTCGACTTTGTTCCTTTTCGGGGACGAAAAGTGTAATGTCCCGCATTTTGAACAGTTTGAATTTGAATATTTAAATCAGTTTAAATATTGAATTCAGAATATAAATGGATTTATATATTAATTAAAACGAAGTTGAACGTATATGAATATATATTAATTATAATCGAGCCCAGAACGACCCTGCAGTTCGAAATTTAACCATCTGAACTTCAACTGAGTGTACCAGACTCATTTTAAAATCAGATTTCTTCGAAACGAGAAACGTCGGAATCTGTTGAACTGTATCTTTCTAATAGAAGTGAAAAACTAAGATTTCGTTGTGTAGATTGCAAGATATGTCCAAATCAAATATTCAAAAAGTCGCTGTGAAATCATATATCGACCGTAACGGTTATTTGAATATAACTTGATATCGGTTGCAAATCGGGACAAGGTTCTTTTGAGGCACAACGATAATTTAATTTTTAGAATTTTACTATAATTTTTAATAAATTAAATAAGCAACTTTTATTTGGAGTATTGTGGATCCTGTATCGGTATTTCGGGATTTCAAAATATGAGTCGAACTACCGGTATTATTATATTTTCGGGATCGTGACACCTCGTTGAGCACGAATGTACTCTTACTTCTGTCCGTGGCAACTCATGTATGAACGGAGTTTTAATAGCAGAAATGAACAAAGCAAAATATAACTTATCTACTTGGAAACATGTGCATCAAAAACTGGGATTTCCCATGTGCCGTAGAACCTATACATGCTAATCCTAAACAATGAAGTAAAACTCTAGACCTACCCTTTTCACTATAGCACATGGCTAAATTTCCTTCATACAGCTATGAATCTAGACTCACGCACATATAAAACAAAACCAATGCCGACATGATGATATCCCAAGCACATGCATGAATAAGAAGAAGGAGATAACCTACCCTATAATACTATGCCAAGCCATATTTAAGCCTCAAAGCAAAACCATACTCCTATCACATCCTAGCACGTAACACCTACCCACCTATTGCTTAAAGGTTAAGCAAATTCACATTATAAATACATAAAGAGGGTTGTCTTCATTTTCATTCCATCTCAAAACCAGTGCCTCTGTGAAGTGTAGGAGCTGTGTGGTGCTTTAGGAGTGTACCGCGTGTGGAGACAATAGCAGTACGGATGGGATCGGTCACTGGAATACACATAGGAGCGGATATATGGGAGCTTGCTGTAGGCGAAGGCATCCATTTGTTGATGAAGTAGGGGCTTGAAGCAAAAAGGTGAAAGGGATGTTGTGTGTTGCATGGGATCATTTGTGAGATAGTGATGGAGCTTTCGTTTTGTACATGGAAATGAGGAGTGTTGTGTAATTGGGGTACTGAACGGAAGGGACGTACTGAGTGGAGAACAAATGATGGTGTGGTGATGGTGGAGATATATTATACTAGAGTGGACGTCCTCATATTGTTAAGAGTGCTGGATGTTTAACCGGAACATATTTAAGTTAAGTAATTTGTGCTGAAATGAATGGAACGTGGAGGACCATGTAGTGCGTGGAGTCGAGCTGTAGTGACACCAGTTTGGGGACGACGACGGAAAGACGGGGGAGAACGGTTTGAAAAGGACGTGATGGGAGTGCGTTATATACATACTGTGCTCAATGAATTATGAGAAGCAAGTTATGGAGCGGGGTTCGAAACTTCCTTGGAAAGAGCTTTCTACGCGGTCGGATTGAAACGCATTGCGCGAATTAGGTGAAAACGCACAAATGCAGACTACTTTATGAAGCTAGTTCGTACCATTTGGAGCTCGTTAGATATTTATGGCATAATTAAATCGTCTGATCAGATCTATCGACCGACGCAAACCGTTATTTAATGGTTAACGCGCCAAGGTGAGTAAAATCACTAACTCTGATCTATTTTAAAATATTTTAATTATATTTTAATGTTGTTTGAATGCTGTGTGATGGTCGATTAGGTAGATTGCAATTAATTTGGTTGAATATTATATGCCGTTACATATGTACACATCATCGATTGGACACCGATTCCACCGATTAGAATATCCCCTAGTATAGAGTTAGTGTAAATTGTGTTGACCGACATCTGTGGATGCGGAAACCGGTTGGAGGAATATGACCGAATTCCTTGATAATTATATGTACTGTTTGTTTTGTATGAACCCGAATTATATTTAAAACCCCATGTGAATATTGATGTTGAACGGAAAAATTCAACATCTGTTTCGATAAATCAATAAACGATATCAATTTAGAAAGTGATAACAGTCGACCGTAAAACCATCGTTTTGTTAAGGAGTTGATTGGCCGTCAGGCAAACCAACGAGGTTAATTATAAAATTTTTATTTTTATAATTAAAAAGAAGATTTAAATTTATAATAGAAGTTCTATTATAAACCAGTATTTTAGAGTTCGTTTTTATAAAATAAATAAAAACGATTTGTTGATATTTAAATGAGTTTATAAAGCAGAAATTATCCGACGATTAAATATTTGGATAATCATATTTAAGATAAACAATTTTAGAAATATTATTAGATTTATTATATTAATCTAATGAGAAGTAATTAAGATCAGTTAACGAATTTACTGATGAAATGAAGTTGATTTAATCAACTGTTATTGGGAAAATGATTATTAGATTAATTGGCCTTTAATTAATTTAATGAAAACAGTTTAGAAATAAATGAGATTTAATTACCTTTTAATTTAAGAAGTTATCAATAAAACTGTGGAATAGAGAAAGCGAAAAGTTAATGTGGAATATAAATAATCGTAAAACAACCGAGTTCAAAATAAAGATGTGGTATTATAAAACCATATTCCAAAATAAAACAAGGAAATACGATTTGATGTATATTATAAGTAATAAGGAGTTTAAAGTTACGAACGTATATCTGTTCTAAGATAAGAACGTTGTCCATCAAGGTCTGAGAGGTAAATAGAATACCCCAACTTGAACGGCTTCACTATTATCGAGGAACGATAACAGTTGTAACGGAAAGAGATGTCAAGATGTGTATAAAAGGAATACGGCAGCGTATTTCCAGTCTTAGAATTATAGCGATAAAATAACGTTGTTGATAAGATAAGTGTGACTGTTAAGTCAAGATTAGTTATAACAAAGAATATTACAGTGTATGACAAGTTGAACTATAGCAATAAAATAACGTTATTGATAAGGTAAGTGTGACTGTAGTTAGTTATAAGGAGAATATTACAGCGTATGACAAGTTTAGAACTATAGCGACAAATTAACTACTGTTGATTTGACTTAAGCACGACTTTTATATATAACAGCACTTCCTAGGAAATGTAACAGTTTGGTTTGAAATCCACTTATTCTAGAGTAATAAGTAACGACGTTTGTTCAAAGAAATAGAAGAAAGAGTTTAGAAAAAGAATTGGGGAATCGTATTAGAAACTGATGACAGCATTTCGATGTTCGAAAAGTGATTAGAATTAAACCGTTAGGATTTGTAACTAGAATTCGACGATGTCGAATGTATTAAAAGTAAACTATTTTTACGGATTATAATCTGATAGAATAATTAACATTTAGTTTAAACAAATAAATGTTAATAGGATAGGAGTCAGTATTTAGTTATAAACTTGATATCGATTAGATAAGAAGTTGACTTAGAGACAGAGTTTATAAAGTGGAATAGGAGTGAAAAAGTATGAAAGAGATTTCGATAAACAAGATAAGGGAGATTATTATGTGAATAAAGAGTTATATGATCAAGGTGTTCAGATTTCTATAATAAGGGATGGTATTCACATTTCAAAATGAATAATGTTTTAAAAGTAAACGTGGGACCGATTAAAAGGTTAAAATGAAATTGGAAATATTTTCCAATATAATTAGGGTAGTTTATCCAAGTATAGAAATAAAGATTGTAAAAAATGGATTGAACGTTGATAACGTATATTTTTTGGAACGTGAGAAAATAAGAACTGGAAATGTTTTCCAAGAAGTGTAAAAAGGCTAAAATGGGATTTGAGGAATATCTGGTAAGGTATGGGAACTCGAATAATAAAATGAATGTTAAATAAAAGTGTCCGTGGTTGTGTGATGTTAGTTATACATTATAATGGATGTTGTTTTAACTCCGATAGTTAAATAACCAACTATCGAAGTGTTTTGACCATCGTTGTCAATACGGAGAGACCGGTTGGGTTATTACCCGAAAACCACTCCGTATAGGCATAATCGTTGCGAATTAGATATGCTGAAGATAATTGAAGACGGAGTTAAATGCAAGGATCGTCCAGTTATAGAATGGTGTGTTTTTGTTTGTCCAGTCCCAGGACAATTTGTATGGACGAGTGTCTGACAGAGTATTTCCAACGGTCATGCCATTGATTTTACGAATATACCAAGTTGGTGGGGAGAAGATAACTTCTCTTTATTCTACACCCAGTGTGCATTTGTGTAATCAATGTGTGATTACGTATTTGACGATGTGACATTCAAAGTGAATGGTGATCATATGTTCTGAAGATAGACGTAGCCTCTAGCCTCACAACTGAGAATGACAGAAGTTGGGCTAGGCAGCATGGCTAGTTGGGTCATCCCCAAGCAGGGTGTATTGTCACCGATCTAGAGAAAATTCATATTTATACTTCTTTTCGATTCTGTATCTTCGGATTGACGGTTGGATGGCCTACAACCGTGGTGGCAATATATTCGCGACACTCAAGCTAAATGAGTGAGCGGTCATGTGTGGCCGGGTTGCAAGACATTCTTGTTGAACCCTGAGTGTATCCCCTCTAGAGTACACTATTCATAAGGTGCTCCCATACCTTGTCTGTTGGAATCTATTCTCCGATAAGCGCCCTGTAGTTTATGATTTTATACTATATATGTGGAACGTGAGATGCAAGCGTTCCGCTACTTGGATATTTATTTGCTTAGACATTATCATAATATCACTGGTTTTGATATCAAAGTAATTTGGGTTATAGTAAGGTAAAAACCGTCCATGTTTATGTGTGGGCTGGTCTTACTATTATCCTTTTGTTGCAAAAGGATTTTCATAGTTAAACGATATAGTTGGAATTTACTCACACTGGTCCCATGACCGGCCCAGAGTTTGTTTTGTTTGTTTCCCCTAAACTCTTGGGTGCCCAAATTTGTACGGGCAGTCAAGTGTTTAAGGCTTTTACAGATACATCTGGAGGAGCTCTAAGCAGGAAGCTTCACCACTAGTTATGTAGAAAGTATTTTCTCTATGATGTATATGAGTTATACTCTGATAATGGTATGTATATCCAGATTTGTATTTCAAGATTATGTTATATAATACAATTTTATTATTCCGCTGTGAGTTTCGTGTTTACTCTGATTCTGTTCAGTGTTCTTCTTCTTCTTCTTCTATTCTATTAGTTCTATCTTTTCTATCTCATCCTCTTAATTCTTTCAATAATGACACGGTTTTCAAGGTATCGAAAATCGCCGCCATTACAGTTGGTATCAGAGCTGAAGGTTAAGTAATTACCTTGGCTCTGTGGCGTAACTCAACAGAGATGGGGTTAGTAATGCCCTAGGTTGAGTATGAGTGTATATATATGAGCGCGTATGTGTAAATTAATATAAAAACTGTTTTATATTGTGTTGACTGGTCAGTCGAGTGGTTTATAAATTCTGGTTGAAGCAGTAATGCAAACTGCGTCGATAGGTGTTTCTAAACTCTTGGATAGAGTAATTCGACACAGTATGGTTTAAAAGAGGGTAAATAAAATAATTTTACCCAAAGTATATTTTGATATAAAAAGAAGTATGTATCTTGATATTAATATAATATATTGGATATGTAATCATTATTATGATCGAACATGATTATAATTGAGTTGGTTATATAAATTACCAATCGAAATATTATATAAGTATGATATGCAAAATCAGACGAGCTGAATTTGAATTAAAAACTAGAATTGAAATAAAACTCTAGAAACATGGAAAAGAATTGAAATTGAATTTGAATTAGATATAAGGGAATTTTAAAATCCTCGGAGTTTTAAAAATTGTTTTCCAAATGATGTGAAAGATATTTTGAAGTGATTTTCAAAATGGAAGTGTTTTAAAATGAATTTTGAAAAGTAATATATTATTGAACTCACTTCGATCATTGGAAAATAATTCTGATGATGTTGGCCACATCATCGGTGTCATTTTCAAGTTGCATAGTGACGGATTTCTACCAAAGATTTTGTTTGAATTATTGTGAGGAAACAAGTTGCTAGAAATTCAAATGTTTTGAATTACCATTATTATATGCAAATATTTGATTTCAAACTGATTTGAAATAAATCCCAGGAATTTGAATTCTGAAATAAAAATTTAACTTATAGAGTTAAAATAGAAAAAGTGGAATTTAAAATTACAAAAAATTGGACTGAATTTGGGACGATCCAGAATGGAAATTGTAAAAGAGAAATATTGGAAATTCGAGTTGATTCTTGGAGAATAAGAATCGAATTTTGAATTGGAGATGAAGATAACTGATTTGGGAAATAAACCAGTAAATAGAATTGGAGTTGAAATAGAAATTTGGCTTGGTAAAAACAAATGATTGGATTGAAGAATAAATTGACTGGAGATCAGTTGGAAATTCGCTTACGTATGCTGAATGGATTTACATATGGGAACGATAAAGTTGAGTGCCCGACCAAAAAGGTACACGTTTATATTTTAAATGGAATATGAGATTTATCATTCTAATGGCAAGATGCTTAGTTATTGATTTTCTTTTGGATTGAAGAAGGCCCAGAGTGGCAAGTGCTTGTAGTACCGAGTGAGTCGTGCAGAGGAGATGCTGGCGAGATTCTCTGAAATTTTAAGCTGTTAGGAAATTTTCAGAATTTTCGAAAATATTTCGAAATAAGAAGGAATTAATATTTAATTGGAATTAAGAAGTTCAGTTGAAACTGAAATTATGAAGTAAACCAAAAAGATTTTTAAACCTGTTTATAACAGAGATTGTAGCATTTTCCCTATCTTAGCAATTTCGAGGACGAAATTATTTTAAGGGGGAAGGACTGTAACGTCCCGCATTTTGAACGGTTTGAATTTGACTATTTAAATCAGTTTAAATATTGAATTCAGAATATAAATGGATTTATATATTAATTAAAACGAAGTTGTACGTATATGAATATATATTAATTATAATCGAGCTCAGAACGACCCTGTAGTTCGAAATTTAACGTTCTGAACTTCAACTGAGTGTACCAGACTCATTTTAAAATCGGATTTCTTCGAAACGAGAAACGTCGGAATCTGTTGAACTGTATCTTTCTAATATAAGTGAAAAACTAAGATTTCGTTGTGTAGATTGCAAGATATGTCCAAATCAAATATTCAAAAAGTCGTTGTGAAATCATATATCGACCGTAACGGTTATTTGAATATAACTTGATATCGGTTGCAAATCGGGACAAGGTTCTTTTGAGGCGCAGCGATAATTTAATTTTTAGAATTTTACTATAATTTTTAATAAATTAAATAAGCAACTTTTATTTGGAGTATTGTGGATCCTGTATCGGTATTTCGGGATTTCAAAATATGAGTCGAACTACCGGTATTATTATATTTTCGGGATCGTGACACCTCGTTGAGCACAAATGTACTCTTACTTCTGTCCATGGCAACTCATATATGAACGAAGTTTTAATAGCAGAAATGAACAAAATAAAATATAACTTATCTACTTGGAAACATGTACATCAAAAACTGGGATTTCCCATGTGCCGTAGAACCTATACATGCTAATCCTTAACAATGAAGTAAAACTCTAGACCTACCCTTTTCACTACAGCACATGGCTAAATTTCCTTCATACAGCTATGAATCTAAACTCACGCACATATAAAACAAAACCAATGCCGACATGATGATATCCCAAACACATGCGTGAATAAGAAGAAGGAGATAACCTACCCTATAATACTATGCCAGGCCATATTTAAGCCTCAAAGCAAAACCATACTCCTATCACATCCTAGCACGTAACACCTATCCTCATATTGCTTAAAGGTTAAGCAAATTCACATTATAAATATATAAAGAGGGCTGTCTTCATTTTCATTCCATCTCAAAACCAGTGCCTCCATTCATTCTCAAAACCGCAAGTTGTTGGGTGATGGCACTGGATCTGTGAAGTGTAGGAGCTGTGTGGTGCTTTAGGGGTGTACCGCGTGTGGAGACAATAGCAGTACGGATGGGATCGGTCACTGGAATACACATAGGAGCGGATATATGGGAGCTTGCTGTAGGCGAAGGCATCCATTTGTTGATGAAGTAGGGGCTTGAAGCAAAAAGGTGAAAGGGATGTTGCGTGTTGCATGGGATCATTTGTGAGATAGTGATGGAGCTTTCGTTTTGTACATGGAAATGAGGAGTGTTGTGTAATTGGTGTACTGAACGGAAGGGACGTACTGAGTGGAGAACAAATGATGGTGTGGTGATGGTGGAGATATATTATACTAGAGTGGACGTCCTCATATTGTTAAGAGTGCTGGATGTTTAACCGGAACATATTTAAGTTAAGTAATTTGTGCTGAAATGAATGGAGACGTGGAAGACCATGTAGTGCGTGGAGTCGAGCTGTAGTGACACCAGTTTGGGGACGACGACGGAAAGACGGGGGAGAACGGTTTGAAAAGGACGTGATGGGAGTGCGTTATATACATACTGTGCTCAATGAATTATGAGAAGCAAGTTATGGAGCGGGGTTCGAAACTTCCTTGGAAAGAGCTTTCTACGCGGTCGGATTGAAACGCATTGCGCGAATTAGGTGAAAACGCACAAATGCAGACTACTTTATGAAGCTAGTTCGGACCATTTGGAGCTCGTTAGATATTTATGGCAGAATTAAATCGTCTGATCAGATCTATCGACCGACGCAAACCGTTATTTAACGGTTAACGCGCCAAGGTGAGTAAAATCACTAACTCTGATCTATTTTAAAATATTTTAATTATATTTTAATGTTGTTTGAATGCTGTGTGATGGTCGATTAGGTAGATTGCAATTAATTTGGTTGAATATTATATACCGTTACATATGTACACATCATCGATTGGACACTGATTCCACCGATTAGAATATCCCCTAGTATAGAATTAGTGAAAATTGTGTTGACCGACATCTGTGGATGCGGAAACCGGTTGGAGGAATCTGACCGGATTCCTTGATAATTATATGTACTGTTTGTTTTGTATGAACCCGAATTATATTTAAAACCCCATGTGAATATTGATGTTGAACGGAAAAACTCAACATATGTTTCGATAAATCAATAAACGATATCAATTTAGAAAGTGATAACAGTCGACCGTAAAACCATCGTTTTGTTAAGGAGTTGATTGGACGTCAGGCAAATCAACGAGGTTAATTATAAAAATTTTATTTTTATAATTAAAAAGAAGATTTAAATTTATAATGGAAGTTCTATTATAAACCGGTATTTTAGAGTTCGTTTTTATAAAAAAAATAAAAACGATTTGTTGATATTTAAATGAGTTTATAAAGCAGAAATTATCCGACGATTAAATATTTGGATAATTATATTTAAGATAAACAATTTTAGAAATATTATTAGATTTATTATATTAATCTAATGAGAAGTAATTAAGATCAGTTAACGAATTTACTGATGAAATGAAGTTGATTTAATCAACTGTTATTGGGAAAATGATTATTAGATTAATTGGCCTTTAATTAATCTAATGAAAACAGTTTAGAAATAAATGAGATTTAATTACCTTTTAATTTAAGAATTTATCAATAGAACTATGGAATAGAGAAAGAGAAAAGTTAATGTGGAATATAAATAATCGTAAAACAACCGAGTTCAAAATAAAGATGTGGTATTATAAAACCATATTCCAAAATAAAACAAGGAAGTACGATTCGATGTATATTATAAGTAATAAGGAGTTTAAAGTTACGAACGTATATCTGTTCTAAGATAAGAACGTTGTCTATCAAGGTCTGAGAGGTAAATAGAATACCCCAACTTGAACGGCTTTACTATTATCGAGGAACGATAACAGTTGTAACGGAAAGAGATGTCAAGATGTGTATAAAAGGAATACCGTAGCATATTGCCAGTCTTAGAATTATAGCAATAAAATAACGTTGTTGATAAGATAAGTGTGACTGTTATGTCAAGATTAGTTATAACAAAGAATATTACAGCGTATGACAAGTTGAACTATAGCAATAAAATAACGTTGTTGATAAGGTAAGTGTGACTGTAATTAGTTATAAGGAGAATATTACAGCGTATGACAAGTTTAGAACTATAGCGACAAATTAACTGCTGTTGATTTGACTTAAGCATGACTTTTATATATAACAGCACTTCCTAGGAAATGTAACAGTTTGGTTTGAAATCCACTTATTCTAGAGTAATAAGTAACGACGTTTGTTCAAAGAAATAGAAGAAAGAGTTTAGAAAAAGAATCGGGGAATCGTATTAGAAACTGATGACAGCATTTTGATGTTCGAAAAGTGATTAGAATTAAACCATTAGGATTTGTAACTAGAATTCGACGATGTCGAATGTATTAAAAGTAAACTATTTTAAGGGATTATAATCTGATAGAATAATTAACATTTAGTTTAAACAAATAAATGTTAATAGGATAGGAGTCAGTATTTAGTTATAAACTTGATATCGATTAGATAAGAAGTTGACTTAGAGACAAAGTTTATAAAGTGGAATAGGAGTGAAAAAGTATGAAAGAGATTTCGGTAAACAAGATAAGGGAGATTATTATGTGAATAAAGAGTTATATGATCAAGGTGTTCAGATTTCTATAATAAGGGATGGTATTCACATTTCAAAATGAATAATGTTTTAAAAGTAAACGTGGGACCAATTAAAAGGTTAAAATGAAATTGGTAATATTTTCCAATATAATTAGGGTAGTTTATCCAAGTATAGAAATAAAGATTGTGAAAAATGGATTGAACGTTGATAACGTATATTTTCTGGAACGTGAGAAAATAAGAACTGGAAATGTTTTCCAAGAAGTGTAAAAAGGCTAAAATGGGATTTGAGGAATATCTGGTAAGGTATGGGAACTCGAATAATAAAACGAATGTTAAATAAAAGTGTCCGTGGTTGTGTGATGTTAGTGATACATTATAATGGATGTTGTTTTAACTCCGATAGTTAAATAACCGACTATTGAAGTGTTTTGACCATCGTTGTCAATACGGAGAGACCGGTTGGGTTATTACCCGAAAACCACTCCGTATAGGCATAATCGTTGCGAATTAGATATGCTGAAGATAATTGAAGACGGAGTTAAATGCAAGGATCGTACAGTTATAGAATGGTGTGTTTTTGTTTGTCCAGTCCCAGGACAACTTGTATGGACGAGTGTCTGACAGAGTATTTCCAACGGCCATGTCGTTGATTTTACGAATATACCAAGTTGGTGGGGAGAAGATAACTTCTCTTTATTCTGCACCTAGTGTGCATTTGTGTAATCAATGTGTGATTACGGATTTGATGATGTGACATTCAAAGTGAATGGTGATCATATGTTCTGAAGATAGACGTAGCCTCTAGCCTCACAACCGAGAATGACAGAAGTTGGGCTATGCAGCATGGCTAGTTGGGTCATCCCCAAGCAGGGTGTATTGTCACCGATATAGAGAAAATTCATATTTATACTTTTTTCCGATTCTATATCTTCGGATTGACGGTTGGATGGCCTACAACCGTGGTGGCAATATATTCGCGACACTCAAGCTAAATGAGTGAGCGGTCATGTGTGGTCGGGTTGCAAGACGTTCTTGTTGAACCCTGAGTGTATCCCCTCTAGAGTACACTATTCATAAGGTGCTCCCATACCTTGTCTGTTGGAATCTATTCTCCGATAAGCGCCCTGCGGTTTATGATTTTATACTATATATGTGGAACGTGAGATGCAAGCGTTCCGCTACTTGGATATTTATTTGCTTAGACATTATCGTAATATCACTGGTTTTGATATCAAAGTAATTTGGGTTATAGTAAGGTAAAAACCGTCCATGTTTATGTGTGGGCTGGTCTTACTATTATCCTTTTGTTGCAAAAGGATTTTCAAAGTTAAACGATATAGTTGGAATTTACTCACACAGGTCCCATGACCGACCCAGAGTTTGTTTTGTTTGTTTTCCCTAAACTCTTGGGTGCCCAAATTTGTACGGGCAGTCAAGTGGTTCAGGCTTTTACAGATACATCTGGAGGGGATCCAAGCAGGAAGCTTCACCACTAGTTATGTAGAAAGTATTTCCGCTGTGATGTATATGAGTTATACTCTGATAATGGTATGTATATCCAGATTTGTATTTCAAGATTATGTTATATAATACAATTTTATTATTCCGTTGTGAGTTTCGTGTTTACTCTGATTCTGTTCAGTGTTCTTCTTCTTCTTCTATTCTATTAGTTCTATCTTTTCTATCTCATCCTCTTAATTCTTTCAATAATGACACGGTTTTCAAGGTATCGAAAATCGCCGCCATTACAAAAAGTTTTAAGTGGGGGAGATTGTACCGACCCGGAAAATCTGAACCAATTTAAAATTTTTAAATTGGCTAAAATAATGGATTTTAAATATTTAAAATAAATATTTTAAATAATAACGATGAAAAGTAAGTTTGAATCGACATTTGAAAACGAATATAATTAATTCTAATTATAAGCAAGGCCTGAAATGGCGCGGTAGTTTCAAAATTTGAATTCAAGTTTTGACTGACTGTACCGGGTGCAAAACAAAACGGATTTGAGTGAAACCAAAAATTTTTAAATCTGTTAGTGGATACCTTTCTAACGTATCTGAAAAATCGAAGTTTCATAGCGGAAAGCAAAAGTTATGGCCAAATGAATTTTCAGAATGGTCGCTATGGAATTTATATAGCCCGTGAAATTGGCCATTTTGCAAATGACCTCGGAATTCGACGAAACTACTTTTGTTGGATCCGGGATGTGAAGTTATTGCTAGGTTTCAAATTTCATAATTTTTGAAGCTAGTATGTGAGCGTGGCAAAGGAAAACGTGTTTGGTCAATTACAGTTAAATTGGATCAACCAGAAATGGGCCATTTTTCAAACGATCTCAGAATTCGACGAAGCTAGTTTTGTTGGGACCGTATCGTCGAAACATAGCTATATTTATTTTTCTGGAATTTTTTGAATCAGTTTGTGGCCCTGGCAAATTAAAATGTACGTTCAAATTTAATATTGAATGTTTTATATTTTAATTTGAAGGAAAACTGACTGAAACAGTCGAATGGGCCTTCGAAACATATCCCATTGTGTTCGGAATGGGGGTAAAACGCTTGGGACGACAGTCGTTGGGTTTGGATTGGCGTTCGTGTGTGGCAAGGGGTATTTTCGGATTTTTAAAAAATATAAATAAAAAAATCTAATTGGTCAAAGTTGTTTCTCTCTCCCCGTAATCTACCCCGACGCACGGCGGAAACCTTCAAGTTCCTTCTCTCCTCGATTCCCCCTTCCACACTCAGTAAAATCAAGTGCTCCAGTTAGGGATTTTGCAGAGCACCTCTCAAGCTTCAAATCCATATAGGATTTGCATTTTTTTCGAAGTGTATTTGAGGAGAACCGCGAGTGGGAAGTTCGGAGCTTTGAAGCTCCGCCGTGGCCACGTCAGACCACCGAAGTGGACCCCACTTCCGGCGCCTGAGCGCCTCTCCTCCCCCTTCGACCTCGCGCAACCCGGTCCCCGTATCGATCAGCGGATTAGTTGAAAATTGGAAACCTAGTTTCGAACCAAACTGCAGAGGTTCGGCTGAAACTATTTTAAACTATTTAATAGCAGTTTAAAGCGCTACCGTTTTTGATTTCACTGTAAAAATCATATCTTTTTCGTTTCTCGACAAAATTCAGTGAAACAAGAGACAGTGGACTCGTGTGGACGTCTTCTACATTCTAGAAGAGACCGCATATTTTTCTGAGCCTTCTGCTATTTTTCGTGGAGTGGAACCGAATGTGAGATTTCTAATTTATAAACGATATGGAAAACGACAATGTATAAATTATATAGTCGATGTATGAGTTATATAAGCATTGTACACCTCTTGTATAAGCGTTGTATAAGTTGTACGTTCGATGTATAAGTTGTATATGCATTGTAAAAATTATATATGTGTTGAAATAGAAGTGAAATGCTATATATATATATATATATATATATACGCCCCTCGTCCACAAACCATGGACGATATTTATTGGTTGTGATTGGGGTGAAAATTGATTGATAGCGAATGGTTGATTGGAATTGTTTGTGGTTGATATTGATTGATTGTGGATGAAAAATACCCGTTTGTGGTTGTGAAATATTTGGTTGAAACCACATAGGATTAGTTTGTGGAAATGAAAAAAAAATACATGCCGTCTGCGTGCGAACTAGATGCAAGATTCCTCATTGTCAAAAGCTTCGAGGCTTTAAGGTAGAGCGAGGAGCCGTACTAGGGCGGTCCCGGTTTTAACTACCCTGCCGTTATGCTGTCGAAATTTTGAATAATATTCATGTGTTAGAATTATTTTCCTGTGTTGAAACTATATTCGTCTGTTGAATAGAAAACCTTTATGTGTTGAACAGAAGTTCATTCGTTGAATCATATTCATGTGTTGAGTGGTATTCGTGTTTTAAATAAATTGTTTTAACAATAAAAATCACATTTTTACTCTATATATACAAACTATAGAAAACCTTCATGTGTTGAATTGAAATTCATTCGTTGAATAGAAATTCATGTGTTGAATGGTATTCGTGTTTTAAATATAAAAATCACCTTTTTATCTATACATACAAACTATAGAAAACCTTCATGTGTTGAATTGAAATTCATTCGTTGAATAGAAATTCATGTGTTGAATGGTATTCGTGTTTTAAATATAAAAATCACCTTTTTATCTATACATACAAACTATAGAAAACCTTCATGTGTTGAATTGAAATTCATTCGTTGAATAGAAATTCATGTGTTGAATGGTATTCGTGTTTAAAGTATAAAAATCACCTTTTTACTCTATATATACAAACTATAGAAAACCTTCATGTGTTGAATTGAAATTCATTCGTTGAATAGAAATTCATGTGTTGAATGGTATTCGTGTTTTAAATATAAAAATCACCTTTTTAACAATATGTATAAACTATAGAAAGCCTTCATGTGTTGAATCGAAATTCATTCGTTGAATTGAAATTCATGTGTTGAATGGTATTCATATTTTGAAAGAAATTGTTTTATAATAAAAATCCTATTTTTATCACCTATATTAACTATATAAAATAGTCGTGTTTTGAAATAAATCGTTTTACAATAAAAATCACATTTTTACTATATACATGAATTGTTAAAAATAGTGAAGTGTTGAAATAGAAGATAGTTAGATAAAAATATCATTTTTATCAAATGTATGAAAATCCTATAGTTTTGAAATCGAAGAATCGATATATATATATATATATATATGTAAATAGAATTGAAATATATCGAATAACGAAGCTGCAGTTCGTATTTTGAAACTGTGATTTCAAATGATTAGTGCGGGAGATCCGACCATCGGATTTTCCCGGAACCGCAACCGTTGGGTTCGCTTTGGAAATATCTTTCCAACGGCACCAACTTTGTAAAAATCCAACGGTTGGATAGTCTGGAATGTTTAATTTAAAACTGAAGAAAAACAGCTCCAGAATCGATTATATATATATATATAATTATATTAAAACGAATAACGACGCTGCAGTTCGTATTTTGAAATCGAAATTTCGAACGAATATACCGGGAGATCCGACCGTCGGATTTTCCCGAAACTGGAACCGTTGGATTCGTTTTGAGAAGATCTTTCTAATGATGTAAATTTTATGAAGATCCAACGGTTAGATTTTCAGATATGTGTAAATCAAATCTGAAGAAAAACAACGCCACAATCGTGTTATGGCCCGAAGCGTCGTTTTGAATAAATTGGTTATTTTATAATAAATAAAAATAGCGATAAATCGTTATAAAATATTATAAACGATATGGATGTGAAATTTAGAAACTAACTGGAGGTTGGCTAAGTTGAATGGTTTCCTGGGTTATGATCTGATGTTGGTTTCGGCCTTCGGGGCTAATATTTGGGAAATCGTTCTCTTACTGATTTACGGTTAGTGACTAATGAATTGAAATGATGCATATGTAGTGTTTGTGTACCACGTGTTTATTATATACGCAAGTTGATCAGAAAGACCGGGTTTATCCCATTCTGAATAACTGAATCGACGATAAGAAATCGAAGATGAAGACGGTGGTCGAAGACAGATCTTCACCTCGTTTGGATGGTAACTGATGTCCTGATTGGGAGGCATCCCGAAATATGGATAATGAGTGGTGATCATCCAGACGTATGTGGAAATCGATGGATATGCGAGTTATATAGTGCCTCCAGTTTCGTTCCGACCCAGAACGGACTTGTAAATGGATTGTGTGTCCGACATTGGAATTTATTCTATGTGATTGATAGCTATCAGTTGCATGGAGTGAATCGCCTGTGTGGCATACTAAGATGCAGTGATCAGGGCTTCTGTTGAAAAGCAAAGTCTTGTGATTGATGATCAAAGCACCGCCTGTGTGGCGTAGCTTAGTGTATAACTTGAATTTGCGAGCCTCACACCCCGTTATGAGCCAGAAACGGGAGAAGGACCTCAGGGAGGGCATGCGTTTCCTTCTAACTAGGAGTTGTGTCGGTGTTTTTACACGGCCTGACATTTTACTTACGTGATGATGGATAGCGAGGCACCTCGGATATATCGGTCGATCCGGGACCGATGGAGTCATTCGTTGGCTAATTGACGCCCCATAGGGCGGGGTGACGTAGTGTTCTGGCATAATAATCCACATCGGTGGACCGGCCCTAACGATCCAAGGGCCCACCTGAGTCTGGGTCCTAAGACATGGGCTAGAGCGTCTCGAATTCGGTAAGGACTATCTTTTGCCTTGGTTCATGACGGAAATACAATTTCCAAATACATGACTATGCGGTTTTGATTGTATACCTATATTTGGCGACATAGTGGCATGGGACGCTCATGTCATCTATGATTGATAGTTATGATTTGAAATTGTTTTTGAAACATATAAACACTAGTAATAATATCAAATGCTTTTGTTTTATTCGTATCAAGCATATTTTGGCCATTATAAGGTAAAACTCTATCCTCCGGTTTGCGTTGCATTGTGTGATGGGAACTGAGTCTTATAATGGCTTCATTTTTATAAAAAGCATTACGATGTTTCAAAGAATTATTTGTTTCAAAGCACTGGCGATCCAATGGAGTGAACTCGTTCCACGAAAGTGGCGTGGTCCTGTGATTAGCCATATTTTAATTGTGTTAAGTAGATTTCTCATACCAGTCCCATGACTGACTCGTAGTTTGTTTCACTTTCAAACTCGGGTGCCCCTTTTTCTACATGGGCAGCCTTGTATTCAGGTTTTAGCTGGCTTTCTCTGGATAGCTGGAGATGAAGATGGATTCCATCATTTATCTCTTTTTATGTTGTTCAGCTCCTATTGTACATTATATTTGTTTTTCCGCTGTAGACATATATGTATAGTTGAATTGTATTTGTACTAAGTAAGATCCGTATACTGTGTAACTCTGATGATTACGTTTATCTAGTATATTCTATTGTGCATTATCTGATGTATTTATTTATTTCTGTTCTTCTATTATCTATTTATGTGTTATATTCCAAAGATTACCCTTGCCGCCATTAGTACGAAGTTTGGGGTTGTCACACTGGACCAATTTATTTCAATTAAAATATTAATTTATTCTTACTAACCAAAATTTACAAAAATTATGAAAATTTTCTAACACTTTAAATTAAAAAAAAAAAATCGGCAACATCTCCTCTGCACGGCTCAATCGGTACAACCCCAACTCGCCTTTCTAGGACTTCTCCAACCGAAAAGAAAATCAAAAAGCCAAGTGGCTAGCCCTATAGGCCCATAAAACCATCAAACCCAAGTAACATTGTAAACATGTACCTTTTTGTCGGGCAAAATATCTATCTCTTTCATTTGCTTCCCTTCAATATCTGCTCGGCATACATATATCCATTTCCAGTTGGTTTCAAATCAATCTAATTTCCTGTTTTGAAATCTCTAATCAACTTCTGATTAGTTCACTTCCATTTTATCAATTCAAAATATGATTTTTATCTCAGGAATCATTCCAACTACCCCGTTTGAGTTTCAATCCCCTTCACAATTTAATTCCAAACAACAATATCCAATATATATTCAACTTGTTCAGACATGAGTCGAATTCAAATTCTCGGGCTTTATTTCAAATTAATTTGAAAATCATATATATTTATACACATATTTATAACCAACTCAATTCAAAACATTTGAATTTATAAATCATCTTATCATTTTCAAACAAATTTTTCATTCCCAAATTACTATGGTAGCAATCCATCACTCAGAAACTTGAAAATGAATACTGATAATGTCGTGATCCATTATCAGAATTATTTTCTCGCCACTGAAGTGATTTCAGTGCTTAATCACTTTTAAAATCCATTCAAAATCATCCTTACTCAAAAATTCCTTTAAAACAATGCTATATTCATTTATAATATTTGAGAAAATATTTTCTAAACACCCGAAATTTAAATTCCAATTCTAGTTTGAACTTAATCTTGGTTTATCTCATTTGTATAAATTATCCGTATACAAATTATATAACCATTTCAATATTTTATAATTCCATTTTATTGAAATAACAAACAACAAATCTATACAGTGTAATATTTCAGAAATTATTCTTTTTATACCAAAATAATCTTTGGGCAAATTATTTTATTCACCCATTTTTAAAACAATACTGTGTCGAATTGCTTTGTTCGAGAGTTTAGAAACACCTATCGATGCAGTTGTACATCTTGTATCGACCAGAATTCATAAACCACTCAACAAACCAGTCAACACAATATAAAACAATTTTATATCAAGTCTACAAATATGCGCTCTCATTATACGCTCATACTCAATCTAGGGTATTACTAACCCCATCTCTATTGAGTCACGCCACAGAGCCAAGGTTACTACTCAACCTTCAGCTCTGATACCAACTGTAACGACCCGTATTTCCGTACCCTTTCAGTTGAATAATAACACCACACGTCCAACCCAAATGACACAGAAATATGAATCTTTATAAGAAAGAAGTTTAGAGGATGAGAAATAGAAAGAAAGAAATATTAGAATAGAAGAAAACGAAGATCACAAATTCACAGCGGAACGAATAAAATATATTAAATAACGTAACTTTTGAAATACAAATTTGGTTTTCATATACATACCATTTATCAGAGCACAACAGCTATTTATGGAACAGTTATAAACACCTGTTTCCAGATACAACATAGTACAAAGCGGAAAATGTGATGGTCTATAGCTAATTGGTGAAGCTTCCTGCTTCAAGCTTCTCCGAAGTGAATATGTAAAATGCCGACTACTTGACTGCCCGTACAAATTTGGGCACCCAAGAGTTTAGGGAAAACAAACAAAATAAACTCTGGGTCAGTCATAGGACTGGTGTGAGTAAACTCCAATCATTTGTTTAACTTTCAAAATCCTTTCGAAAGAAATGATAATCGTAAGACCGATCCACACATAAACACGGATGATTTTTACCTTACGATAACCAAAACATTTTTATATCAAAATCTGGTGATAATATAATAGTGTCTAAATCAAATAAATAGAATCTAGCAGAACGCTTGCATCTCACGCTCCATTCATACTATTAAATCAAAAACCGCAGGGCGCTTATTGGAGATTGGATTTCCAACATGACAAGGTATGAGACCACCTGCCGATAGTGTATCTCTAGAAGCGAATACACTGGGTTCAACAAGAACGTCTTGCAACCCGGCCCTCACATGACCAACCACTCATTTCGCTTGAGTGTATCGAATGTATGTCACCAACGGTTGGGATCAGCAACCGTTTCCCGAAAGGGACAGCATCGATAGATTAAAGAAGAAATTGGAATTTCTCTAGATAGGTGATTATACATCCTAATGGGTGCGACCCACATAGCCATGCTGTCTGCCCGATTTTTGTCAAATCCCGGGTTGTGAGGCTTGAGGTTTGAATTATCTTCCAGAACATATAACCATCATTCACTTTGAATGCCACATCGATATACCCGCCAAATCACAAATTGATTTCCCCAAAAATACCACGGGTATACAGCTAAGAGAAACGAATTCCTCCGCCACCTAACATAAGTACGTTTGTAGAGATCAACTTACGCGATCCGTTAGATATACTCTGTCAGACATTCGTCCATTCACGTTGTCCTGGGACTGGACAAACCGAAGGCATTATCCTGTAAACAGGATAGCCCTTGCATAACTCCGTCTTCAATTTATTTCCATCATATTTGATCGCAATGCTAACGCCCATACAGAGTGGTTTCCAGATAATAAATCTGATTCCGGTCTCTCCGTATTGACGACGGAAAAATGGTCAAAAAAAAAACTTCGATAGTCGGTGATTTAACTATCAAAGAAAAATAAGTGTGCAACCAACGATCTTATTTCCAGGTAGTAATTCGATCAATCATCAATCAACATTGGCCCCTTTAAATCAATTCTTTATTATCATTTACAATCTCATTTCCCATCTTTTGTATTCTTTTGAAGCTCGATTTCCCGTCTCGATTCTTTGAAAAACATTTTCAATATTATAATTTCTCTATTCGAGAAAATATCTCTTATTCCGGTTAGAAAATATTTCTAAATCCTTTAAATCAAACTGATGTTATGAAACATCGTTACTATAACTCAAATCATAAATTATTCGTTAACTAACGATATCACTAACCAATCCTTTCTATCGAGCCTTAACCATTTGTCCGTCAATCATGCAGTCAGTCAAGTTGGGGTATGATTACCTCTCAGACCTTAACTGAACGACATTCTTAACTTTGAAATAGTCAAAGCTCACCACTTCTTTCACAGAAAAGTATTAATTATAACGGTAGCGTCATAATCGCTGTTTCCAAACATTAATTATAACAGCGGCATTATAATCGCTGTTTTAAATTTACAAAGCATAAATTATAACAACAGCGCTATAATCACTGTTTAGATTTACCAAACATATATTATAACAACAGCGCTATAATCGCTGTTTAGATTTATACTTGTAAATAACATCTTAAATCCAATTTCCATTTCCAACTTCTATTTAGAATTTTCCATAAAATATTTCATTTTTTTTTTACAACGGCTATAATCTTATTTATAATTTCTTTATAATAGTTAAGCTCAAAATCTCATTTCAATTATCGATTACAAAACCCATTTCCCCTTTTCAATATAAATTCAAACTTTGAACTTATATTTCGATTATTCCAAAAATACTTATAATTCACCTCTTGTTTTATCCATTTAAACCAAGTTCTTATTTCCAGTTAATTCGAAATTTAATTCTGATATTGGAAATAAATTCCCTTTTTAAAATTCCCAATTTATTTTCTTTATTTGGAAATATTTTTACCTTTCGGTATTTAAATACCAAAATTTGTAGGGCCAGGGTAATTCAAACACAACATGATCAATCACCGATCAAATATCACATCATAGATCATAATAAATAATTAAAACAGTAAATAAAATGTTGAGGAACCCAGTTGGATCCCTCCAACCTGTTTCCCTGCATCCACAGATGTTAATCACATCAATATGAGATATCATAGTAAACAGAACTGATAATCGATCAACGATCAACCATTTCAACCAGTTCATCCAAACAACCATCACACAGAATAAAATAACTATAAATAAATTTAAAACTCGTTTATATAAAAATATAAACGAGGCAGAGTTAGTGAGTTTACTCACCTTGGTTCACAGTTGACGGCGGTGCTTTTTATTTCGTTTAAAATCAAAAAAAAGTTCGATTTTATCCACGAAATTCTAATAACTCCGTTTCCAGCGTCGTCAGTTTCATAATGTAGATCTTGGCCGCTACGATATCAACGCGACAGGGTTTTGCTTGAATCTGACATCGTACGAAAAATTATCGATGATATAAGTTTTAAATTAGATTAATGTCGTTTTGAAATTAAATTCATAATAAACTGATTATCATTACCCTGACTATGTTTAAACACGTTTAGGCCACTTAAATTTCTTTCATCTCATTTTGTAACAACCCTGACACTATATCCATGATTTCATTTACTAATAGATTTCTAGTAAGACCAAAAATTTAATTGTTTTGGTTAATTGTTTATTTGAAAACTTATAAATTATTCATTCCATATGAATTCCTAAGAGAAGCGTAATACAAAATATAAGGCGATCAGTTCACTAAGAGGAACAAAACTGTCAATAGTGTAAAAATGTTTTCATAACTTAGATTGTCTAACTATTTTAATTTAAATAAATAGAGTATAAAATAATTGCAGATGGAAATTTCACCAAATGTAATTTAAATGACCGATCAGCTTATCCTAACACATTACCACTACTACGGTCACAATGCGTACTGTACTAACTACTTTCTAAATAACTTCCAAAGCCTAATATACATATATATATATATATATATATATATATATATTCCTTTTATTAATCTGGCTTGAACTTTTAAATTGTTGGTCCACTCACTAAAATCCTTCAAACCGCCTCAACTAGTAATCCTTCCCTTCGAGTATGATTTTAACAACCTGCTCTCCTCCATGAATAACCTCTTCAATGCATGAACCACCCGTCATCACACACTTACTCAAATCCTAACATTTACACTATTATTTAGTAAGTTATAATAAACTTAGTTACCTTAATTAACTATAATAAATCCTTTTTAAACACTATTACCTCTAATTGCTCCATCGTGTATTTCTTCTTGAACCTGTTATTCTCCTCCATTCTGTTTGTTCAAACGCCCTGCCCCCTTCTCAATGATACACTGTGCATCTTCAATGTATTCTCCCACCACTGACGGAAACAATCTCTATAAATCTGACGTCCAACTTCCCCTCTTTACTTTTAAAACTTGCGGTAGTTTGTATAACCCATTTCCATGATTTCCGGAGAAACAACAATTAACGTTTAATCCGGCCACCATGCTATACAACCTGCTACACTCTCCTGCCATCGTGATTCAGTCAACAACGCTGCCTCGGCACAGTGTTGCGTCAAAAAAATCACGGATCCCCCCATCTCTCAACACAGCATGGAAGAATCGAACGCCCCTTTCTAGCGTCGCCACCACTAAACGGAGTCATCGAAAGTCACGCCACTTCGGCTACTGACAGATTCCGTCCAGCTGAGCATTTTTGTTTCAAAGTTCATCTCAGTATTAGGCATGAATGGGGAGATCTGATGCGGAAAACAATTGAAAGAACAGGATCGTTCGTTCTTTAAGCGGCTGTTGCGTATTTTGAAATGAGGACAGTAATATGTGTGGTTTTATTTTCAGAGATTTTGGTGGATTAAAAATAAGCATTGCAGATTTTTGTTTTCGTTTCGAATGAAGTTCAGATTTTTTTTCTTTGGAGTGAAGAGTGATGTTTATTTATAATAGAAAATGCCTTGACAGGCACGGTTACTAAACAGCTTGGCTGACACGGGAAGCAATAACGTGGAAAACACGGCTTGTATTGGTTTGGCGAACAAGGTATTTAAAACATGAAGAGCATACTGTTTGAATCTTGAAGAGCACAGATTGGATAGCGTGGGTTGCACGCTACAGGGTGTAAAACATATAAACAAGCACGTACACTTTCTCGCACAACATGTTGAAAAACTGAGTTTAAAATATAAACAGCATAGGCTTTAACATAGAGGTGGAATGCCAAACAAAAGAACATGGCATGTAGACATGTGCGTTCTTCTATATAAATATATATTTTGAACTTGAAACAAAGTGACTGGAAGGAAAAACTTTAGGGGTAGATGAAATAAAGTGACAATAAATGAAAGAGCTGCATGGGGATAACATGTGTAATAAAAATGTATATTATTATTACCTTAGTTATGCGTCTCGGTTACCTACAATTTCGTTTACGTTCGAGCCGCTACAGACAGAAGTAAGAATACGATCGTGTCTAGCGAGGTACACGATCCCGAAAATATAATAATATCGGTAGTTTAACTTATATTATGAAACCCCAAAATATTGATATAGGGTCCAAAATACTCCAAATAAAAAGTTGCATATTTAATTAATTAAAAATTATAGTAAAATTCTAAAAATTAAATTATAACTACGCCTCAAAAGAACCTTGTCCAAATTCAAGACCGATATTTAAATATATTTAAATAACCGTTATGGCTTATATACGATTCCACAGCGACTTTGTGAAAATTTGATTTGGACGTAATTCACAATATATAAGACGAAATCTCGATTTTTCACTTCCATTAGAAAGATACAGTTAAACAGAACCGAATGTTTCTTGTTTCAAAGAAATCCGACTTATTTTGAATCCTATATATCTAATTGAAGTTCAAAACGATAAATTAAGAACTACCGTGACTTTATGAACTCATTTAAATATAATTATAAATTATACGTTTAAATATCGTTTTATTAAATAATTTCTTATATATAATTCGAATAAAATATTTAAATCAATTTAAATGTTCAGAATTCAACGGTTGAAAATCCGGGTCGTTACACTTTTACATCACCCATGGAAAGCCTCATCCTATGGAATGCACTAAAGAAAAGGATATTAACTGAGGCTCCACTATCGACTAACACCCTTCTTACTATGGCCGGGCCCAGACCAACGGTTATTACCATTGTATTATCTGTAGGTGTTATGATCCCAGTCGGATCTTCATCTTTAAATGTGATGTCGTCTCGCAGGATTCTTGGTACTTTTGCCGATAAAACTTCATTTATGGTCATGAGTTCACCTTTTTTTCAAAAAGTCCTTCACCTCTTGAGCGTACTTTGCCATATCCCCCCAGCTTTTCCCAACCGGGTCGGGGCCTCCTGAAATGGTGTTTATGATCATCCTTGGTATAGCAGCAATTGAGGCGTTCTCATTCTGTTTAGACTGTCCTACAGAGGCTCCATGTTCTTGAGTTCACTGAGCATTCTGGGATTTTTTTGTGTATTGTTGAAGCCTGTTTTTCCTTATCAGCTCTTCGATTAAGCTTTTTAAATTTCTACATTCGTTCGTGCTATGCCCCGACTGGTTATGAAATCGGCAGAACCTGCCAAACTTTATTGCGTTATCAGTGACTCTTAACTTCCTGGGCTCTGGGTACTCTTCAGTGTCTTTGGTCGCCATATAAATGTTCTCTATGGTGTCGTTAAGAGGAGTCATTTCGGAATTCTTGAAGAAACAGAGCTTTTTGTTGTTTTGACCGTCTTTCCCTTCATTCCCCCTCTTCTGATTTCCTCCAGCGTTTTTCTGTCCTCCTTGCACATTTACGTCCCTCTTTTCTGATGGCTCCTTATTTTCTGCAGCTTCCATTGTATAGGCCGGATCCTTATCCACGCCTATATACTCCTCTGCCTTGTCAAACAGCTCTTCGAGAGTGGCAGGCTTCTTCTTCTTGATCCACCGCCCGAGTTTGGTCTTTTTACTTATGCCTCCCTTAAGAGCCATCAAAGCCAAACATGGCTTATAGTTTCCAACTTCGGCCGCGGCTGTGTTAAAACGAGAAAGGAAGGCCTTAATGGACTCCCCCGGCCCTTGTTCCAGCTCATTCAATTCCATTACATCACGCACCTTGGTTGCTTGGGGCCTGAATTTCTATCTGAACGGCTTGGCTAAGGTAGCGAAGTCATCCACGGATTTCGGCGGGAGTTTTGTGAACCAGAGTGAGGCTACTCCCTCCAAGTAGGTAGGGAAGTACAAACACTTGAGCTCATCAGTAGCACGTGCCCCATCCATGTGTTGATCATATTTGAATAGGAACACGTTTGGATCGCCAGTTCCATTGTAGGCTTGTACAACTGGGGGTTTGAATTTATTTGGATATGGCGCCATTTTATTCTTTCTGTAAGTGGGGGTTTTGTAGGAGCAAATCCCCATTCCTTTTCATCATCCACCTTTTTCTGGCTCTCGTTGATGATCTTCCGTACCATTCCGAATATTCGCTCCTCCTCATTGAATTGGTCCACGGGGCGGACGCCTTCCTCTTTACCGGATGTCTGCTTACGCAAACGATCGCGGTTCAGATTCCCGGGCCCTGGACCTCCTGCATGGGGAAGTGCCCCTTTGGTGGAACCAAACGCTTGTTGAGGAGTTGCTTTTCCAAAGTGGTTATGAATAGGTGGCCTCATTCCCTTATGACTAGGATTTGCAATCTCCAGGACAGAGTTTCCTTTATTTGGGTGAGGAAGAAGATCCAGTATCTTCCATTCCAGTGGTTTTAGCAGTTTTGAGACAGATCGCACTCATGGTAACTTTGGCCATTGCGGCCTGCATGGCGAACATGGTGTCAAGCTTCTTCATCATGGCTTCATTCGCAATATCCATTCGACTAGTTAGTCCTGCTACCACTTCATCCAACTCCTTCCTCGTTACGGCAGTTCCGGCTTTAGAACTTTCACCGACTTCAAACTGATTAGTAGGTAGGGTATCTTCTGTGTTAGTGGCATTATCGACATCTTCGAGGCTTTTACTTATGACTTTCTTTGATGCTCTACCTGTTTTTCCCATGGCTTTTGAGATAAGTACTGCAACTTGGAGAACTTAGATGGTTAGAGTGGATTCAAAATTCCAATGCAAGGCCTTCTACCTTGTGAAAGAGCGAGAAATGGATTGGCAATTCGGGCCCCACAGTGGGCGCCAAATGTTTTCCCCAAAATTGGGTAAAACACCAAAAATGTGAAGAAATGTCTCACAAAAATGAAAAGTGGAGCCTTACAACGATTGAAATGTAAGAAAAAGACACCAAGTTTTATAGTGGTTCAATCCAATAAGGGTTTACATCCACTCTCATAAGAGATTTCATTGCCAATATGAAGATTACAAGATTAACTTATCTCTTACATCAATTTTATCACTCCCTTACTCATGAATCACAGTAAATCTACTAAAGATGATTGAGAAGAGAATTATTCAGCGGAGATTTGATGTAGATGTAGTAGAATTGAAAGGAATCCCTCTTCCATGTAGGCTTACTCGATCAATCTTCAACTCTTGAATCATTTGGATGTGTTTGATAGAGATCATGATCTATGGATTAGTCTTCAATTTATGATGTTGAATGGATGTTAGAATTGTGGTGGAATATTTTCGGTAGCACTTCGTGGTCTCAAGATTCGATCCTCTCAAATGAAGAAGTGAGGGGGTATTTATAGGAGATTTCCTGACCAGGTGGAAGTTTCGTAATTATGCAGAGAAACGCCATGACTCATGGCGCCAGATGACAGAACCCATGCCGCTCTAATAAACCGCTTGATATCCTGAGTTCTTGACACAACATGATTTTCTACGGCATGGTTCATCTCGTTCGGGTGACTCGACATTAGCTGGAGGCGATATAAGCGGGGCGCAACATGGTTTAACTTTAGATCTTGATTAGTGACTTACCCTTTACGTCGCAGAACGACATGGAGGCAGGGCGGCATGACTCATGTCGTACGACCCTATGCTTCTGAGCGCCTTGAACCTTTGACACGTCATGATTCTCCTTAACATGGTTCATCTCGTTCGGATGATAGCTGTCAACAATCTGGTAATAGCTGGATGCAACATGAATAGATCACGACATGGTTCATCTCGAGATCTTGAGTGGCAGCCTGCATTTCATGTCATCGAGCGGCATGGGAGCGAGACGGCATGACGCGTTTCCTGAACCTAACTTACCTCCTACGACATAACTTAAGGTCGACACGGACGATTAACGAGATAACGAATTGCGTCATAACAACATGACTGCTAGGTGCTTTTGCTTTACTTTGTCGTCATAAATGAAATGCGGCATGACCTGGGATCGACCTGGTTTCTACGGAGCGACATAGCGAGATACGACATGCCTTGAAAAGCAGCTTGTTGTTGTTCCCTTCCTTGCGATATGGCCTTGAAGCGTCCTGATCCCCTCACCATGAGTTCGAGTCCGACTTGCCTTATTTCATATGAACCCAACGACTTGACTAATATTGGCATGATTTTTGTATTATATCTGGCTCACATTTTATGGGTTAACAGATCGCTCACACTGGAATACAAATGATATAAACAAACGAATTTTGACTGTTTTTACGTGTTTTCGGCTCAGAATTAAGGATTCGAGCAATAAATGTTCAAATTTTATGACACAAAATATACCTTTACTCTTAGAATGTCATCTAATATTATAGTAAAGATTCGTTTAAATTCCAAACACATTTTTTTCAATAATGATTTATTAAATATTTAATTAAATTAATGCGAATGGAACAAAGTTGTGTATTTTCCTATGAAATTCATTCATTCGCTATGTCTAGTTAGAAGCTTCTCAAAAATTAAATTTTAGAATTTTATTTCAATTTGTAAATTTTTGCGTTGTTTATGCTATATCAGTTGCCGCTACCGTAACTTGGTCGTAAAATCAATTCAAACGGAATAAGCGAATTTTAATGTTTTCGTTATATAATCATTTAGTTCACTTCTATTTGAAAATATTAAATTTTTAAGAATCATTGTTTCATTATTAACTGGTTTCACGTTTTAGTTTTCAAATAGATTCATTTTGAATTAAGCTTATCGCTTAATTCTTATTTTCAATCAAACATACGTAATTTGAATTTACTCAGAAATTAGATTCATATATTCTAATAATAACTTAAGTTTGAAATTCCAAAGTTAATTCCAGCAATACTTTTTAAAATGTTTAAATTTGTGATTCGTTACACTCTCCCCCACTCAGAACTTTTCGTCCTTGAAAAGAAATGAAATATGGATTTAGTATTTAAACTGTATTCATTCACATGCATATCATATTCGACTACTTGTTCGATACTAAATTTTTCTTCCAATCAGCATTGGTAATCCGATCAGTCTTGCACAAACTCTGATTCGACTTTTTAATTAGAAGCTTCCATTCTCCTTACATAGCAACAAACAATGATAGAGAATTTCCTGTTCGTATCAAAAACTCTTATCGGTGTTTGTCGTCGAGAATTGAGCAAACAATACAATTTGGAATCAAAATTGTATACTCAAACTGAATCGAAACTGTTATGTGAATCGAATAATTCTTGTATACTCATGTACAATCGTTGTTTTCTTAGTTATACCAATGCATTTAAGTTGGGTGTTTTCATTTGTGTATAGATTTTAAAGTTTATAAAAAAATTCTTTGAAAATTTTCTTTAATATAAAAAATGCTTTATATCGAAAATAGTTTTTGATAACTCGATATTGCCACAAGTTGTTCCTCATTCTTTAAGAATTTGGTAATACGTGAGTACAAAGTAAACTTATTTCAACATCTAGTGAAAATACTTGAAAAACATTAAAAATAGATAGGTTAAGTACCGACAGATGCCAACCAAAGAAACTATTCATGACTCGCGGATGCACAATGGTACGTCTTGGTCCCCCAGGAAACATCTGCATCCGTAAGAAATCACTTCCCTGCGAATTTGGTCTTGAACAAATCAACAGAATGCATCTAAAGAAGAGTAGAATAACCTTAGATCATCATGGAGCGCATCCCCTAGGGTCGCTCTGTCACTAGATCGAGAGGACAAAGTGTCGGCCAAACGTAGCTAAGCAATCGCTGTCATGCGCATTTCGCCATAATACCTCAAAATAATCCCATGGATCGTAGTGTACATATAGTAACTCTGATGGTTACATTTCTTTCACTCATAGACCATAAGCAATCATTGCCCTACGAGTTACGCCATGTGAATCATAGATACACAATGCACTACATCAAACAACTCATTTTATCACACTTTTCCACATTTCATTTATAACCGTTATAAATTTCTAATGGTTATTACCATTATGAATGGTTACCATGGTTATAACCGTGACTAAATCTTCTTATTTGATATTTCAGTTCCAAATATCGTGGATTGATTCTATTTTTGCCGCTCATCCAATTTGTTACGGAAATTGTTTTCACGCTCCATTTTTTCCTTTTTATTTCCACGGTTGTCAACCCTTTCTGCTGCCGCCTCAGCCTTTTCTTCTCTTCTGGCTCCGCCTTTTCAATTCCACCACCACCTTTTTCATTCTTCACTACTTTCGCCATCCTTCCACAACCATTTACCACCATCTCCATCGATCTGCCTCTACCTCCGTTGTTTAAGTCCCGATAATTTGACAAAGACAAAAAAAGATTACGACTTTCATTCTACCTCAACAATAGATTGCAAGATGGTTTTCGATTACAAATTAGGTAACTTTTTGAGTGCTTGTACTTTCCTTCCATATGATTTAGGACTTAAGTTCGGGTCATAAGGAAAACGGAAGACAATTACCTTTTTGGTTTTGTGAAATTTGAGCAATGTATCGTATAGAGGTTTTTATTTTAGGTAAGGCTTTCAAGAACTCTTTTTGTTCTTTCACTAGTGCTTCCAAAGCTATTAAGTAGCTATACAGTTCGGGTTTTAGTATAGACTCTCTGAATTCAATCACCAATTTGACAACACTCATGTAGTTCCATCAGCTTGATAAATATGGACGAATCGTCATATAAAAAAGAGAAAAAGGAGAAAAATAGATGTGAAACAACGATTACTCACACATTATGCAAATTAGATATAGTGTAATGCTATCAATTCAAGGATGAAAAGTTAACAACCACCTATGGTAATGATGATGACATATATAGTAGGAAACAAATGATTGTTTAGGAAAATAACAAATATCAAACAACATTTATTAAAAGAGCAAAAGATGTGGCTAGGTGTTATCCGAAAACCACTGGCATATCTTGCTAGTTTTAAATCTAGATTATTCCTCCGTTTTAATGTTTCCAGGTTTTGTTTCCTTTATTTCAAATGTTATTTATTCTTTTTATTTCCTAAAACCATTTGAATAATATAGATGCTACTGATGTCATCATTTGCAAGTTTAGTTGTTACATTTATGATAATATTATTTTCAACTATCGGTTAAGGCATACCTTATGAACTTGTTCTCAAAATAAAAATTATCTTTTTTACCTATGTACTACAAAATGGCTCGAGAAATTTCTTTCCAAAGCTTTTTTGGATAATGTAAAATTTATTTCAATTTGTCTTTTAAAATACGGGGCTAGTAATAGAAATATATATACATAAAAAGTTTCTAAAGAATATTTAAATATGGGGTTAAATAGTCACAGGAAAGAGATAGGGAATTTTCCCTATGCTTAAGCAATGTCAAATTCATTCCTTTTCTACTTTCAGGAGAAAAATTAATGGATACATACAATGTGGAGGTTAAGTCTTTAAGAAATTCTCTATGCTATAACAGAACGTGAATTTCTTTTTGCGAATGCGGTTTATGTACGACAGCTTTGAGCTAATGCCATTTCCACACTTCCGTATTATATATATTGAGTATTTATAAATTCTATGTTATAGCATAAATTATATAATTATTCTTTCTGTGGTTTTGTTTTTTTAAGTCTATTGGTTTTTAAGTCTATTGTTTCTTTAAGTCTATTGGCTTTTATGTCTATTGTTTTTTATAATTATGTATTAACATACTGAGTATTTATAACTTCAATATTATATAGTAAATTACATAACCATTCTTTCTATGGTTTGTTTTTTAAGTCTTGTTTTTTTAATTTAATTGGTTTTTAAGTCTATTGTTTTTTAATTATATTTTATACATACTGCATATTTATAAATTCTGTATCAGCTGAAAACTCTAGAAAGAATTAGGGACCAAAAAAATCAGAAAACAGAAGAGAAAGAAAAATCAAGATTGCCTCTGAATCCTAGATTCCGGAACAGTATATTCGTTATGACATAGAATCGTATAATTCACGGGTTGCTATCCAATTTAACTCTTGGAAGCTGTGTTTCCTTCCAAATCGAGATACATATATTCCAGTGAGCTATTGTTGTGAATGTTGTAGCATTTTCAATACATATCCCAGGAAAACCAACAATCTAGCTATAGAAGTTACACAAAATGAGACTTCTTGCAAAACTACAAACACTTCAAGTTCAAAGACAATACATCATGTATTTCTGTGCTGCTAGAGAATCACAATCAACTCCCAAAAGTTACAAATATCCGGATGTATATGATCCATATGGTCCTAGACCTCCACCTTTTGAAAAAATAATTCAACTTGCCGATTGAATTGCTGCACTCACAAATGAAGAGTTCAATCAATTAGGATCTGCTCTTTTACTTAAGCTTAAGCATCCTAAACTTGAACATTTTTTGTCTGGTGGTTTTAGTGTAGGAGCTCAAGCTGGAGATTTTGTTGCCAAGCCCAAGGAGAAAAAAGAAAAGACAACATTTGATGTTAAATTGGAAAAGTTTGATGCTTCTTCAAAAATTAAAGTGATTAAGGAGGTTAGGTCATTTACCAATCTTGGATTGAAGGAAGCTAAAGATCTAGTAGAGAAAGTGCCTACTATTTTGAAACAAGGAGTTACTAAGGAGGAGGCTAATGAAATCATAGAAAAGATCAAAGCAGTTGGTGGAGTTGCTGTTATGGAGTGAAAAGTTTAGATTTTTTTTGGGTGCATGAACTATTTTATTGACTGGACAAGTTCATCAATGTCTTTGTTATCTTCGACAATATATATATATGTATATATATATATATAATTTTCAAAAAAAAAATATATGTATTATGTGTTAGTTTTTGAAATTCTATTGTATAGTAAATTATATGACCATTCTTTCTATGTTTTGTTTTTTAAGTCAGTTGGGTATTAAGTCTATTATTTTTGAAGTCTGTCTTTTTTTTAATTCTATATTGTACATATTAAATATTTATACATTTTGTATTTTTTAGGTTCTGTATTATGCAATCAATTGCATAACCATTCTTTTTGTGTTTTTCTTACAAGTTTATTGGTTTTTAAGTCTATTGTCTTTTTTAATTTTGTATTATACATATCAAGTATTCATAAATACTGTATTTTTTTAAGTTATGTATTATATAGTAAATTATACTGTGTGGACATGGAAATAATCTCAAATTATATATAACCATTCTTTCTTCGTGATTTTATATGTTGATGGTTGTTTATTTTAATATCAGACTTGCTTACTCTGATTCTAGTTAGCTCCATAATCTATTCATTGAAATCATAATTTTAAACTGAGTTATCGTGGTATTAACTAAGAAGTTATATATTTCGACTTCTATTCAGGCAAACAAAGAGAATTAGGTAAACATAACTCCTCTATACTTCATTTACTTCACGGTTTCCGTCAGGTATAATTCATTTTCCTGGAATGTTCAATTATAAATAATAGTTATTTTTACAGTGTCGCCTTCCCATTTCTATTTCTGTTTAATTCCTTATTATGCATGTGGAATTTAGACAATAAAAGGAGAACAGACTTGCATCTGTTCAATCATGTTATAAAACCTATTTGACATTCAGTATTCACCATTATAGCATCTTATTAAACATCTGTAGTGCAAAATCAGAGATTTGGGCAGCGGAATACGAATAAACCCAATGATCTAGTCTGTCAACAATTTCAACAATGCCCAAAAAAACAATCAAGTGGCACAAATTATAGAGAGAATAAAAACAAAAAAAAGAGGAAAGGACACACCAATATAACTAATTCGGATATGAATATCCTACGTCCACGGAGACCCAACAACTTTTATTTCTCAATAAAGAAATGAGTACATAAGATTGCAATAAAGAGAAGATTAATGGTGATTGCTTGCATTCATACAATAACATGACCCCTATTTATATAGAGGGATTTCTTGGAGATAAAGAAGACAAGTTTCTAGATTACTTGGTCATAAAGAAAAATAAATGTAATATCTTCCTAAATTTGCTTGGAGCATAAATGGTTGGCACATTCACGGTTTCAATCTCTTTCCCTGAGTAAATTGATTCTTCATTAATTGATTGATTGCCCAGTTATTTTTCTTCCAATAAGAAAACTTCCTCTTATATCTTTCCACATACGAGCCAATTAATTGATTGACAATCAATTTATTTCTTTCCTTCTCTACAAATATTTGAATCATTAATTTCAACACTCCACCTTGATGCAAATATGAAAATATTTCTTTGTCATCTCATCTTCAACAATCAACATAGAAGTTGTTGGGCCTAGCGCCCCATGGTGCTCAAGTAACAGGAAGCAAACTGATCAAGTTTGAGCAATGCTCAAACTTGTCCTTTGGAAGTGACTTGGTCTTCATATCTGAAGGATTATCCAAAGTACCCACCTTCAATAATTTGATCTTGCTTCGTTCTTCCTCAAGCATAAGAAAAAAACCTCTAACATCAATGTGCTTCGTCCGTGTACTATAAGCCTGATTCTCAATAAGATGAATCGCACTCTGATTGTCTGAAAATAGCTCCACTATCTGCTGTGTCATTGAAAGATCATCTAATAACTGAAGTAAGTACAATCCTTCTTTTGTTGCTTCCACAATCGATATTAACTCTGCATCGGTAGTCGACAAAGCTATGATAGACTATAACTTTGATCTCCATGAAATCGAGCCTATGCCAAGTGTAAAAACATAACCCATCACCGACTTCCATCCATCTCTATCCCCAGCATAATCTGAATCACAGTATCCTCTAAGAGAGATGTCTCCATCTACTCCACCATATGACAAGCCAACATGAAGAAGTGTCACGAAGATATCTGAGTATCCACTTCACTGCTTGCCAATGCTCTTTACCTGGGTTAGATATATATCGACTGACAACACCGGCTGCATGGGCCAAATCTGGTCTCGTGCACACCATTGCATACATGAGACTACCAACAACACTAGAATAAGGTATATTACGCATATCCCTTTCGTCTTCATCCGATGTGGGACACATATCTCTGGATAGCTTGAATTGAGAGCCTAATGGAGTAGCCACTGTTTTAGCATTCTCCATACCGAATCGAGATAGGACTTTCTCGATGTATTAATTTTGAGTGAGCCTCAAAACTCTTTGCTTTCTATCCCTCTGAATCTCCATCCCAAAATTCTTTGTGCGTTTCCCAAATCTTTCATCTCAAATTCCTTACTGAGCTCCATCTTCAACTCCGAAATTTTAGACATGCTCTTAGAAGCTATCAACATATCATCAACATAAAGTAACAAATAGATGATGTCATCATTACACTTTTTAACATAAACACATTGGTCCTTAAAGCTTCTAGAGTAACCATGTGAGATCATAAACTTATCAAATTTCTTATACCACTGTCTAGGAGACTATTTTAAACCATAAAGAGATTTGTTAAGTTTACAAACATGATCTGGCCTGCTCCTATCAATGAACCCCTCTGGCTGCTGCAGGTAAATGTCCTCAAGATCACCATGCAAGAATGTTGTCTTGACATCTAATTTTTCCAACTCCATGTCAAAGTGAGCAACCATTTGAGCTCCACCTTGATATTGATCTTCTGTACTTTCCCTATCAACCAAGGTGTCATCGGAATCACCATTTTTGCTCGTATCGAAGGCTAATGATCTGTCCTGTGTTTTGTATTCTGAATTTGTCCGCTCAACATCATCATTAACTGAAGAAGAAGGCTCCACCTTCAACATAGACTTATCATAAAATGTAACATGCTTACTAGTAACAATCTTATGGGTAGTAGGACTACACATCCTATAACCCTTAATTCCTTTCTTATAGCCAAGAAAAATACACTTGCGCGATCTTAGATCCAACTTCCCTTTGCTCTCATGCACATAAGCTGGACAATCAAACACTCTGAGAAAGGAATATGATACAAGCTCTCCCTTCCACACTTCTTTAGGAATCTTCATATCTATGGTGGTAGAAGGTGTGCGGTTGATAAGGAATACCGCCGTAGATAATGCTTCTGCCAAAAATCTCTTATTTAATCCCGCAATCAGCCATAAACAATGAGTTCTTTCAAACAAAGTCCGATTCATTCTCTCTGCAACCCCATTTGACTGAGGGTCTCCAGGTGTGGTGTAGTGTCTTTTGATTCCCTCGGACTCACAAAATTTGATGAATTTTTGAGAAGTGAATTCACCACCATTATCTGAATGTTGAACCTTCACTTTCTTTGCAGATTGCTTCTCAACAAGAGATTTCCAACTTTGAAACCTATCAAAAGTTTCATCTTTGAACTTCATAAAGTAAACCCATACTTTTCTAGAAAAATCATCCACAAATGAAACAAAATACCTGGCTCCTCCATAAGATAGGCATGGTGCGGGTCCCCAAACATCAATATGAACATACTCTACAAACATTTTAGACTTATGCTCTGCAATGCCAAAAAAACCTTCGTCTGCTTTCCAAGTACACATCCTTCACAAAATTCAAGTTTTGAATGATGAACACCATCAATCAAGCCTCGCTTTCTCAATACTTCTAAACTGCGCTCTCCAATGTGACCCATACGAAAATGCCACAATCTGGTAGAATCAGAATTAACTGAATCAATAACCGAAGCAGTCTCCGCAACAGCAGTTGTACCCTTCAGTAAATATAGATTTCCAGCCTTTAACCATTTCATTACTATCAATGAGCCATTTGTAATTTTTAAGGAATCTTTTTCTATTACACATTTTAATCCAAAATTGCACAATGCTCCAATGGAGATCAAACTATGCGTTAAATCAGGGACATGCCTGACATCGCATAAAGTACGAACAACGCCATCAAACATCCTGATTTTTACTGTTCCAATGCCAATCATGCGACAAGAAGCATTATTTCGCATGAGAACCTCTCCTCCATCAAGCTGACGATAAGTGGAAAAAGAGTGCCTATCAGGTGTCATGTGATAGGATGCTCCCGAGTCAATAATCCACATAGTACTCTTCATAGGAGAGACGGAAGCTATAAAAATGCCAGGATCATTATCTGAATCTGATGTCTCCGCTGTAGATGCTGAAGCCTTCTGGGGAACAGCTTTGTTTTTATTCTCCAACTTGGGGCAACTTGCAATATAATGTCTAGGTTTTCTGCAATAATGACAAACTCCTTTCCGAGCTACTCTTTATTGAGATCTGGACTTAGCTCTATCTCCACCATATTTTGGTCTACTTTTACTTCTTCCTCTCTATACAACAAGGCTTTCAGAATCATTCTCCATGCTCATGCTTGCTAACTTTCCTCTCAACATCTCGTTATTCAAATTTGTCTTCACATCCTCCAAGCAAATAGATGAACGTCCTTAGATCATAGAGTTAACAAAAGTGTTATACTCCGCACGTAAAGAACATAAAAGAATAACATCTTGTGCCTCATCCTCAATGTTTACATCAGCTGCTCGAAGATTCATGACAAGTGTGTTGAGGGCATCTATATGAGCAAATACATTTGTTCCAGGCCTCATTTTGAAAGAATAAAGTTGTTGCTGTAAGATGATGCGGTTGGTGAGAGACTTGTCGTAGAACTTTCTCTGAAGAGCATCCACAATTCCTTAGCAGTTTTCACATGAGAAAACTCTCTAAGTACTTCATCCAAAAGACTAGGTTGAATGGTAGTAAGAGCATCCTCTTCCAATTCTTCTATCTCTTCAGGTGCTAATTTCTTCAATTTATCTGGATCTGAGACAACCTTAAATGTCCTCTCTTTCTTCAACACTGCTTCCATCTTCATCTTCCATATGCCAAAATCCCTTTTTTCCATCAAATCTAGCAACTTCAAAATTTGTAGCGCTTCTACCACCATTATTCTTTGTGGAATTTGACATGGCTGAAAAAGTCTTTGAACAGGACAACTAGCTCTGATACCAATCTATAGTGCAAAATTAGAGATTTGGGTAGTGGAATACGAATAAACCCAATGATATAGTCTGTCAACAATTTCAACAATGCCAAAAAAATCAAGTGGCACAAATTATAGAGAGAACAAAAATAGAAAAGAGAGGAAAGGACACACCAATATAACATGGTTCGGATATGAATATCCTACGTCCACGGAGACCCAACAACTTTTATTTCTCAATGAAGAAATAAGTACATAAGATTACAATAGAGAGAAGATTAACGGTGGATTGCTTGCATTCATACAATAATATGACCTCTATTTATATAGAGGGATTTCTTGGAGACAAAGAAGAGAAGTTTCTAGATTACTTGGTCATGAAGAAAAATAAATACAACATCTTCCTTGATTTGATTGGAGCATAAATGGTTGGCTCATTCACAGTCTCAATCTCTTTCCTTGAGTAAATTGATTCTTCATTAATTGATTGATTGGCCTATTATTTTTCTTCCAATAAGAAAACTTCCTCTTATATCTTTCCATATACGAGCCAATTAATTGATTGACAATCAATCAAATTTCTTTCCTTCTCTACAAATATTTGAATCTCTAATCTCAACATTAAACATCACAACCTCAGAATTATCCAATGACCAGAAGACTTACTAGAGAGATTTTTATTTATATTATTGACAAACTTTAACTACAAGTTGCTTTTAGATAAATATCATGATTTATACAGAGATGTATCACACATGCTCCTTCTTTATGTACAAGATTTGTAGATGATCAAGATTACATCAAAACTTAACAGGAAGAGTGTGTTCATTAAATAAAGCTTGATATATTTTAGTAACTTGTTATTAAAAGTTAGATCTCTGTAGACTACTGCTAAAAACTGATTTAGCAAGCTTAGTTGCAAGCAGGCTCTATTTCAATTGAGCCTCATGGTTAAACCAGTTGAAATTTAGACTGCTTGTTTGGTCGATTACAATTGCATAAGTTGTCGGTTGTTTTTCTCTTCTATTATGTTGATTTCCTAATAATCGTTAATCCTTGTGCTTTAATTCTTTAGTCGCTACTAGATAGCTTGTTACAATTAAAGAGCACTACGGTCTAAGAATGCGGTATCCACTAGCTTTTCTCAATCTAAAAAAACATATTTGCCTATTGCTAAGATACAACTAACAGGTTTTATGTGCAAATTCCATGAAATCAGTGGGCTAAATTTGCTTACCTATCAACTAAGACCCAATATACTATACCACTTACACTGAATTATAGTGAATATTTAAAAATGGTATTCTTTTCCATATTATTTTTGGCTTCGGATGCTTCGGCTGCAAACCATTGACGCATTTAAGTCAAACATTTATCAATATACCATTTTGTTGCTAACCTCCTGTATCTAACAATCTATTTTTCATCATGCTATGTTGAGTATTCTTCTGATTTTGATGACAGCCTGCATTGTCATTCTGTCCTAGTGTTATATTTAATATTTTTCTTTTTACCTTGTTCCTTGTTATATTTTAGACAAATATTTATTTTGACAGTATGTTTCATGATTTTCTTCTTAGGAAGTGCTTATGAATCAATCAAAACATAATTTGCAACTCTTCCATATTTTGTTTGATAATTTATTATATCAACTCGGTTCATTTTTTTCTTTTTATTTGCTCGGTATATTGAGTAGTGTAAAACTGCAATGGCCTACAAATCGCCACACATGGTGAATTGTTTAAGATAAAATGATTTGTTAAGTCCATATTTTTTGTGAATATAAAACATGAACTGACAAATAAGTAAAATTTATTGACTAGGAATAGCTTTTAGAAAGCAACATCAACAACTTGACTTAGGTTGAGTGTAATGACCCAGGATTCTGGTCGATTAATTTTAAATATTTAATATGGTTTTAAATATGGAGTTGATAATATAAATGATTATCTATATAGAGTTATCGATTTAATAATCAAAATATGATTTATTTCAAATATAAATAATAATTGTAATGCGAAATATAATTGAATTTGGTATTAAAACTAAGTCAAAACAATTCAGATGATTTATGGAAATTAAATAAGAATATAAACGATAATAAAAATAGTTTATTATCGAAGAATCTAATTTTGAATTATATTATATTGATATAATATGGTTATTTTATATACATTCAAATAAAATTTCAAAATATATTCTACTGAGTTCAATATAACACTATAATATTGAAACGTCGGTCGGTGCGTTAAAATAGCGGTTCACGATCTCAAGTTGTGAACCCCGGAATATTTGATAAGCTTGAAATGAAATCAAAATCTATTTAAAAAAATAAAAATCCCTTTATATCAAATAGTAATAAATACGAAATCAAATCAAATTAATGGGAAAATCTTTTTAAATAAAATAAAAAGGGATTCACTTGTACTTTAACCAACATCCCTTAAATTCCTTTGTACGTTGGTTCCCCATCATCACTTATAAATAATTCGCAATACCCCACTGTTCTCTCCTTTATAATTTCTCCTTCTGCTATATTTTCCCATTCAACATTTCCAAATTGAAATCCAACGATATAAAAATCGCCCCATCTACTATTTTATAAATCAAAGGCCTTTTTCGAAATCCTTGAATCTCGACACCAACCTGGAGCTTGTGGTTCTACTTTGGGGTTTCAACGGGTCTTGTTCGATCTTATATTCATCGCGATGTAGTGGGAGTTCAAATTGGGTAGTTGTGCGTAGAGGAAAGGGGAACGTCGGGATTGGAAACGCGTTCGATTTTCTGGGTTGTTTTCTCGATAACTATGGAGGCTCGTCGTTGTCTCCATGGTGCGGGCCAAGTGGTAACAACGAGATGCGACAGTCGAGGGTGTTGGGAAAATAGGACTCTCGACTTACCCTGTAAATGAAGTAAGCACAGATGAGCCGCGATGGAAAAATGGGTGGAGTTCGATACACTGAATTCAACGAGCTAATGACTGGATGATGTACTGGAGTGGAAAAATTGGATTCGACAGTAGAGGCGCTTGAATCAGAAAGGTATGCGACTGCTTTGGATTCAAGAGAGTGGAAGTTATCTCTTACTGTTCAATTTAAGGGAGCTTGAGTTTGGTCAGTGGTAGGAGAGAGCCTGAATGCTGATATAAGGGAAAGGGAATGAAGGATTAAAATGAAATTAAGGTAAATTAATTTTAATTGATTTAGAAATGTCTTTTGAATAGTTTAATTTATTTTGTGAATCAATGAAATAAATAGTTAATGTGATAATTAATTAAATATATAGGAATTTGTTTATATTTTCATTAACTAGTTAAAGAAAATTTGTTTATATTTCATTATCTGATTAATGTAAAATGGTACAAACCTATATAGTAGTTAGGAAAGAACTAAAATCTGTAGACTAAGCAGTTAAGGACTAAATTGAAATTTAGTTTACACATGAGTAATTAATTTAAATTAAATTAGTCTAGTTCAATAATTGAAATTTTATTTATATTGTTTACATTGAAAAATAGTGAAATGGAGGAACCACTATACAATCTACATAATAGACTTCATCGGGTATTCAACACAAATAAAAACCCTGGTGAGTAAATCTCACTCCGTTTTTATTTAGAATTATTTTTATTTGTTAAAAATATTTATCTGTTGGTTGCTTGGCTCCATTAAAATATTACTGTGGCTGTTATTTATATTAGTTATTTAGGGTGTTTGTGGCTATTATATATATACTGGTGGTTGGATTCCCGCAGTATCATTAGCAGATACCCGCGGTATCATTAGCGGATGACCCTATACACCACACGTTATGATAGTGGATGATCTTCTATACCGCGATATCCTGCCTCGAAGCTGGATGGGTATTATTTATGTTGGCTAATGTCTATGGATGCCGGAAAACAGGTTGGAGGAATCCAACTGGATTCCTTAAAAATTAATTATTGTTTGTTTTCATATATTATCATATATGATGTGATAGGAAACCTGTGATTGATAATTGAGTGTTTTAGGGTGTTTAAATATCACTGGGCCAAAATGTTGATTTATAAAAATCTCGTGAAAAGAGATTTTGAGGTTTAAACGGGAAATTCTATTTTTTCTAAAAATAGTATTTGAAATTCGAATGGATTAGAAATATTAACTTGTTTTGAATAAATAAAACAAGTATTGAATTTATAAACGATGTTTATAAATTAGAAAATACTGGAAATTGAAGCAAAGTTATAAATGGTGTGTATAAATAAAAATGGAATAATTATCATTGAATAATTGGGGAATTTAAATTCAAATGTGAATTTAAATAAGAATTGGAAATCGTTTTAAATAGAAAACGATGAAATCTATTCCGATATTCGGAATGTAAATTTAAATTGGATAATTAAATTATATTATGTCGAATTTATAAAATAAATTGTATCCAGAAAGGATAATGGAAATTTATGTGATAGAAACTAAAATGAATATGTAAATTAGTTATATGTATAAGTTATAAGAGATAGAATATTCCAAAACAAGATTTTGGTTTTAAATAGATTTCGAAATGGACTTGTTTAAATGTAAAACAAGTAAATTTATAAACAATGTTATAAATATGGTGAATTAATTATCAAGAGATAATTGGTAACTATAAATTCAAGTGTGAATTTAAAAATAAAATTTGAAATCATTTAGAAAAGAGAACGACGGCTTCTATTTCGGAATTCGGAGAATAAAAAGAATTGGGTTTCAAATGGATTTAAAATGGAAATTTGTTTTGATATATAAAAAAAAGAAGTTGAATCTATAAATGATATTTATAAGTCTGGTGAAAATAAATTATCATGAGATAATGTAGCAGTTTAAATTCAAATATGAATTTAAAAATGAATTGGAAAGAGTTTTGAAATGGGATGATTGATTTTATTTCGGAATTCAGGATATAAGTTGAATTGAGGAAAATCCAACGGGTTATAATTAGAATTTGATTTCATCGAATTTTATAAACTAATTTATTTCTAATGGAATTAGAAGGTAATAACAAAAATGGAGTTGTAATTGAATTGGTAACCGAGTGATGAAAAATCCACATTTAGAGATAATCGAAAATACTAAGTTGGATTTGAAACTGGATTTAATATATATTAAAAATATATTAGAAATGGAAGTGAAATTTATTTATAGAACGAAGTTTAACGTATATATATAAATATAATTAAAACGAACTCGGCGCGGCATGGTAGTTCATAAATTGACGTTTCGAACTTCAATTGAGTATATAGAACTCAATTTAAGTTGGAATTCTTTAAAACAAGAATCATCATGACCGATTTGATAATAGTTTTTTAATGGAAGAGAAAAATCTATATTTCGTCGAATAGATTTTGAGATGTGTTAAAATCAAATTTTCAGAAAAACAACACCATAACCATTTTAAAACCATAATGGTTTATTTAAATAAATAAAAGGATTTTAAGTAAATGAAATCCGAAATTCAATTAGGAAAAATCCAGATTTGAGTTATAAGTAATATCTGAATTCGAGTGGAGTAATGTAATGATTTTTGAAACAAAATCAAATCAGATGTTTAATTATTGAGTAGAATTAACTAATTTGAAGAAAAATTAGTTAATGGAATTTTAAATCGAAATTAGACTTTGGATCAGAAAAAGGGGTTTGTAAATTCATATTCGAAATTGAATATGAAACTTGAAATAGAAATGACATTCGATTGTTTTATAGACAAATTAATTTATATTTGAAGGTGATATGTTCAAATAAAAAGTGAAATAGGCAAAAGAGTTAATTAAAGAATAAATTACCGAATTGAGTTAAAATGACCAGATCGAGTTGGAATAAATTAGGAATGGGCGTATATGGGTTAAACAGGTATGGGATGAAGTGTATGAAGGTTATAATTCGTGCGCCCGACAATAAGGTACATGTTTAAATTCCATATGAGTTATTATGTGCCGAATCGGCAAGCCACTTGGCTTTTTGATTTTCTTTTTGAATGGAAAGGGCCTAGAGAGGCGAGTTGAGGTTTGAACTATCGACCGGTACAAAGGAGGTTATGGCTAAATTTTCCGAAAATTTAAAGAGTTCGAATATTTTAAGAAGATTTGATAATTATGAATTGAAATATCTATATCTATATATATATAATTCGATAAGGAAACGAAATTAAAATAGAATGTTATAAACAAAGGGAAATCTATAATTAAATCTGATAAAATTAGAAAGAGAAACGTATGCGGATTTAAAAATGAATAGTTGGTTTTATGATGTTGATTATCCAAGGTAAGTGGTCTTGTCTATTTTGAAGTTAAGGATGTTTTCAACCAAGGTCTGAGAGGTAGTTATACCCTAACTTGTTTGATTTCATTTTTAACCAATAAATAGCAGGATCCAATCTCAAAGAGAAATGTTCGAATAAGAGTTAGTTGAATGCAGTATTTGGGTTATTGTAACGATGTTTTACACAACATTCGTTTTAACCCAAGTAAGTGGAAATTTGGAAATATAATAATAAATATTTCTTTAATATAGAAATAAATGAACGGTCAGGGAAGAGATAAGTAATTGGAATATTTTCCAATTACAAATAGAATATATTTTCTAACTATAGAAAATAATAGAAGGCGATATATGGAAATGTTTTTTCCAAATAGCTTAAGAGGCCAAGATGATTATCGAAAATATTTGGTTAACAAGTATTGATAGAGAAATGGAGAAGTGTTTTAATTAATGAAATAATAATTAAAGGGCTCAGTGATTTGTTTGATGCTTTAGTTGAATGTTTGTTTTTCTTCAATAGTTAAATAATCAACTATTGAAGTATTTGCCAATATCGTTATCAATATGGAGAGACCGGTTGGATTATTATCTACGAACCACTCCGTATTTGCAGTAACGTTGCGAATCAGATTATATGAAGATAATCAAAGATGCAGTAAAGTGCAAGGACTTTTTCTATTAATAAAAATTGTGCCTTCGGTTTCGTTCAGTCCCAGAATGAAGTGTATGGACGATTGTCTGACATATTATTTCCAATGATCGCATATGTTGGTCTGTATAGATATATATGGTGGCGGAGAATTTATTCTCTTGGCGCAATATCCAGAATATATTTGTGCAAATCGGTTAATGATTTATGGATCTGACAATGTGGCATTCAAAGTGATTGTGCTATCAATGAATGATAAGAAATCGTAGCCTCAGGCCTCAACAACCGGGAAATGACAAAAATCGGGCAGGCTGCATGGCTATGTGGGTCGCTCCCATTAGGGTGTATAATCACCTGTCTAGAGAAATTCGTTTTACTTCTTTAATCTATCAATGCTGTCCCTTTTCGGGAAATGGTTGCTGATCCCAACCATTGGTGATATACATTCGATACACTCAAGCGAAATGAGTGGTCGGTCATGTGTGGGCCGGTTTGCAAGATGTTCTTGTTGAACCCAGTGTATTCCCCTATAGGGATACACTATCGGTAGGTGGTTCCATACCTTATCATGTTGGAAATCCAATCTCCAATAAGAGCCCTACGGTTTTTGGTTTTTATATTGTATATGGAGCGTGAGATGCAAGTGTTCCGCTAGATTCTATTTATTTGATGTAGACATTATAATAATACCACTGGATTTGATATCAAAAATATATTGGGTTATCATAAGGTAAAAACATTCTGTGTTTATGTGTGGATCGGTCTTACGATTATCATTTCTTTTGAAGGGATTTTTAAAGTTAAACAAATGATTGGAGTTTACTCACACCAGTCTCATGACTGACCCAGAATTTATTTTGTTTTTGTTTTCCTTAAACTTTTGGGTTCCCAAATTTGTATGGGCAGTCAAGTAGTCGGGATTTTTCAGATTCACTTGGAAGAGCTGGAAGCAGGAGGCTTCACCTGTTAGCTATAGACTATCATATTTCCGTTGTGTACTATATGGTATCTGGAAACAGGTGTTTATAACTGTTCCAGGAATAACTGTTGTGCTCTGATAATGGTATGTGTATACAGTTACTGATTTGTATTTCAAAAGTTATGTTATCTAATATATTTTATTCGTTCCGTTATTAGATTTGTTTTCTTCGTTTTTCTTCTATTCTAACTTTTCTTTCTATTCCTCATCCTCTAACTTCTTTCTACTAATGATTCGTATTTCTATGTCATTTGGGTTAGACGTGTGGTGTGGTGTTATTAGTCAACTCAGCTAGTACGGATTTGCAGGCCGTTACAGTTGGTATCAGAGCTTAGGTTGAGCGAATACCTAGGCTTTAGTGGGATTGCGCTCATTAGAGATAGGGTCAGTAGTACCCTAGAATGAGTTGAGTGTATATATACGAGAGAGTGTATTTGTAAATTGATATAAAATTTGTTTTATATTGTGTTGGCTAGTCTGTTGAGTGGTCTATGAATTCTGATCGGATAGTGGGAAGCCACAAAGTCGATAGGAATTTCTAAACACTTGAACAGAGAAATTTTACACAATATTGTTTTTAAGTGGGTAAATGAAATAATATTACCCAAAATTCTATTTTGATAGAAAAGGAATAATTTTCTGAAGTTATTATATTATATGGATGTGTTGGATGTTAATATTATAATCAAATAAGATTATAAAATTGGAATGGTTATAAATAACCAAAAATATAATTTGCATATGAATGAAACATACAATAAGATAATTGGAATTGGATTTAACCCAGAATTTGGAATTTAATCCCGGGAAGCTGGAAAATATTTTTAAAGTATATTAAAATAATATAGCCTTGTTTTAAAAGGATTTTTGATTCAAAAATCATTTTTGAATGGATTTTGAAATTGTTAAAGCACTGAACTCACTTCAGTTGCAGGGAAATAATTCTGATAATAACTGCAGCATTGTCAGTGTTCATTTTCGAGTTTCTAAGTAATGGATGGCTACCTTAGAAAAGTTTTGTTGGAAATTTGTTTGAAAGAAAACAAGTTGGTTTGAAAATTCAAATGTTTTGAATTTGAAATGGGAATAAATATATATGTACATATGTAACACCCCACACCCGCTACGGTCACTCATAAGGGAATGCCATAACATCGGTGGAGTATTTTAAGTGAATATAGAATAGAAAAATTACAACAAGACAGATATAAGTAATACTTGAAAATTTAAAACATCATTTTATTGCAGTGGAAAGTAAAACATGTTTGGTTACATCACAAAACCATAACAAGAGTCAAGTACATAATATCCATCCTTCTTTAAAATAGAAGTACATAATCCCACTACATAGATAATAGCCATAATAGAAAAGATAAACCGAGCTTTACTTCTACGGTCCAAGCCCCAAAAGATAGATATAGCGGTCTGATCCAAGCCCACTAGTGCTAGGCCCACTCTGAAAACCTGAGGGTTGGGAAAAAAGATAAAAACAACGGGGTCAGACATAAGTCTGAGCGAGTCCTATAACTTTAACAATACAATCATTAAAGTAACCAGAGTAAGACATGAGCTTGATATACGGTAACGACTGGGGATAAATGGCTACACTAAGCAAGCAACTAGACTTAGGATGAACTAAGATAACCGTAAAGACGCGCCTATCCACCCAAGGGTAATTACTATATTGCACCACCCCAGATCTACCCACCCAAGGGTAATTCCTACACTGCACCACACCAGTTCTACCCACCCAAGGGTAATTCCTACTTAAAGGTTGATCCCACTAAGTGTACTTAGCAATTTTTAATAGTAGTTTCGTGTACCCCTAGCTGACTACATAGGTGTCGTCTTCCCCTATCTCCACTAGGTGTATCCACTACTCCCCAAGCAATCGGCTCCCTAACGTAGATACCCGTGCTGGCCCCACAGTGGGGTGTATCATTCCCCAAAGTGGCAACCTGATAATATCAACGGTGCACGGCTTATACCTACACGATGCAACAACGTCTTACTTACCAGCCCGGGTCCACACACGCATATGAAACCCGTTGGACTTGCGTTGCCACCGTTAACCCGTTTTGGCCTCTTACAGTCAAGCCCAATATGTGTGTCCTGTCCTCGACTTGGGTCGAGCCCACAAAGATACGTTTGGGATATTGGTTGAAATGGGCCCCCACAAGCTACCCACCTAAGCTTGTCATTTCTAGTGAATCCCACTTAACCCTTTAACCATGTCCACTTACATGTTATAAATTTCGGTTAAGTCTTTTAATCATATTTTAATTGCCACTCAAGGCACCCACTAGATTTCTACATGCCACCCAAGGCACTTACTTGATTCCCACATGCCACCCCAGGCACTTACTTAACCCTTTAATCATGTTTAATTACATGTTCCACTTTGGTTAAGTATTCTAATCGTATTTTCTATTGCCACCCAAGGCAGCCCACTAGTTTCCTCATGCCACCCAAGGCACCCCCACTAGTTACTACATGCCACCCAAGGCACCCACTTAACCCCCCATGCCCCACTACAAGCTAATTTGGTTAAGTGTTTCTTAATTAATTAAGATCGTAACCTTTGTAAAGACCTCTCACATTAGACTATCTTTTATGGCAGCTGGATATGCCGGTTGGTTCCGGGCAGCCTTACACCATAACCAAGTCTAACCACGTGTCTTTACACTAGTCACGTATTTAGTTTATGACTAAGACCCCTCACATTGGGCCAATCATTTGTAGCCGCTGGATTTGTCGGTCGGTTCCGGGCAGTCTTATGCTACAAAAGGGTCCAACCTCGTGTCTTAGTCGATTAATTACACCTAATTAATCACCCCCATAATTTGTATTAATTATCCCTAATTAATTACAAATTTCAAGAATATGGGTAGACCTAACTCAATAGGTAAATTCCCAATTCCATAATATGGGTAGACCTAACTTAATAGGTAAATTCCCAATTATGTCCATACACTTTATGTTATGCTTAAGCATACCCATTTCACACCATTTTATTAACATGCATATTAACCCCATCGTTCCCCACGTAATTCGTTCTCATAACATGACATAATAAAGGGAAGATTCATCACAAATGCCATGGGTTTAACCAACATAGCATATAACTTTATCATGGGTTTAAAAGGTGTCAACTTGCATATATGAACATACATTAAACCCAACTAGCATTTAACCCAACTTGCATGAAGCACATATGTCACAAAAGGGGTAACTTGCATATGATTCTTATGTCATACAAAGGTGTGAACTTGCATAGCATGTCACATGTTAACTTGCATATAACCAAACACATAACTTGCATAACATGTTACATATGAACTTGCATATAATCATGCACATAATTTGCATATAACCAAACACATAACTTGCATAACATGTTACATATGAACTTGCATATAATCATGCACATAACTTGCATATAACCAAACACATAACTTGCATATAATCTCACATATAGCTTGCATAACATGTTACATATGAACTTGCATATGTATGTATGACATACAAAGGTAAACTCGCATATGTTATGCATATCACTAATCCAAACAACTTGCATAGATTATGCATATTATAGATCCAAACTCATGGGTTAAACTTGCATGTCATGTCACTTATTTCACACATGATTCTAGCATAAAACCAAGCATTTAACTTGCATAAAACCAACCACTTAGCATGCATAAAATCAAATACTTAGCATGCATAAAACCAAATACTTAGCATGCATAAAACCAAATACTTAGCATGCATAAAACCCACCACTTAACATGCACAAACCCAAACACTTAACTTGCATAAACATAGTGTCATCATGAATAAGTGTTAAACATAGTGATTAGCAAACTAGCATCATAACATATGACCTAAAACCCATTGATCCGCAAGCAAAACCATATGATCTCATCACATCTCATCTACTTAGTTTAACAATTGGTTATTAAAGTGATAGAAACTCACAAACTCCGAGATTAGCTCCTTAGATAGTTGTTAGAGTTGAAGTAGAGGTGGATTAGTAGTTGATTAGCTTGCAATCCTCTTCTCTAATTAGTGGAGGCTCCTTCTAAGTTGCATTTTGGCGGCATGATGGCATAGATTCTATTTTTAGTATGGATTAGGGTAGTCTTAGGGTGTATTTATAGGATTAGGTTGTATTTTAGGCCCTTAGATTAACCCTAGGTTAGTTTAGGTCCGTCAGATCTCGGAAGCTTCTAGAAAACAGCCCCAAAACACAGCCAAACCCTAAAATGGTGCACCAGGCCAAACTGGTCGAGCACCCCCTATCGACACGCAAGTCGACAGGGCTGTTGACTTGGTCCTAGCCAAGTCGACTGCCCAGTCGACAGGGCTGTCGACTTGGTTAGCTCGACGGGAATTTTCCCGCCTGGGCCCAATGGCCCCAATTTCGAAATTTGAACCTGAATTTTAAATCTGTTTTGAACTTTGAATTTTCTGAAAACTTCATTAGGCCATAACTGGGCCATACGGACTCCGATTCTCGAAAACTCGGACTCTATTTCGCGTATTTTTCCGAGACGAACGCAATGACGCAGCCCGTTTCCCCCAATTCTCACATCTGAGATTATTTATTATGTAATTAGTGAATATTAGTATTAACTAAAATTCGGGGTGTTACATTCTCCCCTCCTTAAAGGATTTCGTCCCCGAAATCTCTAAGCTAAGGAGAATGCATATCCTACCATCCAAACAACCATCTACTCAATCCATCAAACACGGGCATCCATTGTCCTTAAAACAATTTCTAATGATATATGAGCATATGCAAAAAGTGGGTGTATATGTTCCCTATCTAATGTATGAACATATGCAAACCATGATAGTGCCATGCATCCAATATGTATGCGAGAGAACCCTATCGACACATACTATATCTACATGAGTGCACAATCATTCACCAAAATGCATCATCCATATGATAACACAACCACTATACATCCATAAATATAGCTACCTACACACCCAATTATATGCAATATGCAATATGAAGTGATTGAGCCGATCTAGTGTCTAGAGTGTGTGTATATGCATCCACGAGCAACCACTAGCAAACACTTGCATCCACATGCATCCATCAATCATAACATGTCTCAAACACATGTTTCAACCATAGGTTTACCCTATCTAAAGGTCAAAAGTACTAATGAGAGGACATACTAAAGATAGATAAGTACTAGACAAACGATACAGGAGAAGTTAAAAGACATACCCTCAAAAAGGAATGGGTATAGTGAACGCATCTTCGCTTCCGTCTCCCAAGTAGCGTTGCTCTCATCTTCTCCCCATTGCACTTTGACTAGTTGAACCTCTCGATTCCTCAACTTCCTAGTCTCTGACCCAAGGATGCGAGTAGGAGCTCGTCGAATAGTCGCATCACGCTCTACTTCCACTTCTCTAAGCAAGCTCGGCTCTACCACCTCTGCGGTCTCATGTAGGCACTTCCTCAAATGTGACACATGGAATACATCATGTACACCACTAAGTCTGTCAGGCAACTCCACTCTATAGGCCACCTGTCCAATCCTTTCCTTAATAGGAAACGGTCCAACAAACATTGGTGCTAACTTCCCAACATATCCAAAGCGAACCACATTCCGTAACGGAGATACTTTTGACAAAGACCATGTCCCCAACATCAGACTCAAGCTCTGTTCTCCTCTTGTCCGCATAAGATTTCTGTCTGTCTTGCGCCGCTTTCATCCTTCTTCGAATCAAATCAATCTTTTCCGAAGTCTTCCTAACCATATCGGGCCCAAGCAAGATCTTATCCGTCGATTCCCACCAACATGTAGGTGATCGACAAGGCCTTCCATATAAAGCTTCGAAAGGAGCCATGCCAATACTAGACTGAAAGCTGTTATTATATGCGAACTCCACCAATGGAAGATGCTCTCCCCATGTACCTCCAAAGTCCAAGGTACATAGCCTCAAAAGTCCTTCTAAAATACGATTCACCCTCTCGGTCTGGCCGTCCGTCTGAGGATGATATGCGGTACTCAAACACAACTGAGTCCCTACCGCCTCTTGCAAACTCTTTCAAAACTCTCTAGTGAAGATAGGATCTCGATCGCTCACTATACTGGAGGGTACACCATGCAATCTAATAATCTCACGAATGTAAACTGAAGCTAGCCATGGGGCAATTCTCTTACTCTTCACGGGTATAAAATGGGCGCTCTTAGTAAGTCTGTCTACCACAATCCAAATTCCCATATTACCCTTCCTCGATCTCGGTAATCCATCGAGACACTATCCCACTTCCATAGCGGAACCTCCAATGGGTGAAGCAACCCACCGGGTTTCTTCTGCTCCGCTTTCACTTGCTAGCACACCAAGCATCTAGCGACATACTCGGCCACATCTTTCTTCATACCGGCCCAAAAGAAAACTCGCTTCATGTCTTGGTACATCTTGTCCCCACCGGGATGAATGGTCATCTTCGACCGATGTGCATCATCAAGTATAGCCTTCCTCAAACCCTCGTCTTGCGGTACACAAAGTCTACCGTCTTTACGCAACCACCCCTTACCATCTAGGGTGTACCTACTCAAATGGCTGGACGACTCCCCCCCTTATGAGCTTCTCTACTAACTCAACCAACTGTGGGTCGTCTCGCTGTGCCTCGCCAATCCGTCCCAAAAGAGTAGGCCTAACCTCCAAGGAGGCTAGCAAACCGGGTACAAAGTCAACGGAAGGTCTAAAGTTAAACATCGAAATAAACTCCAAGCTCCGTCGTTCAACGAACAATGAACTCAAGGACAACCTTTTTCTACTTAAGGCGTCCGCTACCACGTTACCCTTGCCATGGGTATACGCTATCTCAAACTCATAGGATGCTAAGAATCCCATCCACTTTTGCTGTCCTAAGACTATGCGCTCGAAGAGTCTCCCACACTTCCCTAAGATGTAGGGCATGCTCTTCTCCACTTCTAGAGAAAACCAGGATATTACCCCATCCAAAATCATCCCAACTGTCCATCTCTCACACAGACCATCCTAGTCGAACTTGACATCCCCCAAGTGCAAGCCCCAAAGGCCTAAACCAATATCAGACAAACACCCAAGGGATATCTCCTCGAGTTCAGACGACCTACGTGAGATGATACTAGTAAAAATGGCTAAACAATTAAGCCTTTGACCAACTTTGGATGTCCTCGCCAGTCTCGCTCCAAAACCACCGTTTTTTCCCATAACTGGCTTTGCTCAACCTATTAAGCACACACGAAAACTTATTTCGCTCCTAGAAAAGACCAAGATGTCATTTACACAGACCATCACGAACTTATTTAGGTACTCCCTGAACACCCTTCTCATCAAATCAACAAAGTATGCGGGGGCGTTCGTCAAACCAAATGGCATCACCAGCCACTCATAAAAACCATCCGGAGTCCTAACGGCAGTCTTCTCTATACTATCCTCAGCCACTCTCAACCGACGAAACCCCGTGGCTAAGTCCAACTGCGAAAATACTGAGGCGCCAACTAACTGATCAAAGAGATCATCAATCCTCGGCAATGGGTGTCTATTCTTCTTTGTGAGTTTATTTAGTTCTCTTTAGCCTACACAAAGTCTGAGGGACCCATTCGCCTTCGTGGCAAAAAATACTGGAGCTCCCCACTCCGACATACTTCGTCTTATGAACCCCTTCTCAAGCAAATCGCCTACTTGCTTATGGAGTTCCCTCCTCTCACGAGGAGCCATGTGGCACACTGGCCAAGGTACTGGTTTGGCATTGTCTACCAGATATATTCGGAAGTCAATCTCCCGCTCCGGAGGTAAGCCCTTCACCTCCTCGAACACATCCGAGTATTCCCGGACCACTCTAACAGATCGCAAACTCTCGACCGACGTGTCAAGCGATTCTAGATAACTTAGCATAACAGATTCCATGGGATTACAAGAGATCTCGAGAGTGTTACCCAAGCGGGTCATAAGCCTAACAACTCTCCTTCCACAAACAAGAACGGCACCATTACTGGACAACCAGTCCATGCCCAAAACTAACCCATAGCCCGTGAAGCCCAAGAAGCATCACATCTAAACTCAACGCTAAGTATAGAAACTTTCAAACCCAAACACATCATGGAGCCCCAATTGGGTTTGAAACAACTAAGGGATCTTCTACTAAACTGGTGTCTAAGTGCAGTGACTCAACTAACAATGATGAGATAAACGAACTCGATGCGTCAGAATCAAATAAAGTTCGAACCGGATAATAAAGAAATCCGAATTCCAACCTAGACGGTCCTATCCCCATCTGGTACACGAGCCGTGAGGGAATATAACTACCGTCCAGGAGATTCCGTACCTTGCCCTTGCCCCTTTGGACAGCCCTAATAAGGTGTCCTATTCCTCCCAAAAGGATAACTACTCGCCTTCTTCTTCCCATTCTCCACTCGTAACCTCCCACCAATGAGGTTTCATCCTTCATTAACCAAACAACTATTTGAGCCTTCCTCCCATCGTCTAGCCTATAGGTACCTACCAGTCCTCCTCCTTCTTGAACCAACTTCTAATCCGACTAACGTCTAAGTCCCTTGAAGTGGTTTTCCATTCTTATCTATCTTAGAAAGATCACCTATACATGGAGGGGAAACTCAAAACGAGAGAGGAAGAGATTCAAAACGGAGAATTTGAAAGATATAGATATGGCTGTTGGGGATTATGCTTTTCTTTCAAAAACTTTTCTCTCAAAAGACATGTTTTTGAAAATACTCCTTTCAAAAATATTCTTAGAAAATAGTTTTTCTAAAAAATTTATCTGTTCTGGTAACCTTAAGCTCTGATACCACGTGTAACACCCCACACCCGCTACGGTCACTCATAAGGGAATGCCATAACATCGGTGGAGTATTTTAAGTGAATATAGAACAGAAAAATTACATCAAGACAGATATAAGTAATACTTGAAAATTTAAAACATCATTTTATTGCAGCGGAAAGTAAAACATGTTTGGTTACATCAAAAAACCATAACAAGAGTCAAGTACAAAATATCCATCCTTCTTTAAAATAGAAGTACATAATCCCACTACATAGATAATAGCCATAATAGAAAAGATAAACCGAGCTTTACTTCTACGGTCCAAGCCCCAAAAGATAGATATAGCGGTCTGATCCAAGCCCACTAGTGCTAGGCCCACTCTGAAAACCTTAGGGTTGGGAAAAAAGATAAAAACAACGGGGTCAGACATAAGTCTGAGCGAGTCCTATAACTTTAACAATACAATCATTAAAGTAACTAGAGTAAGACATGAGCTTGATATACGGTAACGACTGGGGATAAATGGCTACACTAAGCAGCCAACTAGACTTAGGATGAACTAAGATAACCGTAAAGACGCGCCTATCCACCCAAGGATAATTACTATATTGCACCACCCCAGATCTACCCACCCAAGGGTAATTCCTACACTGCACCACACCAGTTCTACCCACCCAAGGGTAATTCCTACTTAAAGGTTGATCCCACTAAGTGCACTTAGCCATTTTTAATAGTAGTTTCGTGTACCCCTAGCTGACTACATAGGTGTCGTCTGCCCCTATCTCCACTAGGTGTACCCACTACTCCCCAAGCGATCGGCTCCCTAACGTAGATACCCGTGCTGGCCCCACAGTGGGGTGTATCATTCCCCAAAGTGGCACCCTGATAATATCAACGGTGCACGGCTTATACCTACACGATGCAACAACGTCTTACTTACCAGCCCGGGTCCACACACGCATATGAAACCCGTTGGACTTGCGTTGCCACCGCTAACCCATTTTGGCCTCTTACAGTCAAGCCCAATATGCGTGTCCCGTCCTCGACTTGGGTCGAGCCCACAAAGATACGTTTGGGATATTGGTTGAAATGGGCCCCCACAAGCTACCCACCTAAGCTTGTCATTTCTAGTGAATCCCACTTAACCCTTTAACCATGTCCACTTACATGTTATAAATTTCGGTTAAGTCTTTTAATCATATTTTAATTGCCACTCAAGGCACCCACTAGATTTCCACATGCCACCCAAGGCACTTACTTGATTCCCACATGCCACCCCAGGCACTTACTTAACCCTTTAATCATGTTTAATTACATGTTCCACTTTGGTTAAGTATTCTAATCGTATTTTCTATTGCCACCCAAGGCAACCCACTAGTTTCCTCATGCCACCCAAGGCACCCCCACTAGTTACTACATGCCACCCAAGGCACCCACTTAACCCCCCATGCCCCACTACATGCTAATTTGGTTAAGTGTTTCTTAATTAATTAAGATCGTAACCTTTGTAAAGACCTCTCACATTAGACTGTCTTTTATGGCAGCTGGATATGTCGGTTGGTTCCGGGCAGCCTTACACCATAACCAAGTCTAACCTCGTGTCTTTACACTTGTCACGTATTTAGTTTATGACTAAGACCCCTCACATTGGGCCAATCATTTGTAGCCGCTGGATTTGCCGGTCGGTTCCGGGCAGTCTTATGCTACAAAAGGGTCCAACCTCGTGTCTTAGTCGATTAATTACACCTAATTAATCACCCCCATAATTTGTATTAATTATCCCTAATTAATTACAAATTTCAAGAATATGGGTAGACCTAACTCAATAGGTAAATTCCCAATTCCATAATATGGGTAGACCTAACTTAATAGGTAAATTCCCAATTATGTCCATTCACTTTATGTTATGCTTAAGCATACCCATTTCACACCATTTTATTAACATGCATATTAACCCCATCGTTCCCCACGTAATTCGTTCTCATAACATGACATAATAAAGGGAAGATTCATCACAAATGCCATGGGTTTAACCAACATAGCATATAACTTTATCATGGGTTTAAAAGGTGTCAACTTGCATATATGAACATACATTAAACCCAACTAGCATTTAACCCAACTTGCATGAAGCACATATGTCACAAAAGGGGTAACTTGCATATGATTCTTATGTCATACAAAGGTGTGAACTTGCATAGCATGTCACATGTTAACTTGCATATAACCAAACACATAACTTGCATAACATGTTACATATGAACTTGCATATAATCATGCACATAATTTGCATATAACTAAACACATAACTTGCATAACATGTTACATATGAACTTGCATATAATCATGCACATAACTTGCATATAACCAAACACATAACTTGCATATAATCTCACATATAGCTTGCATAACATGTTACATATGAACTTGCATATGTATGTATGACATACAAAGGTAAACTCGCATATGTTATGCATGTCACTAATCCAAACAACTTGCATAGATTATGCATATTATAGATCCAAACTCATGGGTTAAACTTGCATGTCATGTCACTTATTTCACACATGATTCTAGCATAAAACCAAGCATTTAACTTGCATAAAACCAACCACTTAGCATGCATAAAACCAAATACTTAGCATGCATAAAACCAAATACTTAGCATGCATAAAACCAAATACTTAGCATGCATAAAACCAAACACTTAACTTGCATAAACATAGTGTCATCATGAATAAGTGTTAAACATAGTGATTAACAAACTAGCATCATAACATATGACCTAAAACCCATTGATCCGCAAGCAAAACCGTATGATCTCATCACATCTCATCTACTTAGTTTAACAATTGGTTATTAAAGTGATAGAAACTCACAAACTCCAAGATTAGCTCCTTAGATAGTTGCTAGAGTTGAAGTAGAGGTGGATTAGTAGTTGATTAGCTTGCAATCCTCTTCTCTAATTGGTGGAGGCTCCTTCTAAGTTGCATTTTGGCGGCATGATGGCATAGATTCTATTTTTAGTATGGATTAGGGTAGTCTTAGGGTGTATTTATAGGATTAGGTTGTGTTTTAGGCCCTTAGATTAACCCTAGGTTAGTTTAGGTCCGTCAGATCTCGGAAGCTTCCAGAAAACAGCCCCAAAACACAGCCAAACCCTAAAATGGTGCACCAGGCCAAACTGGTCGAGCACCCCCTGTCGACACGCAAGTCGACAGGGCTGTCGACTTGGTCCTAGCCAAGTCGACTGCCCAGTCGACAGGGCTGTCGACTTGGTTAGCTCGGCGGGAATTTTCCCGCCTGGGCCCAATGGCCCCAATTTCGAAATTTGAACCTGAATTTTAAATCTGTTTTGAACTTTGAATTTTCTGAAAACTTCATTAGGCCATAACTTGGCCATACGGACTCCGATTCTCGAAAACTCGGACTCTATTTCGCGTATTTTTCCAAGACGAACGCAATGACGCAGCCCGTTTCCCCCAATTCTCACATCTGAGATTATTTATTCTGTAATTAGTGAATATTAGTATTAACTAAAATTCGGGGTGTTACAACATATTTATGTGATTTCAGAAGGATTTGAAATGAAAACCAGGAATTTGAATTCTGGAATTTAAATTTAACTTAAGCAAGTTAAATAGATCAAAGATAATAAATTGATCAGAATCAATTTGAATGGAATATGAATTGATTATAAATCATTCAGATAAAATGAATATAAGCATAATTGATATTCAATATGAATGGAAACCAAAAGTTTTGGTAGAACTAAAAGTTAGTTGAAACTAAAATTGTTGAAATATGAAATGTTGAGTATCAACATAAGTAGATTTTTGGAAAGTAAATGGGTTGTAGCGTTTTTCTTATCTTAGTAATTTCGGGGACGAAATTATTTTAAGGAGGGAAGAATGTAATGACCCAGGATTTTGGTCGATTAATTTTAAATATTTATTATGGTTTTAAATATGGATTTGATAATATAAATGATATTCTATATAGAGTTATCGATTTAATAATCAAAATATGATTTATTTCAAATATAGATAATTATCGTAATGCGAAATATAATTGAATTCGGTATTAAAACTAAGTCAAAACAATACAGATGATTTATGGAAATTAAATTAGAATATAAACGATAATAAAAATAGTTTATTATCGAAGAATTTAATTTTGAATTATATTATATTGATATAATATGGTTATTTTATATACATTCAAATAAAATTTCAAAATATATTCTGCTGAGTTCAGTATAACACTATAATATTGAAACATCGGTCGGTGCGTTAAAATAGCGGTTCACGATCTCAAGTTGCGAACCCCGAAATATTTGATTTTATGGATAAGCTTGAAATCAAATCAGAATCTATTTAAAAAGAACAAAAATCCCTTTATATCAAATCGTATTAAATACGAAATCAAATCAAATTAATGGGAAAATCTTTTTAAATAAAATAAAAAGGGATTTGCATGTACTTTTGCCAACATCGCTTAAATTCCTTTGTACGTTGGTTCCCTATCATCGCTTATAAATAATTTGCAATACCCCACTGTTCTCTCCTTTATAATTTTTCCTTCTGCTATATTTTTCTATTCAACATTTCCAAATTGAAATCCAATGATATAAAAATAGCCCCGTCTCCTATTTTATAAATCGAAGGACTTTTTTGAAATCCTTGAATCTCGACACCAACCCGGAGCTTATGGTTCAGCTTTCAGGTATCAACGGATCTTGTTCTATCTTATATTCATCGTGATGTAGTGGTAGTTCGAATTGGGTAGTTGTGCGTAGAGGAAAGGGGAACGTCGGGATTGGAAATGCGTTCAATTTTCTGGGTTGTTTTCTCGATAACTGCGGAGGATCGTCGCTGTCTCCATGGTGCGGGCAAAGTGGTAACAACGAGATGCGGCAGTCGAGGGGGTTGGGAAAATAGGATTCTCGACTTATCCTGTAAATGAAGTAAGCACAGTTGAGCCGTGATGGAAAAATGGGTGGAGTTCGATACATGAACTCAACGAACTAATGGCTGAATGATGTACTGGAGTTAAAAAAACTGGATTCAATAGTAGAGGCGCTCGAATCAGAAAGGTATGCGACTATTTTGGATTCAAGAGAGTGGAAGTCGGCTCTTACTGTTCAATTTAAGGGAGCTTGAGTTTGGTCAGTGGTAGGAGAGAGCCTGAATGCTGATATAAGGGAAAGGGAATGAAGGATTAAAAATGAAATTTAGGTAAATTAATTTTAATTGATTTAGAAATGTCTTTTGATTAGTTTAATTTATTTCTTGAATCAATGAAATAAATAGTTAATGTGATAATTAATTAAATATATAGGAATTAGTTTATATTTTCATTAACTAGTTAATGTAAAATAGTTTATATTTCATTATCTAATTAAAGTAAAATGGTACAAACCAATAGAGTAGTTAGCGAAGAACTAAAATTTGTAGACTAAGCAGTTAAGGATTAAATTTAGTTTACACATGAGTAATTAATTTAAATTAAATTAGTCTGGTTCAATAACTGAAATTTTATTTATATTGTTTACATTGAAAAATAGTGAAATGGAGGAACCACTGTACAATCTACATAATAGACTTCATCGGGTATTCAACGCAAATAAACACCCTGGTGAGTAAATCTCACTCCATTTTTATTTAGAATTATTTTTATTTGTTAAAAATATTTATCTGTTAGTTGCTTGGTTGCATTAAAATATTTCTGTGGCTATTATTTATATTAGTTATTTAGGGTGTTTGTGGCTATTATATATATATATATATATATATATATATATATATATATATATACTGGTGGTTGGATTCCCGCGGTATAATTAGCGGATGACCCTATACGCCCCACGCTATGATAGTGGATGACCTTCTATACCGCGATATCCTGCCTCGAAGTGGGATGAGTATTATTTATGTTGGCTAACGTCTATGGATGTAGGAAAATAGGTTGGAGGAATCCAACTGGATTCCTCAAAATTTTATTATTGTTTGTTTTCATATATTATCATATATGATGTGGTAGGAAACCTGTGATTGATAATTGAGTGTTTTGGGGTGTTTAAATATCACTGGCCAAAATGTTGATTTATAAAAATCTCGTGAAAAGAGATTTTGAGATTTGAACGGGAAATTTTATTTTTTCTAAAAATAGAATTTGAAATTCGAATGGACTAGAAATATTAACTTGTTTTGAATAAATAAAACAAGTATTGAATTTATAAACGATATTTATAAATTAGAAAATACAGGAAATTGAAGCAAAATTATAAATGGTGTGTATAAATAAAAATGGAATAATTATCATTGGATAATTGGGGAATTTAAATTCAAATGTGAATTGAAATAAGAATTGGAAATTGTTTTAAATAGAAAACGATGAAATCTATTCCGATATTTGGAATGTAAATTTAAATTGGGTAATTAAATTAGATTATGTCGAATTTATAAAATACATTGTATCTAGAAAGGATAATGGAATTTTATGTGATAGAAACTAAAATAAAATATGTAAATTAGTTATATGTATAAGTTATAAGATATAGAATATTCCGAAACAAAATTTTGGTTTTAAATAGATTTCGAAATGGACTTGTTGAAATGTAAAACAATTAAATTTATAAACAATGTTATAAATATGGTGAATTAATTATCAAGAGATAATTGGTAACTATAAATTCAAGTGTGAATTTAAAGATAAAAATTGAAATCATTTAGAAAAGAGAATGACGGCTTTTATTTTGGAATTCGGAATATAAAATGAATTGGGTTTCAAATGGATTTGAAATGGAAATTTTTTTTGATATCTAAAACAAAGAAGTTGAATCAATAAATGATATTTATAAGTCTGGTGAAAATAAATTATCATGAGATAATGTAGCAGTTTAAATTCAAATATGAATTTAAAAATGAATTGGAAAGAGTTTTTAAATGGGATGATTGATTTTATTTCGGAATTCAGAATATAAGTTGAATTGAGGAAAATCCAACTGATTATAATTAGAATTTGATTTCATCGAATTTTATAAACTAATTTATTTCGAATGGAACTAGAAGGTAATAACAGAAATGGAGTTGTAATTGAATTGGTAACCGAGTGATGAAAAATCAACAATTAGAGATAATCGAAAATATTAAGTTCGATTTGAAACTGGATATAATATATATTAAAAATATATTAGAAATGGAAGTGAAATTTATTTATAGAACGAAGTTTAACGTTTATATATATAAATATAATTAAAACGAACTCACCGCGGCGCGGTAGTTCGTAAATTGACGTTTCGAACTTAAACTGAGTATATAGAACTGCATTTAAGTCAGAATTCATAAAAATAAGAATCATCATGACCAATTTGATAACAGTTTTCTAATAAAAGAGAAAAATTTGGATTTCGTCGAATAGATTTTGAGATATGTCAAAATCAAATTTTCACAAAAACAGCGCCATAACCATTTTAAAACCATAACGGTTTATTTAAATAAATAAAAGGATTTTAAGTAAATGAAATCTGAATTTCAATTAGGAAAAATCCAGATTTGAGTTATAAGTAATATCTTAATTCGAGTAGAGTAATAAAATGATTTTTGAAACAAAATCCAATCAGATGTTTAATTGTTGAGTAGAATTAACTAATTTGAAGAAAAATTAGTTAATGGAATTTTAAATCGAAATTAGATTTTGGATCAAAAAAAGGGGTTTGTAAATTCATATTCGAAATCGAATATGAAACTTCAATTAGAAATGACATTCGATTGTTTTATAAATTAATTAATTTATATTTGAACGTGATATGTTCAAATAAAAAGTGAAATAGGAAAAAGAGTTAATTAAAGAATAAATTAGCGAATTAATTTATATTGGAGTTTACTCACACCAGTCCCATGACTGACCCAGAGTTTATTTTGTTTTTGTTTTCCCTAAACTCTTGGGTTCCCAAATTTGTACGGGCAGTCAAGTAGTCTGGATTTTTCAGATTCACTTGGAAGAGCTGGAAGCAGGAGGCTTCACCTGTTAGCTATAGACTATCATATTTCCACTGTGTACTATGTGGTACCTGGAAACAGGTGTTCATAACTGTTCCAGGAATAACTGTTGTGCTCTGATAATGGTATGTATATACGGTTACTGATCTGTATTTCAAAAGTTATGTTATCTAATATATTTTATTTGTTCCGCTGTGAGATTTGTATTCTTCGTTTTTCTTCTATTCTTACTTTTCTTTCTTTCTATTCCTCATCCTTTAACTTCTTTCTACTAATGATTCATATTTCTGTGTCATTTGGGTTGGACGTGTGGTGTGGTGTTATTAGTCAACTCAAATAGTACGGATTTGCAGGTCGTTACATTGAGTGTTATCCAAAGTTAAGTTTTAACACATTTCAAACACCATGGATTAAAACAAATAGGATCATTACTGCATAACATCTTTTTTTAATTGTTGTTAAGTTCCATATGCACTTAGGTCACTGTTAATACAGTCCATGTTTGGCACTTTCTCAAAAAAAGGAAAAATGGTTTAAAAAAAATCATAAAGCATGAAAATAAGAATGAAAAGCTCAATTGCATTCATTAAAAAATGCCAAGGAATGTGAAAATTTTGTATGACTGTTTTTGTTTTTAAATTAAGTAGTGTAGCATTTCCACAGTTATGCAAGACATTCAAGAAATTACTGTGTTCCAAGATAAAACAACTAAACATCATATCATTTATTTACTGAACAAAGGAAACAAATGCCTCGAACATAGCGTGAAGGACAAAGCCTCGAGCTAAAATAATTTTTTCTATAATTGGTTCTGTGGTTGAAATTGCATGGATGTCCATATCAATGTTAGGTGCAAAGCTATGTTAAAGTTGTTATGTTGTTGATTACGAGTTTCTCTAAAGCCATTATTTTTAAGCAGTTTACCCAATTTTGTGTTAGTTTACTAATCTATGCGGTTTACCAGTTAAATTTCAATGTCAGATTGTAGTTGCACTTACTCTATCTTCTGTTACAAGTTTGATTAGAATGGTGATTCATTAACGATGGAAGGTGCAGACATCAGAGATGCAAGACCGAATTTAGAAGATATATGTTGAGGCTTGTTTTAAAATTTGTTATGTATGATAATGAAGGTATATAACTTGCGGTATTTTTTTATGAGATACTTACTATTCTAAATATTGTGTATTATTGACGATTTGCAGCTAGCATGGAATTTATATTTACTGCTATGACATACATATTATTGTGTATGTAATGTATATCACTGTGTCGGTAATCAATGTTATTATTAAATGTATATCGATATGCTTGTTTGATATGGAATATATGTTAGTGGGTATTGTTGATTAGCGTTGAAACAATAGTATAAAGTGTGCAATCTATCATGATTATAAGGGTGATAAAAGTAGAAAATAACCATTAAAACCTTCAAAAATAATGTTTTTAATCGTTACAATGTAAAATGTTACAACGGTTATAACCGTGAGTATTTCCATTTAATTAACGCTTATATCCATTAGTAGGTGAGAAATACTCACGCTTATAACCGTGAGTAAATCACCTTATTATCACGTGTAAGAACCCGGAAAATCCGAGCTAATTAAAAAAATTTATTTTGGCAATTTTGATGAATTTTGATTATTTAAAATGAATTATTTTAAATAATAACGATGAGAAATTTATTTTTAATAGAATTAGAATGTGTATATTTATATAGATCGTTGTTAAAATATAAATATTTATTTTAAAATATAAAAGGAATTGAAAATGGCGCGGTAGTTTGAAAATTCGATTTCAAAATTCAAATGAATGTACAACATTCAAAATAAACCGGATTTTGGCGAAACCAAAAATATTAGAATCTAATTGAGAATATCTTTCCAGCGAATCCGAAAAATCAAAAATTCATAGCGGGAATCAAAAGTTATGCCCAGTTGAAATTTCAGAAAAGTCGCTATGGAAATTATATATAACCCAAAAAAAGTCATATTTTGCATACGGATGAATTTGCACTCGAAACCACTTCCTTTGAGTTCAAAATGCCATTTAGAACTCCAAATAGTATAAGCTTCGATATATTCCGATATTCGGAATAGTGGCAATTGGCAGGAGCTTTTCGGTTAGCAAAACATAGCCCTTAAAAAGTGAAATTTTGAATATGAGCTCAGAATTTGATGAGATAAATTTTTATGGATTCATAACGACAAATCATTGTTGAGTTTCAAAGGGCGCGTCGAACGGAGTTAGTATGTGGCCATGCGAGCTAAAACAGTTCAGAGTTAACCAGGTAGTCATTTTGCAAAGGAACATTATTGATACGACCTCAGAATTCGATTTCGTCTTTTTTTTGGATTTATCGTCTAATAATGGTTAAATCCAAAAGGGCATGATTTTTGGGGTTAGCATGTGAGCGTGCGAGAAGAAATGTTGTGCCAAAATCACATTTTTAGAGCTTATCTGAGCATTTTTGAGAATTTTAAAGGGTGATCAAACGAACTCGGAATTTGACGAAACTTGTTTTGTTGGACTCGTCTTCACGTCTACTATGTCGTATCTGAAATCCGCGGCAATTGGATATCGTCGGCGTTCGGACGATAAGCGAGAAACGAGCATATAATCACTTTTCGTCCAATTCCTTCATAATTTCCTCCTTCCTCCTATTTGCATTTTCCTCTTTAATGGGCATCTCCACCCACCCCATCGCTGCCGCCCCTACCTCAGCCACCGCCGGCCTCCACCAGCACCGCCACCTCCCTCCGGTCACCCTCCTCCTCCTCTTCTCTTTCTCTCCCTTCACAAACCTAAACCCTAGGAGCCACCACCACCACGGGCCCCACCACCGCCGCCGCTGCCCCTTAGCCACCTCCCCACCTCCAATCAGGTCCAGCGCCCCCCTATGGCCACCCAACTCCGGCCGTGGGCCCCTCCTCCTCAAAAATCACATTTTTCACTAATTTCCCGTTTTGCACAAAACACCCTGTCCTTATTTCGCGAATAACTCCCAAACCGTGCATTTCTAGCTAAAGTTCCTCGAGATCAAAGTCGAAGAGCACGATTTTCTCTTCAATTTGGTACGTGATAGTCCCATTTTTCATTGCGGAGTTGTTGGAAAAACACGTCCAAAGTCTGCTGTCCAAACACTGTCAAAGTGCTGTTTTTTCGCGATTTCCAGCGAAATGACACATTTTCGGAAGGAATACCACTAGGCGAAAGTTGTCCGGAATGGCGCGTTGAAGCTATAAAAAAAGATGGTGTGAAGATTGAAGCTCGTTTGCAAATTCTGGAACCAGAACAGCGAATCCGGACGTTAGAAAAAAAGTGAGTTTTCTCCGCTTTAAAGCTTCTATGGTTTTTGACGAATGAAGTATAATAAAAATATGATTTTTATATTATAGGAATAATAAAAATATGATTTTTATCATATGTGAAATATTAAAATATAATTTTTATAAAGTAGAAGTATTAAAAATATAATTTTTATATAGAGAATAGCATGATAAAAATATAATCTTTATTTAGAGAGGAGCGGTATAAAAATAGAATTTTTATCTATATAGTAGCAATAACAAAATGTGATTTTTATCCATATAGAGTGATTATAAAAATAGAATTTTTATATGCATAACAACAATATAAAAATGTGATTTTTATATATGTAGTGCCTACGGACAACGAAATTGGCAAAAGGCGAGCACGGCGAAGATTTCTACATAAGAAGAATCGTGGCGTTTGATTTAGCTGGTCGGTGAGAATTTCTCACTTTAAATTTTCTTTTCTAGTTAAAATATATACTAGGATGCAGACGATGTTTAGTAGCACCCGACACCCGTCGTCCACAGACCATGGACGTCTTGTTTGTTTGGTTGTGTAGTTGGTTAGATTATTGGTTTGAATTTGGTTGTTTGGGTGAAATGGAATTGATTTAAATTGGTATGTGTATGGCGTGGGCCATTATAAGACCGGGGATAAGGCTAGGCCTTGTCCCGTTTCTAGTATCGTGCTGTTATACCGCCGAATTTTTCTAAAATAAGTTAGAAAAATAAAAATATCATTTTATTGAATAAATGAACTGAGTAGAAATTCATGTGTTGAAATAAATTAATCATCGTTAAAAATATAATTTTTAACATGAATGTGAATAAATAAATATTCATTTACAAACCGGACGGTTTGTTTATGTACACCTATTTGAAGGATATTGATTGGGACGATAAATTTTACACATCGCCCAACTGCACAAATAATATTCAGTGTTTGTGGATTGAAACCCTACACGGGTGTTGGGATGATATTTGGTGTACACTAATCCCAATTATTTAGTTGTATGTCGATCGATTGGTCGACAGACTGTGTAAGCGTTAATTATTTATATTTAATGCTTATGCAGTTGTGTAGTGCACTTTGAATGATGGTTGATTATATATCGTTGCTATTGTATACATGTGTTGTATGGAATCCATATAATTAACATTATATGGTAATTGATTGGGCCTCATTCCAATTGGGAAAATAAAGAATATTATAAAATAAAGATTCATGTGTTGACAGTACTCATATGCTGAAAATAGTCATGTGGGAAAGAAATATAGATTCATGGGTTGAGAGAAATATTTTAACAATAAAATTTACATTTTTATCATTTATAAAATTAGAAACTAACTAGAAAATAGATAAGATGAGTGGTTTCCTGGGTATTGATCTGATGTTGGTTTCAGCCTTCGGGGTTAATACTTAGGGAATCATTCTCTTACTACTTTACGGTTGGAGTCTGATTTGAAATTAAACGATAGAAATCATAATTTTACAAAATATATTAAACAAAAAAATAGTTATGTGTTGACAGTACTCATTTGTTGAGATTAGTCATGTGTTGAAAGAAATATAGATTCATGTGTTGAATAAAATAAATATTCATTTGTTGAATAGAATAACAAAGTTATTGAAAAATATAAAGCCGTGTTGATTAGAGATGCACTATTTTGACGCGAACGATATTTATATCGATTATATTCATTTTTATAACGGATATAGAAAAGAAGTGATTTCAAAATATAACGTTTTGAAAATATTATCATTTGCATATCGATGATGTGGAATATTCAATTTTGATTCGAAATTGAATATGAAGTTGAAATCGTTTCGAAAACGAATTTAAAATGATTTATAAAATACGTTTCAAAAGGAAATCGACGAAATATATAATATATATATATTATATATATATAATGACCTGAATAGAACGCGCCGCGCTGCGGCAGTTCGTGAATTTCGACCATTGACTTCGAATGAACAGTACGGGAGATCCGACCGTCGGATTCTCCTAAAACTGGAACCGTTGGGTTCGTATTGAAAAGAGCTTTATAAGAATATTAAAAATTTGAAATCTAATGGTTGGATTTGGAATAATGTCCAAATCAAATTTGAAAAGGCTCGCGGTAAGTGCAGTTCGACGGCCGTTATTGAAAATCGACTGTACGGGCCTTGATAAAATTATCAAAAATATCAATATTTTGTGTAAAATCATAAGAAATGATTTGTGAAGAACTGGGATGAAAAATCCCACATTTGTAAAGATAAAAATAGATTTTTATCGAAATGAACTAGTTTTGAACTAAAATTAAAACCCAGTTATTTTTATATAAATAAATTGGATTTGAAATGAGTTTTAAATAACCAGAATTTCTAATATATTTAATTGGAATTGAATTAGAATTGATTTGTGGATTTATCGTGAATGGTGTTTTAAATAACACTTGTTCTTTAGCCAGATAATAAATAGAATGTTATTTGGTTTTATCGTGAACTGTGTTTTAAATGACATTAGTTCTTTAACCCAGTAAGAGGAGTTTTATTGAGTCTGTAATTAGATTAAAATGTGAATTGATAATTTAAATCATCAAATTTGGAAAGTGATCGAGAATGGATTATTACCAGTTTTGCTCCAAAGCGATAGTTAAATCTTAAATTAGATTTGAATGTGAAATGGTAATTAATTTTACCGATAACACCATGGTGTTAGATATGGAGTATTACCAGTTTTGCTTCATGGGATAAATAGGTTGGGATTGGGAATTAAAATAAATAATTACTTCGGTGTGGTTTGCTAATCCCGACTAGTTTGGAAAACCTTAACATGGTTTGAAATGATATCCAAAGGAAGATTAAAGAATAAATTTAGAAGAATTTATATTTGATAAAATTAATGGGAACCTTTCCCTAAAAATGTGAAATTTAGAAACAAACTGTAGGTTAGCTAAGAAGAATGGTTTCCTGGGTATTGATCTGATGTTGGTTTCGGCCTTCGGGGTTAATATTTGGGGAATTGTTCTATTGCTAATTTACGGTTAGTGACTGATGAATTGGAATGAGATGTATGTTGTGTTTTTGTAACATTTGTTTATTATATACGCGGGTCATTCAGAAAGGCCGGGTTTATAACCATTCTGAATAACCGATTCGACGATATGTCGAAGATGAAGACGGTGGTTGAAGACCGGAAGTCTTCACAACGTTTGGGTGATTACTGATGATCTTGATTGGGCTGTACACCCAAGAGGAGGGAATCAGTTGGTGATCGTCGAGACGTACTTGGAGATCGATGGATATGCGAGGAAAGTGCCTCCGGTTTCATTCAGACCCAGAACGAACTTGTAAATGGACTGTGTGTCTGACATTGGATTTTATTCTGTGTTGATTGATATCTATTAAATATACATCTGTTTGGCGGCGGAGAATTTATTCTCTTTCTTAACGCCCTTCTCTAAGACGTACGAGCTCAGAGGTTGTATATTGATGGACATCAGTCGCATGGCATGAATTGCCAGTGTGGCATGCCTAAGTGGAAAATGATCAAGGCTTCTGTTGAAAAGCAAAGTCTTGTGGTTGATGATCAAAGCACGGCCTACGTGGCATAGCTTTGTGTATAGCATGGATTCGTGAGCCTCACACCTCGGTATGAGTTAAAAACGGGATAAGGACTACAGGGAGAGCATGACGTTTCTTTCTAGCTAGAGGTAGTGTCAGTGCTTAAACTGGCTGACATTTATATTATTTTTACCTATGTGGTTGTTGGAATGAGGCTCCTCGATTTTAGGTCTGTTAGGACCGGGAAACGTGTGTTTAGGAATACTAATCCACTAACGTAAGTGTCGACCGGCCCTGAAGCATCCAAGGGTTACCCAGAGTGTGTAGTCCTGAGGCATTTGCTAGAGTGTCTCGAAGCGGAGAGGAGCTTGCCCCTTGCCTCGACTCATGACGGAAATCCAATTTCCAATACAAGATATTTCGGTTTTAATTGTAGAACCTAGTATGGTGACATAGTGGTATGGGACATTCATGCCGCCTAGGATTGATATTTATGATTGAAATTGTTTTGACACTATACACTTATAATAGTATCAAATGATTTGTTTTAAACGTACCAAGCATGTTTGGCTATTACAAGGGAAAACCCTATCCTCCGGCTTGCGTTGCATTGTGATGGGACCTGGTTCTTATAATAGCTTCATTTTTCGAAAAAGCATTGCGTTGTTTATTCTATGCACTGGTATTCTTGGGAGGAAACCAGTTCCGTGTTATACGGCGTGGTCCCTTGAATTACTCTCTTTTAAAGTAAAGTTTTAAATAGTTGTTTTAGTTCTCACACCAGTCACATGACTGACCTGGAGTTTATTGTTTTAACCTAAACTCTGGGTGCCCTTATTTTTGACACGGGCAGCTAGTAGTTTTGGTTTTGCAGATTTATATTCACAGGATCCTGATTTACAGCTGGAGCGATGCTCGGAAAGCTCTGTATCCGTGTATTACTTTCAGTTGTGTTTTGTATCGTTTTCCGCTACTATGTAAATTATTGTAATCTCTGATATTTTTCTGTTGTATAATATTTATTCATACTTTGTATATTCTTGTAATCTGATGGAATTATTGTAAATAAGCAATGAAATGTTCTTCTGTTTGCGTTCTGATTGGTATTGTCCTCAAGGTAATCCGGGCTTTCCTTACCTGGGAAGTTACGGGTTATCACATCATGGTTATAACCATGGTAATATCCGTGAGTAAATTCACCCACACATGTTGGCTTAGCGGTTATAATCATGAGTAATATGATTCTCACGGTTATAAGCGTGACAATCGAGCCTTTATGATGTTGCGATGGTTGCACTTGGATCCTCCAGGAAACATCCGCACCCGTAGGCCTTCGCGGCCATGTGGATTCTATCATCGTAAAATGACCATAGATCGCAGCAAACACAATGATTACGCCAGGTTCCTCCAGGAAACATCCATCTTCGTAGGCCTTTCCAACCCTACGAATTTGGCTATGAAGCCGAATTCAAGAGAAATTTGTGAGTATAATGTCCGGACAACTAATCCACACATGCAACACCTACCGAATAAGTTTGCCATTTCAAAGGTAGGAATTTCTCTTTCCTTAATTTTCTAGAAAAATATGCAGAGTCATTGTTTTGGATATATCATTCTCATGTAAATTCCATCGTACATGATTATGGTTTTCATATCAAGTTCCATTCAAATAATAGCCTTCGAATTACTTCACACTTATAATCATATATAAGTTCGAAAACTTTCATTTCCATTATATTCAAAATAAAAGATTCTTGAGATTTTCTTTTTCAATCTCAATTCGGTTTCGAATTATGACTTTAACAATCACTTTCTCAAATCGAGCTTTACTCAAATTCAAATCTTTAAAGATTTTAAAAAACAATAGTTTAAGAAATCTGCTTAGTTTATGGTTCATTAAGTCATTAAACTTCCTTACAATAATTACATTATCAAAATATTTCTTTAAACAATATTTTCTTTCATTGTATTAAACAATATTATAATCTAATTGCTTAAATTAGATACACACTTCTATATGGTTAAATTTTAGATCAGAGACTTGCATAATAATGCTCAATTGGCACAGATATACCTTTTTATTCTTACGATAAGTACATTCGTCGTTACACAAAAAAGCATTAGGTAATTAATTTTACATTGTCTTGATGCAGCTATAATAGGATAACAAAACTAGGATAAAAAAAAGTAAGTTTTCAAAAATTTCATAAGAGGAGTCATCAGTAAACTGGTTAGGATTAAAAAACCAAATTGATATATATCCTACTCTTCTTCTCTATTCTGCACCTTTGCAAGAACAACTCCACAGTAATCACCCTTTCAGGTATCTCCACAAAAGGATTAGTGCATTCCACATCAATGTGTCCCAGTTATTGCAATTTCCAAAATGATATGAGATATTTCAATCTTCGCTTTCATATTTCATGATCTTTGATCTAGCACGGCGCAACTCGGCTTGCCTTCCATGCTGCCTCTCGAATAGTTTTGGGCTATATACCCAACTTGCTTGCAATGGTAGTGGATAATTGGTTTGTTGACTGCAACAGCAAGGAAGGGCTTCTTCATTTTCACTTCGAGGCAGTGACTTGGAAGATGTACCTTTTGTCGACATTTAAAATTGAAAATATCAGATCGGCAAATTTTTCCTTCCTTCTTCTTTCACTTTCTCTTTCTCCATAAATAGCGACGAAATGTCCCTTTTTCTGACAGCGAGAACATATTACGTTATCATAAGGACCAGGTCCTTTTCTTTCTTTAATTCTCCTTTCATATTCCGCCAATGCCTCCTCTTCTTCTTTACGAGTAATTGCTCGATGTGCTACCTTTGGTGATTCAGTCTTTGCTATTTTTGAGACTCTTATATGTTATTTTCCTATCATAGTTTTAAAGACTTCATTAGTTTATATTCCAATAATATAATCTTAAGTATACTAGTTATGATGACAAGAACAAATTTACATTTCAACATAAATGTGTTTGTCTAAATCCATTTTACTTCCATAAGTTATATATTGCTCAAGTCATCATTTCCTTTATAAATTCACAGGTTTCCTACTTAAAAAATTCAAATTAATATTTCAATTATCTAATTGGTCTTGTTCGACGCGATTATACATTTTTAAGTCATGTGACCCCCAGATTTCTTCCAATACCTTAAAATCCATTCTGTTGTTAGAGCCATTGTGATTTCAAAATACTTAAATCAATTCCAATAGTTAATAATTAAAGCTATTCATTCACTTATATTATTTTTAAATCTAAGAAAACTCGTGGATGGATTTTGTAATGACCCGGGGAATTTGCGATCCCGGATATCGGCATACAACACTATGTCAACTATTCAAGCATCGAAAACATCGGATAGTCCATGAAAGAAATTAGAGGGTGAGAATAAATAAGATAGAAACTTAGAATAGAAGAAGAAGAAGAACACACAACATCAGAGTAAACACGAATCTCACAGCGGAACGAATAATATATAATAGATACATAACTTTGAAATAAAACTAGTATATGTATACAGTAACATTATCAGAGTACAACACTTACAACACAGTGGAAATAACAATAGCTATGAAATCCTGAAGCCTCCTGCTCCAAGCTCTCCAATTATATCTGTAAAATCCTAACTACTTGACTGCCCATACAAAATTGGGCACCCAAGAGTTTAGGGAAAACAAAACAAAACAAACTCTGGGTCAGTCATGGGACTGGTGTGAGTAAAACAGTTTAAAACAGTATGAACAATTAAACGATACCTCATAAGACTACGCCATATAACAGAATGGGTTTTCCCTTATGAGAATCCAAATCAATTTGATTTAACTTTCAAATCATTTTGAAAGAAAGGAAAATCTTTATATCAAAATCCTTTTGATATTATAATAGTGTCTATCAATCACAATATAATAATCATCTAGCAGAAACGCTTTTATCTCACGCTCTACATACATAGTATACAATCAAAACCGCGAGCACTTATTGGATAATGGATTACAACTATGACAAGGTATGGAACCACCTTCCGATAGTGTACCTCTAGAGAGGAATACACTGGGTTCAACAAGAACATCCTGCAACCCGGCCACACATGACCGACCACTCATTTCGCTTGAGTGTATCGAATGTATATCACCAACGATTGGGATCAGCAACCGTTTCCCGAATGGGACAACATCGAATAGATTAAAGAATGAAATGAATATCTCTAGATAGGTGATAATACACCCTACTTGGCAGCCAATCACTTAGCCATGCTGCCTGCCCGATTATTGTCATTTCCCGGTTGTGAAGCTAGAGGCCACGCTTATCTCTGACAGATCACACAATTATTCACTTTGAATGTCACATCGTCATACCCGCCAAATCACAAATTGATTTCACCAAAAATACAATGGGTATACATCTAAGAGAAACGAATTCCTCCGCCACCAAATGTACATACGTTTGAAGAGATCAACTTATGAGATCCATTACATATACTCTGTCACACATTCTTCCATACAGGTTGTCCTGCGACTGGACAAACTGAAATCGCTATTATGTAAACAGGACAGCCCGTGCATAACTCCGTCTTCAATTATCTTCATCATATTTGATTCGTAACGCTAATGCCATATGGAGTGGTTTTCAGATAATATATCTGATCCCGGTCTCTCCGTATTGACGACAGAAAAATGGTCAAAAACTTCGATAGTCGGTGAGATAACTATTAAAGAAAAACACATGTGAAAACAATGATATTATTTCCAGATGGAAATTCTATCGATCAATCATCATTTAACGTTTATCTCTTTAGTTCATTAATTTATGTATTTCCTGTTTTCATATATTCAACATTCCTTATTTTCTATATTTAGAAAATATACGTTATTAACATTGGAAAAAAATTCCATTTCTATATTAGAAAACATTTCTGATTCTTATTTGGAAAACATTTCCCAAACTCCTACATTTGGATTTAAACAGATGTTTAGATAAAACATCGCAATGCCAACTCAAACCATTACACTTATTTAACCAAATTCAGTTAACCAACTTTCACTATCGAACCTTAACCATTCCTTAGTTAAAAATGGAGTCAATCAAGTTGGGGTATAACTACCTCTCAGACCTTAACTGAACAACATTTCTAACTTTGAAATAGACAAAGTTCACCTTCTAAATTTTTAACAAACTTCCTTACGTAACTCTCGGTTTCTATTTACGAATCCACTTCTTTTTTTGAAAAACATTGGTTATAACGATACGTTATAATCCCTACTCCCAAAATACCTAACTTCAAATATAACTTTTATTTATAAATTTGGATAAACAAACAAACAACTCATTTATTAATAAATAAATAAATCTTGATTAAAACGGAAAGTAAATGGTACTTTCCCGAATTCGATACAATCGAATTTCAACGTATAACTCTCTTTCCAAAAATCTCTATTCGATAACTCCTTTCAAATAAACTATATTTGATAACTCCTTTTGAATAAACTATATTCGATTAACTCCTTCTGAATAAACTATATTTGATTTAACTCCTTTCGAAAAAACTATATTCGAAAATTCCTTTCGAATAAACTATATTCGATTAACTCCTTCCGAATAAACTATATTCGATTTAACTCCTTTCGAATAAACTATATTCAATAACTCCTTTCGAATAAACTAAATTCGATTAACTCGTTTTAACTCTATTCGAATAACTAATATTTGATAACTCCTTTCAAATAAACTATATTTGATAACTCCTTTCGAATAAACTATATTCGATAACTCCTTTCAACTCTATTTGAATAACTATATTCGATTAACTCCTTTAACTCTATTCGAATAAACTATATTCGATTAACTCCTTTTAACTCAATTCGAATAACTAATATTCGATAACTCCTTTTTAATTAGCTCTATTTGAATAACTAATATTCGATTAACTATTACTCGACTAACTCTAATTGATTTACTCTAATTCGATTAACTCTAATTGATTAACTCTAATGGATTAACTCTAATTCGATTAACTCTAATCGATTAACTCTAATTCGATTAACTCTAATTGATTAACTATATTCGAATAAACTATATTCGATTAATTCCTTTAACTTTATTCGAATAAACTCTATTCCCTTAACTAATATTCGACTAACTCTTATTTGAAGAACTAATACTCGACTAACTCTTATTCGAATAACTAATATTCGATTAACTCTCTTCGAATAACTAATATTCGATTAACTATATTTTGAATAATTAATATTCGATTAACTCTCTTCGAATAACCAATATTCGATTAACTCTCTTCAAATAACCAATATTCGATAACTCTCTTCGAATAACTAATATTCGATTAACTCTCTTCGAATAACTAATATTCGATAACTCTCTTCGAATAATTACTATTCGATTAACTCTCTTCGAAAAACTAATATTCGATAACTCTCTTCGAATAACTAATACTCGATAACTCTCTTCGAATAACTAATATTCGATAACTCTAATTCCTTTTATCCTTCTATTTATTTTCCCAATATATATTCCATTTATCTTACTCCATTTATTTAACAAATAAATATTCCTTTTATCTTACCCCATTTATTTAAAAAATAAATATTCCTTTTATCTTACTCCATTTATTTAACAGTGAAATATTCCTTTTATCTTACTCCATTTATTTAACAATGAAATATTCCTTTTATCTTACTCCATTTATTTAACAATGAAATATTCCTTTTATCTTACTCCATTTATTTAACAGTGAAATATTCCTTTTTAACATTCCAATATTCCTTATGGTATTTGAAATACCAAATAACAATGATCAATATCATTCTAACACACATCATCAACAACAGATTATATATCACATCATATATCATCATATATGAAAAACAATAAAATAAATGTTGAGGAATCCAGACGGATTCCTCCGACCGGTTTCCCTACATCCAGAGATGTTAAACAATATAATTAACATCAATTTCATTTCACTATGAAATATTATGCTAAACAGAATCAATGTTTGATTAACGATTTATATATATATCGTTATCTATAATTTCAAACAATAAATCAACAATTCAGTCAAACAGTTATCAATTCTAAATATACGTTATAAAAACATGAACTGGTAGAGTTGGTGAGTTTTACTCACTTTGGCAGTTCATCGTTAAATAACGATAAACTGTTGTTTGATTCAAATCAAACAATTTATTTCGCCATAAATTCTAACGAGCTCCAATCCACTCCCAGTTAGTTCCATTGTGTTGCTCCCATCCATACGATCCCAACGGATCTGGTTTCGTCTGATTCTGACATCGTATGTAATAGTTACGATATCTAGAAGTTCATGAATATTAAAATTAAATAAAAACTTGGATTTAAATAGTTAAACGGACCTTAACCCTTCCTTACATCATCCCAACCAGTGTACACACCAAACCGCTCCAGCTTTCTTCCTTCCGCACATTACACAGACCCGACTCCTCCCTTTTCTATGGCCATTAAAGTATCTCCTTCCTTACATAACTCCTCCATTACTCAACTATCATCAAACAGAAAACACCACACTACTCTCCTACAAAATCTCCATCCAACGATCCCATTATCCTTAAACTCGCACGCCAGCTTGGAGTTGCGCCCTCCAACCATTTTGACGGTACCACAGTGCAAATGGCGAACTAAATCATCACTGGAAATGCTCAGAAATACAAAATAACTGCTAAATCAAATACTGAACTCAAATACGATATTGAGTACAACTCAAATCGACTACGCTTCAAAAGAATTCGAACCCTAATTGACCCACTGTACAAACGACATCGACAAAAATCACTTTTGAGCTTCCTAAAACCGATATCAGATTGAAGAGGATACTCACAGGGATTCAAATATATATATATATATATATATATACATATATATATATATATATATATATATATATATATTGAGATTAATAGGATTTACTTTGATTTTCTTTTGATATTTAATCCTCAAATTTTCACTTTTGAAGAAGAACGAGAGCGGCGGAAATTCATTTGACCAGAGGAGAATAGAAACTAGGTTTAGGGTTGTAAGGGTATTATGTAGGTAGGTTTTAATGTATTTTTTTCGATTATTTAATTAATATTTAACTTAACACTGTCTGTATTTGTCCTTAAAAAATTTTGTGATCACACACGATACCTAAAAATCACGAAAATGGACATACACCTTCGGTTCGACATTACGGACCCAACGAAACTGGTTTCGTCGAATTCCGACTCCGTTTGCTCACACAGCGTATTTTTAACCGTCAAAATATCTACTGTTTTTCACATTAAAAATCTGTACGGCCACACACTGACTCCAAAAATCACGAAACTTGGAATCTAACAATAATTTAATATCACGGGTCCAACAAAATTAGTTTCATCGAAAACGGAGCTTGTTTGCAAAACTGGCAATTTTTAAAGCTCTAAATAACCCATTTAAATATATAAATATATTTAAAAACAATTAAAATTAATATTTAAAAATAAATATTATCGTATATATCCACTACGATATCATACAGCTCCAAAATAAATCCTATATGAATTTCTAACTCGATATTTCAAATCCCGATTAAATCAATATTCGATTTATATTTAAATCCTTTTTAAAATATAAAAAATCGTTATAAATTATAAAGGAATTCCACAGCGACTTTTCTAAAATTTTATTTGGGCATAAATCAAAATCTACACAATGAAATCCAGATTTTTCTCTTCCATTAGAAAAATATACTTCACCACCTCCGAACATTTCTTGTTTCGCAGAAATCCGATTTGAAACGGATTCTGTATATTCATTTAAAGTACCTATCGCCAAATAGCGAACTGCCACGCCATTTCGAGCCCGATTATAATTATATTATAATTATACGTTCAAACTTCATTTAAATAATATATTCGTTATTCGAATTCAATTCCAAACTGAATTATATACATTTTAAATTGTCCAGTTCACACCATATCGTCAATTCACTATTTCCGACTATTTTAGAAATAAATATATTATTCTATTATTTATATTAATAAATATTCATTATTATTTATAAACAACCATTTAATTCTCTATATCACTATTTAAATAATTAAATAAATTAATTATTATATCGCTAAAATACGGGACATTACAGATTTTGAATGAGATCGAGATTTAAAACTAAAGAAAACCGTACTGAAGAGAAGTTTATCAAGGAACGATGGATTCAAAGGAGTAGGGATTCGTAAATATTTTTAAGTTTACAAAATAATTTATATTCCAAAGTACGCTTTCTCTAGAGTGGTTCCAGTGAAGATTCCACTCATCATAGGGTATTATTATACTATCTCTAATGAGTTTTAAACCCCACAAGCTAAGTTTTATATCAAACCTTGCTCTAATACCAAATGGAACGACCTGCTATTTCCAACCATTCAAGTTGATTATGAAACCAACTAGAATCATTTGAAATAACAGATTATTATACTATGGAGTTTAATCAGAATCAATCACAAACATAGAAACAATACAATATCTCATAGCAGAATAAAAAACAATCCACATCCGTATTGCAATATTTAATACATCGGAAACTAAAATACAATGGATTATCAATACATGAGAGAGAACTAAATAAGAAAATAGATATGATATTTCCAACTAGTCTTCAGCTCCGAAAGCTGCCGTCTCAAGCTGTAAAACTCAACCTGATCGGAGTATCATGCGAAAAGAAAAAAAACACTTGGATCAGGACTAACATTCTCATTTAAACAAATTAACTCAAAATAAATGTTCAAAAAATGCTTAGTAATAATTCCATACCTATATTCTAGATTGTTTAGCTCCGCTTATGTTTCGATCTAAATCTATAACTTCATGGAATCAATTTATTTAAATTCCTTACTCATATTCTTCTATGGAGTCAATTCAATTTAACTTGATCAGCTCATATTCAAAGAATTTAACTTGATCAACTCATATTCCAAGAATTTATTTTAAATTCATATTGCTATATCACAAGAATTATATTAATTAAAAACAAAATCTTTACATCACTATAGACTCCAAGCTTAGATGGGGAATAGGATTTATTTAAAATAATAAAATGTATTTAAAAATAGTTGAATTTAAAATAATTAATATATACCTTATATTTAGGGGCATTTTACCATATGGGCCTCCTTTCATTCGCTAATTAGTTTGTAGGACAGGCCGTAACAATAATTATTTTCAAGGACAAAAATTAATTCGGCTATTTGTTCCTTATATTCTTCATTTCTATAAGCACTATCGAATCTCAGAAAAACCCGAAATTGATTTCAAATCCACTTTCTTCTTCATCTTTATAGTTTCGAAATCAAATCTACGGCTAATTTACTGTAGAAACAAAATCAACTCATTTGATTTGTTGAAGGAATCAAACCGCATCACTTTTCTCAGATGAACAAGTAAGTAATTGTTTATTTCTACTGTTTTTATATGTCGATTGCTGATGTTAATCGCCTTACCTTTATCCTGTTGAAGAAACTAACACGCAATTTCTATTTACTATTTAAAAGACGCGATTTTTGTTCAGTAGTTGTTGAAAAAGTAAGTACTTGTTTATCTTTGTTGTTTGTTGTTCCTCAATTTTTTTTGTTAGCTGAAGTACGTACACATTCACTTATTAATTTTATTTGCAATATAAAACTGATCATACGTATATATTCAGTGGTAGAATTTATTTTGTTTGACAACTTAAAAAGATAAAGGTGTTTATCTTTTGATTTGAATCATTTAATTATGTATTGAAATTTAGCAATATTTGAAAATTACCAATAAATGCGAACATATTTGTTGTTTTGTTAATCATATATATATATATATACACAGTGGGTTAATAAAACGTAATATGAATCAATTTATAGTGATGATGAAATTGTTTATACATATATATTTAGTGGGACATGTTAATTTGTTTTACAGCTTAAAAAGATAAAGGTTTTTATCTTTTTATTTTACATGTATCTTTCTTTCCAAAACTAAACTTTTTGTATCTAGCTAACATCTTAAGGTTTTTAAATTGTTCATACGTATATATTGATATGATTTTTACAGCTTAAAAAGATAGTTGTATCTATCTTTCCAAAACTAAACTTCATATTTAAAAAAGATATTTTTTAATGAAAATTGTTTTATCTTTTTCTCAGAAAACCATTTAATTTTATGCTTTTTAATAGAAAAAAGATAAAAGGTTATATCTTTTTCTCAGAAATCATATAACTTATACTTTTAACAGAAAAAAGATAAAACCATTTATCTTTTTTTTGTTAAAAATTGCGCCGTGAAATCAAAAATATAGCACAGGTTTCTTTCAAAACCCTTACGAGCCATGTTGACGTTCAAAACCCTAATGGAGAATTCAACAAACGCGATTAACAATCTAACATCTTCTTTCTTTAATCACGTTTCTTCTTCACAAGACGACAGGCAGAATAAGGACAAGGGTTCGTACAAGGAGGTTTTGATGAAGCCAGGTGTAAAGCATAACGTTTTTCCTCGGGATAATCAATAGAATTTTCATATTCGAAAAAAATCATATTTCTCATTAGCCGCTTCGAAATACGAATCGTTATTTTGAAAGAAATTAAAACCATCAAATCCAGTAATGGTGCTTCAGATGTGGATATTCAGATCACTAGGCAAAGAGTTGTCCAAATCCTGTTGTTTGCTTCAGTTGTAATAAAACCAGGCACAAAGGATTTAATTGTAAAATTAATCTCAGAAACCCCAAAAATATGGCGAACCCTAAATTTCCTCCTAACATTTCAGCCGCTTCTTTTCCTGACGATTTTAAATGCTAGTTATTTCCATTGCACGTGGCGCTTTCTCTATCATTGCGCTAGAAAACTGTAACGTCCCGCATTTTTATCGATTTGTATTTGAATATTTAAATCAGTTTAAATATTGAATTTGTAATATAAGTGAATTTATATATTAATTAAAACAAAATTGAACGTATAAAAATATATATTAAATATAATTGAGCTCATAACGACGCTACAGTTCGTAATTTAACGTTTTGAACTTCAACTGAGTGTACATGATTCGTTATAAATCGGATTTCGGCGAAACAAGAAACGATGGGATCTGTTTAAATGTGTCTTTCTAACAAAAGTGAAAAATCGAGATTTCGCGTTATAGATTGCGAGTTATATCCAAATCAAATTTTTAAATAGTCGTTGTAGAATCGTTTATCGACCGTAATGGTTTATTTGAAATAACTAGATATCTGATTCGAATTGGGACAAGGTTCTTTTGATATGTAGTGATAATTTAATTTTTAGAATTTTACTGTAATTTTTAATTAATTAAATACGCAAATTTTTATTTGGAGTATTTTGCACCCTATATCGATATTTTGATGTTTCACAATATGAGTTAACCTACCGATATTATTATATTTCTGGAGTCGTGACACACGCTCGTCATAATGGTGTTCTTATTTCTGTCCGTAACATATCTTACGTAAGCGAAATTGGGAATATCCGAGTGCATAACTATCAAAACAAATAAAAGCCATACCCTATCACCTAGAAACAAAGTATTTATTGATTCGTATGCCTTTACGATTAAGTTTTCTACCCTAGATAAAAGAAAAAGTATGTACAGACAACAAGAACTCTTTTTCAAAATCAAAGCATATCTACCGAAAACAAACATCGTTTAGGAATTTCTGGGCTCTTCAAAATTACTAGTTAATATTCACCATTAAAGTGTTTTAACCATTATTTTAAACATCAGATTCTTCATGCTAGACATTTAAATGAGTTCACATTTCAATGAGATCTTCTTGATTATGATATTAACATCTCTACCAACATGTAGCTCAAAAGATGGTAGAGGTGGTCCAATGAGTGAATACCTGCAGCCTTAGATATATGTACAGTGCAGATGATTTTACGTTACATGCCCGTGTCAACTAAAAGTTTTGAAAATCAAATGTACAAAACCCAAGCTATTTTCAAACTAGGCACGTATTAATAGAAGACCTAAAAAAGAAATGAAAACACATAAGAATTGTTTCAAAATAGTGCAGGCTTGTCATCTCCTATCCAATTTTCGTGCCAAAGTCCAAGCGCCTATCCTACTAGACCGCTGCATCCAAATAAAGTAAACTCATTCGTACCCTTTTCTGCAAACCTATATTTGAGTAGCTTGGGGAGACCATACTATACTGAACGACCATTTTCTTTTCTCTTTATAAATACTGAAGCGTCTTGACAAAGGAAGAAAGCTAACAGAGTATTTTCAATTCACACAGTGTATTTTCACACAGTGTAATTTCAAATCACGCACTTACCCTAATATTGCAGTCCTACGCTCTACGTGCGGAGAAGACAACATGCTTATCCCCTTTTCATTTGTCTTTATAAACCCAAGTCAGTATTCATTCTACAAACGGGAAAAACGATTGAAGGAAAACACAAAACGCAAGTTCTAGTAAATCAATTCAAGCTTAACCTCCACTAAAAAATCACATAAACGAACTCCCTTACACTCGCATGGACGTGAGCCTCTAAATGACGTACATGAGTGGGTGCGATCCAACTTTTCTAACCGCTCACTTCAAAGCAGCGGCATGGTGAAGGGGATCAGAACTGTTTTGTTATGACATGAGAGTTACAGGGGGTTGTGCATGGAAAACGCATGCGTAGAAGCCTTATTTGGCTGAAGCGATTACTGTGTATTAAGGAATGGAGGGTTTTTGCGATTAAGAATATGGAGTTTTGTTGCGGAATTTAGTAAGTGTGGCGAGCAAATGATGAAAGTGCATGCGTGTATGAGGAAAACGGGGTAGCAGGCGAATGCCATATTCATGCTGTGCGTGTCTCTTTGTATATATGATGGGATATTACTTAACAAGGGGAAAATATGGCGTGAGGACATATAAGTGGAGTGGGGTGTGAAGTGGCTTTGGTGTAGATTAAGGAAAGGGACATCGGTGCTGTGTATTTTAAGTGAAAGATGTGGGTGAGCAGGATTTCTAAACAGAAAAAAAAATATAGAAGAAAGAAAAGACGTGGATTTTCAGTGAGGGGAACGATGCATTTATGTTAAACGGCAGGCTGTTGTAGTGATGAAATGTATGAGACAATGACACATTTGGAAATGGCTCGGGCAAAAGGGATTATAAAAAGAAAAAGAAAAAAAAAGGGGGTTCCAAAGAGAACAATGTGAAGACTAATATACGAAAGAATTATTCACGGAAAATGGAAAGTGGATGCGGGTAGAAGGGCTATTAGGCCAGGATGGATTCATTTACGAACGGTCTTTCGTGTTGGATCATGTTCATTCAGACTACACGGTAAAGCTGTTTCGGAACCATCATAGCTCATTTGAATTTTCAGCATAATTATCTGGTTCAGATCTACTGACGCAAATCGTTATTTAACAGTTAACGCACCAAGGTGAGTAAATTCACTAACTCTGTTCTATTTTAAAATATTATAATTATATTTTAAATATTGGTTGAACGTTGTGTGATGGTCTCTTCAGTAGATTACAATTAAATTGGTTGAATTATATATCGTTGCATATATACACATCATTGGTTGGACTGATTCCATCGATTATAATATTTCCTGGTATGGAATCAGTGTTAATTGTTGACTAACATCGGTGGATGCAGGAAACCGGTTGGAGGAATCCAGCCGGATTCCTCAATATTTATATGTAATGTTTGTTTTATATAGCACTGTTTGAACCCAAATGACTTTTGGAACCTTGTGTTGATATTAGCGTTGAATGGAAATTCAAACGTTATTTTGGTTTAATCAATAGACGATATCGATTAAGAAAGTGGCAACAACCAACCATAAATGTATCATTTGTTTTAACCGCTATTGTTTTACCAAAATCCCACCGTGTACGAAGCACGTGTTTCACCATACTTACTAAATGATTTGGTAAAGTTGATTCTTATATTAATAAGATTAATAAGTAAGTAGGCGGAGATTAACTTGATGATTAATAACAAGAATTTTTTTTAAGAACAATTAAATGAGATATTTACAAATAGATTATGGTTGATTTCATATTAAGTAAGATTAGAATCGATTATTGTTTATTTAATAGTAAATGAGATTATTTAGAAATAAATTATTATTTTTATAGTAATCGATACAAGTGAAATTATTTGGATTAATAAATGTTATTTATTCAAAATGAAAAGATTTGTTAGAATTGATTAGTGGGTTAATCATGGCTTAATATTTACCAAGCAAACTATTTTGATCAATAATTGGTTATATAATTAAATTAGATTGGGCTGATTAATCTAATGTAATAAATTAACGAATAGTTGATTTAGTTTAAATAAGATTTTAAAGTATAAGGGATTTGTCTAAAGAAGACAAAGCGAAGAGGAATGTTTAATAAGGGATTTGTCTAAGAAAGACGAAGCGGAGAGAAATGTTTAAAAATGGATTTGTATAAGCTAATGTAAATAACCGAGTTTTCAAAATAAGGATATGGCTTCATAAAACCATATTTAAAATATAGCAAGAAGCACGTTTACTGATTTTAAAGTATAAGGGGTTAAAGTTACGAACTTATATCTATTCTAAGGTAAGAGCATCGTCGATCAAGGTCTGAGAGGTAATTAAAATACCCCAGCTTGAACGGCTTCACAATTATCGAGGGATGTTATTTGTTTGTAACAGAAAGAGATGTTAAAGATTTTTGTAATAGAAAGAGATGTTAAGATTTTTGTAACAGAAAGAGATGTTAAGATTTTTATAACAGAAAGAGATGTCAAGATTTTTGTAACGGAAAGAGATGTCAAGATTTTTGTAATGGTAAGAGATGTCAAGATCAGTATAAGGTGGAATATAGCAGCATATTTCAAGTATTTGTACTACAACGATAAAATAACGCTGTTGACTAGGCTTAAGCGTGACTATTATGTCGAGATTAGTTATAAAGGAGAATATTACAGCGTATGACAAGTTTTTGAACTATAACAACAAATTTGTTGTTGACCAAGCTTAAGTGTGATTTTTATATATAGCACTACTCCCTAGGAAATGAAAAACAGTTTGTTTTGAAATCCACTTATTCTAAAGTAGTAAGTAGCAATGTTTGTCCAAAGAAATATAAGAACGAATGTTAAATAAAAGTGCCGTGATTGTATGATGTTTAGTTATACATTTGAATGGATGTTGTTTTTACTTCGATAGTTAAATAACCGACTATCGAAGTGTTTTGACCATCGTTGTTAATACGGAGAGACCGGTTGGATATATTATCCGGAAACCACTCCGTATAGGCATAGGCATTGCGAATTTGCTTATGCTGAAGATAATCGAAGACGGAGTGAAATTCAAGAGCCGTTATGTTTGTCCAGACCCAGGACAACTTGTATGGACAAATGTCTGACAGAGTATTCCTAACGGTCACATAAGACGATCTTTTCAAGGTACTACGTCTGGTGGTGGAGAAATTCGTTTCTCTTAGCTTTTATACCCGTAATATTTTTGGGAAGATCAACTAGTGATTTGATGGGTTTGACGATGTGGCATTCAAAGTGTATGGTGGCCAGATGGTCTAAAAGACAGACGTAGCCTCAAGCTTCACAACCGGGAAATGTCAAAAATCGGGCAGGCAGCATGGCTATGTGGGTCGCTCCCATTAGGGTGTAAATCACCTATCTAAAGAAATTCCTTTTGTTTCTTAATCTATCGATTCTGCCCATTCGGGAAACGGTGGTTTGAGTCCAACCGTTGGTGATATACATTCGATACACTCAAGCGAAATGAGTGGTCGGTCATGTGTGGGTCGGGTTGCAAGATGTTCTTGTTGAACCCAGTGTATTCGCCTCCAGAGATACACTATCGGCAGGTGGTCCCATACCTTGTCATAGTTAGAATCCAATCTCCAATAAGCGCCCTGTGGTTTTTGATTTTATACTATGTATGTAGAGCGTGAGATGCAAGCGTTCTGCTATTTGGTTATTTACTTGATTAGACATTATTATAATATCTCTGAATTTTGATATCAAAATATTTTGGGTTATAGTAAGGAAAAAACCGTCCATGTTTATGTGTGGGTTGGTCTTACTATTATCCTTTTGTTTCAAAAGGATTTTCAAAGTTAAACCGTATGATTGGAATTTACTCACACTAGTCCCATGACTGACCAAGAGTTTATTTTGTTTGTTTTTCCCTAAACTCTTGGGTGCCCAAATTTGTACGGGCAGTCAAGTGTTTCAGGCTTTTATAGATACACATGGAGGAGCTAAAAGCAGAAGGCTTCACCGTTAGTATTTAGAGACTATTTCCGCTGTGATATGATGTATTGTACTCTGATAATGGTATGTATATACAAAACAGATTTGTATTTCAAAGTTATGTTATATAATACATTTTGTTTTGTTCCGCTGTGAGATTCGTGTTTACTCTGATTTTGCTCAGTTGTGTTCTTCTTCTTCTTCTATTCTATTAGTTCTATCTTATCTTTCTCATCCTCTTTCTTTCTATTAATGATCTGAATTTTCGTGCACTTTGAGTTGAATGTGTAGGAGATTTATCAGCTCAAATTGGTACGGATTTTCGGGTCATTACAGTTGGTATCAGAGCTGAAGGTTAAGTGATTACCTTGCCTCTGTGGCGTGACTCAATAGTGATAAGGTTAGTAGTACCTTAGATTGAGTTTAAGTGTATATATATGAGCACGTATTTGTAAATTTATATAAAAAAATTGTTTTATATTGTGTTGGTTGGTTTGGCGAGTGGTTTATGAATTCTGGTCGATACTGGATTGCAAACTGAATCGATAGGTGTTTCTAAACTCTCGAACAGAGTAATTCGACACAGTATGTTTTGAAAAGAGGGTAAATGAAATAATCGTATCCAAAATATATTTTGATATAAATGAGTATATATCTTGGTATCATTATAATATATTGGATGTGTGATCATTATCATGATGGAATAAGATTTAAAATTGAGTTGGTTATATAAATAACCAATCGAAATATTATATAAGCATAATATACAAGATCAGATGAACTAAATCTGAATTTAAAACCAGAAGTGAAATAAAACTCTGAAAACTTGGAAAAGAATTGGAGATAATGTTTCGATTAAATACATGGGAATTTTAAAATCCTGGGAGATTTGAAATGTTTTCCAAGTACTGTGAAAGATATTTTTAAGTAAAATTCAAAATGGAAGTGTTTTAAAATGAGTTTTGAAAGTAATATAATATTGAACTCACTTTAATCGTTGGGAAATAAATTCCGATGATGAAGTCGACCATTATCGGTGTTCATTTTCGAGTTCTAAGTGACGGATTACTACCAAAGACTTTGTTTTGAAATAAGTTGTTCGGAATTCAAATGTTTTGAATTGCTATGAATATATATGTATATGATTTCAAACTGATTTGAAATAAAAACCCCAGGAATTTGAATTCTGAAATTAAAGATTTACTTATGAAGTAAATAAATAGAGAATTTAACTAAGTCAAATAAAATTGGAGTTGAATTGGGGCCAAGTAAGTGGAAACCGTACTGGAGTAAGGTGTAATAACCCGCAAATTCTGGGCCAGTTTAAAATTTTTATTTTGGCAATTTTAGCGAATTTTGATTATTTAAAATGAATTATTTTAAATAATATCGACGAGAAATTTATTTTGAATAGAATTCGAACGTATATTTTATATACGTCGTCGTTAGAATATAAATATTTATATATAATTATAAAAGGAATTGAAAATGGCACGGTAGTTCGATAATTCGATTTCAAACTTCAATTGAATGTACCGGGTGCAAAACAATCCGGATTTTAGTGAAACCAAAAATGATAGGATCTAATTGATAATATCTTTCCAACGAATCCGAAAAATCAAGATTTCATAGCGGGAATCAAAAGATATGTCCAGTTGAAAATTCTGAATAGTCGCTATAGAATTCAGGCCCTTAAAAATGGACATTTTGCAAACGACCTCGGATTTCGACGAAACCAGTTTTGTTGGGTCCGGGATGTAAAGTTATTGCTAGGTTTCAAATTTCGTAATTTTTCGAATCAATATGTGAGCGTGGTAAAGGAAAACGCGTTTGACCAGTTTCAGTTGATTTTAATCGACTGGAAATTGGCCATTTTTCTAACGGTCTCAGAATTCGACGAAACTAGTTTTGTTAGGACCGTATCGTCAATACGAAGCTAGAAAATATTTTTCTGGAATTTTCTAGTTAGTATGTGATCCCGGTAATTTGAAATGTACGTTTAAAATTCAATATAGTGATTTAAATGTAAATTCAACGGAAACTAATCGAAACGATCAAATCAGCTTGCGATACATATCCCATTGTGTTCGGAATGAGGGTAAAACGCTATGGACGACAGGCGGTGGGCCTCGTTTCGAGGTCATAGGTAAAAGTCAACATTATGCAATTAAATTAATAAAAAAAAATATACCTCTCTCCCCTTTTATCCTCCAGGCCCCCCCGTTCAAAAAATGAAATTCAGAATAATAAAAAAAAAAAGAGGGCGGAGCCCTAAATCACTCGACGGAGCCACCACCGCGCGAGGCGCCCCTCCCTCCCTCCTCCGTCCAACTCCCCCTCCTCCCCCCACGAACCCGCGATCGATGAGAACCCCCCCCCCCCTAAGCCACCCGCCCCACTGCTCTCCTCCGCCGCCTCAGCAGGCGCAGCCCCACCCCATCACGGATCCGCGACCGCACCCTCTTCCACCCACCTGAACCCGCGAGGTACAACCCCCCCCCCCCCCCCACATTCGCTGTAAGTTCCCCTTTGTTTTAAATTAATTATTTTTGTTTTATTTTAATTTGTAAAATCTAGTTATTATATAAAGTTCAGATAATTTATAAATAGGGCTAGGTTTTATATATATATATATATGAATGATTTTTAAATAAAAGTAGAATTTTTATTGCAGAAAGATTATATTATTATTTTTATTTAGAAAGATCATATTTTGTTATAGAAAAAAAATCCTATTTTGTTATAAGAAAATTTATATTTTTACAAAGGAAAAGAAATAATTTTACAAAGAAAAAGAATGGTTTTTATGAATAGAAAAACATAGATTTTTAAATAGAAAAGATTCGATTTTTGAGATGGAAAAGGCGAAATCTTTTTATATATTGAACTTCGAATTAAAGGCGAAATCTTTTTATATGTTGAACTTCGAAATAAAAATGTGATTTTTATATATTGAATAGCAAAGTAAAAATTCGATTTTTATATATTGAATAGCAAAGTAAAAATTCGATTTTTATATATTGAATAGCAAAGTAAAAAATTCGATTTTTATATATTGAATAGCGAAGTAAAAAATCGATTTTTATATATTGAATAGCGAAGTCAAAATTCGATTTTTATATATTAAATAGCGACGTCAAAATTCGATTTTTATATATTGAATAACATAGTAAAAATTCGATTTTTACATGTGTAGAGAATACGGGCGAAAGCGACAAAAGGCGAAGATTTTATACAAGGAAGTGTCGTGCAGTTGGATAGCTATTGGTGAGAATTTCTCACTCTTCAATTTTATTTCTAGTTATATATATATACTAGGATGCAGACGGTGCTTAGTAGCACCCGACACAATCGTCCACAGACCATGGACTTGTTTGTTTGGTTGCATAGATTAGTTATATGATTGGATTTGAATTTGGTTGTTTGGTGATTTTGATTGATGTGTGAATGGCGTGGGCCTTCACTAGACCGGGGACAAGGCTAGGCCTCGTCCCGTTTCTAGTATCGTGCCGTTATGCCGCCGAAATTTTCTAAAATATGTTAGAAAATAAAAATATCATTTTATTGTGTAAATGAATAATAGAAATTCATATGTTAGAATAAAATGTTTTATCGTTAAAAATATAATTTTTAACGTGAATATGAATATAGTGAAAGTGAATAAAATAAAATATTCATTTACAAACCGGACGGTTTGTTTATGTACACTTATTTGAAGGACATTGATTGGGACGATAAATTTTACACATCGCCCAACAGCACAAATAAAATATGCGTTTGATTGTTTGAAACCCTACACGGGTGTTGGGATGAAATTTGAAGTTCACTCATCCTGATTGATTAAATATGTCGATCGATTGATTGACAGGCTGTTATAAGCGTTGAATATCTAAATTTGATGCTTATACAGTGTAGTGCACTTTGGTTGATGGTTGATTATTTTCAATGCTATTATATACATGTGTTGTATGAAAATCCATATAATTAATTTTATATGGTGATTGATTGGGCCTCATTCCAATTTTGAAAAATAAAAAATATTATAAAATAAAAGTTCATGTGTTGACAGTCTCATCCATTGAGATTGGTCATGTGTTGAACGAAATATTTTAGTAATAAAGTTTACATCTTTATCAATATAAAATAAAAGTTCATGTGTTGACAGTCTCATCCATTGAGATTGGTCATGTGTTGAACGAAATATTTTAGTAATAAAGTTTACATCTTTATCAATATAAAATAAAAGTTCATGTGTTGACAGTCTCAACCATTGAGATTGGTCATGTGTTGAACGAAATATTTTAGTAATAAAGTTTGCATCTTTATCAATATAAAATAAAAGTTCATGTGTTGACAGTCTCATCCATTGAGATTGGTCATGTGTTGAACGAAATATTTTAGTAATAAAGTTTACATCTTTATCAAAATAAAATAAAAGTTCATGTGTTGACAGTCTCATCCATTGAGATTGGTCATGTGTTAAACGAAATATTTTAGTAATAAAATTTACATCTTTATCAATATAAAATAAAAGTTCATGTGTTGATAGTCTCATCCATTGAGATTGGTCATGTGTTGAACGAAATATTTTAGTAATAAAGTTTACATCTTTATCAATATAAAATAAAAGTTCATGTGTTGACAGTCTCATCCATTGAGATTGGTTATGTGTTGAACGAAATATTTTAGTAATAAAGTTTACATCTTTATCAATATAAAATAAAAGTTCATGTGTTGACAGTACTCATTCATTGAGATTGGTCATGTGTTGAAAGAAATATTTTAGTAATAAAATTTATATCTTTATCAATATAAAATAAAGGTTCATGTGTTGACAGTACTCATTCATTGAGATTGGTCATGTGTTGAACGAAATATTTTGATAATAACAACTATTTTGAAAAAGAAATATTTGAAATAGAATATTTGAAAATAGAAGTTTATGAAGCCGTGTTGATTAGATTGACGCCATTTTGACGTGAACGATATTTATATCGATTTTAAACGATTTCGAAATGAAATGAATTGAAAACGATTTCGAAATGAAATGAATTGAAAACGATTTCGAAATGAAATGAATTGAAAACGATTTCGAAATGAAATGAATTGAAAACGATTTCGAAGTGAATTTAATTGAAAATGATTTCGAAATGAATTGAATTGAAAACGAATTCAAATTGAATTGAAAGTGAATTGAAATGAATTCAAATTGAATTGAAATTTGAATTGAATAGAAATGAATTTTAAAACGAATTTATAAAGAAGAATTCAATTTTGATTTGAATTGAAATGGAAGTTGAAATTGCTTTTGAAACGGATTTTAAAACTATTTATATAATTCGTTTTAAATGGAAATCGATGAAATATATATTATATATATTATATATATAATATAATGGCCTGAATAGAACGCGCCGCGCCGCGGCAGTTCGTGAATTTCGACCATTTATTTCAAACGGACATTACGGGAGATCCGACCGTCGGATTCTCCTAAAACCGGAACCGTTGGGTTCGTATCGAAAAGAGCTTTCTAACGAATATTAGAAATTAGAAATCTAACGGTTGGATTTGGAATTATGTCCAAATCAAATTTGAAAAAGGTCGCTGTAAGTGCAGTTCGATGGCTGTTGATGGAAATCGACTGTACGGGCCTTGATAAAATTATTAAAAATAGTAATAATTTGTGTAAAATCATAAGAAATGATTTGAGAAGAATTGGGATGAAAAACTCCATATTTGAAAAGATAAAAATAGATTTTTATCGAATTGAACTAGTTTTGAACTAGAATTATAATTCTATTTATTTTTAATAAATAAATTGAATTCGAAAAGGGTTTTAAAAATAACCAAAATTTCCAATGATTGCATTGGAATGGATTTGAATCGAAATGGTCTACGGAATATTTCGATGGTGAAATTCGTGATTATACAGGTGTTGTTATGGAAATTTGAAAGATATATATTTATATCGTTATTTCCAATACGACATTTGTTAATCGTAGAATTTGATATTGAATATAAGCCGATATATTTTCTATTCAGTGCCTTGTATTGAATATCAAATGTGATTTGGGTTTGTCGTGAATGGTGTCTTCACTAACACTGTTCTTGAACCCAGTTGAGAAAAGATTAAATCTTTTTATTTAGATTTAATGAAGTGTATCAATTAAATAATATTTAATTGAAATTGAATCGATATTGATTTTTGGGTTTATCGTGGACAGTGTTTTAAATAACACTCGTTCTTTAACCCGATCATTAATGAAATGTGATTTTGGGTTGTCGTGAACGGTATCTTCAATAATACAGTTCTTAGACCTAAAGGAGTTAAGAAAATTAGAAACTAACTGGAGATTAGTTAAGTTGAATAGTTTCCGAGGCATTGATCTGATGTTGGTTTCGGCCTTCGGGATTAATACTTAGGGAATTGCTCACTTGCTAATTTACAATTAGGGACTGATTGAAATGTGATGTGATTTTGGGTTTATCGTGAACCGTGTTTTAAATGACACTGATTCTTTAACCCAGTCACAGATTAAAACTAAGTAGAGTTTTAATGAATCTTTAATTAGATTGAAATAATCGAAATGGAGTATCACCAGTTTTGCTCCAGGCGATCGTTAAATCTTTAATTAGATTTGAACGTGAAATGGTAATTGAATTTAATGATAACACTGTGGTGTTAGATATGAAGTATTACCAGTTTTACTTCATGGGATAAATAGGTTGGGATTGGGAAATTAAAACCAATGATTACTTCGGTAAGGTTCGTTAATCTCGACTAGTTGAATCAAAATTCAAAAGAAGAATAAATTCAAGAAATTTATCTTGGATAAAATTAATGGGAACCTTTCCCTATGAATGTGAAATCAGAAACTAACTGTCGGTTAGCTAGGCAGAATGGTTTTCTGGATATTGATCTGATGTTGGTTTCGGCCTTCGGGGTTAATATTTGGGGAATTATTCTCTTGATTAATTTACGGTTAGTGACTGATGAATTGGAATGAGGCGTATGTTGTGTTTGTGTAACACTTATTTAAAATATACGCGAGTTATTCGGAAAGACCGGGTTTATCCCATTCTGAATAACTGATACGACGATAAGTCGAAGATGAAGACGATGGTCGAAGACCGGAGGTCTTCACGTCGTTTGGGTGATAACTGATGATCTTGATTGGGCTGTACACCCAAGAAGATGGAAACAGTTGGTGATCGTCCAGACGTACTTGGAGATCGATGGATATGCGGGGTACTAGGTGCCTCCGGTTTCGTTCAGACCCAGAACGGACTTGTAAATGGACTGTGTGTCTGACATTGGATTTTAGTCCGTGTGATTGATCTCTATTAAATATATATCTGTTTGGCGGCAGAGAATTTATTCTCTTGCTTAACGCCCTTCTCTGAGACGTACGAGCTCAGGGGTTATATATTGATGGATATCAATCGCATGGAGTGAATTGCCTGTGTGGCATGCTAAGAGGCAAATGATCAAGGCTTCTGTTGAAAAGCAAAGTCTTGTGGTTGATGATCGAAGCACGGCCTTTGTGGCATAGCTTTGTGTAACGTTGATTCGCGAGTATCACACCCGGTATGAATCAAAAACGGGAGACGGACATCAGGGAGGACCTACGTTTCTTTCTAGTTATGAGTGGCGTCAGTGCTTGAACTGGCTGACGAGTTTGACTCATGTGGATGTTACTTATTATTACTTGCTGAAAAGCGAGGCGCCTCGTGATATCGGTTTCGGCTGATGCTTCTGGTCGGCTGACGGGCCAGGCTTATGCCCCAAAGGGCGGGGAAACGTAGTGTTCAGGCATAATAATCCACATCGGTGGACCGGCCCTGACGATCCATGGGGCAGTTGCGGCTGTTCCTGAGGCTCGGACTAGACAGTCTCGAATCGGTTGAGGATCTTGCCCCTAGCCTCGGTTCATACCATAAATGATAACCCAACTTCCAATACGACATTTGCGGTTTTGATTGTAAACTTATATATGGCGACATAGTGTTATGGGCCATTCATGCCGCCTATGATTGATACTTATGATTTGAAGTTGTTTTATACACTATGCACTTATAATAGTATCAAATGATTTGTTTTAAACGTATCAAGCATTCTTTGGCTGTTATAAGGAAAACCCTATCCCCCGGCTTGCGTTGCATTGTGTGATAGGACCTGGGTCTTATAACAGCTTCATTTTTCTTTATTTAGCATTGCGTTGTTTGTTTCATGCACTGGTATTCTTGGGAGGAAACCCGTTCCGTGTTATACGGCGTGGTCCCTTGATTTACCTAATGACTTTAAAATAAAGATTAATAACTGTTTTAGTTCTCACACCAGTCACATGACTGACCTGGAGTTTATTGTTTTAACCTAAACTCTGGGTGCCCTTATTTTGACACGGGCAGCTAGTAGTTTTGGTTTTGCAGATTTATATTCACAGGATCCTGGTTTACAGCTGGAACGATATCCGGAAAGCTTTGTATCCGTATATCTTCTTCTAGTTGTGTATTGTATTATTTTCCGCTGCTATGTATTTAAATGTAATTTAAATCTCTGATATTTCTGTGTAATAATATTCATTCATTCATACTCTGTATATTCTTGTAATCTGATGCATTGTTGTAATATACAATGAAATGTTCTTGTGTATGCGTTCTGTTGTGGTTTGTTCTCGAACTATCCGACGCTTTCCTTTACGGGGAAGTTACGGGTTTTTACAGTTGGTATCAGAGCTTTGGTTTACAAAGCTAGAGAACAAGACACATTAGAAACATACGAAAGAATTCATCAGATATTGGATTAGTAATATCCAATTAGAATGACTCGTTAGAGATGGGATCAGTAGTATCCTAGAACGAGTGTGAAGAGTATATTTTTAAAATGAAAACAAAAATTTGTTTTTAAAATTTAAATCAACTATTCGTATGTGATTATCTATTTATATTGATGTGGACAATCCAGTATATATAGATTTTGCGTATACGTCTGATCCGCGTGTATTCGAAATTTTAATATACTGGATAGATATAGAGTCACACTCTAGTCGCCCGGACATGATTCTGATGATGGCGCGCCATCACTAGTATTTATTTTCGTGTTTCGAAGGTGTGATTTCTATATGTTTCCATCAGACTGGTGTGAGAACCAAAACTAATATAGTTAGAACACATTGTTGTAAATTGGCACCAAAACATGATTTTCTGTATATGTATCAAAATTATGAATTTGAAACTCTAATTCACTAATTGATTGATGTTTGTGTTGTTTGTTTATTTGTTTGATAATTTTGAACCATTATGCCTAATTTAATCAAATATTGAATTGTATTGAAAATTGGTCGCATTTGCTTGCATATACATATATATCATTGAACAGGTCATAGCAAGGAGGCTAGAGCCAGAGAATAAAATTTGTTTGCCCGACAAATAGGTACATGTTTACTACATAATTTCCTGTTTTGTTTGGGTGATGATGATTTTGTGAGCCTATTGGCTAGCCGCTTGGCTTTTTCTTTTTCTTTTTGAGATCTGAAGGACCGGGGAAGCTATTTGAAATTCCCCGATGCTCCCGGTGCAGGGGAGGTTATGGCGAAATTTTTCGAAAATTTAGGGTGTTAGCCAAATTTTTGAAAATTCTCAGAAACTGAAAAGTTGGAGAATGCAAGCCAGATTGAACGTAGAGTTGAATAATCAAACCACTTTCGACTTTGTTCCTTTTCGGGGACGAAAAGTTTTAAGTGGGGGAGGTTGTAATAACCCGCAAATTCTGGGCCAGTTTAAAATTTTTATTTTGGCAATTTTAGCGAATTTTGATTATTTAAAATGAATTATTTTAAATAATATCGACGAGAAATTTATTTTGAATAGAATTCGAACGTATATTTTATATACGTCGTCGTTAGAATATAAATATTTATATATAATTATAAAAGGAATTGAAAATGGCACGGTAGTTCGATAATTCGATTTCAAACTTCAATTGAATGTACCGGGTGCAAAACAATCCGGATTTTAGTGAAACCAAAAATGATAGGATCTAATTGATAATATCTTTCCAACGAATCCGAAAAATCAAGATTTCATAGCGGGAATCAAAAGATATGTCCAGTTGAAAATTCTGAATAGTCGCTATAGAATTCAGGCCCTTAAAAATGGACATTTTGCAAACGACCTCGGATTTCGACGAAACCAGTTTTGTTGGGTCCGGGATTTAAAGTTATTGCTAGGTTTCAAATTTCGTAATTTTTCGAATCAATATGTGAGCGTGGTAAAGGAAAACGCGTTTGACCAGTTTCAGTTGATTTTAATCGACTGGAAATTGGCCATTTTTCTAACGGTCTCAGAATTCGACGAAACTAGTTTTGTTAGGATCGTATCGTCAATACGAAGCTAAAAAATATTTTTCTGGAATTTTTCTAGTTAGTATGTGATCCCGGTAATTTGAAATGTACGTTTAAAATTCAATATAGTGATTTAAATGTAAATTCAACGGAAACTAATCGAAACGATCAAATCAGCTTGCGATACATATCCCATTGTGTTCGGAATGGGGGTAAAACGCTATGGACGACAGGCGGTGGGCCTCGTTTCGAGGTCATAGGTAAAAGTCAACATTATGCAATTAAATTAATAAAAAAAAATACCTCTCTCCCCTTTTATCCTCCAGGCCCCCCCGTTCAAAAAATGAAATTCAGAATAAAAAAAATAAAAAAAAAGAGGGCGGAGCCCTAAATCACTCGACGGAGCCACCACCGCGCGAGGCGCCCCTCCCTCCCTCCTCCGTCCAACTCCCCCTCCTCCCCCCACGAACCCGCGATCGATGAGAACCCCCCCCCCCTAAGCCACCCGCCCCACTGCTCTCCTTCGCCGCCTCAGCAGGCGCAGCCCCACCCCATCACGGATCCGCGACCGCACCCTCTTCCACCCACCTGAACCCGCGAGGTACACCCCCCCCCCCCCCACATTCGCTGTAAGTTCCCCTTTGTTTTAAATTAATTATTTTTGTTTTATTTTAATTTGTAAAATCTAGTTATTATATAAAGTTCAGATATTTTATAAACAGGGCTAGGTTTTATATATATATATGAATGATTTTTAAATAAAAGTAGAATTTTTATTGCAGAAAGATTATATTATTATTTTTATTTAGAAAGATCATATTTTGTTATAGAAAAAAAATCCTATTTTGTTATAAGAAAATTTATATTTTTACAAAGGAAAAGAAATAATTTTACAAAGAAAAAGAATGGTTTTTATGAATAGAAAAACATAGATTTTTAAATAGAAAAGATTCGATTTTTGAGATGGAAAAGGCGAAATCTTTTTATATATTGAACTTCGAATTAAAGGCGAAATCTTTTTATATGTTGAACTTCGAAATAAAAATGTGATTTTTATATACTGAATAGCAAAGTAAAAATTCGATTTTTATATATTGAATAGCAAAGTAAAAATTCGATTTTTATATATTGAATAGCAAAGTAAAAAATTCGATTTTTATATATTGAATAGCGAAGTAAAAATTCGATTTTTATATATTGAATAGCGAAGTCAAAATTCGATTTTTATATATTGAATAGCGACGTCAAAATTCGATTTTTATATATTGAATAACATAGTAAAAATTCGATTTTTACATGTGTAGAGAATACGGGCGAAAGCGACAAAAGGCGAAGATTTTATACAAGGAAGTGTCGTGCAGTTGGATAGCTATTGGTGAGAATTTCTCACTCTTCAATTTTATTTCTAGTTATATATATATATACTAGGATGCAGACGGTGCTTAGTAGCACCCGACACAATCGTCCACAGACCATGGACTTGTTTGTTTGGTTGCATAGATTAGTTATATGATTGGATTTGAATTTGGTTGTTTGGTGATTTTGATTGATGTGTGAATGGCGTGGGCCTTCACTAGACCGGGGACAAGGCTAGGCCTCGTCCCGTTTCTAGTATCATGCCGTTATGCCGCCGAAATTTTCTAAAATATGTTAGAAAATAAAAATATCATTTTATTGTGTAAATGAATAATAGAAATTCATATGTCAGAATAAAATGTTTTATCGTTAAAAATATAATTTTTAACGTGAATATGAATATAGTGAAAGTGAATAAAATAAAATATTCATTTACAAACCGGACGGTTTGTTTATGTACACTTATTTGAAGGACATTGATTGGGACGATAAATTTTACACATCGCCCAACAGCACAAATAAAATATGCGTTTGATTGTTTGAAACCCTACACGGGTGTTGGGATGAAATTTGAAGTTCACTCATCCTGATTGATTAAATATGTCGATCGATTGATTGACAGGCTGTTATAAGTGTTGAATATCTATATTTGATGCTTATACAGTGTAGTGCACTTTGGTTGATGGTTGATTATTTTCAATGCTATTATATACATGTGTTGTATGAAAATCCATATAATTAATTTTATATGGTGATTGATTGGGCCTCATTCCAATTTTGAAAAATAAAGAATATTATAAAATAAAAGTTCATGTGTTGATAGTCTCATCCATTGAGATTGGTCATGTGTTGAACGAAATATTTTAGTAATAAAGTTTACATCTTTATCAATATAAAATAAAAGTTCATGTGTTGACAGTCTCATCCATTGAGATTGGTCATGTGTTGAACGAAATATTTTAGTAATAAAGTTTACATCTTTATCAATATAAAATAAAAGTTCATGTGTTGACAGTCTCATCCATTGAGATTGGTCATGTGTTGAACGAAATATTTTAGTAATAAAGTTTACATCTTTATCAATATAAAATAAAAGTTCATGTGTTGACAGTCTCATCCATTGAGATTGGTCATGTGTTGAACGAAATATTTTAGTAATAAAGTTTACATCTTTATCAATATAAAATAAAAGTTCATGTGTTGACAGTCTCATCCATTGAGATTGGTCATGTGTTGAACGAAATATTTTAGTAATAAAGTTTACATCTTTATCAATATAAAATAAAAGTTCGTGTGTTGACAGTCTCATCCATTGAGATTGGTCATGTGTTGAACGAAATATTTTAGTAATAAAGTTTACATCTTTATCAATATAAAATAAAAGTTCATGTGTTGACAGTCTCATCCATTGAGATTGGTCATGTGTTGAACGAAATATTTTAGTAATAAAGTTTACATCTTTATCAATATAAAATAAAAGTTCATGTGTTGACAGTACTCATTCATTGAGATTGGTCATGTGTTGAACGAAATATTTTAGTAATAAAATTTATATCTTTATCAATATAAAATAAAGGTTCATGTGTTGACAGTACTCATTCATTGAGATTGGTCATGTGTTGAACGAAATATTTTGATAATTACAACTATTTTGAAAAAGAAATATTTGAAATAGAATATTTGAAAATAGAAGTTTATGAAGCCGTGTTGATTAGATTGACGCCATTTTGACGTGAACGATATTTATATCGATTTTAAACGATTTCGAAATGAAATGAATTGAAAACGATTTCGAAATGAAATGAATTGAAAACAATTTCGAAATGAAATGAATTGAAAACGATTTCGAAGTGAATTTAATTGAAAACGATTTCGAAATGAATTGAATTGAAAACGAATTCAAATTGAATTGAAAGTGAATTGAAATGAATTCAAATTGAATTGAAATTTGAATTGAATAGAAATGAATTTTAAAACGAATTTATAAAGAAGAATTCAATTTTGATTTGAATTGAAATGGAAGTTGAAATTGCTTTTGAAACGGATTTTAAAACTATTTATATAATTCGTTTTAAATGGAAATCGATGAAATATATATTATATATATTATATATATAATATAATGGCCTGAATAGAACGCGCCGCGCCGCGGCAGTTCGTGAATTTCGACCATTTATTTCAAACGGACATTACGGGAGATCCGACCGTCGGATTCTCCTAAAACCGGAACCGTTGGGTTCGTATCGAAAAGAGCTTTCTAACGAATATTAGAAATTAGAAATCTAACGGTTGGATTTGGAATTATGTCCAAATCAAATTTGAAAAAGGTCGCTGTAAGTGCAGTTCGATGGCCGTTGATGGAAATCGACTGTACGGGCCTTGATAAAATTATTAAAAATAGTAATAATTTGTGTAAAATCATAAGAAATGATTTGAGAAGAATTGGGATGAAAAACTCCATATTTGAAAAGATAAAAATAGATTTTTATCGAATTGAACTAGTTTTGAACTAGAATTATAATTCTATTTATTTTTAATAAATAAATTGAATTCGAAAAGGGTTTTAAAAATAACCAAAATTTCCAATGATTGCATTGGAATGGATTTGAATCGAAATGGTCTTCGGAATATTTCGATGGTGAAATTCGTGATTATACAGGTGTTGTTATGGAAATTTGAAAGATATATATTTATATCGTTATTTCCAATACGACATTTGTTAATCGTAGAATTTGATATTGAATATAAGCCGATATATTTTCTATTCAGTGCCTTGTATTGAATATCAAATGTGATTTGGGTTTGTCGTGAATGGTGTCTTCACTAACACTGTTCTTGAACCCAGTTGAGAAAAGATTAAATCTTTTTATTTAGATTTAATGAAGTGTATCAATTAAATAATATTTAATTGAAATTGAATCGATATTGATTTTTGGGTTTATCGTGGACAGTGTTTTAAATAACACTCGTTCTTTAACCCGATCATTAATGAAATGTGATTTTGGATTGTCGTGAACGGTATCTTCAATAATACAGTTCTTAGACCTAAAGGAGTTAAGAAAATTAGAAACTAACTGGAGATTAGTTAAGTTGAATAGTTTCCGAGGCATTGATCTGATGTTGGTTTCGGCCTTCGGGATTAATACTTAGGGAATTGCTCACTTGCTAATTTACAATTAGGGACTGATTGAAATGTGATGTGATTTTGGGTTTATCGTGAACCGTGTTTTAAATGACACTGATTCTTTAACCCAGTCACAGATTAAAACTAAGTAGAGTTTTAATGAATCTTTAATTAGATTGAAATAATCGAAATGGAGTATCACCAGTTTTGCTCCAGGCGATCGTTAAATCTTTAATTAGATTTGAACGTGAAATGGTAATTGAATTTACCGATAACACTGTGGTGTTAGATATGAAGTATTACTAGTTTTACTTCATGGGATAAATAGGTTGGGATTGGGAAATTAAAACCAATGATTACTTCGGTAAGGTTCGTTAATCTCGACTAGTTGAATCGAAATTCAAAAGAAGAATAAATTCAAGAAATTTATCTTGGATAAAATTAATGGGAACCTTTCCCTATGAATGTGAAATCAGAAACTAACTGTTGGTTAGCTAGGCAGAATGGTTTTCTGGATATTGATCTGATGTTGGTTTCGGCCTTCGGGGTTAATATTTGGGGAATTATTCTCTTGATTAATTTACGGTTAGTGACTGATGAATTGGAATGAGGCGTATGTTGTGTTTGTGTAACACTTATTTAAAATATACGCGAGTTATTCGGAAAGACCGGGTTTATCCCATTCTGAATAACTGATACGACGATAAGTCGAAGATGAAGACGATGGTCGAAGACCGGAGGTCTTCACGTCGTTTGGGTGATAACTGATGATCTTGATTGGGCTGTACACCCAAGAAGATGGAAACAGTTGGTGATCGTCCAGACGTACTTGGAGATCGATGGATATGCGGGGTACTAGGTGCCTCCGGTTTCGTTCAGACCCAGAACGGACTTGTAAATGGACTGTGTGTCTGACATTGGATTTTAGTCCGTGTGATTGATCTCTATTAAATATATATCTGTTTGGCGGCGGAGAATTTATTCTCTTGCTTAACGCCCTTCTCTGAGACGTACGAGCTCAGGGGTTATATATTGATGGATATCAATCGCATGGAGTGAATTGCCTGTGTGGCATGCTAAGAGGCAAATGATCAAGGCTTCTGTTGAAAAACAAAGTCTTGTGGTTGATGATCGAAGCACGGCCTTTGTGGCGTAGCTTTGTGTAACGTTGATTCGCGAGTATCACACCCGGTATGAATCAAAAACGGGAGACGGACATCAGGGAGGACCTACGTTTCTTTCTAGTTATGAGTGGCATCAGTGCTTGAACTGGCTGACGAGTTTGACTCATGTGGATGTTACTTATTATTACTTGCTGAAAAGCGAGGCGCCTCGTGATATCGGTTTCGGCTGATGCTTCTGGTCGGCTGACGGGCCAGGCTTACGCCCCAAAGGGCGGGGAAACGTAGTGTTCAGGCATAATAATCCACATCGGTGGACCGGCCCTGACGATCCATGGGGCAGTTGCGGCTGTTCCTGAGGCTCGGACTAGACAGTCTCGAATCGGTTGAGGATCTTGCCCCTAGCCTCGGTTCATACCATAAATGATAACCCAACTTCCAATACGACATTTGCGGTTTTGATTGTAAACTTATATATGGCGACATAGTGTTATGGGACATTCATGCCGCCTATGATTGATACTTATGATTTGAAGTTGTTTTATACACTATGCACTTATAATAGTATCAAATGATTTGTTTTAAACGTATCAAGCATTCTTTGGCTGTTATAAGGGAAAACCATATCCCCCGGCTTGCGTTGCATTGTGTGATAGGACCTGGGTCTTATAGCAGCTTCATTTTTCTTTATTTAGCATTGCGTTGTTTGTTTCATGCACTGGTATTCTTGGGAGGAAACCCGTTCCGTGTTATACGGCGTGGTCCCTTGATTTACCTAATGACTTTAAAATAAAGATTAATAACTGTTTTAGTTCTCACACCAGTCACATGAATGACCTGGAGTTTATTGTTTTAACCTAAACTCTGGGTGCCCTTATTTTGACACGGGCAGCTAGTAGTTTTGGTTTTGCAGATTTATATTCACAGGATCCTGGTTTACAGCTGGAACGATATCCGGAAAGCTTTGTATCCGTATATCTTCTTCTAGTTGTGTATTGTATTATTTTCCGCTGCTATGTATTTAAATGTAATTTAAATCTCTGATATTTCTGTGTAATAATATTCATTCATTCATACTCTGTATATTCTTGTAATCTGATGCATTGTTGTAATATACAATGAAATGTTCTTGTGTATGCGTTCTGTTGTGGTTTGTTCTCGAACTATCCGACGCTTTCCTTTACGGGGAAGTTACGGGTTTTTACATAAGGATTTTGAATTGAAATAGAATTAGATGGTTAAGAAAGAGTTTGGAATTGAAATAGAGCTGGAGTTTAAATAGAAATTTGGCTTAGTAAAAGCAAAAGATTTGTTTGAGAATGGATTGATGGGAGATCAACCAAGGATTGAGTTATGGGGATGTGAGGTAAGAAATTTCAACCGAGCAGGATGTGAGGAGTTAGAATTACAGCATCTTCACTTCTTAGCAATTTCGAGGACGAAATTATTTTAAGGGGGAAGGAATGTAACATCCCGCATTTTTATCGATTTGTATTTGAATATTTAAATCAGTTTAAATATTGAATTCGTAATATAAGTGAATTTATATATTAACTAAAACAAAATTGAACGTATAAAAATATATATTAAGTATAATTGAGCTCATAACGACGCTACAGTTCGTAATTTAACGTTTTGAACTTCAACAGAGTGTACATGATTCGTTATAAATCGGATTTCGGCGAAACAAGAAACGATGGGATCTGTTTAAATGTGTCTTTCTAACAGAAGTGAAAAATCGAGATTTCGCGTTATAGATTGCGAGTTATATCCAAATCAAATTTTTAAATAGTCGCTGTAGAATCGTTTATCGACCGTAACGGTTTATTTGAAATAACTAGATATCTGATTCGAATTTGGACAAGGTTTTTTTGAGATGTAGTGATAATTTAATTTTTAGAATTTTACTGGAATTTTTTAATTAATTAAATACGCAAATTTTTATTTGGAGTATTTTGCACCCTATATCGATATTTTGATGTTTCACAATATGAGTTAACCTACCGACATTATTATATTTCTGGAGTCGTGACACATCGCTCGTCACAATGGTGTTCTTATTTCTGTCCGTAACATATCTTACGTAAGCAAAATTGGGAATATCCGAGTGCATAACTTTCAAAACAAATAAAAGCCATACCCTATCACCTAGAAACAAAGTATTTATTGATTCGTATGCCTTTACGATTAAGTTTTCTACCCTAGATAAAAGAAAAAGTATGTACAGACAACAAGAACTCTTTTTCAAAATCAAAGCATATCTACCGAAAACAAACATCGTTTAGGACTTTCTGGGCTCTTCAAAAACTAGTTAATATTCACCATTAAAGTGTTTTAACCATTATTTTAAACATCAGATTCTTCATGCTAGACATTTAAATGAGTTCACATTTCAAGGAGATCTTCTTGATTATGATATTAACATCTCTACCAACATGTAGCTCAAAAGATGGTAGAGGTGGTCCAATGAGTGAATACCTGCAGCCTTAGATATATGTACAGTGCAAATGATTTTACGTTACATGCCCGTGTCAACTAAAAGTTTTGAAAATCAAATGTACAAAACCCAAGCTATTTTCAAACTAGGCACGTACTAATAGAAGACCTAAAAAAGAAATGAAAACACATAAGAATTGTTTCAAAACAGTGCAGGCTTGTCATCTCCTATCCAATTTTCGTGCCAAAGTCCAAGCGCCTATCCTACTAGACCGCTGCATCCAAATAAAGTAAACTCATTCGTACCCTTTTCTGCAAACCTATATTTGAGTAGCTTAGGGAGACCATACTATACTGAACGACCATTTTCTTTTCTCTTTATAAATACTGAAGCGTCTTGACGAAGGAAGAAAGCTAACAGAGTATTTTCAATTCACACAGTGTATTTTCACACAGTGTAATTTCAAATCACGCACTTACCCTAATATTGCAGTCCTACGCTCTACGTGCGAAGAAGACAACATGCTTATCCCCTTTTCATTTGTCTTTATAAACCCAAGTCAGTATTCATTCTACAAACGGGAAAAACGATTGAAGGAAAACACAAAACGCAAGTTCTAGTAAATCAATTCAAGCTTAACCTCCACTAAAAAATCACATAAACGAACTCCCTTACACTCGCATGGACGTGAGCCTCAAAATGACGTACATGAGTGGGTGCGATCCAACTTTTCTAACCGCTCACTTCAAAGCAGCGGCATGGTGAAGGGGATCAGAACTGTTTTGTTATGACATGAGAGTTACAGGGGGTTGTGCATGGAAAATGCATGCGTTGAAGCCTTATTTGGCTGAAGCGATTACTGTGTACTTAGGAAAGGAGGGTTTTTGCGATTAAGAATATGGAGTTTTGTTGCGGCATTTAGTAAGTGTAGCGAGCAAATGATGAAAGTGCATGCGTGTATGAGGAAAACGGGGTAGCAGGCGAATGCCAAATTCATGTTGTGCGTGTCTCTTTTTATATATGATGGGATATTACTTAATAAGGGGAAAAGATGGCGTGAGGACATATAAGTGGAGTGGGGTGTGAAGTGGCTTTGGTGTAGATTAAGGAAAGGGACATCGGTGTTGTGTATTCTAAGTGAAAGATGTGGGTGAGCAGGATTTCTAAACAGAAAAAAAAATATAGAAGAAAGAAAAGACGTGGATTTTCAGTGAGGGGAACGATGCATTTATGTTAAACGACAAGCTGTTGTAGTGATGAAATGTATGGGACAATGGCACATTTGGAAATGGCTCGGGAAAAAGGGATTATAAAAAGAAAAAGAAAAAGAAGGGGGTTCCAAAGAGAACAATGTGAAGACTAATATACGAAAGAATTAGTCACGGAAAATGGAAAGTGGACGTGGGTAGAAGGACTATTAGGCCAAGATGGATTCATTTACGAACGGTCTTTCATGTTGGATCATGTTCATTCGGACTACACGGTAAAGCTGTTTTGGAACCATCATAGCTCATTTGAATTTTCAGCATAATTATCTGGTTCAGATCTACTGACGCAAATCGTTATTTAACGGTTAACGCGCTAAGGTTAGTAAATTCACTAACTCTGTTCTATTTTAAAATATTATAATTATATTTTAAATATTGGTTGAACGTTGTGTGATGGTCGCTTCAGTAGATTACAATTAAATTGGTTGAATTATATATCGTTGCATATATACACATCATTGGTTGGACGGATTCCATCAATTATAATATTTCCTGGTATGGAATCAGTGTTAATTGTTGACTAACATCGGTGGATGCATGAAACCGGTTGGAGGAATCCAACCGGATTCCTCAATATTTATATGTAATGTTTGTTTTATATAGATGCACTGTTTGAACCCAAATGACTTTTGGAACCTTGTGTTGATATTAGCATTGAATGGAAATTCAAATGTTATTTTGGTTTAATCAATAGATGATATCGATTAAGAAAGTGGCAACAACCAACCATAAATGTATCATTTGTTTTAACCGCTATTGTTTTACCAAAATCCCACCGTGTGCGAAGCACGTGTTTCACCATACTTACTAAATGATTTGGTAAAGTTGATTCTTATATTAATAAGATTAATAAGTAAGTAGGCGGAGATTAACTTGATGATTAATAACAAGAATTTTTTTTAAGAACAATTAAATGAGATATTTACAAATAGATTATGGTTGATTTCATATTAAGTAAGATTAGAATCGATTATTGTTTATTTAATAGTAAATGAGATTATTTAGAAATAAATTATTATTTTTATAGTAATCGATACAAGTGAAATTATTTGGATTAATAAATGTTATTTATTCAAAATGAAAAGATTTGTTAGAATTGATTAGTGGGTTAATCATGGCTTAATATTTACCAAGCAAACTATTTTGATCAATAATTGGTTATATAATTAAATTAGATTGGGCTGATTAATCTAATGTAATAAATTAACGAATAGTTGATTTAGTTTAAATAAGATTTTAAAGTATAAGGGATTTGTCTAAAGAAGACAAAGCGAAGAGGAATGTTTAATAAGGGATTTGTCTAAGAAAGACGAAGCGGAGAGAAATGTTTAAAAATGGATTTGTATAAGCTAATGTAAATAACCGAGTTTTCAAAATAAGGATATGGCATCATAAAACCATATTTAAAATATAGCAAGAAGCACGTTTACTGATTTTAAAGTACAAGGGGTTAGAGTTACGAACTTATATCTATTATATGGTAAGAACGTCGTCGATCAAGGTCTGAGAGGTAATTAAAATACCCCAGCTTGAACGGCTTCACAATTATCGAGGGATGTTATTTGTTTGTAACAGAAAGAGATGTTAAAGATTTTTGTAACAGAAAGAGATGTTAAGATTTTTGTAACAGAAAGAGATGTTAAGATTTTTATAACAGAAAGAGGTGTCAAGATTTTTGTAACGGAAAGAGATGTCAAGATTTTTGTAACGGTAAGAGATGTCAAGATCTGTATAAGGTGGAATATAGCAGCATATTTCAAGTATTTGAACTACAGCGATAAAATAACGCTGTTGACTAGGCTTAAGCGTGACTATTATGTCGAGATTAGTTATAAAGGAGAATATTACAGCGTATGACAAGTTTTTGAACTATAACAACAAATTAGTTGTTGACCAAGTTTAAGTGTGATTTTTATATATAGCACTACTCCCTAGGAAATGAAAAACAGTTTGTTTTGAAATCCACTTATTCTAAAGTAATAAGTAACAACGTTTGTCCAAAGAAATATAAGAACGAATGTTAAATAAAAGTGACGTGATTGTATGATGTTTAGTTATACATTTGAATGGATGTTGTTTTTACTTCAATAGTTAAATAACCGACTATCGAAGTGTTTTGACCATCGTTGTCAATACGGAGAGACCGGTTGGATATATTATCCGGAAACCACTCCGTATAGGCATCAGCGTTGCGAATTTGCTTATGCTGAAGATAATCGAAGACGGAGTGAAATTCAAGAGCTGTTATGTTTGTCCAGACCCAGGACAACTTGTATGGACGAATGTTTGACAGAGTATTCCTAACGGTCACATAAGACGATCTTTTCAAGGTACTACGTCTGGTGGTGGAGAAATTCGTTTCTCTTAGCTTTTATACCCGTAATATTTTTGGGAAGATCAACTAGTGATTTGATGGGTTTGACGATGTGGCATTCAAAGTGTATGGTGGCCAGACGGTCTAAAAGATAGACGTAGCCTCAAGCTTCAAAACCGGGAAATGAAAAAATCGGGCAGGCAGCATGGCTATGTGGGTCGCTCCCATTAGGGTGTATAATCACCTATATAAAGAAATTCCTTTTGTTTCTTAATCTATCGATTCTTCCCATTCGGGAAACGGTGGTTTGAGTCCAACCGTTGGTGATATACATTCGATACACTCAAGCGAAATGAGTGGTCGGTCATGTGTGGGCCGGGTTGCAAGACGTTCTTGTTGAACCCAGTGTATTCGCCTCTAGAGATACACTATCGGCAGGTGGTCCCATACCTTGTCATAGTTGGAATCCAATCTCCAATAAGCGCCCAGCGGTTTTTGATTTTGTACTATGTATGTAGAGCGTGAGATGCAAGCGTTCTACTATTTGGTTATTTACTTGATTAGACATTATTATAATATCACTGGATTTTGATATCAAAATATTTTGGGTTATAGTAAGGTAAAAACCGTCCATGTTTATGTGTGGGTTGGTCTTACTATTATCCTTTTGTTTCAAAAGGATTTTCAAAGTTAAACCGTATGATTGGAATTTACTCACACCAGTCCCATGACTGACCAGAGTTTGTTTTGTTTGTTTTTCCCTAAACTCTTGGGTGCCCAAAATAGGCTTTTACAGATACACTTGGAGGAGCTAAAAGCAGAAGGCTTCACCGTTAGTATTTAGAGACTATTTCCGTTGTGATATGATGTATTGTACTCTGATAATGGTTTGTATATACAAAACAGATTTGTATTTCAAAGTTATGTTATATAATACATTTTGTTTTGTTCCGCTGTGAGATTCGTGTTTACTCTGATTCTGCTCAGTTGTGTTCTTCTTCGTCTTCTATTCTGTTAGTTCTCTCTTATCTTTCTCATCCTCTTATTTCTTTCTATTAATGATCTGAATTTTTGTGCACTTTGAGTTGAATGTGTAGGAGATTTATCAGCTCAAATTGGTACGGATTTTCGGGTCATTACAAAAACCTCTTGCGATCTAATTTTGGTAGAAGGGCACCCAGTTGGGTCTGGACGGTTAGGAAATTTGGAGATGATCTTATTGTGAAATTTCCTCCTTCGTTGTTGATTGAGAATCTTTATTACTCTCTTTTTGATCCGAAAGTAGTAGTCAATTTGAAAAGGTGGAGTCCGCAATATGGAAGCGTAGCTAAGAAAAGAATCTATGTTTGGGTTGCTCTCAAGAATGTGCCTTTAGTTTGTAGAAGCTTAAATTCCCTCACGACGGCATTGGCTGATTTGGGAGAAGTGTCCAGACTTCAACGTGGAGTATTGCATGCACCAGATTTTTCTTCTTTAAGGGCGTTGTTGTTAATTGATGAGGCAATGAATCTACCACCGTCTATTATTGAGACGACCCGAACTTCCCCGTGAAGGAAAGCACGGATAGAATTGAGAACAGGACAAAATAGAACGCAGACGGAAGAACATTTCATTGTTATTACAACAATTCCATCAGATACAAGAATATACAGAGTATAAATGAATATATTACACTGGATAAATATCAGAGATTACAATAAATTACATAGCAGCGGAAAAACAATAGAAAACACAACTGAAAGTAACACACGGATACAGAGCTTTCCGGGCATCGTTCCAGCTGTAAATCAGGACCCTGTGAATATAAATCTGCAAAACCAAAACTACTAGCTGCCCGTGTGGAATAAGGGCACCCAGAGTTTAGGTTAAAACAATAAACTCCAGGTCAGTCATGTGACTGGTGTGAGAACTAAAACAGTTATTTAAAACTTTACTTTAAAGATAGTAATTCAAGGGACCACGCCGTATAACACGGAACGGGTTTCCTCCCAAGAGTACTAGTGCATATAACAAAACAACGCAATGCTTTTTGGAAAAATGAAGCTATTATAAGACCCAGGTCCCATCACACAATGCAACGCAAGCCGGAGGATAGGGTTTTCCGTTATAATAGCCAAACATGCTTGGTACGTCAAAACAAATCATTTGATACTATTATAAGTGTATAGTGTCAAAACATTTCAAATCATAAATATCAATCATAGACGGCATGGGTACCATATATCATGTCGCCATACTAGTTTTACAATTAAAACCGCAATATCACGTATTGGAAATTGGATTCCATCATGAGTCGAGGCAAGGGGCAAGCTCCTCTCCGCGTTCGAGACACTCTAGCAATGCCTCAGGACCCCACTCTGATCCTTTGGAACCTCCAAGGACGGTCCTCTCTTACTTTTGAGGATTGGCAATTCCTGAACACACGTTTCCCGGTCCTTACAGACCTATATCCGAGGCGCCTCGTATCCAACAACCACACAGGTGAAAAGTATATAAATGTCAGGGCTGGTAGGTCACTGACACCACCCTAGCTAGAAAGAAACGTCGTGCACTGCTTGGGTCCGTATCCCGTTTTTGACTTATACCGAGGTGTGAGGCTCGCGAATTCACGTTATACACAAAGCTACGCCACACAGGTCGTGCTTTGATCATCAACCACAAGACTTTGCATTTCAACAGAAGCCCTGATCAATTGCCACTTACGCGAGCCACACTGGCAATTCACTCCATGCGACTGATGTCCATCGATATACAACCTATGAGCTCGTGCGTCTCAGAGAAGGGCGTTAAGCAAGAGAATGAATTCTCTGCCGCCAAACAGATGTATATTTAATAGAGATCAATCAACACAGAATAAAATCCAATGTCAGACACACAATCCATTTACAAGTTCGTTCTGGGTCTGAACGAAACCGGAGGCACTTTCCTCGCATATCCATCCATCTCCAAGTACGTCTAGACGATCACCAACTGTTTCCCTCGCCTTGGGTGTACAGCCCAATCAAGATCATCAGTAATCACCCAAACGATGTGAAAACTTCCGGTCTTCAACCATCGTCTTCCTCTTCGACATCTCGTCGAATCGGTTATTCAGAATGGGTATAACCCGGCCTTTCTGAAAAACCCACGTATATGATAAACAAATGTTACACAAACACAACAAACGTCTCATTCCAATTCAGAATATTCTTTTATTCACAAAATCACATTCTTAGGGAAAGGTACCCATTAATTTTATCCAAGATAAATTCTTCTAAATTTATTCTATAATCTTCCTTTACATATCATTTCAAACTAGTCGGGATTAGTGAATCGCACCGAAGTAATTATTTATTTTATTTCCCAATCCCAACCTATATATCCTATGGAGCAAAACTGGTAATACTCCATTCCTAACACCACGGTGTTATCGGTAAAATTAATTACCATTTCACGTTCAAACCTAATTAAAGATTTAACTATCGCATTGGAGCAAAACTGGTGGTACTCCATTCTCGATCACCTTTCAGATTTGATAATTTAAATTATCAATTCACTTTTCAATCTAATTAAAGATTCATTAGAACTCCACTTAGTTTTAATCCTTTCAAAAATCAACATCTCGCCTTTAACTGGGTTAAAGAACCAATGTCATCTAAAACACGATTCACGATAAACCCAAATCACATTTGATATTAATTACAAGGCTCTGAATAGAAAATATACCGGCTTATATTCAATATCAAATTCTAAAACCAACAAATATCGTATTGGAAATAACGATATAAAATATATCTTTAAAATTCCCATAACAATATCTGTATAGTCACGAAATCCAACATCGAAATATTCCGAAGATAATTTCGATTCAACTCCAGTCCAACTCACGTATTGGGAATATTGATTATTTTTAAAATCACTTTCAAATTCAATTTATTTATTTCAAAAATAAATTGATTTTAATTCAAGTTCAAAACGAGTTCATTTCGATAAAAATCTATTTTTATCTTTTCAAATGTGGAATTCTTAAGCCCAATTTTTCCCAAATCATTTCTTATGATTTTACACAAATTATAGATATTTTTAATAATTTTATCAAGGCACGTACAGTCGATTTCCATCAACGGCCATCGAACTGCACTTACAGCGACCTTTTCTAAAATTAATTTGGACATAATTCCAAATCCAACTGTTAGATTTCAAATTTCTATTATTCATTGGAAAGCTCTTTCCGATACGAACCCAACAGTTCCGGTTTTAGGAGAATCTGACGGTCGGATCTCCCGCAACGTCAATTCGAAGTTAATGCTCGAAATTATTTTCAATTCGTTTTTAACTCAATTTCAATTTAATTCAATTTGAATTCATTTCTATTTAATTCGAATTCAAATTCACTTTCTATTCAATTTGAATTCAAATTCCCTTTCTATTCAATTCGAATCGAATTCATTTTCTATTCGATTCGAATTCATTTCAAATTGATTCAATAAAATTTCAATTTGAATTTTAATCTAATTTAACTTGAACTTCATTTCAAAATATTAAATTTTGAAATCACTTTTCAATATTCATTGTAAAACGAATAAAATCGATACAAATATCGTTCGCGTCAAAATAACGCATCTCTAATCAACACGGCTTTATATTTTTCAATAAATTCGTTATTCTATTCAACAAATGAATATATATATTCCATTCAACACATGAATCTAAATTTCTTTCAACACATGACTAATCTCAACACATGAGTACTGTCAACACATCACTATTTTTGTTATGTAAAATATTTTATAAAATTATGGTATATATCGTTTGATTTTCAATCAAACTTCAACCGTAAAGTAGTTCTAATTTTAAATATGATAAAGATGTAAAAAAATTATTATTAAAATATTTTACTCAACACACGAATATTTTCAACACATTAACATCGTCAACACATGATTATTTTTATATTCAACACATGAATTTTCTTTTATAATATTCATTATTTTCCCCGATTGGAATGAGTTCCAATCAATCACCATATAAGGTTAATTGTATGTATTCCATACAACACATGTATATAATAGCAATGATAAACAATCAACCATCATCCAAGGTGCACCACATAACTGCATAAGCATCAAATATAAATAATCAACGCTTACACAATCTGTCGACCAATCGATCAACATTTAATTAAATAATTGGGATAAGTGTACTCAAATATCATCCCAACACCCGTGTGGGGTTTCAAATCAACAAACACAGATTTTTATTTGTGCAGTTGGGCGATGTGTAAAATTTATCATCCCAATCAATATCAGTCAAATCAGTGTATATAAACAAATCGGCCGATTTGTTTATAAATATTTATTTATTCACATTCACGTTAAAAATTATATTTTCAACGATAATTAATTTATTTCAACCATCTACATTTTATTATCGATTTCACATCAACATCACAAACAAATTTTCACAACACATCAATCAAACAAACAAGCCATCCATGGTCTGTGGATGACGGGTTTCGGGTGCTGCTAAGCACCGTCTGCACCCTAGTATATATATATATATATAACTAGAAAAAAAATTTAGAGTGAAAAGTTCTCACCGATAGCTAATCCAATCATCTAGACTCTTCTTTGTTCGCGCCTTTATTCACTTTCGTTGCCCGTATTCACTACATATGTAAAAATCGAATTTTTACTTCGCTATTCAATATATAAAAATCGAATTTTTACTTTGCTATTTAATATATAAAAATCGAATTTTTACTTCGTCATTCAATATATAAAAATCGAATTTTTACTTCGCTATTCAATATATAAAAATTGAATTTTTACTTCGCTATTCAATATATAAAAATCGAATTTTTACTTCGCTATTCAATATATAAAAATCGAATTTTTACTTTGTTGCTATGTATATAAAAAACCTATTTTTATAATCATGCTATATGGATAAAAATTCTATTTTCACACCGCTACTATATAGATAAAAATTGTATTTTCACACCGCTACGATATAGATAAAAATTCTATTTTCACACCGATATCCTCTACATAAAGATTTCGCCCTTTCAAATATAAAGATTTCGCCTTTTCAAATATAAAGATAATATTTTTATATTCTCTATTATATAAAGATCATATTTTTAATATGCCACTAGTATAAAAATTATATTTTTATCTTGCTATGTTCATAATAAAAACTCTATTCTTTTTATTTTAGAAAAATCTATACTTTTTATTTAATCTACATATAAATAAATAACTAACTAACTAAAATAAAATCAAAACTTTGTTTAAATAAATAAAATAAAACTGATTTAACTATGTCATTGGAGGAACAAAACAAAATCAGAAAAAGGAGACTCACTTGCCTTTGATTTTATCAGAGGGAAGGGGGTTCACTGTCGTTGGCGATAGAGGATAGAGGGGGTGGCGCGCGCCAGACAGTGGGATGGTCGGAGGGGTGCTGGAGTCGGTTGCGAGGAGGAAGAAGGGGGGACGGTCGGTGGTGCGGTGAGTGTCTTCCAGGAGGGCAGAGCGAGGAGGAAGAGGATGGGGAATAAGGAGGAGGGAGGGTGGAGAGGGGTGGTGGCGCCCGCCACCTGGAGGAAGCCGCGATGGGCGGCGGCTCCTCCCCCTTCCTTCTCCGTCGCCTTTTTTTTCCTGTTGAATCGATTTTTAAAAGGGGGGGGCAGAGAAGTTAAAAGGGGAGGTTTTTTTTATTTATTTAATTTACAAAAAGTTGACTTTTTCATACGCCTTCTAAACGAGGCCCACCTCCTGTCGTCCATAGCTAATTATCCCCATTCCGAACACAATGGGATATGTATCGCAAGCTGATTCGATCGTTTCGATCAGTTTTCGTCAAAATCAACATATAACTCTATATATTGAATTTGAACGAACATTTCAATTTACTAGGGCCACATACTGACTCAAAAAATTCTAGAAAAATATTTTCTAGCTTCGTATTGACGATACGGTCCTAACAAAACTAGTTTTGTCGAATTCTGAGACCGTTGGAAAAATGGCCATTTTCCAGTCGATTAAAATCAACTGAAACTGGTCAAACACGTTTTCCTTTGCCACGCTCACATATTGATTCGAAAAATTATGAAATTTGGAATCTAGTAATAATTTGACATCACGGCCCAACAAAAGTGGTTTCGTCGAAATCCGAGGTCGTTTGCAAAATTCCTATTTTTAAGGGCTTGAATTCCATAGCGACTATTCAGAATTTTCAACTGGACATATCTTTTGATTCCCGCTATAAAATTTCGATTTTTCGGATTCGTTGGAAAGATATTATCAATTAGATTCTATTATTTTTGGTTTCACTAAAATCCGGTTTGTTTTGCACCCGGTACGTTCAATTGAAGTTTGAAATCGAATTATCGAACTACCGCGCCATTTTCAATTCTATTTATAATTAAAATAAATATTTATATTCTAACGACGACGTATATAAATATATACGTTCGAATTCTATTCAAAATAAATTTCTCGTTGATATTATTTAAAATAATTCATTTAAATGTTCAAAACTCACTAAAATTGCCAAAATAAAAAATTTAAACTGGCCCAGATTTTACGGGTTGTTACAATCTCCCCCACTTAAAACTTTTCGTCCCCGAAAAGGAACAAAGTCGAAAGTGGTTTGATTAATCAACTCTACGTTCGATCTGGATTCCATTCTCCAACTTTTCAGTTTCTAAGAATTTTCAAATTCTTCAAATATTTGGCTAACACCCGGAATTTTCGAAAAATTTCGTCATAACCTCCCCTGCACCTGGGAGCCACGGGAAAATCCCGAAATTGCCATATAGGCCTTCTGATCTCAAAAAGAAAAGGAAAAAGCCAAGCGGCTAGCTAATAGGCTCATAAAATCATCATCACCCAAACAAAACAGTAAATTATAGTAAATATGTACCTATTTGTCGGGCAAAAAATTTTATTCTCTGCTCTAGCCTCCTCGCTATGACCTGTTCAATGTAAGTACATGTATATGCAAGCAAATGCGACCAATTTTCAATACAATTCAATATGTGATACAATTAGGATAAATGGTTCAAAATTATCAAACAAATAAACAAACAACACAAACATCAATCAGTTAGTGAATTAACGTTTCAAATTCATATTTTGATATATATATATATATATATATATATATATATATATACAGAAAATCATGTTTTTGATGCCAATTCACAACAATGTATTCTAGCTATATTAAATTTGGTTCTCACACCAGTCTAATGGAAATATATAGAAATCACACCTTCGTCACTCGAAAATAAATACTGGTAACGCTGCAGCATTATCGGAACCATCCCCGGGTAACTAGAGTGTGATCCTATATCTATCTAGTATATTAAAACTTCGGATATACGTTCATGACGCGTATACGCGAAATCTTTATATACTCGATTGTCCATATTCAGAATAAATAAATATTCAAATACGTGTAAAGCGATTTGAATTTTCAAAACAAAATTGTTTTCATCCGAAAAATATACTCTTCACACTCGTTCTAGGATACTACTGATCCTATCTCTAACGAGTCATTCTAATTGGATATTGCTAATCCAATATCTGATGAATTCTTTCGTATGGTTCTAATATGTCTTGTTCTCGAGCTCTGTAAACCAAAGCTCTGATCCCAAACTGAGACGACCCGAACTTCCCCGTGAAGGAAAGCACAGATAGAATTGAGAACAGGACAAAATAGAACGCAGACGAAAGAACATTTCATTGTTATTACAACAATTCCATCAGATACAAGAATATACAGAGTATAAATGAATATATTACACTGGATAAATATCAGAGATTACAATAAATTACATAGCAGCGGAAAAACAATAGAAAACACAACTGAAAGTAACACACGGATACAGAGCTTTCCGGGCATCGTTCCAGCTGTAAATCAGGACCCTGTGAATATAAATCTGCAAAACCAAAACTACTAGCTGCTCGTGTGGAATAAGGGCACCCAGAGTTTAGGTTAAAACAATAAACTCCAGGTCAGTCATGTGACTGGTGTGAGAACTAAAACAGTTATTTAAAACTTTACTTTAAAGATAGTAATTCAAGGGACCACGCCGTATAACACGGAACGGGTTTCCTCCCAAGAATACTAGTGCATATAACAAAACAACGCAATGCTTTTTGGAAAAATGAAGCTACTATAAGACCCAGGTCCCATCACACAATGCAACGCAAGCCGGAGGATAGGGTTTTCCCTTATAATAGCCAAACATGCTTGGTACGTCAAAACAAATCATTTGATACTATTATAAGTGTATAGTGTCAAAACATTTCAAATCATAAATATCAATCATAGACGGCATGGGTACCATATATCATGTCGCCATACTAGTTTTACAATTAAAACCGCAATATCACGTATTGGAAATTGGATTCCATCATGAGTCGAGGCAAGGGGCAAGCTCCTCTCCGCGTTCGAGACACTCTAGCAATGCCTCAGGACCCCACTCTGATCCTTTGGAACCTCCAAGGCCGGTCCTCTCTTACTTTTGAGGATTGGCAATTCCTGAACACACGTTTCTCGGTCCTTACAGACCTATATCCGAGGCGCCTCGTATCCAACAACCACACAGGTGAAAAGTATATAAATGTCAGGGCTGGTAGGTCACTGACACCACCCTAGCTAGAAAGAAACGTCGTGCACTCCTTGGGTCCGTATCCCGTTTTTGACTCATACCGAGGTGTGAGGCTCGCGAATTCAGGTTATACACAAAGCTACGCCATAGAGGCCGTGCTTTGATCATCAACCAAAAGACTTTGCTTTTCAACAGAAGCCCTGATCAATTGCCACTTACGCGTGCCACGCTGGCAATTCACTCCATGCGACTGATGTCCATCGATATACAACCTCTGAGCTCGTGCGTCTCAGAGAAGGGCGTTAAGAAAGAGAATAAATTCTCTGTCGCCAAACAGATGTATATTTAATAGAGATCAATCAACACAGAATAAAATCCAATGTCAGACACACAATCCATTTACAAGTTCATTCTGGGTCTGAACGAAACCGGAGGCACTTTCCTCGCATATCCATCCATCTCCAAGTACGTCTAGACGATCACCAACTTTTTCCCTCATCTTGGGTGTACAGCCCAATCAAGATCATCAGTAATCACCCAAACGATGTGAAGACTTCCGGTCTTCAACCATCGTCTTCCTCTTCGACATCTCGTCGAATCGGTTATTCAGAATGGGTATAACCCGGCCTTTCTGAAAAACCCACGTATATGATAAACAAATGTTACACAAACACAACAAACGCCTCATTCCAATTCAGAATATTCTTTTATTCACAAAATCACATTCTTAGGGAAAGGTTCCCATTAATTTTATCCAAGATAAATTCTTCTAAATTTATTCTATAATCTTCCTTTGGATATCATTTCAAACTAGTCGGGATTAGCGAATCACACCGAAGTAATTATTTATTTTATTTCCCAATCCCAACCTATATATCCTATGGAGCAAAACTGGTAATACTCCATTCCTAACACCACGGTGTTATCGGTAAAATTAATTACCATTTCACGTTCAAATCTAATTAAAGATTTAACTATCGTATTGGAGCAAAACTGGTGGTACTCCATTCTCGATCACCTTTAAGATTTGATAATTTAAATTATCAATTCACTTTTCAATCTAATTAAAGATTCATTAGAACTCCACTTAGTTTTAATCCTTTCAAAAATCAACATCTTGCCTTTAACTGGGTTAAAGAACCAATGCATCTAAAACACGATTCACGATAAACCCAAATCACATTTGATATTAATTACAAAGCTCTGAATAGAAAATATACCGGCTTATATTCAATATCAAATTCTGAAACCAACAAATATCGTATTGGAAATAACGATATAAAATATATCTTTCAAATTCCCATAACAATATCTGTATAGTCACGAAATCCAACATCGAAATATTCCGAAGATAATTTCGATTCAACTCCAGTCCAACTCACGTATTGGGAATATTGATTATTTTTAAAATCACTTTCAAATTCAATTTATTTATTTCAAAAATAAATTGATTTTAATTCTAGTTCAAAACGAGTTCATTTCGATAAAAATCTATTTTTATCTTTTCAAATGTGGAATTCTTCAGCCCAATTTTTCCCAAATCATTTCTTATGATTTTACACAAATTATAGATATTTTTAATAATTTTATCAAGGTCCGTACAGTCGATTTCCATCAACGGCCATCGAACTGCACTTACAACGACCTTTTCTAAATTTGATTTGGACATAATTCCAAATCCAACCGTTAGATTTCAAATTTCTAATATTCATTGGAAAGCTCTTTCCGATACGAACCCAACGGTTCTGGTTTTAGGAGAATCCGACGGTCGGATCTCCCGCAACGTCAATTCGAAGTTAATGGTCGAAATTCACGAACTGCCGCGACGCGGCGCGTTCTATTCAGGACATTATATATATATATATATATAATATATATATATATTATATATTTCGTCGATTTCCTTTTAAACGTATTTTATAAATCGTTTTAAATTCGTTTCAAAAACAATTTCAACTTCATCTTCAATCTCAAATCGATTTGATTTCAATTCAATTCGAATTCATTTCAATTTTTATCTAATTCAAATTCAAATTCGTTTCAATTCAATTCTAATTCGTTTTAATTCAATTCAATTTGAATTTACCTTCTATTTACTTCAATTCGAATTCATTTCAAATTGATTTCAATTCAATTTCAGTTCGTTTTAAATTTCATTCAAAACGATTTCAATTCGTTTTAATTCAATTTCAATTTAATTCAATTTGAATTCATTTCTATTTAATTCGAATTCAAATTCACTTTCTATTCAATTTGAATTCAAATTCCCTTTCTATTCAATTCGAATCGAATTCATTTTCTATTCGATTCGTATTCATTTCAAATTGATTCAATAAAATTTCAATTTGAATTGTAATCTAATTTAATTTGAATTTCATTTCAAAATGTTAAATTTTGAAATCACTTTTCAATATTCATTGTAAAACGAATAAAATCGATAGAAATATCGTTCGCGTCAAAATAACGCATCTCTAATCAACACGGCTTTATATTTTTCAATAAATTCGTTATTCTATTCAACAAATGAATATATATATATTCCATTCAACACATGAATCTAAATTTCTTTCAACACACGACTAATCTCAACACATGAGTACTGTCAACACATCACTATTTTTGTTATGTAAAATATTTTATAAAATTATGGTATCTATCGTTTGATTTTCGATCAAACTTCAACCGTAAAGTAGTTCTAATTTTAAATATGATAAAGATGTAAATTTTTATTATTAAAATATTTTACTCAACACACGAATATTTTCAACACATGAACATCGTCAACACATGATTATTTTTATATTCAACACATGAATTTTCTTTTATAATATTCATTATTTTCCCCGATTGGAATGAGGCCCAATCAATCACCATATAAGGTTAATTATATGGACACATGTATATAGTAGCAATGATAAACAATCAACCATCATCCAAGGTGCACCACACAACTGCATAAGCATCAAATATAAATAATCAACGCTTACACAATCTGTCGACCAATCGATCAACATTTAATTAAATAATTGGGATAAGTGTACTCAAATATCATCCCAACACCCGTGTGGGGTTTCAAATCAACAAACACAGATTTTTATTTGTGCAGTTAGGCGATGTGTAAAATTTATCATCCCAATCAATATCAGTCAAATCAGTGTATATAAACAAATCGGCCGATTTGTTTATAAATATTTATTTATTCACATTCACGTTAAAAATTATATTTTCAACGATAATTAATTTATTTCAACCATCTACATTTTATTATCGATTTCACATCAACATCACAAACATATTTTCACAACACATCAATCAAACGAACAAGCCATCCATGGTCTGTGGATGACGGGTGTCGGGTGTTGCTAAGCACCGTCTGCATCCTAGTATATATATATAACTAGAAAAAGAATTTAGAGTGAGAAGTTCTCACCGATAGCTAATCCAATCATCTCGACTCTTCTTCGTTCGCGCCTTTCTTCACTTTCGTTGCCTGTATTCACTACATATGTAAAAATCGAATTTTTACTTCGCTATTCAATATATAAAAATCGAATTTTTACTTCGCTATTCAATATATAAAAATCGAATTTTTACTTCGCTATTCAATATATAAAAATCGAATTTTTACTTCGCTATTCAATATATAAAAATCGAATTTTTACTTCGCTATTCAATATATAAAAATCGAATTTTTACTTCGCTATTCAATATATAAAAATCGAATTTTTACATTGTTGCTATGTATATAAAAATCCTATTTTTATAATCACGCTATATGGATAAAAATTCTATTTTCACACCGCTACTATATAGATAAAAATTCTATTTTCACACCGCTACTATATAGATAAAAATTCTATTTTCACACCGATATCCTCTACATAAAGATTTCGCCCTTTCAAATATAAAGATTTCGCCTTTACAAATATAAAGATAATATTTTTATATTCTCTATTATATAAAGATCATATTTTTAATATGCCACTAGTATAAAAATTAAATTTTTATCTTGCTATGTTCATAATAAAAACTCTATTCTTTTTATTTTAGAAAAATTTATACTTTTTATTTGATCTACATATAAATAAATAACTAACTAACTAAAATAAAATCAAAACTTTGTTTAAATAAATAAAAGAAAACTGATTTAACTATGTTATTGGAGGAACAAAACAAAATCAGAAAAAGGAGACTCACTTGCCTTTGATTTTATCAAAGGGAAGGGGGGTTCACTGTCGTTGGCGATAGAGGCTAGAGGGGGTGGCGCGCACCAGACAGTGGGATGGTCGGAGGGGTGCTGGAGTCGGTCGTGGGGAGGAATAAGGGGGGGCGGTCGGTGGTGCGGTGGGTGTCTTCCAGGAGGGCAGAGCGAGGAGGAAGAGGATGGGGAAGAAGGAGGAGGGAGGGTGGAGAGGGGCGGTGGCGCCCGCCACCTGAAGGAAGCCGCGATGGGCGGCGGCTCCTCCCCCTTCCTTCTCCGTCGCCTTTTTTTTCTTTTTCTGTTGAATCGATTTTTAAACGGGGGGGGGGGGGGCAGAGAAGTTAAAAGGGAGAGGGTTTTTTTTATTATTTATTTAATTTACAAAAAGTTGACTTTTTCATACGCCCTCTAAACGAGGCCCACCGCCTGTCGTCCATAGCTAATTACCCCCATTCCGAACACAATGGGATATGTATCGCAAGCTGATTTGATCGTTTCGATCAGTTTTCGTCAAAATCAACATATAACTCTATATATTGAATTTGAACGAACATTTCAATTTATTAGGGCCACATACTGACCCGAAAAATTCTAGAAAAATATTTTCTAGCTTCGTATTGACGATACGGTCCTAACAAAACTAGTTTCGTCAAATTCTGAGAAAGTTGGAAAAATGGCCATTTTCCAATCGATTAAAATCAACTGAAACTGGTCAAACACGTTTTCCTTTGCCACGCTCACATATTGATTCGAAAAATTATGAAATTTGGAATCTAGCAATAATTTGACATCATGGACCCAACAAAAGTGGATTCGTCGAAATCCGAGGTCGTTTGCAAAATTCCCATTTTTAAGGGCCTGAATTCCATAGCGACTATTCAGAATTTTCAACTGGACGTATCTTTTGATTCCCGCTATGAAATTTCGATTTTTCAGATTCGTTGGAAAGATATTATCAATTAGATTCTATTATTTTTGGTTTCACTACCGGTTTGTTTTGCACCCGGTACGTTCAATTGAAGTTTGAAATCGAATTATCGAACTACCGCGCCATTTTCAATTCTATTTATAATTAAAATAAATATTTATATTCTAACGACGACGTATATAAATATATACGTTCGAATTCTATTCAAAATAAATTTCTCGTTGATATTATTTAAAATAATTCATTTAAATGTTCAAAATTCACTAAAATTGCCAAAATAAAAATTTTAAACTGGCCCAGATTTTACGGGTTGTTACAATTATTGTCCCTGTTGAAGGCTTTTTTCATGAAGTGTCGATATCGAAGGTGGATGGAGAATTATCTGATGAAGTAGATAGAACGGAGCTTCGTAGAAGCATTTTTGTCAGAGGTGACGATGGTAGAATGAAGTTTTTGAATGCTAAGCACGATGTAGTGGTTCAGAATGATGAGAATGCTGTAAAGGAGGTTGTGGGTGATCCTAGTGGTGCTTTTGAATTAGGTGGAGAATATGATGACGAGGATATTGAGCTGGAGGGTGGTGAGAATGATGATGTTGGTGGTGAGCAATCTGGAGATAGCTTTATGTATGAGGAGGGGGAGAACTATGATTTTGGTGGTGAAGATGATGATGTTGATCTTGGTGGTGGAGACAATGAATTGGATATAACTAACTCTGATGAACGATCATGTACAACCAGCAAGAGGAGAGGCAAAAGGGCCATTAAGTCGGGAGTGGTATTGCTAAGGAAAAGCACAGGTGGCCTTCCACATCCATTGGAAGGCATGGCAAGGAGGAGGCATGTTGAGTGCATTGCAGACAGGGTTCGCAAACGAGTGAGACACATTACTGGACACAATGCTTGAAGATGGGTACTACTGGCTTTAGTTTAATGTCATTTGTAATATGTATATGTTTATGATCTTTTGTTGGCCAGGCTGTATGTATTGATTGCTGATATGTTGCGATAGCCTGCTTTTTGTTTGTATATATGCTGTAAAAACACGAATGCTAGTTGCTTTATGTTACTTAATATATTCAGGCGTGAATCATGTTGATTCACTACCTTTTAGTATTGCTTGTTTGTTCACATTTTATAAAACTTCTATAATAACTTCTATAATAAATAGTTTACATTTCATCATCACTACAAACTAAATTAATAATTGCCATGAAAAAGATAAATAGTTTTATCTTTTTGTAATTTAAGTTTGTTGTATGTAGTAAAGTTAATAGGTTCATATTGTCTGAGTATCTGTGTTTTGTAATGTATTTTTGTTTCAATACGTTATTATATAATTGTATAATTATTTAAATGTCAAATTATAATCTTATGTTGTTTACAGGTTGAAAAAGATAAACAGTTTTATCTTTTTATATTCTATATTTCTATTAACAGCAATGAATTACTAATTGGAATAATTACAATTTTGACCTCATTTAATCTACCCAATAAGAAAATACGTCAATTAATCATACACACTAACAAAATTCGGTAATTAATCATACACACTAACATAAAGATGGATTTTAAAGAAAAGATACATATTTATATCTTTTGTCAATACGATAAATACAACAACAACAGAAACAATTTTTTCGCACAGGAAATGATTACCTGTGTTTGGAGAAATATTAAAGTTTCTTCTTCTGTACGAAAAGTTCCACATATTGCGTTTGTTTGCTGTGTAAAAAAATGGAATTAGAAAACATATTACTAATGAAGTATAAATGGAATTATATGTGAAATCCATTCATGCAGTTAAAATTCTGGGTAAAATTTGTGAATGACATTATAAACACCATAGTTGTAATTATATTTTACTAAATAAAAACCTTGTTTATTATATTGCATGAAAAACATATAACTTTTGCAAAAAGATATATGTATTCATATTTTAAAGATAATTAACATATCCAAATGATATGATTCTTTGAGTTTTTTAGTTGCAACATATGGTAAATTCACTTACTCATAATCATATCAAAACATATAATGTATATATTATATAGTGTGATAATGTGTATTTGGAATATATTTATATTTTGAAAATGTATATATTTTATGGGAAAAACATAAACTGTTCAAAAAGATAAATATATTTATCTTTTCTCTATATTATTACATAAACAATGTTGAAATGATATATTCATTTAAAAAATAGATTTTTTTTATAAAAAAAATTACATTACAAGTATATACAAAAATATAGTTTCACAATTTATATTGAAAAATTAATATGTTTTAAAAAAAGATATAATTTATTTAAAAAGGTAATTGTGTTTATCTTATTGAATATTATAAACATTAAAAAGATATATACATTTACCTTTATAAAACCATACATCAACTTTATATTGATAATGTAGTAAATAAGATAAATACATATATCTTTTTAAACAAGTATTACTATTTACAATCAACAACATTTTGTAGACTATTTTTTTAATTTCATATTTAAAAAAGATAATTGCTTCTATCTTTTCAAAAATAAACTTCATATTTTAAAAAAAATTGTATATATATGTCATATGTTAATTGTTTGTTGAAAATATACAATTTGTTTTTAGAAAACAGAACATTCAGTACATAATACAAAGTCAAGCTCAATTATGTGAATAACTTTATCATACAATAGATATTCATTATCAAATTCATTAAAAAGTTTTCGACATCAGCCATCACAATATAATCGCAAAATTCAGTTAAACTTAAATCATTCTCAAAAAAAAATATAATCAATTATCTTTCTTCTACATTAGGATAATCTTAGTACTCATAATAAAACACCATTCATATTTTCATTTCAAAACATACAAAATTACACATCAAATTTAATCAACTCCCAAAATATGAAACATGGAAAAAATATGAATAAAAACTGTACCTCACTACATTACATTGCCATAAGCATACACAAACATGATCCATGACATAGCTAAAGCTCTTGCAAAGAATTTTTTTCCTTTCTCATGATTTCCACATTTAAAGCACATTAAAGCCATCTCTACCTTCATATCAGCTACAATCTCATCAACTTTTGCCCTCTTTTGCTTTTGCTTCAGCAACTTTTCTTCAAGATTCTTCTTTTCCATGAGCAATTGTAATATATAATTTTATTTTTCCATCAATTTAACATTACTATCTTCCATTTTAGCATTGTTATTCATTCCAAGAACTTCTTCATGCCACATAAAAAACCCACAATCATCATTCTGCACATATGTTAAACTCTCAACCTCAATGGCACTAAAAAATACATTAATCGACAAACCAACTAAAAATACTTAATTTATACTTACAGTCCACATGGAGCAACCATAAAACTTCTTCCCCACGTTCAACCCTGCCTTTACATTCCTCAACTTTGGTGGGATTCTGTGGTGGCAAAGCTTAATTCCTACTGCCTCTGTAGAATTTGAAGTAGAAATTGATGAAGTCTTCATTAAACTGGAAGATGGACAAATCAACTACATTATGCCATATAATAATCATTATAAAAAAATAAACATATTTAAACATAATACAGGGTTTATAGCATTTTTAAAAAATAAATAAGCATTTATTATTTATGAATAATTTAAATCACCATGTTAAAAATAAAGGAAACATAAAATTGCTAGAGTCAATTCATCATTTCTTTCCTTTTATTGTTTAATTTTGTTACTTGAATATGTTTTATATGAAGGAAAAGTACAAATGTCAAAGATATCAAAATTAAATCATGCATAAAATAAAAAAACTTAAATTTAAACATCTAAAACATATATGCTTTTATCTTTTCTATATGTTATTAAAATAATTTGTACACCTATTTTAAGAATTTCAAATCAAAAGAAATTTTATACATATTTTTAACATGTACTGGTAACTATGATATCTAAGAACGGCTTAATATTTTATTTCATTATTATTAAAAAAAGATAAATGCATATATCTTTTCAAAATCATGTATACAGTAACATCCAGTACGTCAAATTAAATAACATTTAATTTTTACAATATTAGTTTTGAATCAAATATACATGCAATAATAAAAACTATGCAAAATGTTTTTAGGTTATCTTACATTAAGAAGGAGCATGGTTTTATATATAACATTTGTACCTATACATTTAAATGCAATATTCTTTTAATATAAAAAGATTTTAGCTTCATTTGTAATTATACATTGAAATGCAGTTATAAGTGAAAACATATATCATTTTTTGTCCCAATTATAATTTTCTGTACAAAATCACACCCATTTATCATTTCATGTCCTAATTTTATTAAAAAGAAATAATCATTTATCTTTTACGGATCATAAAACACCAGGAACTAAATAACAGGCTAACTGGTATGATTGCTCAAGAAAAAACTAAAGTTATAGTGTAAATACAAATATCATAATCTAAAGTAAATAATGCAACCAAGTTAAATACACAATTAATTTTTAATCAAAAGAATACATTTCAGAGTTCACTGATCCACTAAAACAAAATGAAAAATTCCTCTAATAGCTCAATACTGCATAATAAATAACATCGAATAGTTCAGTACAAAAAGTATACAAGAGCATGATAAACGACATAAAACATTGTATTGACAATAATAAATAACAAATTAAAAAAAGACTAACCAAAAAACAAGCAATCCAACAGAAGAAAATCACCTCAAAGTTTTCCACAATTAAACTCGAACTTGATCTCAGAACAAACTAACGACTTTTTTCCCACTTTGAGTTCAGAAGAAATAGCGACTTAATTTTGACCTAATTTCCACTGGAACATATTTTCTTAAGATACGATAGTTATTTCAGAAGACGAAGACTCGCGTTTTAATATTTGTCCTAGAAAATAAATATTTAATTAGCGTGTCCTACAAAATAATTGGGACTAAATGGTAGCCCCTTAAAGTAAATTTTATTAGGTATAATAGTTTATTCAACTGGCTTTGAAATCGTTATGGAAATAATAATCATGGAAATTTGTTTTAAGAAAGCTAATTTAGTATAAGTTATATAAATCCCAATCTGAGCCTCCATCTTTCTCACATCTTGACCCATCATTCTTCTCAGGCTACTAATTCCTATTTGTTCATTATGAAAACTTTATCTTTAAGTTCTCTTGTCACATCACACACTATATATATATAATACAAATTATATCCATTACACCAAGTTAATATAACTTAACCATCCATTACAATTTCGAGTCCGAGTACTAACCTTAGTACACCTGGACTTTAGTTAACTTGAAGTGATTTGGTTCATTTACAATTTGACTTCAGGTTATTAATCTTAACATATTTTTATTAGCTTAAAGTAATCTAACTCGTTTTACTTAAAGAAATTTCCTTGTTAAGGTTTGTTTTTGTATCAACCGGAAATTTTCGAATATCCTATCCCAAACATATTTGCCTAACTTAACTTAATAGTTGCCATTATTTTTATTGTTTAAATCAATTCCAAAATGTAACCATAAAATATCCTTTAGTATTGGTTCCACTTAACAAATTAGTTCGTTTAACGAAAGCCAGTTTATTAAATCTCACACTATAAAGTAATCTTTATATTCAATTTAAATGTATTCGTACCGAGTTAATAACCCATTCGATACCCACATTCAACATTTAAATTTTGATTACTTAGGTGTAAACCAATAATTATCTATGCTTCGCCTTACATTACTTATTATATTAAGAATTATATGTATATCAAAACAAATTAATATTATATTTTAAACTTGTAAATTTATATATTTCAAACAACTATTAATCTATGATTTGAAATTTAAGACATATCATTTTATCTTTGACTTTAAATTCTAAGTTTATATATATGTGTGTGTTTTAGAAATACTTTTAAATCACATTTCAATCCATTCAAGTTGCATTTCTAGATATTTCTCATTTCAATCCGTTTTCCAATATTTTCAGTCCACTTTCTAAAATTTGTACAGCCGTTCGGGTATGTATCATTTCAACCCATAGAGGTCTTTCTAGATCGACAAGAAATAGTACTTTGTGATGGAGATAATAAATATTTTAGGTATTGCATGTGCATAACATATATCAAAATCAAGTTTCGTGTCATTTACGCTGTTGTATGCGTGCCACATGTGCAAAAGTCACATTTGGAATAATAAAAAAATTCTAAATCTTAACATTTCATGTGCCATTTCGAAAGCGTTGATTTCATTAAACAAGAATAATAGTCGTGAGCAAGTGAACTCACCGTCCGTGGCACAGAAATGACTACGAATCCAATACGAACGAAGACACAACCAAGTGCACAAAACCTATACAAATGTCGTAGGCTAAGCGAAACTCTCTCTAACTAGACACGACTACCAACCAAATCATTTCAGATCCGCGACAAGGATCAAAACCCATAATCAAACACAACTATATATATACTTAGTATATATGTAAAGAAGGGAATATTTCATGAACTCTCAATACTGGGTATTAACATATGGCTCGGATAGAAATTTGAACTTCCGGACAGTATAACACCTTAGAAATAAACAGGGAGGTCTTGGCCTGGAAAGTACTGAAGCATGATCCAAGATTTTTTTATGTACAAGGAGAGAGGAGAAACAAGGAACAAAATCAAAACAGTAAAATACTTACAACAAAATTGGCACTATCAAGCGTCGATAAGAAAAATATTGGCTCGACCTTGGGTATGTGCCCACGTCAGACATAACAGGGAGTGAAGAAATAGCGGCAGTGGAGGAACTGCTACGTTTTTTTAAATTATATTGGCCATGGTTTTGAAGAAGAGCTTAGATAGGGAGGAGGCCAAAGAATGGGAAGGAAGAGTTAGCTTCGGTGGGTCAGAGGATGACAAAAGCGAGGGTATCAGAGCTTTAGGTGGTGGGTTAAGTTAGGGTTGATTTCCCAGGCTTGATAATTTTTAAGCCTAGTTTTTCAGTTTTTTTAATGAAAGAGTATAGAAGAGGGGAAGGGAGACCGCAAAGGGATTAGGAAGATCAGAAGTCGATGGCCCTTGGGTGGTGGTGCAGCGGCGTTAGTAGAAGGGAAGATGGTCGATAAGCGAGGGGAAGGATGGGTCAAAAAACGAAGCAGGAAATGAAGTTATTCCCTTTTTTCCTCTCATTTTATTATATATTTCTCTTACATTTGTATTTTTTATAGTTCTTTTCCCTGTGAACCGAAGAAGAAGGGGATGGAAGGGAGGAAGAAGAATCATGCTAACATTTACAGAGAAGTATGGACATGTGTAGGCATTTAGGCCCAGTTTTGGAACAAGTATCAGAAGTGTTTGTTAAAATTGAACAAGTGTATTTAAATAAATTTCATTTAAATAATTTTTTCCTTTTTTATAAAGTATGAAATACATATACAATTTGATGATATGTAGATTCAAGTTAGACCACTCACACTAGGATACAGATGATATAAACAAACGAATTTTGAATGTTTTTGCATGTTTTTGGTTAAAAAATAAGGATTCAAGGCTGTTTGAATTTCAAGAAACGGAATATTCCGTTATTCTTATAATTTCACCTAATATATTTAATAAAGACTTACTTTAATTTTGAACACATTCTATCCATAGCAATTTATTAAATATTAAATTAAATTAATGCAAATAGAACAAAGTGTGTATTTGTACGATATTCATCCTCCGCTATGTCTAGTTGGACGAATCTCAAATATTAAATTTCAGAATTTTATTTCAATCTTTAATTTTTTGCGCTGTTTACCTATATCGATTACGACTACCGTAAATTGATCGTAAAATCAATTCAAACGGGGCGAGTGAATTTTAACATTTTTATTATGAAAAAAAAAAAAGAATCAGTATTTCATTATTAATTGGTCTGCAGCAGCCGCCCAGCGGTTAGGGACTTTGCACCATGGTAATAGTGGAGCGGGTTCAAAACCCAGAATGGCGTACTAAGAGCATACCATGTGCACACGCTAAGATCAGCTACTTATGTGGTGCTCGTGGACTGGCTAGGTCACTAGGGAGGGTTTTACGACTCCGGTCGATTTACTTCCTGAAAAAATTCGAAAAAAAATAATTCTTATTTTCAATCAAACATGCGTATTTTAAATTTACTCAAAAATTAGATTCATAAATTCCAAAAACAACTTAAGTTTTAAATTCCAAAGTTAATTCTAGTTAACAATACTTTTAAACTCATAAGTCGTTATAGTACCATATGTCCATACATTTTAGAACAAAATAGACCTGTAGAAAGGAAATACAAATATATATATTTGAGTTTGGTGTAACATTATTAGCACAAGCAAGAATACCAACTAAAATTTTGGCCTGATTCCTTTAGTACAATAGTTTATCTAATAAATAGACTACCAATAAGGAACTTAAAGGAATCAGTTCCCATGAAAATCTATTTAGTGCTAAGCCAAATTTTATCTTTATCAAAACTTTTGGGTGTTTATGTTATCCATACTCAAGTCTTTATAATAAAAATAAACTTGAATAAAGATCCAAACCATGTACATTTATAGGATATGCATCAAATAAGAAGGGGTACAAATGTTGAATGACATTGGAAGAATATTCATAAATAGGCATGTTATGTTTAATGAGAAAGTTTTCCTTTATAGTAGTGAAAGTGTCAAATCGTCAAAGAAAATTTATAATATAAAAATATTAATTCCAAAATTCCCTGTGTACTCAGGTATTTCGAATGCAGGTGAAACTGAGAAGACAATTGACAATACAACATCACTTTAAATCAGAATAGATGACACTGTGCAATCATCAAGTCAACACAGTCAATTACCTAAAATAGGAAAAATCAAGATAAAAGTGTCAGTGAGACCTAAGTGCCCTCCCCTTCCTCCTCCTTAGGTCATGAGCCCCCCCCCCTTCAAATTCACCCCCTCATCCCTTCATTCCATGGCTACCTAACCCTCCTCCTCACATCCCCAACCTCGGCCACCCATACCCTCCAACTACGTCCCTCCTTGCGTACTACTTAGCACCCCCACATCCCCTCCTCCTCAGCTTCCAAGTCCACCACTACCCACGACCAAGCTCCACCTTCCATACCCCCTAGTCGTACCCTATAATCCTCCTATTATATATAAAATATAGTAATAATATTATTGTTAAAGAAGTCGGTGAGCCTTCTACACCCTTCACCTCTCTCCCTATTTTCATCCCAAGTGCCTTCCCCTTCCTCCTCCCTAGGTTGTGAGCCTTCTCCACCCCCCCCTCCCCTTAAATTTACCCTTCCTCCCCCCACTCCATGGCCACCTAACCCTCCTCACATCCCCTGTAATGTCCCGTATTTTCAACGATGTAATAATTAATTTATTTAATTATTTAAATATTGGTTTGGTAATTTAAAACGAGTTAAATTTAAATATTTAGATTTATTTAATTAATATAAATAACAAAATAATATATTTAATTCAGAAATAATCAAAAATAAGTGGAATTCACAATATAGTGTGAATTGGATTATTTAAAATATATAATTCAGTTTAGAGTTGAATTATACTAGCGAATATATTATTTAAAACGAAGTTTGAATATATAATTAAATTATAATTATAATCGAGCTCGAAATGGTGCGGCAGTTTGCTATTTGGCGATTTGAACCTCAATGAATATACAGGGTCCGTTTTAAGTCGGATTTCTGTGAAACAAGAAATGTTAGAACCTGTTGAATGATATTTTTCTAATGGAAGAGAAAAATCGAGATTTCGTTATGTAGTTTTTGAGTTATGTTCAAATCAAATTTTAGAAAAGTCGTTGTGGAATTCCTTTATAATTTATATCGATTTATTTATATTATAAAAGGAATTTAATATAAATCGAATATCGATATAATTGGGAACTTTGAAATATCGAGCTATAAATCCAGATAGGAATATTTTAGAGCTGTATGATATTCTATTGTGAATATATATGATAATATTTATATATAAATATTAAATTTAATTATTTTTAAATATATTAATATTTAAAGGGTTTATTTAAAGCTTTAAAAATAGCCAATTTTGCAAACGACCTTTATTTTCGACGAAACTAATTTTGTTGGATCTGCAATGTTAAATTATTGTTAGACGTCAAGTTTCGTGATTTTTGAAGTCAGTATGTGGCCGTACGGGATTTTAGTGTAAAAAACAGTCGATGAATCGACCTTTAAAAATACGTTGTGTAAGCAAACAGAATAGGAATTCGACGAAACCAGTTTCGTTGGGACCGTAATGTCAAATTGTAGCTGCATGTCCATTTTCGTGATTTATGGGTATTGTATGTGATCGTAGGAATTTTTAAAAGACAAACAAAGATAACTATCTAATAAAAATCAATATAAAATTAATTATAAAACCCTATAAATAACCCTCAACAAATTCCTAAACCTAAAAAATTCATTTCATTGGTCAAACACATTTTCTGCCGTTTGCAAGGAGGGTGTGAGTTCGAAATGAGCTGTGCGATGCCTTTTGCAAGGAGGGTGTGAGTTCGAAAGTGAAGGTATAGGATGATGGAGATTTTGTCGGGGAGAAGAATGGTGTTGGATTCAGGAGGAATTGTGAAGTGTTGGATGGGTTCTTGGAGTTAGAAGCTGCGTGAATGGGGAGTTTGGTTCCAGCGTGCTTCGACAGTTTTTGGGGAAGAAGGGGTGAGGAACGGGTTGGGTTTTCTAGTGGAGAAGTTGGGCCGAATTAAAGGTTAAGCCCAAATAAAGTTTTTTTTTAATTTAATTCAAATAATGTATGAAATTGTAAATTGAATATCTTATCCATACGATATCCAAATTCAGCGAAACAGGACCCGTTAGGATAGTATGGACAGACACTACCCAGAACTGACTGGGAGTGGATTGGAGCTCGTTTGAATTTATGGCGAAATAAATTGTTTGATTCAAATCAAACAACAGTTTATCGTTCTTTAACGATGAACTGCCAAAGTGAGTAAAACTCACAAACTCTGAACAGTTAATTTTTATAACCTATTCTTAAAACTGATAATTATTTTTTGATTGCTGTGTGTTAACTGTTTGGTTGAGTTGCTTATGTATTGATTGAAATTATAGATAACAATATATATATATATATATATATATATATATATATATATATCGTTAATCAAATATTGATTCTGTTTATCAGAATATTTCATATTGAAATGAAATCGATGTTAATTATATTGTTTAACATATGTGGATGCAGGGAAACAGCTCGGAGGAATCCGACTGGATTCCTCAACATTTATTTTATTGCTTTTCATATATGATGATAGATGATGTGATATATAATCTGTTGTTGATGATGTGTGTTAGAATGATATTGATCATTGTTATTTGGTATTTTAAATACCATAAGGGATACTGGAATGTTAAATAGGAAATTTTCAATGTTGTATTGAAAAAGAAATATATATAGAAAATCAACGGATTTTATAGAAAGAAATATTTATAAAATCAAAGGATTTTATAAAAAAGAAATATTTTTATAATGAATAGAATTTTATAAAAGGAATTATTTATATAATAAATAAGATTATACAAAAGGAAATATTTGTAAAACATTTACAGATAGAAATTGAAAGGAAATATTTGTAAAACATTTACAAATAGAAGATGAAAGGAAATATTGTAAAACATTTACAATAGAATTGAAAAGGAATATTTATTTGTTAAATAAATGGAGTAAGATAAAAGGAATATTTATTTGTTAAATAAATAGAGTTATAAAAGGAAAATATTTGTGAAGCAAATATTAAAGGAAATATTTGTGAAACAAATAGAAAAGGAAATATTTGTGAAACAAATAGAATAGAAAGGAGATAGAAAATAATAGAAAGATAAATGGAATATTTATTTAGAAAATAAATAAGATACCATAAAAGGAAATAATTGGAAAGTAAGTAGGATTATAAAAAGGAATTAGAATTATTCGAATAGAGTTATCGAATATTAATTATCCGAAAAGAGCTATTGAATATTAGTTATTCGAAAAGCTATTCGAAAGGAGTTATCGAATATTAGTTATTCGAAAAGTGTTATCGAATATTAGTTATTCGAAAGGAGTTAATCGAATTTAGTTATTCGAAAGGAGTTAATCGAATTTAGTTATTCGAGAGAAGTTATTCAAATATAGTTTATTCGAAGAAAGAGGTTATTGAATATTAGTTATTCGAAGTGAGTTAATCGAATATTAGTTATTTGAAGGGGGTTAATCGTCGAATTCGATTATATCGAATTCAGGAAAGTGTTATTTACTTTCCGGTTTTTAATCAAGACTTGTTTATTTATAAATAAATTAGTTGTTGGCTTATTTATTCAAATAAGAATTTAAGTTAGATATTTCAAAAGTAGGGTTTATAACGTTAGCGTTATAATAAATGTTTTCATAAAAGAAGTGGATTCATAATCTGAATCCGAAAATTTGCGTAAGCAAATGATTGTAGAAACTGGAGCAGTGAGCTTTGTCTATTGCAAGGTTAAGAACGTCGTTCAGTTAAGGTCTGAGAGGTAATTATACCCTAACTTGATTGAATTCCTTACTTAACTAAGAAATAGTTGAGGTTCGATGGCGAGAGTCAGTTAGAAATATAGTTAAGTATAAAGCGATTTATGGATGGAGCGGTCGTAACGATGTTTTATACAACGTTTGTTTGAAATCCATATAAATGAGTTTTGGAAACGTTTTCCAAATATAGAATCAGAGATATTTTATAAACATAGAAAATGGAATGTTTTGTTTATAAGGAATTAAGAAATGGAGTTAAGCTATATTAGAAACTGACTGGAGATTAGTTAAGTTGAATGTTTTTCTAAGTGTCTATCTGATGTTGGCTTTGACCTTCGGGATTGATACTTAGGGAATTATTCTCATACTAGTTTACAATCAGAGACCGATAGATGTGGAAGAATAGTGATAAGTAAATAAGCAATGGGAATGTTTTCCAATGTTCATAACATATATTTTCTGAATATAGAAAATAAGGATATATATATATATATGATGATTGATCAATAGAAATTCCGATTGGAAATAAGATTGTTGTTTGCACACGTGTTTTCATTTGATAATTAAATCACCGACTATCAAAGTTTCTGACCATTTTTACGTTGTTAATATGGAGAAACCGGTCGGATTATTATCCGAAGAACCACTCCGTATTGGCATAAGCGTTGCAAACCAAGTATGCTGAATATATTGAAGACGGAGTAAAGTGCAAGGGCTATTGTATAAATATTGGGTAGAGATTGCCTAAGATGGATGTACTGAATAGTGCCTTCGGTTTGTCCAGTCCCAGGACAACTTGAATGGACGAATGTCTGACAGAGTATATCTGGTAGATCGCGTAATTTGATCATTTCAAACGTATTTGCGTTGGTGGCGGAAGAATTCATTTCTCTTAGCTTATACCCGTGGTATTTTTGGGGAAATCAATTTGTGGTTTGACGGGTATGACGACGTGGCATTCAAAGTAAATGAATGAGTAATCTGCTGAAAGATACGTTATGATCTCCAACCTCATCAACTGGGAAATGACAGAAATCGGGCAGGCAGCATGGCTAAGTGGGCCGCACCAAAGTAGGGTATATTGTCACCATCTAGAGAATAATCATATTTGTTACTTCTTTCAATTCTGTATCTCCCGGGAATGGTTATGTTGGTTTACCAACTGTAAGGTGACGATATATTCGATACACTCAAGCGAAATGAGTGGTGGGTCATGTGTGGCCGAGTTGCAAGATGTTCTTGTTGAACTCCAGTGTATCGCTTCTAGAGTACACTGAGCAGAAGGTGGATCCATAGCTTGTCATAGTTGGAATCCATTCCCCAAATAAGAGCCCGCGGTTTTGATTGTATATTACATATGTAGAACGTTAGATGCAAGTGTTTCTGCTATATTTCTATTTACTTGATCTAGACATTACTATAATATCAGACAAGTATCATTTAGAAATATTTTTGGTTATCATAAGGTAAAAGTCATCCGTGTTTATGTGTGGATCGGTCTTATGATTATCCTTTGTTTCAAAAGAAATGTTGAAAGTTAAATCAAATGATTTGAGTTTACTCACAACAGTCACATGACTGACCAAGAGTTTATTTTGTTTTGTTTTCCCTAAACTCTTGGGTGCCCAATTTTGTACGGGTAGTCAAGTAGTCGGGATTTACAGATACTTGAAGAGCTAGAGCAGGAGGCTTCAGGATTATATAGCTATTGTTATTTTCGCTGTGTTGTAATAGTTATACTCTAATAGTGGTATTGTATACAGATACTGTTTTATTTCAAAGTTATGTTATGAGATATATTTATTCGTTCCGCAGTGAGATTCGTGTTTACTCTGATGTTGTGTGTTCTTCTTCTTCTTCTATTCTAAGTTTCTATCTTATCTATTCTCACCCTCTATTTTCTTTCTATTAGTTTTTCTGGTTTCTAGTGTAATTTGGGTTGGACTTGTGTTATTTGGTCAGCTCAAATTGTACCGAATTTCGGGACACTATAGTTGGTATCAGAGCTTAAGGTTAAGTATTACCTTGGCTCTGTGGCGCGACTCAGTAGAGATGGGGTTAGTAATACCCTAGATTGAGTTGAGTGTATATATACGAGTGAATGTATTTGTCATTCGATATAAAATTGTTTTATATTGTGGAGATTGATTGATTGAGTTGTTTATGGGTTCTGGTCTATCAGTTTGATCCACTGTATCAGTGGGAGTTTCTAAACACTCGAATACGATGGGTCAACACAATATGTTTTGAAAAGAGGGTAAATGGAAATAATTTTACCTAAAGTATATTTTGATATATAGAAAATATATATATTGGAATTATAAAATATTGGATATATTGGTTGTTATTATAATTGAATGAGATTATAAATTGAAATGGTTATATAAATAACCAATTGGAATTCATATGAATATAATATATGAAATAAGATGAAGTAAATCTGAATTTAGAATCAAAATTGGAATTAAAAGTTGGAGAAGTGTTTGTATATGGAATTGGATTAAATATATGTGAATTTTAAAATCGTGGGAGATTTTAAATTGTTTAAAGCATTGCAAATGATATTTTGGATTGATTTCAAAATGGAAGTGTTTAGAAGTGGTTTTAAAAGAGATATAGTATAAAACTCACTTCGGTCGCTGGAAAATAAATTTCGATGTTGATCCGGACATCATCGGCGTTCATTTTCGAGTTGTAAGTGACGGATTACTACCCAAGATATTGTTCTGAAATTGTTTAGAAAAACAAGTTGTTTTGAACTTCGAAAGGGAATATTTGATTTTTGAAAAGTGAAGCTATTTAAAACTCCCAGAAAAAGATTGTTTGAATTAAAACCAAATTAAGTAGAATTTGGGAAAATCATTTTGAAATTGAAATTGAAATTGAAAGGGATTAGAATGATATCGAGACAAATTGGATTTGTGAGATTTGAATTTGAAATGGTATTGGATTAATGAGTTAAGAATTTAAAATTCGAGAAGGGAACTTTGATTTGAAATTGAATTCGACTTAGGTATGAGCGAATGGTTGGATTTGTGGATAAAAACAGATTGGAATTTGATTGGGATGACATTGGTATATGTTGAATTGATAACAGGTGAAAGGATATAATGATATGCCCGACAAAAAGGTACAAGTTTATATTTCATATTGGTATGAGATTTTATGAGCCGAATTGGCAAGCCGCTTGGCAGTTTGGTTTTCTTTTGGGTTGGAGAAGGCCTAGAGAGGCGAGTTGGAGTTTGAACTATTGACCAGTACAAAGGGGGTGCTGGCGAAATTTTCCAAAAAGTTAAGGTATTAGAAAATTTTCAAGATTTTTGAAAATTTTTGTTAGTAGAATTAATTAATATTTTAATTGAAGTTTATTTGTTTAGTTGAAATTGAAATTTAAAAAGTAAATAAATAATTTTTAACCAGTCAACAGGGTTTGTTTTCAACCTTAGCAATTTCAAGGACGAAATTATTTTAAGGGGGGAAGAATGTAATGTCCCGTATTTTCAGCGATGTAATAATTAATTTATTTAATTATTTGAATATTGGTTTGGTAATTTAAAACTAGTTGAATTTAAATATTTAGATTTATTTAATTAATATAAATAATATAATAATATATTTAATTCAGAAATAGTAAAAAATAAGTGGAATTCACAATATAGTGTGAATTGGATTATTTTAAATATATAATTCAATTTAGAGTTGAATTATATTAGCGAATATATTATTTAAAACGGAGTTTGAACGTATAATTATATTATAATTATAATCGAGCTCGAAATGGCGCGGCAGTTCGCTATTTGGCGATTTGAACTTCGACTGAATATATAGGGTCCGTTTTAAATCGAATTTCTGTGAAACAAGAAACGTTAGGAGCTGTTGAACGATATTTTTCTAATGGAAGAGAAAAATCGAGATTTCATCGTGTAGATTTTGAGTTATGTCCAAATCAAATTTTAGAAAAGTCGTTGTGGAATTCCTTTATAATTTATATCGATTTATTTATATTATAAAAGGAATTTAATATAATTGGGAACTTTGAAATATCAAGCTATAAATCCAGATAGGAATATTTTAGAGCTGTATGATATTCTATTGAGAATATATACGATAATATTTATTTATAAATATTAAATTTAATTATTTTTAAATATATTAATATTTAAAAGGGTTAATTTAGAGCTTTAAAAATAGCCAGTTTTGCAAACGACCTCTGTTTTCGATGAAACTAATTTTGTTGGATCCACAATGTTAAATTATTGTTAGATGTCAAGTTTCGTGATTTTTGAAGTCAGTACGTGCTGTACGGGATTTTAGTGTAAAAAACAGTCGATAAATCGACCTTTAAATATACGCTGTGTGAGCAAACGGAGTCGGAATTCGAGAAACCAGTTTCGTTGGGACCGTAATGTCAAATTGTAGCTGCATGTCCATTTTCGTGATTTTTGGGTATTATATGTGATCGTAGGGATTTTTAAAGGACAAACGAATATAACAGTCCAATAAAAATCAATATAAAATTAATTATAAAACCCTATAAATAACCCTCAACAAATTCCTAAACCTAAAAAATTCATTTCGTTGGTCAAACACATTTTCCGCCGTTGTTACTTTCTCTGGAAACCAAAATTGTGGATTTTGGAAATTCATTCAAACTCAAATAAAATCATACAAATCTTAAAGTGTATATATATATATATGTATGAGATCCATGAAGCAAGAGCTTCATGTTGGTGTGTTCTTCGTCAAGTTCGACACTGGTTTCCGATACTCGAAAGTTCATCGCGAATTCTAGGGTTAAGATTCTCGGAGTTTCCAAGGATCGATTCAAGTTTTCATTAGCATATTTGAACTCATGGGGTAATTTCGAACATTTGTGTTAGTTTTTGGTTCAATTTTGGGAAAATAATGTTTGATGCTTTACTGTGTTGAACAAAATGAGCTGTGCGGCGGCTTTTGCAAGGAGGGTGCGAGTTCAGAAGTGAAGGTATAGGATGATGGAGATTTTGTATGGGAGAAGAATGGTGTTGGATTCAGGAGGAATCGTGAAGTATTGTATGGGTTCTTGGAGTTAGAAGCTGCATGAATGGGGAGTTTGGTTCCAGCGTGCTTCGACAGTTTTTGGGGGAAGAAGGGGTGAGGAACGGGTTGGGTTTTCTAGTGGAGAAGTTGGGCCGAATTAAAGGTTAAGCCCAAATAAAGTTTTGTTTTAATTTAATTCAAATAATGTATGAAATTGTAAATTGAATATCTTATCCATACGATATCCAAATTCAGCGAAACCGGATCCGTTAGGATCGTATGGACGGACACTACCCAATGGAACTGACTGGAAGTGGATTGGAGCTCGTTTGAATTTATGGCGAAATAAATTGTTTTATTCAAATCAAACAACAGTTTATCATACTTTAACGATGAACTGCCAAAGTGAGTAAAACTCACCAACTCGGAAAAGTTATATTTTTATAACGTATTCTTAGAACTGATAATTATTTGTTGATTGCTGTGTGTTAACTGTTTGGTTGAATTGCTTATGTATTGGTTGAAATTATTGATAACGATATATATATATCGTTAATCAAATATTGATTATGTTTATCATAATATTTCATATTGAAATGAAATCGATGTTAATTATATTGTTTAACATCTGTGGATGCAGGGAAACATGTTGGAGGAATCTGACTGGATTCCTCAACATTTATTTTATTGTTTTTCATATATGATCATATATGATGTGATATATAATCTGTTGTTGATGATGTGTTAGAATGATATTGATCATTGTTATTTGGTATTTTAAATACCATAAGGGATACTGGAATGTTAAAAAGGAAATTTTCAATGTTATATTGAAAAAGAAATATATATAATCAACGGATTTTATAGAAAGAGATATTTATAAAATCAAAGGATTTTATAAAAAGAAATATTTTTAAAATGAATAGAATTTTATAAAAGGAATTATTTATATAATAAATAAGATTATATAAAAGGAAATATTTGTAAAATATTTACAAATAGAAATTGAAAGGAAATATTTGTAAAACATTTACAAATAGAAGATGAAAGGAAATATTGTAAAACATTTACAATAGAATTGAAAAGGAATATTTATTTGTTAAATAAATGGAGTAAGATAAAAGAAATATTTATTTGTTAAATAAATAGAGTTATAAAAGGAAAATATTTGTGAAACAAATATAAATGGAAATATTTGTCAAACAAATAGAAAAGGAAATATTTGTGAAACAAATAGAATAGAAAGGAGAGAGAAAATAATAGAAAGATAAATGGAATATTTATTTAGAAAATAAATAAGATACCATAAAAGGAAATAATTGGAAAGTAAGTAGGATTATAAAAAGGAATTAGATTTATTCAAATAGAGTTATCGAATATTAGTTATTCAAACAGAGTTAACAAATATTAGTTATTCGAAAAGAGTTATCGAATGTTAGTTATTCAAAAGGAGTTATTGAATATTAGTTGTTCGAAAAGCGTTATCGAATATTAGTTATTCGAAAGAAGTTAATCGAATTTAGTTATTCGAAAGGAGTTAATCGAATTTAGTTATTCCAGAGAAGTTATTCGAATATAGTTTATTCGAAGAAAGAGGTTATCGAATATTAGTTATTCGAAGTGAGTTAATTGAATATTAGTTATTCGAAGGGGGTTAATCGTCAAAATCGATTATATCGAATTCGGGAATGTATTATTTACTATCCGGTTTTTAATTAAGATTTGTTTATTTATAAATAAATTAGTTATTGGCTTATTTATTCAAATAAGAATTTAAGTTAGATATTTCAAAAGTAGGGTTTATAACGTTAGCGTTATAATAAATATTTTCATAAAAGAAGTGGATTCATAATCTGAATCCGAGAATTTGCGTAAGCAAATGATTATAGAAATTGGAGCGGTGAGCTTTGTCTATTGCAAGGTTAAGAACGCCGTTCAGTTAAGGTCTAAGAGGTAATTATAGCCCAACTTGATTGACTTCCTTACTTAACTAAGAAATAGTTGAGGTTCGATGGCGGGAGTTAGTTAGAAATACAGTTAAGTAATAAGCGATTTATGGATGGAGCGGTCGTAACAATGTTTTATACAACGTTAGTTTGAAATCCATATAAATGAGTTTTGGAAACGTTTTCCAAATATAGAATCAGAGATATTTTCTAAACATAGAAAATGGAATGTTTTATTTATAAGGAATTAAGAAATGGAGTTAAGCTAAATTAGAAATTGACTGGAGATTAGTTAAGTTGAATGTTTTTCTAAGTGTCTATCTGATGTTGGTTTTGACCTTCGGGATTGATACTTAGGGAATTTTTCTCATACTAGTTTACTGTCAGAGACTGATAGATGTGGCAGAATAGTGATAAGTAAATAAGCAATGGGAATGTTTTCCGATGTTCATAACATATATTTTCTGAATATAGAAAATAAGGAAATATGTTTGTATATATATATATATATATATATATATATATATGATTGATCAATAGAAATTCCAATTGGAAATAAGATTGTTGTTTGTACACGTGTTTTCATTCACCGACTATCAAAGTTTCTGACCATTTTTACGTTGTTAATATGGAGAGACTGGTTAGATTATTATCTGAAAAACCACTCCGTATTGGCATAAGCGTTGCAAACCAAGTATGCTGAATATATTGAAGACGGAGTAAAGTGCAAGGGCTATTGTATAAATATTAGGTAGAGATTGCCTAAGATGGATGTATTGAATAGTGACTTCGGTTTGTCCAATCCCAGGACAACTTGAATGGACGAATGTCTGACAGAGTATATCTGGTATATCTCGTAAGTTGATCGTTTCAAACGTATTTACGTTGGTGGTGGAGGAATTCATTTCTCTTAGCTTATACCCGTGGTGTTTTTGGGGAAATCAATTTGTGGTTTGACGGGTATGACGATGTGGCATTCAAAGTAAATGAATGAGTAATCTGTTTGAAAGATATGCTATAACCTCCAGCCTCATCAACTGGGAAATGACAGAAATCGAGCAGGCAGCATGGCTAAGTGGGCCGCACCCAAGTAGGGTATATTGTCACCATCTAGAGAATAATCATATTTTTTACTTCTTTCAATTCTGTATCTCCCGGGAATGGTTATGTTGGTTTACCAACTGTAAGGTGACGATATATTCGATACACTCAAGCGAAATGAGTGGTGGGTCATGTGTGGCCGAGTTGCAAGATGTTCTTGTTGAACTCCAGTGTATTGCTTCTAGAGTACACTGAGCGGAAGGTGGATCCATACCTTGTCATAGTTGGAATCCATTCCCCAAATAAGAGCCCACGGTTATGATTGTATATTATATATGTAGAATGTTAGATGCAAGCGTTTCTGCTATATTTCTACTTACTTGATATAGACATTACTATAATATCAGACAAGTATCATTTTAGAAATATTTTGGGTTATCATAAGGTAAAACCCATCCGTGTTTATGTGTGGATCGATCTTATGATTATCCTTTGTTTCAAAAGAAATTTTGAAAGTTAAATCAAATGATTTGAGTTTACTCACACCAGTCACATGACTGACCCAGAGTTTATTTTGTTTTGTTTTCCCTAAACTCTTGGGTGCCCAATTTTGTACGGGCAGTCAAGTAGCCGGGATTTACAGATACTTGAAGAGCTGGAGGCTTCAGGATTATATAGCTATTGTTATTTCCACTGTGTTGTAAGTGTTATACTCTAATAATGGTATAGTATACAAATACTGTTTTGTTTCAAAGTTATGTTATGAAATATATTTATTCGTTCCGCTGTGAGATTCGTGTTTACTCTGATGTTGTATGTTCTTCTTCTTCTTATTCTTTTCTAAGTTTCTATCTTATCTATTCTCACCCTCTGTTTTCTTTCTATTAGTTTTCTGGTTTCCAGTGTAATTTGGGTTGGACTTATGTTATTTGGTCAGCTCAAATTGTACCGGAATTTCGGGACACTACATCCCCAACCTCGCCCCCCCATACACCCACCTCCCTCCCTCCTTGCTTACCACCAAGCACCCCCACATCCCTCCTCCTCGGCCTCTAAGTCCACTATCACCTACGACCAAGCTCCACCTCCCATGCCCTCTAGCCGTACCCCCTCCTGCTCTTATTATATACAAAAAATATAATATAGTAATAATATTATTTTTAAAGAAGTCAGTGAGGAATAGTAGTTGGTCCACAGCTGTTTCAACTCGCAAGAAAGTCCTACTGTAACATAAAGTGGAGTGGAACCCTAAGGTGAGAAACTCTTAACTTATATTTGTTAATATGGATATCATGTTGATTGTTATGAATTTATAGTTAATTAGTTATTAACTGAAGTGTAAGCGTTAATTACCAAACACTTATACATATATATTGTGACATATGATGTTATATGGTTGTATGGATGTTATGGATGTTGTTATAGATGTTAGTAGTGATACTATGTTGTACTGTAATTGTTACGCTCACTTATGTGGAATTATATGTGTATTAGTTTAGTCTCTATCCATTTGGGTAATATTATATTCATTTAAAATATAGGGTAAAAATAAAATTTGGAATTTTCGATCCGAAACTGATTAGAAATGAAATTAAAGCGATTTCGAGAAACTTTTGTAAAGGAAATAAAGTTTTGATATAAAAATAGTATGTTCAAGTTTAAACCGGCTTAGTCGATTTCGTTTTTGAAATTGACATAGAGTTAAATTTATATTTTAAACTCAAATCGAATGTTCCATTTAGCTTATATATTATTTAGTTTGAGTTTTGGGAAGATTTAAGTTTCAAAAAGTTAATTTTTTAAAAATAATAAAATTTTATTCAATAAATAATAATATAATATCTATTAAAAATAAATATTTAGAATTTGAGTTGAGATTTTGAAATATTATTTTTAAATAGTCTTATATAAGTTTTAAATGGATTTCTAAATTATTTTGAAGTAAATTGGATTAGTTTTAATATAAGTTTGAAATATGGTTAAAATAGAACTTGTCGCGCTGTGATAGTTCACGAATTTCAACCGTAACTTCAAACGTTTTTAACTAATGTAATTTAAATCGGATTTTCCTGAAAAGAAAAACGTTCGCTTTCTAATGACAATAGTTTTCAAATGGAAAAATAATTTACAAATTTCAATGTATAATATTTAAGATACATCCAAAACAGATTTCAGTGAAAATCGCAATAGCGTAGTTCGTTGACCATAACTACAAATGGTTATTTTTAATTAAAAGTATGGAATTTTTTTGATAAATCATAAAAAATTATTTAAAGGTGGTTTGAATCGAAAATATAAAGTTTTGGATGTTATGAAGGATATTTTAGTCAAATTAGTTAATATAAGCTATTCAACGACGCTTTTGGAACGCTTTTGCAACACTTTTTTTTATCAATATTGAAATTTAATGGTTTTAGCTTAAATATTTCTATCCAAATCTTTTGTAAACCTTTCCAAATAAATAATGAAGTGTTTTAATGATAATTTAGATATTATATTTGAACTATAACCTTAATAAGGTTAAGATAATAAAAAATGGATTTATTTTTAGACGAAAATAATCTTCGGATATTCGATATTAGAAGCTGTAGTTAAACTTATACTATTCGAGGAATTTAAAAGGTATTTATACCGTTATTCCACCTAGTATCTTTTTATTATGAGGATTGATATTTGGTATAAGCTGATATAATTTCTGTTTAAATCTTGTATCTAATATTAATCAGTTTTGGGTTTGTTGTGAATGGTATCTTGAATAACATCATTCTTTAACCCAACTAAAGATTAAGCTATGTTGGATTATAATATTTTAACTAAAGTTTAATGAAATTGATCTTTAATTAAGAAATGAATCTTTATTAAAAGATTTATGAATAGTTTTTAAATAAGTCCTAATGGAAGATTAAGGAATCGAATTAAGCACAAAGGTTTATATATGTCGGTTTAACTATAAAAAAATGATGATTGAAATTAATTTCAAACAGGGTGAATTTATGGAATTAACCTTCTATTTAAAATTTGAGTATCTTTGTATTAAAGAGATATGATTTGAAATAGGGAAAGCATTAATTAAAGAGTATTAGTAACCAAATTAAGTGGAATGAGACTTGGAAAATCCTTTATTTACGTATGGTTTTAAAAATAACGCTTATTATTCGGGTAGACCGAGATCGGATTTCTATCCGAAAAATAGTTTGAATAATAATACAACATAATGAAGCAAATAAGGATATTAGAAGATGGCAGTTGAAGATCAAAAACCTTCACTTAGGGAGGATTGCTTGCTGATGGTTTTAAGCGGAAAACTTCCATCTTGAGATTTATTATCTATATTATACTAGTGGTCCAAATGTACTTGGAGAATTTCCGGATTTGCAAGAGATTTTCTCCTTTATTGGATGAGGAATAAAGCACCTTCAGTTTCGTTCAGTCCCAGTATGGACTTGTATAAATGTGTGTCTAATATTCTATTTTGTAATATTTTGATTGATCTTTACTGAACATATTTTTATTGGTGGCATAGAATATGTTTTCTTAGCTTGAAACCCTTATTTGAGATGTACGAGCTCAAAGGTGATATGGTTAGTGATTTTCAATTATATGTTATGAAATAACAATATGGCATACAGAGTGATTGAGTTATAGATGATCAAAGCATGAATTTAGGGTAAAGCGTAGCTTTATGCAACGAAACTTCGTCAAGCCTTGATTAACATAGAAATGTGTTTATTTTATGCTCTTATATCTTATCTTTTGTATATAAATAAATATCACTTGGGTATTGTTTTGTTACTTTTACAGATATTCCAACCCAGCCCGCGTGCAACCAGATAGGTAGATAAATGGAGATCAGATTGCTATATATTTACATTTTGAAGAATTGTAGATGAAGATCCCACATCTAGTTGCTGTTGAACAAGAAAATGATTGATAAAAAGGCCATGCACATATCAAATCAAGGGAAACTTGACAAAGAACCAAGAGGAAAAGAAGAAAGGCCAAAAATTTAATTGATTTAACTAAGGTCCATTTGAGACTCTCATTGTAAACTCTTTTGTGAATTCCCTAAGGCCCATCTATCATTGTATTAGGGTTAGGGTTAGGGTTTGGCTATCTATCCTATAAATACCCTTATAATGTCATTGTAGCCACCATTCTATCCTATCCTATTCTATATTCTCTTCTCCATTAATAACAGTTCTTCTTCTTTTTATTATTTCTGCAATTTTCTTTTTCTTAGCAATCGGTGTTGTCTTCACAATTAGTTTTGGAAGAATACCAATTGTATTTTACATTTTTTTGTTAGTGATTAGTCGTTTGATTAGTTTTAACGACAATCCTAATTTACTTTTTGTTGTTCTTCTTATTCTGCACTTTTATTTTCTGCCTTGTTGTTCTTGTTTTGCAATTTACTTTCTTTAGTGATTAATCGTTGATTAGATTCAACGATAATCCTAAGTTCGCAATTTCAATTTGTTTTTATTTCAACAAAATCTCCAGGCATCATCTAACTCGCCCAAGAGATTAGATAAATAATTTAATTTTAATTTACCTCCCTGTGCTCGACCTGTATGCTACACACCTGTGCGCTTGCAGAATTTTATTACAAATATCGCGCTTTTCTAGCGTCGATCAAGTTTTTGGCGCCGTTGCCGAGGAGGTAATGATTAAATTTTATTATTTATTTAAGTTCTGATTCGTGTTAGTTTTTTTTTCTTGTTTTATGTTTTCTTTTATACATATATATATATACATATATATATATATATATAATCTTGTTTTGTGATTTGGCTTATCAATTCATTGGTACTGCCATTAACTAAACAGAAAAAAAAAGTTGCCAAATTTTCTTTAATTCTTTCCTATAACCTCTTTACTATTCTCAAAAAAAAAAGGAAAAAAAATCCTGCACAATTTTTTCTTGCATTTTTTTCTTTATTTACTGCCTGATTTTTCTCTGTCATATTCTGCCGTGGATCCACATCTTCTTCTACTTGCACCATCTTCACAAATCCCATTGTCATCTTCTCTCGCAAATACCCAGATCATATTCCAAAAACGTGAACAAAGCAAAACCCATACAGCTCTTCAACCAGTTCACACTTTCAACCTTCTACGCCACTTCCCGAAACCTTCCCCGTTACCACAAAAACCACCATCTTCAACCTCAAACACCATCCAGACATCTCACAAGTTCTTACCATCACCAACGCAACAAAAATCACTTCAGCAACCCAAACCGCTCTTTTGATCTTCAAACAACCATCCACCCTCAAGCACAAATCACGCATCTTTCTTCACAGTCCAACCACCTCATGTCCTTCATCTCTCCTTTACACCGTTCAAATCTGCACAGCAAAACTCACCCCAAACCGTAAATACAACAACAAAATCACCATCAACGTAACCTGCTGAACCCCATCTGTCAGTCCAAGACCCACCGCGCCCGTTCAAAAATTCAACAGAACACCCACCTGAACGATACCCCCAAACGCACAGTGCCACCCCCAAAACTGAACCCGTCCACTACTTTGCAAATCCCTCCAACACCATACCTCATACCCATGTCCATCATCTACAATCCAAATACTCCTCATCAAAACAACAGCCTCCTAACCATCCTTTACAAGCAACAGTCTGAAACCACCCTTCCACATATCTTCATCATCTCGGAAACTCAGATCCGAAACCACGTCCTAGATCCACAGACCACCCTAGTGTTTCAATCCGCAAACTCGCAAAACCCGATACCAAAAATCAACTTCGAACTGCAAACCCGAAACATCGAAATCCAATTTTTGAAACCTTAGGAACCCGGTTCGAAAACATATATCCCCAATTCGACCGATTTATTTCCAGAAAGAAAAAAAAGTTGAGAGAAAGGGGCTAATTTTTATTTCGGGTTCAAAATTTTCTTGTAGGGTGGGTATTTTATTTTTTTCCCTTTTGGGTTAACTGAGAAGTTTAGCAGAGGGGGCTTGATTTTATTCCTTTTTGAGGGCTTCTTTTTGGGTTAAAGGGGCATGAGGTTATTTTTTTTATTTTATAGCACTGGCGTGGTTTGTGTGTTTGTTTAGGGTTGAGTACACTTGATTTAAGTGGCCTGCAGAGTGCGCCCCTAGTTGCGTAAATTTAGGGTTGAGCTTAATTTTTATTTTTGTTTGGTTTTGATTGTTTTTATTCGCTCTCTTTTTCAAAAAAAAAAGAAAAAAAAGAAAAAGAAAAAAAAAGGAGAATTTACTGTTGTTTTAAAGTCTGTGGAGCGTAGGATTCTTAGATGATTGCGTAACTTGGTAGCCTCAAGTGTTGTTCACTTTGCGTTCTGTTTGCTTTAGTGTTGAGATTTTGTTTTTGTTTTTTAAGCACACAAAAAAAAGACAAAAAAAAAAGATAAAAAAACGAAGGACAAAGCAAAGGAACGAAGTGTTCAAACAAACATGGAATTCAGAAGTCAAGCAAGTTGCAAACGATTGGATTTTAACAGCTAACACTACACAATTATTCTGGACGGACAACCATACTCCACGGTAATATTTTTCTAAACTCTACAGGTGCTGAAGCTGCTTTGAAAAATATAGAAATTGCTTGTAAAAATCTTCTGCAGGGGCAGCGGCTTGCTTGTACAATATTTTAATTTTCTGTTCTGTGACTGTTCTGTTCTGTGACTGTTGTGTTGTTGATATTTCTGAATCTGTGTGTGAGAAACGAAATTCCAAAACTAAATCATCACTCTTGTCGTTTTTCCATTAAAAAAAAATTGATTTGACTTTTGAAATAATATAATTGAAAAGTTGTGCTTTGTGAAGTTGACTGTCTCGTATAATTGGATCGCGGATATATATTAGTTCAATTTATTGAACTATTAGCAAAAGAGGTTGCATACTACCCGTAAAACATTGGTCGTATCCCTTAGTTTTATACTATACGTGAACGACCATAAGACCCTCTTCCCCCTTCTAATTGAGTCAGTTAATTAATAGAGCACAACTCATTCTTTTATACTATTCTGAAGTGAGAATAATTTTTGTCTTGCCGCGATTTCTTTAAAATGTCTGATTCAAAAAAATCCTTGAGATAATTGTGGGATAATAATCGGAGTAGACGTCCTCTTGAAGAGTATGAGTATGAATTACAACTCATGAGACAAGATTTTCCAAAATTTCGTGAGTCCAATGCCAACAATTTTCAAAAATTTCCAAATAACCAACATTTTCAAAATCATGATTATGATCGAAATTGCGATTTTAATTCAAATTTCAATAATTTCGATTATGGGCCACGTCCATATCAAAATAGCTTTGAATCTCAATATACCATTGATAAACATCAATATGGGGTTGTAAACGAAAATTTTCAAAATTATAGCCCATATCAACATCCTGAAAATAACCAAAATTGCAATTTTCTGCCAAATTTCAACAGTTTTGGTTACGAACATAATTTTTATGATCAAAATGATTTCCAATATCATTGTTAGTTTTCTGAAAATTCAAACAACTATCACATTGGAAATAATATTGATTGTGAAATTGATGTGGACTATAATTTTGAGAATCAAGAAATCCAAAGCGAGAGCTCTCAAATCAACGACTCTGAAGAATGTAATTTTGATGAGAGGGCGGAAAGGCTAAATAAAAAGATGGATGAACTTCTTTGTTTAATGGCGTCTTATAAAGAACAACAAGAGCAACAAAATCAAATTCAAACATGCAATGATTCAGAAAACAATCCATTCTTTGCTGAAAGTGAAAATTTTCAAATAACGACTTTGGAAATTGAGAATAATCATCTTGATGAAGTTGTTCAAAATTCGATAAATGATTTGGATTTCAACTCTTTTCGGGAAAAAGATTTAAACTCAGATTTCGATCTTCCTCTTTCAGGCTGCGAGAAACTTGAAATTTTTGAAATTGAACGAAATAAAAATGTTGAATTTTTCAATTCAAATTTGGAAAAGGATTTTAACGAACATGAATTCTTTGGATTGTACGAGGATGAGTTGCCAAATAAGGAAGTAGATTCGCGTCACGAGTTCAAAAATTTTAAATTTGAGAAAATTTCAAACGAACTTGAAATTATCAGTGTCGAAAATACGTTGTCAGTTAATGATGAGAAATGTGATCACATAGTCTTGAACAACACTCAGATTTCAAATTTCACTGAATTTATATACGATCACAAATTTTTGAACAATTACACTGATAAATTTGTTGAGCACATGAATTACTTTTGGAATGTTGGCTTGATTGAAAAACTTCATGTTAGGACGACCCTGGATATTTATCTCCTGGACTATAAATCTAGGTTTAAAGATGAGATGGTTTTCAAATACCTTTGCTTGTTAGAAAACATGCCTAGAAATAGTGGGAATGGGACTCATAGGGCAAGAACCAAGTGTAGGGGAAAAAGTTGGTGGCAATCCTTGCGTCGCATGCATCGCAAACACATTTATCATTGTACATATGATCCTTTCTTACATATAGTTAAATTGCATTTCATTTTACAAATCATTTTACATTTAATCCATCTTTGGGTTCTATCTTTCACATTTAGGAAACGTGTTTACAGTGTGGACACTGTTTAGTTCTAGTGTGGGGGGGAGTCTGCGTTTCACTCATTTTCGTTTTTTCTTTATTTTTCTTTCTTTTTCAATTTCATCCATTTAAATAGGACCATCATGCATTTTAGACTGTAGTAACATGCCATTTTTTTTGAAATACGACTCATTTTAGATTTGATACAACAAAATAAGTTAAGGATTATTAATCAGTTGATAGTATTTTTTCTCTCAGCTTAGATCAAATAAGAAATATAATGAAAAGTTTAATTTTGAGGGATAATAGTGTAACCGGTACATAGGGAGATTCTTAGGTGATGGCCATGAAATCTATTCTATATTGTAGACTTTGATTAAATAAGTGGAGAACTTAAAATACTTATATTGGCTTTTCGAATCTTTAAAACTAAGTTGTGTTAAGTTGAATTCGCGTAACTCTCTTTTGTGCTTATATTTCCAATAATAATAATAGTAATCCAAGGGTATCCAACATTGCTCGTATATCGAGCGTTGGTGTGCAAACCCGCCAAGCTCTATCCGACATGTTGTTGACAAAGTCAGCGTTGGAATATCTTGGTCTCATTTTATGAGATTGGACACCTAAGGATTACCGACACGTTGTTGACAAAGTCAAAGTCGGCCTGCACAGTCCGCCAAGCTCTTTACCCACTCTCCGTTAGTCCGCGAGGCAGTGCATGGGTGGTAAACCTTGGTCTTCTAAGTTAGGTGTATGTACTTAATCATAAATTTTAAAATTTTATAGAATAAAGAATAAGCGATGATGCCCAAACACTTCTTGACCTTATTGATTTGACTAGCCATACATGAGAAAATAATAATACCACTTTACAAATTGTGCCAAGCAAACTAAGAATTTATTTCATGGCTGCACTATGTTATCGACCGAACTAACTGGCCGAACTGGAATTTAACATTTGAAAACTTGATTTATATTGAAAATTTGTGACAAGTTGAGGAATCTAAAATAAAATCAACTGATTAGAAATTATTAACTTAATTTGTTGTACCACTTTCCTAAAATAAGTCGTGTTTTCATTTTTCGTTTTTATTTGCATATGTCCATTGCATTCATGTAGTTTCATTAGAACCATATCATACTGCATTTGGATTTTGTGGGTAGTATCCGCTGAAAACCCTCACGAGACGCCACTCGTCCTACTAGGGACACCTAGAGGTTTAACGGCTTGTTGCATACGCTCAATGCAATCGTGTTTCCTACGAAAGTGTGACCTATCTAGTTTGGTTTTTCATTTCTTGTTTTACTCGAGGACGAGTAAAAGATAAGTGTGGGGGTATTTGATTAACATAGAAATGTGTTTATTTTATGCTCTTATATCTTATCTTTTGTATATAAATAAATATTACTTGGGTATTGTTTTGTTACTTTTACAGATATTCCAACCCAGCCCACGTGCAACCAGATAGGTAGAGAAATGGAGATCAGATTGCTATATATTTACATTTTGAAGAATTGTAGATGAAGATCCCACATTTAGTTGCTGTTGAACAAGAAAATGATTGATAAAAAGGCCATGCACATATCAAATCAAGGGAAACTTGACAAAGAACCAAGAGGAAAAGAAGAAAGGCCAAAAATTTAATTGATTTAACTAAGGCACATTTGAGACTCTCATTGTAAACTCTTTTGTGAATTCCCTAAGGCCCATCTATCATTGTATTAGGGTTAGGGTTTAGCTATCTATCCTATAAATACCCTTATAATGTCATTGTAGCCACCATTCTATCCTATCCTATTCTATATTCTCTTCTCCATTAATAACAGTTCTTCTTCTTTTTATTATTTCTGCATTTTTCTTTTTCTTAGCAATCGGTGTTGTCTTCACAATTAGTTTTAGAAGAACACCAATTGTATTTTACATTTTTTTGTTAGTGATTAGTCGTTTGATTAGTTTTAACGACAATCTTAATTTACTTTTTGTTGTTCTTCTTATTCTGCACTTTTATTTTCTGCCTTGTTGTTCTTGTTTTGCAATTTACTTTCTTTAGTGATTAATCGTTGATTAGATTCAACGATAATCCTAAGTTCGCAATTTCAATTTGTTTTTATTTCAACAAAATCTCCAGGCATCGTCTAACTCGCCCAAGAGAATAGATAAATAATTTAATTTTAATTTACCTCCCTGTGTTCGACCTGTATGCTACACACCTATGCGCTTGCAGAATTTTATTACAAATATCGCGCTTTTCTAGCGTCGATCAAGCCTCGCACCCCAGAAATGACCAAAATAGAATAAGATGCAGCAAGGTTACGGGTGTGATCGTTTCCTTCTAGATGAAAAGTGTATTATGGTATGGAGCCTAGGTATTTACTTATGTGTCAACATCTACTTATGTGGTTGTTGATGTTTGGGCATCCGGTTAAAGGCCTGTAAAGACCGGTAGATGGCATACTCAGGCATGCTCTAAGTTATCCAATTAAGGGATAACTCAACCTTCAGTTGGCAGAGATCCAGTTGGTTCTCGGGACATCCCTCTAGAGGTATACCCATCAGATAAGGAAGTTTCTTAACCTCGTCGTTTGTTGGAAATTCATTCTCCACTACGAACCCTTACGATTTTGGTTGTGCACTTATGTAAACATAATAATATGGGATATAATGTTGGCTAGGATTGATACATTTACTTGCGAAGTGATTTTTCACACTGTGCACTAATAATAGTATCAAATGGTTTTTCGCGTATTAAGCATTTTTGGTTATCATAAGGAGAAATCTCGCCCAAGTCTGCGTTTCCATTGTGTGTATGCAACAAGACCTTATGATAGCTTCATTTTCTAAAAGCATATGTGATTTACTGCACATAACAAATATATTGAGTTTCTCACACTAGTCTAATGACTGACATGGAGCTTATTATTTTTCCAAAACGTTAGGTGCCCCTAATTTTTACATGGACAGCCTAGTTGTCAGGTCTCGATAGGAATGCTTTGGAGCTTTTGTGGAGCATCTTTTGGTTGGAGCTTTGAGGTGAAAGCTGGAATGTTTTGGATTCACTCGAGTATCACTTAGTTCTTCCGCTATTTATTTTGTATCATAGTAGTTGTGTATCTAGATATCTATAAATACTGATTTAATGGTGTTGTAATCCTTATGTAATCTCATGTCACATTAATGAGAAGTTATTTTGTTCTAGTTCCATTGTTCTAATGTGTTACTACTCTATAACAATTCGTCTTTGAGAGCATCCGAGTTCGAGTTGGTTCAATTGCCAACTTGAAACAGTTAAAAAGGAGGGTCGTTACAGCCCAGGGTAGGTTCTACTAGTTTGTACGCCCGGATCAGTGGTAACGCATAGCCGCAACTAGTGCCCACCTCAGAACACACTCTTATAATAAAAGGAACCCCAAATCAATCACAAAGCAATAGAGATGGTATCGAAGAAGTGCGTCCGATAGGAGGTGCTACCTCGCTTAATCATGATATAGCTCATGTTTTAGTCATTTTAATTATGATTCGAAGGTCAAGGCTATCCATCATCATTCTATTACTTCATTCCAGTAGTGTTCGCCAAACCAACCTACTTCATTTTGGATTCCCCACCATATGCACAGTTATTAAAATCGTATCGGTATTGATAGAGAGTATGACAATACAGGCTCCGGTCTCCTTAACAACCAAATGTTTATTTTACACTATGGTCAATTATATTCAAAAATCATATTTAAATATAATGAATCAATATAATAACAATATTGGTTTATATTCAAATATTTACATTCAAATATTTCAATGTCATGAATCACAATTCAGACCAATTCATTATTTGATTACGTTCATAAATCATAATTTAAAACAATTCATCTTTGGATTAAGTTCAAGATACACATTTCGTATTTACAAAACCGTTCATCTAAAAAATTACATTGATTTCATATTCTTATATCTCAAATGCCATTGCTTCAAAAATCTTTATTTTTACAATTTCGGATTCAACAATTTTACTTCAAATCAATTTAAACTTTAAACATTAAATTCCTAAGTTCAGTCCATTTCAAAATGGTATTCAAGTTGGATCATTTAATTTTATCTTAAAGATTCAAAATTCCTTCAAATCACCTTTTTAATAAAGTTCATATCTATTAAACGCAAGTTCCAATTCAATCGAACATAAATATTCGCCTTCAATGAGATTTAGATTTAATTTTTTTACTAAATAAATAATTATCAAATTAATTTATTAAGTTTTATGATCATAACAAATTCATATAACCCATTTCATTTTTTCCAAATCACATTTAAAAAATCAGTCTGACTTAAATTGATTTTTAAATTTTGATTAAGTCACTTAAACAAATCAAGTTATTGTTAAATTTCTAAATTCTCTTTAAATCTTTTAGATATTTATATTTAATAACATCTATATTTATATAGAGTTTAAAATTTTAAATAATATTTATGCTATATTGAAAGATTTATTAATTTACTTATTAAATAATTTATTATTTAAATTTTAAAACAAAATGTTATTATAATTTAAAATCTTAAATGTTTATTTTTAAAACATATATTAACTTACATATTAAAAAAATTATAACATATAATTTTATTTAAAAATCTAAAATTAAAGCTTTTTTAAGTTATATAAAAAAATATACGTTTAAATAAAATTATAAATTTAAATTTCCAAAATACTTTATTCAATTAGAACATATTTATAAATTCATAAAATAATTTTTGAAATGTACCAACAGTGTCTGTACATAATTTTCTACTTAGACCAAGTAATATTGATATATATATATATATATATATCATTTCAATTCGTGATTTGAATTTTAAATCCTGGGTTAAATGTCGTAAGCTAAAACAGATATGGAAGTTGACACGACATGACTGAATCAACGAGCCGAATCACAATATGAATCAACCCAATCTCAAATCACAAATTCTAAATCAACACTTTTCTTTTATTACACACACATTCGCGTGAAGAAAAATATTTATACATTTGTATAAAACACTCTAAACCAAAATTATATCTCTAACTAGCCACACTCAAGATTGAACTCTAAACTCACATTTCGCTTCTCCAAGCTTTACCACTCCAACTACACATTCTTTTGGTTTCAAACTCAACATAACCACATACACTCAAACTCTTACATAAACTTCACACGACAAACACACAACTCGACACAGTGGGCAATGGGAAGGCAAGAAGGATGGACATAGATTTTCATCGAAGCTTGATAAAAATGTAATAAAATTCTAGTCATTTTGAAATATACTTTTGGACCAGTTAACTTCAGAATTAGGAAAAGTCATAAACTGAAAAGTTGTTGCAAATTCTTTTCTCTTTAGTTTTTTAAAAAATAAAATATGATTTTCAATAAGATTTGAAGAAGATATGACTAAAACAGCGATAGATAAATTTTTGAGTTAGAAATCTAGGTACGAAAATGTATCTGAATGATTCGCGATTTCGGCATAGAATATTTCAGAATCTAAAAAATGTTCAATATAAAAATTTTAGCTATTTAAATTTCACCCAATCTAAAAAAAAAGTGGATTCTTTTTTACTAATAGCAAATTACGGCCTCGGCGATCTAGTGTAAACAGTAAATAGAAAAGAGGAAAAGGGGATTACGATTAGAGTTTACAGCTTGTATAACTTCGGTTTTCATGAGGAGGATAGATTTTATCTTGTGAGGCAAGAACCAATACACGCTACAAACAAAAGATGGAGAGGGAAGAGAAGGAATAGATTTTGTGCTTGCATGATTTTGATCTTCTTTTGGTTTGCAATTAATTTTCACTAAGTCTCCTTTTTATTGCAGTTTGATTTGAAGAAATTTTCCATTGATTTGGATTTGAGAAATTAGAGATCTTGATTCAGATAGAAAAAGAGAAAAGGGAATGAAAGAGTTTAGAGAAAGTAGAATGAGAAGAAAGAAAGAATACATGATATTTTACTTGTGTGAGAAGGCTTTACAAAATTCTTAAATAAAAATTTAATAGATAGGCCTTATTGATTACATAACTCCTACAAATTCAAACCGTTATTAACAATAGTCAGAATGCCAACAAGAATAAAGATTAATTACAGATAAAAATATGCATAACAACAAGTTCATTTTTTGCATGTGTTTTTACAGTTACAAACGCAAATTCCGTACAAATGAAATTGATTTTTAACAAACCTAAAAATGTTGGATGCTCAGAATTCAAATTAGATTCATAAAAAAGGTAAATTCTAATTTCGACAACTTTTAAATTTTGACAAAAAAAAATCAAATTTGAACAAATTTGACACAAAGCTGACTTTTTCGGAAAATTTTATATTTGAATAAATTTGGAACATTCAATTTTATTATTTAAATTTACATTTCTATAAATCAACTTAAATATAAATAACACAATAATTTATTTAAACAATTACATTCGAATTTGATATTAAATTGATTTCAATTCAACGTTACTAATTATTCTTCATTTACAAAAATAAATTCATTTATTTCATTCAATTCAAAATAAATTGGCATTTTAAAAAGTAAAATTTTAAAGTTCAATCAAACTATAATTTCAAACCTATTAAAAATCTAGGTTGTTACAACAGTTGCAGCAAACATTTTTCTAACTGCTACATACACTCATAATTCAACCCTTCACAATTGCTACTAACCGTAAATTTCATATTATTATAATTAAATCAATATTTTAATAATAACCACAATCATTTAAGTTATTTAAAACAAAACGAACCAGTCATATTCACAATAATCGAAAACAATTCAAGGCTACATCATTTTTGAATTCATAACTCCATTACAAAACTAATTAAATCCATAACATATATCAATAAAAGTAACTCTGCTATAAAACTAATTAAATCCATAACATATATTAATAAAAGTAACTCCATTAAAAAGCATAACTAAATGCATAACATATATCAATAAATGCACATATATGTACTAATCTAAAAAGATAAACTCCTTTTGAGACGTTGATGCTACTCTGATGTGATTACAAACAAAAACTAAAAACAATTAACCACAGTTAGCAATCAAAATTAATCAAAATCGGTAATAACAAGCAAGGTGGTAAACACAGTGAAAATCAAAGTCTAAGAATATTACATAGCAATATAACTCACAACAATACTAAAAAATCAGAGCCAAATCTAAGTAAGCATAATACATAGACAAACTCATTCAGCATGCTAGCATAGTCTGAAGACAAATCCAACACAACAAAACATATTACATAGTACATATTAACCCATACCAGTGACATAAATTGCATGAATTGCCAAAGACTAGTCTCACTACAAACTTACTACAATAAGCTAACTCAACTCAGCAGAAAATTGATGATGGAATATTGAAACTAGGTAAGTAAATTATATATGATAAATATGATAGGAAGAGAACTAACAAACAAGGGAAATCCAAGAAAGGCAAAGATGATCAAAGCTACAACTTTGGCATCAACATTGGTTGTAATGTAGTCATGAGCTCCTCCTTTATAACTATTTACTGACCACTTGCTTACGATTGTAATGAAAGTCATCTCGAGGAAAAACATGAAGTTACCACTCACCTAAAATACCCTTATAATAACTTTTCTACATGGAGGCCCTAACAAGAATCCACCAACCAAGAGAACAGTCTATATAAATTACATTAAATATAAAACAAAATTAAATTTGTAGTATTGTTTCCTAATAGTTGTATCAACAAAATGAAATATATTGGCGTTATAGAATTAAGAAGTATACCAACTGCTCCATGCTACTAAGCATGCAAATATAGCATTTGTTGCACTATATCCATGCTTGGTTAATTGGATTTTAAAAACAAATTCAGGTTGACAGATAACAAAATAAAACATTTGTACAATTATTAAGCAAATAAATATGTAAAAACCTAAATGGTGCTATAAGAGCAAGAGTTGGTCCCTACACCAAACATTATACATTATACTAGGTAAAAGTGCACATGCAACAAGCTAGGAAGAACACATAAAAGCTATACAAAATTTGCACATGAAGTTTTAAATAAAAATATAGACTAACATAATATAGAACTTACAATGCAAAATATGGTAGCAAATGCAGATATTGGCCTAATAGTTTTTATTGCTTATGAAAATCAAGTAGACTTGGCATTTGACCCCTTATTTATTTTTTAGATGGAACCACACCTAATTTTGGAGTAAATTCAAATGAAATAACCATAATATAATCAACTAACTCATAAACATGTGAATTGTAATTGAATACATAAATACTCAAAACTATGTATATATCCCGACTGCTCCACCCATACACCGAGAGACTTATACGTGTACACAAACACATATATGCAATCAAGCATACACTTCTGCATTACACAAACATATGCTACTACTGGCAGCTACACACACAATATCACATGCTAACAACTAGGTAAAAATGCATGCAACGATTTTTCCCTATCACTACGGCAAGTTGAAGGTTTCTACTCTATTATTATTATTATTATTAACTTTAATATTTAATATAGCTTCTTAGAAAAACATGCAAAAATATAGTTTATCAGGAATATATTTATGGCGTAGCTTTAGGATCTAAACTCCACATGAATTTGATGAATTCGTGGAAAATAGGATCAAGGAACAGATAAATGCTCAACTCCGTTGATCTTTCGATGCCGAAATCTCGCTATCTTCAACGCGTTGATCTCACAAGATACCGTGTTGTAGATCTACGATTCTTCGAATGTTGATCACTCGCAAGTGATACCGTGAATCGGTTTCAAGTTCGTTGATTCGAGCGCACTCGAATATCCGAAGATGGAGATAGGAGATAACTCTTAACTTCCAATTTAATGGTGGCACAAAGCTCACACAAGGAATTTATTCAAATGTCAACAACCTTTACAACTCACACCATGGCCCTATATAGGCTCACAAACATACATGCCCGCATCCTAAAACACCCACACGGGCTAAAATAATGACCCAAAACACAATGCAACTCACTCCATGTGTCCTAACATTAGCGGCATGACCTACACACTGTGAACGTCCCAAGCTTCAAACGTCCTCCTCAACATGGTCTAACAACATCTCTTCAATCTTTAAGTCGTATAACAGCTTGGTTAAGTCATGGTACGACCTATATCCCTTTCCTTCAGGCTTTAGCTCGCTAGTACCTCCTTTTAGGTCGTTACTCTCCTCTTCTTCAAGCTCTAGGTCGTAGAACGTCTTCCTAAGGGCGCTGAAAGACCTAAGTTCCCCTTATCTTGGCTTTAGCACGCTGGAACATGTGTTTAGGCCGCTGGACGACCTAAACATCCTTTTTTTCTTGATTTAGATCGCTGCAGATCTCCTTTAGGGCCCTGGATGACCCTAAAACAACTCTTTCATGGTTTAGATCGCTGGAAGCCTTCTTTAGCACGCATGACGACCTAAAATTCATCAATGAATAATTTCTATGATGTATTGCATCAATTTACTTTCAAAGGAGGAAGAAGTCCTTTAACTCGCAGTAAAACCGACATATGATATTTTGGTTTTGAAAATATACCCTTAGTTGGTTAAATGCACAATTGTTTAACATTCATAGTGTAATCATTGCTCACTTCTAATAAATCTTAATGCAAATGTAAACATAAATCCCATAACCATCAAGCTTATGATGCTTGGGCACATTGAAATTGCTTTATCGAGTGATAATATAAGTAGTAAGTAAATGGTCTCAGCAGAAGGATAAGTAGCAAGATTAAAAGTAAAACCTATTAAATAAATAGTAAATTCTATTAGTGTGCATGATGATTTTCAACTATTTTAATGTTACCATAAAATTTATCAAATAACATGTGGAATGACATAAACTTACAATAAGCATAATGCTGATTAGGAGCAATATCCCGTAAATTCTTACCCAACTGATCATGGGTCAATTTTATTACCTAATTGTATTAATTAATTTATTTATACCAAACTATAGTTATGTTTCTAGAATATTTTATAGGATGTTTTGTAAATTTTTCATGTACCTATTAATGTTTCATCGTAACCAACAACATGCTTTACATTCGCATGGCTTTCTTGGCACATTAATTAGATGGTATTTGGTTTACCTGTTTTGGTTTTTGGTTTCCGCCGTTATAAAAATGCAAAAGATGCAAGTATATCACATATTAACTTCTATTTGTTTGTCTATCAATTCTTCTTATATTTTATAATTAATATTGAAAACTCAAAACACAAAACATAATTTAAACCAAACACCACCTTAAATTTTAAATTATTGATGGCAGGAAACCCTCATTTCCACTATTTGTCAATTGATATTGGCCTTTCAAAATTTTGGCAGCTTCTCTTCTTTTTCTTGATTTGAAAATGGATACCCGATAAAATAAACAGTATTAAAAGGTTTATTTAATTAATCAAGACAAATTATGTTTATGAATATATTAGTGTTTTGCAAGCGTTATATCTAAAATAATGTAGCACTAAACAAATTAGAAAGTTCTTATAGGCTTCAAAAGTAGAAGAAAATTTCCATATGTAAAAATAAATAAATAAACAAATAATGGAATCTGTGTATCTTCTTAACCCTTAATGCTATAACTTCCAGCGAATTTCAAATTGATGTTTTTCCTTAACTAATGCATGAACATTGTCCTTCTGATCAAACGAAGAGATTTTTACAGGAAACTTTAACATATTAGATATAATAAATGACATGATGTTGAAGAGAGAGAAAAATCCATATCACTACACAGTACATACTATTACTTTTGGATTATATTATACCATCAAATTCAAGCATAGAAGTTTAGGAAACATTATCCGTGGATGCATTTCAATAAAAATAAAGATACTATCATAAATGAAAGCATACAATCCCAAAGCTACGTCAAATACTATATCATGCAACAAACCAATCAATATCACTAACATATCCAAAATCAATGGCACATTACCTCCTCATCTAATGTTTATCAAAATTCAAAGAGAAAAACATGAACTCGCTTGACTACTTGTTCTTTACCAGTCATCCCGAGTCTCTTTTGGTTCATTTTAAAGTTTACATACTGAAAGATCTTACTTGTCATCTTGAAATAACGAGCTCACACAAATTATTGGTTACCATTTTCAATTCTTAGCAAGAAACGTTTGAAACATCATACATGCACCAAACAAGCAATACTAGGTAATTTATGTTGAGCCATTACTGATTTTATCTGCTATGCGGATAATTGCACAAATTTCTCACATACCAATCTATTGTGCAAAAAATTGATTTGATTGCACGAACTCCAAAACTACACAACGGAATACAAAAGGCGCATGAGCTATACAAAAAAGGAGGATCTAGCTTGTCGATTAATTATCACTCGCCAAATTAATGAAAATAATCACCAAACAAAACAAATTAGAAGAAGAGAAGAATACAAAAGATTTGACGTGGTTCGGCAATGCCTACATCTATGGACCCAACAACCATTCTTTATTTCACTGAAGATAGCACAAAAGAGAAAGAAAAAAATATAGGTGATGGATGAAGAGACTAACCTATAATTAAAAATTGAATAATAAATTTCAACAAGAACTTCTATGCACTCAAACCCCTAATTGGTTGACTACATAAATTAGGGTATACTGAAGAAGAGGATAATGGTGGATGCTCTCACACGTTCACACTTCCCAAATATGAAGATTTAAATAGGATTCGATGAAAGGTTGCTTGGAGGCGAAGAGAATTATTTTCCTGATTGTCTTGAAATCTTTCTAAATGTCCAAGATTTGATTGCACTGTAAATAGAAAGTGAATATCTTGGTTTCCATATGTTTACTCCCTCCATGATTCTCCAAGCCTAATCATTTATTTCTTCGTATTACAAAATCAACGAAATTATAAATATATATTTTACCTTATTTATAAATCCATTGATTATGCAATCAATTTGTTTTCTTCCAAAATATCCTCCCAAATATTTTCACATATAGCATAATTGATTGAATGAATCAATCAATTAATTTCTTTTTCTCTTAAACAAATATTTGAATCACATAAATTCAACAATCCACTTGATTCAAATATAACTAAATCTCAACAAATTATTAGGTCTACACGATCAAGCTCAATATGAACTACTTTCGGTAGTATTGCCCAAACAGAGCATTCAAATATGTCCCAAGCATAAAAAAGATAGAGAATACCAAAAACTCTTCAAAAATTCGATAAAGGAGACAAACTTGTTGATACAGAAATTTGAGAGACTAATGGAGATTTCATAACATTCTTCACCTTCTCCATCCTATATTGAGCGAGGACATGCTCAATATTATTTACTTCAACCTCCTTTTCAAGAATTTTTTTCTAACCTTACCAAGCTCCGCACAACAAATATTTATATCAAAACCTTGTTCAGAAATTTTTCTAACTTTACAAAAGTTTTTTGTAATTACTTTAATTTCATTTCCATCCGATTTTGGATAGAAAATTCCAACTTTTATTTTTACCTCATATTTAAATGAATATAATATTCAATTATATTATCAGATCGGTATGAGACATAACCAATACCCATATAATTCCATATATATGGGTGTAACATGTAACAACCCGTATTTTTAATAACATAAAACAAGGCAGAATTAAATATTAAAATCTGAATCAAGGGAAACGGGCTGTGCCATTGCGTTCGTCTCGGAAAAATACGCGAAATAGAGTCCAAGTTTTCGAAAAACGGAGTCCGTATGACCAAGTTATGGCCCAATGAAGTTTTCAGAAAATTCCAAGCCCGAAAACAGTTCAAATTCAAATTCAGATGCAACCAAGGCAGAAAGGGCGGGAATTTTTCCCGCCCCAGGCAGGGTCGACACAGGGGTCGACCCCCCCAATGGGTCGACACCCATGTCGACCCATGGGTCGACACCCATGTCGACCCCCCCGGTCGGACCAGTTTTTCTGGTGCACAAATTGTGACAAGTGAGTCTTGCTCTAGAAGTTTCTGACGGGATTTGACGGACCTGATGTGTTTTAGGGTTAATCCTATGGTCTAAACTAACCTAATCACCTATAAAAAGACCCCTAGACCTAGCCTAAACCCTCATTAATCATTCCTACAACTAAATGCTGCCCAAATGTTTAATCATGGCCTTCACCCTCTTGTCATAGCCTCAATCTTCATTCATATGAGAGTTCCTAAGCTTGTTTGAGAGTTTCTAAGCTTGAATTAAGGCCAAAGTTCAATCTTTCTTCATCAAAGCAAGGATCTTTTGCTTGTTTCTCAAGGGTTTTCATTGGAGCTTGTCATTTGGGAGTGTTTAGAGTTGCTAGTGGCTTCGTCTCAATCTTAATTTATATTAATTATAGTCTACATAGCATTGTAAGCCCTATACTACTCTTAGATTCTATCTATGAAGTTAAATGTTACATGTTGCAAGTTGAGTTTGGGCCTAAGTATGATATGTGCTTTGATTCTAACATGTTATGCATATGTTTACCCTATGCAAGTTTGTAAAGCTATCACCTTGACTTTGTGCATATGTTGCATTATGCAACATGAGAACTCTCATAACCTTTATGATAACTTGCATATAATGTTATATGCGAACTTCTAGTCATCATCCTATGTCATCTAGGATCATGTTTCACCTATTTGCTTAAGTTGATATTATGCATGTTTTGAGGCCCATGATGTGATATGCAAGCTTATGAACATATTTATGCCTCATATGCCACCATGTTTAACTTGTGGCCAAATCACCCTTATGCTATTGTGCATGCTTGGGCCAAATCTTAACTCTTCATGTTCCTTAGTATGCTTGTGGCCAAATCATCCTTATGCTATTATGCATGCTTGTGGCCAAATCACCCTTATGCTATTCGATATGTATGAGGCCAAGTCACCTTTTATGCTATCATACATGTTGAGGCCATATGCTAGTATGTTGAACCCCTGTTGGCCTCAAATATCACCATGTTTAGTTTGTGATAGACTTTGCCATCTTATGCCCACCTTGTCATATGGTTACGTTCTCTCTTTGATCTACTTGCGTTAATGCGAATTTACGTGCGATGGGAATACGTTATGGGTAGTTGGGCAAACTCAAATAACATGAGAACATGACTTGAAAATATGACATGAAAGTTTGACATATGTTTATGCTTGAAAACATGGACTCGGACATGACTTCTAGAAAACATGAGAATGGCCAACTCGAGGTTGGGTTGAGTTTGTAGCATAAATCTACCTGGAACCGACCGGCTTAACTAGTGGCTACAAGCAATAGGACCCAATGTGAGTAGTTGGTCATGTCGCACTTAAAACCCGAGGTTAGACTAGGTTGTGGTGTAAAGCTACCCGGACCCGCCCGGCTTAACTAGTAACCACAACAAAGTCTAATGTGAGAGGTTGGGGTGCATTAAGATAATAAATGCCACATGATAGGGTTAAGTCATGGACCACTTGAATATACTTAACCACATGAACATGATGGGTTGATAGGGTTAAGTCAACATGGACACACTTAACCAACCCAATGCTTAGTTGGATAGGGTTAAGTCGTGAACCTTTTTAGGAACACTTAACCAACTGGATACATGATTTGGATGGGGTTAACCACACCAAACCCACTAGAAAACCCTAGTTACGCGGTCCTTCTCAGCAGTAACCCACTAGGGTGTATCGGATACCCTAGGGACTAGGCTAGGGTGGGGCACGATTACTGGGCTGGAGTGTAAGCGACCAAAAGACGGCAAAAGTAGGTGCGCCATAGTAGATTCTGACGGACCATGGTCGTGCACATTGTCCGGGGATGAAAGACAGACTTGGGCACCAGTAGGTTTTGACTGTGCGTGCTTGTTTCGTGTCAGTGGTTGACACCCTAGGGCCGGATACACCCTAGGGTGGACCTAGCACAGTCGACTACATTTCATGTTTGGACCGTATGACACCGATACACGACGAGTTAGGCTGATAGGGAGCCGATCGACTAGACCGAGTAGTTGGACCTCGATTTAGGTCATCTCATGATGTGGGCCAGCTTTGGGCCAAGGGATCATTTCTTGTTGGTACTTGACATGGATAGGAATACTAGTACACACTTGGTGCAACTTAACCTTGTATATGTGATGCCACACTTGATCTATCTTGTTAACCTTTCACCATGCCAGTTATCACCCTACATCTCATCTCTGTTTTACATGTTCAGTTAACTTCATTAGTTTTTATACTAATAGTAGATAGGACTTACCAGTCTTTTTGACTGACCCGTTTTCTTTCGCCTCTTTTCTTCCGTTCCCCCCCCCAGGTTTGCAGGGTGGGAACACTAGTACCTAGCTTGGATCTTTTGCAGCTTTTCTGGATAGCTCACGTATGGTTTGAGCATGCTATGGCCTTATGCTACTTTGGGGATAGTTACTTTATGTTTCTTTTTCAGTTTTCAGTTTATGTTCTAGACTTTGTTTTATGGGAAAATATTGAATAAGTACTTTGATGTAACTTAACTATGGTTTGGAAATGCTAGTTTTATCCGCTGCTTTATTTACTCTGTTTTTACTTATATGTTCTGTCTTGTGATATCTGCATGCATGTTACCTCATTTAACGCCCCTCCAAAGCTAGTGTGCCTGCAAGAGTGGTATTGGCGGAGTTGGGGTGTTACATTTGGTATCAGAGCATAAGGTTTACAAGATTGGAGCAAAAAGGTTTTTAAAACTTACCTTTTGAAAAACTATTTTCAAAGCCAATTAAGTATTTTCCGAGGAAAGTCTAGTTTATTTTAAAAGGCTATTCCCCAAAAGCCATTAGCACTATCCTTCGTTTCTTCGTTCTGAATCTATCCATCTTTTTCCTTCGTTTCAGTATGGCCGATAATTTTGCCATCTCGGAGGATGTACCAGTACCTATTTGGTTTAGAAGGTACATGGAGGCAAGGGCGAATGAAGCCGGCCCCGCGGATATTCCTCCTCCTCCTTAGCATACACAAGCGGATTTCGCGGAGCTTTCAAAGACTTTAAGGCGATGGGTTGCAAGAATTTTGTCGGAACGGAGACTTCCGTGGAGGCAAGGAACTGGTTAAAGGAAACTGAAGACCTCTTTGCTATCTTTGATGTGGAAGATCGTAGGAAAGTTCTGTTGGCAGTATGGCTATTGAAAGGGGAAGCTGTTTATTGGTGGGGGGTCACCACCACTACTAGACCAATTGAGGCTTGGGATGAGTTTAGGAGAAGGTTTGGACTATGGTTTCTATCATCGACAGAAGAGAACCTTCGGATGGAGAGGTTCCTATCTCTAAGGCAAGGGGACATGACAGTTAGGGAATACGTGGATACGTTTAATCAACTTGCTCGGTTCAATCTAGACTTGATTAACACAGCTCAGAAAAAGGCCCTACGCTTTGCTCTAGGATTGAATGAGCCATTGCGCGGTTTGGCCATGTCTCATATACCCATGGTGGTGACCTTCGAAAATTTGGTGAATACGACCCTACTTCAAGAGGAAGATAAGAGTGACAAGAAGAAGGTCACGGCAAATAAGTCTCAAGGCAAGAAGATAGACTCCGGGAAAGGAGGAAAGAACGACAACACGTCAAGTAAGAAGAGGAAATGCAACTTTTGTGGGATCAAGGGGCATCTGGCCAAGGATTGCAGGAAGAAGAAGAGGAAGTTAGGCGAGTGTTTTCATTGCGGAGAGTCTGGACAGTTTAGCAAGGATTGCCCGAAGAAGCAAGGACAGGGGCAAGGACAGACTCAGCAAGCAGGACCCCTTGGAGGGCAATTGCAGGCTCTCCTCGCTCTTCCAGCTTTTGATCGAGGTAGTGTTTCTATAGAAATTCATGTTTACATTTCTGATTTCCCTGTTCGTACCTTGTTTGATTTTGGCGCATCGCATAGTTTTATTTCTGATCCTGTTGAAAGTTTGCACCTAAGTACTAGTCTAGTTGAGGATCCCGTCAGCGTTTCAAATCCAATTGGGGGTTCCGCCCATTTATCTATGATTTGTGTGGATTTTAAGATTTCCATCTTGACCATACAATTCACGTGTAATGCTTATGTTTTCGGGTTCACGGGATACGGGTTGATCTTGGGCATGGATTGGTTGTCCAGTTATGGAGCCATTCTCGATTGTGAGAATAGGGTGGTGAGGCTCATGACTCGCCTCGGTAATACCCTAGAAATTTCTTGTAACCCTAGAGGTCCCGTCATGTTATGTTATCTTGAATCTCTTGACTCGTCCATCGATGATCTGCAATCTGTAAGGGTGGTCCGAGACTATCCTGATGTCTTTGAAGAAGTTAAGGGGTTACCCCCTAAACGAGAGATAGATTTCCGCATTTATCTAGTCGATAATGCCAAGCCAGTATCATTGCCCGTTAGGCACATGGCCCCACGTGAGAGAAGGGAGCTCAGTAAGCAAATCAAGGAGCTGCTTGAGAAAAAAATTATTAGGCGAAGCATTTCTAAATGGGGTGCTCCGGTGGTATTCGCTACTGAGGCGGATGGTTCGCTTCGTCTATGGTTGATTATCAAGAGTTGAACAAGATGACAAAGAAGAATAGGCACCCGTTACCGAGGATTGATGATCTCTTTGACCAGCTTGTAGGTGCTTCTGTTTTCTCTCAACTCGATCTAGCCACCGGATTCCGTCAGCTTAGAGTGGCTGAGGATAGTATTGATAAGACTGCGTTTAGGACTCCAGATGGATTCTTTGAAGGGCTTGTTATGCCATTCGGTTTGACTAATGCACCCGCATACTTCGTGGACTTGATGAGTAGGGTGTTTCGGGAGTTCCTTAACAAGTTTGTGGTCGTTTTCATGGATGATATTCTGATCTTCTCAAAGGATGAGGAAGAACGTGCCAGACATCTCAAGGAAGTGATGGATACGCTTAGAGCGCGTCAGTTGAAAACCAAGTTCTCCAAATGCCATTTCTAGAGAAGGGAAGTTCGGTTTCTTGGACATATAGTTTCTAAGCAAGGCATAGCGGTGGATCCCGCGAAAGTGGTTGTGGTTCAAGACTGGAAGACTCCTAGGAATGCAACCGAAGTAAGAAGCTTTCTCGGTCTGGCGGGCTACTATAGGAAGTTCATCAAGGACTTCGCTAAGATTTCGGCCCCTCTTACTAAGTTGACGAAGAAGAACTTTGTCTTTGCATAGGACTTGGAGTGTGAGCTTGCTTTTCAAAGGCTTAAGAGAGCCCTTACCACAGCTCCAGTTTTGGCATTACCCGATGGTGGTAAGGTGTTTACCGTGTACACTGATGCATGTGGCATGGGGTTAGGCGCTGTTCTAATGCAAGAGGGTAGAGTGGTATGCTATGGGGGTAGGCAACTTAAAGTTCATGAGAAGAACTATCCCACTCATGATTTGGAGTTGGCGGCGATCGTCTTTGCACTCAAGTCCTGGCGCCACTATCTTCTAGGCGAAAGGTTCGAGTTATATACGGATCACAAGTCGCTCAAGTATCTTTTCTCGCAAAAGGATGTCTATGCTAAGTGTTGAGTTTGGAAGTAGGGATTATGTTTTTGGGCTTTGGGTTGATTCTAGGGATGAAGTGGTTATCTAGTAAGGGTACCATCCTCGGTTTTGAAAGAAGGGTAATTAGACTCTTGACTTGCCTTGGTAATACCCTCGAAGTCTCGCGTAACCTTTAGAGTTCTGTCAGGATTAGTTACCTAGAATCTTTTGACCCATTTATTGGAAATTAATGATCTATTCGATTAGTGTTCGCGGGTGGTTCATAGAAATCATGTTAAATAGTGCATTTGGCCACATGGATTGGTAATTATTTTCAAGGGAAAGTTCTTCTACGTGGAATACCTTACAGTGAATTTTGGGAAAGCTTGCATGAAGTCATGAGTATACAGTTAAGTTAAGAACCGAGTATGCTAGAAAAAAATAAGTGAAAGTGAAATGAGAAGCGACAGTGAAATGAGTTCCAACTCACATTTCTAAAGTAGGAATTAGGAAGCTACGGAATTGAAAGGTTAACAACGGTCAAAGCACAATGGAATTAAGTTCTTAGAAGGTTGAAGACTAGATACACGCATCATATATCTTTTTAGGAGTGTATCCTTGATCCCTGTTTTTCCGTGGAGCTTACTTGTATACTATCTTCTCGATCTCTTTTCCTAATTAGCATATCTTTCTTTTGCTATCCATGTTTACCTTGTTTATCTTGTTTATCTTGTTATCTCGTAATCGTGTCATGAGAACCTTAGGTAGAAACCCTTTGGATGAAACATGCATTTGAAACATGTTATGCTTGATGGTTGCAAGTGGTTGCAAGTGTTTGCAAGTGGATACTCGTGGATGCATGATACACATTAGGCACTAAGATCGGCTCACACACTTTCATGTTGCATATGAATGAGTGTTTATGCTTATTCATGGATGAAACTTGTTGTGCTATCACGTTGATGTTGCATATGAATGAATGTTATGTGCACTCATGTAGAGATTATAAATTATGTTAGGAATTTGCATACATATGGACTCATTTCACTAACATACTTTGCATTAAGGAGGTTTACTGAATCAGTAACCGCCTGATTTTTGCATTAGATAAGTACATATACACACACCTTTTGCATATGTTCATACAGCATTTAGAATCTTTTTAAGGACAATGGTTACTTGTGGATGATGTTTTGAGTGGATGGATGATGGATGGTAGGATACGTTCTTCCTAACTTGGAGATTTCGGGGACGAAATCCTTTAAGGAAGGGAGAATGTAACAACCCGTATTTTTAATAACATAAAACAAGGCAGAATTAAATATTAAAATCTGAATCAAGGGAAACGGGCTGTGCCATTGCGTTCGTCTCGGAAAAATACGCGAAATAGAGTCCGAGTTTTCGAAAAACGGAGTCCGTATGACCAAGTTATGGCCCAATGAAGTTTTCAGAAAATTCCAAGCCCGAAAACAGTTCAAATTCAAATTCAGATGCAACCAAGGCAGAAAGGGCGGGAATTTTTCCCGCCTCAGGCAGGGTCGACACAGGGGTCGACACCCCTGTCGACCCCCCCAATGGGTCGACACCCATGTCGACCCATGGGTCGACACCCATGTCGGCCCAGGGGTCGACCCCCCCGGTCGGACCAGTTTTTCTGGTGCACCAATTGTGACAAGTGAGTCTTGCTCTAGAAGTTTCTGACGGGATTTGACGGACCTGATGTGTTTTAGGGTTAATCCTATGGTCTAAACTAACCTAATCACCTATAAAAAGACCCCTAGACCTAGCCTAAACCCTCATTAATCATTCCTACAACTAAATGCTGCCCAAATGTTTAATCATGGCCTCCACCCTCTTGTCATAGCCTCAATCTTCATTCATATGAGAGTTCCTAAGCTTGTTTGAGAGTTTCTAAGCTTGAATTAAGGCCAAAGTTCAATCTTTCTTCATCAAAGCAAGGATCTTTTGCTTGTTTCTCAAGGGTTTTCATTGGAGCTTGTCATTTGGGAGTGTTTAGAGTTGCTAGTGGCTTCGTCTCAATCTTAATTTATATTAATTATAGTCTACATAGCATTGTAAGTCCTATACTACTCTTAGATTCTAACTATGAAGTTAAATGTTACATGTTGCAAGTTGAGTTTGGGCCTAAGTATGATATGTGCTTTGATTCTAACATGTTATGCATATGGTTACCTTATGCAAGTTTGTAAAGCTATCACCTTGACTTTGTGCATAGAAAGCTATGACCTTTGATTTGAAATGTTGCACTATGCAACATGAGAACTCTCATAACCTTTATGATAACTTGCATATAATGTTATATGCGAACTTCTAGTCATCATCCTATGTCATCTAGGATCATGTTTCACCTATTTGCTTAAGTTGATATTATGCATGTTTTGAGGCCCATGATGTGATATGCAAGCTTATGAACATATTTATGCCTCATATGCCACCATGTTTAACTTGTGGCCAAATCACCCTTATGCTATTGTGCATGCTTGTGGCCAAATCTTAACTCTTCATGTTCCTTAGTATGCTTGTGGCCAAATCATCCTTATGCTATTATGAATGCTTGTGGCCAAATCACCCTTATGCTATTCGATATGTATGAGGCCAAGTCACCTTTTATGCTATCATACATGTTGAGGCCATATGCTAGTATGTTGAACCCCTGTTGGCCTCAAATATCACCATGTTTAGTTTGTGATAGACTTTGCCATCTTATGCCCACCTTGTCATATGGTTACGTTCTCTCTTTGATCTACTTGCGTTAATGCGAATTTACGTGCGATGGGAATACGTTATGGGTAGTTGGGCAAACTCAAATAACATGAGAACATGACTTGAAAATATGACATGAAAGTTTGACATATGTTTATGCTTGAAAACATGGACTCGTACATGACTTCTAGAAAACATGAGAATGGCCAACTCGAGGTTGGGTTGAGTTTGTAGCATAAATCTACCCGGAACTGACCGGCTTAACTAGTGGCTACAAGCAATAGGACCTAATGTGAGTAGTTGGTCATGTCGCACTTAAAACCCGAGGTTAGACTAGGTTGTGGTGTAAAGCTACCCGGACCCGCCCGGCTTAACTAGTAACCACAACAAAGTCTAATGTGAGAGGTTGGGGTGCATTAAGATAATAAATGCCACATGATAGGGTTAAGTCATGGACCACTTGAATATACTTAACCACATGAACATGATGGGTTGATAGGGTTAAGTCAACATGGACACACTTAACCAACCCAATGCTTAGTTGGATAGGGTTAAGTCGTGAACCTTTTTAGGAACACTTAACCAACTGGATACATGGTTTGGATGGGGTTAACCACACTTAACCCGAAAACCCTAATTACGCGGTCCTTCTCAACAGTAACCCACTAGGGAGTATCGGATACCCTAGGGACTAGGCTAGGGTGGGGCACGATTACTGGGCTGGAGTGTAAGCGACCAAAAAGACGGCAAAAGTAGGTGCGCCATAGTAGATTCCGACGGACCATGGTCGTGCACATTGTCCGGGGATGAAAGACAGACTTGGGCACCAGTAGGTTTTGACTGTGCGTGCTTGTTTCGTGTCAGTGGTTGACACCCTAGGGCCGGATACACCCTAGGGTGGACCTAGCACAGTCGACTACATTTCATGTTTGGACCGTATGACACCGATACACGACGAGTTAGGCTGATAGGGAGCCGATCGACTAGACCGAGTAGTTGGACCTCGATTTAGGTCATCTCATGATGTGGGCCAACTTTGGGCCAAGGGATCATTTCTTGTTGGTACTTGACATGGATAGGAATACTAGTACACACCTGGTGCAACTTAACCTTGTATATGCGATGCCACACTTGATCTATCTTGTTAACCTTTCACCATGCCAATTATCGCCCTACATCTCATCTCTGTTTTACATGTTCAGTTAACTTTATTAGTTTTTATACTAATAGTAGATAGGACTTACCAGTCTTTTTGACTGACCCGTTTTCTTTCGCCTCTTTTCTTCCGTTCCCCCCCCCCCCCCCCCGGTTTGCAGGGTGGGAACACTAGTACCTAGCTTGGATCTTTTGCTGCTTTTCTGGATAGCTCACGTATGGTTTGAGCATGCTATGGCCTTATGCTACTTTGGGGATATTACTTTATGTTTCTTTTTCAGTTTTCAGTTTATGTTCTAGACTTTGTTTTATGGGAAAATAATGAACAAGTACTTTGATGTAACTTAACTATGGTTTGGAAATGCTAGTTTTATCCGCTGCTTTATTTACTCTGTTTTTACTTATATGTTCTGTCTTGTGATATCTGCATGCATGTTACCTCGTTTAACGCCCCTCCAAAGCTAGTGTGCTTGCAAGAGTGGCATTGGCGGAGGTGGGGTGTTACATAACATGTGGAGTATATCATAAATCACTACTAACCATCATAACAACTTTCACCACAACCATTCAACCATATCACAACATAAATAGAAGATAAGCATTTACAGTTAGTGAATGCTTATACATATACGAATAATGATGATTATAATACCTATAACAATCACAGGGCAACCATTCACAAATCAACAAATATAATTATAAATATGGTTAAAATAGTTCTCACCTACTCTGTCTAACTTTAGTGTAGGACCTTGACCGCACTGATGGACAACGTAACCGCGTCTATATATTTCCTCTGATCGAAATACATATATACATACATATATATATATAATTTTTTTTTATTTGGGGGGTGGGGGGGGGGGGGGGGGGGTAGGACAAACCAAGGTGGGGCAAAGGGCGGCTCGAGGGAGGGATGTGGTGGAGCCGTGGGTGTAGGGTGGTGGTGTGGGTGTAGTGGCCGAAAGGGGTAGGTGGGCTCGACAAGGAAGAAAGGTGGAAGTGGAGGCTCACGACCAAGGGAAGGGGAGGTATAGGAGGTTGTGGTGGATGGTGATGGAGTTTGCCATGGAGTGGGGAAAGGCCTGGCCGAACAAGGGAGAAGGAAGTGGGGAAAGAAAGGGAGGAAAGGAGAGGGAAAAGAGGCTAGGAAGCCATGGTAAGGGAGGACGAAGGAACTAAGGAGAAGGAGGAGAAAACGGAGAGAAGATGGAATGAAATGGAAAAGGGGGAAGGTGCTCTTTATAGGTGGAAACAAGGGTATTTGGTCTTTCTTTCCATGGACACGTGGTGTATCCTAAGGAACCACTTACATGCATTAGGAAAACACTCTAAAACCACTTAGGAAATCAACGTTCTTAGGCATGGTTTTGGTAGTAACATTATTTGCAACGCTTTAGGGTGTTACAACCTGCAACGTCCATTTGTATTTTAAAATTTCAATATATATTTTACCGATTAACAATTCCAACAACCGACAACTAGTATTAACAAAACCCGATAATATTATCAATTAATTTCCCGTTTAAATTAATAATTCAAAATAGTTATTTTATTTTAAAATCTAGATTTAAAATTTTCATTTAACTAAAAAGATCGTACTTAAAATGGTTTCATTAGTACGTATCTGAAAAACCAATCTTTGTTTTTTTACAAAAGCTGATATATTTTGTTGATTTATTTTATAGTTATATCCTATAGTTTTAAATAATTATTTTTATTATTCGAACCAAATTCAAAATCCAACTTACAATTATCAAATTTCAAATGATTAAAACTAATTCACATGTGACAAGTTATAAAATTCTATTCTGATTCAATAAATTGGTTGAACAGTATAAATTGGCAAAATTTGTTTTCAAATTAATAGAAATGTCACATTCAGCTTATTATCACATTGAAACCATTTTATATATTCAAAATCCTAGTTTTTAAATTGATCAAAAATCCTGGATCGTTACACATTATATCCTGATAACTACATTAGATCCAACATCGGAACACCTTTCATAAATAAACCGAACCGTGCTATATGACAAAGGTCCAAACTTTTTTTTTCTCCTTACGTGGAAGCCAGATTATACAGTAGAATGTCGTCTCCAAGATTGAACCACATATTCAATTTGTTCTGAATTACTATGGTTTTGAATGTAGACTCGGCTTGATCTAAATTAGTGACAAACTGATTGTGACGGAGCACTTGCAACCAATGATCTAGGGGAAATTAAATTGGGTAAAGAGGGAGGAAAGTTGGATGAAAATGATCGTTTTATTATTCTAACGAGTGCTTATGCTAAAATACACATATTAGTCCCACATCGTTCAAATTGTTGTAGAATATTTGAACTTAGGGGGCGTTCGAGGGTTCAAAACAGGGCAGAATTCCCCTGTTCTGTTTTTGATGCGTCCGACGCGTCAAAAACGAAAACGGGGAATTCCGTCGCGTTTTGAAAAGGATGGAATTTGGTGCGTTATGAATTTTAATTAATAAATTTAATTTTTTATAAATTTCAAAAAGGGGATTTTATCCAAAAGGACAAATTGTTTGCAAATTTTAACCACAAGGACAAGAGACTAAAAATTTAATCAAAAGGACAAAACATATCCTAAATTTATTCAAAAGGACAAAACAAAGGATAATTTTTTTTCTGTAGATTTTAGGTATCAGTTTTGCATGTAGTTGGGTATCAATTTTTGGTTTTACAGTTTTTAGATATCGGTTTTTGTTGTTTATGATATCAATTTTACATGTAACAGTTTTATATTGTCCAATCGCAATACCTATCCATCACCACAACTCCAGTCTCCCAAATCACTCAAGCCATCCTCCTTCACCCCTAACCAAACTTCATCTACACATCCTCGTATACGTGAACAGCCCACCAACAAACCATCAATATACATCCATAAACAACCTCTCTTTGCAATCTCATTAGACATCAATAATTAAACATAAAAACCTCAAATGTATCTACAATCTCATCACACTACCAAACAGTTCAACTCCTCTCTTCTGATAACGTTTTAGCACCTAACCATTAACTGATACCTACAAGTATACAAAACAGCTACCTATTAGCTGTAGAGAGCAAACTGATACTTAAAATTTGCAAAAAAAAAAGTCCTTTGTTTTGTCTTTTTGATTAAATTTTTAGTCTCTTGTCCTTGTGGTTAAAATTTTCAAACAATTTGTCCTTCACAATATTTTCCCGTTTCAAAAATTAATAACTTGTGCAAATGAGATACGTTTGAGATGCGGTTTTTTGCATTGTGATCGTATAGAAGTGTTCTACCTAATGGAGTTGGTTTGAACTGAATCCGAACAACTTATAATTTTTCAATTTATTTATTTATCTATGTTAATTATTGATACGTATTATTTATTAAAAACAAATAATAAATTAATTAACCATAAATCAATTAAATTAAAAAACATTATTAAAATGGTCCGTTTAAAATCTGCAAGCGCATTTTCCGCTAACTAAAATACCCTATTGAAATGTTTCACTAAAATTCCCTGCTAAAATATTGCGATGTCCGTTACCCTCAAACGCACCGTTACTGTAATCCAGACCCTTTATCTCAAACGTCATTGTTTTACCTCCCTCCGTTTGCTTATTCATGATTTGAAGGGTATTATTGGAATTTAAAAAAGAATAAATACACCATTAGGTTGAAGTTAGTCATTGAATTAACATTACTAGTGAAGAGATAAGTAATTATGGCCAATTCTACTTCCACCTTGTTTTCTTCCTTTCACATCCCACTAGTTTATCAATTTTTGGATTTTTCAAAATTATCCCTATCTTCTAACACAACAAGTTAAGTTTATAGGAAAAAATCACGTATTAAACAGTAATGAGGCGATGTTCCTATAGGATCCTCGCTCGCTCCAAGCGAGGTTCATGTTATAACCTAGTTCGGGGTGAGTAAGGTTCATACAATAACTTAGTTTGTGTCAAGCTAAGTTTGTATAATAACATAGTTCATTCCAAACGTGGTTCATGAATAAACCATGTTCCAATTGAACGTGGTTTAAAACAAATTAGGGTATTTTCGGAAAAAATAAGGGGGGAGGTGAAAAGGAAAATTGTGTTCATTTTTCGAAACTAGGTGGGGTGTGGAAGTAGAAAGGAGGGGTATGAATAGAACTTGTCTAAGTAAAAATAAAACAATTAATTTTATGAACCTCTAGTTATTGCTTCTAACTTCTAAGGTGCTTTTGAGAGCTTACGAGCCATTTTGCAGCAACGCCAAACAGCCTCCTACCCAAATCCTAGTAGTTCCGGTCAATCATCTTCTTCACTAAAGCTTCAGAACCCTAGATTCTTCAATTCAGGTTAGCTTCTTGAATCGAGATCGCGATGCTGAACTACTTTCGATTTTGTTTCAATATGACGTTGAAACCGAATTTGCGATTTGGTATTAGGCTTCAATATTTTTATTCTGAAATAGGATCTTATTGCTTTGCTGAAACTGCAAACACCATTTCACACATGGGATTTACATGCAAAACTTTCGTGTTTGGAGTCTCTTTCTGTTGAAATTTTATATGAGGTTTTTAATCTTTCTTCATGCGCCAAGCACCAAGTTGTCCAATTTGATTTGAAATTTGACTTATTTTGTACATGTAAGATCATTAGCAGAAAAGAAACATTTGGAATAATGGCTACAAAGGTTGACTCACCTTCATCCCGTACAACCACGACATCAAGTAGCTCTAAAATCTCAAAGTTTGGGGCGAAAATTGGGTTTGTTATTCCAAAAAACAAACTGTCAGGTTCATTAGTTCCCACCAATAGAGGTGGTAGTAAAACTGACAAAAATACTAATGAAGAAAGCACAAAACAAGTTCTGAGAAACACAAAATGGGGTGTTGATCTTACACAAGATTCTTCTGTTAGAAAAACACGGGCTGTGGCATATCAGGTATGTTTGCTTTGTCAAAAAGATGTTTTGTACTAATGGCGAGAGTAGGTGACAATATTTGCTAAAAACTGTGCCAGGTTCGTTTAGAACAAATAACACAACAGCTGAACTCTGGATCTCTGGAGTTCGAAGATGATCATGATTCTTGCTCACAGATGCAAGTTTCTACCCAACAATCAGCTAGCAATGCTGCCGAAGAGAAGGTATATATTCACTTTAAACTGTATCTTACTTAGGATATTTGCTTGCCATTCTTTTGCCTCTAAAAGGGCATGTCAGGTTTACAATAAAAAAACAAAGATTTATTTTGACCAAAAGGTCTTTTTGGATGTTTGAAGATATATTTTGAATAAATCATTTACTGATAATTACATTTTTTTTCCTTCTAAAAGAAAGAAAAATATTTTGTTTTACTGGGTATTCGGTGCAGTAGATCTGCTAGCATCATAGAACAGTAATGTTTCCCGAACAACGTTGAACATAAACAAGCCTCAGGTAATTCTAATATCATTCCACAAAATTTGCAGGCCAAGAGACTTCAGCTTCTAGAATTTGAAAAAAGAGAGTTGATTGGTTAGTATAGTTATGATGATGAGAAACTTTCCCCTCTTTACCACTCTCGCCCTCCTATCCATATTTTTGAACACATGTATTTATTTGTAAAAGGTCGGCGTGAGTGGTCAGCGGAAACGGATCGAAAAGTTTATTTATCAGTCTCCTAATCAATATCATAATTTTTTGCATGCTATTATTTATGTTTCTTTAATTCCTCTAATTATGTGTATGCTACTAGGTGAAATTTTACGATTGAATCCTAGTTTCAAAGCGCCACCTGATTACAAACCATTGCTAAAGGAAGAAAGAGTTTCTATTCCAGTAAGTTCACACTAATAATGAGACATTATTAGTTATTTTCTTCATCCTTTCATTTTTCTATTGGTGTTAGTTAATTTTAGCAATTGTTTGTTAATATGATAATATACACATCTGTATGCATTTTCCATAGATGTTCAGCAACAAATTTGTGTTTGCAAAATTGTTAATTATATTACTTTTATTTTACAGAAGTCAATTCATTCCTTATTACTTCCTCTGTCATTCACTTTTGTGGAGAAAATTAATTGAACCTATATCTAACTATAGATTATACTTACATTTTCCTTTAGTTATATCTCAGCAATTATACTTACATTTTCCTTTAATTTTTCTTTAGTTATATCTCAGCCCATTTTGCTGAAAAATTTGCAGATAAAAGCATATCCTGGATACAATTTCATTGGTTTACTGCTGGGACCTGAAAGTGATACCCAAAAGCGATTAGAGAAAGTAAGGAACCAACATTTTCCCCTACTTTTCTTCTTCTTTGTACATCTTCTGCGATGTGTTTGGTGTAATGGCAATGGAAAACAAGTGTTTTCCTATCCACAGATGGGCTTGTTCTCAAAGATAAGCCTTCTAAACCGTTGCATAGTGGGGAGAGCCTTGTGCGATGGGTTCTTCCTTTTTGTATGCATGTTCTTGTGACTCAACTGAGTATATATCTTTTGAACATACGAGTTGTTGGATTGATGGACTTGATGGTATTATTTCTGATGCATTTATCTATATTGTGGAACTTGTACCATAATTGTGCTGAATTTGTCATTTAGGAAACTGGAGCTAAAATACGGGTATATGGTACAAAAGAAAATAGCAAGGAGAAGGTACATTTTATATTTTGTGCTTTAATAAAATTATTCCTACTTGCTAATCATGGAGCGCATATTATTTGCAACAAAGCTCAACTAATTTTGCGTATAACTTTCTACTTCCTTGTGACATGATTATGTGTTTTTCTACCTTGTTACATTACGTTGGACCATGGAATAGCACGAATTCTTTCATTTCAAGGCACTGTTTGATTAGCCACTTCAGTTTTTAGTTCTTATCATTAACTATCTTGAATTTGAAATTTCATGAACTAGTTATTGGTAATTTGAATTGTGATAGGATCTTTGTTGAATTGTAAGCTAGGTTTCAAATTTAAGGTTTCGTGTGACACCCCACGTCCGTTAATGTCACTCATAAGAGAATGCATTAAGTTTCGTGAAGCGCAATAGGTAAACAGTAACAAAAATTCACAAGACAGGTATAAGTAAGCAGCGGAAAATTCAACTTCTATTTATAGTAAAACATTGTTTCAAATCAGGTTACATCATTAAACCAGTTACATAAAAAACCAAAAAAACTCAATTATTCGTCTATCTCATAATGTAAAATAACAGAGTGCAATAATAAAAACCATATCCCTCAAAGTAAAGCATAATAGAGTAGAAAGTAAATCAAAGTTGTACATCTGAGAAAGTCCAGATCCAAACTGGAAGAGTAAGTCCTAATCACTAAGGAGTGCTACCCCACTCTGAGGACCTAAAGGGGGGGGGGGGGGCAAGAGAAAGAAGCAAAACAAAATAGGTTAGACATAATGCCTGGCGAGTTCCAGTGATTTTCAGTATATGCATAAAATAGAGGTATCCTGACAGATAAACAAGACTGGATGAGAAAGTACAGTAGCATATACGATAACAAGTAAACATGATAAACAGAACAACAAGCTAAAACAGTGATCGAGTAAAGCTTCTCATTTATATCCCTAAAACAGGTTTCTCTGCACCAATGCTAGTATAACATGATTAGACGTTAACCTAATTACACAACAGGAACATGATTAGGTATTAACCTAATTACTTAACAGAAACAACATGTTTACAGCATGATTATGTGTTACCCTAATTATATAATAGGATTAGATGTTACCCTAATTACTACTCATGCGATTGGCTCTTTACTACGTAAATATCCAGCCCGATAGTAGGGTGTATGTGTATCACTCCCTAATCCAACAACTTATATAATACATACCTATTTACTTGTGTTACAACGACTTAGTTTCCCTAATCGGACTCATGCACGCTCATGACTCCGCCGGAACGCGCCCGTACTCATCTTCCTCGTTTGAACCTCTTACTATTCAGTTCAGTAAAGCGTGCCCTGACCCCTACCTAGTGCAAGACCCTCTAATAAAATACCAACATGGGTACTAACTGATATGAGTTCCACACAACAAGATTGGCACAAGCCAAACCCCCTAAGCTTGAGCTCCCAAATAACTAGGATTTAAGAGTCCCCAAAATCCGATACGACAACAGAACGAGGGACCTCTTAGCTTATTAATAATCATGTTTTAATTTAGCAGGTTTAAGTTCATTAATAAGCATGGTTTTAATATTACATGTTATTACGTGTGTACAACCCCTTCCCCGAAACAAGCACCTGCCCAGATGTACATACATGCACACACACACCCCACACACATATGTGTGTGTGTATATATAGTAATTTAGATTTGCTTAACCTACATCTGGTACTTATATTTCATAATATGTTCTTTACTTAATGTCTGTATTAAGTCAAATATAACATGTTTACATATGTATACTATTCTTTTCAGTTATATTCCTAAATTATAACATGTACAAGTATATGCATATTAACCCTTTCTATTATATTCCCAAATTACAGCAAGTACAAGTATATGCATATTATCCTTTTTCCAAATTACAGTCAAAAAGTCCTCAATTTATGGTATGTCCATATTCTCTTTTTTATGTCATTTCTTATTACCCCAATTTTAACTATACGTAATCTTAAATCAGAAATGACCTAGGCTTTTAATGACCTAGGCTTAGCGTAAATAAAAAGGAAAAAATAGAAGAAGAAAAACAGAATCAAATCAAACTGTATAAAATAGGTATATAGGTGAGACTGGAAATAAACTAAAACAGCAGAAATAGGAAAAAGGAAGATAGATATGAACATAACTGATTAATCAAATGACAGTAAAAGAACATTACTGTAACAACTACATAGATGAATAACAGTAAAAGAACATGTATAGAAAATAACTTATAGACACTGTACATTCTAGATCCAATTTTTATTTACTGTCATGATATATTTCTAGATGTCAGATCTGTAAATAACATGAAACTCACAACGGGTCTTGGTGAAGAAGATATCTATGTATATATGTCGCTGCAGAAAGAAGTCCACTTTTTCCCTTTTATTGTTGTAGAGCAGTCCGAATTATCCTTGTTATTTTATATTTAGGTGGCACCTCAGTAGTTCTATGTATATATTAATCTCAAAAAAAGGTTCAAAGGAAGAAGGAAAAATGATTTTGTGTAGAACAAATGAGGTTGCATGTCTTTATATGGACTACCTAGGACAATCCATCACCGTTAGATATTAGGTTTTCAATCTTAGTCATACACGTAATGCTGAGTCAGCGAACGAACCTAGCAAACAAAATAGTCTAGGTACAACATGAAGAATTCGCCCAGCATGTTGCTGGGTCGACCCACCAATCTATTGGGTCGATCCCTCCCATGCATGGGTCGACCCATAGGTCGACCCAAGTAAAGGTAGGGTTGCCTCCCAACGGTTTTTTCTGCCAGTTTTCGGTTTGAACTAATTCGAATTATATTTATGTATAATCTCCTTATATATATATACACACACACACAAAAGCTTCTAAGGTTCATGACTTCTTCATACATTATCCATTTTACGCAAAGTTGGAAGTCTATTTGAACTATAATTCCGAGACGAACAGAAGTCGGTTTTACTTAATTTTGAATGTTTAATCATATAATTTTCATTTTGTTGTCTTTACAATATGATTATAATGTATTAAATTTTTGGGGTGTTACATTCTCCCATACTTAAAGGATTTCATCCCCGAAATCTCCTAGTTAAGAAGAATGTTATTATTCTAACAACCATCTACTCATCCATTGTTCTTAAGAATTTCTAATGCTTGTATGAACATATGCAAAGGTGTAGTGTATGTCCCTACACTAATGCGAAAATCAGGTGGTCAACTGATTCAGTTGACTTCCTTAATGTAATATGTTTGTATCATGTATCCAATATGTATGCAAAAGAATCCTAGTGTAACATATAAGTTCTATATGCTTGCACAATTATTCACCAAAATGCAACATCTATATGATGATACAATCATTTTCATCCATTGAAAAATAAAAATGTACACATATCCATATGCAATATGTGAGTTCTTGAACCGATCTAGTGCCTAATGTGTGCATCCACCGACAACCACTAGCATCCACTTGCAACCATCATTCATAACATGTTTCAAACACATGTTTCCAATCATTGGGTTCTACCTAAGGATTGAAAATTCGAACGATAAACATACTCGAATGAAAATAGAAATGTACACATATCCATATGCAATATGTAAGTTCTTGAACCGATCTAGTGCCTAATGTGTGCATCCACCGACAACCACTAGCATCCACTTGCAACCATCATTCATAACATGTTTCAAACACATGTTTTCAATCATTGGGTTCTACCTAAGGATTGAAAATTCGAACGATAAACATACTCGAATGTTAGAAGCAAATGCGAATTTAAAAGCTTGGAAAAGAAATCAAGAACGTTCTCTCGAAAAGAAAAGAATAAGAAGCGTGAATCTTGTCTTCGGGTTCCCACGTCGCATCTTCGCGGTTTTTTCCCTGCTGTACCTTTACCAATTTGATTTATTTGTGGCGTAGTTTCTTAACCTCTGATCCAAGAATATGAGTAAGAACTCTTCTCACCGATGCTTCCTTCTCAACTTCCACATCTTCAAGTATGCTCGGCCACTACCTCTGCCGCATCATGTAGACATTTCCTCAAATGGGAAACGTGAAACACATCGTGTACGCCTGCCAGTATGTCCGGTAGTTTAATCCTATAGGCTATCTGACCTATCCTCTCTACTATAGGGAATGATCCTACAAATCTTGGCGCCAACTTTCCTACTGAGCCAATCGAACTACATTCCTCAGCGGTGATACCTTGATGAAGACCATGTCTCCTACTTCGAATTCCAAATCGGTCCTCCTTTTATCGGCATATGACTTCTATCTGTTCTGAGCTACTTTCATTTTTCGGCGGATAAGTTCAATCTTCTTGGAAGTCTCACTAATCATCTCAGATCTAAGTAGAAGTCTATATGTAGACTCCTAACAACAAGTCGGCGATCTGCAGGGTCGTCCATATAATGCTTCGAAGGGTGTCATGCCTATGATTGACTGATAACTGTAGTTGTAGGCCAACTCAACCAATTGGAGATGTTCCTCCCAAGTCCCTCCGACATCTTAGATACATAGTGAGTCTTAGAAGATCCTCAAGAATTCTATTCAACCTCTCAGTCTGTCCATCGGTCTGAGGGTGGTATGCTGTGCTTATACGTAGCTATGTACCTAATGCCTCTTGTAAGCTCTTCCAGAACTAACTAGTGAAGATGGGGTCACAACCGTTTTTATACCGGAATGTACCCCATGAAGTTGGACTATCTCTCGAAGATATACCGATGCTAGCCAAGCTGCCGTCCTTTTACTTTTGACAAGAATAAAGTGAGCGCTCTTCGTAAATCTGTCTGCCATTACCCAAATGCTCGTATTGCCCTGCCTTGATCGGAGCAATCCATAGAGACGCTCTCCTACTTCCATTGTGGGATATTCAAGGATTGAAGCAATCCGCTAGGTTTCCTCTGTTCAGCCTTTACTCGTTGGCAAGTCAAACATCGAACACAAATTCCGCCACGTCCTTCATACGAGTCCAAAAGAAAACTCTCTTCATGTCTCGATACATCTTGTCGCTACCCGGATGGATAGTCATCCGAGAATGATGAACTTTCTCAAGCACTGCCTTTAGCAATTCCCTAATTCTAGTGACCCATAGCCTTCCATCTCGTCTTAGCCACCCTTTCTCGTCCACAGTATATTTAGTTAGGTGACTAGAAGTCTCTCCTTTACCAAGCCTGTCAAAGATGTCTGTTATTTACGGGTCCTCTAGCTGCATAGATCCAATTCGCTCCATTAGAGTAGGTCGCACCTCCAGTGAAGCTAATAATTCAAGTGTGAAATTCGTAGATGGCTTAAAATCGATCATCCTCTGCCTACTCAACGCGTCTGCCACTACATTACCCTTGCCCGAGGTATAAGCCATCTCAAAGTCGTAGGACGTTAGGAACTTCATCCATCGTTGCTGCCTCAGGTTGAGATCTTTCTATGAGAACAAGTATTTGAACGACTTATGATCTTTGTATATCTCAAATCTCTCTTCAAGTAGATAATGTCGCCAGGACTTCACGAACATTATTACAGTCAACTCTAGATCATGGGTAGGGTAGTTCTTCTCATAAACTCACAACTGCCTGCTACCATAGCATACTACTCTTCCTTCTTGCATCAAAACGACACCAAGTCCAGTATCACAAGCATCTGTGTAGACCGTAGACACCTTACTTCCATCGGGGAGAGTCAGAACTGGGGTTGGTGTCTGAGCCCTTTTCAATATCTGAAAGGCATCCTCGCAATCAATGCTTCATGAAAAAGCCAAGTTCTTCTTCGTCAATCGGGTGAGTGAGGCTGATATCCTTGCAAAGTCTTTGATAAACTTTCTATCATAGCCCGCCAGCCATAGAAAACATCTCACCTCCGTCGCATTATTCGGAGCCCTCCAATCTTGAACCGCGACGACTTTAGCGGGGTCCACTGCTATCCCGTCCTTGGAGACTACATGCCCTATGAACCTTACTTCCTTTCTCCAAAAGTTCACTTAAAAAAAATTGCCTTGAGCTGATGTGATCTGAGAGTGCTTAAACCTCTCCTAAGTGTAGGACATGCTCCTCTTCATTCTTTGAGAAGATCAGAATATCATCCACGAAAACCACCACAAACTTGTTCAGAAATTCTCTAAACACCCTACTCATCAAGTCCACAAAATATGCCGATGTATTGGTTAGTCCAAAAGGCATAACCAACCACTCAAAGAAACCGTCTGGAGTTCTGAATGTAGTCTTATCAATACTGCCCTCTGCCACCCTCAATTGGTGAAATGCCGTGGCCAAATCCATTTGCGAGAAAACTGATGTGCCTAATAGCTGATCAAACAAGTCTTCAATCCTCGGAAGTGAGTATCTGTTCTTCTTGGTGAGCTTATTCAGCTCTCTATAGTCGACGCATAGACGAAGTGAGTCGTCTGCCGTAGTTTCGAAGACGACTAGAGATCCCCATTCTGATATGCTTCATTTAATGGATCCTTTCTCGAATAGCTCCCCTACTTGCTTGCTGGGCCACCCTCCTCTTTCTAGGAGGCATGTGGCGCATCGGTAAAGTGACTGACTTCGCATTCTCTACTAAATAAATCCAGAAGTCCATCTCATGCCTCGGAGGTAATCCCCTAACCGCATCAAACACGTCCGGATAATCTCTGACTATGAAACTGACCGCAAATCGTCAACAGAAGTATTAAGCGAATATAGGAAACTGAGCAAAACTGACATTCGTGGGTCACACGAAATCTTGAGAGTTCTTCCTTGGTACGTCAAAAGCCTAATCACTCCTCTCACAGTTTAGGATGACACCATACATGGCTAGTCGATTCATTTCTAGAAACAAACCATAACTCAAAAAGCCCAACACGTACGCGTCACATTCAAACTCGACGTCCAAGATAGAAATTCTCAAAACCCTAAATATCATGTATAAATGAGTCATACCTCTTATGGGGTTTGAGACTATTGCAGGATCAAAGACTATACTAGTATTAAGGTGCAGACCTTCTACTAAGGAACTTGATATAAATGAATGAGAAGCGCCAAAATCAAAGAGGGTTTTAACAGGATAGTCAAATAGGGAAATCAAATCTTCAACAGTGACTTTCTTACCTCGATCAGGTCCATTAGCCTCAAGAGCATGTACTTGTGCAGAAGATCTTGCCTTTTGTCTTTGCTTCCTAGAGCATTGCTTAGTGATGTGTCCCACTTGACCACAATTAAAACAGATTTTCTTTGTCTTTCTACATTCCTTCACAAAATGACCCAAAGCTCCGCAACCATGACAGTTGACATCTTTCTTGATCCGTGCCTTGTCAGGCTTCCCTCCTTTCTTTTGTGCTCCCTTCTTGGGCCACCACTTCTTTTTCTTGCTCTTAGCCCGTGTCTCCTCAGCATTTCTTTCTTCTCATCTTTGCCATCTTCGTGCATTAGAGCCATGTCAACTAGACTTTCAAACATCGCCCCCGCTCAGTATATGAGATGGTGCAAGCCCTTGGAGAGGTTGATTCAACCGTCTCGCAAACCTAAGTGCCTTCTTAGGAGTGTATTTACTAAGTCTAGATCAAATCTCGCTAGTTGATTGAACTTATTGACATATTTCTTAACAGACATGTCCCTTGTTTCAAAGCCAAGAATCTCTCCATCTGTAATTCTTTTTCCGCCTGAGATAAAAACTTCATCTCAAATCTCTGTTGAAATCATCCCAAGTAGCTACTGGTTGTCCTGCCTTTGTCACCTCCCACCAGTACAAAGCTTCGTCGTTCAGTTATCGTGAGGCCAACTATATCTTCCTTCTATCGTCTAGTTCGAAATGACCAAATACGTTCTCCGTTTCTTTAAGCCAATTCTGCACCTCAACAAAGCTCTCGGTACCACAGAACGGTTTTCCTCCCATAGCGCAAAAGTTCTTATAAAGCTTAGAAAAGTTATCTACTCGTGGAGGTGGAGCTACTTCAGCTGCAGCTGGGGTGTGGCATCTCCTTGAACTCCGGTAGCTGCCGTAGCCTCTAGGTACCTATGGAACCATGTCAGTAGTGGAATGTCATCAGGAAGATTGGGTGCCTCAGACATGCTGAAAAGAGTAGAAACAAAGATTCAACAAGAGATTGAGAAAATATCAAATATGGCTTGAGGGGATATGTTTTTCAAAAACATGTTTTTATTTGAAAATACTTTGCCTTTAAAAACAATTTTTCAAATTTTTTTCTAATCTTGTAACCATCAGCTGTGATACCAAATGTGACACCCCACGTCCGTTAATGTCACTCATAAAAGAATGCATTAAGTTTCGTGAAGCGCAATAGATAAGCAGTAACAAAAATTCACAAGACATGTATAAGTAAGCAGCGGAAAATTCAACTTTTATTTATAGTAAAACACTGTTTCAAACCAGATTATATCATCAAACCAGTTACATCAAAAACCAAGAAACTTAAATACCCCATCTGTTTCATAATGTAAAAAACCATGTCCCTCAAAGAAAGCCATAACGGAGTAGAAAGTAAATTAGAGCGGTATATCTGAGAAAGTCCAGATCCAAGCTGAAAGAGAAAGTCCTAATCACTAAGGAGTGCTACCACTCTGAGGACCTAAAGGGGGGAAAGGAAGAGAAAGAAGCGAAACAAAATAGGCCAGACATAATGCCTGGCGGGTTCCACTGATTTCCATTATATGCATAAAATAGAGGTATCAACACAGATAAACAAGACTGGATGAGAAAGTACAGTAGCATATAAGATAACAGGTAAACTGAATAAACATAACAGTAGGATAAAACAGTGGTCGAGTAAAGCTTCTCATTTATATCTCTAGAACAGGCTTCTCTGCACCAATACCAGTATATCAGGATTATGCGTTAACCTAATTACACAACAGGAACAATATTAGGTGTTAAACTAATTACTTAACAGAAACAACAGGATTAAGTGTTATCCTAATTACATAACACGATAAGGTGTTATCTTAATTACTACACATGCGATCGGCTCCGGACTACGTAAATACCCTGTGTCAGTCCCGACAGTAGGGTGTATCACTCCATAACCTAGCAACTTATATAATACTGACCCATTTACCGGTGCTACAGTGACTTAGTTTCCTTAATCAGATGCATGCACGCTTATGACTCCGCTAGAACGCGCTCGTACCCACCTTTCTCGTTTGAACCTCTTACTATTTAGTTCAATAAAGCGTGCCCTAGTCCCTTCCTAGTGCGAGACCCTCTAATAAAATACCAACAGAGATACTAACTGATATGGGTTCCACACAACAAGATTGACAAACCAAACTCCCTAAGCTTGTGCCCCCCAATAACTAGAATTTAAGAGTCCCCAAAATCCGATATGACAGCAGAACAAGGGACCTCTTAGCTTATTGATAATTAGGTTTTAACTTAGCAGGTTTAAGTTCATTAATAACGTGGTTGTAATATTACATGTTATTATGTGTGTACAACCCCTTCCCCAAAATAGGCACCTGCCTAGACGCGTATGTGTGTGTGTGTATATATAGTAATTCAGATTTACTTAACCTACATCTGGTACTTATATTTTATAACATGTTCTTTACTTAATGTCTGTATTAAGTTAAATCTAACATGTTTACATATGTATGCTATTCCTTTCAGTTATATTCCCAAATTACAACATGTATAAGTATATGCATATTAACCCTTTCAATTATATTCCCAAATTATAGCGAGTACAAGTATATGCATATTATCCATTTTTCAAATTATAGTCAAAAAGGTCCTCAATTTATAATATGTCCATATTCTTCTTTTTCATGTCATTTCTTGTTACCTCAGTTTTAACTATACGCAATCTTAAATTGGAAATGACCTAGGCTTAGCTTAAATAAAAAGGGAAAAGTAGGAGAAAAACAAAATCAAATCAAACTGTATAATATATACGTATAGACAAGACTGGAAATAATTAAAACAGCAGGAATAGGGAAAAGGAAGATATATATGATCATAACTGATTAATCAAATAACGGTAAAAAAAATATATTACTGTAACAACTGCATAGATAAATAACAGTAAAAGAACAGGTATAAAAAATAACTTATAGGCATTGTATGTTCTAGATCCAATTTTTATTTACTTTCATGATGTATTTCTAGATTTCTGAAAATAACATGAAACTCACAACAGGTCTTGGTGAAGAAGATATCTATGTATATATGTTGCTGCAGAAAGAAGTCCACTTTTCCCCTTTATTATTGTAAAGCAGTCCGAATTGTCCTTGTTATTTTATATTTGGACGACACCTCAGTAGTTCTATGTATATATCAATCTCAGAAAAGGGTTTAGAGGAAGGAGGAAGAATAATTTTGTATGTAGAACAAATGTGGTTGCATGCCTTTATATAGACTGCCTAAGACAATCCATCACTGTTAGATATTAGGTTTTCAATTTTAGCCCTACACGTAACGCTAAGTTAGCGAACGAACCTAGCAAACAAAACAGTCCAGGTACAACAGGAAGAATTCGCCCAACATGTTTCTTGGTCGACCCACCGGGCTATTGGGTCGACCCTTCCTATGCATGGGTCGACCCATAGGTCGACCCAAGTAAAGGTCGCGTCGTCCCCTAACAGTCCTTTTCTACGTGTTGTTTTCGTTTTGAATTAATTCGAATTATATTTATATATAATATCCTTATATATACACAAACTTCTAAGGTTCATAACTTCTTCATACATTATCCGTTTTACACAAAATTGAGGTTTGCCTGAACTAGAATTCCGAGACGAACGCAACGGTAAAGTCGGTGAATATTAATTATATAATATTTATTTTGTTGTCTTTACAGTATGATTATAGTGTATTAAATTTTTGGGGTGTTGCATTTCGTATGAGATCTTAGTTTGATATCTTTATATCTTTGGTGAGATGAGTGTCAAACAAGATGAAACTTATATTTCAACTTATCTCTTGCTAAACATGAGAAAGAGATTTTGGAAGGGATTTCAATGAGATGGAGTTTTAAAACTCTAATTCTAAGTTAAATTATACTTCTGCACATAGTACAAGAAAATATCAATGGCTAATGAAACATTACGCATTTCTCTTAGATCAATGGGGTGAGCAAGCAAATTATATGCATTGTTCTTGATAATTTTTAGGAAATTAATTACTTGACGTTGAACTTCGATAAAATATGTATATACATAAGATTCATACGTAATTTTAGTAAATAAAAAGTAGAGAAACACTAGCCATAAGAAGGCAAAACGATTTCTCTTGATTTGGATTTTGCATATATCTTAAGTCTGTTAAAAGATGCTTTTGGATGCGGATAGAACCATATCTGCATTCATACTCAAAATTATTTTTGAATATCAGATATCGGTAAACAAAAAAAGCATGAATATAAGTTTTTGGTTTAACATAATTTTTTATAATCACACTAATTATGGAAGTATGCAAAATCAACATGATAAATAACCATGCATTTAATTCGTATAATATAAACTATAACTTATGAAATAACTACATATATTCCATTGTACAAAAATACACAAAATAAACTATAATCTTGAAGACTTTTCATAATGGTTTGGAACATCATCCTATGTATAATGTGCAGAATTAAATAAATAAAAACCAAGCACACCAGACTTTTCATAATGATTTGGAACATCAGCCTATGTATAATCGTAGAATCTCCTGTTCTGGTTTTAACTCCATGGAACCCTCGCTTCCCCAAGAGGAATAAGGTTTCTACGTTTGCCTGAGCCGTTGAACATTACTTCTACACTACTTTGGTGGAAAGTAATATTTTGGCAGTAGTTGTATCTTCGTACACTTATTTTCCAAATTACAGTACATACTCCTATGACTCATTATAATTGCTTGAATGAACAAGAGTTTAGGATGTAAAATAGTTTGAGAATTAAACGAGGGTTTTCAAAAAAATCAAAGAGAAGATGTTAGAATCAGAGAAATTAGTTGAATAAAATGTTGAAACCATAGTTATTTGTTGATATGAATAGTTCCGATCAAAAGATATGATAACCCTTCATTGTAAAGGGGTTTGGATAAATGAGAAAAAAAGGAACATGGTGAAAAGAAACTTCAGATTTGTCTTTGAAAATATAATTTTAGGTGGGCGTTGGTGGGCTTTCACCGGCCCACCTGTTGCAAAAAAATTGAAGTTTCTGAAGACAACATTAAATGTATAAAAATGATGCATAAACGTTTGTATTCATTTTAGTTTGTATTCATTTTAATTTAAATCATGAGAGATGTATGGAACATCCTTGTGGGTTCTAAGATCATAATCTAGAACAATATGACTCACGCTAAAATATTGTTGAAGTCCTCTCTCCATAGTAGTTGTTTGACGTTCTTTGAAGCTCGAAGGTGTTCCACTTTACCTTTTGAAGACTGTAGCAATACTTCAAATACTGCTATTGTAATATATTATTGTGAAGCTGTCGTCATAAAAAACTGAGAATCATAGTTTTGACATTCTCTTCCTTTTCAATGATATACATGCAAAAATATTTGAAATTAAATATCATAAATGAGAACTTATATATATGCTTCTCTGAGTGTGCTTCCCTGGAGATATGCTGCATAATATGTTGTCAGTGGTGCCGTCGAGGCACCATTGAATGTCGATTATGCGCTATTTTGCATTTTCAATGCATCACCTTTATATTATAGCGCTTCATTGCGTCCTTTGTCCGAAGCGACATCTAAGCGCGGAGTTTATCTTGAAGCGCCGGAAAATAGGCATTGCTATTATAATGTTGTTTACTTGATTAAATTAGATATATTTATAACAAAATCATCTAGTTACTTTGTTTATTTTGTATACATTTTTGTACTTGGAGAATTTCAATGTTTGAATCGTTTTTCTATGTCCTTTTAAAATATACAACCAGTCAATTAACAAATAATTATTCTTTATATTTGAGAATAAAAGAAGTTCTTTAATTTCTCACTTCTTCTAAATTAGAATACTAGTTTCTTAATTTTTTTACCTTAATTGTGTTTGCCTTTTAGAAGTTAGTTTAAAATGATTTTATAATCAAACACAAAATAATTAACTATAAACTAAAATTATATTATTCACTGTAGTTGTAGTTGAATTTTATTAAATTATTTAATATGCAAATACTCAATTATCATCCAACACAAACTTCATTAAGATAAATTTTGTTGCTTCAATAATTGTAAGAGTACTTGGTTCATTTTTAAATATATCAATAAAACATTCACATGTGTAAACATACACACACACATGTGTCTATATAACTTATAGTAAATTTGGTCTTCTAATCTGCATCAATACAGTTAATAAATTGTAAGCTATTTCTCGAAATTATTTGATGCAAATATTGTTTGTGCAGAATGTATGACTAATGCTAGGTTCTGTCTGAACTCTGCTTGGACTTCATGCCAGTCTTAGCACCAAACGCTTTGCTCTGCCTCGAATAGCATAGGCCGCAGATGATCACTTTCTCCCCATTTGTCACATCAAAAAGAAGATAAGGCTATATGACAACATACGTACACCACTAGCCATAAACACAAAACATTATATGAACAAAGCATAGATATAAAGACACAGACAATAGTACTTGACAAGAGCGCACACAATTTTTGAACAAAGCTTAAACACATAACACAAATAATTACAACACAAACTATTACAACATCCGTATAACATACCAGTATAACACAAACAACTACATCACATTACCACTACAACGTCCAAGCAAACATATGTCAAATGTTTTAAAGTACATCACCACCAACGCAAAATAAATGTTTTAAAGTAAACGAACACGAAACATAGTCAAGAGTCATAAACTTAATGTGAATAAAAAGTCATAAAGCAATACCAACTTGAGGAGCTTGTCATCACAGTGAATTGTGGTAATTATGAGTGGTAGAGTCAGACTCAGAAATTATGAATGCGGTCTGGCTGGTGCTGGAGGACGAACTGGAGACCCTAAAGCATGAGTAATAGTGACATATGGTCTCCGTTCTCTCCCTGTTGATTCCATCCTGATTGGTCCAGGTGCCTGAAAAGTTGGATCGGTTGCTTCAAAGTTGTGCGATCTTGCTTGAAAGTCATGAACACAAGGCTGGGATATCAAGGGTGTTGGAGAGTTGCACTGGCCTCGCTGTTGGTGCATATACCACTCATTGGGTATGTACCGAGCCACACAGACATGACAACAATGATCTAATAATCCCTAGTTCTTTTGCTCTATCCGCTCTTCTCAGACATGCTGAATCATTTGTTCTTGTCATTCTAGGATGGCTAGAATACGAGCTTTCTAAGGAGATGTCTGCCTATGGTTGTCTCGTGATGGAGAAGAGGGCTCGGGAATGTCTTCTTGAAATGATTCGTGAACGTGAGTCTCAATTCTGATTTCATCCAATGTAGATGGAATTTTGATAATTTTTAAAACTACTGTCAATCATACTCGAGTAAGGATGTCTAATCGGAGTCTCGTTGTTTAAAACAACATAAAAACGTAGGAAAATTATAGTAATAAGATATTCATGGGTTTGCCGTCTTCTTTCGCCTGACCCGATCATATTATTCATAATAGCTTTTATCCAATTAATCCGAATATTTCCCAACATTGCATGTCGCCTTATGAACTAATGGATATATCGAAACTATTGATTTTTTTAATCATATTGTAAAACACGAATAACAATACAGTTTAAACGAGTCAAGTTAGATGAAGTCCAAATTGTTCAGAATTAGTTATAAACTAAGTTCTTCGTTGGTTATAATCTCATTCAAAGGCAAACCATTCATGAAATTCATAGAATGTTTTAACCTAATTCATCTTCAGTAAAAATAATTTTTGCATCTTTTACATTGATTGAAAGAACCATTCCACTATAGCATTGCCTACTTCAAGATTTGCATAAAGTAGCACAGTGCAACGAGAATGGATATCAATCTCGTATCCATTTATGTTTATAATATTAACCAAATTGGCCTGAGTGAATAAGCTACATATATCATGAAGATTTGAGGAGAATATTTTTACCGGTTCCCCACCTAAGTGCTCATTAGCCATTAGAGATTTGAATTTTTTGATACTCTTATGTTTGTTTTTCAACCGGTTACATCCATTTTTCACATCAAGCAGATTTAGAGGAGTCATATGACATGCAACGTGCATCCAGCTTTTCATCTTAAGAATACATGAAGCTCCTTATCCAACAACATGCTAAAGTACAGAGTGAGATAAAAATGCCTTTTTAAAGTATAAACCGCAGGCTGTACCAAGCCGAACTTATCAGGGCCTATAACCTCGCAACGCCCACAACCGAGGATTCACACTAGCAAACATTAGGAGCAACTTAGATAGCAGTTGGTGGAGTTGAGAGCACCCCAACGGGCTTTATGCAAGACCACTCAGTATATGCAACAACATCGAATCATGGTTAGGGGAAAACGACAAACATGAGACCCCTCCTGCATCTAACCAGCAACCTGCGAGCGCACTAGATGGAAAACAAGGCAGGAAAACGCCTGCCAGCCTAACATCGTAACTTTGATTTCATGATAATTACTGTAATCTCTACCACAACACTCCAGACACTGCATGAAAACCTCGCACGTTCTACTCAACACTTCCTGTCCTTTCCAGAAAAGTAATAAGCAGCCTGAACAAACCAAAGATTTCCCTCCAAAGTCATTTAGACATTCCACCTAAATTTTTGGAATTCCTGCCAGAGGCACGGTCTTCTGCCAAAGAACATGTCACTAGTCTTGGCACAGCAGACAAATACAGTAGATATGTGACAAGTGACAAGAACTTAAGATAGAAATGAAGGGTAAATTAGGTAATCTACAGAGCATCTTCTACATTATAAAAGAAGTACTAAAAGATGAACAAAAAAAGGAACTTCTTTCGAAAAATCAAAAATGTTTTTTTCGATGAAATGAAAATAACGTATACCTCCAAATTTATATTCTTGTAATATCATAATATATAATGAATTATCTCGTGCGCACGGGATTAATTTAAATCTGAACCATATAAAATTTTCTTTTATTTCCTACATTTTCTCATTATTTTTCATATTTCTCGCTTATTCTCAGCAAAATCTGCAAGGAATCATCTTTCTAGGTTGCATCTCTACAGCTATGTAAGCGTAAGGCGATACAACTTCAATTAAGCAGATTCAACATTACTTGATTTCGTTACTTCAAAACCCATTGTCAGTCGAGTGTCAATGGAACAAAAAATTTCACCAACACTTATTCGTCGGTTGGAATTTTGTCCATAGATCCGAAGGAGGTGGAAGAAAGGCTTTGTTTTCCTCTTATCATAGTGGGAATTTTGGATTTTGTCAAGAAATTATTGAAATGTCGAAGAACTAGGATTTGAAAATGGTGTTAGGGCTTGAGAAAACTGATTTGATGTTTTAGAAAAAAAAAAAAAAAAATATGAAATGAGGATTGAAAAAGAAGATAACTTGGTTGCGAATAATATTCTTTACCGGTGGACTGGTCAATTGGAATCAGTGCATCAATGTGAAAAGGAATTGAAATTTCCAGTAAGCTTTGAAAATGGAAAAAAATATATTATCTGGAAACATATATGAGTTAAATCTTAATCTGTTGAATTTCATATTTGTGTATTTGTACTTTTTTGAACTTTTGTGCTTCACTTTTTATGATTGTAAGTTTTCAATATTTTTTTTAGAAACTTTTCGGTACAAGGGGACCCCGGAGGGGTTGACCGACTGACTGACCAACTCCAAAAAGTGATTGTCATCTGTCTGCTTCAACTCATGATTCCTATATCAGTAATACAAGTCTTAGGTATTATACAACATACTACGTGTCAATATTTGTTCGAATCGCGCTAGATAAGGTTTAAGCATGTGACCCTTCGCATCAAATTCGAAGCGTTTAACCATTGAGACAATGCTGCTAGTCATTTCAAGATTTTTTATGTATTATAAGAATACATGATATTCAATTATATATATCTCTGTTATTACGGCGCTCGACTAGTCGTCGACTAGTTGATGTTGGAACATCGATTGGAAGAGTCGACTTGCCATTAGTCGAGGTCGAACCCTAGATCATGAAGTCGAAACCCTAAATTATGAAGTTGAAATCACGAAGTCGGAGCCCTAAATCACGAAGTCGACCCCAAATCACGATTGAAGTCGAGTACGAAGTCGAACCATGATGGCAACGATTGAAAGAAAAATTGCAATATAAAGACTGCAATAATCTGTATGTATAACACGAAGCGGTAGATTTGCAATTATTTATTATAAACAAACATAATACACAATAAGTCGAATACGAAGTGGTATATAAATGTTTTATAAAGTGCAATTATCTATTAATACAATGCAAAGAGCATTTATTTATTTATATACTGCAATTATATATATATATATATATATATATATATATATATAGACTAGTCCGACTAGTCGACTAATTGGACCTCTATTGACTCGACTCAACTTGCTGCCGTGATAACCTTGATATATATAAGTTGCCATCGTCAAATGAGGGAGGGTGTTAGAACTATGATTCTCATTTTTCAATGAAGACAATTTCTCAATGGTAGATTTAGTCTGTGCTCTCTGGTTCTCTAAAAATCATAGATCATTCTAAATTGCTCTTATCAATGTTCAATTCTCAAATTATTTTGCATTCTAAACTCTTCTTCATTCAAACAATGTCATTATTGTGAGTTATAGGAGCTTGTACCATAATTGGGCAAATCAGTGTACAAAGACACAATTATTGCCAGAAGATTAGTTTCTACTAAAATAGCGTAAAAGTTCGGTCCAGCAGCTGATGCAAGTGTAGATGCCTAATCCTCTGGGCAAAGCGAGGGTTCCAGTGAGTTAGAGCCAGAATAAGAGATTCTAGGGCTGAACTTAGGACGGTGTTCCAAAACTGTATAAAAAGTCTGGCGTGCTTCTTTTTCTTTTTTACCTTTATTCAATTTATTTTCTGTTTATAATATTGCATACATGCTGATATGTAGTTTAGCCGTATACGATCCTATGCATTACCATTTGATGTACCCAAATAGAGTACCCAAATAGAATCATTTCAATGTCAACTTTCAAGAATATAAGTGATATAATTTTAAAAATAGTGTTTAACAACAGAATTATGCCTAGATCATGATTTCGTAGTACAATTTTCAATCATCCATTTTATTAAGATGCGAATAAAATATACATTATTATCATGATAAAAAACGGGTATTTCTTGGATGCTGATACCATAATAGCTGTAAATAATGTGCAGAATTAAATATTAATGTTTTGGGGGTAGCTTTCTCTTGATCAGCTATTTTTTTTCTTTTTTTCTTGCATAACTATAAGTCTATAAGTTATTATTTTGGAATATGAAGATTATGCCATGTTATCTTTTATGTATTCTGGCGATTTGAATTTTCCAAACATCAGTACAGTTTGTGATATTCTTATTATCTGTCAGCGGTATTTTTTAAGTATTTAAGTAGTTAGTCTTTACCATTTTAAAGTTTGAGAATGTACCTTTTCTTTTCATGTTCATAGCAATGTGCACAATAAGATGATAGTATCTTTTTTGTTCATAACAATGTGCAGCATTTAAGTAGTTCTTCTATTTTTCTTCCACAACATGTTATTATCTTGGAATGTGAAGATTAAACCATATTAGCTTTCATATATTTAAGTAGTTTTGAATTTTCTAAAAGATAAGTCGAGTTTCTGAGATTTATATCTGTCAGTTTTTTTTATGTGTTTAAATTAGGGCTGTCAATGGGTCGGGTTCGGTTCGGATCAAGTCGTGTTCGGGTTGAGTTCGGGTCGGGTCAACTCAACCCGTTTATTAAACGGGTCGGTTTCGGGTTGATCCATTTATAATCGTGCGGGTTTCGGGTTTGATTCGTGTAATCCGTTAAGAAAAATATTTATATTAAAGACTTTGCGGGTTTCAAATGATGGCTGCATTTGATCTAGTCTTTGTAGCATAAATTGAAAAAGAAAAAGGACTATGCTACAACAAAGTGCTCATAGAATCTTGAGACGATGCTCGAGTCTCGAGACGATGTTGTTGCTGATGCTTTTTCCTGGTGCCACCGTTGTTCTTCGATTTGATGTGCGATTTCAGAACGATATTAAAAAAATCTAGGGCTCGGTGTAAAAAGGAAAAAGGTAACTGAAGTATGAAGGAGTGAACAGGTAGAACCGTAGAAATTAGAATGACTGAATGAGTGACGGCTTGATAATTAGTAAATTAGGGTAAAGCGGCAAATGAGTAGTGGACTTGGCTGGGCCTATGTTTTGTAGATTGTAGAGTAATAAAAATGTGTTTTATATTTAATGGGTCATGATGTGTAACACCCCACCTCCGCTAGGGTCACTCACAAAGGGAATGCCCTAGTTTTGGAGAGGTATTATCGAGATAACATCACAGAATTATCACAAGACAGAACATAAATAAATAATTAAGTAAACAGCGGAAGAATTTCTGAGCAAAACAGAACTTCATTTCATTCCAAATTAAACCATGTCTTTTACTAACATTTCAAGTAACCTCATTACAACTGTCTTGTAATAATAGCCAAAGAAGCAGTAATTTAAAAACAGTAAAACAACTTATTCCCCAAGTGCAGTCAAAAGAAGCAGCCATAGCAAACCGTACATGCTGAGCCAAAGCAAGTGATATCCAAGCTAAGAGCTAGTTATTCCTCCCTGAGAACCTGGAGGGGAACGAAAGAAAAAGAGGCGAAAGGAAAAGGGTCAGTCACAAAGACTGAGTAAGTTCTAGTGACTTTCAGTGTAAAAACGGTTAAAACAACCTGTCATGTATGAACTGGAACTAGACTTAAGAATAGTGTCAAGGTGAACAAGATAGACTAAGGTGATCAGGATAAGTCAAGACAAGTCAAGTAAAGCATCACATGTTCGAGATCCGTTGCATCGACTTCACTAGTATACTAAGCCCGTGTCACAAGTTAATCACGAAATAAATCCCACGGCCCAATATCATGAAATGACCCTGAAACGGGGTCTGACCCAAGTACGGGGTCCTACGGAGCGATTATCTAGTCGATCGGCTCCCTACAGGTTCTAGCTCGTCAAGTGTCCGTGTCATACGGCTAATCACGAATGTAATCACATGTGCTGGGTCCACCTTCGGGTGTATCAGCCCTAGGGTGTCAACCCCTGACACGATTCAAGATGCACAGATAAATCTACGGATACCCAGTGTCTGCCCCGGATACGTGCACGATCGTAGTCCGCCGAACCTACACTGGCGTACCCCACTGCCGTCGTTCACCTCTTACAATCAGCCCAGTAATCGTGCCCCCACCCGGCCTAGCCCCAGGGTACCTTGATACTTCTAGAGGGTTACTGCTGAAAAGGGTCGTGTCTAGGGTTTCGCCTAATAGATTAGGTCATGTAATTCGTGACCTAACCGCCTAACCGATCAAGTCATGTAATTCGTGACTTAACCCTTTTCCAGTCTAGTCATGTCAAGATGGTTAAGTATGTCATTTCAGTTCGCGACTTAACCCGCCTACGTGTCATGTCAAGTTGGCTAAGTGTCGTCGTTTTCAAGTTCATGACTTAGCCCTTCAAATCGTGTTCAAGTTGGTTAAGTTGTCTTTTCATGTTCATGACTTAACCCTACTTGGCATTAATTGATTCGTTAATGCACCGAACCACTCACATTGGATCCTGTTGTTCGTAGCCACTGGATTTGCCGGGCGGTTCCGGGCAGGTTTACACTACGAACTCAACCCAACCTCGGGTTTCAAGCGCGATGTGACCAACTACCCACATTGGATCCTATTGTTTGTAGCAACTGGATTTGCCGGGCGGTTCCGGGCAGATTTACACTACAAACTCAACCCAACCTCGAGTTGGCCACCTTCTTGTTTTCTAAAGTCATGCCCATGTTCTTATCAGATTTTGCGCTATTTCCATAGCATGTTCATATGTCAATTTCGTGCCCAACTAAGGCATGTTTAAAGTCAAGTTATGGCATGTTCAAGTCAAGTTTTTCGTGCCATATTTCATGTTCTACTTATGCCAAATTTCATAGTTTATGCTTATAATTAATTCAAGTTTTGCCTATTCTACCCAATCGTATCCCCAACGTATATAAACGTACTTCGTTCACAAGTATAAACAGTTCAAGAGATAAAGGGGAATAATACCAAACATGTGATAGGCATATGTGACAGTTATAACATTACTTGCATAATAAACAGGCTATAACATATCACATAGTTGCAATACTAGTATGGTGATAACTTGGCATAGTGATGATTCCAACTTAATTTAACATGATGTTTTCAACTTTGCATCATAGGCATAATAATCATTGCGGCATGATAAAATTTTTATTATAAACATGAAACATTAAAGGCATAGTAATCCTAATGGGCATAGTGGATTCCAATTTAGCATTTTTAACATAATGATTCTCATAGACATAATAATTCCAATTTATCATAATGATTCTCATCTAATATTATAAACATAATGGTTCCAACTTAGCATTATTAACATAATGATTCAACTAACATGATAGACATAATGATCCCAATTTAGCGTTTTTAACATAATTAACATGATAGACATAATGATTTCAATTTAGCGTTTTTAACATAATTAACATGATAGACATAATGAATCCAACTTAGCGTTTTTAACATATCTAACATTATAACAATTTCAACTTTTCATCATAGCCTAGCAATACCCTATTTTTCATAAATCATGATGGGTATAATAATACCACAGGCATAATTCCATTAATATTCATAGCCATGGTCTAATTAGCATCATAGGCATGGTTTAATCAACATAAATATTTCAATAAACATAGCGATTTCATGGACATGTATTAGTCCAACTTGCCAAACAATTAAGCCCAAGTGATTCATAACAACATCAAAATCATGACAAGTTTAACTTGCAACGTTGCCATAGCAATATCCCAAATTATAATTCAACGATAAATAATATAAACAATGGATTAGCAATAGTTCATAAGTTCGGTTTCAATTCATCGCATGTCCATATTGTTTTAGCGTTTTTGCCTAAAAAGTAACATAGAACTTACAATTACGAAGCAAATAACTCAAATAAAATAGTCCCAAATTCGTTGTCTAAGGCGTCGTAGTTGTTGTAGCTTCTAGTTGTAGCCTTCAAGAATCATCCTCCTTCTTCTATAATTTTTTTCTTTGTATTTTTAATTTAGAGCTCTAGGTTTAATGGCGGCGGCCTGAGGCTAGAATGAAATAGTATGATGTTAGGCTAGGTCTTAGGTCCTTTTTATAATGTTTGCAAGTTGTTTTAGACCGTCGATGGAGCTTGATTCAACAATAGCCGTTCGTTTGAAGGAGAGGCCAATCCGGTGTCGCCACCTAGCCCTAGTGACAAAGCAGCCTTCTGAAAATCGACCAAACCTAGACCAGGCCAGCCAGGGTGGACTGGGTTCGACCTGGCTCTGGACCAGGTCGACAGCCCTGTCGACAACCCTGTCGACATGGCTAGCCCAGGTCGACAGCCCAGTCGACCTGGGTGCCTTAGGCGGGAATTTTCCCGCCTTGGCCAATTGGGCCCGATTTTGAATTTTGAATTGCTTTTCTGAGCTGTTTTCTTATGTTCGAATTTTAAACTTAATTTAGAAACTTCCGGAGGCCATATCATCTTCATACGGACTCCGTTTTTCGAAAACTCGGACTCTATTTCGCGTATTTTTCCGAGACGAACACAATGGCGTATCCCGTTTCCCTTAATTCTTTGATTTGAAATTAATTATACTTTAATTTACGAATTTCACTGTTATAGAATTCACGGGGTGTTACATGATGAATCAGAAACAGATTCACGGGTCGGGTCAACCCGTTTATTAAACGGGTCAGAGCGGGTTGACCCGAAATTGACCCGTTTATAAATAGGTTGGGTCGGATCGGGTTTTTTTCGTGTGGGTTACGAGTCGTGTTTCGGGTCGTGTTAGAAATTGACGGCCCTAGTTTAAATATTAGAAGATCACGTTCAGTTATTAGTAAAACTTGGTGAAATAAACCAGGTGCAATAGCAGCTGAGATTTTCAGGTCAATGAGATGGGTATCGACTCAAAGGATGGTGGCGGCATGCAAATTGAAATTCTTAAAAGAATTAGTCTTCTTTTTATAAAGGTTTTGAGACTGGATTTTTAAAATATTGCATTGGGATTGATAGAAATGATGGAGCCCCCATATTATCATAAAACCAATTGGCAATGTGAAGGGGGGACTCCTTATATTTTAAGGAAGATTGGTTAGCAAATTTCCCGATGTGGGACAATTCCAACACGCCCCCACACGTGTTAGGCATACATAAGCCTAGCATGTGGGTGAGTGGGATGACGTGGGACAAACGTAAACCCGCTCTGATACCATGATAGAAATGATGGAGCCCCCATATTATCACAAAATCAATTGGCAATGTGAAGGGAGAACTCCTTATATTTTAAGGAAGATTGGGTAGCAAATTTCCCGATGTGGGACAATTCCAACAGGGATCATGGGAACTAGCAATTATATATTTGGATTAATTTATGGATCAGTTCTAGTTTACTGATCTATAACCATTTGGTCCGGCTGGAGGTTGACAATTTATTCCCTCCAATATTTATTTGAGGAAATTATGTGTCAATACCAGATTTTCTCAAATGCCTGATTTTACAGTCTAATCTTGGAGAATACATGACTTATTATTTGTTTCTAAATATCATCTGCCTAATATTATCCACTGAATCTCAATTATACCTTTAATGTCTACAAATAAATCTTTCAACTACATATCCTGTTTATAACAATATGTGTCCAAACAAAGCTGTATAAAATGTTTATCATCTTTCAAGAATAAAACTAAAGTATTCTTATGTTTATGTAAGGTACCTGAGACCTTGATCTATCCTTTATTACTTCCAATATAAAAGCTTTTATTATTATTTAAGTTTGGTATACGAAAAATCCTAGCAAGATATGCAAGGAAAAATTCCTTTTCAATTGGTTTGAGAAGAAACAATATATATGGTTCAAGGTTTTAAATCTCAAAATTCAGTTTCGTATCGTGTTTGGTCTCTAATGAGATGAGTGCTCGGACGTCCATCTCGGATTTGCATCTCTGTTCCAAAATTCATTTCGAAGCTATCTTGGAGTGTATGTCATGTCGAATAGTTTTCACACTCAGATTTATGATATTAGTCACCAGCAATGTTTTAAATCTCGGATAGCAATCCCGTTTTGTTTTGTGGATTTTAGAGACGGAATCTCGTATCGCGAGAGATCTCAGATGAGATGAGTCTAACTTGGATATTTGTCTTGAATGTGCATCTCGGGTCTGAAAGCTCATATCGAAACTATCTCTTGATATATGATATGTTAAAATTTGATAATTTTACATAATAATTTTTATGAATGCTACTATTAAAATAATAACTTAAACTTGAATTGCAAAACCACTCCATTGTTATTAGTTTACGTAAGAACATTTTTATTCATAAATCATAATATGCTTAAACTAAAAAAATAACACAATACAAATTGATTATAATTTTACAACTTATGATTCGCGAACGTGAATTATTTTGAGACATATAACATAAAACAGATTCAAAACATTAAACAATTCTGCATAAGTAATATAAAATACGTGCTTTCATTGGTGACATGCATGTAAAAAAAATGTCGAATATGGAAGTCCTTAACATTGTAGAACATATGTAAATATACAATATGGTCAAATAACATGCAAGGTATACATAAAATATTAAATGTTAAACATGATTCTTTTCAAGTTTTTTATTTACATAAAAACAAAAAGTGCATTCTCATAAAATAAAATAAAATAAAATAAAATCTGGTTTTTAACAAGGTAACTAGCAAAAAGAGTCATTAATATACCTTAAAAGGCAATTATTCAAGTGACTCGAGATGTGATTCAAATGTCTCACATAAGGTTAGTCGATTTAGAGAATTTTTTAGGGTTAATTTTAGCAATTCAAAGAGGAGTTCACTATTACAACAGCAAGGGATTATTACGGCTAGATTTCTGTTTTTTTAATATTATTGTTTTGCTTTGGGATGGACTTAATTTTTAATCAAAGAAAAACAATTTTTCGTTCGATATATCGTTGTATTATCAGATATTGTCATATCTCAAACGATATATTCAAAATGAGATTTACAACGAGATTTGTTGTTTCGTTTTGGGAGGAGACCAGAACTAGATCTATGGACGAGATACCGGGTGATATTTTCGTGTTCTGAAATAATAGGACTCGCTACCTTAATAAAAACATTATGCACTCACCTTGAATATATCACACGCTTATCATTAGTAATTCGGTGTGAAAAAAAACAACTCTTATCATATACTGCAAATAAATAACAAGCATTCATGTATAAAGTTCAATATAATATCATATATGAGACAAGGCAGATATGAAACAAGCCATTGCATACGCACCTTCATTTTATTTGTTTGATCGTTCACTTGACTATCCTACACAATATAATGTCTCATGTACATTTGATGATTTGGATTTTGATAAAATGAATTATAATTTAATTCTACGACTAGAAGTAAAGTACTTTACATACGGTTATAGTATTGAACTATTAGAAAACAAAAGCACATCAAGAGAGGCAAAAAATTGTGTAAGAACGAACATAAAATTAACAATGAAATTAATAGTTGAAAAGTGATTCTCTATGGGTTGAAACAAAATTTTGGATTAAAAACTAAAGCAATAAAAACTAAAAGAAATTAGATTGGGAATCTACTTGAAGCATAAAGCTAAATCACTTGAACCAAAAGATTATACCTCAAAAGGAATAGGGTTTGGAAATGAAAACTGGAGAATAAGTATATAAAAAAAAGAAAAAAGAAATCAGATCGGGAACTAATTTGAATAAGAAACATAAATGAAAACCAAGAAGCGAAATAGTTACAATAATCGATGTAAATTTTGTTATCTTGTTACACACGTACACTGCTGCAAAATAAGGTAGAAAGAGTAGATGTCATTGGTATGAGAAGTAAGGATAGAATATAATAGTTTAAAAGGCTTAAATTTGGGTAAGGGACGATCCAAACCAATAAAGAAAAAAAGTTGATTTTATTCAAAAATCAACAACTTGGCTGATATTTTGCACTTGCTTTTTTAATCTCATCCGAGATGTTGAGCAAGACTCCATAATATCGTATGAGATTTGAGTCAGACGAGATTCCAACGAGATATCTTATTTTGGATTGCCAAGACTTGAAAATGCGATCTCAGTCGAGATCTCATTGGAGATGAATGAGTTTTGGAACCTTGATCTGGTTTGGAATGTATCTACAAGTATGACAGCAGCGATTATATTATTCATGTGATAACATGAGTCTTTTTAAAGATGTTTGATTTCGTGCTACCATTCGTGGCTGTGCTTTAAGAGCAAAATTTTAAGGGCTCTGTTCTTTATGAAGTTTTAGTTTGTCGTAGATAACTAATCTTGCTTTTAGACGACCTTTAAATGTTCAATGATTAAATCATTTTTTTAATCTTGGTATAAGATGAGTGCTTAAAACAAATATTTACAGAAATTCATGGTGTTCATGTTTCCTTCATATTTTCGCAAATTCTCTTATCCTTGCCAAAATTTCAGTTGTTTTGTTCATGTTTTCAGCGGGAAATCAATCAAACGGATCTGTCCGAAGCCCAAGCTGCTGCCTTTGATGAGCTCTATGTCAATGTTTCTGCAGATACATATGAGAAAGTCGATGCTGCAGTCTCACTACTCAATCTATTATTAACTACTGTATCAGTAAGTTTTTTTAAGCAAACCTTCTCTATCGTCAATAGTACATTGTTAACTTGACGTAACCCTGATACCTAACTGGCTAAATGCTGTTTAAACTTGTTAATGGACACCGAAAATATCTTCCATTGACCGAATCTGTATTTGAAAAACTGACAAGTATGATATCCTCAAAAACAAACATGGATGCATGAATGAAGCTGTGCAGTTAAAAAACTTAGCGGTTCTATAGGTGCAAGAAGTTATAACGGTGATAAAACGAGGATATAATAAAAAAATAGCGGATGTGCTCATGTGCAAAATGTGTCACTGGTTGTAAAACCAAATATTTAAAGTTACTTTATTCTCATTCTCACACCATCTTTGTAAAAAAAAAAAAAAAAAAAAAAAAAAGGAAAAAAAAAAAATAAGACGACGTAGTGTAATTTTACATAACAGAACCTAAAATTATCATGATTTATCCAGACTAGATTTGATGGCTACTATAGAGTTCTAACTTATACTAAGAACTTATACCTTGAAATTAAGTCTTTATTTTTATTTTTATTTAAATTTTGGTTTAAAAGTGAACAAGTCAAATTTACCTTTGTATGTTAATATTGCTAGAACGGGTGCTAAAAACTTGATTTAATGGGCATTGTGGAAAATAGTAGGCCTTAAGGCGGATCTACTATATAATAACGTTAAATTTAAATAGCGTATCATCTGGGTAGCGTGAATTTAGCAGGGCTTTAGCTTACATAGGTATAAAGAAATCCGCATCCAAAGATTGTCCATTCGGTTTCTGTTAACATTGTAGTTTAAGATGTGTTTTTTAGTATAATGAATGATATGTTATCATTGTTAATAATTGGTATTGTATGATTTTTTTTTTTTTTATTCCTTTTTTTCATATAATCATTTTATGCATGTTAACAGTTTATAACTTTTTGGGGTAAATTTATCTTAAACAGAAAATTTTGATTCATGTTTTTAGATTTATCAATCAATTGTCAACGAAAAGGAAAAAATATCTTGTATCCATCCATTCCCGCAGATGCAGATATCTAATAATTGAAAATGATCTTGGATGCAGACTTGGATCTGACACCATCCACATCCGTAAGTAATTGTTGATAGGCTAATATATTCCAAGAAGTTAAGCTCAAGCCATCAAACAGTATAACTCGATTGTCGATGTCTAATCAAAAAGTTAAGACTGCATACAACCTCAAGTGGAAGTCTTTGGATTGGGTAGAGAACGGACAAACGAAGAAATTAACGATTACATCAGTTTCAGTTTTTGAACTAAATTGGATTGGGTAGAGAACGGACAAACGAAGAAATTAACGATTACATTAGTTTTAGTTTTTGAACTAACATATATTTTCCGCATTTCAGAATAACACAGCTGCCAGTCAAAAAGACTCTACTCCAGTCATCAATGTCAACAATCAAGGTGCACCACAACCTGTTCCGGTATCCCCGCCTTGGTTTCCACCTCATATACACAATAACACTGTACATGGTCCTTCCCACAACAGACCTCAAATGCCAATGCAAACAATGCAGCAGCCTTCTTCAGCTGAACAATTCCAATTCATGTCTTCTTCTCAACCAATGCAGCCTTCTTCCAGCCTACCTCCGCCAAGGCCGAACATGCCCCAGATGCCTACCATACCTTTCGTAAGGCCTCCACCTGTAAATTTCACTCCAGTCCCTCAAACTTCGCCATATTCTCATCGACCCCCTGTTCCTAGCTTCACTCCTATTAATAACAATCCGTCGCCTCGATTTTTACGCCCTACTTCTGGTGATTTTTCTTTTCAGACCCAAAAACCCCAAATTCCAGAATTGCCCATCAATCCTTCCTTTTCGTTTTCTGCACCACCTCAACCTCCGCCTTATCGCCCTAATTTACAAAACCCTAACCCCAATCCTTTTCCTTCCAATCAGAATAACATGAACTTATCACCTAGGTTCCAGTTCCCGAATTCAAGCAACAATTTCACTGTATTGCCAAGAGGAAATGGACCACCCTTGACTAATCAAATGGGCCCGTTGGGCTTTTCGCATTCACATCAGGGCCCGCAGCAAAGTGGACAGTATCCTCCTAATTATAGTAATAATAATCAGCACATGATTCAAGGAAATAGACCTGGTAGAATAATGATGCAAAACCAGCAAATGGGCAGTAACCCGATTTATGATCCATTCTCCCCAACGTCGAACGCGCCGCCGCCACCGCTGCCTCCCTTACAGCAGGGTTCGAGAAAGCAGGAGCCTGATGCGGAGTATGAAGATTTAATGGCTTCTGTAGGAGTGAAGTAAATGCCAGTGTTGTAAAAAGAGGCAGCAAGCTTATTTCTGATGTAAACCTAACACCGAAGAGAGAACATTAAGTTGTAATGTAGGTCAAGAGCAATGTTGCTGCTTTGCATCATTTTTTGAGCATTTGAACAGATAGGTCAAGAGCAATGCTGCTTTGCATCATTCTTTGTTTATGTGTTATACTATGATTATTAGTTGTTACGGTTTCGTTGATATAGGCTTGTTTCGGACAACTTCTTACAATACTTGAACTATTACCGTTGGTTGAATGTTTCTGATTTTGGTTGATATTTGAATGAAAACCAACATGCTCTGAATGCATTCGGGCGTGCTGGGTTATGTGCATATGAGTTGAGATGCTTTCTCCTAATTTGGCAACGTGTTCAATAAAGTGAGTTTAGATGATGTTCCGATTGCACAAAAATATATTCCTCGGTATTTAATATGAGTTAAACTTGTTTGACCTTTGCAAAGTACAAAAAGTTATGAATCTCTTATTTATTGAAATCAGGGTTCTGCATCTACAGTCAAAGCCGTGTTTTTTTTTTTCATTGAATAAATTTTCCAACGTGTTTTTTAAAACGTTTGAAGCACTGTTCAAGCTATATTTAAATTAACACTCAAATTGCGCAAATGATATGTGCTAAAAGAGTAAATGTTTTATTGTGGTTGATATAAGCATGGAATATTGTTATTCAACATTTGATGACAGGCTTTCAAGTGGATCTGGATGTGGAAACGAAGAAGGGATGATTCAAGAACATGAAGGCAAGCTTGAAATGGTTATGGAAAATGGCTCAAATGATCTCGAGTTAAAACATGATACTGCATTATGATCAACACCAATCATAAAGGAAATCAGTACTGACATGATCAGCACGTGAAATTTTGGAGATTTATGGCATGATTGAGGAATGAGATAACATAACAAATGTATTGATGATGAGATGGTTGTGCTCGTGGGGTCCACTTTTAAACTTTCAGGCTATGCAAAATAATAATAATAATAATAATAATCTCGTAAATGGCAGCTTGTATTAGTACGATATAGATTGATGGAGAACTTGCGAATGAAGTTTAGGGGATTGGAGATGCAAGCAGATATCGAAGAATTTTTTTGAATGATATAGCCTAAATCAGGTCATCGTCAGTCATAATTATGATTATTTCTTGTAGCATGACTCGATCTTCCCTTCCGCTTTCTCGAATCTAGAAATTTACTTGATCTATCATGATCTGATGTGTAACACCTCGTAAAATAAACATTGATTTAATTTAAAATAAATAATAATAATCAGTACTAAATTAATGAGTTGAAATATAATTTTAAATAATCAGGAATTGGACGGCGAAAGTATTGCTATTGCGTTCGTGGCGAGATGCTGATCCGTTTTCATATTTTACTAAAAGTGGAATTCGTATGAAAGAGATATTAATAAAACAAGTTATGTGTAAACATTTACTCTTAAGGTTTGAAATTCAAATAGATTAAATATAAATTGGGAATATAATTAATTATAGACCGACATAAAAGAATATCCGCAGAGAATTTGAATTTGCGTGTATATATTCATATGTAAAGGGGACAAAGATAATCAACATAAGAAAATAAATCAAAGCCATTAATTAAGAAATTAATAGAAAACAACGTCACAGGTGATTCAAATTTCCTGTCTCAATCCCAGAAAGGGGGTCGACTGCGCTCCTATAGAGGGGGTCGACCTCCCTCCTGAGGATGGGTGATGAGTATGTGTTTTTATAGGGAGAATTATATAGTTTTGCATCAAATAGGCTGTCCAAATCTAAATAATCCAATGGTCTATACACACACTTGCAACTATAAATATTGCTTCCTAGCCTCAGTCTAAACCATACTCTCGTTTCTTTCTGCGTCTCCATGATGTCCTTCTGCCATTGCTAACTACAGAGAAAAAGGTTAGAATTCTCTTTTATTCCTTTAAACCTTCTTTTTATCCTTTTTAAATTAGATTCATATAGATTTAAGTTCTGGAATTTGTTATATATATATATATATATATATATATATATATATATATAAAGAGAGAGAGAGAGGCAGGTTCGAGAGCACCCTAAACAGTACAACACTCCAAATGCCCCTCAATCTCCACCAAGCATTTCCCCTTCTTTCTCCTTCCACTCACTCTCTCACTTCCCACTCACATTATTTAATATAAACAGATGGTGGAAATCAGGGGGCATTTCGGGTGCTCCATTTTTGGGGTGCAACCGAACGCTTGCCATATATATATATATATATATATATATATATATATATATATATATTAATAGGAAGACTGGAGTACGATTTCGAAGGCTAAATTCAGTTCTGATTGTACAAAAATCCTATTGTTCTTCATTCTCAAATCACTGTAAGTGAAAACCTTATAAGTTGCTATTTCCTATTTTTTGTAGTTTGGATTTTGTAACACCCCGTATTTTCTGTGAGCATAAAAGTAACAAAACAAAGTATTCTTAATTTTTAAAAGAAGAATTAAGGGAAACGAGTTACGCCATTGCGTTGGTCTCCAAATTGTGCTTGAGATAGAGTCCAAGTTTGCGTAAATCGGACTCCGTATGAAGAAGTTATGGCCTTTAGAAGATTCAACTAAAATTCAAAATAGTTCGAAATCCGACCTAGGCAGTTGGGCGGGAAATTTTCTGCCATCAACCAAGCAGGTCAACCTGGGGTTCGACCTGAAGGCCAGGTCGACCAGGGGATCGACCTGGGTGTCCGCCTACCCCAAGGGAGGTCGACCTGGGGGTCGACCTGTCCTCCAAATCTGGGCAGTTTTTCCTGTGATGTGTTTTTTTATGTGCTGTATGACTCTGATGGCTTTTTGTCAATCTAAGGGCTCTAAAACACTCTCTACACCTATAAATACATAGCAAGACCCAACCCTAATTCATTAACAAAGAGGAATGGCGCCTCCATGCTCCTAAAACCTAAAGTGACCTAGCCTCCACCCTAATCAATCAATTCAAGCGAGAAAATAAAGATAATAAATCAATGCCTACATCAACGGAAAGCTAAATCAACTCCAGAAATCATATCCCAGAACGTTCTTCTCTTTCTTGAACCACGATTTGTGAGTACGGTTATTTTCAGATATGAAATTTAATTATCATCTTGACATGGTTATAAATATGAATTGGAGATTATGCATCAGGTCTGTTTTTCTGTGTAGATCTATCTTATTAATACTATTGTAACTATTCTGTATCTCTTCCTTCCTTCTGTTCTATAGCCAGGCTACCACGAGCCCGAGCCAGATGTCATAAGAGATGAACGCGCGAATGCTAACTTTGGGGAAAATATTGAATGATGCATAATTGGGCATAACTGATTTGTGACTAAATTGAGAACACAACATATGTTGTAATTTAAGGTCTAGTTCTAGGCATACTATATATGACGGTTTATGATTTGGAAGAGGGAGATTTATTGTATGACAACATATGACTTGTAATTTGGGGACATAATGCATGTTATAATTCAAGATCTGATTTTGAGGACATAATACATGATATAATTTAAGATCTAGATTTGGGGTATATTTTATATGACGATCTATGACTTGGAAGAAAAGGATATGTGACTTAGGCCTGAAAAACCTATATTAAAATAGGGATAACTATTAATGTGAATACGCCTAATTCGGATTTTTGGATATTTGGCATAAGCTGAAATCAAAGGCTATAATTTGGCATAATTCATATTGTATATCATGATTTAGGGATTTTGGAGAATATTCCGTACTATGTAAATTTAACTAAAAAATTTGGGGTATATGTTATATTGTGAATTATGACCATAATTTAGGCATGAAAAATTAGGCTTAATTTTATGATTAAGCGAGGTATGTCAATGGAATTTTTAAGGGATGATTAAATATGTTAAATTGCCTAATCTGCTAAATCTGTTGAAACTACATACGGTAATTTGGGGTACGAAAATATATAGACTCGATCTAAAATTGAGCAAAACATGTTAATAGAACTTTGAATAATCTGTTGTAACTTGTAAAGAAATTAATTTGTTGAATTGGCATAATTAATCTGATATTGGCATAATCTGTGAATGAATACTTTAGCTAAAATAAGAATGCTGAGACACGAGGTTAGACTCTGTTTGTGGTAGAAGCCTGCCCGGACCCAACCGACTTAACCAACAACCGCAAACTGTCAGTCTAATGTGAGAGGTCGTAGGCATAAAGATGCTTAGACACGAGGTTAGGTCTGGCTTATGGCAGAAGTCTGCCCGGAACCGCCAGGCACATCCAGCGGCCACAAGCTACCGACCTAATGCGAGAGGTCTATGCATTAATATTTAATTAATGCAAATCTAAGATAAATGTGATACCTAAAACGTTTTGGGTGGATAGGGTAAAAACAATTGGACTGATGAATCTAATAAATCCGTTTCGTAAATCTGTAGGCCCAATACAATGTTTGGTGAAACAAGCTGTAAGTCTGTTAATCTGTATATCTGATCTGTTAGTCTGAAAACTTGTTAACCTGTATGTCTGATTTGAGAACTAGTTAATTAGAACTTTGTACATCTAAAATCTGTAAGCAAGTTAATCTGAAATCTGTTAGTCTGCGGACACAAGGTTAGGAGGGGTAATTACTGTGTCATCTGTTGTTTGGGACCCATATTAGTCAGTAACCCTTTCTGGTATCAAAACTATGACCCAACACTAAGAGGGGTCCGGGCACGCTTACTGAACTAATTGTAAGAGTTCATTCTGAAAATGGCGAGGGGTGTTGATGGTGCATTCTAACTGGGTCATGTGCGTGCATGGATCCGGTCTGCTTTGAGGATGTAAGACGCCGTGACATCTGTAAATAGGTCCGTGTCTATAGGCTGACACTTTAGGGAATGAGACACCCTTCTGTGGGGCTGACACAGGGTATTTATGTATTAGGGAGCCAATCGCTTGGGGTAGAATTTAGGGTACACCTAGTTCTGTCTGTTTCTGTTGGGGTGGTAACACCTGTCTGTTTCTGCGAGGTACCGTCTGTTGGGGTGGTAATGGCCCGTCACTAGTGTACACCTAATTCTAACATTTTGTTTCCGTAGGGAATATTCTGTTTCCGTCTCTGATTCCGTTTCTGCTTCTGTTTCTATACCGTCTATCTCTGTTCGGGTGGTAAAGGCCCATTACTAGCATTCTGTTTCTGTAACCGTCTGTCTCTGTTCGGGTGGTAAAGGCCCATTACTAGCATTCTGTTTCTGTACGTCTGTCTCTGTTAGGGTGGTAAAGGCCCATTACTAGCATCGTGTTTATGAAGAGATCGTTCTATTTTCTGTTTAGATATTAGTACAACACCTAATTCTGTTATACTAGTATTAGTGCAGAGAAGTGAAAACGAAGTAAGAAGCTTAGTTTAGCCTATATCATTTTGTCTCTTCTGTTAACCTGCTACTCCTGTTACGGTTACCTATCATCCAGTTTTATTTACATATCATGGTACTATTATCTGTTTATATGCTGAAAGTCACTGGACTCACCAGACTTATGTCTGACCTGGTTTGTTTCGCCTCTTTTTTTCCATTTCCCCCCAGGTTCTCAGGGTGGAAACATAGGAGCTTGATTCAGATTCCATCTACTTGAAGTGCTAGAAGTTCTTAAAGTATTGATTGGCTTTGATTCTACCTATGGCATTCTCTGTTGGGGATTATGGCTTAAAATTATGTACTTTGAAGGCTTTTGTACAAGACTAATATTATGTACTTGGTTTTGTTGTTTTGAAGATGTAACCAAACTTATTTCTGTTATCGCTGCAATAAAGTTATAAAATTTTCAAGTACTACTTTATCTGTCTTGTAATATTATGTTCTGTTTACTTATAACGTTCCACCGAAATTAAGGCATTCCCATTGTGAGTGACCTTAATGGAGGTGGGATTTTACACTTGTTATCAGTGCTGAAGGTTACCAGATTTGATAAAAAGTTTTTGAAAACTATTTTCAAAAAGGTTTTAGAAAGAAAGTATTTTCAAAAGTAGAGTTTATTTTGAAAAATATAATCCCCAAAAGCCATATATCTATCTTTCGATTCTCCGTTTTGAATCTCTTCCTTTTTCTTTTCAGCATGTCTGGGCTACCCGAGATACCTGAGGGCATACCGATGCCAACTTGGTTCAGAAGGTATCTGGAGGCTAGGGCCACCGCCGCAGGCCCAGCGTACGTTCCTCCCTCCTCCTCCTCCCCCTCCCCGCGTTGATACTTTCTCAAAGATATGTAAGGACTTTCGGGCAATGGGCGGGAAACCTTTTCACGGGTCAAAGACGTCTGTTGAAGCTCGAAATTGGCTTAAGGAGATGGAAGATTTGTTTGGTATCTTCGAGATAGAAGATGGAAGGAAGGTCCAATTAGCTGCTTGGTTAATGAAGGATGAAGCCTTGTTTTGGTGGGAGGTCACGAATGAAGAGCATCCAGTGGAGACATGGAGGGATTTCATGCATAGGTTCGAGATGAAATTTCTCTCACGAGCAGAAGAGAATTTATACATGGAGAGGTTCTTAGCATTGAAGCAAGGGAATTTACCAGTAAAGGAGTACGTCAACAAGTTCAATCAGTTGGCGAGATTCGGCTTAGACTTGGTAAACACACCTGATAAGAAGTCCCTGAGATTCGTTAAAGGTTTGAATGAGCCACTACACGGGTTGGCTATGACCCACATTCCTATAAGAGCTACCTTCGAGAAATTGGTTGACATGGCGTTAATGCATGAAGAGGAAGCCAAAAGTGAGAAGAAAGAGGAAAAGCTCGAAGGACCACAGAACAAGAAGGCATGACCCAAAAAGGAAACATAAAAGAAGGATGAAAAGTCTGAAGATAAGAAGGAGAAAAAGTGCTTTACTTGTGGAAGCTTGACTCATTTGAACAAGAATTGCAGAAAGAGGAAGGGTGCTTGTTTCAACTGTGGAGAAATGAGACACTTCACTAGGGACTTCCCGAAGAAACGAGGGCAAGGGCAGAGGACAGAACCTACTTCTGGAGGGCAGGCGAATGCTCTCGTGGCTGGTGGATAGGATAGAGATAGGAAAATTTCTGTAGAAGGTTTAATTTCCTTATCTGATTATTGAGTTAAAACTCTTTTTGATTCTGGCATTTTGATTCTGTAATTGAGACTCTGCACTTTAATACTAGTTTTGTTTCTGATCCCGCTATAGTCTCAAACCCCATGAGGATTACGACTCATCTGTTTGTGATAAGTTGAGGTTTGAGGGTATCTGTGTTAGGCATTAAGTTGACTATGACGCATACATTCTAGGTTTTGTGGGATATGGTGAGGTTTTATCATTCTTAGTTTCCTAAGAATCATTTGATAATCTGATCTGTACCAGTAGTCTGTAAGTATCTGAATATTTCTGAAAAGGTTAGTGTTTTTTACTCAAAACGTGAAGTAGATTTCCAGTTTGGACATTGTTTAATGGGAGTAATTCTTTGAGTGTCAATCTGATGTTGATTTCGGTTTTCGGGGTTGATACTTAGGGATTTATTCTCTTAACCGATGTCTAATGGGAACAAAGCTTTTGTTTTAATTGTACTTGCTCGGCTGTATCCTATCAATCGAGTTTTCGACCTTTAGGTAGAAACTAATGGGTGTAAACATGTGTTTGAGACATGTTATGTTTGATGGTTGCAAGTGGATGCAAGTGGTTTCTAGTGCTTGCTCATGGATGCATATACACACACTAGGCACTAGATCGGTTCGAAAACACTTCATACTGCATATGGATGTGTGTGCATTTTTCAATTTTTGTGGATGCAAAATGATTGACTCATCACATGGATATTGCATTTGGATGAATGGTTATGCACTCATATAGAAATGATGTGTATCAATGGGATTTCTTGCATACATAATTAGACTCATGGCACTAACATAATTCGCATTTAGGAGGTCAACTGAATTAGCAAGATCGCTTGATATTTGCATTAGATAAGAGACATATACACATACTTTTGCATATGTTCATACAACATTAGAAGTTTTCTAAGGACAATGGATGCTTGTGGTTAATGGTTGAGTAGATAGATGATTGGATGGTTGGACACATTCTTCTTAGCTTGAAGATTTCAAGGACGAAATCCTTTAAGGAGGGGAGAATGTAACACCCCGTATTTTCTGTGAACATAAAAGTAACAAAACAAAGTATACTTAATTTTTAATAGAAGAATCAAGGGAAACGGGTTACGCCATTGAGTTCGTCTCGAAATTCTGCTTGAGATAGAGTCCGAGTTTGCGTAAATCGGACTCTGTATAAAGAAGTTATGGCCTTTAGAAGATTCAACTAAAATTCAAAACAGTTTGAAATCCGACCCAGGCAGTTGGGCAGGAAATTTCCCGCCATCAACCAAGCAGGTCGACCTAGGGGTCGACTTGAGGTCCAGGTCGACCAGGGGGTCGACCTGGGTGTCGACCTACCCCAAGGGAGGTCGACCTGTCCTCTAGATCTGGGCAGTTTTTCCTATGACGTGTTTTTTTATGTGCTGTACGAATCTGATGGCTTTTTGGTCAATCTAAGGGCTCTAAAACACTCTCTACACCTATAAACACATAGCAAGACCCAACCCTAATTCATTAACAAAGAGGAATGACGCCTCCATGCTCCTAAAACCTAAAGTGACCTAGTCTCCACCCTAATCAAACAATTCAAGCGAGAAGATAAAGATAATAAATCAATGCCTACATCAACGGAAAGCTAAACCAACTCCAGAAATCAGATCCCAGAACGTTCTTCTCTTTCTTCAACCACGATTTGTGAGTACAATTGTTTTCAGATATGAAATTTAATTATGATCTTGACATGGTTATAAATCTGAATTGGAGATTATGCATCAGATCTGTTTTTCTATGTAGATCTATCTTATTAATACTACTGTAACCATTCTGTATCTCTTCCTTCCTTCTGTTCTATAGCCAGGCTACCACGAGCCTGAGCCAAGTCTCATAAGAGATGAACGCAAGAACGCTAAATTTGGGGAAAATATTGAATGATGCATAATTGAGCATAACTGATTTGTGACTAAATTGAGAACACAACATATGTTGTAATTTAAGGTCTAGATCTAGGCATACTATATATAACGGTTTATGATTTGAAAGAAGGAGAATTATTATATGACAACATATGACTTGTAATTTGGGGACATAATGCATGTTATAATTCAAGATCTGATTTTGAGGACATAATACATGTTGTAATTTAAGATCTAGATTTGGGGTATATTTTATATGACGATCTATGACTTGGAAGAAAAGGATATGTGACTTAGGCCTGAAAAACCTATATTAAAATAGGGATAACTATTAATGTGAATACGCCTAATTCGTATTTTTGGATATTTGGCATACGCTGAAATTAAAGGCTATAATTTGGCATAATTCATATTGTATATCATGATTTGGGGTTTTTGGAGAATATTCTGTACTATGTAAATTTAACTAAAAAATTTGGGGCATATGTTATATTGTGAATTATGACCATAATTTAGGCATGAAAAATTAGGCTTAATTTTATGATTAAGCGAGGTATGTCAATGGAATTTTTAAGGGATGATTAAATCTGTTAAATTGCCTAATCTGCTAAATCTGTTGAAACTACATACGGTAATTTGGGGTATGAAAATCTATAGACTCGATCTAAAATTGAGCAAAACATGTTAATAGAACTTTGAATAATCTGTTGTAACTTGTAAAGAAGTTAATTTGTTGAATTGGCATAATTAATCTGATATTGGCATAATCTGTGAATGAATACTTTATCTAAAATAAGAATGCTGAGACATGAGGTTAGACTCTGTTTGCGGTAGAAGCCTGCTCGGACCCAACCGGCTTAACCAGCAACCGCAAACTGTCAGTCTAATGTGAGAGGTCGTAGGCATAAAGATGCTTAGACACGAGGTTAGGTCTGGCTTGTGGCAAAAGTCTGCCCGGAACCGCCCGGCACATCCAGCGGCCACAAGCTACAGACCTAATGTGAGAGGTCTGTGCATTAATATTTAATTAATGCAAATCTAAGATAAATGTGATGCCTAAAACGTGTTGGGTGGATAGGGTTAAAACAACTGGACTGATGAATCTAATAAACCCGTTTCGTAAATCTATAGGCCCAATACAAGGTTAGGTGAAACAAGCTATAAGTCTGTTATTCTGTATATCTGATCTATTAGTCTGAAAACTTGTTAACCTGTATGTCTGGTCTGAGAACTAGTTAATCTAAAATTTGTATATATAAAATTTGTAAGCAAGTTAATACGAAATCTGTCAGTCTGGGGACACAAGGTTAGGAGGGGTAATTACTTGTGTCATCTGTTGTTTGGGACCCATATTAGTCAGTAACCCTTTCTGGTATCAAAACTATGACCCAACACTAAGAGGGGTCCAGGCACGCTTACTGATATAATTGTAAGAGGTTCATTCTGATAATAGCGAGGGGTCTTGATGGTGCATTCCAACCGGGTCATGTGCGTGCATGGATCCGGTCTGCTCTGAGGATGTAAGATGCCGTGACATCTGTAAATAGGTCCGTGTCTATAGGTTGCACTTTAGGGAATGATACACAATTCTGTGGGGCCGACACAAGGTATTTATGTATTAGGGAGCCGATCGCTTAGGGTAGAATTCAGGGTACACCTAGTTCTGTCTGTTTATGTTGGGGTACCGTCTGTTTCTGTTGGGGTGGTAACACCTGTCTGTTTCTGTGTGGTACCGTCTGTTGGGGTGGTAAAGGCCCGTCACTAGTGTACACCTAATTCTAACATTTTGTTTCCGTAGGGAATATTCTGTTTTCGTCTCTGATTCCGTTTCTGCTTCTGTTTCTATACCGTCTATCTCTGTTCGGGTGGTAAAGGCCCATTACTAGCATTCTGTTTCTGTAACTGTCTCTCTCTGTTTGGGTGGTAAAGACCCATTACTAGCATTCTGTTTCTGTACGTCTGTCTCTGTTAGGGTGGTAAAGGCCCATTACTAGCATCGTGTTTCTGAAGAGATCGTTTTGTTTTCTGTTTAGATAGTAGGGCAACACCTAATTCTGTTATACTAGTATTAGTGTAGAGAAGTGAAAACGAAGTAAGAAGCTTAGTTTAGCCTATATCATTCTATCTCTTCTGTTAACCTGCTACTCCTGTTACGATTATCTCTCATCCTGTTTTATTTACATGTCATGATACTGCTATCTGTTTATATACTGAAAGTCACTGGAATCACCAGACTTATGTCTGACTTAGTTTGTTTCGCCTCTTTTATTCCGTTTCCCCCCCAGTTCTCAGGGTGGAAACATAGGAGCTTGATTCAGATTCCATCTACTTGAAGTGCTAGAAGTGCTTAAAGTATTGCTTGGCTTTGATTCTACCTATGGCATTCTCTGTTGGGGATTATGGCTTTAAAATTATGTACTTTGAAGGCTTTTGTACAAGACTGATATTATGTACTTGATTTTGTTGTTTTGAAGATGTAACCAAACTTATTTCTGTTACCGCTGCAATAAAGTTATAAAATTTTCAAGTACTACTTTATCTGTCTTGTAATATTCTGTTCTGTTTACTTATAACGTTCCACCGAAGTTAAGGCATTCCCCTTGTGAGTGACCTTAACGGAGGTGGGGTGTTACAGATTTGGATTATTATGTATGTATGGGATTTGGATTAAAACGGAAAATAAACAATATGAACCCTCCAAATCCTATACTTTGTTTATTGCAGAAATTGTCAAGCAAAAGTGATATATTTGGGGTTTTTGTTATTGGAATAATTAAAATTAGGTTTTGGGTGTAGTGAAATTTTTAGTTTTTGGGTCTGATTGACTTGAATCTTATTTTAAATGTTCATATAGTTTGTGTACTAAAATGTAAGATTCGTTTATTGTAAAATAATAGGTTTAAACATCTATTTTGGATAGATTGGTTAAATGTATTATATACAATTTATTAGGATCTTTAGTTTTTTTTGTATGCGACATTAAATGAAAAGTGAAGCAGTGCTACAATATATTAGGATCTTAAGTTTTTTTGTATGCGACATAAAATGAAAAAAGTGGAGCAGTGCTAAAAGCAAAGTTTTTGCGTATGTAGTTAGATTTATTACACCTTGCCTACACTTTATTATTTTAATATTATTCAAACTAGGTTGCAAGTTTATTTATATGTGTTGTATTTTCCCTTTTTATCACTGGATGAGAATATGCATGTTGGACCATGTTAATTGATAGGGAAATTAACTTGTATATCTTAATTGTTGTTAGTAGAATTGACATTTCAAACGTGTTAGGTCTTTATTGTCGTGCGCTAAATTCACGCCTATACATATACATATATATAGCGTAATTAGACGTAATATTATTGCGTAATAGACGCGTACTAAATACGTTTAAATTAGGAAATAGAATTTTAATGTCCGTAATAGGAAATTGTATGCGTATTTGTATGTGTGTGAGTTAATGACTTTTAATTATAATTAATGACACATAGACACGAGATTAACCATTATTTGTAGTAGAAGCCTTCTTGGAACCAACCGACATATCCATCATCTTCAGTAAGATTGGTTAATGTGAGAGATCTAGGTGACATGGGCCATTATATTATTACACTAAGACGCGAGGTTAAACCAACTTGTAGTAGAAGTCTACCCGGAACCGCCCGGCAAATCGAGCATCTACAAGTGGTCGGTTTAATGTGAGAAGTCTAGTGTATATATATAATTTGTGTGTGAAGTAGGCCTGCCTTGAGAAGGTATTAAGTGGTTGACCTACCTTATTGGGTATTAAGTGGTTAGGACTAGGTCAGTACCTAAGGTTCACTCCTTGGTTTTGGACTAGAGTATTGGAATCTTCCCTGCTAGGTCTTAAATGGTCATTGGGCCTGCCTTTCTCTAATAGACGATGGCGTATGAGTAGGTTAGTTCTCCGGAAGTGTCCACTTCTTATCTAGGGCTAATGAAAGCTGACCTAGGGACGATTTATATAAAAGGCCTAAAGGAACCACCGTCTAAAGGAGTATTAAATGGCTAGGAGTTCAGCCGTAGGGACAACTAAATAGTAAAGAAGGGGTCTGCCAGGAGGGTTTTTAATGATGTTGTGTTCCTACTTAAACCTAGTAGTAAGTGACTGCTTATTATTTCTCGATCTACAAGAGGATTATATATTTGATAACGTTGATGCTAGAGACGAGGTCTTAAGTGGCTAGGGGTCCGACATAGGGTAGTCAGTGATAGTAGGATTCCACCCTTAAATAAATTTATGTAGTGGCCTTAAGTGACCTGGGAGAACCCACCTCGTTGGGTATTAAGTGTCTACAAGGATGTTCACCCTTATATGAACATGTATGCCTTAAGTGAATGTAGAGATGTCCACCTCATATGTTTAGTTGTGTATGTTTGTTTGCATATACATAACATGAATAATTTACACTGCCAAAAATAAGAAATAGTCATTCCTAATTCACCAGAACTTTATGTTCTGACTGAAAGAAATATTGAGTTAATTCGATTTAATCGAAAACCAGTTTTTAACAATGTTAACACATTAAAACTAAGGATCTATGTAAAATTCAATAAATCGAAGACTCATACCTTTCTAGGGTTTTACGAAATCGTTAAAACCCTAATTTCTTCAATCTGGAAGGATGTTGAATTTGCTGGATCAAATCTTGGGCTCGACAGATGTCAGGCCTCTAGAGGTATCCGTGATCGCTTGCTTCAATTTCATCTTACGAATTGAAGAGGATGAAATCGGTGCTAGCCGCCATTAGATTAGATTTTCTTTTTCCCCATTTTTTTACGTTCTCATTTGTTCTATGTGTAATATCTCAAATAAAGGTTAGACCCTTTATCCTATTAAAACGAGATATTAAAGGGGAACGTGCAACCCAGTTTTACCATTTCAAATCAAAGAAAGTGTCAATGTTTGACTCATTTTGTTAAGAACGGTTTACACCCTTTCATAGTTCTTATGTGTGCCCCTATAGGTTATTACAAAGCAGGCAATGATTTTAAATCGTATTTAAAATCATAAACAATAATTGACATCTAGCAATATGTCGCTGCTACCCAAGTTATAATAAGATCAACGATTCGATACAACCTTTTATAACTAGTGTATCAATGTAATATAATCCTTTTAACTCCAGGATTAAACTCGAGACATGAATCGTATCATCCTCTTTATAATTTAATCCTTTTATCTTGATCGATGAGTAGACTATATAAAACAAATCAATATTTGAGCACATCCATGCATTTCATAGTCGCACTCAATCAAGAGGCCCATCGATATCACTACAAATATATTTTAGGGTTAAATTCCATCTAGATCATTCATAATTTTCATTCAATTCGAAATGTATCCAATAATCACCATTATCGTCTATTCGGTTAAAAGAAACTTTAGATCGTATCAAAACACAAATATCCTTGAATAGAATTATAATGATTTCAGGTCTGAGGATCATCGCATCACCGCCACTGTGAGATTAACTTATGATACTACTAATTATATTCCATGTAGTTTTCTCATGTTGGGTCAGCCCAATACGCTATTCTCCGATACGTATTTATGTCTTGACATTAATATCATGTATATTAATGATAAATGAGATGTGATCATCAATCAATTAACATATGAGTCTCGGTGTTTTATTGTTGTCCTATATATACAATAAAACTTGACTTGGGACATTTAAGAATTATAATACTTAATATATTATATAATCTCAAATTCAAGTCTTACTCGAACTATATAATTCTGTATTATTATTCTAAGGACTTCTATTATGTTAATATTTATATTACGCAGTAAATATAATATAATAGAATATTTTTTATTCCAAATAAATAATAACATCAACAATGCTATTAATCACATCAAATGGATTGCCTATAGGGCATAAACTCTAACACTGACCACTCTCCTCTTAACATAAACATATTAGTAGGTGAGGACGCTTGGATCATCGATACTTTGGAGATAAATCCCGACGATGGAGGCTTTAGTTATTTATGGCTGTATTACTATTAGCATTATGTATTTGAGATTGTTGTTGATGTACCTTTATTATCGAGACTCGTTGTATCTGAAATTTGTGATGGTTTTATTTATGGTACATCTATTTTGAGAAATTATATTTTATCCCTTTCGTTATGTGAGATTCTAATTTCATTCAGATTGCTCTATAATATCTGTTTTAGTATTTTCTTATAGGAACCATCGATCCATTTAGAATGGATCTAAGTTCTGATAGGTCTTTTCTGACCCAAAATTTAGGCCCATTCCGGACGGGTTGTTACATGTGGTGTCAGAGCCAGGTTATCGTATTACAGGGAAATATACGTAAGAGCAACGCATTTATATTGTTTGAAATGGTTTTTAAAACTATATATATATATGTGTGTGTGTGTGTGTGTGTGTGTACTATACCCTAAAGACATACACAATTATACCAGACAATCTTTATCTTTCTTCCTTTCTAGCCTTGATACTGCCTTAAAAAGTCCATTGAAGGGTTTTTCCTTTTTCAGTTAGTAGAAATGACCGATAATCAACCCGTGCAGGGGAACCCAGCAAGGCCTCGATACTTGCCTGAATATTTCCAACAGTACCTTAGGACTGTGGAACAGATCGCTATTGCCCTCCTGTTCCACCTGCCTCAACAAAACTAGCATCTTAGCCCGCTGACGGGGTTTCCAACCTTCTTCGACTTTGCAAAGAGTTCGTAAATTTGGGTGGCAAGCCATTTTTATGAACTAAAAAATTCCTTGAAGCTGTAACATAGATAACCGAGTGCAAATAGATCTTCGAGGCTACTAGATGGGACAACCAACTAAAGCGTAGGGTACGTAGCAACTTGGAATTTGAAGGGAGTTGCCCTAGAATAGTAGAACATGATTTCAAAAGAGAATACATGTTGAGTGTTTACTTAGGAGGAGTTTAAGACCCGCTTTGAGACTAAGTTCTTTCCTAATGCCGAGATGAGCCTGCAAATGGAAAAATCCATTCAGCTAAAGCAAGGTGGGTTAAGTCTGAGGGAGTATGCAGCAATATTTACGGAGTTATCCAAATTTGGGAGAGGATAGGTGGACACCTCTATGAATAAAACATTTAGGTTTGTTAAGGGACTGAATCACCGTTGAGGGAAATGTTATTGGCTCAGGTGACGTTAGGATCTATGTTCGAGGCACTTGTTGAGACAGCTATCATGTATATTGCCGAGGAAACGAAGGAAGTTAAGAATGAGAAAGATGAAGGTGCTTCTAGTTTTGGAAAAAACAAAAAGAAATTTTTTCGGCTTAAGAATAAGAAACGAGGAAAATTTAAGAATGAGGCTATGGTGTGTTCGAGGTGCCTTAAGAAGGGTCATGAGGCCAAGGACTGTAGGATGAATATAACAAAGCAAGAATTCAAAGGAAAGTGCTTCAGTTGCTATGAGGATGGACACTTGTCAAGAAACTGCCATAAACACAAAGGAGGGCAAAGTAGACAAAATTATGCTTTGGACGTAGCGCTGCTTCGCAGTTAACCTCCTTGAGATCAAGGACAACCCGCTTTGGAAGGTATAATAAATATCCTAAAAATTTCAGTGTGTACCCTATTTGATTCGAGAAAAACCCACCCCTTCATTGCTAGAAAGATTGTTGATTACTTAAATCTTCCCTTGTCCTTAGTTAGTCGTCCGATAGGGGTGTCTAACCCTATCGGAGGAGCTATGTAAATTTCGCTTGTGTGTAAAGACCTAGTATTAGATACCAGTAACGTTGATGTCTTTTGCGATGCATACGTACTTGAATTCGAGGGTATGGTCTCATTTTAGGAATAGACTAGCTATCATTTTATGGGCCCGTCCTTCACTGTGATAGGAGAATTGTTTGCTTGAGAAGCCATGTGGGCCGTAGCTTAGAGATCCCTAATAGGACTGGGAACAAGGATTCAGCCTTATGTATTCCTTATCATATGATTTAGAAGGACAATCTTAGGTGCTTATTGTGTGCGAGTTCCAAGATGTCTTCGATGGAGTCGTAGGACTTCCATCCCAGGAGAAATCTCGTTTAAGATAGACTTCGAGAAGGATGCAAGACCAGTAACATTCCCGTTAAGGCACATGGCTCCTAAGGAAAGGAGAGATCTGGATAGATAAATCTACGAGTAATTACATAAAGGATTTATTAGGATAAGTATGTATGAGTGGGGTACACCAGTATTATTTACCATAAAATCCAATGGGTCATTAAGATTGTGTGTGGACTATAGGGAACTCAACAAACCGACTAAGAAGATACCCCCAACCTAGGATTGATAACATGTTTGACCATTTGGGAGGTAGAAAAATCTTTTCTCAGTTAGATTTGGCTACCGTGTTTCACCAGTTGAGGATTTTTGAAGAGAGTGAGCCTAAGACAACGTTTAAGATGCCAGATGGATTATTTAAGTAGGAGGTTATGCCCTTTGATTTGATGAATTCTCCAGCTTTCTTTATGGATCTTATGAGTAGGGTATTTAGGAGCATTCTTAACAAGATAGTGGTCGTGTTTGTAGGTAACATTGTTGTCTTTTCCAAGCACTTTAACGAGAATGAGGTCATTTGAGAAAGGTCTTAGGAATTCTATAGGAAAACTAGCTTAAGGCCAAGTTTTCAAGGTGTCACTTTGGAAGATAGAAGTCAAATTTCTTGGACATATTGTTTCAAGGAAAGGATTGACTATAGACCCCACTAAGGTAGAGGTTGTTCAAGAGTGGAGAATACCCCGTAATACGACGAAGGTTAGGAGTTTCCTCGGGTTATCAGGCTACCACAGGAAATTTATTAAGGACTTCGCGAGGATTGTAACCACTCTAACCCGATTGACAAAAAAGAATTGTAACGACCGAGAAATTATGATATTTTGAAACCTCGAGTTTTCAAGAATTCGGAATAACCGCGCATGGTTCTGGATACATACACTCATTTTCATATTATGATTTCAAAAAGTATAACGGTCATATAAGTTATTTAAATCAGTTTATCAACTTATCAGTTTAAGCAATTATGGTCAGAAACGCTATTCATTGAAATTATAAATTTTGATATTCTGAGTAAAGTACTTGAATACAACCTATTTAGTAGTTAAAATAAGGTTAGTAAACTTTTAAAATTATTTAAAAGTGAAAATTTTGCAAATCAATATTTTAATATTATTTTAATAACTTGAAAATAGACCATTTTTGAAACAATCTCAGAATCCTACGAAACCAATTTTATCGGATCCAAAACGTCAAAATAAAATTTAATAAGTTCCACAGTTCATATGTGAGCATTTGTAATATAAACATATGTTGAAAAATTAGTCAATATTCAATAAAAACTAGAAATAAGGCCATTTTTAAACGGTCACTGAATTCGACGAGACCAGGCTTGTTAGAACCGTAATTGTGAAACGTAGCAAGATTTAAAATTTTGTAATTTTTGGAGTTAGTATGTGGTCATACGACTAGAAAAAAATTAACGTTCTATAATTAATTAAGGAGTAATTAACTTTCTTATGTATTAACTCCTATAAGCCATGAAAATTAGACACATCATGTACCCTCTTGTACACTTGTGTAATTCTTCTTATTTCCTATTTTCCTAAGTATTAAGGGTATGTGCCATTTTCTTTTCATTATTTTAATTTTCCTTTTTTCTTTTACTCCTCCTTTAAGCTTCCTTTCACCATTAATCTTCTCCTTCCTCCTCCCTAAGCCACATGCCTCCCCCAACCATCCCTCCACCTCCTTGCGCATCACCACCACCAGCCACCCTGCTCCTCACGCCATGGGCCTCTCCCTAGCTCGAAACACCTTTTCTCCTCTTTAAAACATTAAATACGCTTCCTTCCTTCCTAAAACTAAGCTACACCACCTTAATGACCTTCCCCCAGGCCCCACATGCTTGCGCCATGACCCCACACCCCCAGCAACACCTGCGCCACCCCCTACCCTAGGTTGTGCCTTCCCCTTGACTCCAAGCCCTTAATCCTTTTAAAAATCTCATCTTTCCTTTGATTTCTACAAATTAAAGTGTATACAAGTTTGTATGTTTAATAGCTATTTGAGTTAAAAAGGTGCAATCTCGGTTTTGTAGCAAGCTTGGGAAGCTTACATTTGAAGTGTCGAGAAGTTGGAATGGCTGGGGTGAGAACTTCTCACTTTGGTTTCTTAACTAGATTAGTTAAATACTAGCTTATAATGTTTAATGCTTGATTGTGGTGTGATTGGTTTGGTGATGAATTGTGCTATGGTTTAGATATTGATATTGGTTAGTTAGCGAATTAACACAATGTTAAAAATGTAAACGGTAATGATTGTAGAGTTTAACACTCGTTTACAAGTCTAAACGATCCACTGATATTTATTTGTTTAGGTCAAGAAAACTAGGTAAACATATTATGTACAATGATATGATACATTGATTAGTTAATATTGATTGGGAATGATAAATGGAATTGATTGTACGTTGATGTGAATGGTGTTGTTAAATATAACAATGATTGGTTAGTAAGATTTGATATCTTATTTAACAATGGCTTGTTTTGGGATTAAGTGTTAATGGCCTTAACACTTAGGTTAATGATTAAAATGATTTAATATTGGAATTTTTTATTTTAAAGACATACAATTGAAATAGAGTTTCTAAAAATAATTATATAGGTTTTATATAATTAATAAAATATTTTGGAAATGTTTTGCTTCGATTTTAATTATAAATCGAATTTGGCCTGAATAGGACTTGTCGCGCGGTGACAGTTTGCGAACCTCGATCGTAAACTTTAAATCGGCGTGCCGGGAGATCGGACCGTCGGATTCTCCTAAAACAAAAAACGTTGGGTTTAAAATGAAAAGAGCTTTCCAAAGAATCTAATAATGTTAAAATCCAACGGTTAGATTTTAAAAGAAGTTCAATTCAAATTTGAATAAAAAACAGCGCCAATGCATTTCAGGACCAGAAACGGGACCTGATTGAAATGGCCTATTTTAAATTATTAAAAATAGAAATCAATTATGATAGATTATAATAAATGTTTTAAAAGGTTTTGGAAAGATAAAAGACATTTTATCAAGAATGAGTTGTTTAACAACTAAATTAAAGAACCAAAAGGAATATGCGATTATTCCTAGGGGTACAATCTAGTACCATCTGTGAGATCTAACTGGAGACTTTCCCGTTAGGCGATGAGAAAAACTGAAAGGACACCGAATATTTGACTAAGAACAGACAAAGTTCTCTATAGATAATGATCTAGTGTTTTAAAATAACATATTGAAACGAAAGGGTTTGAATATAGCCAAAGTTTTCCAATGTGTGAATTTCATTAGATTTGAATGGAAATAGTCTTTGGATATTTCGATATTGGATTCCGTAATTATACGGATACTGTTTGAGGAAGTTGGAAGATATCGATACCGTTATTCCTTATACGATATCGGTTAATTTCAAAATTTGATATTAAATACATGTCAATACGATTTCTATTCCAAGCCTTGTGTTTAATATCAAATTGGATTTTAGGTTTGTCGTGAATGATGTTTTGAATAACATCTATTCTTTAACCCTATTAAAGACAGGATTGACTTTTAAAGTTAAGTAATCATTTAATAATGGGTTTTGAAGATTAAAATATAATAGAGTTTTAATAAATCTTCCAATAAAGATTTGAAACTCCAGAAGGTGATTAAACTTACCAAACATGAGGTGTGTTAGATATGGAGTACCACCAGTTTTGCTCCATAGGATGAATAGGATGGGAATGAGATAATGATGTGAGATATTACTTTGTGTAAGGCTCGATAACCTCGATAAGGCTCATAAACCTTAATTTAAGAAAAATAATATTCTGAATTGAAGTGAGACATATGATATGTTTATATATCACTTGAGTTTTCAAGATGCGATAGTTATTTTGAAAAGATCGGGTTTCAATACATTCTGAATACCTAATACGACGATTGTCTAAGATATCGAAGATGGTGGTTGAAGACCGAAGATCTTCACATAATTTAGATTATTGATGATATCTCGATTGGGATGTACACCCAAGATGAGGTCATAAGTTGTGGTCTTCCAGACATATTTGGAGATTGACCAGATATGCAAAAGCCTTTCTCCGTTACGGGGACGAGGAATAAGGTGCCTTCGGATTCGTTCAGACCCAGAATGAACTTGTAAATGGATTGTAGTTCTAATATTGTATTTCATAACATAACTGATTAGTTGCTATTTATGATATATCTCTAGTGGTGGAGAAAATTTTCTCTTAGCTTAACACCCTTCTTTGAGACGTATGAGCTCAAATGTTATATTATTAATAGAACCTGATCATATGTATGAATTGACAATGTGGCATGCTAAGATGCTGATTGATCAAAGTTTTTATTGATAAGCAAAGCTTTGTGGCTGATGATCAAAGCATCACTGACTTAGCATAGCTCTATGTTGACACGTGACTTTGACAAGCCTCACAACCCGTGATGGCTGAAAACAGGATGAAAGACAGTAGAGTAAGGACATACATTTCCTTATAGCTAAAAGTTATGCCATGGTATGGAGCCCGGAAAGGTTTACTTATATGGATGTTGGAATTGAGGCGGCTCGGATGATGGTCAATTAAATGACCAGGATGATGGTCCGATAGGACCGGGGAACGTTATGTTCAGGAGTACCCGAACTCACCGAGAATTGGTGGGCCGACCCTATGGATCAAGGGACATATGTTGTGATCCCTGATCATTTTGCTAGAGATGTCCGAAGTTGGGTAAGGAAGATCATTTTCTTTGGTCACTGACGGAAATCTAATTCCCAATACGAACCTTGCGTTTTAGTTATAAACCTATATGGCGACATAATAGGATGGGGTATTACGTTGTCTAAGATTTATTCATTTATATTTGAAATTGATTTCTACACTATGCACTAGTAATAGTAAAAGAAAATTTTCTTGTATCAAGCTTGTTTGGCTATTATAAGGTAAAACTCTTTCCTCCGGTTTACGCTTGCATTGTGTGATGGGACTTGAGTCTTATAATAGCTTCATTTCTCAAAAAGCATTGCAATTGGTTTATAATTGGTATTCATGTGGAGAAAACCTGTTTGATGTCATACAGAGTGGTCCCATGATTTACCCAACTTCAAAGTAAAGTAAATAACTATTTTTAGTTCTCACACCTATCCCATGACTGACCTGGAGTTTATTGTTTCCCATCAAAATTCTGGTACCATATTCTCCACATGGTCCGGTAGTAGTTTTGATTTTGCGGATATTTTTAAAACAGGATCCTAGATTATGGATGGAGCTATACTCTGGATTATTTTGGAGTCTTCCGCTGAATGTTTTAATATTTCCGTTGTATTATAATTTATTATCCTCTGATATTTCTCCACTGTGATTCAATTATTTGTACTCTGCTGTAAATTGTTGTAATAACAATGAAACCTTCTTTTGTGTTTTGATCTGATGCGTTGTATCCCACAATGGTTCAAGGATTTCTATCGTTTTGGATCAGACTTGTGCGATTTATGATCGATTCGAAAGGCGTGGATTTTCAGGTCGTCTCATTTGGTATCAGAGGTTTGGTTTACAAAGCTTTGATGGTACGACACATTAGAACAAGATGAAAGAACTCATTAGAGGTAGGATTCGTAACATCCTATAAGAATACTCATTAGAGACAGGATCAGTAGTATCCTAGAATGAGCGACTCATTAGAGATGAGATTAGTAGTGCCCAATAATGATTTGAGAGTATTATGTGTGAGAGACGTATTTGTGATTATTATATATATAAAACTTGATTTTGAAAATATACGTTTGGTACATAAAAGAAATATGTTTTGACAACATATAAAACTGGAAAGTTAATCAATTGATTGATTGTTGGATGTGATGTTTGATAGCTAGTTTAACTGCTTAAGTTATTTAATTAAGTTAATTAAACAGAATTTTCAGCGATTTTGAATAGTCGATAAATTCTTACGCATATTAGGTTTAAACTTATAAAGGAAGTTATATTCACAATTTTGGATAGTGAATATACGTGGAGCTTACTTGTCATTTTGTTTAAAGTGAGATTATTTTGAAATTGTTCTGATTTGAAATTCTTTATTTTAAACTGTAGAGGGGTAAGCAGTTACCGATTCAGCAATATGTTGCACGGTTCCTACAGTCTTCTTCATCTAGCAGTTCATCTGACAGTTCAGATGATAGTTCTTCAGCCTCACGGTACACAGATAACGTTGAGAGCCTTTATAATTGTAGTAGCGCTAGCCAGTACATGTCCGATGCTACCTCAATTTACAGACCACTTGAGGTTATGTATTCAGATTCTGACTTGGACGATGCTTTTATGGACTTGGTATTTGACGAGTCTGAGGACTAAAGAGCACGCAATGATGCATGTTGGCGGAGGATGATGGGTTTGAGGTTGATGCAAATAGCCATGTTGTGATGGGGGATTTAGTTCCTATAGCACCCCAGTCGTAGATGTTCAACCACCTCAGATAGTTGAGATTATCCCGGATTATATTACAGGAATCAACCCAAAGGTAGTGCATTACGAGCCAGAGATGGATTTACCCGCACTACAGCAGCCCGAGCTTGATGGAACCGCATAGGATGACCAGCAGCTGGTGCAGGAGATGGATATTGTCATTGATGATATAGCTCATCATGCATCACTAGAGGAGCCACCAGAGCGGGATCTTTCTCCAGGGTTACAGGAGGCTAATAATCTTCAGACTGAGCTAGGGATTATGGAGGGAGTTGAGCCATAATTTGAGCCATAGATGGAGCCAGAGGTTGAGGGAGAAGGCTATGATGCAGAGGATGAGGATGACCCAAATGATGTAGTGATCTATTAGTCAGATCATAAGAGTGACGATGTGAGCCCGACGATATCTGGATAGAGGAGGAGTTTGCACCTTACGATGTAAGTTGGGAGTTGGGTGGAGTGGATGATGACGAGCCTGAGAAGCCGCTCTTTCTGGGCCTTCAGATCATGACTCATGGGATGAGTAGAGGGTTGGATATTACTGGACTGTATATATATATATGTTGTGTATATGCTGGATTTTGTTTTGGTGTAGTTAAGCACTAGGTGTTTATTTTGATTATAGCGCCATTTTGACATTGTATAGGCCACCTCAAGTATGTAGTTGTACTCAGGTTGGTATGGTTAGGTGCATATACATAGCTTATTCCTTAAGTGGCACTCTACACTGGGGTGTGTGTGTTATGTTTGTGATTATAGTTGATATTTCGGTTGTGACATGATGATATATGATATGATACTTTTTGCTCAAAATATATCAGTATTGTTTCAATATTCTTTTCTTTGCTTCATTCCTTTTCGGGGATGAAAAGTTTAAGTGGGGAATAATGTAACAACCCAGAAATTCTAATATTTTGAAAACTCGAGTTTTCAAGAACTCGAAATAACGCGCACAGTTCTGCATACATACACTCATTTTTATATACGATTTCAAAAAGTATAACGGTCAGATAAGTTATTTAAATCAGTTTATCAACTTATCGGTTTAAGCAATTTTGGTCAGAAATACTATTCACCGAAATTATAAATTTTGAGTTAAGTATTTTATTATGACTTATTTAATAGTTAAGATAAAATTAGTAAACTTTTAAAATTAATTTAAAAGTGAGAATTTTGAAAATCAATATTTTAATACTATTCTGATAACCTAAAAATAGACCATTTTTGAAACAGTCTCGAAATCCGATGAAACCAATTTTATCGGATGTGGAACGTCAAAATATGGTAAGATTTAAATCTTCATAATTTTCGGAGTTCGTATGTGAGCATACGTAATTTAAACGTATGTTGAAAACTAATCAAAATTCAATAAAAACTGGAAATAAGGCCATTTTTCAAATGGTCACCGAATTTGATGAAACCAGGCTCGTTAGAACGTAATTGTCACGTAGCGAGATTCAAATTTCGTAATTTTTGAAGTTAGTATGTGGTCATATGACTAGAAACAAGTTAGTGTTGTATAATTAATTAAGGATTACTTAACTTCCTTATGCACTAATTCCTATAAGCCATGAAAATTAGATACATCATGTACCCTCTTGTACACTTATCTAATTCTTCCTATTTCCCATTTTCATAAGTATTAAGAGCATGTGCCATTTTCTTTTCATTATTTTCATTTTCCTTTTTTTCCTCTTCTCCTTTAAGTTTCCTTTTACCATTAATCTTCTCCTTCCTCCCCCCTAAGCCACATGCCTCCCCCAACCGGCGCTCCACCCCCTTGCACACCACCACCAGTATCCATCCTTTTCCTCCTCACGCAGTGGGCCCCTCACCTAGCTTCAAACCCCTTCTCTCCTCTTTAAAACATTAAAGTCACTTCCTTTCCTCTCAAAACCTAAGCTACACTACCTTAATGACCTCCCCAGGGCCCCACATGCTTGCACCATGACCCCACACCCCTCTACCCCTTGCCTCCAAGCCCTTAACCCTCTTAGAAATATCATATTTCCTTTGATTTATACAAATTAAAATGTATACAAGCGAGAGTGTGTGTGTGCGTGCGCGCGCGTGTGTGTGTGTGTTTAATTGCTAGTTGATTTGAGATAAAAAAAAAGGTGCAATCTTGGTTTAGTAGCAAGCTTGAGAAGCCTACATTTGAAGTATCGAGAAGTTGGAATGGATGGGGTGAGAACTTCTCAATTTAATTGCTTAACTAGCTTAGTTAAATACTGGCTTATATTATTTAATACTTGATTGTGGTATGATTGGTTTAGTGATGAATTGCGTTGTGGTTTAGATTTTGTAATTGGTTAGTTAGTGAGTTAACACAATGTTAAAAATGTAAATGGTAGTGATTGTAGAGTTTTAACACTCATTTACAAGTCTAAACGATTCGCTGATAATCATTTTTTTAAGTCAAGAAAACTGGGTAAACATGTTATGTATAATGATATGATATCATTGATTGGTTAATATTGATTGGGAATGATAAACGGAATTGAATGTACGTTGATGTGAATGTTGTTTTCAAATATAATAATGATTGATTAATAAGATTTAATATCTTATTTAACATGGCTTGTTTAGGGATTAAGTGTTAATGGCCTTAACACTTAGGTCAATGATGCCAATGTGTGATTGTTGAATGTTAATAGTTGTTAACAACTATTATTGGATGTATATGACATGTGAAATCCATATAAATGGAATTATATGGTAATTGGTTGAATTTCATTCCAATTCGGAATATATTTTAATATTTTATTAATAAATTATTCAGTGAAAAATAAAAGTTTGAATTTGACGTCTGATATTGGATGGACACGAAGTTATAGAATAACAATGAATATTCATAACTGAAACAAATTGATTTGAATTAATTTTCATTAAGATATAGTATGTTCAAGTTTTAATTTTAAAATGAATAGTAATGGACGAAAGTGAAGTTTGGTTAGGATATCTAGGGTAAGTGCTAAAAGAAGTTTCTTTTCAAAAGTATCTTATTTATTTTTATAATTAATGTCAGGAAAAATTGGACTTGAAATAATAAGTTTTGAAAAATAATATTATTTTATGATTAAAATAATATTAAAATGATTTAATATTAGAATTTTTTATTTTAAAGGCAAATAATTAAAATAGAGTTTCTAAAAATAATTATACAGGTTTTATATAATTAATAAATTATTTTGGAAATGTTTTGCTTCGATTTTAATTATAAATCGAATTTGGTCTGAATAGGACTTGTCGCGTAGCGACAGTTCGCGAACTTTGACCTTTAACTTTAAATCGACGTACCGGGAAATCCAACCGTCGGATTCTCCTAAAACGAAAAACGTTGGGTTTAAAATGAAAAGAGCTTTCCAATGAATCTAAGAATATTAAAATCCAACCGTAAGATTTTGAAAGAAGTTTTATTCAAATTTGAATAAAAACAACGCCAGTGCAGTTTAGGACCCGAAATGGAACCTAATTGAAATGGACTATTTTAAATTATTAAAGATAGAAATAAATTATGATAAATCATAACAAATGTTTTAAAAAAGGTTTTGGAAAGATAAAAGACATTTTATCAAGAATGAATTGTTTAATAACTAAAGTAAAGAACCAGAAAAATACGCGATAATTCCTAAGAGTATAGTCTAGTACCATCTGTGAGATCTAACTGGAGACTTTTTCGTTAGGCGAGGGATGAGAAAAATCGAAAGGCCATCAAATATTTGACTAAGAACAAATGAAGTTTTCTGTAGATGAAGATCTAGAGTTTTAAAATAACATATTGAAACGAAAGGGTTTCAATATAACCAAAGTTTTCCGATGTGTGAATTTCATTGGATTTGAATGGAAATAATCTTAGGATATTTCAATATTGGATTCCGTAATTATACTGATACTGTTTGAGGAATTTGAGAGATATCGATATCATTATTCCTTATAGGGTATCGGTTAATTTCGGAATTTGATGTTAAACATAAGTCAATATGATATATATTCCAAGCCTTGTGTTTGATATCATATTAGGTTTTGGGTTTTTCGTGAATGATGCTTTAAATAACATCTATTCTTTAACCCAGTTAAAGACAAGATTGACTTTCAAAGTTAAGTAATCATTTAATAATGATTTTTGAAAATTAAAACTATGATAGAGTTTAATAAACCTGATAAGGCTTATAAACCTTAATTTAAGAAAAATAATATTACGAATTGAAATGAGACATATGATATTTTATATACCACTTGAATTTTCAAGATGCGATAGTTATTTCGAAAAGGCCGAGTTAATTAATACAATGATCGTCGAAGATATCAAAGATGGTGGTTGAAGATCTTCACATCGTTTGGATTATTGCTGACGTATTGATTGGGATGTACACCAAGACGAGCTTATAAGTGGTGGTCATCTAGACGTACTTGGAGATTAACCGTATATGCAAGGGTCTCTCTCCGTTAGGGGACTAGGAATAAGGTGCCTTCTGTTTTGTTTAGACTCAGAAAGAACTTGTAGATGGATTGTAGGTCTGACGTTGTATTCCATAACATAACTGATTAGTTTCTATTGAAGATATATCTCTGATGGCGGAGAATTTATTCTCTTAGCTTAACACCCTTCTTTGAGACGTATGAGCTCAATGGTTATATTATTAATAGAAACTGATCATATGTGTGAATTGACAATGTGGCATGCTAAGATGCTACTTGATCAAAGCTTTTGTTGAAAAACAGAGCTTTGTGGAAGATGATCAAAGCATGGCTATTGTAGCATTGCTTTGTGTTGAAACGTAACTTCGACAAGCCTCGTAACCCGTGAATGGCCGAAAACAGGATGAAAGACGGTAGAGTAAGGACATACGTGTCCTTATAGCTAAAAGTTATGCCATGTTATGGAGCCCAGGCAGGTTTACTTATGTGGATGTTGGAATCGAGGCACCTCTCATGATGGTCAATCAAATGATCAGGATGATGGTCCGATAGGATCGGGGAACTTATGTTCAGGAGTAACTGAACTCACCGAGAATTGGTGGGCTGGCTCTACCAATCAAGGGACACATGTTATGATCCGTGGATATTTTGTTAGAGATGTCCGAAGTCGGATAAGGAAGATCCTTTGCCTTGGTCATTGATGGAAATCCAATTTCCAATACGAACCTTACATTTTCAGTTGTAATCCTATATGACAACATAATAGGATATGGTATAATTCCATCTAAGATTTATATGTTTATTTTCGAAATTGATTTCTACACTATGCACTAGTAATAGTAAGTGAAATTTTTCTCATATCAAGCATGTTTGGCTATTGTAAGGTAAAACTCTATCCTCCGGTTTGCGCTTGCATTGTGTGATGGGACTTGAGTCTTATAATAACTTCATTTTTCAAAAAGCATTGCGATTGGTTTATGATTGGTATTCATGTGGAGGAAACCCGTTCCATGTCATACAGCGTGGTCCCGTGATTTGCCCAACTTTAAAGTAAAGTAAATAACTATTTTTAGTTCTCACACCAGTCCCATGACTGACCTGGAGTTTATTGTTTCCCTCTTAAACTCTAGGTTCCCATATTTTCCACATGAATAACTAGTAGTTTTGATTTTGCAGATATTTTTAAAATAGGATCCTAGATTATGGATGGAGCTATACTTTGGATTATTTTGGAGTCTTCCGTTGAATGTTTATATATTTTCGTTGTATTGTAATTTATTATCCTATGATATTTTTCCGTTGTGAATCAATTATTTGTACTCTGATATATTCTCTATACTCTGATGTAAATTGTTGTAAAAACAATGAAATTTTCTTTTGTGTTTTGATATGATGTGTTGTATACCAAACGGTTCGAGGATTTCTATCGTTTTGGATTGAACCTGTGCAGTTTATAGTCGATTCAAAAGACCGAGATTTTCGGGTCGTCACAAGAATCATGAGTTTATGTGGAGTGAGAAGAGTGGTATTTCTTTTGAAAGGTTGAAGGAATCTCTCAGGAATGCGCCTATTCTTATTATTCCAAATGGAACGAAGATGTTCACCGTTTGCACCGATGCTTATGGGACTGGTTTAGTAATGGTTATCATGTAAGAGGGTAAGTATAAAACTTAAGGACCATGAGAAGAGGTACCCCATCCACTATGGTTTTTCCCTTAAAGGTTTGGAGATGCTACATTTTAGTAGAAAAGTTTGAGCTCTTTACTGACCATAAGTCTCTCAGACATTTGTTTTCTCAGCGAGATATGAACATTCGACAACAACGATGAATGGAATATCTAGCATTTTTTTCTTTTTTATCTAGTATACCCCTGAGAAGGGTGATGTCATGATCGATGCTTTGAGTTGGAGGCATGTTACCCTAAGTGCAATCACTGAGTGGAAGTAGTTACAGTTTCTTTCTAATCTTAATTTGCAACCGCAATTTGAGGCAGCATAAGGATTCCTTTGAGTTATGGAAGTAAGACTAGTTTTGATAGAAAGAATAAGGAGTAAGAAATACCACTATGATGAGTTGAGAACATTAAAGGAAAAGATTTCTAAGGGAGATCCTTTTTGACATTCGAATAGATATTTTGTTGATAGTGGTAGTAGTTTAATAAAAGACAATTGACTTTGTGTCCCTAGGAGTGGAGTCCTTAGAAAGGAAATTACTGATGAGTGTCATCGGTCGAGGATGACCATACATCCCGAAGGAGACAAAATGTTTAGGGATACGAGAAGAAGTTTTTATTGGGAAGGAATGAAGAAGGATGTTGCAGAGTTTCTAGCTAGATGTTTGACTTGTTGAAAAGTTAAGATAGAGCAAGGTAGGACTGGATGGTTGTTGTTACCCTTAGAGATTCCCATTTGGAAATATGATCACATTTCTATGGACTTTATTGATGGGCTTCCAAGGAGTCAGAAGGGTAAAGAAGCTATTTGGGTCGTTGTGGATCGATTGACGAAGAGTGACCATTTTATCCTAATCAATAAGAGTAAGATCGCCCCTGTATTAGCTCAGTTATATGTCAAGAAAATAGTTAGACTGCATGGGATCCCAACTAGTATAGTTAGTTATAGAGACCCTTTATTTACTAGTGAATTTTGAAGGAGCCTACAAGCAGCTTTAGGGATGCACTGAGTTTGAGTATGGCCTATCACCCTCAAACCGGCGGTCAATCAGATAGAGTGAGCAAAGTTCTTTAGGATCTTCTTAGAGCCTACATCATCGACTTCGGAGGAGCTTGGGACCAACACTTGCCATTGGTGGAGTTTTCGTATAATATTAGTTATCAAGCGACAATTTGTAGCCCTTTACAAAGAATTATATGGACAGCCATGCAAATTGCCTACTTGTTGGTGGGAAATCGAGAAGAAGATCAGGGAAACTCATCCAAAGCTTTTCTTAGGTAATTATTTCCTTTAAAATTTCATTCATGGTTGCATTTTTGTTGCTAGATTGGATGGTACACTACACCAAACAGGTGATTCCCGACAAGTATAAGTGTCACAAACAATTCCAGTAATGCTTATAAGTGTTGTTGTAGGGCCATCAACAATTATTACCAATGCTTATAAGCGTTGCGACATTTTATGTACCAACACTTATCAACGTTGGTAGAATTTCTTTCCCAACGCTTATAAAAGTTGGAACATTTTTTATTCCTACGATTACAAGCGTTGCTAATTTAATCATACAAACATATATAAATGTCAATAAAAGCAAATTAGTAACATAAAATAAGCATTGGTAATATACGTAATAACTGTTGCAACTAACATAGTATGCATGATTATAATATAGACCATTTAATATGAACTCAAAGATATCAATTTAGAAATGTATAAATCAAACAATATTGTTACTACCAAAATTAGCACTGAAATAGGCAGACGGTGAAAGGGTAGCAAACTGCCACAAGCATAAAAGAATCCTCCAAAAACCGAAAGCCTAAAGGAACAATCCGAGAGCTATGCAACCGGCACCATCACTAAAGAAAAGAGCTCAGAAGCTACATAAAGAAATAGGATCGGTAGGATGATTCCGACATGATGGGTAAACAAGGGAAGATCACCCGAAGCCGGAAGGCAATGAAGAGAGCGACTAGAAACCTTACAAACTAGGACGTAGGACAAAAGGGCTATTGGTATTAACTTGCTTAATACTGATACATACCCGGACGAAAGCATCGAAGGCACAGAGTGTGAAGCATAAGAGAATTATCCAGGAATAAGCCACCAGAACCCCTATTAGAAGATCGCCGAAAGACCGCTCTAATAAACAACTAATAAAGCACTGGAAGCAATCTTCCGAAAGGCCATGATACACTTCAGGAATCTACCGAAGGCAAGCCGAGACCTCAAAGAGAGACAAGCTATCCACACTAATCTTCTTAGTGTCGATACTGATAAGGGTGGCGGACTCAGCAACCATTTACTTGAATCATGAAGGCAGACTCCACAAAGTGTCAACAACAAGACCGAGAACCCATATTCGGAAGCCTTCATCAGGAAGCAGAAACCTTCCGAAAACTATTCACACCACTAGGCTTAGCAGCAATACAAAGAAGATAGACATGATGTAAGCCAAAATCTCCAAAGACCGGGACCATCCTCCCTAGAGCCAAAGTCGACACCTCTAAAAGACATAAAAAGGGCCTTTGGAACTAAATGGAAAGGTGACCGAGAGCCAAAAATTTTGGGACCAAAGGGAAAAGAAACCGACAGGAGCTTCTGTTAACCCAATAGAAAAAGGGGGCCCGATTGGTCTATAAATAAGACCCTAGGGGTCTCATTTTCAGGACGAAATTTCTCGTTCTCTCATTCTTGTATTCTTTCTCTCTAGAATAAACCCTTGTTTCTAAATAAATTTGTGGATTTCAATTGTAATCACTTATGTACTCCAAATTAAAGATCAATAAAGGGAAGATCGACACTTAGCATATTTTTTTATGAGTTTCTTTTATGATTTTTGAGCCATTTCCTACACAACCTATTATAGAATTCCTACGTGGTTACGGTTTCCTACCCAAGCTTAGACCCGTTCAAAGAGTTCTTGTAGAACCCCATCCTACAAGCTGTTTAGCCTCTTTACCCAAGGATTGTGTTTAGGGAACCCTTGTCCCAAGATAACTGTTGGTTTTGAAGTCTCTTAAGAATGAAGCTCACCCCATTGAGGGAAGAGTAACTAATATTTTGGGCTCTAAACCTTGATATCTAGGAAACAGTGAACTAACTCAGACTCGTGAAAGCTAAATAACCCTAATTTCCCTTAGGTCCACTTCTGTAGACCTATCTCTGGTGTTGATGAAAAATATCGTTAACATTTTGACACTAGGAGGAGGGCTCAAACCTTCAACTTTGTGGTTAAAGGCCATATAAATAAATGTGTTGTTCTATCCTGAATTGGACTAAAGCTTTGAAGAAGCAAAATTATTGGTAAAAGGTCCCAACAAGAGTCTTTTGGATCTCATATGGATTTGTCAAGAACCACTGACCCAAGAGTGATGGAAGAACAACGGTTAAGAATGGAAGCCTTATGAATAGTCAAGCGGAAAAGGCAAGTAAAGCAATATGATTCTGATTATTGGAATGGTTAGCCCTTCCTACGTAGGATAAACCCTAACCTTTCATCTATGTGGCTCTACATCAAGGGAATGCAACTCCTTCTCTCATATAAGGAAATTTCTATGTAAGAAAATCAAAGGAATGGTATTCGAAGGAGAAATAACAAACAATTTCAACCACTTTGCTTTTTAATGGATGAAAAAGATAGCATTCCAATCTTAGCATACTTTAAAAAGAGGAAACGAGGATATGAGTGAAATGACAAGGTTCAGTAACAGAAGGGCTAAGTCCCTATGACAAGAAAGGAAGTTTATACCAAGACTATTCAAGGGATACCACCTCACCAATTCAAAGGAAAATATCTATTTCCTAACCAAACATGAAATCAGTTATTGGCCATCCGCAAAGAATAATCCCAAGTACGAAAGGAAATTGGGAGGGCCTTACTGTCATTACCACATGATGAATGTACATGAAACCAACCATTGTAGGATCCTCGAGGGGATCATCAAGTTCCTCAATCAAGGCCAATCACAAGAATTTGTAAAAGGATCAAATCAAGTTTAATAAAATCCTTAGGAAAGGGATTATCTACATAGCTAAAGGTATGGAAACCCTCTCAAGAACTCTAAATAACCTAAGGGGGGTTGAATCAAAAAGGGATGAAAACCCTTGTCACTGTCGAGTTGGCCAGGGCAAGGCACCCCCTGGAGGGAGGGTGGTGTGTAACCCTTTCTCCGCGCCCAAAATAGAAAGGGTCAAGTTAAAGCTTCAAAAGCGTAAGACTACGACCCACACCAGAAATGATCGTGATGGAGCGTCTAATTAGCATGCTATTCCTCTGCTCGTAGAAGAGTACCCCCTGCCTCTGCTACGAACTAAGTACGTCCTACCTCTTCTCACAGAAGAGCACGTCCTACCTATGCTTATGTTCCGCGTTACCCGCAGAAGGGAATGCAAAGCCCTATCATCACCTACGATGGTCAGGACAGGGCACCCATTGGAGGGGGTTGGAGTGTAAGCCTCTATCACTGCCTACGATGGACAAGGTAGAACATCAAAAGAGCAAGCCTTAATTCTGCATCTATGATGGGCTGATTTAAGCGTCTATATCTTTATCATTGCCTACAATGGTCAGGATAAGGCACTTCCTGGAGGGAGGTCAGGTAAGTCCTTGGGCCCTGCTTGTGGATAAGCTAGCCAAGCGCATTGGATGCACAAACCCATAGAATGACTAACAAAGCACGTACATCCTCTACTTTGACGATAAAAGCCCAGAGAGTGGCTCAAGAAGCACGTACATCCTTTGCTTCATAAATCAAACCTGAAAGGGGTAACGAAACTAATAACTAAAAGAGAGACTCTGGTCTTCAATTCTTAATACCCGAACAAGGGTTGGTTCGGGAGTTCTATTATTATCAGAAGTGGACTTCTGGTCTTCAATTCTTAATACCCGAACAAGGGTTGGTTCAGGACTTATATTATTACCAGAAGTGTATTTCTGGTCCTCCATTCTAAATACCCGAATCTGGGTTGGTTCGGAACTCCTATCGTGCTAGAAGGGTATTCCCAGTCTCTTATAAAAATAGTCCAAATATAAGTTGGCTGCAGACTCCTATTAACCAAGGGAAGAGCTCCTACACTTCTATTCACTAATCTAAGATATGGGTCAAATTTCTATTATTTCCAAAAGAGGATTTCTGGAGTTCTATCTCCAACTCCCAAATGCGAGTCGGAAGATTCCAATCCCTAAGGAAGGAATACATCATCAGCACTTAAGACAGTGGTCTGAAATTACTACTCCAAAACCTTCGAGCGAAGATGAGGATCGACCATCTTACTCAGGGAGTTCTTCTTAATTAATATCTACATCAAGTCATTACTCATTATACCAATTGCCTATACGATACAAATATCTACACTACACTAGAACATAAGCTCAGAGAGAGCTAGAATGGATATTTCAAACCTTCCTAACAAAACCCTATAGTAAGGGTTACACCTTTTTAGAAATCCTATAGAGGGTGGTTTCCTGGAAAGGCCTATTACACAAGAAGATTTTCACTAGTGCCGAAAGTATAAGTAAACTCATTATCATTCATGTATCCAATATCATGATGCTACCAATTTCAATAAAGATAAGTGGTGCATCATGTGTGCCTTGCGAACTAACACTTAACAAAGCGTCAAATGTATGTAGAAGGGTACATTGAGATCCTAAAAAGAGAACATTCCTAGTCAAAGAGAAGTATCACATATCAGGTGATACCCACACAATACACAAACATATTTATGTAAAACTATGTCAAAGTTGTTTCATACACATAACCCCTATTTTTAAAGTTCTACATTAAAGGCACTTGAAAGTGATGTCACATTATGACCCATAGGAGTTTCACGACGACCAAGTCAGTCAGTCCAAGTTAGGATTCTGTAAAGAAAATTCTAGGGAAGCATAACCTGCCTTTGTTTTCTTTAATTCAGTCTCTAACTCGTTAATTTGATGGTATAATTTGCCTATCTCTGCATCCGAGCTAGTAAAGGGGTCGACCTTTAGCTGACATTGCACCTTGTGAATAGTCTCATTTTTCTCTTTAAGTTGATTCTACAAATAGGATACTTGTTCCTCAAGGTTTTTGATGGTTATCTTTTGTTGATAGTACATCCTTTTCTTCCCTGAAAGAGGAGCATCCTCAAAGATATCTTTACGACCAGTGATGGTCAAAGGTTCTTCTCTGAGTTGCAAAGAAAGGGTCAGGAATTGATCCTCCTAGTCATGGATAAGATAAAATATAGTAATGTGCAAAATCTAATTGCCAAATAATGACACTGATAATGCCTACCATGCGAATTCTGAATTGTTTCAACAAACATACACATCCACAAGATCATGATAGCAAAAATATGTTAGTCAATACACATACCATCCACATTGTACATATTAATACAATTGATCATAAGTATTATGAGAGTTAAACCACAAGTCACGAAGAAGTTAAAAATGTTTTATGCAAAATGTCTAAGCCCTTATACTAGATATTTTCCTGTAGATTTACAAAACAAGCCCTCTAATAGTCCTTTGTAGCTAAGAATAAGGGACATAACACAATAGTATGGCTTACATCATCAGAGAAGAAAGAGGCTGCCGCAACATAAGAAAGCTAATTATTGACACAAAATCAAGGGGGAAGAAAACATTTTGAAGTGAAAACCATACCACACTGATAAAAATATCAGGTTAAACAAATCTTCTTTATCCTTTGGCTCTGAAGAGCCACCTTCCTTGAGGATATATAATTGGAACTCAAGCAGGTGTGATGCTCAAGGAATCAGTAGTGATCCCCTCGAGGTTAGTCAACCCCATTGCAGCAGAAGTAGAGTCTCCGTCGTCCTTGCCAGATTCATCTCGCTGACCCTCGTCTCCTTATGTCTCCTCATCAACAATCGTGTCTTAATCTTCGTCATTGTCAGAATCCTCAGGAAATTCCTCAATGAACAAAAAAGAGTTGGGTTTTATCTTGTCTTTCAGAAGAACTTTACCTTCTCGCCTAACCTGCTTGATCTTTTCCACAACTCTAACCTTGACAAAGGGATGCACGGAAGTAAAGTCAATCCCTGGGAATTTCTTATAATTGTTAGAGAAAGCGAGGAGGAGAGCGTCTTCATAGTATTCCATAACAATTTCATTAAGATGAATGTTCAAAAAATCGGATATCCTATCACTTGTTTCGTAAATTATTCGCTTGGCGATAGAAAGCTTGTTGTTCATCCTGTTCGATTTGATAGCACGATCAATTTCCATCTCTATTTTCTCATTCTTAAGACTCTCGACCTGCTTTGATAAGGTGTCCATAGCCTCTTTCTCCCCCTTCAACAAGGCCTCCAATCTCTTGCATTCACTATCGCTTTCTGTCTTCTCACGCAATAGGATGCCAACCTTATCCTTTAAAGCCTTGTTTTCTTCCCTAAGAGTAGTAATCTCAGCAAAATATGAAAAAGCCATTTCCCTGGACAAGAACAAACTTTTCATCACCTAGAAGATTAGAAAGAGAATAGTTTGAGTTATATACAAAAGTAGCATTATAAAAAAGAGACTAAAAAAAAGTGAACTAATACCGAATTTGGTCCTTGATTAACCGCTAATAAAAATCCTCTGAGTCCAAAGATAAGGAAGACTGTGAAATGTTGGTAACTTCAGGAGACGAAAGAGCGATATTTACAAGCTTATCAAAATCCAAAGCCGAAGGGGCTGGAGCAGGAAAAGTAACATGTTGAGAAAAAGAGGGTGTAGATGAACTATGCTCTCTGACTTCTAGTTAGCTAGGAGAGATGGGTGATACAGAGTTGTTGACAATTTTACTTCTTGGAGAAATATCGGGGGAAGTATCAATATCAATAACCTTACCGACATCAGAAGCAGCAGGGTCAGGAATTGTTTGTGTTTTTGTCACGATATCCGCATTCTCAGAAAAATGGACTGACTTAGCATGCTTCAGTTTTTTGGGAGATGGCTCAATATTGGAGTTAGCAAGCCTCTTTAAAGCTTTAACAATAGAAATTTCAAAAACATTGAGAGCAGAGGTGCTCTTAGAAGCCGTGGATCCTAAACAGAGAGAGCCATATTAGTAAGCCAAGAATATGAAAATCGATAGGTAAAAGTGAGAAAACTTGTCCAAACGGGAATTCTGTTTAAATTACCGGTAAATATAGGAGAGTTGCATTTAATGTTTTGGAATTCAGCGACAAATCCTTAGTGCTGGAGAACTGAATGGGTGGTTGTCCCAAAATCTTTTTCCCCAGAGGAAGAAGGCCATATTGACGAAGCTTATCAACAGTAAGCAAAGACGACCGACATCTAAGATCCTCTGGTGCACTAAAGATAGCCTCAACAACTCGGGTCTCCTCTTCCAACAAAGTTGCGTTTTTAGAAGGAGGCTCTATGTGCAATCAAGGGATTAAACAAGAGATACGAGCATTACATAATTGCTTTCAAAGAACAAGAAGCTTACCGCATTCTATGAATTTTCCTGATATACCAAGAGGGCACTTAACAAGAAAGAACTGATCTTCTCAGGGTTTAGTCTTGCTAATGTTGTCGCTTATTAGCCTCTTTATAGGATTCACATGCCAAATGGTTGACTCTGCACTCTTAGAAAATCATATCATGTCACAAATAAGCTTGGGGATAAGAGAAGCTTGATTTGATGCAAGTGCCAAAACTTCTAAGCACAAAAGCAGGGTATGAGTGTTGGGTGAGAGCTGGATAGGAGGAACTCCCAGGTCACACAAAAGCCTGAGCAAGATTGGTGGTAAAGGAAGGAAGCCTCCGTCCTAAATATGGATTGCCGATCATGCAAAATACCCTTCTGGAGGGTTCTGAAGGGAGTCTTGAGAAGAGGCAGCAATGGCATATATGCCAGCTATTTCGAAACTATCAAGAATGGTCTTCACCTTATCTTGAGAGGTGATTGAAGAAGACTTTGAAGTGAACTCCTTCTTGGCTCGAGGAGTATTGTAGCCTTTGGCCTTTGTTTTGATGGGACTCTTTTTGCTAACCATAACACTGCCAGGTGATACCATTTCATAACATATGTAGTTAACACTACATTCTTTTTTATATAAAAATGCATATGACATCAAGGAATAGATCCAACAGCAGTATAATTTATTAGTGTAAAGGGCTTAATTTGTTGTTTAACAAATCGATCTTAAGAGTTAATCTTAAAGAGGTTGATACATAGTTAACCCCATTTGGGGACAATTAGGTCTTTGGTGGTGGTAAAATTGATTATCCCGACATCAAAATTTAAAAGATAAAAGCCATATGCCAAGGGAAATCAAATCGAAAATGGTACTCAATGATGGTTCAACCAAGAACAATTAGTCTAGTGTCACCACCGAAAGCCTAATAGGATCACAAACCCGGTACGAGTTAAATTAAGATTCGAACATGTAATGACCCGCATTTTTAGCTGTCTAATAATTAATTAATTTAATTATTAATTATCGATTTAACGATATCGATAATTGGAATTGAATAATATTTATATTTAGTTAATATAAATAAAAGAAAAATATATTTACGGAATAATCGGGAATAACAAAATTCATGATATGGTGTGAATTGGACAATATAAAATATATAATCCAGTTTATATTGAATTATATTGACGAATATATTATTTAAACGAAGTCTGAATGTATAATATATATTATAATTAAAATCGAGCTCGAAATGGCGCGGCAATTCGCGATTTGGCGATTTGAACTTCAACTGAATGTACATGATTCGTTTTTGTAATAACCCGAAAATGCGAGCCAGTTTAAAAATTTTATTTTGGCAATTTTAGCGAATTTTGAATATTTAAAATGAATTATTTTAAATAATATCAACGAGAAATTTATTTTGAATATAATTAGAACGTATATATCTATACGCGTCGTCGTTAGAATATAAATAATTATATATAATTATAAAAGGAATTGAAAATGGCGCGGTAGTTCGATAATTCGATTTCAAACTTCAATTGAATGTACCGGGTGCAAAATAAATCGGATTTTAGTGAAACAAAAAATATTATAATCTATTCGTGAATATCTTTCCAACGAATCCGACAAATTGAAATTTCATAGCGGGAATCAAAAGATATGTCCAGTTGAAAATTCTGAATAGTCAATATGGAATTCAGGCCCTTAAAAATGGGAATTTTGCAAACGGCTTCGGATTTCGATGAAACCACTTTTGTTGGATCCGGGATGTCAAGTTATTGCTAGATTCCAAATTTCATAATTTTTCGAATCAATGTGTGAGCGTGGCAAAGGAAAACGCGTTTGACCAGTTTAAGTTGATTTTAATCGACTGGAAAATGGCCAGTTTTCAAACGGTCTCAGAATTCGACGAAACTAGTTTTGTTAGGACTGTATCATCAATACGAAGCTAGGAAATATTTTTCTGGAATTTTTAGAGTTCGTGTGTGCCCCCGGTAAATTGAAATGCGCGTTCAAATTCATATATAGAGTTATATGTTGATTTTAACGGAAACCGATCGAAACGATCGAATCAGCCTGCGGTACATATCCCATTGTGTTCGGAATGGGGGTAATTAGCTATGGACGACAGGCGGTGGGCCTCGTTTAGAGGTCGTATGAAAAAATCAACTTTTTTGTTTAAAATAAAAATAATAATTTATCCTTCTCTCTCCTCACCCTTATCTCCCTCTGCCCCCCCGATTTCATTTCTAAAATAAAAAAAGGGAAAAGAAGAAAAGGAAGACGGAGAAGGGGGAGGAGCCGCCGCTCCTCCCAGCAGCGCCGCCGCCTAGGGCGGGGCCACCGCACCCATTCACCCCCCCCCCCCCGCCACCGATCGTTGACGCGAGCTTGCCCCCCCCACCAACGCCCCAACCCGCATCGCCCCCTCTTCTTCCTTCCTCCTCCTCCTGCCGCCGCCTCCGCTTCTTCTTCTTCTTCCACCTCCCCCTACTTCGCACCTTCCTCTCCTCCTTCCCCTTCCGATTCGACAGCCCACAACCCCCCCGGCCTTCGATTTCGACTGTAAGCCCCTTTTTACTTATTTACTTTTATGTTATTTCTTTTTTCCTATGTAATTGGTATTAGCAAATTATAAAAATCAGTTTTTTTATATATAGCATGATATAAAAGGTTATATTTTTTTCATATAGAAAAGGTTAGACTTTTATATAGGAAAAAGTTAGAATTTTTAAAATAGAAAAGATTTGATTTTTCTATATGAAAAGACCATATTTTTATAAGTGAAAGGCGAGATTTTCGTTATAGAAAAGAACGTATTTTTATAAGTAGAATGCTCGGATTTTTACAGTTTGAAAGGAATTATAAAAATATAATCTTTATCGATACGAACACTGTTATCAAAATATGATTTTTACCATATAGTTAGCAATAAAAAGATATGATTTTTATACAGAAGTTAGAAAAGTAAATATACGATTTTCATATAGAAGTAGTGATGAAAATTCTACTTTTACATTATAGAAGTGTTAAAAATATGACCTTTATATAGTAGAAGATATAAAAATACTATTTTTATATAAGTAGTGTATTGAAAATAAAATTTCTATATAATAGAGAATATAAAAATATAATCTTTATATTTGAAAAGGCGAAATCTTTATATAGAGAATAGTGTAAAAATATAATTTTTATCTATATAGTAGCGATGTAAAAATAGAATTTTTATCTACTATATCGATATAGTAGCGATGTAAAAATAGAATTTTTATCTATATAATAGCGATGTAAAAATGGAATTTTTATCCATATGGAGTGATAATAAAAATATGATTTTTATATACATAGCAACAATATAAAAATATGATTTTTACATATGTAGAGAATACGGGCAACGAAAGTGACAAAAAGGCGAGAACGACAAAGATTTCTACATAAGAAGTGGCGTGGAGTTGGGATAGCTATTGGTGAGAACTTCTCACCTTTTAAATTTTCTTTTTCTAGTTATATTATAATATATACTAGGATGCAGACGGTGTTTAGTAGCACCCGACACCACTGTCCACAGACCATGGACTTGTTTGTTTGGTTGCATAGATTAGTTAGATTATTTGATTTGGAGTTGGTTGTTTGGTGAATTGAAATTGATTAGATTGATGTGTGAATGGCGTGGGCCATCACTAGACCGGGGATAAGGCTAGGCCTTGTCCCGTTTCTAGTATCGTGCCGTTATGCCGCCGAAATTTTCTAAAATAAATTAGAAAAATAAAAATATCATTTTATTGAATAAATGAACCGAATAGAATATTCATAGCTTGAATAAAATAATTAGATCGTTGAAAATATAATTTTTAACGTGGATATGAATATAGTGAATGTGAATAAATAAATATTCATTTACAAACCGGACGGTTTCTTTATGTACACCTATTTGAAGGATATTGATTGGGACGATAAATTTTACACATCGCCCAACTGCACAAATAAAATATGTGTTTGATTGTTTGAAACTCCACACGGGTATTGGGATAATATATGACATACACTAATCCCAATAATTAGTTGTATGTCGATCGATGGATCGACAGGCTGTTATAAGCGTTAGATATCTATATTTGATGCTTATACAGTGTAGTGCACTTTGGATGATGGTTGATTATTTATCGTTGCTATTATATACATGTGTGTATGGAATCCATATAATTAACGTTATATGGTAATTGATTGGGCCTCATTCCAATTTAGAAGATAAAGAATATTATAAAATATATTAAATAACAAAAATAGTCACACGTGGACCGTACTCATCCGTTGAGATTAGTTATGTGTTGAACGAAATATTTTAATAATAAAATTTACATCCTTATCATTATAATAAAATAAAGGTTCAGGTGTTGACAGTACTCATCCGTTGAGATTAGTCATGTGTTGAACGAAATATTTTAACAATAAAATTTACATCTTTATCATATATAAAATTAGAAATTAACTGGAAAATAGATGAGATGAGTGGTCTCCTGGATATTGATCTGATGTTGGCTTCGGCCTTCGGGGTTAATATTTAGGAAATCGTTCTCTTACTAATTTACGGTTGGAGTCTAATTTGAAATCAAACGATAGATACCATAATTTTTATACAATATATTAAATAACAAAAATAGTCACACGTGGACGGTACTCATTCGTTGAGATTAGTCATGTGTTGACAAAAATATAGATTCACGTATTGAATAGAATAAATATTCATTTGTTGAGTAGAATAACAGGATTATTGAAATATATAAAGCCGTGTTGATTAGAGATGTGCTATTTTGACGCGAACGATATTTATATCGATTATATTCGTTTTATAATGAATATTGAAAAGAGATTTAAAAATCGAATATATAGAAAACGAATTCGAAATGAATTGAAAAGAAAACGAATTCAAATTGAATTGAAAAGAAAACGAATTCGAATTGAATTGAATAGAAAACGAATTCGAATTGAATTGAACAGAAAACGAATTCGAATTGAATTGAATAGAAAACGAATTTGAATTGAATTGAATAGAAAAAGAATTTGAAATAAAATTGAAATCGATTTGAATTTGAAATGAATGTTGAAATTGTTTTTGAAACAAATTTGAAATGATTTATAAAATTCGTTTAAAAAGGAAAATCAACGAAATATATATAATATATATATATATATTATATATATAATGGCCTGAATAGAACGCGTCGCGCCGCGGCAGTTCGCGAATTTCGACCATTGACTTCGAACGGACATTATGGGAGATCCGACAGTCGGATTCTCCTAAAACTGGAACCGTTGGGTTCGTATCGAAAAGAGCTTTCTAACAAATATTAGAAATTTGAAATCTAACGGTTGGATTTGGAGATACGTCCAAATCAAATTTGGAAAAGGTCGCTGTAAGTGCAGTTCGATGGCCGTTGATGGAAATCGACTGTACGAGCCTTGATAAAATTATTAAAAATAGTAATAATTTGTGTAAAATCATAACAAATGATTTGGGAAAAATTGGGATGGAAAACTCCATATTTGAAAAGATAAAAATAGATTTTTATCGAAATGAACTAGTTTTGAACAAAAATTAAAACCCATTTATTTTTAAATAAATAAATTGGATTTGAAATGGGTTTTGAATAGAATTGATTTGTGGGTTTATCGTGAACGGTGTTTTAAATAACACTAGTTCTTTAACCCGATAATAAATAGAATGTGATTTGGGTTTGTCGTGAACTGTGTTTTAAATGACACTAGTTCTTTAACCCAGTAAAAGGAGTTTTAATGAATCTGCAATTAGATTGAAATGTGAATTGATAATGAAAATTATCAAATTTGGCAAATGAGCGAGAATGGAGTATTACCAGTTTTGCTCCAAAGCGATAGTTATATCTTTAATTAGATTTGAACGTGAAATGGTAATTAATTTTACCGATAACACCGTGGTGTTAGATATGGAGTATTACCAGTTTTGCTTCATGGGATGAATAGGTTGGGATTGGGAAATAAAATAAATAATTACTTCGTTGTGGTTCGCTAATCTCGACTAGTTTGGAAAACCATAATTTGGTTTGATAAGACATCCAATGGGAGATTAAAGAATAAATTTTAAAGAATTTATCTTGGATAAAATTAATGGGAACCTTTCCCTAAGAATATGAAATTTAGAAACTAGCTATAGGTTAGTTAAGAGGAATGGTTTCCTGGATATTGATCTGATGTTGGTTTCGGCCTTTGGGGTTAATATTTGGGAAATTGTTCTCTTGTTGATTTACGGTTAGTGGCTGCTGAATTGGAATGAGGCGTATGTTGTGTTTGTGTAACATTTATTTACTATATACGTGGGTTGTTCGGAAAGGCCGGGTTTAAACCCATTCTGAATAACCGATTCGACGATATGTCGAAGATGAAGACGGTGGTCGAAGACCGGAAATCTTCACATTGTTTGGGTGATTACTGATGATCTTGATTGGGCTGTACACCCAAGATGAGGGAATCAGTTGGTGATCGTCCAGACGTACTTGGAGATCGATGGATATGCGAGGAAAGTGCCTCCGGTTTCGTTCAGACCCAGAACGAACTTGTAAATAGATTGTGTGTCTGACATTGGATTTTATTCTATGTTGATTGATCTCTACTAAATATACATCTGTTTGGCGGCGGAGAATTTATTCTTTTGCTTAACGCCCTTCTCTGAGACGTACGAGCTCGGAGGTTGTATATCGATGGACATCAGTCGCATGGCATGAATTGCCAGTGTGGCATGCCTAAGTGGCAATTGATCAAGGCTTCTGTTGAAAAGCAAAGTCTTGTGGTTGATGATCAAAGCACGGCCTACGTGGCGTAGCTTTGTGTATAACGTGAATTCATGAGCCTCACACCTCGGTATGAGTTAAAAAGGGATACGGACCGTTGGGAGAACACGACGTTTCTTTCTAGCTTTGGTGGTGTCAGTGACTTACCAGCCCTAACATTTATATACTTTTCACCTTTGTGGTTGTTGGAATGAGGCGCCTCGATTATAGGTCTGTAAGGACCGGGAAACGTGTGTTCAGGAATAACTAATCCTCAAACGTAAGAGAGGACCGGCCCAGCCGATTCCAGGGGTTGCCCAGAGTGTGTAGTCCCGAGGCATTTGCTAGAGTGTCTCGAAGCGGAGAGCATCTTGCCCCTTGCCTCGACTCATGACGGAAATCCAATTTCCAATACGTGTATTTCGGTTTTATTTGAAGAGCCTAGTATGGCGACATGATAGATGGCACCCATGCCGCCTAGGATTGATATTTATGATTGAAAATGTTTTGACACTATACACTTATAATAGTATCAAATGATTTGTTTTAAACGTACCAAGCATGTTTGGCTATTATAAGGGAAAACCCTATCCTCCGGCTTGCGTTGCATTGTGTGATGGGACCTGGGTCTTATAATAGTTTCATTTTTCGAAAAAGCATTGCGCTGTTTATTCTATGCACTGGTATTCTTGGGAGGAAACCCGTTCCGTGTTATACGACGTGGTCCCTTGAATTACTCTCTTTCAAAGTAAATTTTTAAATAACTGTTTTAGTTCTCATACCAGTCACGTGACTGACCTGGAGTTTATTGTTTTAACCTAAACTCTGGGTGCTCCTATTTTCGACACGGGCAGCTAGTAGTTTTGGTTTTGCAGATTTATATTCACAGGATCCTGGTTTACAGCTGGAATGATATCTGGAAAGCTCTGTATCCGTATATCACATTCAGTTGTGCTTTGCATTATTTTCCGCTGCTATGTAATTTATTGTAATCTCTGATATTTGTCGAATGTAATTTATTCATTTATACTTTGTATATTCTTGTATTCTGATGGAATTGTTGTAATAAGCAATGAAATGTTCTTCTGTCTGCGTTCTATTTTGTCCTGTTCTCAAAACGATCAGGGGTTTCGAACGGTCTAGATCGGTTTAACAACTGATTCGGATCGAGTGAAATTCATTGTCGCTTCATTTGGTATCAGAGCTTTGGTTTACAGAGCTCGAGAACAAGACACATTAGAACCATACGAAAGAATTCATCAGATATTGGATTAGTAATATCCAATTAGAATGACTCGTTAGAGATAGGAATAGTAGTATCCTAGAACGGGTGTGAAGAGTATATTTTTCAAATGAAAACAATTTTGTTTTAAAATTTTAATCGTTTTATACGTATTTGAATATTTATTTATTTTGAATTTGGACAATCCAATATATAAAGATTTTGCATATACGCGTCATGAACGTATATTCGAAGTTTTAATATACTAGATAGATATAGAATCACGCTCTAGTCGCCCGGAGATGATGTTGATAATGACCATGGCATCATCAACATTTATTTTCGTGTTTCGAAGGTGTGATATCTGTATATTTCCATTAGACTGGTGTGAGAACAAAAACTAATATAGATAGATTTATTATGTGATTTGGCATCAAAACAAGATTTTCAGTATATATATCAAAGTTATGAATTTGAAACGATAATTCACTAATTGATTGATGGTTGTGTTGTTTGTTTATTTGTTTAATAAATTTTGAACCATTTAGCCTAATTGAACCAAATATTGAACTGTAATTGAAAATTAGATGCATTTGCTTGCATATACATGTACTTACATTGAACAGGTCATAGCAAGGAGGCTAGAGCAGAGAATAAAATTTGTTTGCCCGACAAATAGGTACATGTTTACTATAATTTACGGTTTTGTTTGGGTGATGATGATTTTATGAGCCTATTGGCTAGCCGCTTGGCTTTTTCTTTTTCTTTCTGAGATCAGAAGGCCTATATGGCAATTTCGGGATTTTCCCGTGCTCCCGGTGCAGGGGAGGTTATGGCGAAATTTTTCGAAAATTTAGTGTGTTAGCCAAATTTTTGAAAAATTTGAAAAGTTCTTAGAAACTGAAAAGTTGAAGAACTTAAGCCGTAATCAAAATAATGAAAGTTGAGTTGGTTTTTAAAACAACTTTCGGCTTCGTTCCTTTTCGGGGACGAAAAGTTTTAAGTGGGGGAGATTGTAATAACCCGGAATTGCGAGCCAGTTTAAATTTTTTATTTTGGCAATTTTAGCGAATTTTGAATAGTTAAAATGAATTATTTTAAATAATATCGACGAGAAATTTATTTTGAATATAATTAGAACGTATATATCTATACGCTCGTCGTTAGAATATAAATAATTATATATAATTATAAAAGGAATTGAAAATGGCGCGGTAGTTCGATAATTCGATTTCAAACTTCAATTGAATGTACCAGGTGCAAAATAAATCGGATTTTAGTGAAACCAAAAATATTAGAATCTATTCGTGAATATCTTTCCAACGAATCCGACAATTTGAAATTTCATAGCGGGAATCAAAAGATATGTCCAGTTGAAAATTCTGAATAGTCGCTATGGAATTCAGGCCCTTAAAAATGGGAATTTTGCAAATGACTTCGGATTTCGACGAAACCACTTTTCTTGGATCCGGGATGTCAAGTTATTGCTAGATTCCAAATTTCATAATTTTTCGAATCAATGTGTGAGCGTGGTAAAGGAAAACGCGTTTGACCAGTTTAAGTTGATTTTAATCGACTGGAAAATGGCCAGTTTTCCAACGGTCTCAGAATTCGATGAAACTAGTTTTGTTAGGACTGTATCGTCAATACGAAGCTAGAAAATATTTTTCTGGAATTTTTAGAGTTCGTGTGTGCCCCCACTAAATTGAAATGCGCGTTCAAATTCATATATAGAGTTATATGTTGATTTTAACGGAAACTGATCGAAACGATCGAATCAGCCTGCGGTACATATCCCATTGTGTTCGGAATGAGGGTAATTAGCTATGGACGACAGGCGGTGGGCCTCGTTAAGAGGTCGTATGAAAAAGTCAACTTTTTTGTTTGAAATAAAAAATAATAATTTATCCTTCTCTCTCCTCACCCTTATCCCCCTCTGCCCCCCCCGATTTCATTTCTAAAATAAAAAAAAGGGAAAAGAAGAAAAGGAAGACGGAGAAGGGGGAGGAGTAGCCGCTCCTCCCAACAGCGCCGCCGCCTAAGGCGGGGCCACCGCACCCATTTCCCCCTTGGCCACCGATCGTTGACGCGAGCTCCCCCCCCACCATCCCGCATCGCCCCCTCTTCTTCCTTCCTCCTTCTGATGTCGTCGCCTCCGCCTCCGCTGCTTCTTCTTCCGCCTCCCCCTCCTTCGCACCTTCCTCTCCACCTTCCCCTTCCGATTCGACAGCCCACAGCCCCCCCGGCCTTCGATTTCGACTGTTATAAGCCTCTTTTTACTTATTTACTTTTATGTTATTTCTTTTTTCCTATGTAATTGGTATTAGCAAATTATAAAAATCAGTTTTTTTATATATAGCATGATATAAAAGGTTATATTTTTATCATATAGAAAAGGTTAGACTTTTATATAGGAAAAATTTAGAATTTTTAAAATAGAAAAGATTTGATTTTTCTATATGAAAAGACCATATTTTTATAAGTGAAAGGTGTAACACCCCACGTCCATTAATGTCACTCACAAAGGGAATGCATTAACTTCCATGGAGGTTTTAAGTGAGTATAGAACAGTAAAATTACAACAAGACAGATATAAAATAGTACTTGGAAATTTAAAACGTTATTTCATTGCAACAGAAGTCAAAACATGTTTGATTACATCATAATACCATAAATCAGAGTCAAGTACAATATCCATCTTGATAAAACAAAATACATAATCCCATTATCATAAATAGCCATTAAACAAAAGATAACAAGCTGGACTTTACTTCAGCAGTCCAAGCTTTCCAAAAAGAGATAAGCAATCCAATCAAACACCACTAGAGCTGGGCCCAACCTGAGGACCTGGAGGGGGAAAAAGATAGAAATAGAGGGGGTCAGACATAAAGTCTGGCGAGTATGACAATTCTAACAATACTATTTTCAAAGTAATCAGACTAAGGCATAAGCTGGAGAATAAGGAAATGCCTATGAACTATTGGGTGTGACAGATCATGCAAAGGAAATGAGGTTAACCAAGGTAACATTAAAGGCATACCTACTAAAGAATAATTACTACGCTGCACCACACCCGTTACTAATCACTAACGTTAATGACGCTTCCTAATCAATATAGGATAATTACTATACTCTACCGTACTGTACCGTGCTGTACTGCACTAGCACTAACTGCACCCCTACTAGTCACTTTGATCCCTAAATAGAATGATGATAGCTTCGTGTACTACTAGATGTACCCACTATCCTCCACGTTTGACTGTGTATCTCTAGTTGCTCTCCTAGGTACCCAACGTGTACCTATCCCTACTAGACGTACCCCCTTAATAATGGTAATTCCACGTACTCCTAGCTGACGTCATAGGTGCCGTCTTCCCCTATCTCCACTAGGTGTACCCCTTTAATACTTAATTAATAATGGTAGCTTCGTGTACTACTAGGTGTATCCACTACCCTGCCCCATTCGATCGTCTCCCTAACTCGTAGATACCCGTGCTGGCCCCACAGTGGGGTGTATCACTCCCCTAAAGTGGCAACCCGATACAACTTAAGGATGCATGGCTTATACCTACACGATGCAACAACGTCTTACCTACCAGCCCGGGTCCATTCACGCATATGAACCCGTTGGACTTGCGTTGCCACCGCTAACCCGTTTTGGCCTCTTATAGTCAAGCCCAGTATGCGTGTCCCGTCCTCGACTTGGGTCGAGCCCACAAAGATACGTTTGGGATACTGGTTGAAATGGGCCTCCCACCAAGCTTCCCACCTAGGCTTGGTCCCCTCTAACACATTCCACTTAACCCCCTTCATGTCCACTTACATGTTTTAAATTTGGTTAAGGGTTTCTATTAGTAATTCCACATGCCACCCAAGGCACCCACTTAACCCCTATGTTCCACTTACATATTTAATTTGGTTAAGTGTTACTAATCGTATTTTCTCATGCCGCCCAAGGCACCTACTTAACCCTCTTCTTAGTCATGTTCATTTGCATGTGTGTTTGGTTAAGTCTTACTAATCGTATTTCAAATGCCACTAAAGGCAACCACTAGATTCCTCATGCCACCCAAAGCACCCACTAGATTCCCATGTCCCACCACATGTTTTCTTTCTAAATTCGAGACCATCCCGTTCATTGGGTCAGTTAGGGATAGCCAGGGAGGGCAGGAAACTTATTTTCCAAACTCAAGCCTAGACACTATCCTCTCTGTCACCCTAGAACCTTCTGGTGTATGTAGATAGAAAGAATGTTAATTATCTTAAGTGATTAATTAATTAATTAATCTTTCCCAAATTTGAATTAACTTCCCTATCCAAATTAGTAGTTTATTCAAAATTTAATGATGTCCATAATTGACTCAATTATGTCCATCCATTTATGGTATGATAAATCATACCCTTTTTCACCACAAATTCATTATATGCCATTAAAGGCATTTTATACCAATTTCTCAATCCCTATTCAAATTCAAGTTAATCCATAATTAACTTATGACCATTTCTGCACATTAATTTTCCAATTAATGTCTTAATTCCATTTTTCGCCTTCACATATCTCAAATTTGTTATATGCCTTTTTTAAGGCTATTTCGTGCAAATTCTCAATATTAATTCTTTTAATATCACCCCTATCCCACGTTGTACGTTCATACGTTAAACGTAAAATATACGTTAGACTCGAATAGTCTAACTTGTAGCACAAAGATAAATTATCACAACAACAACATATATGTATATGACTAAAATAGATCTACTCATAAAAAGGGGTGAAACTTGCATGTGTGATAGAGGTCCAACACTTAAACTTGCATAGGCTAAGACTATAACTTGCATAAGCTACACATGTTAAAGGTGTCAACTTGTTTGGTTAAATGTAACAGTCTACATAATATAATCCAAATTCATGTATAAACTTGCAACATAATGGTGGTGTGAACTAGTATAGAACTCACACATGTCATGGATCTAATTTTAGATCTAAAATAAGTGTCATGAAACCTACACAATTTTTATTAATCAGTGCCAAAACTTGCATAGGTACATGTATGAATCATCATAGCCCAAACATATATAACATCATGATTTGACTAACATGAACTAACCAACATGGATACTAACATCATGACTATCTAACATATGTGACATCATTTACAACATATCATCATCTAACTTAATAACATAGGTTCATGAATGTGGGTACATCTAACTTAACATACAAATTCCCATAATCAAGATCCAGGGATAATCATGTATATGGGTACTTCTAACTCAATAGACAAATTCCCGTTATCAAAATCCAAGGATAATTAAGAATCATGTATATGGGTACATCTAACTTAATAGACAAATTCCCATAATCAAGATCCATCTAATTTAAGAACATAGGTTTTATAACATACTTGATAGCATAAGCATAAGGTTTGCAACATACATGATAGCATAGGATCTACAACATGATAGCATAAAATTTTCAACTTGTATAATCACCATCATGATTCATAGGCTAACAACAACATAATACAATCATGGTTTTGTGATAACTTAACATAGCAACTTGCAACATATAGAATATCATGACATGATTTACAACATATAGGATATCATCATCGCAAAACAAAACATTTAGAACATACATGATAACATAAGATTTACAATAACATATATGACAATTCACATCATTTTCTTATGATCCATTTACATCTTAATCAAATTAATTTGCTAATAATCTTGTGAGAATCATCATACTCACAATTTAAGAAGAAAGAGATAGTCTAGATTGCTTTAGAGTTGATTAGAATTTGTTTGTTGATTAGCTTTTCTCCTTCTTTAGTTTGTGGCGGCTACACTGAGTTCTATGGTGATGGCATGACAGCGGCTTCTCAATTTTTCATGTGAGTTAGAATGAGACTACCCACTTATTTATAGAGTTTTAGGATTTGTTTAGACCATTAGATTTAACCAAGAAATAACCGCAGCCGTTCAGACAAGATGGGGTTTATCTTATTGACTCAGCAAATTAATAAACTTCTATTTGTACTAAATGTTCATATTTTACTGATTTACATATTTATGGTTCATATGTAAATCATTCACCATTAAATTATTTAATTATGTTCCTAATTAATGGTATACCAATTATACCGTTTCATACCAATTACCCAAATTATGTCTAGTTAGTTTATATATATAGATATATATATATATATTTCTCTTTTTAATTAATATCAATGACAAATTAACACTCATCTACAAACTAATTTCAATCTATGCATGTTTACATTAACTGCCCATATATATATATATATATATATATATATATATATATATATATATATATACACACACACACAAACGCACCTATTCATAAATTCAAATAATGCAAATTAATTGCTTGCCTAAAAAAAAGGAAATCGAGCATATAATTAAATTTCCCCTTTTTTTTCTACTTTCCTTGCAACATGCAAAATCAATGCATAATGAAGTTACCTACATACATACATATCTACTTATGCATAAATCTTTCCCTCCAAATAAATTGACTGTATTTATTTTCTCAATTATATATATATATTCAATATATATATATATATATATATATTTATATATATATATTTAACTTTTTTTTTTGAACCGCGTTCACACTAAGCCGCTTTTTAGCCATTCCCCAAAAACAAAAATATGGCGTTGGCGTGGATCGAACTCTGCACCTCTTGTATGCAAGTCACATGTTCCAACCAAATGAGCTATTACGTCTTTTGCTTACAATTCTTAGAACAATGCTAAACATTATTCTTTTCACATTCCTCTTTTTCCATGTTTTGCTGCAATATTTAATTTAAGGATATCTTTTTCATACGGAGTCCAATTTACGCAAACTCGGACTCTATCTCAAGCAGAATTCCGAGACGAACGCAACGGCACAACCCTTTTCACCTAATTATTTTTCTAAAAATTAATTATACCTTGATTTTTTTTATTTTTATGTTCAAGGAAAATACGGGGTGTTACATTCTCCCCTCCTTAAAGGATTTCGTCCCCGAAATCTTCAAGTTAGGAAGAATGTGTCCTACCATCCAATCATCCATCTACTCAACCATCAGGCACAGGCATCCATTGTCCTTAAGAGACTTCTAATGCTTTCATGTTTACATGCATAGTGTGTGTACATGTCCTTATCCAATGCAAAAATCAAGCGGTCTACTGATTCAGTTGACCTCCTTAATGCGAACCATGATAGTGCCATGCGTCCATTATGTATGCAAAAGATTCCTAATGATACATATTATTTCTATATGCGTGCACAACCATTCATCTTAATGTAGCATCCATATGATAATACAACCACTATTCATTCATTAATTTAAATATGCACACATATTTATATGCAATATGAGAGTGACTGAGCCGATCTAGTGCCCAAAGTGTGTGTATATGCATCCACGAGCAACCACTAGCAAACACTTGCATCCACTTGCATCCATCAAACATAACATGTCTCAAACACATGTTTCAACCATAGGACTACCCTTCTAAAGGTCAAAGACTTAAACAAGAGGATATACTAAAGATGGGACAAGTATAAGCTAGGCGATAAAGGAGAATCTAAAAGACATAACCCCGAAAAGGAAGGGGTACAACAAACGAATCTTTTCTTCCGTCTCCCAAGTAGCGTCTCCTTGATCTTCTTCCCATTGCACTTTGACTAGCTTGACCTCTCGGTTTCTCAACTTCTTAATCTCCGACCCAAGAATGCATGTAGGAGCTAGTCTGATCGTGGCATCTCGCTCTACTTCCACTTCCTTAAGCGTGTTCGGCTCCACCACTTTCGCCGTATCATGTAAACACTTCCTCAAACTTTCGTCCCGTAATACACAAAGTTTACCGTCCCTACGCAACCAACCCTTATCATCTAGGGTATACCTACTAAGATGGCTTGATGACTCCCCTCTTGTGAGCTTCTCTACTAACTCAACCAACTGTGGATCAGCTCGCTGTGCCTCTCCAATCCGTCCCAAAAGCATAGGTCTGACCTCTAAGGATGCTAGCGAACCAAGTGCAAAATCAATGGATGGTCTAAAGTCAAAGGTAGAGATAAACTCTAAGCTACGCCGCTCAATAGACCAAGGACTCAGTGTCAACCCTTTTCTACTTAAGGCCTCCACCACAACGTTACCCTTGCCAGGGGTATATGCTATTTCAAAATCGTAGGACGCCAAGAACTCCATCCACCTTTGCTGCCTCAAGTTCAGATCTTTCTGAGAGAACAAATACCTTAGCAACTTATGGTCTGAAAGCAACTCCTAAGTCGTGGGTAGGGTAATTCCCCTCATGGACTTTCGATAGTCTTCCTCCATAACACATCACCCTTCCCCAGAGGCTTCCCTAAGATGTAGGGCATGCTCTTTTCCGCTTCTAGAGAAAACCAGGATATTATTCCATGCAAAATTTGTCACAACTGTCCATCTCTCACGTAGACCATCCTCGTCGAACTCGACATCCCCCAAGTGCAAGCCCCAAAGGCCTAAACCAATATCAGACAAACACCCAAGGGATACCTCCTTCGAATTCAGATGACCTACATGAGATGATACTAGTAAAACGGCCAAATAACTGAGCACTTAACCGACTCTGGCTGTCCTTGCCAGCCTTGCTCCAAAACCATCGTTGATCTCATAACTGTCTTTGCATTATCCACTAGGCACACACGAAAGCTTACTTCGCGCCTCTAGGTAAACCACACACTACATCGAAGACATCCCCATACTCACGGACCACACAAACAGATCCCAAATCATCGTTGGATGCATCAAAAGATTCTAGACAGCTAAGCATCACTGAACCCCTAGGGTCACAAGAAATATCAAGGGTCTTTCCATGACGAATCAATAGTCTAACTACCCTCCTTTCCCAATCTAGGATGGCACCACGCCTGGCTAGCCAATCCATCCCTAGAATCAAACTACAGCCCGTGAATCCAAGAATGAAGGCGCTGCATTCAAACCCAACGCCCAAGATAGACACTCTCAAATCCCGACAAACCATTTAAGGATGAGCCGAACCACCAACAGGATTTGAGACTAGGATGAGATCCTTAACTAGACTAGTATTTAGGTGCAGTGTTTCAACTAACGAAGCAGATACTAACGAGTATGAAGCGCCAGAATCAAACAAGGTTCGAACAGGATGATAAAGAAAACCAAATTTCAACCTAGACGGTCCTACCCCCATCAGGTATACCAGCCGTGAGGGAATACAACTACCCTCCAGAAGATCCTGTACTTTATCCTTGCCTCTTTGGACAATCCTAATAAGGTGTCCTATTTCTCTAAAACAACTAGCCTTCTTCTTCACATTCTCCATTCGTGACCTCCCACCAAGATGAGGTTTCGTCCTTTATTAACCTAACAGCTATTTGAACCTTCCTCCCATCGTCCATCTTAAAGGTTCCCACAACCCTCCACCTCCTTGGACTAACTTCTAGCCCGACAAACGTCTAAGTCCCTTGAAGTGGTTCTTCCGTCCTTCGTACGGAAGTCCTTATTTATCTTAGAAAAAGCATCTATATGCGGAGGGGAAATTCAAAAAGAGAAAGAGGAAGAGATTCAAAACGGTGAATCGAAGGAAGGATATATGGCTCTTGGGGATTATGTTCTTAAAATAAACCTTTCTTTCAAAAATACTCTTCTACAAACATATTTTTGAAAGTATTCTTTATAAAAATGCTTTTGAAAAATAGTTTTTCAAAATGTCTTATCTGTTCTGGTAACCTTAAGCTCTGATACCACGTGTAACACCCCACGTCCATTAATGTCACTCACAAAGGGAATGCATTAACTTCCATGGAGGTTTTAAGTGAGTATAGAACAGTAAAATTACAACAAGACAGATATAAAATAGTACCTGGAAATTTAAAACTTTATTTCATTGCAGCAGAAGTCAAAACATGTTTGATTACATCATAATACCATAAATCAGAGTCAAGTACAATATCCATCTTGATAAAACAAAATACATAATCCCATTATCATAAATAGCCATTAAACAAAAGATAACAAGCTGGACTTTACTTCAGCAGTCCAAGCTTTCCAAAAAGAGATAAGCAATCCAATCAAACACCACTAGAGCTGGGCCCAACCTGAGGACCTGGAGGGGGAAAAAGATAGAAATAGAGGGGGTCAGACATAAAGTCTGGCGAGTATGACAATTCTAACAATACTATTTTCACAGTAATCAGACTAAGTCATAAGTTGGAGAATAAGGAAATGCCTATGAACTATTGGGTGTGACAGATCATGCAAAGGAAATGAGGTTAACCAAGGTAACATTAAAGGCATACCTACTAAAGAATAATTACTACGCTGCACCACACCCGTTACTAATCACTAACGTTAATGACGCTTCCTAATCAATATAGGATAATTACTATACTCTACTGTACTGTACTAGCACTAACTGCACCCCTACTAGTCACTTTGATCCCTAAATAGAATGATGATAGCTTCGTGTACTACTAGATGTACCCACTATCCTCCACGTTTGACTGTGTATCTCTAGTTGCTCTCCTAGGTACCCAACGTGTACCTATCCTTACTAGACGTACCCCCTTAATAATGGAAATTCCACGTACTCCTAGCTGACGTCATAGGTGCCGTCTGCCCCTATCTCCACTAGGTGTACCCCTTTAATACTTAATTAATAATGGTAGCTTCGTGTACTACTAGGTGTACCCACTACCCTGCCCCATTCGATCGGCTCCCTAACTCGTAGATACCCGTGCTGGCCCCACAGTGGGGTGTATCACTCCCCTAAAGTGGCAACCCGATACAACTTAAGGATGCACGGCTTATACCTACACGATGCAACAACGTCTTACCTACCAGCCCGGGTCCATTCACGCATATGAACCCGTTGGACTTGCGTTGCCACCGCTAACCCGTTTTGGCCTCTTATAGTCAAGCCCAGTATGCGTGTCCCGTCCTCGACTTGGGTCGAGCCCACAAAGATACGTTTGGGATACTGGTTGAAATGGGCCTCCCACCAAGCTTCCCACCTAGGCTTGGTCCCCTCTAACACATTCCACTTAACCCCCTTCATGTCCACTTACATGTTTTAAATTTGGTTAAGGGTTTCTATTAGTAATTCCACATGCCACCCAAGGCACCCACTTAACCCCTATGTTCCACTTACATATTTAATTTGGTTAAGTGTTACTAATTGTATTTTCTCATGCCACCCAAGGCACCTACTTAACCCTCTTCTTAGTCATGTTCATTTGCATGTGTGTTTGGTTAAGTCTTACTAATCGTATTTCAAATGCCACTAAAGGCAACCACTAGATTCCTCATGCCACCCAAAGCACCCACTAGATTCCCATGTCCCACCACATGTTTTCTTTCTAAATTCAAGACCATCCCGTTCATTGGGTCAGATAGGGATAGCCAGGGAGGGCAGAAAACTTGTTTTCCAAACCCAAGCCTAGACACTATCCTCTCTGTCACCCTAGAACCTTCTGGTGTATGTAGATAGAAAGAATGTTAATTATCTTAAGTGATTAATTAATTAATTAATCTTCCCCAAATTTGAATTAACTTCCCTATCCAAATTAGTAATTTATTCAAAATTTAATGATGTCCATAATTGACTCAATTATGTCCATCCATTTATGGTATGATAAATCATACCCTTTTTCACCACAAATTCATTATATGCCATTAAAGGCATTTTATACCAATTTCTCAATCCCTATTCAAATTCAAGTTAATCCATAATTAACTTATGACCATTTCTGCACATTAATTTTCCAATTAATGTCTTAATTCCATTTTTCGCCTTCACATATCTCAAATTTGTTATATGCCTTTTTTAAGGCTATTTCGTGCAAATTCTCAATATTAATTCTTTTAATATCACCCCTAGCCCACGTTGTACGTTCATACGTTAAACGTAAAATATACGTTAGACTCGAATAGTCTAACTTATAGCACAAAGATAAATTATCACAACAACAACATATATGTATATGACTAAAATAGATCTACTCATAAAAAGGGGTGAAACTTGCATGTGTGATAGAGGTCCAACACTTAAATTGCATAGGCTAAGACTATAACTTGCATAAGCTACACATGTTAAAGGTGTCAACTTGTTTGGTTAAATGTCACAGTCTACATAATATAACCCAAATTCATGTATAAACTTGCAACATAATGGTGGTGTGAACTAGTATAGAACTCACACATGTCATGGATCTAATTTTAGATCTAAAATAAGTGTCATGAAACCTACACAATTTTTATTAATCAGTGCCAAAACTTGCATAGGTACATGTATGAATCATCATACCCAAACATATATAACATCATGATTTGACTAACATGAACTAACCAACATGGATACTAACATCATGACTATCTAACATATGTGACATCATTTACAACATATCATCATATAACTTAATAACATAGGTTCATGTATGTGGGTACATCTAACTTAATAGACAAATTCCCATAATCAAGATCCAGGGATAATCATGTATATGGGTACTTCTAACTCAATAGACAAATTCCCGTTATCAAAATCCAAGAATAATTAAGAATCATGTATATGGGTACATCTAACTTAATAGACAAATTCCCATAATCAAGATCCATCTAATTTAAGAACATAGGTTTTATAACATACTTGATAGCATAAGCATAATGTTTGCAACATACATGATAGCATTGGATCTACAACATGATAGCATAAAATTTTCAACTTGTATAATCAACATCATGATTCATAGGCTAACAACAACATAATACAATCATGGTTTTGTGATAACTTAACATAGCAACTTGCAACACATAGAATATCATGACATGATTTACAACATATAGGATATCATCATCGCAAAACAAAACATTTAGAACATACATGATAACATAAGATTTACAATAATATATATGACAATTCACATCATTTTCTTATGATCCATTTACATCTTAATCAAATTAATTTGCTAATAATCTTGTGAGAATCATCATACTCACAATTTAAGAAGAAAGAGATAGTCTAGATTGATTTAGAGTTGATTAGAATTTGTTTGTTGATTAGCTTTTCTCCTTCTTTAGTTTGTGGCGGCTACACTGAGTTCTATGGTGATGGCATGACGGCGGCTTCTCAATTTTTCATGTTAGTTAGAATGAGACTACCCACTTATTTATAGAGTTTTAGGATTTGTTTAGACCATTAGATTTAACCAAGAAATAACTGCAGCCGTTCAGACAAGATGGGGTTTATCTTATTGACTCAGCAAATTAATAAATTTTCATTTGTACTAAATGTTCATATTTTACTGATTTACATATTTATGGTTCATATGTAAATCATTCACCATTAAATTATAACATTAATTATGTTCCTAATTAACGGTATACCAATTATACCGTTTCATACCAATTACCCAAATTATGTCTACTTAGTTTATATATATATATATATATATATATATTTCTCTTTTTAGTTAATATCAATGACAAATTAACACTCATCTACAAACTAATTTCAATCTATGCATGTTTACGTTAACTGCCCATATATATATATATATATATATATATATATATATATATATATATATATACACACACACGCACCTATTCATAAATTCAAATAATGCAAATTAATCGCTTGCCTAAAAAAAAGGAAATCGAGCATATAATTTAATTTCCCCCTTTTTTTACTACTTTCCTTGCAACATGCAAAATCAATGCATAATGAAGTTACCTACATACATACATATCTACTTATGCATAAATATTTCCCTCCAAATAAATTGACTGTATTTATCTTCTCAATTATATATATATATATATATATATATTCAATATATATATATATATATTTAATTTTTTTTTGAACCGCGTTCTCACTAAGCCGCTTTTTAGCCATTCCCCAAAAACAAAAAAATGGCGTTGGCGGGGATCGAACTCTGCACCTCTTGTATGCAAGTCACATGTTCCAACCAAATGAGCTATTACGTCTTTTTCTTACAATTCTTAGAACAATGCTAAACATTATTCTTTTCTCATTCCTCTTTTTCCATGTTTTGCTGCAATATTTAATTTAAGGATATCTTTTTCATACGGAGTCCAATTTACGCAAACTCGGACTCTATCTCAAGCAGAATTCCGAGACGAACGCAATGGCGCAACCCGTTTCACCTAATTATTTTTATAAAAATTAATTATACCTTGATTTTTTTTATTTTTATGTTCACGGAAAATAGGGGTGTTACAAAAGGCGAGATTTTTGTTATAGAAAAGAACGGATTTTTATAAGTAGAAAGATCGGATTTTTACAGTTTGAAAGGAATTATAAAAATATATTCTTTATCGATACGAACACTGTTATCAAAATATGATTTTTACCGTATAGTTAGCAATAAAAAGATATGATTTTTATACAGAAGTTAGAAAAGTAAATATACGATTTTCATATAGAAGTAGTGATGAAAATTCTACTTTTACATTATAGAAGTGTTAAAAATATGACCTTTATAAAGTAGAAGATATAAAAATACTATTTTTATATAAGTAGTGTATTGAAATCAAAATTTCTATATAATAGAGAATATAGAAATATAATCTTTATATTTGAAAAGGCGAAATCTTTATATAGAGAATAGTGTAAAAATATAATTTTTATCTATATAGTAGCGATGTAAAAATAGAATTTTTATCTACTATATCGATATAGTAGCGATGTAAAAATAGAATTTTTATCTATATAGTAGCGATGTAAAAATGGAATTTTTATCCATATGAAGTGATAATAAAAATATGATTTTTATATACATAGCAACAATATAAAAATATAATTTTTACATATGTAGAGAATACGGGCACGAAAGTGACAAAAAGGCGAGAACGACAAAGATTTCTACATAAGAAGTGGCGTGGAGTTGGGATAGCTATTGGTGAGAACTTCTCACCTTTTAAATTTTCTTTTTCTAGTTATATTATAATATATACTAGGATGCAGACGGTGTTTAGTAGCACCCGACACCACTGTCCACAGACCATGGACTTGTTTGTTTGGTTGCATAGATTAGTTAGATTATTTGATTTGGAGTTGGTTGTTTGGTGAATTGAAATTGATTAGATTGATGTGTGAATGGCGTGGGCCATCACTAGACCGGGGATAAGGCTAGGCCTTCTCCCGTTTCCAGTATCGTGCTGTTATGCCGCCGAAATTTTCTAAAATAAATTAGAAAATAAAAATATCATTTTATTGAATAAATGAACCGAATAGAATATTCATAGCTTGAATAAAATAATTTGATCGTTGAAAATATAATTTTTAACGTGGATATGAATATAGTGAATGTGAATAAATAAATATTCATTTACAGAGTGGAAGGTTTGTTTATGTACACCTATTTGAAGGACATTGATTGGGACGATAAATTTTACATATCGCCCAACTGCACAAATAAAAACTGTGTTTGATTGTTTGAAACCCCACACGGGTATTGGGATAATATATGACATACACATATCCCAATAATTAGTTGTATGTCGATCGATGGATCGACAAGCTATTATAAGCGTTAGATATCTATATTTGATGCTTATACAGTGTAGTGCACTTTGGATGATTGTTGATTATTTATCGTTGCTATTATATACATGTGTGTATGGAATCCATATAATTAACGTTATATGGTAATTGATTGGGCCTCATTCCAATTTAGAAGATAAAGAATATTATATAATATATTAAATAACAAAAATAGTCACACGTGGACCGTACTCATCCGTTGAGATTAGTCATGTGTTGAACGAAATATTTTAATAATAAAATTTACATCCTTATCATTATAATAAAATAAAGGTTCATGTGTTGACAGTACTCATCCGTTGAGATTAGTCATGTGTTGAACGAAATATTTTAACAATAAAATTTACATCTTTATCATATATAAAATTAGAAATTAACTGGAAAATAGAAGAGATGAGTGGTCTCCTGGATATTGATCTGATGTTGGTTTCGGCCTTTGGGGTTAATATTTAGGAAATCATTCTCTTACTAATTTATGGTTGGAGTCTGATTTGAAATCAAACGATAGATACCATAATTTTTATAAAATATATTAAATAACAAAAATAGTCACACGTGGATAGTACTCATTCGTTGAGATTAGTCATGTGTTGACAAAAATATAGATTCACGTATTGAATAGAATAAATATTCATTTATTGAGTAGAATAACGGGATTATTGAAATATATAAAGCCGTGTTGATTAGAGATGCGCTATTTTGACGCGAACAATATTTATATCGATTATATTCGTTTTATAATGAATATTGAAAAGAGATTTAAAAATCGAATATATAGAAAACGAATTCGAAATGAATTGAAAAGAAAACGAATTCGAATTGAATTGAAAAGAAAACGAATTCGAACTGAATTGAATAGAAAACGAATTCGAATTGAATTGAATAGAAAACGAATTTGAATTGAATTGAATAGAAAACGAATTTGAAATAAAATTGAAATCGATTTGAATTTGAAATGAATGTTGAAATTGTTTTTGAAACAAATTTGAAACGATTTATAAAATTCGTTTAAAAAGGAAAATCGATGAAATATACAAAATATATATATATTATATATATAATGGCCTGAATAGAACGCGCCGCGCCGCGACAGTTCGCGAATTTCAACCATTGACTTCGAACGGACATTACGGGAGATCCGACCGTCGGATTATCCTAAAACCGGAACCGTTGGGTTTGTATCGAAAAGAGCTTTCTAACGAATATTAGAAATTTGAAATCTAACGGTTGGATTTGGAGATACGTCCAAATCAAATTTGGAAAAGGTCGCTGTAAGTGCAGTTCGATGGCCGTTGATGGAAATCGACTGTACGGGCCTTGATAAAATTATTAAAAATATAATAATTTGTGTAGAATCATAAGAAATGATTTGGGAAAAATTGGGATGAAAAACTCCATATTTGAAAAGATAAAAATAGATTTTTATCGAAATGAACTAGTTTTGAACAAAAATTAAAACCCATTTATTTTTAAATAAATAAATTGGATTTGAAATGGGTTTTGAATAGAATTGATCTGTGGGTTTATCGTGAACGGTGTTTTAAATAACACTAGTTCTTTAACTCGATAATAAATAGAATGTGATTTGGGTTTGTCGTGAACTGTGTTTTAAATGACACTAGTTATTTAACCCAGTATAAGGAGTTTTAATGAATCTGCAATTAGATTGAAATGTGAATTGATAATGAAAATTATTAAATTTGGCAAATGAGCGAGAATGGAGTATTACCAGTTTTGCTCCAAAGCGATAGTTAAATCTTTAATTAGATTTGAACGTGAAATGGTAATTAATTTTACCGATAACACCGTGGTGTTAGTTATGGAGTATTACCAGTTTTGCTTCATGGGATGAATAGGTTGGGATTGGGAAATATAATAAATAATTACTTCGTTGTGGTTCGCAAATCTCGACTAGTTTGGAAAACCATAATTTGGTTTGATATGACATCCAATGGAAGATTAAAGAATAAATTTTAAAGAATTTATCTTGGATAAAATTAATGGGAACCTTTCCCTAAGAATATGAAATTTAGAAACTAGCTGTAGGTTAGTTAAGAGGAATGGTTTCCTGGATATTGATCTGATGTTGGTTTCGGCCTTCAGGGTTAATATTTGGGAAATTGTTCTCTTGCTGATTTACGGTTAGTGGCTGCTGAATTGGAATGAGGCGTATGTTGTGTTTGTGTAACATTTATTTACTATATACGCGGGTTGTTCGGAAAGACTGGGTTTAAACCCATTCTGAATAACCGATTCGACGATATGTCGAAGATGAAGACGGTGGTCGAAGACCGGAAATCTTCACATTGTTTGGGTGATTACTGATGATTTGATTGGGCTGTACACCCAAGATGAGGGAATCAGTTGGTGATCGTCCAGACGTACTTGGAGATCGATGGATATGCGAGGAAAGTGCCTCCGGTTTCGTTCAGACCCAGAACGAACATGTAAATGGATTGTGTGTCTAACATTGGATTTTATTCTATGTTGATTGATCTCTATTAAATATACATCTGTTTGGCGGTGGAGAATTTGTTCTTTTTCTTAACGCCCTTCTCTGAGACGTACGAGCTCAGAGGTTGTATATCGATGGACATCAGTCGCATGGCATGAATTGCCAGTGTGGCATGCCTAAGTGGCAATTGATCAAGGCTTCTGTTGAAAAGCAAAGTCTTGTGGTTGATGATCAAAGCACGGCCTACGGGGCATAGCTTTGTGTATAACGTGAATTCGCGAGCCTCACACCTCGGTATGAGTTAAAAACGGGATACGGACCGTTGGGAGAACACGACGTTTCTTTCTAGCTTTGGTGGTGTCAGTGACTTACTAGCCCTGACATTTATATACTTTTCACTTTTGTGGTTGTTGGAATGAGGCGCCTCGATTATAGGTCTGTAAGGACCGGGAAACGTGTGTTCAGGAATAACTAATCCTCAAACGTAAGAGAGGACCGGCCCAGCCGATTCCAGGGGTTGCCCAGAGTGTGTAGTCCCGAGGCATTTGCTAGAGTGTCTCGAAGCGGAGAGGATCTTGCCCCTTGCCTCGACTCATGACAGAAATCCAATTTCCAATACGTGTATTTTGGTTTTATTTGTAGAGCCTAGTATGGCGACATGATAGATGGTACCCATGCCGCCTAGGATTGATATTTATGATTGAAAATGTTTTGACACTATACACTTATAATAGTATCGAACGATTTGTTTTAAACCTACCAAGCATGTTTGGCTATTATAAGGGAAAACCCTATCCTCCGGCTTGCGTTGCATTGTGTGATGGGACCTGGGTCTTATAATAGTTTCATTTTTCGAAAAAGCATTGCGCTGTTTATTCTATGCACTGGTATTCTTGGGAGGAAACCGGTTCCGTGTTATACGGCGTGGTCCCTTGAATTACCCTCTTTCAAAGTAAAGTTTTAAATAACTGTTTTAGTTCTCATACCAGTCACATGACTGACTTGGAGTTTATTATTTTAACCTAAACTCTGGGTGCTCCTATTTTCGACACGGGCAGTTAGTAGTTTTGATTTTGCAGATTTATATTCACAGGATCCTGATTTACAGCTGGAATGATATCCGGAAAGCTCTGTATCCGTATATCACCTTCAGTTGTGCTTTGTATTATTTTTTCGCTGCTATGTAATTTATTGTAATCTCTGATATTTGTCGAATGTAATTTATTCATTTATACTCTGTATATTCTTGTATTCTGATGGAATTGTTGTAATAAGCAATGAAATGTTCTTTTGTCTGCGTTCTATTTTGTCCTGTTCTCAAAATGATCAGGAGTTTCGAACGGTCTAGATCGGTTTAACGACTGATTCGGATCGAGCGAAATTCATTGTCGCTTCAGTTTTAAGCCGGATTTCTATGAAATAAGAAATGTTCAGAGCTGGTGAAGTATATTTTTCTAGTAGAAGAGAAAAATCGAGATTTTGTCGTGTAGATTTTGATTTATGTCCAAATCAAATTTTTGAAAAGTCGCTGTGGAATTCCTTTATAATTTATAACGATATATAAAAGGAATTTTATTATAAATCGAATATTGATTTAATTGGGATTTGAAATATCAAGTTAGAAATTCATCTAGGAATATTCTGAAGCTGCGTGATATTCTATTGTGAAAATATACGATAATATTTGTTTTTAAATATTAAATTTAATTGTTTTTAAATATATTTATATATTTAAAAGGGTTATTTAGAACTTTAAAATAACCAGTTTTGCAAATGACCTCAGAATTCTACGAAATTAATTTTGTTGGATCTGCAATGTTAAATTATTGTTAGATTTCAATTTACGCGATTTTTGAAGTCAGTATGTGGCCGTACAGGATTTTAATGTGAAATACAGTCAGTACTTTGAAGGTTAAAAATACGCTGTGCGAGCAAACGGAGTCGGAATTCGATGAAACCAGTTTCGTTGGGTACGTAATGTCGAACTGTAGCTACATGACAATTTTCGCGATTTTTGAATATCGTGTGTGATCACACGGGTTTTTAGAAGGCGAAATGAATATAAAAATTAAAATATCTTAAGTGATTTGTGAACCTAAACAAGCCACATCCTCTATCTTTTGAGCCACACAAAAATCCCGTCCCCCTTATATAATGATTCTCTTAAGCCGCCACAATTTTACAGCAAAAACCAAAAGCCCTCGTTTGAAATTCAAAAACAAAAGAAATAAAATCCTATATATTAGCAAACTTATATATTCACGTTCGTAGACCAATTCTCCACGTTTTGGTATGAGTTTCGATTGGCTCGGTTTTGTTTTGGGTGCCTTCATTTTTCCAAGCATCTCCTAGGGTTGGGAATTGCTCGAGATTGAGCGAGCTTGGGTTTGTTTCGATCCCAGATTCGGAATAAGGAAGCAAAACCTAACTTGTGGGCTTGATTTTGTAGAGTACGGTGAGGATTGGCGTCACATCCTGCAGTGGAGTTGAGCCTGTCGCATTCGACGGAGGGGAGGCGAGTTTGAGGACATGGTTATGGGGAGGAGCGGTTTCAGACGAGGAGTAGAATGGTGAAACCAGTTTCTGGATTCATGGAGTAGAGAGGGGGTTTGAGCTATCCAAAGGTGCGGTAATGTCTATGATGAAGGAGAGGCCACGACATGTTTACTTCGGGAAGAAATAGTTTGAGGGTGGACCAGGTTTGAGGGAGATGGGCTTAAATGTTGGTGAGGCCCAAAGAAATTTATTTAAATCAAGTTTTATTTAAATTGAAAAGTATAGGAACATATAATTGTTGTATCTCGCTCATAGATGATCAGAATTTCGAACAGTCGGATCCGTTGGGATCGTATGGACGGACACTACACGATAGAACTGATTGGAAGTCCATCGAGCTCGTTACAATTTATAGCAAAATAAATAGTCCATCTGAATCAAGCGATGGTTATCGTTATTAACGATGATCGTCCAATGTGAGTAAAACTCACCAACTCTGAACAGTTATATTTTGATAACGTATTTATTAGAATTGTTAATCATCTGTTGATTGTTGTGTGTTAACTGTTTGGTTGAATTGCTTGTGTATTGGTTGAAATCATAGATAACGATATATATATAAGTCGTTAATTAAATATTGATTTTGTTTAACAGAATATTTCATATTAAAATGAAATTGATGTTAACGATATTGTTTAACATCGGTGGATGCAGGGAAACAGGTCGGAGAAATCCAACTGGATTCCTCAACAATTATTTTACCATTTTCATACATTGTGTTATGTGATGTGATGTATAATCCGTGATTGATTATAATGACACTGGTTTTGTTATTTGGTACCGTTGAATACCAAAAGAAATATTGGAATGAAAAAGGGAAATTTCAAAACTATGTATTGAAACAGAATATTTATAAAATCAAAGGATTTTATAAAAAGGATTTTTTAGAAGAAATAGTTATAAAATCAAAAGGGTTTTGAAAGGGAATTATTTATAAAATCAAAGGATTTTATAAAGAAGAATATTTATTAAGATAATAAATAGAAGCATAACATGAATTATTTATTTAGAAAATAAATAGAAGTATAAAGGGATTATTTATTTAGAAAATAAATATGATATTATAAAGGATATTTATTTAGAAAATAAATAGAAGATAAAGAGGAAATATTTGTAAACCATTTACAAATAGAATTGAAAAGGAATTATTTATAAAATCATAGGATTTTATAAAAGAAATATTTATTTCGAAAATAAATATGATATTATAAGGATATTTATTTGAAAAATAAATAGGAAATATTTGTAAAACAAATATAAAAAGAAAATATTTGTTAAAAGGATTAGATAAAGGAAATATTCATTTGTTAAATAAATAGAAAAGATAAAAGAAATATTTATTTGTTAAATAAATAGAAAAAATAAAAGAAATATTTATTTGTTAAATAAATAGAATTGAAAAGGGAATAGTGATTTGTTAAGTAAACAAAAAGAAAAGGAGAAAATTCAAAGGAGATAATCCAAAGGAGTAATAGAAAAGGAGAAAATTCAAAGGAGATAATCCAAAGGAATAATTCAAAGGAGAAAATTCAAAGGAGAAAATTCAAAAGGAATGATTCGAAGGAATAAATCAAAGGAGGTAATTCAAAAGATTAAATCGAAATGAGTTAAACGAATATTAGTTATTTAGTTAGAGTTAATCGAATTAGAGTTAATTGAATTAGAGTTAATCAATTTGAGTTAATCGAGTTAGAGTTAATCGATTAGAGTTAGAGTTAACCAGTTAGAGTTAACCAGTTAGAGTTAATCGATTAGAGTTAGAGTTAACCAGTTAGAGTTAATCGATTAGAGTTAGAGTTAATCGATTTAAGTTATTCGAGTTAGAGTTAATCGATTAGAGTTAGAGTTAACCAGTTAGAGTTAATCGATTAGAGTTAGAGTTAAACCGATAGAGTTAATTAAATAGAGTTAATCAAATCTGAGTTAATCGAATATTAGTGATTCGAATAAAGTTAAAAGGAGTTATCGAATATTAGTTATTCGAATAGAGTCAAATAGAGTAATCGAATATTAGTGATTCGAATAAAGTTAAAAGGAGTTATCGAATATTAGTTATTTAAATAGAGTTAAATAGAGTTATCGAATACTAGTTATTCGAATAGAGTTAAATAGAGTTAAATGGAGTTAAATAGAGTTAACCGAATATTAGTTATTCGAATAGAGTTAAAGGAAAGGAGTTATCGATTAGTTTAATCGAAAAGAGGTTATCGATTATAGTTTAATCGAAAGGAGTTATCGATTAGTTTAATAGAAAAGAGGTTATCAATTATAGTTTAATCGAAAGGAGTTATCGATTAGTTTAATCGAAAAGAGGTTATCGATTATAGTTTAATCGAAAGGAGTTATCGATTAGTTTAATCGAAAAGAGGTTATCAATTATAGATTAATCCAAAGGAGTTATCGATTAGTTTAATCGAAAGGAGTTATCGATATTAAATTAATCGAAAGGAGTTATCGAATTTAGTTATTCGAACAGTAGTTAATCGAATTTAGTTATTCGAAAGAAAGAGTTATCGAATTTAGTTTATTCGAAGAGAGATTAATCGAATATAGTTTGTTCGAAAAGGGAGATTATCAAATTTAGTTATTCGAAAGAAAGAGTTATCGAAAATAAGTTATTCGAAGTGAGCTAATCGAATATTAGTTATTCGAAGAGAGTAAATCATCGAATTCGATTATATCGAATTTGGGAAAGTATTATTTACTTTTCAGTTTTTAAATCAATATTTATTTATTTATAAATAAATTTGAGTATGTGAATTATTCAAAGTAAGAAGTAAAAAGTTAGATGTTAAGTTAGATATTTCAGAAATAGGGATTATAACATTATCGTTATAATCAATGTTTTCAATAAAGAAGTGGATACGTAAATAGAATCCGAGAGTTACGTAAGGAAGATTGTTAAAGGTTAAAAGATAAACTTTGACTATTCCGAAGTTAAAACGTTGTTCAGTTAAGGTCTGAGAGGTAATTAAACCCCAACTTGATTGATTTCCATCTTAACTAAGGAATGGTAAGGTTTGATAGTGAATGATGGTTAAGCGAATTTAGTAAATGGTTGGAGTTGGCATAGCGATGCTTTATTTAAACATCTGTTTAAATCCAATGAAGGAACTTTGGAAATTTTCTCCAAATAAGAAATCGGAAATGTTTTCTAATATAGGAAACAAGAAATGGAAATGTTTTCCATTGTCACTAACATATATTTTCTAAATGTAGAAAATAAGAAATGTTGAATATATGGAAACAGGAGATGAAAAATGGATAAGTTAAATAGAGAGATAAATGTTAAATGATTATTGATCGATATAATTTCCATCTGGAAATAATATCGTTGTTTGCACACGTGTTTTTCTTTGATAGTTAAATCACAGACTATTAAAATTTTGATCATTTTAACGTTGTTAATATGGAGAGACCGGTTGGATTTTTATCCGAAGAACCACTCCTTATTAGCATAAGCGTTGCGAATCATATATGCCAAGATAATTGAAGACGGAGTAAAGTACGATGGCCGTTGTAGAAATCTTAGGTAAATATTTCCTAAGATGGATATACTGAATAGTGCCTTCGGTTTGTCCAGTCCCAGGACAACTTTTATGGATGAATGTCTGACAGGGTATATTTAATAGATCGCGTAAGTTGATCTCTTCAAACGTATTTACGTTTGGTTGTGGAGGAATTCGTTTCTCTTAGCTGTATACCTGTGGTATTTTTGGGGAAATTAATTTGTGATTTGGCGGGTATGACGATGTGACATTCAAAGTGAATAAATGTGTGATATGTCAGAGATAAGCGTGGCTTCTAGCCTCACAACCGGGAAATGACAAAAATCGGGCAGGCAGCATGGCTATGTAGGTTGCATCTATTAGGGTGTATAATCACCTGATCTAGAGTTTCATTTACTTCTAAAAATCTACTGTCGATGCTGTCCCATTCGGGAAATGGTTGCTAATCCCAACCGTTGGTGATATACATTCGATACACTCAAGCGAAATGAGTGGTCGGTCATGTGTGGCCGGGTAGCAAGATGTTCTTCTTGAACCCAGTGTATTCCTCTCTAAAGGTACACTAGAGAAAGGTGGTTCCATACCTTGTCATAGTTGGAAATCCATTACCCAATACGTGCTTGCGGTTTTGATTTTATACTATATATGTAGAACGTGAAATGAAAGTGTTTCTGCTAGATGATTATTATATTGTGGTTGATAGACACTATTATAATATCAATGAGTTTGATATAAAGTTTATTTTGGATTCTCATAAGGGAAAACCCCGTTCCATTATACGGCGTGGTCTTATGAGATATCGTTTACTTGTTCAAACTATTTTAAACTGTTTTACTCATACCAGTCCCATGGCTGACCCGGAGTTTATTTTGTTTTGTTTCCCTAAACTCTTGGGTGCCCAATTTTATACGTGCAGTCAAGTAGTCAGGATTTTACAGATATACTTGGAGAGCTTGGAGTAGGAGGCTTCAGGATTATATAGCTATAGTTATTTCCGCTGTGTTGTAAGTGTTGTACTCTGATAATGTTACTGTATACATATACAGATTTATTTTAAGGATATATTATCTATTATATGTTGTTCGTTCCGTTGTGAGATTCTTGTTACTTTGATGTTGTATCTTCTTCTTCTTCTTCTATTCTAAGTTTCTATCTTATCTATCTATTCTCACCCTCTAACTTCTTTCTATTAACTTTCCGGTATTTTTCTATGTTTGGTTAGTCATCATTGAGTTTATGGCGATAACCAAATTCGACAAAAACCGGGTCGTTACAGTTGGTATCAGAGCTTAAGGTTAAGTAATTGCCTTGGCTCTGTGGCGTGACTCGGTAGAGATAGGGTCAGTAATGCCTTAGATTGAGTTTGAGTGTATATATACGAGAGCGTATTTGTTATTCAATATATAATTGTTTTATATTGTGGAGATTTATTGGTTGAGTTGTTTATGCGTCTGGTCGATCAGTTTGATCCACTGTATCGGTAGGAGTTTATAAACACTTGAATACGATGACCGTCATGGTATGTTTTGAAAAGAGGGAAAATGATATGATTATACCCAAATTATATTTTCAATATAAAGGATTTATACTGAAATGATTATAATATATTGGATATATTGGTTATTATTATAATCTAGTAAGATTATAAATTTAATGGTTATGTAAGTAACCAATCAGAATTCATATAAGTAAAACGTATGAAATCGAATTGAATTAAATCTGAATTTAAATCAAAATTGAAATGAAAACCCTGGAAATTTGAATAAGTGTTTGTAATGGACTTGGATTAAGTATATGAGAATATTAAAATCCTGGGAGATTTTAAATTGTTTTACAAGCACCGTGAATGGTATTTTGAAACGTATTTCAAAATGAATGTGTTTAAAGAATGAGTTTTGAAAAGTGATATAGTATTGAACTCACTTCGATAGCTGGGAAATAACCCTGATGATGAATCGCGACATCATTAGTGTTTTTTTTGAGTTGTAAGTGACGGATTACTACCAAAGAGTTTGTTTTTGGAAATGTTTTGCGAAAACAAGTTGTTTGAATTTCGAAAGGGAATATTTGATTTTTGAAAAGCAAAGCCGTTTACAACTCCAAGAAAAGATTGTTCAAAATAAAACCAAATTAAATAGAATCTGTGAAAGCAAATTGGAATTAAAAATAAAGCCAGTTAAGTGGTAACTGAATTTGATTAGAATGATATCAAGTAAGTTGGATTGATAGGAATTTGGAATCAAGGATAATACTTGAATTTGAAATGAAGTTTGGCTCGGATAAAACCAAACGATTGAATTGAAAATGGAATTTGGCTTAGTTAAAAGCGAATGGTTGTATTGAGATAAAAGTGATTGGAGTTTGACCGGAAGGACTTTGGTATATGCTAAATTGGTAGCAGGTGTAAAGGATATAACGATATGCCCGACAAAAAGGTACCAGTTTGTATTTTATATGGATATGAGATTTATGAGCCGAATTGGCAAGCCGCTAGGCTGTTTGATTTTCTTTTGGGTTGGAGAAGGCCTTGAGAGGCGAGTTGTGGTTTTACCGATAGGGCTGTACAAAGGAGGTTATGGCGAAATTTAGGCGTTAGAAAATTTTAGTTAGTCGGAATAAATAAATATTTTAGTCGATATTAATTGGTTCAGTTGAAACTGAAGTTAAGGGGTAAACAGATAAGTATTTACCCAGTAGATAGGGTCGTCTTCTAGCTTAGCAATTTCGAAGACGAAATTATTTTAAGGAGGAAAGATTGTAATGACCCACATTTTTAGCTATCGAATAATTAATTAATTTAATTATTAATTATCGATTTAACGATATCGATAACTGGAATCGAATAATATTTATTTTAGTTAATATAAATAATAGAAAAAAAATATTTCTAGAATAATTGGGAATAACATAATTCATGATATGGTGTGAATTGGACGATATAAAATATATAATCTAGTTTATATTGAGTTATATTGACGAATATATTATTTAAATGAAGTCTGAACATATAATATATATTATAATTAAAATCAAGCTTGAAATGGCGTGGCAGTTCACGATTTGGCGATTTGAACTTCAACTGAATGTACAGGATTCGTTTTAAGCCGGATTTCTATGAAATAGGAAACGTTCAGAGCTGGTGAAGTCTATTTTTCTACTGGAAGAGAAAAATCGAGATTTCATCATGTAGATTTTGATTTGTGTCCAAATCAAATTTTAGAAAAGTCGTTGTGGAATTCCTTTATAATTTATAACGATATATAAAAGGAATTTCATTATAAATCGAATATCGATTTAATCGGGATTTGAAATATCAAGTAGAAAATCATCTAGGAATATTCTGAGTTGTATGATATTCTCTTGTGAAAATATACGATAATATTTATTTTTAAATATTAAATTTAATTGTTTTTAAATATATTTATATATTTAAAAGGGTTATTTAGAGCTTTAAAAATAGCCAGTTTTGCAAACGACCTCAGAATTCGATGAAACTAATTTTTTTGGATTTGCAATGTTAAATTATTGTTAGATTTCAATTTCCACGATTTTTGAAGCCAGCATGTGGCCGTACGGGATTTTAATGTGAAATACAGTCAGTATTTTAACGGTTAAAAATACGCTGTGTGAGCAAACGGAGTCGGAATTCGACGAAACCAGTTTCGTTGGGTTCGTAATGTCGAACTGTAGCTACATGACCATTTTCGCGATTTTTGAATATCGTGTGTGATCACACGGTTTTTAGAAGGCAAAATGAATATAAAAACTAAAATATCTTAAGTGATCTGTGAACCTAAACAAGCCACATCCTCTATCTTTTGAGCCACACAAAAATCCCGTCCCCCTTATTAATGATTCTCTTAAGCCGCCACCAAATTTTTACAGTAAAAACCAAAAGCCCTCGTTTGAAATTCAAAAACAAAAGAAATAAAATCCTATAAATTAGCAAACTTATATATTCGCGTTCATAGACCAATTCTCTACATTTCGCTATGAGTTTCGAGTGGCGTGGTTTTGTTTTGGGTGCCTTCATTTTTCCAAGCGTCGCCTAGGGTTGGGAATTGCTCGAGATTGAGCGAGCTTGGGTTTGTTTCGATCCCAGATTCGGAATGAGGAAGAAAAACCGAACTTGTGGGCTTGATTTTGTGGAGTACGGTGAGGATTGGCGTCGCATCCTGTAGTGGAGTTGAGTCTGTCGCATTCGACGGAGGGGAGGCGAGTTCGAGGAAATGGTTATGGGGAGGAGCGGTTTCCGACGAGGAGTAGAATGGTGAAACCAATTTGTGGATTCATGGAGTAGAAAGGGGGTTTGAGCTATCCAAAGGTGCGGTAATGTCTGTGATGAAGGAGAAGCCACGACATGTTTACTTCTGAAAGAAATAGTTTGATGGTGGACCGGGTTTGAGGGAGATGGGCTTAAATGTTAGTGAGGCCCAAAGAAGTGTATTTAAATCAAGTTTTAATTAAATTGAAAAGTATAGGAACTTATAATTATTGTATCTCGCTCATAAATGATCAGAATTTCGAACAGTCGGATCCGTTGGGATCGTATGGATGGACACTACACGATGGAACTGACTGGAAGTCCATCGGAGCCCGTTACAATTTATAGAAAAATAAATTATCCGTCTGAATCAAGCGATGGTTATCATAATTAACGATGATCGTCCAATGTGAGTAATACTCACCAACTCTGAACAGTTATATTTTGATAACGTATTTTTTAGAACTGTTAATCATCTGTTGATTGCTGTGTTTTAACTGTTTGGTTGAATTGCTTGTGTATTGGTTGAAATCATAGATAACGATATATATAAAAATCGTTAAATGAATCTTTATTCTGTTTAATAGAATATTTCATATTGTAATGAAATCAATGTTAATGATACTGTTTAACATCTATGGATGCAGGGAAACAGGTTGGTGGAATCCAATTGGATTCCTCAACAATTATTTTACTGTTTTCATATATTGTGTTATATGATGTGATGTATAATTTGTGATTGATTATAATGACACTGGTCCTGTTATTTGGTACTGTTGAATACCAAAAGAAATATTGGAATGAAAAAGCGAAATTTCAAAACTGTGTATTGAAATAGAATATTTATAAATCAAAGGATTTTATAAAAAGGATATTTTTAGAAGAAATAGTTATAAAATCAAAAGGATTTCGAAAGGGAATTATTTATAAAATCAAAGGATTTTATAAAGATGAATATTTATTAAGATAATAAATAGAAGTATAACATGAATTATTTATTTAGAAAATAAATAGAAGTATAAAAGGATTATTTATTTAAAAAATAAATAAAATATTATAAAGGATATTTATTTAGAAAATAAATAAAAGATAAAGAGGAAATATTTGTAAACCATTTATAAATAGAATTGAAAAGGAATTATTTATAAAATTATAGGATTTTATAAAAGGAATATTTATTTAGAAAATAAATATGATATTATAAGGATATTTATTTGAAAAATAAATAGGAAATATTTGTAAAACAAATATAAAAGGAAAATATTTGTGTAAAGGATTAGATAAAGGAAATATTTATTTGTTAAATAAATAGAAAAGATAAAAGAAATATTTATTTGTTAAATAAATAGAAAAAATAAAAGAAATATTTATTTGTTAAATAAATAGAATTGAAAAGGGAATAGTGATTTTTTAAGTAAACAAATAGAAAAGGAAAAAATTCAAAGGAGATAATCCAAAGGAATAATAGAAAATGAGAAAATTCCAAGGAGATAATCCAAAGGAATAATTCAAAGGAGAAAATTCAAAGAAGATAATTCAAAAGGAATGATTCAAAGGAATAAATCATAGGAGTTAATTCAAAAGATTAAATCGAAATGAGTTAAACGAATATTAGTTATTCGGTTAGAGTTAATCGAATTAGAGTTAATCAATTTGAGTTAATCGAGTTAAAGTTAATCGATTAGAGTTAGAGTTAACCAGTTCGAGTTAATCGATTAGAGTTAGAGTTAACCAGTTAGAGTTAATCGATTAGAGTTAGAGTTAATCGAATTAGATTTAATCGATTTAAGTTATTCGAGTTAGAGTTAATCGATTAGAGTTAGAGTTAACCAGTTAGATTTAATCGATTAGAGTTAGAGTTAAACCGATAGAGTTAATTAAATAGAGTTAATCCAATCTGAGTTAATCGAATATTAGTGATTCGAATAAAGTTAAAATGAGTTATCGAATATTAGTTATTCGAATAGAGTTAAATAGAGTAATCGACTATTAGTGATTCGAATAAAGTTAAAAGGAGTTATCGAATATTAGTTATTTAAATAGAGTTAAATAGAGTTATCGAATACTAGTTATTCGAATAGAGTTAAATAGAGTTAAATGGAGTTAAATAGAGTTAACCGAATATTAGTTATTCGAATAGAGTTAAAGGAAAGGAGTTATCGATTAGTTTAATCGAAAAGAGGTTATCGATTATAGTTTAATCGAAAGGAGTTATCGATTAGTTTAATCGAAAAGAGGTTATCAATTATAGTTTAATCGAAAGGAGTTATCGAATAGTTTAATCGAAAAGTGGTTATCGTTTATAGTTTAATCGAAAGGAGTTATCGATTAGTTTAATCGAAAAGAGGTTATCGATTATAGTTTAATCCAAAGGAGTTATCGATTAGTTTAATCGAAAGGAGTTATCAATATTAAATTAATCGAAAGGAGTTATCGAATTTAGTTATTCGAACAGGAGTTAATCGAATTTAGTTATTCGAAAGAAAGAGTTATCGAATTTAGTTTATTCGAAGAGAGATTAATCGAATATAGTTTGTTCGAAAAGGGAGATTATCGAATTTAGTTATTCGAAAGAAAGAGTTATCGAAAATAAGTTATTCGAAGTGAGCTAATCGAATATTAGTTATTCGAAGAGAGTAAATCATCGAATTCGATTATATCGAATTTGGGAAAGTATTATTTACTTTTCAGTTTTTAAATCAAGATTTATTTATTTATAAATAAATTTGAGTAGGTGAATTATTCAAAGTAAGAAGTAAAAGTTAGATGTTAAGTTAGATATTTCAGAAGTAGGGATTATAACATTATAGTTATAATCAATGTTTTCAATAAAGAAGTGGATACATAAATAGAATCCGAGAGTTATGTAAGGAAGATTGTTAAAGGTTAAAAGATAAACTTTGACTATTCCGAAGTTAAAACGTTGTTCAGTTAAGGTCTGAGAGGTAATTATACCCCAACTTGATTGACTTCCGTCTTAACTAAGGAATGATAAGGTTTGATAGTGAATGATGTTTAAGCGAATTTAGTAAATGGTTGGAGTTGGCATAGCGATGCTTTATTTAAACATCAGTTTAAATCCAATGAAGGAACTTTGGAAATTTTCTCCAAATAAGAAATCAGAAATGTTTTCTAATATAGGAAACAAGAAATGGAAATGTTTTCCATTGTCACTAACGTATATTTTCTAAATGTAGAAAATAAGAAATGTTGAATATATGGAAACAGGAGATGAAAAATGGATAAGTTAAATAGAGAGATAAATGTTAATTGATGATTGATCGATATAATTTCCATCTGGAAATAATATCGTTGTTTGCACACATGTTATTCTTTGATAGTTAAATCACAGACTATTAAAGTTTTGACCATTTTAACGTTGTTAATATGGAGAGACTGGTTGGATTTTTATCCGAAGAACCACTCCTTATTGGCATAAGCGTTGCGAATCATATATGCCAAGATAATTGAAGACGGAGTAAAGTACAATGGCCGTTGTATAAATCTTAGGTAAATATTTCCTAAGATGGATATACTGAATAGTGCCTTCGGTTTGTCCAGTCCCAGGACAACTTTTATGGATGAATATCTGACAGGGTATATTTAATAGATCACGTAAGTTGATCTCTTCAAACGTATTTACGTTTGGTTGCGGAGGAATTCGTTTCTCTTAGCTGTATACCTGTGGTATTTTTGGGGAAATCAATTTGTGATTTGGCGGGTATGACGATGTGACATTCAAAGTGAATAAATGTGTGATATGTCAGAGATAAGCGTGGCTTCTAGCCTTACAATCGAGAAATGACAAAAATCGGGCAGGCAGCATGGCTATGTAGGTTGCATCTGTTAGGGTGTATAATCACCTGATCTAGAGTTTCATTTACTTCTAAAAATCTACTATCGATGCTGTCCCATTCGGGAAACAGTTGCTAATCCCAACCGTTGGTGATATACATTCGATACACTCAAGTGAAATGAGTGGTCGGTCATGTGTGGCCGGGTAGCAAGATGTTCTTGTTGAACCCAGTGTATTCTTCTCTAAAGGTACACTAGAGAAAGGTGGTTCCATACCTTGTCATAGTTGGAAATCCATTACCCAATACGTGCTTGCGGTTTTGATTTTATACTATATATGTAGAACGTGAAATGAAAGCGTTTCTGCTAGATGATTATTATATTGTGGTTGATAGAAACTATTATAATATCAATGAGTTTGATATAAAGTTTATTTTGGATTCTCATAAGGAAAAACCCGTTCCGTTATACGACGTGGTCTTATGAGATATCGTTTACTTGTTCAAACTGTTTTAAACTGTTTTACTCATACCAGTCCCATGGTTGACCCAGAGTTTATTTTGTTTTGTTTCCCTAAACTCTTGGGTGCCCAATTTTATACGTGCAGTAAAGTAGTCAGGATTTTACAGATATACTTGGAGAGCTTGGAGCGGGAGGCTTCAGGATTATATAGCTATAGTTATTTCCGCTATGTTGTAAGTGTTGTACTCTGATAATGTTACTGTATACATATACTGATTTATTTCAAGGATATATTATCTATTATATGTTGTTCGTTCTGCTGTGAGATTCGTGTTACTCTGATGTTGTATCTTCTTCTTCTTCTATTCTAAATTTCTATCTTATCTATTCTCACCCTATAACTTCTTTCTATTAACTTTCAGGTATTTTTCGATGTTTGGTTAGTTATCATTGAGTTTATGGCGATAACCAAAGTCGACAAAAACCGGGTCGTTACAGAACATCTTGATGAATTAAGTTTGCAAAGCCTTACTGACACCTTCAACCTAGCCCGACACCCCGAGACGGAAGTTAAATAAATACTAATAACGGTGATTTAACAAACTAGTACCAGAAGCATAACATTTTATTTCATGATCAAATTGACCCCTTTACATAACCAGTTTTGCATGTCGAAATTTTTAAACGGAGCATTTAGAAGATAAGCAATCCATTAGTTCGACCATTAGTTGTCATTAAAGTAGTTACTACTGATTAAACTCACATTAAGTAGGACGAAATCTTGGTTAGTTCTTTCAATAATTTTAAATGCATAATTTAGAATTACATCTTATGGCAGGAAAAAAATATATTTATAAGGAATCGAATTCGAGATTCTGGGAGGAAAGGCTTGAGTAGTTTTTGAAAGAAGTGATAATCTGGCCCGAGGATTCGATTTGCAGGTAAAAAGAGGAGACGAAGAAGAAGAAGCATTTATAGTGTATTTCCTTGTAAATTTCAGCCATGCAGGAAAAAACCCATCAATGGACCTGATCGAACAATGCCAAGAGACACGGGGCCGACTGTAATGACCCAAGATTTCCAGCCCCGAAAATCGACATAAATACCTTTACCGTACCTCATGTCGACCTTTCAAACACCGAAAACAGTGGAACGTTAGAAAGAATTTAGAGGGTGAGATAAGAAAGAAAGAAATATTAGAATAGAAGAAGAAGAAGAATCAACACAACACAGAATCAAAGTCTCACATCGTAACGGAACAAAATATAATACTAAAATAAATCTTTACTGAGAGCATTTATAAATACTTACAATTATCAGAGTACATCAACATCTCTGGACAATTATAAAAATCTGTCCCATATATAACACACAGCGGAACGGTAACTATATAGTATCATACGTCTGAACTCTTCAAGCTCGTCTCCGCACAGCATTCGACAACCTATACCTGTACACCCCGGGCTAACCCGAGCATGTACAAAACACCGGGTCAGTCTGGTGAACCAGAATGAGTAAAACTCGCACAGTATTAAGGGTAAATCATCCAACATGATTTTAAAGTTTAAAATCTTTTCAAAAGAAAAGGATAATCGTAAGATCAAATCCACACATAAACACGGACGGTTTTTACCTTACGATAACCCAAAACAGTTTTGAAACCAATATCTTTTCTGATATTATAATAATGTCTAGATACAAGTAAATATCAATCTAGTGGAACGCTTGCATCTCACGCTCTACATACATAGTATACAATCAAAACTGCGGGCGCTTATTGGAGATTGGATTCCGACCTTGACAAGGTATGGGACCACCTGCCGATTGTGTATCTCTAGCGGCGAATACACTAGGTTCAACTAGAACGTCTTGAAACCCGGCCCTCGCATGACCGACCACTCATTTCGCTTAAGTGTATCGAATGTATATTACCAACGGTTGGGCTCAAACCATCATTTCCCGAAAAAGGACAGCATTGAAATAGATTAAAGAAGCAAATTGGAATTTCTCTAGATAGGTGATTATACACCCTAGTGGGAGCGACCCACATAGCCATGCTGCCTGCCCGATTTCTGTCATTTCCCGGTTGATGAGGCTTGAGATTTAGATTAACTCTTGAATATCTGGTCATCATTCACCTTGAATGTCACATCGTCAGATCCTCCAGATATCACTAATTGACGTTCACAAAAATACTCTAGTTATCAAGCTAAGAGAATGTGCACTTCTCCGCCATCAACTTGGTACATTTGAAAATATCAATGTACGTGACTCATTTGGAAATACTCTGTCAGATATTCGTCCATACAAGTCTTCCAGGAACAGGATGAACCGAAGGTACTCTCCTACTGCATCCAATATAGGAATCACCCCATGTATCAGTAGCGAGAAGTCCTTGCAGCCCGTGGATTTCAACCACGACAGAACCACAGTTTATCTCTGGCCGCTAAACCGGAGATTAGTAGCACTTCTTCCGTTTGTGAAGATCTATGGTCTTCAATGCTCCATCTCGATCATCTTCTAATATCTCCACATATTTGTTGGTCGGAATGGTTTTCGAATATAAATTCGATCCCGGTCTTTCCGTACCAACAATCGTATTGGACAGATTTGATAGTCGGTGATTTAACTATCAAAATAATCAGTGTTTCAATCATGACAATCCAATGGGTTCAGTGGTACAGTACTCCGCACCACTGGCCTTTTAATTAAAACAAATGTAAATTTAAAACTCTTAAATATTTCGACATTTCAAATATAGTTTTCCGCTTCTTACTTAACGTAAGACTTTCTTTAAACAAGTTCATTTTAATACCTATGAAAATCCTATATTATATTTAGTTGTCTATTTCCACTTACAAAACATTAACACATTATTATATAATATTGGGGAAATCATTTGAACTTACTACTCGTAAAACAAAGTTACGAGATATCTTTTATTTGTTATTTGAAAATGGTAATCTATGCTTATTCTTATAGAACAACCTCATCTTTTACATTTCCTTTTTAAAACACGACAATATCGTTATAATTCACGCAACTCCTTTATATTTCCACTTTTTACTTTGGAATCTCAATATACGCATCTATTCCAAATCTTAATCAAAAATGTTGCCTTATTATCTCTCTAATGAAATAATAAATCCTTACTATCCTCTTTTACCATTACAACTAATATCACCTTCAAATAATCCTGATGTCGTTCAAGTTGGGGTATTTTAATTACCTCTCAGACCTTGATCAACAACGTTCATATCCTAAGGTAGATACGAGTTGTAATCTGAAAACCAATATTCCATTCTAATATCAACTCGAATTCCATTTAATTATTTTATTCAAAATATGACATCATAAAACCCTTTTTGAAATTCTCTTCCTCGGTGATAACCATTATTCCTTAATTTAATAATTAAGTAATCTATTATAAAGCATCATTTTAACCATTTCCCCATTTTAAACAATTCCATTTAATTGTTTCTTAATCAAACAATTATCCAATTTAGTTGTTAGGTAAATTTTCTTATTTCTCACATTTAAAAATCTGATTACATCAGAATTGACTTATAAAATCAATTTCTAGTTAATTTTAAAAATAAGTATTTATTTCCTTTGAATAAACCTTTATTCAAAAAAATATTTCAAAATCTATCTTTGGTTATAAAATATATATTTTTAACTTCAGTTCGATCGATTTACCTGACGGTAAATCGATATAAACAAAATAATTTACTTTTAGGCCATTTACTACCGATTACTTAACCAATATAGCCCATTGTTTAAAACACAACACAGGTTGACTTTTCAGTCAATGGCCACTACCAAAATCAATTACCCAATCATGACAGTTCATATATGATAATATGAAAATAATAATATATTTGAGAAATCCGGTTGGATCCCTCCAACCTGTTCTTCCCTGTATACCAACGGTTATCTCCAGACAGTTCAATTAATTCAAACAGATCAGACAATACAAACAGATCAAACAATCCAAACCATTTAACATGCTTATTGGTAAACGTGACCAACAAGGTAAGTTACCTTTATTGGAACCAATCGTTAAAATAACAATTTGGTATTTCACTGAAATTAAACGACGGTTTAATTTCATCAGTTAAATCAACAAATAATATATAATTAGCAAATAATCAACCATTAGCAAACAGAGCACACAAAATAAACCCAATTTATATGAAATATAAATGAGAAGAAAAACTGAGTGAGTTTAACTCACCTTGATTTGATACCGTTGTTTGAACGGTTTGTTTTAATTAAATTAAACGAGTGTTTAATTTAATTAAAAATCCAGTTGATTCCAATTCGTACCAATTCTGTTCCATAGTGTAGTGCTTGTTGAGACGAGTCCAATGTCTCTTGAATCGTTCCATTATGACAATATAACAACAAGTTATAGACTTATAAGCATTCCCTATTTTTAATTAAATGAATTATTTCTTAATTAGGATTTTAAATATGAACTAATTACATTAACAAAATTGGTCGATCTCTTTTTAATCCTCCCTCTGTGTAGAACTGCTTCTTTGTGGAACACCCCTTCAGTGTTCTGGATATGATATAACAATATAAGTTCCTGATTAAATATTAATTGACTAATTTCCTTAACTTTAAAATTTACTAAGTTAATTACTCTTGTTTGAAGATCCATCGTTCGATCGTTTTTTCCTACGTTGTTTCATCTCACAGTAATACATCGTCCGCAACTTCCCAGATGTGGCATGCCTGCAACCATTGACATTTAAGTATAAGACTATTTTAAAGTAATAATTCCTTAATAACATTAGTATAGTTTGTCACATATTAGTTTTGAATGATCACTTGGCCAAAACAGTCAGGCCGATAGTCTGCTACTCCCCTTCTACCTGTAACGATCAACGTTACAATTTAGGTTATCATTTAGATAATAATAAAACTTAGTAATTTAATGATAACTTTGTTAATAGTAATACGTTGGAAGAGGTTGGCCCATTAGTTCATTTGTTCCTCACCGAAGTATACCATTTTCATCGTTTCAAGGCAGTTATTCACGGTTCTCCTTTGTCAAGACAATAATAGGCTGATCATTCCCTTTCGCTCAGATGCTTCCTGCCCATAACATGATTAAATTAACAAAAATACCTTAATTACATTTTATATTAATTAATTACATTTTAATATTAACCAATGCGGTCTAACCATCTTAAACTCATCGTCCCAGACTCCTAGGTCTCTGATGTTTCAGCCACATGTTTTAATTGCTCAATTTCAACCCTGTACACATCTAGATTTAGTTAGTATGCCATTACTCGATCACTTATTCTTACTTTAAATAATATGTTAACAAATTTATTTAGTTACGCACTTTCTTCCTCCCGTTAGTCTTCGTTGTTGTTGGAAAAGCCATGAACCCCTTCTGTTTTCGTATTCTCTTTGTTCTCATTTTCCTCACCACTTCGTTTTGAACTACCGCATCCAATTAAAAACTGATTTGCGAAGGAAAAGCTGGACCAAGACGTTGCTTCCTTTCATATTACTGCTTCCCTCAAACTCTAGAAATGAGCCCGGCGTTCTGTCATTATATATTCGATAATTAGAATATGTTAAATAAATTCCTTAATTAAAATTTGTTTAACGTAATTAGTTTCCTTTGCAAACATTTGAAAGATAAGGACCAGATCCAACTTTCTTCATGACCAAATCAAAACCGATGTATCTCATTTTCTTTGTATTCACCGCTCCACTTTAAACCCATTTCGCACCAAGCAAAACTTCAACGCCGCACTCACTACGGATCGCTGGACCATCATCGGAGGTCATCACCAGAAACCCCTACACGCGCCGCCTCTACTCCCAAAATTCTGACCTTCCAGGTCCTTCCAATCACCGGCAAAACCATTCGAACCTCCTCCGCTACCTTGCAGTCCGATCTCCACCTCCACGTGCCGGCTAGAGGTTCCATGCGAGTTGAACTATCCATCAAAAATTTTCTTTTTATATATACACATACTGCTTTGATTTTATTCGAGGAAGCTAGCGTTTTCTCTTTACTGGAGCGAAAGAAAATTTGATATGGGGCTGTGTTTATATAGGAGAGACTAACGAGGGAGCCAAACTTTTGGTAAATAGGTTTGCAGTGATATAGAATAGCTGTTTGATGGTGTGTGGCTCAGAGCGTGGTCGGCAAGGCGTAAATAAATTAGCAGTGAAGAAAATAGGAAGTGTGGGGCACAAGTAAATAGAGACAGTCGGAACTGGAGAAGGCTTATACGGTTAAATAAATTATTATTTTATGAAATTTCATGGTGAAGTAACACGTAAAACTTACCAAAATTGACTTCTATCTACTGATAAAAAAAACTAATCTTAGTGCAAAAAGGTATTCCGGACCCCATGGGATAAGTTTCGTCGAAATCCGAGTTCGTATGAAAAAAATTCCTTTATAAAACCAGAAATAAACACACGTTTAATTTTTTCACGATCACCATATAAATCAAATCAACTTGAAACCTTGAAACACTATAATAATTCTTCAATACGAACCCAGCGGCACCTGTTTCATCGCATTCTGAGACTGTTTCCCCGGTAGACTATTTTTACACGCACCGCAATGCCATTCTGAACACCAAATTTGCCGGTCTCTAAAAATAGCAAACTATATACCTATCCCGACTCTAATCGACGATATGAACTCAACGGGACTGGTTTCGTGGCCTAATTCGATCGTCTGCTCAAGTTATACCCAAATAACCCTTTATTAAATTAATTACGCGCTATGGAAATTAACTGGGCGTTTACGGTTACCATGGCCACATACGACATCGGTTTGCCACGCCATTCGACACCGCGCAATAATTTAACGTTACGGTTCAAATGAAACTGGTTTCGTCAAAATCGGCCTCTGTTTGCAAAATGGTTATTTTAAAGGCCTATAATTTAAACACGATTTTCCACAGCGATTATTTTAAAATTTAATTTAGCCATAACTAACAATTTATAACACGAAATCTGGATTTTTCTCTTTCGTATGAAAATTATCGTCAACACGGTTCCAATGTTTCTCGTTTCACAGAAATCCGACTTATATCGAATCCTGTATTCTCAGTTGAAGTTCAAAATTCAATACTACGAACTGCCGCGCCATTTCGAGCTCGATTTATAATTATATAAATCGAACTTCGTTTTATAAATGAATTCAATATTAAAAATTCATTAATATTCCAAATATAATATTTAAAATAATAAATTAAATTAAATATTTAACTGCCAAAAATACGGGACGTTACACCGACACACCAAAAGAAGACAAAAAAGTTCGACTTGAAAAGTCAAAATTACCCCTTCACAAGGGGGAGCAAATGTTACTACCAAAATTAGCACCGAAACAGGCTGACGGTGAACGGGTAGTACACTGTCACAAGAATAAAAGAATCCTCCAAAAAGCGAAAGCCAAGCGCAAGGTAAAACCGAAAGCCTAAGGGAATAATCCGAGAGCTATGCAACCGACGCCATCACTAAAGAAATGAGCTCAGAAGCTACATAAAGAAACAAGACTGGCAGGGTGACTCTGGCGTGATGGGTAAACAATGGAAGATTACCTGAAGCCGGAAGGCAATGAAGAGAGAGATCAAAAATCTTACAAACCAGGACCTAGAAGAACGAAAAGGCTATCGGTATTAACTTGCTTAATATTAATACATCGAGGGACGAAAGCATCGAAGGCACAAAGTGTAAAGCACACGAGAATTATCCGGGAATAAGCCATTAGAACCCCTATTAGAAGATCGCCGAAAGACACATCTAATAAACAACTAAAAAAGCACCGGAAGAAATCCTTTGGAAGGCCAAGATACACTTCAAGAATCTACCGGAAGGCCAAGATACACTTCAGGAATTTACCAGAAGGCAAGTCGATACCTCAAAGAGAGACAAGCTATCCACACTAATCTTCTTAGTGTCGATACCGATAAGGGTGGCAGACCCGACAACCATTTACTTGAATCATGAAGGTAGACTCCACAATGTGTCAACAATAATATCAAGAACCCATATCCGGAAGCCTACATCCGGAAGTAGAAACCTTCCGAAAACTATTCACACCGCTAGGCTTAGCAGCAATACAATGAAGATAGACATGACGTCAGCCAGAAGCTCCAAAGACCGGGACCATTCTCCCGAGAGCCAGAACCAGCACCTCAAAAAGTCATAAAAAGGCCTTTGAAACCAAAAGGATAGGCGGTCGAGAGCCAAAAATTCCAGGACCAAAGGGAAAAGTGACCGACAGGAGCTTCTGCTGGCCCAATAGCAATAGGGGACCCAATTTGTCTATAAATAAGACCCTAGGGGTCTCATTTTCGGGATAGAATTTCTCATTCTCTCATTCTTGTATTCTTTCTCTCTAGAAAAAACCCTAATTTCTAAATAAATTTGGGGATTTCTATTGTAATCACTTATGTACTCCAAATCAAAGATTGATAAAGGGCAGATCGAGACTTAGCATATTTTCTTATGAGTTTCTTATGTGATTTCTTAGCTATTTCCTACACAACCTATTATAGACTTTCTACATAGTCACGATTTCCTACCCAAGCTTAGACCCTTTTAAAGAGTTCTTGCAGAACCCCTTCCTACAAGTTGTTTAGTCTTTTTACCGAGGGTTGTGTTTAGGGAACCCTTATCCCAAGATAATTGTTGGTTCTGAAGTTGCTTAAGCGTGATGCTCACCCCATTGAAGGAAGAGTAACTAAACTTTTGGGCTCTAAACCTTGATATCCAGGAAACGGTGAACTAACTCAGACTCGTGAATGCTAAATAACCCTATTTTTCCCTTAGGTCCACTTCCATAGACCTATCTCCGGTGTTGACAAAAAATATTGTTAACAAATATCAACAACCTACATCAATATTTATGATGACACCATGGAATATCAATTAGCCGAAAAAAAGTACCATACATAATTACATTACTAAATTCAGTACTTAATTAACCAATCTCATAATCATAACAAACTGAAATGCCGAAAGACAATATACTACTCGTAATTTAATTTTTCAAATGCCAAATACAAAACTCAAGCAATATAACGAAGTCTCCATCTGAAAATTCATATAACTTATACATTCCATTTTGAGGACCATCGTAGATTGGTTCATCTGGTTCAAGAACATCAACCATCCAGATGACTTTCTCTACATTTTGTATCACCTTCCTAAAATGACAAACAGTTTTTACACTTAGAAAAGCATGTACATCAGGTCACAAAATAAGTAAATTATTTCACTATAGGTCACCTTCTTATAATAATTCATGACTAGCTGAGAATTATAAAGTGTCAAATTGACAACACATATCCTGGCATTTAAAACTTGAGAAGCAACATATACAATGCTGGCTCGTCATTGCTTTCTAATGAACTAGTATTGAGGGGACTCTACTTGCATTTAGCGGCTGATATAACAAAATTTTATTTGTGAGCCATCAAAATCTGATCTCTACTTAAACCCAAATATACTACTAGTCTACTACTTTGTTATTTAAGAATAAGAAATCATTGACAACATCTAGATTTTATTTCAATAGAGAACAAAGCTATCTAGTATGGTAGGAAGCCATACATGATATTCTAGCTACACTTGATGGTCTATTTCTACTTGTTCATATATATTTCATCAACTCTGAATTATCTCCCATAAAAACTGCTCATAGTCTAAATGTTAATAACAAAAAAATTTATATTATATCATCTTGTTGCATTATGAAGCAGGGGAAAAGCTTTAAAAACTAAATACAAAAATTTTGGGAGTTTTCCTTTCTTTCATTATTACAGGTAGTAACATATTACTCGAGCACACAATGATATGACCATTAAATTTTGCAGACAAATATGAAAATAAATGTCGTGTATAAGGAAAATTACACATTTAAGATGCTTTCTAGAAAAAATTGAAATGGCAACATACAAATTTTTCTAAGAAGACCGCACTGCCATAGTTAGGGGCATATGAAATTAAGATACTAAGGTAGAAATCATTTCTTCTCATGAGTTGACAACTCTGCTAGGTTATCAATATAGGTGTTTACCCACTGTACACAATTATTATATGATGGATTTAATATAATCATATTATGGTGATAACATAGCAGTTATGTACAAATTTCATGTAAACTTATCCTTAGCTAATAAACATGCCAAATGAATTGGGTTAGATAATAAATAAATCGGGTAGAATTTGATCCGACTCATTCAATGCACAAACAAACCCGACCCATTTAACCCATTCAATATATGGTTGACCTAACCCGATCCAGTTATTTAATGGGATAACCCGACCCCTTAATGACCATAGCCGAAACATCTTGATGCCGTTGGTCACAAAAATATGAATAATAACATTGTGGTGGTTGGAGTCACAAACATCGTGATCATCATGATGGCTATAGTCAAACTCATCGTGGTGACTCCAATCGTGTACTCGGTCATAGTACTAGTAATCATCTTGAATGTGTCTCAACCTCTCGGTTAGGAACCCATAAGGCGTCAATGTATGTCCCATACCATACGTTTTCACCTAACGGTTTACTAGCCGTTAGTTGATACCACACTAGGAAACATCATAAAACATCATTAATTATGCTCCGTCTCATTCGTCGGCGAGTGCAAAGATAAAACTCACTCATCTTTCTCTCTTTCTTACGAGTACTAAGTGACATTCTAACTTTTCTCATCTCATTGACAAGTAAAAATCCATCATAAACATCAAAACATCATAAATTCCTAAACAACAAAACATTGTGTATTCATAAACATCAATGCGTCATGACAATAGTAACTTCTTAAATGACTTTCTCAAAGTAATTGTAAGATACTTTTATAATTCACTTATTTACTAACTAAAATTATAACTAAATGTTATTTTCTATTATGATAAATAAATTTAATAAAACTATATAATCAACTTAATTGTTTTCATTCACATGTTTACCAAAGATAGATTAACAGTAATTCTATTCATAATATTTTATTTAAATTATTCGAATGAGATACAATTTTTTTAAAGATGACATATTTTCAACCATAAAATGAACTCAGCTGAAAATCATATTTTGTTTCGCCATTTCAATTTGCGGCATTCTTCATTGGGCTTCGCTGCTAAATTTGAGTAATTGTTGTTTGAATTGAAAAGTTTCATGAAAAAAAGTATACTTAAAGAAAAATACAGCCTACTATAAACAAAAGTCTATTTAAAGGGCCATAAGTAACAGCTGGAAGACTATAGTGCCTTCCTATATGCATTAAGCAATTTAACACCCACAAAAAAGACAAAAACATAAAAAAGAAGGACTTGCCATGTTTAACACAAACATATAACCTTTTTATTTCTTGTAACCATGCATACTTCTCATCCCTTGTTGAATCTTAATCATATTTAAATTGCATAGCTTGAAATACAGAAACACGAATATCGTATCATATCAAAACCTTATTCTGTAATATGCCCATGCTACATAACTTGAAACGTTGGTTGTGATAACGATGTCAGGTTTCAAAATTTATCAAATGCAATAAAATTATAATTAGACATTACCACGAACTCGTATGTAAAGACTATATACCAGGCAACGTAGATACTAATATAACTTATAGTATGTGATTACTTTTGATGCAGTACCTCATAGAAGCTAGTAGTTTACATATTCTGGAAAAGAAAAAAGGGAGATAAAAATAACTTTCAAACCTATATAATATATTAAACTACGTCAATCTTCAATGCCAGATCATTCTTCCAAAATTGTCAATCCTTGTTATTGTTCAACAAATCATCTAAATTTAATATATGGCTTCTTCTGACATCAAAATAACTCTTCTATTAACTAGGTTTCATTACACAACATGTTTAAGAAACTTATACTATGACAGACAACATAAAGTGCCTACTTTTGTTTGAACCAAAAAAAAAAGAAGGAAATAATAAAATACAAAATTATAAAGGAAAATTTCCAATGTCAAAACATAATAGCCCATGATCACGATAATATCAAACATGAACTAAAATAAGAAAGCTTGAAAATTGAAGAAAAAAGGACAAAATAAAGACTGCAAATTCAAAATAGAATTAAAAAGATGAAAATTTTCAAATACCAAGAGCTCGATCGCTTAAAATATCAGCCAGAGAAAAATGAAAAATAAACAAAGTAAAAATTCATAGTTTGTTGCTTAGTTTTTTGTAGTACATTCTCCTTTGGGTTCTTACGTACAATAATAACATAACCAAAACCATTTACTAATTTGGCGAGAACCTTAGTGCCTTTGGGACTTTTTTGGCACCCTCGGGCATCATAGGCGCCTTAGAAAATAAAAAAAGCCATAGGTTGGGAACTACGGATTTTTGAAGCCTAGGCGCACCTAGGCGAGGGCTTTGATAACATAGTTCTCAAACAAAAATATTTTCCAAAAAAACATAGTACCTAGTAAGGAACTGTTCCCCACATACATGATCAAAATTATATTGTTTTCTTTTGTACCATATGTAAATTTTAAATATAGAAGGCTAATGTTAGGTTATATGCATAATTCTTAATCAATGTTTGAAGAGGCTAATTATGGAGTTATTTATTATTCACTTGGATACTAATAAACTCAATTTAAAAATGTAATTTGAACTTACATAATTACCTTACATGCTTAACTTGACATCAACAAATCACATTCTTCTATTTAAATAAGCAAATTTGATATTCGTGGATAAAGAAGGTACAACTACACCAGAAAAGACCTTTGGTAGCATTTGAAAAACGCTACCAAAGCTTTTGGTAGCGTTTTAATGAACGCTACTACAGGTCCCACAACTAAAAGTCTGAATTTTTTGGTTGCTTTTTGATAAACGCTACCATATGGTTAGCGTAGTAGCGTTTTTCAAACGCTACTAAAGGTCTACATGAGGTCATTTTTTGTTTTTCTGTAGCATTTATTTTGTGTCATTAAAAATTCAAATGGTATGTTACATTTGTTTCTGTAGCATTTTTAAACTGCTACTAAAAGGTATTGATTGTTTGTAACATATTTTAATGCTACTACATACCGTTAATGGCTTATATTATTTCCAACAGCTAATTATGTTATAGTCATATTAAAATCAGCAAATCGTATAATTACTATATTCAAATCAATAATCATCCAATCATATAATCATAGAATTAAAATAATTGAGAACACGTTAGCCACATAAGCATTATCCATAACCATTCAGATAATACTTGTTTGACAAAATGAGCAAATTCAAAAATGTTTACACAACATGTACTAACTAATATCATAATACATACAACAATTGAACATGCCCATTGTTGTTGATGACCTTCACTTCGGAAAAGCTAATTACCTGTAAACAAGTTCAATAATCAACAATAAGAATTTGCCATGAATTATCAAGTGATTTTCAAATAATGTTAATTGATTGCATAAGGAACAAGATCGTTGATGTATATACTTATGAGACAACCAAATTGTTTACTGGATTTGAAGGAGGTGGATTTATATTTGGGCATCCCATTACTTCAGGTATTGGAGCAAAATTTGTACCTATAAGAAAAAAAAAGATGATATCTGTTAATGTCTTTATGCATCCTTAATTTTATCAAGAATATAGTTTGTTCATCTTTTCTTTTACAGCAGTTTCTTGGCAAAACTTTGAATATGTATCTATAATAGAAGTAAAATAAGGCATGACAAGCTAAGATTGCTGGGAACAAATCCAGATAAGGAGTTTTCAACTTCATTTTTATTTCTTGATAAATCAAGTTATCAATTATTCAATCAATTTATCCATGTACAAAATTAATTCATAAGGTATTGGAATAATCCAGCTGAAAAGCATCCATGTTTATGTAGCCAAGTACTTGTTACCTTGTAAAAAAGTATGAGATGACTTATAACAACCCCTCCCCTCCTTCACAAGAGGAAATAGCTAAATATGAAAAGCCAACAACTTCAGCCTTGCCATGTTCAACGGTTACGTCTTCACTACATGCCAAATGATTTATGTTTTTTGGTATGTTATAAGTTGACACCAAGATGAAAGCAATTGGAAGATCCTCTCTCTTTGTGCCCTCGCCTGATACTTATGCACGTGCTACTGTTCGGTGGAGTGGGTATGAACCTCTATGCACTCCTTAATGATCTCATTTCATGTTGTAGTACATCTTCTCAATTGTACCCAAATTTATATTTGATATGTTGCTATTGCATCAAGGAATTCCAGTTTTAGCATAGAGAAGTATAATTTTAGGAGTCCAAAAATAAATTGTCACTAGAGGGATTTACTGTTATACACTTAATAAAAATAAATTTGGCAATAGTATAAAATGAAATAAAATAAATTTGACAATAGAATAGGGAAGTATAATGATATGATAAGATATTGATAGTACCTAACAGTCTACAAACTTGTATCATAAAATGCATGATCTTCTCTATATAACCTCGACTCAACTATGGAGTAAAGAGAAGAAAAAAATACATCATAGTGAAAAAAAATAAGAACCCCACTTACCATTCCGGTTTCATATTGAGCTTGTCGTCGTCGAAAGAATGACACTGAACTGTCGCCCTGCTCGCAGTTGCACGTTCCAAATTTTGCTTACTTTGAGATGTAGCCAAACTTCCAACATCTGCCTGTAACAACTGTAGAACATTTTATCATAATTTCCTATTGTATTTGTAGAACCTACACTGGGGCTGCAGTCTATAAATATAGTACTTAACTGAAACATCATGTGTTATGTGGTCCGTTCATATACATACCTAAAGAATGATCCAATAGATCATAAACAGTTATTGTTGCAGTATGAACATGTAACGACCCGCATTCTACGCATTGAAGGATCGTAGAATATTTATTTCTCTCACATACGAAGTCATATGGTCATGTAACTTTGGGAGACGACTATTGGGGTCATTTCCCATGTTCATGATTTTTGCCGATTTTTAAATGACCGTTTTGCCCCTAGCTGATCATGTTTTGGCTAGAACTTTTGATTGGTAAGGACTTTTGACCTGAAACCACTTCCATTAGATTCGGATGATGGTTTACCTTTCCGTAGAGTGGTCACATTAGCCAAACAGACTCACCATTTGGGAGATATGGCTGAAACAAGGTTTAGAAGGTGAAAACAGCTTAATCGGGCCTAATTAGAGTGATTAACAGCTAAGCCCATAACCCATTTCGGGATTAGGGTTATGGGAGGACTGAAATGAGTTAGAGAATAGTTTCTATTCATTTTTCCAGCCGCTACAAACCTTCCATGAGCTCTAGTAATGGCCTCCATCTTCTAAATCGCTCCCAAAACACCATTTTTATCATTCCTAATCACTAATTAAGCAAATCAACACCAAATCAAGGCAGATTAGCGTCAAATCAGAGATATGGCTGCTGGAATACATTGGAATACATGTCATAACAGTAGAGTTTCAGATCTAAGATTTTAGTTGTGGCTAAGGTGAGTGATTTGCATTGTTTTTCACTAATTATGGTTAATTAGGGTAATTAGCAAAGATTAGCGAAATTATAACTCAGAAATATCTAGAAAAATTTGTAAAATTCCAGAATATTATTTTATGCCTCTGATATGAATTTGGGTTAATTTTGACTAGTTTTGCTAATCCCGGAATTTAGGGGATTAAGGGGTGATTAGTGATAATTAGCGAAATTTTGCATCATAAAAATCTGGAAAAATTTGTAAAATTCTAAAATATTATTTTAGCGCTCTGATAGAAATTTGGGTTGATTTGGTTAAGTTTTACTAATCTTGTCATTAGTTGTTGTTAAACACGCTTAAGGGGAAAATAAGGGTTTTTGGGTATGTTTGATCCGTTTTGACATATCATATTGTTGTTTTGTTGTTTGTGGATGTTTAAACATGTTTCTATGGCTGTATGGTATGCTTTGTGATTTTTTAGAATAGTTAGATTGGTCAAAAACGCCATCGAATGGCGTAAAACAGTCGCTGGAAAGAAGTGCAGGAAATTAGCCGAACCGGATCGGATCAGATCGGAGGAGGGGAGCACGACCCGACCCGATCGAGGAACACTAACCGATCTGAACCGCTCGTGAATGATGGCACCAATCCGACCTGAGTAGAGTACGCCGAGCCGATCCGCTTTAGAGGAAGAGCCACGAACTGGTCCATGTGTCACGATCCGATCCGACCAAGGAAGCACGAACCGATCCGATGTGATGACCACGAGTCTACTTGGAGCTCACGAATGGAAAGAAGGTGACCACGACCGATTCGAAGCCCCATCACGAACCGATCGCGATCCGAAACGAACCGGGAGCACGATCTGAAGAAAAGAGAAGTGAAGAACCGAACCGATCCGGTGAAGACCGAAAACCCAAGATGCAAAGGTAGTCCAAGTAGGAAGTTTGTACTCAGGATCCAGATGGGAACCAACGAGTTAACTTCATGATTGGGCTTTATTGCGGGACGCGTGCTAAGGGGTTGTCGATGTCTATGACTTTGGATCACTATGTATGGGAGGTACGTGGACGGATTCAGGGCCATAGTGGCCTAGGTACGACTAGTGGGCTATAGACCAATGAAGTAGGTTCATTTGAAAGGGTTTGGTCATGATCCCATGGGATAAGCTTGGTGGTAGCAGTAGTTGTACAAGTCGAACTCCGACATTACCTCGATGGGTCTAGTGATCAAAGTGGTGGATATCGTATGCTTTACGCACTGAGTGAGAGATGTGAGGATGGTTGATATGCTTGATTTGTTTGCCATCACTATGACATGCACACCCCCACCCCCGTATTCTTTATACCATATGTTAGTGGCACCTCAAAGTATTGTATAGTATGTAGTGCTAACTCTTTGGTTGCAGGTCCAGGTTCAGGTATGGTTTAGTATACCTGTTATTGTTCTGTTTTGTTACTTATCGCTCATACCAGACTTTTGTCTGACCTAGAGTTTTATGTCTCTTCTTATTACTTTGGGTGCTCATAAATGGGCATACTAGAGACATGTTAGGTGGTATGCACGAGTAGCTGTACCGGAGACGAGCAGGAGGCTCCCATGTATGATAAATAGATATTCTCCCTGTGTTGTTGAAGGTCACTGCTTGGGCATTAGTAGTGTACCTACTTCTTTTACTTTCTTTTGCTTTAGAGACAGTTTTAAAGTTGTAATAATTATGTTGGATCATAAGCTGTATTTTGGATTTCCGCTGCTATGATGATGATGGTTTTAGTTTTCAGCTTATGCACTGTCTCGCCTGTTTTATGTCAAGTATGTTACCATTATATTTTATTCCATGCGTTGTAAGACATTCTACAGGTTTCTTTGTTAGTTCTTTCATCTTCTTTCCTTTCTTTGACGACCGTCCCATGCTAGCGGACATGTGTACATCACACTTTCGGAGGAAGCGTCGGTTAATGCGGGGCGGGCCGTCACACTTGGTATCAGAGCTCTAGGTTGCGTAGTTAACCTAAGGAAAGACACCAGGGAGAGATAATACATATATGAGAGCACGTAATTGTGATTATTTTGGTTTTCAAAACCTATATATATATACTATTAGTATAGCTAAGGATGAAGTCGCACTGCACTGACATCACAAAGAGGACGGTTAATTGTTTCTCTTTACAGATTGAACGATGAGCCGATATACGAGAGGTGCTGGTAGAGGAGCTAACAATGGGAATGCTCCTGACATTAGGGCTATGTTTACTGACTTCATGAGAGAGACGGTTAGGGATGTTCAGAGGGTAGTTCCTAATGATGCTAATGGTGGTGGTGCAGCGGTGCAGACGCCTAGGGCCGATTTCGCCAAGCTCTGTAAGGATTACACTAGTCTTGGTGGAAAGCCATTCCACGGAATGGAGTCGGCCACAGAAGTTCAGGATTGGTTGGATAGCTGTGAGCGAATCTTCGAAGATTTGGGTATCGAGGATGCGATGAAAAGGAAGCTAGCGTCCCGTCAGCTGCAAGGACGGGCAATGAATTGGTGGAACGCTATTAAGGTAGCTACTCCAGAGGATCAAATTACATGGGATCAGTTTAAGGCCCGATTTGGTGAAAAATTTATCCCAGCTGCTCAGAAGTCAGAGTTATTTAGGAAATTCCTGGAGCTCAAGCAGAATGGTAGGGCAATCTCAGAGTACATTACAGAATTCGATATTTTATTGAAGTATGGATTATCCCTCATTGACACTCCCGAGAAGAAGAATGAGAAGTTTATAACAGGTTTGGATCAGTACTTGGAGGAAAGGCTTATTAACCACATCGATGAGACGTTTGAATCGATTGTGGGGAAAGCATTGAGGTCAGAGAGTCCTTACCCTAAGTTGAAGACTGAGGTTGCATCTGCAGAGGAGCCAAAGCTGCAAGCAAGCGGTGGAGGCAAGAATGGTTCTCAGAATAAGAGAAAGAAGAATCAGACTAAGGATGGCTAGAAGAAAAAGAATAAGAAAGATGTTGAGTGCTTCAGCTGTGGTAAGAAGGGCCACTATGCCAAAGAATGTCGGGCCAAGCCAACAGATAGGAAGTGCTTCAACTATGGCCAAGTGGGACATCACAAGGACAAGTGTCTGCAACCCCCTAAGGAAAAGCAGATTGTGGAAGCATATGCTATCAATGCTGTTCCTTCTTCGTCGAATGCCCCAACTGCGGCGGAGAAAGGAAAGAATGTTGTTATCCAAGGTATGCTTTCTGTTTATGATGTTCCTGTTCAAGTATTGTTTGATACCGGAGCTTCCAGTTCTTTCATATCTAGTGACCTGGTAGATAGGTTGGGATTGGAGCCCGAGATTGTCGATAGACCTTTAGTAGTGATGAATCCGATTGGTGGTTCGACTAGCCTTAGTATGATTTGCTGTAACGTGGTCTTATCGAGTCATGGATGTATGTTTGTTTGTGATTGCTTTGTTTTGGGCTTTACTGGGTTTAGCATTATTTTGGGGAGTCGATCTACTCTAAAGGAATAGGGTGGTATTAGGTACCTACCTAGTGATGGCGATAGTAACTGGAGTTAAGGAAGCTGAGAGGTTATCATCGTAATAAGTTCTAGTTGTCTCTGGAAGGCAAATGAGTGCTCCAGTGCTTAGTTGTTTTGCTAGTATCACCTCACGTGGATTGTCCGAATTCGGAGGAGATGTTCCTTGGGTGCTTGTCTGATACTGGTTTAGGCCTTTAGGGCTTATGCTTGGGGAATGTCGAGTTCGACTAGGATGGTTTGCATGGGAGATAAATAGTTGTTGCGTTTCTTCATTGGATGATATCTTGGTTTACTCGAGGAGTGATGGGCATCCGTGACATGATAAGACTATTCAATGGTATAGACTGCCCCGAGTTAGACTCGATAGGCTTATGAGATGGCTCGACTGGGACTCGAGAAGGATGCAAAGTAATGGATTGTTTAGGACCCTATGCTGATGTTCTCTTTGGATAGTAGAACTTGAAAGAAATAGGATGTGTTCGCTGATCATGGAAGATGCAATGATGATTAGGACAATTCAAGTTGGACTTGAACTCGTAAAAGAAAATGGGTGTTCGTTGATCTTGGAGATGCAACGAATAAGGAGACGACTCACGTTGGACTAGAGTTTGTCGGTAATGGATACTCAAGACTGGGTCTGAGTTATAGATTGACTCGAGTTGGACTCGAGAAGGCAGCAAGGAATTAGATTTGGCTTGAGTTGGACTCGAGAGGACAGCAAGATAATGGATAGACTTGGGTTGGACTCATGTATTTTAGGCGGACTTAAAGTAGGGGTATCTGGGGACGCCCGTTACCTTGGATCCATTGGACGTGATCTAGTTATCCTTGGAGGATAAAACGTATGTTGGACGTACGATAGTCCGTTTGGAGGCTGGGCTTCCATTAGTTCTTGATGTTGGTTGAACCAGACATACAAGAATCGACATATTGGGATTGGTTAGACCAGTCATGTAGGTGTCGACGTGTTCATGGCTGTAGCAGGTGATAGGTAGGACTTGTTTGATGGATGTTATGGTTTCTATGTTTGTCCCTATCTTTCTTCTCTTGAGTGGACTATCACCTATAGGGTTCTAGCGATGGGGAACAAAGAGATGGTAGTATAGACGGACATTAGGCTACGTATCGGTGCAGTGGGGTAGTCATTACTCCATGGGGCAGAGTGATCGTAGCAAGGCTATGAGCCAGTGCAGTGAAGTGTCATGACTTCATGGGGAAGAATGGACATAGCAAAGGATTTAGGTGTGGTAACAGTTGCATTGAGTAGGAGGCATGCCAGTCTAGAGGTTATGTTTATGGGTTGGAAGCAACTAGAGTATATCACAGGATATGATTTCAGACCCAAGAGTGAATTGGATTCAGAAACGCTAGTAAGCTTGACGATTAGATCAATTTTGATTAAGTGGATTGGTTCCAGTTAGAAGGACGATCCTAACCTATTGGAAATCATCTCTAGGGTAGAGATGGGTATCGATGAAATAAGAATGATCAAGCAAGGATTTGATCGAGAAGAATGACTTCGAAAGAATGGGGGACTAGTTGTACCCAACGTAGACGGACTGAGAGATGAAGTGCTTAGAGCATATCATCACTCGAAACTGACTATACATCCCGGTGGTAACAAAATGTATTGAGACATGGATCAGATCTACCACCGGGATAGGATAAATAAGGATGTTGGGAAGTTTATGTCCAAATGCATGAATTGCCAATTAGTTAAAGCTGAGCAAAAGAAGCCTAGTGGGTTGTTACAACCATTAGAAATTCCTAAATGGAAATGGGAACAAGTCTCAATGGATTACATTGATGGTTTACCAAAGACTAGATCATGTCATAATGGTATTTAAGTGAATCGTATACTAGAGGATCTTTTGAGAACTTATATATTGGATTTTGGAAGGTCATAGGATGGCCATTTGTATCTGGTTGAGTTACAGTTATTAGCCCAGTATTGGTATGGTTCTAATTGAAACTTTGTACGGAAGACCGTGTAAGGCACCATCATGTTGGTTGGAGAATGGTGCGAAATTTGAGCTTAGACCAGAAATAATAAGAGGGATTTCAGCTAAGATTAAGATTATCCAACAACGAATAAAGGCTTCTCAAGATAGACAAAAGAGTTATGCTGATAAGAGGAGAAGAGATTTAAAGTTCTCCATTGGCGACTTGGTGTTTGTCAAGACTTCTCCGTTGAAGAGCGTGATACGATTTGGTAGGAGAGGCAAGTTAGCCCCACGATTCGTTGGTTTATTCCCAGTTCTTGAGCAAATTGGGAATTTGGCATATAAAGTTGAATTACCAGGGAAGATGACAGGAGTTCATAACGTATTTCATGTTTCCCAGTTAAGGAAATTCGTGTACGACCCCGATACGACTATTTCACCTGATCAGTTGGTTGATATCAAAGTAGAACCCGAGGCGGTTGGAAACGGCAAGCCGATTCGTATTGTCGACCACGATACAAAGAAACTTCGAAGGAAGCGGTGAATCTAGTCAAGGATTAGTGGGGCGAGGATGAGAATGACTGTACTTGGGAGACAGAGGAGAGCACTAGGAAGATGTATTCAGAACTCTTTACCTGGTAAGATTTTAATTACGACTTAGTTTTCTGCATGCTAGGATAGACTTGTTTGTTGTTTTGTATGTTTGATTGTTGTGAATGGTTGGTAGGCATGCGGAATCCTTTGCTTGTTTCTTAGTTAAGGAATTTCGGGGGCGAAATTTCTTAAGGGGAGGAGAATGTAACGACCGACATTTTACGCATCGAAGGATCGTAGAATATTTATTTCTCTCACATACGAAGTCGTATGGTCATGTAACTTTGGGAGACAACTATTGGGGTCATTTCCCATGTTCATGTTTTTTGCCGATTTTTAAATGACCGTTTTGCCCCTAATTGATCTTGTTTTGGCCATAGCTTTTGATTGGTAAGAAGTTTTAACCTGAAACCACTTCCATTAGATTCGGATGATGGTTTACCTTTCCGTAGAGTGGTCACATTAGCCGAACGGACTCACCATTTGGGAGATATGGCTGAAACAAGGTTTAGAAGGTGAAAAACAGCTTAACCGGACCTAATTAGAGTGATTAACAGCAAAGCCCATAACCCATTTCGAGATTAGGGTTATGGGAGGACTGAAATGAGTTAGAGAATAGTTCCTATTCATTTTTCCAGCCACCACAAACCACCCTTGAGCTCTAGCAATGGCCTACATCTTCTAAATCGCTCCCAAAACACCATTTTTATCATTCCTAATCACTAATTAAGCAAATCAACACCAAATCAAGGCGGATTAGCGTCAAATCAGAGATAGGGCTGCTGAAATACATTGGGATCCATGTCATAACAGTAGAGTTTCAAATCTAAGATTTTAATTATGGCTAAGGTGAGTGATTTGCATTGTTTTTCACTAATTATGGTTAATTAGGGTAATTAGCGAAGATTAGCGAAATTATAACTCAGAAAAATCTAGAAAAATTTGTAAAATTCCAGAATATTATTTTATGTCTCTGATATGAATTTGGCTTAATTTTGACTAATTTTGCTAATCCCAGAATTTAGGGGATTAAGGGGTGATTAGTGATAATTAGCGAATTTTTGCATCATAAAAATCTGGAAAAATTCTAAAATATTATTTTTGGGCTCTGATAGAAATTTGGGTTGATTTGGTTAAGTTTTACTTATCTTATCATTAGTTGTTGTTAAATATGCTTAAGGGGAAAATAAGGGTTTTTGGGTATGTTTGATCCGTTTTGACATATCATATTGTTGTTTTGCTATTTGTGGATGTTTATACATGTTGTTATGGCTGTATGGTATGCTTTGTGATTGTTTAGAACAGTTAGATTGGTCAAAAACGCCGTCGAATGGCGTAAACCAGTCACTGGAAAGAAGTGCAGGAAATTAGCCGAACCGGACCAGATCGGAGGAGGGGAGCACGACCCGACCTGATCGTGGAGCACTACCCGATCCGAACCGCTCATGGATGATGGCATCGATCCGACCCGAGTAGAGTATGATGAGCCGATCCGCTTTAGAGGAGGAGCCACGAACTGGTCCATGTGCCATGATCCGATCCGATCGAGGAAGCACGAACCGATCCGATGTGATCACCACGAGTCTACTTGGAGCTCATGAACGGAAAGAAGGTGACCACGACCGATCCAAAGCCCCATCACGAACCGATCGCGATCCGAACCGATCCGGGAGCACGATCTGAAGAAAAGAGAAGTGAAGAACCGAACCGATCCAGTGAAGACCAAAAACCCGAGATGCAAAGGTAGTCCAAGTAGGAAGTTTATACTCAGGATCCAGTTGGGAACCAACGAGTTAACTTCATGATTGGTGAAACACCCCACCTCCGTTAGGGTCACTCTCAAAGGGAATGCCCTAATTTTGGTGGAGGTTTATAAGTATAAGTCACAGATATACAAGACAGATATAAGAACACATATTTGTAAACAGCGGAAAAAAAACAACAACTTTTATTTCATAAAGGCAAATACGTGCTACAACAACATCACCATAATTGTCTTACATCTTTTCCAAAAAACATAACATAACACTTTCATAATCTGTCTTGATTACATTATTTAAAGAAGCATAAATAAAACATAGATAAACTGCAAAAGCCCATAGTGGTTGTCCAAAGCCATAGTTCAAAACGAAAAGGTCCAAGCAATACTTTTCTCTTCTTCAAGCTGGATGTTAAGGCTGGTCAAACTGCAGTGTTCCCTCCCTGTGGACCTGGGGGGGGAACGGAAGAAAGAAGACGAAAGAAAAGTAGAGTCAGACATAAAGCCTGAGTAAGTCTAGTACTATTCTGTCTATGAATAAAGAACTGAGTATGATAAGTATAAACAAGAAGTGTGAAAGCACTATAAACTTGGTTAAGTTGTCTAGGGTCGAATATACTATCGTACCCCATGTTAATCTCTGAACCCATATAAACTAGTTTCCAACTGGCACCCCATAGTCAGGGTGATGTGATCCCTTCTATGGTGATCGGCTCCTACTCGCATAGTTACATGTGTCTTACGGCCCCCGATGTTGTAGTTACCTATGCTGGTCCCACCATGGGGTGTATCAAGTCCCATGGTGGCGGCCCGACACAATCCTAGAATGCACAGGTATGCTACTGGTGTCCAGTGCCTTATTTTTCTGCGCCGGAGTGTGTGCACGCCCGCACTCCGTTAGAACCTACACTGCTACACCACCGCCGTCGATTTGACCTCTTACAATCAGCCCAGTAATCGTGCCCCACCCTACCTAGTTTTCAGGGTATCCTGATACACCTTCTAGGGTTACTGCTGAAAAGGGTCCCCCGTTACTAGGTTTTCTATCTCTAGCCAACATGCTAAGTTGGTTAAGTGTTTTCTAACCTAACCCCCACCAGTCCGTTTAGTTTAGCATGTTCCATTTTGATTAAGTCTTTAGTTCACTTAATCCTAGCAATCCTGACTCAGCCTTAATTGTCTTATTAAAGCCTTGACCTCTCACATTAGACAGGTATTGTTGTGGCTGCCTGTTGCCGGTTGGTTCCGGGCAGTCTTACGCCACAACTCAGTCTAACCTCGGGTCCTTATTGGGCTCCATGTTTAACCTCCCACATTGGATAGGTATTGTTGTGACTACTGGACAGCCGGGCGGTTCCGGGCAGGTTTACATCACAACTCAATCCAACCTCGGGTTAAACACATCGTATGTTCTACATTTACATATTTTGTCTTTCTTCTTTATTTTCTTATATGTAAATATTTGCGGCCCATTATTAAGTTAATGGTGTAAAGGTTACACCAATCATGGGCCCAACCCATACTTGAATTTGGGCCCTTCTACTTTATATTTTCATTTATTAATAAATTTAACCCAACGTTATTTTCCCCCGTTTAATACGTTCGTTTATCATAATATATGTTGGGCTTAGGCTTTTAAGCCCAACTTAGCCATGAGAAAAAGGGGAGGCTTAAAGCGTGATTAAAAAGGGGAATATGAACGCATGAACTTGCAATGTGACGTTGGAACTACAAAATAGAAACTGGTGTACTTGCATAGTGGTAACATATACTTTGGTCATAAAGCATAAGTGACATGAATCAAACCATGAAAACTTGTAGTTAAGTTAAGAATATCACTATTGACACATAGGCTTAACTACAACATAAACCTATATTTTATTTAGGCATAATATCAAACATAAGCAAATCATGTTCATAAGGTTACTATATGTTTACAAAGGTGCTTACTTTTGTTACTAACACAAAAGTATAGTTCAACTTAATCATGATTTTAAATCTATTCACATAACCATGGCATAAATATTTCTATCATGAAATCATGATTTTTACTTTAGTCATGCAAACTTGCAAAAGGGATTTTTGAATCTAACCTAGCTATGTACCACATATGTCATCATATAATTCTTGTTAACAATATGGATTTCAATTATGCAAAATATCAATCATAGCCTAGTCATATTCATAAGTTTGCAAATAGGTTTTCTAGTACAAAAGCATGGCTTAATACATAGATCATGATGCCAAATTTTCAACATAATTTCATATGGATTATGATAACCCAAACTTATTCCACTTACTTCACAAAATGATGTTTGTATAAAAATACACATTATGATGGCATAGTAGCAAAACCCCAAACTTGCATGAATTTCAATTAATCAACTACATACATGTAGCTTCAACATGGATTACATAATTTGCGAATATTCCAAACGTATACTTGCATAAAACTACCGCATGTAGTTTTTATAATGAATAACATAATTCGAGAATATCCAAACGTATACAATATCGATAAGAATCATAGTAACGCACAAATATGAATTACTTTATCGCCACAAATCAAGTATACAAACCAACACAATTATTTGTTCATACCAAAATAATACTCTACTTACAATTGTATGGCGAATTCTCCAATTTAGGGATTTGGAGATGCGATTCCTTGTTGATTTGATTTGTTTAGGTTGCTTTATGCTTTAGAATTTGCCTCCTAATCCTCTCTCCAATTGGTGGCTACTCTTAGGCGTTCCTCAGCAACATGACGACTTTGTTCTTATTTTTGAATGAATAGATTAGGGTGAGTCTAGGGTCATTTTTATAGGGTTTATGAACTGATTAGGACCATTGATGTTGCTTGGATTGATCGTAGCCATTCATTCGAAAGAGGGACCAATTAGAGCCTGCCACCTAGGCCTAATGACAAAGCAGACTACAGAAAATCGACCAACATAGAATAGGCCAGCCAGGTTGGGCTGGGTTCGACCTGGCTCTGGACCAGGTCGACAGCCCTGTCGACAGCCCTGTCGACAGCCCTGTCGACCTGGTTAGACCAGGTCGACAGCCCAGTCGACCTGGGTGGCTTAGGCGGGAATTTTCCCGCCCTGGCCAATTGGGCCCGATTTTTTTTAATTTAAACTTGTTTTTCTGAGCTGTTTTATTCTGTTCGAATTTTAAACTTAATTCAGAAACTTCCGAAGGCCATATCTTCTTCATACGGACTCCGTTTTTCGAAAACTCGGACTCTATTTCGCGTATTTTTCCGAGACGAACGCAGTAGCGTATCCCGTTTCCCTTAGTTCTTTGATTTGAAACTAATTATACTTTAATCTGTGAATTTCACAGTTATAGAATTCGCGGGGTGTTACATTCTCCCCCACTTAAAAGGATTTCGTCCCCGAAATCTTCAAGTTAGGAGGAATGTATATCCTAACATCCAATCATCCATCTACTCATCCATCAAACACGAGCATCCATTGTCCTTAAAAGACTTCTAATGCTTCATGATCATATGCGAAGTGTGTGTATACATGAACTTATCTAATGCAAAATCAGACGGTCTACTGATTCAGTTGACCTCCTTAATGCGAATTATGTAAGTGCCATGAATCCATCATGTATGCAAATTTTCCTATTCATGATTCTACATGAGTGCATAATCATTCAATACAAATGCAACATCCATATGACAACACATTATAGTTCAACCATATACGAATGCAAACATATATGCATATGCAATATGAAGTGACTGAGCCGATCTAAAACCTAGATTGTGTGTGTATATGCAACCACGAGCAACCACTAGCAATCACTTGCAACCACTTGCAACCATCATCCATAACATGTTTCAATTACATGTTTCCATCCAAAGGGTTTCTACCTAAAAGATAAGGTCGAGGAAATATACCTAAAAAGATAGATAAAAGCGCAACTTAAGGAAAAGAAAGATCAAGGATGTACCCTCGAACAGAAAAGGGTAGGCAGTGCGTATTCTAGCTTCAGTTTCCCAAGTCGCGTCTCCCTCGGCGTCGCTCCACTGAACTTTGACGAGCTTAACTTCGCGGTTGCGTAGCTTCTTCACTTCCGTTCCTAATATGCGGGTTGGAACTTTTCTTATGGTTGCTTCGCGTTCCACTTCGGCCTCTTCGAGGATATTTGGCTCTACCACTTCAGCAGACTCATGTAGACATTTCCGGAGATGTGAAACGTGAAAAACGTTGTGGACTCCAGCCAACTTCTCGGGTAGCTCTAATCTATAGGCCATTTTCCCAATTTTCTCGATGATAGGGAATGGCCCTACGAACCTTGGTGCTAGTTTTCCTGTGGTTCCAAAACGAACAACGTTTCTTAGCGGTGATACCTTGAGAAAAAATCTGTCTCCAACCTCAAATTCAAGGTCGGTCCTTCTCTTGTCGGCATAGGACTTTTGTCTGTCTTGGGCCGTCTTCATCCTTCTTCGTATTAAGTCTACTTTCTCTGAAGTCTCTCGGATCATGTCTGGTCCAAGTATGAGCTTATCAGTAGACTCCCACCAACAAGTGGGCGATCGGCACGGTCTTCCATATAAAGCTTCGAAGGGCGCCATTCCGATGGTTGCTTGATAGCTGTTGTTGTAGGCAAATTCCACCAAAGGAAGGTGGTCTTCCCATGTCCCTCCGTAAAAGGTCTTCCAAAACTCTGTTCACTCTCTCTGTTTGGCCGTCGGTTTGGGGATGATAGGCTGTGCTCAAGCATAACTGCGTTCCTACTGCTTCTTGCAGACTCCGCCAAAACTCACTGGTGAAGATGGGGTCTTGGTCACTAACAATGCTAGATGGTATTCCATGGAGTCGAACGATTTCCTTGAGGTAAAGTGATGCTAGGGATGAGGCAGTTCTTTTACTTTTGACAGGTAAAAAGTGGGCGCTTTTAGTAAGCCTATCCACTATTACCCAAATGCTAGTGTTGCCTCTCCTAGACCTAGGCAGCCCATCGATGAAGTCCATTGAGATGCTATCCCACTTCCACTGCGGGACCTCCAGAGGATGTAGCAGTCCGCCAGGCTTTTTCTGTTCCGCCTTAACCTGTTGGCACACCATACACTTAGAAACGAATTCTGCCACGTCCTTTTTATATCTTTGTACATTTTATCTCCGCCTGGGTGTATCGTCATCTTGGAGTGATGTGCTTCCTCGAGAACCTTCTTTATTAAATCTTTTGTCTGTGGGACGCATAGTCTTCCGTCTCGCCTTAGCAAACCCTTATCGTCGATGGAGTATCTGTTGAGGTGACTTGAAGTCTCACCCTTAATTAGCCTATCAATTGTTTCCACAAGCTGAGGGTCTTCGCGTTGTGCTATCCCTACTGAATCCACTAAAGTTGGGCGCACTTCGAGAGATGCTAGCAAGCCTGGTACGAAATCGGAGGAAGGCCTAAAGTCGAAGCTGGCTATAAACTCTAGGCTTTGTCTTTCAACAAACAACGGGCTTAGGGTCAATTTCTTTCGGCTCAACGCGTCTGCCACTACGTTGCCTTTGCCCGGAGTGTAAGAGATTTCGAAATCGTACGAGGCAAGAAACTCCATCCATCTTTGTTGCCTCAAGTTAAGATCCTTCTGCGAGAAAAGATATTTCAACGATTTATGGTCAGTGTAAAGTTCGAACTTCTCACCTAGGAGATAGTGTCGCCAAGACTTGAGTGCAAAGACGATGGCGGCTAACTCAAGATCGTGGGTTGGGTAGTTCTTTTCGTGCACTTTCAACTGCCTCCCGCCATAAGCTACTACCCTTCCTTCTTGCATTAAGACGGCGCCTAGCCCTGTCCCACATGCATCCGTATAAACAGTGAACATCTTGCTCCCATCTGGCAGCGTCAAAACTGGGGCTGTTGTAAGAGCCCTTTTCAGTCGTTGGAAAGCAAACTCGCAATCCAAATCCCAATTGAACACTAGATTCTTCTTAGTCAATTTCGTGAGTGGAGCTGAGATTTTCGCAAAATCCCTTATGAATTTTCGATAGAAACCTGCTAGTCCTAGAAAACTTCGGACCTCAGTTGCATTCCTTGGTGTCTTCCAATCCTGTACCGCCACTACCTTAGCAGGGTCCACTGCTAACCCTTATTTGGATACTATGTGCCCAAGGAACCTCACCTCTTCTCTCCAAAAGTGGCATTTGGAGAATTTGGCTTTTAGTTGATGGATTCGCAAAGTTTCCATGATTGCCCTTAAGTGCTGAGCATGTTCCTCTTCATTTTTTGAGAAGATAAGGATATCATCTACGAAGACCACTACGAATTTGTTGAGGAAATCTCTAAATACCCTACTCATCAGGTCCACGAAGTAAGCAGGTGCATTTGTCAAGCCGAAAGGCATGACAAGCCATTCAAAGAAGCCGTCTGGGGTTCTGAACGCCGTTTTATCGATGCTATCTTCAGCCACCCTTAGCTGATGAAAACCGGTTGCTAAATCGAGTTGGGAGAAAACAGACGCTCCTACAAGCTGGTCAAACAAATCATCAATTCTAGGGAGAGGGTGCCTATTCTTTTTCGTTAGCTTGTTGAGCTCCATATAGTCAACACATACACGGAGTGAACCATCCGCCTTTGTAGCGAACACCACTGGAGCGCCCCATTCTGAAATGCTCCTCCTAATGAACCCCTTTTCTAGAAGCTCTTTAATCTGTTTACTGAGCTCTTTCCTTTCTCGTGGAGCCATGTGTCTAACGGGTAACGCAACGGGCTTTGCATTATCTACAAGATATATGCGGAAGTCTATTTCCCGCTTCGGAGGCAAGCCCTTCACCTCTTCGAAGACATCCGGATATTCCCGGACCACTCTAACTGATTGCAAATTTTCAACAGAGGCATCTAGCGATTCAAGATAACTAAGCATAACCGCATACGAGGGATTACAAGAAATTTCCAAAGTATTACCGAGCTGGGTTAGGAGCCTAACAACCCTTTTCTCACAATCAAGGATGGCCCCATTACTGGATAGCCAATCCATACCCAAAATCAAGCCATACCCCGAAAAGCCCAAAACAAAGGCACTACATTGAAATTCTACACTTAGAATAGAAATTTTCAATCCCAAACAGATCATAGACAAATGAGCTGGGCCCCCAATTGGGTTTGAAACAATTAAGGGGTCCTCTACCATACTAGTTTTTAGGTGCAGAGATTCTACTAAAGCAGACGAGATAAAGGAGTGTGATGCGCCAGAATCAAATAAAGTGCGAACGGGGTGATCATAAAGATAAACTACACTTTCTACTGAAGTATTTATACCTCGCTGTTGCAGAGGTGGCGCTTCCAGCACATGAACCTGTGCCCCTGGGGTGGATCCATCCCTCTGCCCCTGTCCTCGTTTCTTTGGGCAGTCCTTAGCCCTGTGGCCTGTCTCACCGCAAGAAAAGCACCCACCATTCTCCTTGGCCTTCTTTTTCCGGCAGTCCTTTAATAAGTGCCCCACTTTGCCACAGAAATTACACTTCCTCTTCTCTTTGTTGCCTTTCCCGCCTTTCTTAAAGTCCGTCTTCTTAGGCTGCAAACCCTCTTTCTTCCCTTGAGAGCTTTCTGCCTTTGTCTCCTTCTTGCCCTTATCCTCTTCATTCAGCAATGCCATTTGCACCAATCTTTCATACGTGGCTCCCATGGGTATATGGGTCATGGCCAAACTGTGTAATGGCTCATTCAACCCTTTGAAGAAACGGAGAGCCTTCTTGTGCGGGGTGTTGACTAGGTCAAGCCCAAACCTAGCCAGCTCATCGAACTGATTCACATACTCTCTGACTGTCTTGTCCCCTTGCTTAAAAAATAAGAATTTTTCCAACTGCAAACTTCTTTCCGCATCTGAGAGAAATTTAGTCTCAAACCTTGCCCTAAAGTCCTCCCATGTCTCCACTGGTCTTTCAGCATTAGTGACTTCCCACCAGTAGGAAGCCTCGCCCTTCAATAGCCATACTGCCAGTTGTACTTTTTGTCTATCTTCTACCTCAAAGATGATGAATAGGTCCTCCGTTTCTTTCAGCCAATTTCTAGCTGCCACGAAGGACTCAGTTCCATGGAAATCCTTTCCTCCCATAGCTTTAAAATCTTTACATATCTTAGCAAAAGTGTTTCCCCGAGGAGGAGGTGGAGGAAAAGGTGCCGCTGCAGCTGGATGATTTTCGGCAGCTGGGGGAGGAGGAACGGTAGGACCTGGCTGAGTGGCTCTTGCTTCTAAGAACCGTCTAAACCAACCAGGTATTGGCACCCCTTCTGGCAAGTTAAGTTCTCCGGACATGCTGAGACAAAAAGGATAGATTCAAAACGAAGGATAAGAGATAGTACCTATGGCTTTGGGGAGTGGACTTTGCCTTTTAAAATAAAATAAAATAATATTTTTCTTCTAAAATTGCTTCTTTAAATTTCCTTTTTGAAAATAAATTTTCAAAACTTTTTATCTTATCTGGTAAACCTATGCTCTGATACCAAGTGAAACACCCCACCTCCGTTAGGGTCACTCTCAAAGGGAATGCCCTAATTTTGGTGGAGGTTTATAAGTATAAGTCACAGATATACAAGACAGATATAAGAACACATATTTGTAAACAGCGGAAAAAAAAAACAACTTTTATTTCATAAAGGCAAATACGTGCTACAACAACATCACCATAATTGTCTTACATCTTTTCCAAAAAACATAACATAACACTTTCATAATCTGTCTTGATTACATTATTTAAAGAAGCATAAATAAAACATAGATAAACTGCAAAAGCCCATAGTGGTTGTCCAAAGCCATAGTTCAAAACGAAAAGGTCCAAGCAATACTTTTCTCTTCTTCAAGCTGGATGTTAAGGCTGGTCAAACTGCAGTGTTCCCTCCCTGTGGACCTGGGGGGTGGAAACGGAAGAAAGAAGACGAAAGAAAAGTAGAGTCAGACATAAAGCCTGAGTAAGTCTAGTACTATTCTGTCTATGAATAAAGAACTGAGTATGATAAGTATAAACAAGAAGTGTGAAAGCACTATAAACTTGGTTAAGTTGTCTAGGGTCGAATATACTATCATACCCCATGTTAATCTCTGAACCCATATAAACTAGTTCCCAACTGGCACCCCATAGTCAGGGTGATGTGATCCCTTCTATGGTGATCGGCTCCTACTCGCATAGTTACATGTGTCTTACGGCCCCCGATGTTGTAGTTACCTATGCTGGTCCCACCATGGGGTGTATCAAGTCCCATGGTGGCGGCCCGACACAATCCTAGAATGCACAGGTATGCTACTGGTGTCCAGTGCCTTATTTTTCTGCGCCGGAGTGTGTGCACGCCCGCACTCCGTTAGAACCTACACTGCTACACCACCGCCGTCGATTTGACCTCTTACAATCAGCCCAGTAATCGTGCCCCACCCTGCCTAGTTTTCAGGGTATCCTGATACACCTTCTAGGGTTACTGCTGAAAAGGGTCCCCCGTTACTAGGTTTTCTATCTCTAGCCAACATGCTAAGTTGGTTAAGTGTTTTCTAACCTAACCCCCACCAGTCCGTTTAGTTTAGCATGTTCCATTTTGATTAAGTCTTTAGTTCACTTAATCCTAGCAATCCTGACTCAGCCTTAATTGTCTTATTAAAGTCTTGACCTCTCACATTAGACAGGTATTGTTGTGGCTGCCTGTTGCCGGTTGGTTCCGGGCAGTCTTACGCCACAACTCAGTCTAACCTCGGGTTCTTATTGGGCTCCATGTTTAACCTCCCACATTGGATAGGTATTGTTGTGACTACTGGACAGCCGGGCGGTTCCGGGCAGGTTTACATCACAACTCAATCCAACCTCGGGTTAAACACATCGTATGTTCTACATTTACATATTTTGTCATTCTTCTTTATTTTCTTATATGTAAATATTTGCGGCCCATTATTAAGTTAATGGTGTAAAGGTTACACCAATCATGGGCCCAACCCATACTTGAATTTGGGCCCTTCTACTTTATATTTTCATTTATTAATAAATTTAACCCAACGTTATTTTCCCCCGTTTAATACGTTCGTTTATCATAATATATGTTGGGCTTAGGCTTTTAAGCCCAACTTAGCCATGAGAAAAAGGGGAGGCTTAAAGCGTGATTAAAAAGGGGAATATGAACGCATGAACTTGCAATGTGACGTTGGAACTACAAAATAGAAACTGGTGTACTTGCATAGTGGTAACATATACTTTGGTCATAAAGCATAAGTGACATGAATCAAACCATGAAAACTTGTAGTTAAGTTAAGAATATCACTATTGACACATAGGCTTAACTACAACATAAACCTATATTTTATTTAGGCATAATATCAAACATAAGCAAATCATGTTCATAAGGTTACTATATGTTTACAAAGGTGCTTACTTTTGTTACTAACACAAAAGTATAGTTCAACTTAATCATGATTTTAAATCTATTCACATAACCATGGCATAAATATTTCTATCATGAAATCATGATTTTTACTTTAGTCATGCAAACTTGCAAAAGGGATTTTTGAATCTAACCTAGCTATGTACCACATATGTCATCATATAATTCTTGTTAACAATATGGATTTCAATTATGCAAAATATCAATCATAGCCTAGTCATATTCATAAGTTTGCAAATAGGTTTTCTAGTACAAAAGCATGGCTTAATACATAGATCATGATGCCAAATTTTCAACATAATTTCATATGGATTATGATAACCCAAACTTATTCCACTTACTTCACAAAATGATGTTTGTATAAAAATACACATTATGATGGCATAGTAGCAAAACCCCAAACTTGCATGAATTTCAATTAATCAACTACATACATGTAGCTTCAACATGGATTACATAATTTGCGAATATTCCAAACGTATACTTGCATAAAACTACCGCATGTAGTTTTTATAATGAATAACATAATTCGAGAATATCCAAACGTATACAATATCGATAAGAATCATAGTAACGCACAAATATGAATTACTTTATCGCCACAAATCAAGTATACAAACCAACACAATTATTTGTTCATACCAAAATAATACTCTACTTACAATTGTATGGCGAATTCTCCAATTTAGGGATTTGGAGATGCGATTCCTTGTTGATTTGATTTGTTTAGGTTGCTTTATGCTTTAGAATTTGCCTCCTAATCCTCTCTCCAATTGGTGGCTACTCTTAGGCGTTCCTCAGCAACATGACGGCTTTGTTCTTATTTTTGAATGAATAGATTAGGGTGAGTCTAGGGTCATTTATATAGGGTTTATGAACTGATTAGGACCATTGATGTTGCTTGGATTGATCGTAGCCATTCATTCGAAAGAGGGACCAATTAGAGCCTGCCACCTAGCCCTAATGACAAAGCAGACTACAGAAAATCGACCAACATAGAATAGGCCAGCCAGGTTGGGCTGGGTTCGACCTGACTCTGGACCAGGTCGACAGCCCTGTCGACAGCCCTGTCGACCTGGTTAGACCAGGTCGACAGCCCAGTCGACCTGGGTGGCTTAGGCGGGAATTTTCCCGCCCTGGCCAATTGGGCCCGATTTTTTTTAATTTAAACTTGTTTTTCTGAGCTGTTTTATTCTGTTCGAATTTTAAACTTAATTCAGAAACTTCCGAAGGCCATATCTTCTTCATACGGACTCCGTTTTTCGAAAACTCGGACTCTATTTCGCGTATTTTTCCGAGACGAACGCAGTAGCGTATCCCGTTTCCCTTAGTTCTTTGATTTGAAACTAATTATACTTTAATCTGTGAATTTCACAGTTATAGAATTCGCGGGGTGTTACAATTGGGCTTTGCTGCGGGACGTGTGCTAAGGGGTTGTCGATGTCTATGACTTTGGATCACTATGTATGGGAGGTACGTGGATGGATTCAGGGCCACAGTGGCCTAGGTACCACTTGTGGGCTATAGACCAATGAAGTGGGGTCATTTGAAAGGGTTTGGTCATGATCCCATGGGATAAGCTTGGTGGTAGCAGTAGTTGTACAAGTCGAACTCCGTCATTACCTCGATCGGTCTAGTTATCAAAGTGGTGGATATCGTATGCTTTACACGCTGAGTGAGAGATGCGAGGATGGTTGCTATGCTTGATTTGTTTGCCATCACTATGACATGCACATCCCCACCCCCGTATTCTTTATACCATGTGTTAGTGACACCTCAGAGTATTGTACAGTATGTAGTGCTAACTCTTTGGCTACAGGTCCAGGTTCAGGTATGGTTTAGTATACCTATTATTGTTCTGTTTTGTTGCTTATCGCTCATACCAAATTTTTGTCTGACCCAGAGTTTTATGTCTCTTCTTATTACTCTGTGTGCTCCTAAACGGGCAGACTAGAGACAGATTAGGTGGTATGCACGAGTAGCTGTACCGGAGACGAGCAGGAGGCTCCCATGTATGATAAATAGATATTCTCCCTATGTTGTTGAAGGTCACTTCATGGATATTAGTAGTGTACCTCCTTTTACTTTCTTTTGCTTTAGAGACAGTTTTAAAGTTGTAATAATGATGTTGGATCATAAGCTGTATTTTGGATTTCCGCTGCTATGATGATGATGGTTTTAGTTTTCAGCTTATGCACTGTCTCGCCTGTTTTATGTCAAGTATGTTACTATTATATTTTATTCCATGCACTGTCTCGCCTGTTTTATGTCAAGTATGTTACTATTATATTTTATTCCATGCGCTATGAGACATTCTACAGGTTTCTTTGTTAGTTCTTTCATCTTCTTTTCTTTCTTTGACGACCGTCCCGTGCTAGCGGACATGTGTACATCGTACTTTCGGAGGAAATGTCGGTTAATGCGGGCGGACCGTCATAGAACATCAACACAGCAACTGATGAATTCATCAGGCAAGGGAGGACACAACCCTGAGTCTGTTGTTGGCTGAAATGGAACAGGTTGTTTACTGATCAAGGAGTCTTCTTTTATGCATCGCACATCTCGGGTGACAGGCGAAATATTTATGTATGCACTGCACTGCTTGCTGATTATACAAACTCAACCGTTTGTGACTCTACCTTTCAGAATCAGTGATAAATGGATCGTAAGGACCAACCACTGCGTGGAAGGGAAGCATTACGCATACATGTTAAAGCATAAATAAACTAATTTTTACTAGTAAAGATGCTTAAGAAAATTTAGAAGTGTGGGATTTAAGACATGTGAAATTCAATTTATGAACAATAAGAGAATGACAACGACAAAATAAAACAGCTAGGGCCCTTCTACTCGTTTCTCACGAGATGAAATTGAGTAGAAATACAAGGCTCAGTTTTAAGCAAATCTAATTCGTTAACGAAGGTTCTTTTTAATTTGCACCGTTTATCAGTCAATGATATTGGTTCTAAGAGGATATTCAAATAGTTGTGCTAACCATACTATTTCAAAGCCTTGAAGTCAGCATAAAAGTGTCCTCAAATGGATTGAAGTGCAAAATACAAACTTGCATGAAATTTCTATTTGCAAAAAATGATAATATAAACTACTCACTAAGCATTACCAAAAGGCAGTCAATGTAAAATATGGTAGACTGGCATGGCCATATATTACATACACGACTTCAACTGAAAATACATTTAAGAATGCATTCCAATCACTGTTTGTACACAGAGAGCTTAGCGAATTGAATTTCTTCAGCAAAAGGAGAGTATTAGGGTCTTGCAATAGAATACATCAATGATAAACTGATATTTCCTTCGGAAACAAAACAAAAACTTAAACCATTGTAGTGGCATGTTCAATCTATAAATCATTGGCAGTCAATCTGTATCATAGAAAAGAGCTCAAAACAGCTATATAGTTTATAAGTTAATCTTATATGATAGTTATGTTTGTAAATTTGTGCCGAATACCGGCTATATCATAATTTGTCAGACAAAGAAAATTAACAATTTAATCTATTTTAGAAATATTTGCACAGGAAAAGCTCCATATCTTCCAGTAAATATTAGGCAGCATTTGTAATAGAAAGAGAAAAGGTTCAGCAAACATACCAACAAACAATGCCTCATTATCACCATACAAACCATCTACAACCAAGGCTTCAGAATATTGCACATTGGACTTAATCACACAAGCAGGTTCAAAATGTTCAACATCATCATCTAAGGACACAGCATCAAAACGATTATAAACCAAAATACTAGAAGCAGGCACTGAAATATTATCATGTTGCACTTGTTTCTTGTGAGAGGAAAAATCATCAAAGTCAAACACTGAGAAGGTATCAGAAACAGAAGAAATCTCCTTAAAAGATGTAATACCTGGTCCAAGAAGAAAACAGTCCCTTCTAGCATTAACCCCCATCAAAATTCCAAGACGTCTCGTTAATAAGACCGCAAGTAGCAACGTCTGATGAAAAATGAATTCCCACATCAATAACAGCAGACGTCGATTTAACTGATTTACTCATAAAGCCGCATTTGGTAAAAGAACCAGAATTGAAATTAATAGCTGAATTTAGAACATAAAAATGATTAAGAATCTTATCAAACATTTTTAACCCATACCCTGACTCATCAGAAAAACGATCTAGAAAATTGTTTCTCAGTTCTAAATAAGATAACCAAACTTAAAAACATGATCTTTGATAGATAAAGGAGGCAGCAAATTACACACAGTATGTAGCAAGATCAAAAGCAGTGCACAATTGTTATCATATATTGGCTAATTTTATAACACTTTCAACCCGAAAAGTCCAGTTATCACGGTGGTTTTCAACCAGTTTTTTTCAAGCAAGCTTAAAATATTCTTTTTCTAGCTAAGTTAAACGTCTCTTTATAGTTTATTTTTTGTACTGTTTTTTCTTTAAATATAATATATTAATAGTCGACCAATAATAACAACCCGATCATTATATGAAGTTTACTCTATTAGCATATTTAGACAATTGGCCTATCTAACCTTACAACTAACCCTCAAGTAAATTCTAAAACATAGCACAACATTCAAGCTAACAGACAAAGTAATATAGACATGCAGCTCTCTATTTAAAAATTTTGACCGTACAAGTTAATACCCTAACACGAATATTGTCGAAACTCCGTAAACTCTTCAGTTAACCAACCTCCTAAAATTTTTAACACTGGATAACTTTCTTTATGGCTTAAATAATTCCACATATAGTGCTATGACAAATATAAAACTAAAATACATTTATCTCACTTCAAAACTATAAAACATAAAATCCACATCCGCACCATCCTTATTAAAATGCAAAGCAAGACAGCAACAAAATATACCTTACTCGTACAAACAATATCCAAACTAAATGCTTATCATGACCATAACTATATTGTCTACTCATACAAACAATACCTGAACCACACGATTGTCATGTCCATATCCAAATTATCAATGTAAATGATAGTGTAATGATTAACAGTAAACAAAATGTACACATTCCAAATTGTCTTTATATAATTCTATATCTCCACCATACCCTATTAAATACTGAACACCCCAACCGCACAACCTAAATAACACAATTACTAAGTACCAAAGTTGACTAAAGTTTTAATATACACGGACTTTAAACTCATAACTTGAATTCGTTGCTTAAAGTAATTTTGGATAAGTTAAAAATATGCATGTTCACAAGCTAAATAATATTACCCCTAAGTTTTTTGTGAATTGGAGATGAATAGTTACAACGTTTGAGCAGCCTACCACAATGCAACTGGTAAAAAATAGCGCTAACCATGCGATAATAAAAACGAAGAGATCGGCATTACAATTTATAGTAGCAAATACTATTGTAAATTACACTTAGCTAATACCATAGAGCAAGTTATAAAATGTTATAAAATTTCATAGATAAATATGTCGTAAATTACACTATACTATAATAGAGAATGTTATAAAATATAATTTGTGTAAGAAGTTTTTATTTCCTTTCACACAGCATGTAGCAAGATCAAAAGCAGTGGACAGTTTCCATATACAATATTATTTTGAAAAAAATAATCTGTATCTTGAGTTATATACATACACAGACACTTAATTATGTTGATTCTCAAAAAAGATTAATAAGGAATTCTTTATGTTGGTGCAATTAAAAAAAAAAGCCTTTAAGAAAGAATTCAAGTTAGTTTGTAGTCCACGGATTCCAACTACTCGATCATTTAACTATTTGGCGGTTCATAAATAACAAGTATCTTACCTTCTTGTCATACCAAGTAGTTTTGATCTGTCAATTTAACTATTTGGAGGTTCATACTGGCCTGGCACTTTTAGGCCAATTAATTGCCTTCAACCAGAAATACTCCTTTCAACCAGAGTTTGCACCACCTTATACCTACATGCAGCATTCACTCTGCATCAACACCTAATAAAGTCGTGCAACACTGCCTCCTCTCAGGCCAACCAAGCTATTTCTCTTTAGCATGCACTAACATGCTTCATCAGGACATGCCCTGCTCCCAGGGCCGGCCCTGAGTATTTATGGGCCTAGTGCGGACCCAAAATTTTGGACTCTTAATTTTATTTTATTTTACGAAATTGAACTTAAGTGAAAATGTGCTTTTTCTACAGTGCATCTCCATTGAGAAAATTGCGTGTTTCAGCAAATTCATAAAGTTTTTATCCACATTTTCAAGTTGTCAACTAGAGGTCCACACAAGCCACATCTCCATTTTAATATATTGATTGATGTCAACAAATCATACAATCATATCTACTTTTGCATAGATAAAATACTATCAAGTACACGCATCATGACAAGAAAAAATAGCTCTAGTAAAGATAATACAGTTTTTTTGGGCCCTCTGACCTAATGGGCCCTGTGCGGTCGCACAGCTCGCACTAGGCCAGGGCCGGCCCTGCCTGCTCCTATCCTGTTGTGGCTCTATAGCGCATACATCTTCTCTTTATTCCAGACTGCAATCTTGATGACATTTTCAAGCTCAGCTTATCTTTATATGTAAAAGATGGATGGTTGTTGCACTTCGTTATTCTACCACTGCAGCACCTTGGGATGCCGCTGCAGCTACATTGTCCCATGCACCTAATTGTACAATTGCGGCACTGCCTCATTTACAGACATGCGTTATAACTTCTGCAGTTGATTTTTTCATTAGGAATTTTGTAAGCATAATGTTTTATCAATAAATATCTCTTTCATTACATTGATGATTATGGTGATGACCTGACATTTTTTGTAGTTGCTATTCCCCAGCAAAATTTTGTACAGTTTTTTATTACTGCTTAAGTGAAAAGGCATAGATACTTACTGTAATATAAGTTATATTCTATACTAGCTGGGACAATGTTTGTGCCAATATCATGCTTTAGTTGTGTCAGAATTTATAGATGCTTAAGTATTAAACATCAATCAGTTATGATAGTGCATATTTGTATCCGAGATGATACGTACTATTTTATTTTTAATTTTGTGAATTCAGGATTTAAGAGAACTTACGCCCTTACTCTAAATCTTTCAGTGCATAAAGTTAAATTTATTATTAGCTTTGTTTCATGTGCATATCAAAGCAAGATAGTGTAATCATTTGCATATAGAAATGTGTTGAACACGATTCTATATATATACTAGGTAGTTTATGGCTAATCACATTTTGTATGAAGAATTTATGGGAGAAATGCAAAAGTTATGCGTTGAAATTGTTAAAATAATTGTTTACTATGGTTCAATTCACTACTTTAAAATGCTAAGCACAAATAGAGTCCACTACTTTAATTGCCATAAAATTATTTTCAAACGTTACTACTTTAAACACCATGGTTGAACGCAGTGCTTTAAATGCAGTAAAAGTCTTCGTGTACTGTGGTGTAATCCGCTTCTCCAAATTCTATGCACTTTGGATTTTATTGTACTATTTTGGATTTTTTTTGTTTTCTCTAAAAACAAGTGAAACTTTGTCAGTAATTAATTGCTTAGAATAGACGGTTTTTTTATAGTGCAAGAAGGTACACGATTTTTGTTGTTGTTGATATTTTTGGATTTTAAATGGATGCAAAGCCTGATTTCTATCTCTAATTCATTATAAACCTCAAAGAAAAGATTAATGGACTCATTGATATTTGAAATTTAAGTCTACGAATATTAAAGGAACCTCTATTAGATGTTCCTTTTTGGACAATGAAAGTTTTTAGATATTCTACCAAGTGAGGCTTTGAACCCAGTCTCATTTGCCTAAATTCAACGTTAAAAATAAATCATTGGACAATGTTACTATGTTCGGGTGGAAAACCGGGTAAAAGCAACGAATTAGTGAAAAATGTGGATGTCAGCTATTCTATTGAGTCTACCCCATTTTCTTTTACACTACTGCCTATGTCTGTACCTACACCTATATATAAATATTATCCTTGATCCCCAAGTATCCGTGGCTCCCAAGTCTTCGTGACTGCCAAGTATCCGTGACCCCACGCTTACCCATACTATAAATAACCCAGGCTTCTTTTCCTTTTGAAAAAAAAAAAAGGGCGAACAATAAAAAGATAAAGAAGTAAGTGGAGTATGGGTTTTACAAAGTGACGTTGGGACTTGAGAGCAAAACGAAAGAAAAATGGAAGGGGAAGCGTTGGTCTTGTGTGAGCTACAGGGAGGTAGTAGCTTTAGGGGGGGTGGTCCTTTCGCTGGGTTGAAGGAGAAAAAAAAAAAAGAAATGGTAAAAAAAAAAAAAAAAAAAAAAAAAAAGAGAGAGAGAGAGAGAAGAAGAAGAAGCAGCTTCGCTGCTGCATGGAGGGGGAGCAAGAAAGCGGGGGACGTGGGAAGAAAAGGCAAGAAAAAGGTGGCGGCGTGCATGGGGTTTGGCAATAGTGGACTTTGAACATCGGCGGTGGTGTGTTCAAATGGATGGAGGAACTGGTATCGGTTTTTACCTGTTGGGATGAAGAAGACGCATTAATTACTATGCTAACGTGGACAATTAAGCAAAATTGGGCTCGTTGGGACCGTGACGACGAGCACTACGTGTGCAAAATGATCTGAACTGAAATCGAGGCAGTTGAAGATCCGTTTAATTTTAAACGTCAGTTTGAAATTATACGGTATAACACATTAACCGTCAATCGACAAGACTGGTGAGTTAATTCTCACACTTTTCTGGACTACTATGATGTGATAAATCCATTTAAAAATAAATACTGTTTGATTGGCTGCATTGGTTGCTTATGGTCGATTAACTGGTTGCTATTTGTTAGATTATTGTCGTTAATTTATTTATTTATTTAAATTATAATGTGATAACCATCTGTGATGCAGAGAAGGACAGGTTGGAGGGATCCGACCGGATTCCTCAAAATAATTTGTGTATTGTTTATTTTTATACTGGTTGCACATGAACTGTTTGAACCCCAATTGACATCAAAACCTATTGACTGTTGATGGTTGAATTGATGTGACCGTTGATGTGATTTTTAATCAGTCGACAGTGGTTGGCAGTGAGGGTTTAAATCTATAGTTTTCAAAACATCGTTTTGCCGTCAGGCGAACAACGCAGTTTCAAGTTATAAAATTTATTTTATAACTGAATAAAACCTTTGGGGTTTATTTTATTTTATTTTTAATGAAAAAAAAAAGTTTATGAAAATATTTATAATTAGAATCATGTTTTACAAACATGATTATTTATAAGTTATACAATGAATTTTTACGCTGTTTACGAACAGAAAAGTAAGGAGCTAGTATATGAATCAGTAAACTAAATAAATGTTTATACAATAAGCAAAGTGATGTTTTTAAATAAATTAAAGTATTTATTTATGTTATATGGAAAAATGTTTATAATTTTCCTTATATGTTTATAATCAGTGTCAATAGAGATTTTTAATACTGCAGTCGAAGCTAACATACAGTTAGTGAAAAGAAATAATTGCTTTTACAAAACAATTAACCGATGTTTTAAATTAATTAAGTTATTTAATTAATTTAAGAAGAGAAATTGAATAGAAGTCAGTTAGCCACTTAACTGAGGGTTATGGTTGGCAAGAACCAACTGTTTATCCTATTATTTATGAACTGCAGTCATTCATGAACTGCAGTCAGGAACTAACCTACGGGTTAGTGAAATGAAATAATTGTTTTTTTATAATCAAATAACTGATGTTTTAAATTTATTAAGTTATTTAATAAATTTAAGGAAGAAATGATAACGTAAATCAGTTAATGGTTAACTGATATGTACGGTTGGCGAAAATCAACTGTTTAAAGTTGGAATTTGACGATTGTGTCAATTTGTTTTAAATTGATCAAATCAAAGGGATTGACATTTAAAAGACTTGAAATTTCCTTTAAAATAAATATAAGTTATGGATAGATTAGTATGAAAGGGACTTGAATTTATTTCAAATCGTATAAACAAGATTTGTAAATATGGGTGCAACCTAAGGCGTACATTCCAATCAGAGTTTTGCTCAATTAATAAAAAGAAATTAATATGAAAAGTGGGTTTTCAAATGAAAGAAAATGGTTTATAAAACCAAGATAAATGGAAATGGGAATAACATATTGGATTATTGAGATGGTTTGACATTGGTTTTAAATTATAAGTTTTTATCTATCTTGAGATAAGAATGTTGTCGATCAATGTCTGAGAGGTAATTGGAATACCCCAAATTGAACGGCTCCGCTATTATCGAGAGATGATATTTGTTTGTAATGTATAGAGAAGTGATTATCGAGATGTTTTGCGATAAACGGAATTTATCATTTATTTAAAACAAACCTTTAAAAATGGATTAGCATCGAAAGGAATTGAATCTAATTCAAATCGTATAAACGAGTATGAAAAAGGGGTTTTACCCAAAACAAGGATTTTAAAACAAGCGTTCACCTGGGAACGAGATTAAGCGAAGTGGTTTAATCGTAATAAGAAGGAGATTTTGGTAATTAAATATTTGTCATTGATTAAATAAGGATATAACGATATGGAAATAATAAAGGAAAAGGGAAAGTGGATTTATTGAACTATAACCATGATTTCAAATCAAAGAGAAAGTAAAAAGGGTTTTGAGGTAATTATACGATGTTAACGACCAAAGAGGAAATAAAAACTGATTTATAAAATATGGCAATATTTCCAAACAAAGGAAATGAAAAGAAAAAAAGAGCTTGGTAAATATGTTGTTCTAAAGCGAGTAGCGAGTAATGTTTTCAAGTAACGAAACCCATAAGAGTTTTGTTAAGATAAAGTTATGAAGTCGATTATAAGAAATCGATAAATTGGTTTTATGAGATATTTCATATAAAGGACCTGAGCTGCCAGTCCACTGAGATACACTGTTATGATTTGATAGTTAAATCACCGACTATCAAAGTTTGGCCTTTTATCGATTGTTGGTACGGAAAGACCGGGATCGAATTTATATTCGAAAACCATTCCGACCAGCAAATATGTAACGTCGAAGATATCAGAAGATGGTCGAGATGGAGCATTGAAGAACGTTGATCTTCATGAGCGGAAGAACTACTCGTTGGATTTCTAAGGGTCGCACCCGAAGATATTTTGACTTGTGATTCTGTCGTGATTGAAATCTTCGGATTGCAAGGACTTCTCGCTACTGATCTATAGGGTGATACCTAGGATGTAGTAGGAGAGTGCCTTCGGTTCATCCTGATCATGGATGACTTGTATGGATGGGTGTCTGACAGAGTATTTCCAGAAAGGTCATGTACATTGATTTCTCCAGCCGTACCAAGAGTGGAAGCAGAGAAGGAAACTTCTTTAGCTAACACGTAATGTATTGTTGTAGACGTCAATTAAGTGATTTCGATGGATCTGACAATGTGGCATTCGAAGTGAATCTGATGTGATGGTAAAGCGTAGCCTCAAGCCTCAACAACCGGGAAATGACAAAAATTGGGCAGGCAGCATGGCTATGTGGGTCGCTCCCATTAGGATGTATAATCACCTATCTAGAGAAATTCCTTTTGCTTCTTTAATCTATCGATGCTGTCCCTTTTCGGGAGACGGTGGTTTGAGCCCAACCGTCGGTGATATACATTCGATACACTCAAGCGAAATGAGTGGTCGGTCATGTGTGGGCCGGGTTGCAAGACGTTCTTGTTGAACCCAGTGTATTCGCCTCTAGAGATACACGTTCGGAAGGTGGACCCATACCTTGTCAAGTTGGAATCCAATATCCAATAAGCGCCCGCGGTTTTGGTTTGTATACTATATATGGGGAGCGTGAGATGCAAGCGTTCCTCTAAATTGATATTTACTTGTATTTAGACACTATGATAATATCAGAAAAAGATATTGATTTCAAAAACGTTTTGGGTTATAGTAAGGTAAAAACCGTCCATGTTTATGTGTGGGCTGGTCTTACTATTATCTTTTTATTTCAAAGGGATTTTCCAAAGTTAAACAAGTTGTGTGTTCTGTGAATTTATCACTGAAAGTATTCCAGACTGACCCGGTGTGTTTTTGTTTTAAATCAAATGTGCTCGGGTCAGACCAAGCATATTTACAGGTTAGGTTCCGCTACAAGTTTCAGAGTTGGAAGCAGGAGGGTTCACCGTTAGTTATACAAGTATTTCCGCTGTGATTGATGTATGTTTACTTTGATAAATGGTATGTATATATACAATTTCTTTTATAAAGAGATTTGTTATATTATATTTATTCGTTCCGCTGTGAGATTCTGATGTGTTCTTCTTCTTTCTTCTCTTCTAAATTTCTTTCTTCCTATTTCTCATCCTCTAACTTCTTTCTATTAACAGTTTGGGGTTCGATACTCTTGGATTTTTGACAAGTAATACGGGATTAAGTATTGTTGTTGAAAATCCGAGCGTCGAATTTTCCCGGGCCGTTACAGTTGGTATCAGAGCTATTGGTTTAGTGATAACCTTAGCTCTGTGGCGTAACTCAGTAGAGATGGGGTTAGTAATACCCTAGATTGAGTTTGAGTGTATACATGAGAGCGCGTATTTGTAATTTGTTATAAAATTATTTTTATATTGTTTTGCCGGGATTATATTTTTATACAAATATATTTTTCCCAAATGATTATAATATGGAATTGTTTAAATGACTTAAGTAAGGATTCAAATTGGAATATTAAACTAAAATAGGGATTTCACTTGTGAAATCGAGTAAATGATAATTGGATGGAAATTAATCCAATGTTAATCAACTGATGTGAAACTCAAAAAGTAAAAGCAAACGAGAAATGTGAATCAAAATTGTTTGGTTGAATTGTTATGCCTTGGTTGTTTGATATTGGATGGTTGTATAGAATTCATCAACAGTTGATTGAGAACCAATCTAGAATAAGTGAATTGAAATAATTGAAATGGATCGAAGTATAATGTGAAAATTAAGGAAATTGTTTGGTTGAAGTATATGGCATGGATATGGTTTGAATAGTGTGTGAAACCCAATTTGGAATAGTAAAGTTAAATGAATTAATTCAAGATTAATGAAACTCATTTAATTCAGGATTAATGAAACTGAATGGATATTTAAATAAATAAATAAATCGACTGTTAAGTCTTTGTTACAGTTGAGTCCATCAGAATTGATTAAAGTAGTATGGTTGTTTCCAGCTGTTTGGAATCTGATGATAGGAGTGATATGGATGATACAGATATTTGGATCTGACTGGCATTTGTTTTGGGAATTAATGAATTTTATTGAAGTGAGAACAGGTACAGAGTTAATCCAAGAGAATTCTAGAGTAATTTGAATCCAGTTGGCATGTTAATCAAGCAAGCATGAATATATGTATCGCTTATCGAATAACAGCGCTCGCAAAAAGGTACGCCTACGCAAAATACAAAATTTTTGGTTTTATTTGGGTTTGAGTTTGGATTTTGGATTTTTCCGACCCTGTTGGTCGATATATAGATATTTCTTGAACCTGCAATATTGCAGATGTCCCTCCGTGCAGGGGAGACTCTGCCAAAAAATTTTCAAAATTTAAGGTGTTAGGATAATTTTTGAAATTTGTTAAATGAAAGGAATTGTTTTTAAAACCGTTTGGATTAGATTTGAAAATTTGAAACAGAGTTTTATTAAATATGTTTTAATAAAGATAACGAGTTTGGCATCTTCTTCTACTTAGCAATTTCGAGGACGAAATTATTTTAAGGGGAAAAGAATGTAACGACCCGTGTTTTTCGACCATTTGAATAAAATATTTAAAATTGATTTTTTATATTTTATTTGGAATATAAATGTATTTTAATATTTAAATCGCTATTTAAACGAAGGTGAATGATATATATTCATATATTAAATAAAACGAGCTCAGAACAGCGCTGTAGTTCGTAAAATAGAGTTTTGAACTTCAACTGGACATACAGAGTCCGTTTTAAATCAGATTTCTGTGAAACAAGAAACGTACGGAGCAAGTGAAGTATATTTTTCTAGTGAAAGATAAAAAATCGAGATTTCGTTGTGTAGATTGGAAGATATGCTCAAATCAATTTGGCAGAAAAACAACACCATAATGGTTTATCGACCATAACGGTTTATCTGAAATAACTCCATACCGGATTCGAATTTGGACAAGGTTCTTTTGAGACGTAGTTATAATTTAATTTTTAGAATTTTGCTGTAATTTTTAATGAATTAAATAAACAACTTTTTATTTGGAGTATTTTACACCCTGTGACAACATTTTGGGATTTCACAATATAAGTCAATCTACCGGTATTATTACATTTTCGGGATCGCGACACCTCGCTGATCACGACTGTATTTTTATTTCAGTCCGCAACGCTCATATAATCGTACATAGTGGTGTGGGTAACTTTATTTGAATGGTTAACTGGTCAAACGGACTCAAAATTCAACGAAACAAGTTTCATACGAAACCTTAGGAAGAGGTCTAGTGAAACGTCAAAACCTCATATTTTTAGGATTTTTTCTGTAATTTTAAGGAATTATTGCTCGGTGTTTTTCATCGATATTTTCTAAAGGATTTTCACAAACGACCTCGGAATTCGACGAAACTTGTCCCATTGGATCCGGAACATGTTTTTATGTTAGGAATAAGTGTCTTTATCTCAACCGAAGCTCGTATGAAGTGTTTTTTTTTACGATTTCTCCACGACGAAGTTTCGTATACTATTTTATTAATATAATCATCCCATTCTTTCTTTAGCTTTTCCTTTCTTGTTGCTTTCCTGTACGCTCAACATACCTGTACGCTCAACATACCAAAGCAACCAACGGTGATACCCAAGGACCGTGCTACCCAAGGAACCGTGATACCCAAGTAAAAAAAAAAAAAATATAAACATATAAAATACATACGAGCCTTCACTGTTAAGTTTTTCTCAAAAACCAACGTGCTATGTTGCACAGCTATTCTATTGAGTCTACCCCATTTTCTTTTACACTACTGCCTATGTCTGTACCTACACCTATATATAAATATTATCCTTGATCCCCAAGTATCCGTGGCTCCCAAGTCTTCGTGACTGCCAAGTATCCGTGACCCCCACGCTTACCCATACTATAAATAACCCAGGCTTCTTTTCCTTTTGAAAAAAAAAAGGGCGAACAATAAAAAGATAAAGAAGTAAGTGGAGTATGGGTTTTACAAAGTGACGTTGGGACTTGAGAGCAAAACGAAAGAAAAATGGAAGGGGAAGCGTTGGTCTTGTGTGAGCTACAGGGAGGTAGTAGCTTTAGGGGGGGTGGTCCTTTCGCTGGGTTGAAGGAGAAAAAAAAAAAAAGAAATGGTAAAAAAAAAAAAAAAAAAAAAAGAGAGAGAGAGAGAAGAAGAAGAAGCAGCTTCGCTGCTGCATGGAGGGGGAGCAAGAAAGCGGGGGACGTGGGAAGAAAAGGCAAGAAAAAGGTGGCGGCGTGCATGGGGTTTGGCAATAGTGGACTTTGAACATCGGCGGTGGTGTGTTCAAATGGATGGAGGAACTGGTATCGGTTTTTACCTGTTGGGATGAAGAAGACGCATTAATTACTATGCTGACGTGGACAGTTAAGAAAAATTGGGCTCGTTGGGACCGTGACGACGAGCACTACGTGTGCAAAATGATCTGAACTGAAATCGAGGCAGTTGAAGATCCGTTTAATTTTAAACGTCAGTTTAAAATTATACGGTATAACGCATTAACCGTCAATCGACAAGACTGGTGAGTTAATTCTCACACTTTTCTGGACTACTATGATGTGATAAATCCATTTAAAAATAAATACTGTTTGATTGGCTGCATTGGTTGCTTATGGTCGATTAACTGGTTGCTATTTGTTAGATTATTGCCGTTAATTTATTTATTTATTTAAATTATAATGTGATAACCATCTGTGATGCAGAGAAGGACAGGTTGGAGGGATCCGACCGGATTCCTCAAAATAATTTGTGTATTGTTTATTTTTATACTGGTTGCACATGAACTGTTTGAACCCCAATTGACATCAAAACCTATTGACTGTTGATGGTTGAATTGATGTGACCGTTGATGTGATTTTTAATCAGTCGACAGTGGTTGGCAGTGAGGGTTTAAATCTATAGTTTTCAAAACATCGTTTTGCCGTCAGGCGAACAACGCAGTTTCAAGTTATAAAATTTATTTTATAACTGAATAAAACCTTTGGGGTTTATTTTATTTTTAATGAAAAAAAAAAGTTTATAAAAATATTTATAATTAGAATCATGTTTTACAAACATGATTATTTATAAGTTATACAATGAATTTTTACGCTTTTTACGAACAGAAAAGTAAGGAGCTAGTATATGAATCAGTAAACTAAATAAATGTTTATACAATAAGCAAAGTGATGTTTTTAAATAAATTAAAGTATTTATTTATGTTATATGGAAAAATGTTTATAATTTTCCTTATATGTTTATAATCAGTGTCAATAGAGATTTTTAATACTGCAGTCGAAGCTAACATACAGTTAGTGAAAAGAAATAATTGCTTTTACAAAACAATTAACCGATTTTTTAAATTAATTAAGTTATTTAATTAATTTAAGAAGAGAAATTGAATAGAAGTCAGTTAGCCACTTAACTGAGGGTTATGGTTGGCAAGAACCAACTGTTTATCCTGTTATTTATGAACTGCAGTCATTCATGAACTGCAGTCAGGAACTAACCTACGGGTTAGTGAAATGAAATAATTGTTTTTTTTATAATCAAATAACTGATGTTTTAAATTTATTAAGTTATTTAATAAATTTAAGGAAGAAATGATAACGTAAATCAGTTAATGGTTAACTGATATGTACGGTTGGCGAAAATCTACTGTTTAAAGTTGGAATTTGACGATTGTGTCAATTTGTTTTAAATTGATCAAATCAAAGGGATTGACATTTAAAAGACTTGAAATTTCCTTTAAAATAAATATAAGTTATGGATAGATTAGTATGAAAGGGACTTGAATTTATTTCAAATCGTATAAACAAGATTTGTAAATATGGGTGCAACCTAAGGCGTACATTCCAATCAGAGTTTTGCTCAATTAATAAAAAGAAATTAATATGAAAAGTGGGTTTTCAAATGAAAGAAAATGGTTTATAAAACCAAGATAAATGGAAATGGGAATAACATATTGGATTATTGAGATGGTTTGACATTGGTTTTAAATTATAAGTTTTTATCTATCTTGAGATAAGAATGTTGTCGATCAAGGTCTGAGAGGTAATTGGAATACCCCAACTTGAACGGCTCCGCTATTATCGAGAGATGATATTTGTTTGTAATGTATAGAGAAGTGATTATCGAGATGTTTTGCGATAAATGGAATTTATCATTTATTTAAAACAAATCTTTAAAAATGGATTAGCATCGAAAGGAATTGAATCTAATTCAAATCGTATAAACGAGTATGAAAAAGGGGTTTTACCCAAAACAAGGATTTTAAAACAAGCGTTCACCTGGGAACGAGATTAAGCGAAGTGGTTTAATCGTAATAAGAAGGAGATTTTGGTAATTAAATATTTGTCATTGATTAAATAAGGATATAACGATATGGAAATAATAAAGGGAAAGGGAAAGTGGATTTATTGAACTATAACCATGATTTCAAATCAAAGAGAAAGTAAAAAGGGTTTTGAGGTAATTATACGATGTTAACGACCAAAGAGGAAATAAAAACTGATTTATAAAATATGGCAATATTTCCAAACAAAGGAAATGAAAAGAAAAAAAGAGCTTGGTAAATATGTTGTTCTAAAGCGAGTAGCGAGTAATGTTTTCAAGTAACGAAACCCATAAGAGTTTTGTTAAGATAAAGTTATGAAGTCGATTATAAGAAATCGATAAATTGGTTTTATGAGATATTTCATATAAAGGACCTGAGCTGCCAGTCCACTGAGATACACTGTTATGATTTGATAGTTAAATCACCGACTATCAAAGTTTGGCCTTTTATCGATTGTTGGTACGGAAAGACCGGGATCGAATTTATATTCGAAAACCATTCCGACCAGCAAATACGTAACGTCGAAGATATCAGAAGATGGTCGAGATGGAGCATTGAAGACCGTTGATCTTCATGAGCGGAAGAACTACTCGTTGGATTTCTAAGGGTCGCACCCGAAGATATTTTGACTTGTGATTCTGTCGTGATTGAAATCTTCGGATTGCAAGGACTTCTCGCTACTGATCTATAGGGTGATACCTAGGATGCAGTAGGAGAGTGCCTTCGGTTCATCCTGATCCTGGATGACTTGTATGGATGGGTGTCTGACAGAGTATTTCCAGAAAGGTCATGTACATTGATTTCTCCAGCCGTACCAAGAGTGGAAGCAGAGAAGGAAACTTCTTTAGCTAACACGTAATGTATTGTTGTAGACGTCAATTAAGTGATTTCGATGGATCTGACAATGTGGCATTCGAAGTGAATCTGATGTGATGGTAAAGCGTAGCCTCAAGCCTCAACAACCGGGAAATGACAAAAATCGGGCAGGCAGCATGGCTATGTGGGTCGCTCCCATTAGGATGTATAATCACCTATCTAGAGAAATTCCTTTTGCTTCTTTAATCTATCGATGCTGTCCCTTTTCGGGAGACGGTGGTTTGAGCCCAACCGTCGGTGATATACATTCGATACACTCAAGCGAAATGAGTGGTCGGTCATGTGTGGGCCGGGTTGCAAGACGTTCTTGTTGAACCCAGTGTATTCGCCTCTAGAGATACACGTTCGGAAGGTGGACCCATACCTTGTCAAGTTGGAATCCAATATCCAATAAGCGCCCGCGGTTTTGGTTTGTATACTATATATGGGGAGCGTGAGATGCAAGCGTTCCTCTAAATTGATATTTACTTGTATTTAGACACTATGATAATATCAAAAAAAGATATTGATTTCAAAAACGTTTTGGGTTATAGTAAGGTAAAAACCGTCCATGTTTATGTGTGGGCTGGTCTTACTATTATCTTTTTATTTCAAAGGGATTTTCCAAAGTTAAACAAGTTGTGTGTTCTGTGAATTTATCACTGAAAGTATTCCAGACTGACCCGGTGTGTTTTTGTTTTAAATCAAATGTGCTCGGGTCAGACCAAGCATATTTACAGGTTAGGTTCCGCTACAAGTTTCAGAGTTGGAAGCAGGAGGGTTCACCGTTAGTTATACAAGTATTTCCGCTGTGATTGATGTATGTTTACTTTGATAAATGGTATGTATATATACAATTTCTTTTATAAAGAGATTTGTTATATTATATTTATTCGTTCCGCTGTGAGATTCTGATGTGTTCTTCTTCTTTCTTCTCTTCTAAATTTCTTTCTTCCTATTTCTCATCCTCTAACTTCTTTCTATTAACAGTTTGGGGTTCGATACTCTTGGATTTTTGACAAGTAATACGGGATTAAGTATTGTTGTTGAAAATCCGAGCGTCGAATTTTCCCGGGCCGTTACAGTTGGTATCAGAGCTATTGGTTTAGTGATAACCTTAGCTCTGTGGCGTAACTCAGTAGAGATGGGGTTAGTAATACCCTAGATTGAGTTTGAGTGTATACATGAGAGCGCGTATTTGTAATTTGTTATAAAATTATTTTTATATTGTTTTGCCGGGATTATATTTTTATACAAATATATTTTTCCCAAATGATTATAATATGGAATTGTTTAAATGACTTAAGTAAGGATTCAAATTGGAATATTAAACTAAAATAGGGATTTCACTTGTGAAATCGAGTAAATGATAATTGGATGGAAATTAATCCAATGTTAATCAACTGATGTGAAACTCAAAAAGTAAAAGCAAACGAGAAATGTGAATCAAAATTGTTTGGTTGAATTGTTATGCCTTGGTTGTTTGATATTGGATGGTTGTATAGAATTCATCAACAGTTGATTGAGAACCAATCTAGAATAAGTGAATTGAAATAATTGAAATGGATCGAAGTATAATGTGAAAATTAAGGAAATTGTTTGGTTGATTATAACAAAGCTATTAAGTAAGAAAAAGAAAATTTTTGATAAATAAAAAGAAGCCAGAATCCATTAGCTCAATTATCGCCGGTTCTAAAAGGAAATGATAAATGCACTTAGTTGATAAAATCAAACATATTAATTAACATAAAATATAACCAGGGGATAATACATTAAAATACAACACAAAATAAGAATTAGTGGTGATTTCTAAGAACCCAAGAGGGGAAAATTCAGGGTTCCATGGTTTCTCTTCATGGTAAAATTGAACTAACAAAACACGAATTGTCTTCATAAGTAAAAATATGTACACTGCGTTTAACAGTTTATATTCATAGCCGAAGGTAGAACAGCGCACAAATTAACAAATGAAGTTGAAATGAAATTAGGGCAAATCATACAAAAATTAAATTGCAAAAATTAAATAGCTCAATAAATATATTAAAATTCGTTACCTCAGATGGTTTAGGGAAAAATAAATCAAGGTAGTGCAATGGTAGCTTTGAGTCTTCGTGGTAGCATTGGCAGGTACCGCGCAATGGAGACACTAGCAGGCTTGAATTCGAGGCAGATCGACATCATAGTGTTCGACGGAGAGTCGTACTTGTCAATTTGGAGGGAGATGAAATTTAGGGATAGGTTTTAAGAAGAAGAAAGCGGCGAGAGAAAGGGAATGAAAATCAGATGTAAAGTAAGCGGGAATAGAAAAATAAATCCAGTCTTCTAACTTCTGAAACACAACGATTTTAGTGGGGCGAACGGAATAGATGCATTTAGTATCCAAACGCCGCCTTATAATGCAACTAAACACACAATTTCGTGTATGCAAGTTGTAAAATGTGTACAAATATGGAATGCAATTTTCATTTCCCTTTCAATGTTATAGTTTTATGTCAGAAAATAAGTACATTTAGTAGTACATGTAATTAATCAAACTCCTAAAACTATATTCCCCAGTTGTATGCGAAGATTAAACAAAAATTGTGTACACAAATGCAACCTGAATTTCTATACTATCAAGTACTAAGTGTCTTCCTAGTCATACGCTGTGAAATAATTTTTTGGTGAGCTATTTCAGAGCAACATTCAAAAATCTTTCTAATGAACTACAATGATGTAGCAATAAAAAATAGTAACACTGATTCAATATGAGGGAATTTAGATTCAAAGAACATTATAACAAAATAGACAGATGCTGCACCCAAAAAAAATTAAAATCAAATCAACAGTACTAACCTAGTAAATCTTAAAATTTAGGGAAACATGTTTCACTTCCCCATAGTCCAAGTCGAGCTATGTAACCTGTATTTTGTGGCTCCGTTGCACTAGTTGTTGAACAATAGACAACACGTGCTTCTGGAAGTCATGCCTAACATAGTCATGGAACAGTTTACTTATTCTGTAACAAGCGAATTTACTTAAACTGAGTTTGATTTGAGGGATAAGCATTAGAGAGAGGGGATTGAGAGATGGTAGGTTGCGAAGGAAAAAGTGGATTATTTACAATTATGCCCTTAGGACATAAGTGTTGACCAGGCATACCAACGCAAATAAGAGTTGCCAATTAAAAAATTATAATTATATATTTTTGGTGACATTTTTTTACTATAACAACGCATATTATTGTCATTAGTTTACAACACAAATAAGTGTTGGCACTTGAAAAAAATAAGGGTTACCAAATGACCATTATGGTGTAGTGGTAGGAGATGGTTGCAACTTGAATGCGTCGTGCACTCATATAGAATTATATGCATATTAAGGGTGTTTTTTATACATATAACATCAGTTACTACATGTACACGCTAGGACGGAGCTCACTTTATCAAGTCTGTATTACGTAGTCCCTATGAGTTATGAATGTTTATAAATTAACATGGATGCACGACATGGTTGTTAGAGCGAATTATGTTCTTCGCTCCTTCAAAAAAATTTCGAGACGAAATCTCTTTTAAAGGGGAGAATGTAACACCCCGTAAAATAAACCTAAAACATACACAAGACGATTTAATTTAAAATGAATAATAATAATCAGTAATAAATTAATGGGAAAATAGAATTTTGAATAATCAGGAAATGGGCCATGAAAGTATTAATATTGCATTTGTGACGAGATACTGATTCATTTTTATATTTTATTTACTAAAAACAAAGCTCGTATGAAGGAGATATTAATAAAACAAGTTATGTGTAAACATTTACACACAAGGTTTTAAAATTCAAATAGATTAAATATAAATCTAGAATATAATTAATTATAGATTGGCATTAAAGAATATTCCAAGAGGATTTGAATTTGTGTGTATATATTCATATGCAAAGGGGACAAAGAGAATCAACATAACGAAATAAATCAAAGCCGTTAATTAAGAAATTAATAGATCCTGGCTCGACCCCAGAAGGAGGGTCGACCACCCTCCTTGGTGATGGGCGCCGAGTGTGAGTTTTATAGGGAGAATTATATAATTTTGCATCACATAATCCGTCCAGATTAAATCTAAATAATTCAACGGTCTATACACACACTTTCAACTATAAATATAGCTCCCTAGCCTCACTCTAAACCCTACTCTCATTTCTTTCTGTGCCTCCATACTGCCCTTCTACCATTGCTAATTCTAGAGAAAAAGGTTAGGATTCTCTTCTATTCCTCTAAACCTCCATTGTACCCTTTGTAATCTACATTCATATAGATTTAGGTTATGGAATGTAGTTATATATACACACACACACACACGAGATTCTATGATTTGATTCTTATATATATATATATATATATATATATATATATATATTAATAGAAGGATTGAAGTACGATTTCGAAGGCTAAATTCAAATCTGATTCGACACAAATCCAATTATTCGTCCTTCTCAAATCACCGTGAGTGAAAACCCTATAAGTTGCTATTTTCTATCTTTTGTAGTTCAAATTTGGATTATTATTCCTGTATGGGATTTGGATTAAAACGGAAGTAAAATACTATAAACCCTCGAAATTCTATATTTTGTTTATTGGGAAAAGTGTCAATCAAAAGCGATATATTTAGGATTTGTTGATCGACGCTAGTCTATGAATTAGAAAAGTGCGACATTTGTAATAAATTCTGCAAGCATACAGGCGTGTAGCATACAGGTCGAACACAGGGAGGTTTAATTAAAAATTATTATTTATTTATTCTTGGGCGAGTTAGACGAATTCTGAGGATGTTTTTACCGCTAATGATTTCACTGTTGATCTGAATCTAATCAGATCAACACCAAAATTTAACAACTGAAACTGAAAGACAATTAACTAGAAAGAAAACAACAATTAACAACTACGACAACAGAAATTAAACTTGGAATTGTCGTTGGATCTAATCGAACGACTAATTCTAATATGCAAACAGAAATAACAATAACAATTTGCGTTCTATCAAAACTAATTGAATAGAAACACAAATTGTTAGAAAGGAGCAATAAAACTGAATGAAAAAAAACTTTGTTTAGAATAAAAGAGAGTACAGAATAATGAATTTTACAATGGTTACAACACATATTTATAGATGAGAATGGGAAAACCATAATTAGGTTTATGAATAAATGGGCCTCCTCATTCATGAATATCTCTTGCCTTCCTTGACTCAGCTTGATTGGAGAAAATCTGGTCATATCGTGGTAAATATTTTTCATATCTCTCAATTCTCCCATGTGGCTAATTGATTGATAAAAGATTGCATATAATTAATTCTTCCAAACAAGGATGCTTATTAGACTCCAAAGGCAACAAAGGATAAAATCTTCACAATTGATCTTTTCTTGGCAGCAATTCAATCAGGAATTATTCTAATTGAAATTGAATGATTTGAATTTAATTCCATGATAAGAATATGGCTATTGGTGAAATGTTAATTGGTGCACATCATAAATACATACACATGAATATGTGTATGTATATATATAACATAACACTAATCCAAATATTCCTCAAAGCAAAGGGGCCAGTGTGAACGCGCTCCGTTTCTTTGGCAAAAAGTGAGCTCGATGGGGATCGAACTCGGGTCTCTTAGTACAAATCTCTATGCATTTACCAGTGAGCTACGACGTCTTTTGTGATTGAGATGACTTTAGTACGGGGAAGTAGCTTTTTATCTGTAGTTGGCCTTTAATTTGAAACGGAGGAGGCATTTCTTGACATCTTGTAAAAACATACAAAAGTAACCAAAGTATCATTTATTTATTTACAAAAGATAAAATATACGAGCATAAAATAAACACATTTCTATGTTAATCATTTGTGTTATTAGAATAATAAACGTTAGGATTTGGGTATTGTGAAATTCTTAGATTTTGGGTCTGATTCACTTGATTCTTTTTTTAAATGTTCATATATGTTTGCATACTAAAACGTAGGATTTGTGTATTGTAAAATAATAGGTTTGAACATCTATGTTTAATAGATTGGTTTGAACGTATTATATAAAATATATTAGGATCATAAGTTTTTTTTGTTTGCGACATAAAATAAAAGTGAAGCAGTGTCAAAAGCAAGGTTTTTGCATATGTAGTTAAATTTATTGCACCATGCCTATACTTTATTATTTAAATAATTATTCAAACCTAAGTTGCAAGTTTATTTATATGTGTTGTATTTTCCCTTTTTATCATTGAATGAGAATATGCATGTTGGACCATGTTAATTGATAGGGAAATTAACTTTTATACCTTAATTGTGGTTATTAGGATTTCCATTTCAAACATGTAAAGTACTCTCCTGTGCTGAATTCGCACTTATATATTTGTGTGTGTGTATATATAGCGTAATTAGTCGTAATATTAATGCGTAATAGACGATTACTAAATACGTTTAAATTAGGAAATAGAATTTGAATGTCCCCAATAGGATATTGTTTGCGTACTTGTATGTGTGTGAGTTAATGGCTTTTAATTATAATTAATGACACATAGACATGAGGTTAACCATTACATGTCGTAGAAGCCTGCCTGGGACTAACCAGCATATCCAGCATCTACAAGTAAAGCTGGTTAATGTGAGTGGTTTAGGTGTCATGGGTCTTTATATTATTACACTATGACGCAAGATTAATCCCAACTTATAGTGGAAGCCTAACCGGAATTGCTAGATAAATCCATCATCCACAAGTGGTTGGTTTAATGTGATATGTCTAGTGCGTGTATATAATTTGTGTGTGAAGTAGGCCTGCCTTGAGAAGGTATTATGTGGCTGACCTACCTTGTTGGGTATTAAGCGATTAGGACTAGGTCTGCTCCTAAGGTTCACTCCTTGGTTCTGGACTAGAGTGAAGGGGCCCTCCATACTAGGTCTTAAATGGTCTTTGGGTGCGCCTTTCTCTAATAAGGTATTATTTGGTCCTAATAGACGATGACGCATGAATAGGGCAGTTCTTCGGAAGTGTCCGCTTCTTATCTAGGGGCTAATGAGCGTTGATCTAGGGATGGTGTATATAAGAGTCCTGAAGGAGCCACCGTCTGAGTGAAGTATTAAGTGGCTAGGAGTTCAACCGTAGGGACAACTGGATAGTAATGAAGGGGTCCGCCGGGAGGGTCTTTAATGATGTTTTGTTTCTACCTAAACCTGGTAGTAAGTGACTGCTTACTATCTCTCGACCTACAAGTAGAGTATATATTTGATAACATTAATGCTAGAGACAAGGTCTTAAGTGGCTATGGGTCTACCATAAGGTAGAAATTGATAATAAGATTCCACTCTAAAATAAATCTATGTAGTGGCCATAAGTGACCCGGGAGTGCGCACCTCGTGGGGTATTAAGTGACTGTAAGGATGTCCACCCTTATATCAACATGTAGGCCTTAAGTGACAGTAGGGATGTCTGCCTTATATGTTTAGTTATGTATGTTTATTTGCATAGACATAACATGAAGAATTTACATCGTCAAATACAGAAAATAGTCATTCCTAAACTTATATGATCTTCATTCGCAGGAACTTTATGTTCTGGCCTCCCTCCTCTTAACATAAACATGTTAGTAGGTGAGGATACTTGGATCAGTGATGCTTTGGAGATGGAGCCTGACGATAGAGTCTTTAGTTATTTATGGCAGTATTATTATTATCATTATGTATTTATGATAGTTGTTGATGCACCTTTATTATTGAGTCTTGTTGTATCTTACACTTGTGATGGTTTTATTTGTGGAAAATCTATTTTAAGATATTATATTTTATCCCTTTCACTGTGCGAGACTATGATTTCATTTAGATTTCTCCATGGTATCTATTTTAGTATTTCCTTATAGAAACCAACTGTTGGGGAATGGAATTTTGATGATAACAACCTTGTTTCAATTAATTGCACTATTGATGATAAAACATATACTAAGATCTTTGTCCAGAATATATATATATATATATATATGTATATGCACGACATATATATATATACACATATATATATGCAGGATATAAATATTGAAGACCACACAGTATTAAAGATTCAAGATACCAAAGAATTCAAGACTCATGAGTATCAAGATAATCAAGATTTTAAGAGCTCAAGAATATAGTGTAATAGAGTCTAGTTTATATGTAAAACTCTGGGTTAGCATTTTCAAATTCTGTTTTCAAATTCATTTTCAAACTGATTTCAATTTTATTTCAAACTCCTTTCTAAAATGATTTCAAATTATTAAGATTTTACTTATGATTTCAAATATATATATATATATTATAACTTTATATTATATAATCTTATAAATATGTTTACATTATATTTTTTAAATGTTATACACTTTAATAAATCCATTTTGAAACATTAGTTTTGATTCAAGAATTTCCAGAATATATATTATTTAAACACTTGAAAAATGATTTTAAAAAATAAAAATATACTGCATATGTCGACATACACCTTTGGACATGTCGACATATAACTGTCATATTTTCAATTTTCAAAGGAAGTGTCTTTTCATATTTTGAAATGGTTCAGAAATGTTGCAACCTTTCAAACACTATAAATAAGGGTTAAATTCGAGTTTTTTATCACTTCTTTTCCATCTTCATCCTATCTCTAACCACCATTATTAATCGTTAATTTCTTGATTTCTACACTTACACTCTGCCGAGTTCAACAAAAATTATATCATTCTCTTTCTCTTCTCAATCTCTATCAATTACTACCTGTTTGGAAGTGCTATTCAAGAGTTCTAGGGCTATTGTAATCTTTGGGAATTGTTTGGGAAAGGTTGTGTTCCTTGTAGCCCTGAAATCAAGGAAATGAGCGGTGTGAACCTTGTAGCTGTGAAATCACGGGTGTTGGTATCGGTGTTAACCTTGTATTCGTGAAATCAAAGGTGTTGTAAGATTGATACTAGTATCAATAAAACTATATGCAATCCAGCCTTGCATGGGACTGGACGTGGGAGTAATCCGAACCAGTATAAAATCCTGTGTGTTCTTTCCTTTTCTATATTTTATATTTACTTATATCTGTGTCTATGATTGTTTTTGTATTTGTGATCATTTCTGGTGTAATAGTCATTGTGTGATTCATATAGTAATTCAAGAATGTTTAAATTCTCCATAATCTCTTTAAAACACTCTTTACCCCCCTTTAGTGTTAGTTTTTCCTTAAGATCCTTAATTTGCATTCCCTAACAATTGGTACCAGAGCATAGGTTTTCAAAAGTTCATCATCTGAATTTTGGAAATGTTAAATGGCAAATTTTGAAATGATTTATAACACTAGTCTTAGTTCATGTATTACATCAATGTTAGAAGAGTCTGCATTCAATTATGTTGAAAAATCAAGTGATTTACTGAATTGTTGTCCAAACAGGAAAAGATGTGTTACATGGCTGTTGAAAATTCAAATTCTGATGGTCAAATGGTGGAAATCAAAGAGGACAAATGGATATTAGATAGTGGCTATTCCAGATATATGACGGGTATAACGACCCGAACTTCTCGGCTGGCCTGAACCGAACAGGAAGACGGATTATTTGGAGAAGAAGACTCATCAGAACCCAAATAGGAGAACATTTCATTGCTATTAAAACAATTTACATCAGAGTACAAGTTAACAAAGTACAAATAAATAATATATAGAGGAAAAATAATTGGAGATTAAATTACAAACAACAGAATTTTAAATACATAAATATAATGTGCAGCGGAAAATCATCAACTGCCACAGCTGAAAGAAATACACGGATACGAAGCATTCTAAAGTACAGCTCCAGCCGTAATCTACGATCCTATGAAAAAATATATCTGCGAAACCAAAACTACTAGCTGCCCGTGTCAAAAATATGGGCACCCAGAGTTTTGGTGGGAAACAATAAACTATGGGTCAGTCATGGGGCAGGTGTAAGAACTAAATTAGTTAATAAATTTATTTTAAAGTTGGGTAAATCATGGGACCACGCCGTATAACACAGAACAAGTTTTCTCCCAAGAGTACCATAAAACAAAAAACGCAATGCTGAAAAGAAAAAATGAAGTCATTATAAGAATCAAGTCCCATGACACAATGCAACACAAACCAGAGGATAGAGTTTTACCTTATAATGGCCAAATATGCTTGATACACGAAATTTATCTTTTACTATTATTAGTGCATAGTGCAGAAATCAATTTCAAATATAAATATATCATTCCTGGATGACACAATACCCCATCCTACTATGTCGCCCTATAGGTTTACTACTGAAATTGAATGTCAGGTATTGGAAATTGGGTCTCCATCTATGAACCAAGGTAAGGGAACTTCCTTTTCCGATTTGAAACATGTCTAGAAAGTTGACCAGGACTCGTATTCAGTCAATCCCTTAGGATCATGCAGGACCGGTCCACTCTTACTTTTATGTAGTGGCAATTCATGAACAATACATATCCCGGTCCTATTGGACCGCTATCCTGGGCAGTATGTCGACCATCTTGGCCTTGTGCGGCCATATCCGAGGTACCTCGTTATCCATCCATCATCCACATAATTAAAATGTTCGGGCTCCATACCATGAGATCACTCCTAAATAGAAGGATATGCATGTCCTCCCTGTTGTCCTTCATCCCCGTTTCTGGTTCATACCGGGGTGTGAAGCTCGCGAATTAACGCTATACACAAAGTGGCACTATATTAAAGCTACGCTTTGATCATCAACCACAAAGCCTTGCTTTTCAACAAAAGCTTTGATCATTGCATCTTAACATGCTACATTGTCAATCCATACCATACCATTGATTTCCATCAATATATAACCTTTGAGCTCGTACGTCTTAGAGAAGGGTATTAAGCAAGATAATAAATCCTTCGCCACCAAACAGATATATATATATATATATATATATATATATATATATATATATATATATATATATAACAGAGATCAACGGATACTGCGCAAGTACAATGTCAGACATACAATCCTTTTGCAAGTCCGTTCTAGGTCTAAACGAAACTGGATGAACCTTATTCCTTATCCCATATGTCCAATATAGGAGAGAGGCCCTCACATATATGGTCAATATCCAAGTACATATGGGTAATCACCACTTATTTCCTCGTCTTGGGTGTACGTCCCAATCAAGACATTGGTAATCATCCTAACGATGTGAAGATCTCCGGTTATCAACCACGCTCTTCAAATCTTCGACTTTTAATCGTCGTATCAGTTATTCAGATTGGGTTAAACACGGTCTTTATGAATAACTCGCATATCTTATAATCAAGTGATATAAAAACACATCATATGCCTCATTCCAATCCAAAATATTCTTTTATTCAAATATTCTTTACGTTGAAAACATTTCTAAAGGTTTTTATATCTTTTCACAATATAATCCAGATTAAGATTCATAAAACTAGTCGGGATTAGCAATCCTTATCGAAGTAATCATTCATTTAATTATTCCAATCCCAACCTATTCATCCCATGGAGAAAAACTAGTAGTACTCCATATCTAACACCCATTGTGTTATTGGTAAAATTAATTACCATTTAACGTTCAAATCTAATTAAAGATTTAAATATCACATGGAGTAAAACTTGTGATACTCCAAACATTTATTGAATTCGATAAATTTATTTACTTAATCCACATTTCAATCTAATTAAAGATTCATTAAAACTCCACTTAATTTTAATCATCAAAAATCATTATTTAATGATTATTCAAATTTAGGAAATAAATCAGATCTTTAACTGGGTTAAAGAATGAATGTCATTTAAAACACCATTCACGATAATCCCAAAATCATCGTCCATTTAATATGGAATCTTTACAGAAATCTGAACAATTTATAATCAATATATATTTTCGTATCCGACTAATACTATAAGTGGAATAACGACAAAGCGCTTTAAATTCCATACATAGTAAACGTCTTCCTTCATAGAAACTCATCTTGATTATTATTAATCGAATTCTATTCAATTCCAATTTATATGTTAAATTGGAAAACTTTACTTTGGGAAATTTCGTTAAATCTTAATTAAAAGATTTATAAATTCCAAATCATATCTTTACTGCTAATTGGGTTTAAGAATGAATGTCATTTTAAAACATTGCTCACAATGAACCCAAAATCAACTTCCATTTAATTCCAGTTTATATTTATTAATTGGAAAACTTCATTAATCTTAAATAAAAGATTTCTTGTATTATCAACTGGGTTTAAAAACAGTATTATTAAAGATACCATTCACGACAAACCCTAGAATCCAATTTGATGTTAAATATAATGCTCTAAATAGAAATTATATCGACTTATATTCAACATCAAATTCTGAAACCAACAGATATCGTATTGGGAATAACGATATCGATATCTTCCAAATTCCTCAACGATATTCGTATAATCACGAAATCCCATATCAAAATATTCCGAAGATTATTTCCATTCAAATTCTTTCCGATTTACGTTGGAAAATTTTGGTTATATTAAAAACCAATCTCAATCCAATTTATTAATTTAAATCAATGGATTATTACTCTAGTTGTTAACTAGTTCATTCAGATAAAAATATCTTTTTCCTTTTCAAAAATTGGAATATTTCATTCAAAAATCTTTCCAAATCCTTTATTATGATTTTACATAATTTATTTATATTTTGATATTTTATTAAGGCCCTTACAGTCGGTTTCCAATATCGGCCACCGAACTACGTCCATGACGACCTTTTCCAAAGCTAATTTGGACATATTTTAAAATATAATCATTGGATTTTAAATCTCTTATATTCATTTGAAAGATATTTTTGATCCGAACCCAACGGTTCAGGTTTTAGGAGAATCCGGCGGTCGGAGCTTCCGTTACGTCAATTCAAAGTTATGGGTTGACCTTTGCAAACTATCATTGCGGGACGCATTCTATTCAAGCCCGAATTCGATTTGTATAATTAAAATAAAATCAATTTTTTTTTGAAATAATTTATAAATATTATAAGTTATTCACAACTACCATTTGAAATTTTATTTCAATCATTTTCTTCAAAGTCAAATATCTTTATTTTAAGCCATTTTATTATATATAATAGATTTCATCCATTTCTATGAAAAAAGTATTTTATAAATTTAGTTAAAAAAACGATTTCAACTTCCATTTCAATTTTAAATTAAAATTGAAAATACCATATTATCATAATATTAAAATAATAATAATATATTCAAAATACTACATTTTGAAATCCATTTTCACTACATTCATTATAAAAATGAATAAAATCGATAAATAAATCTGTTCGATTTAAAATGGCGCATATATACTTAACTTGGCTTCGTATTTCAATATTTTGGTTTCCATCCAAAATCGGTCATCAAAATCACATTTTGATTTTTCCGTGAAAATTATGTTAAAATATTCATGTTTTTTTCACTCCGGATTGAAATGAGATTCAACTAATTACCATATAATTTTAATTTTATGGATTTCATATATTATGTTTATTCAACAATAATTATAAACAATTATTAAACATCCAGTTCACATCCAGAGTACATTTACAATTGTATAAGCATTAAATAATTAAATAACGCTTATAACGGTCTGTCAATCAATTGGTTGACATAAAACTAAATCCAAGGGAGATGTGTGAATTAATTATCAGTTCCAGACCCGTGTGGGGTTTTCAACAATTAAATAATTAATTAACAAATTATTTATTTATTCCAATCTATATTACTTAAATGGGTGAACATAAGCAAGTTGGTTGACTTTTAAATGGATATTTAATCCAATTTCACCTACAACAAATAAATTAACATCGTTTTAACTTGTTAATTATTTCAAAATCACATTCAGTTTATAACACAAACATTCAACAATTCATCCATCGGGTTTTCAAACAAATGTGATGTGAGCTACCATGTACTGTATACAAACTTGTGATAATTGAATCAAATATAAAATCAGTACAGGCAGTTAAAATATATTCAGTTATAAAATAGAATAACTGTACAAATTATTTGTGCCAGAGAGTTCTCACATTGATCGGTTTTGAAATCATTAAATAATTATTGTTTTTAACAAAATTAAACACACGTTTAATGTAACAACCCGGAATTTCTGAACCAATTTAAAATTTTTATTTTAGAAATTTTAATGAGTTTTAAATATTTAAAATGATTTATTTTAAATAATAATGACTAAAAATTTATTTAAATTGAAGTTAGAACGAATAATTTTAATTTAATTATAAAAGGAGTTTAAAATAGCATGATAGTTTGAAAATTTGAATTTGAACTTTGTCTGACTGTACCGGATGCAAAATAAATCGGAATTTAGTGAAACCAAAAATATTTAAATATGTTTAAAAATATCTTTCCAACGAATCCAAAAAATTGAAATTCATTGCGGGAATCAAAAGTTATGTCCAATTTAAAATTTAGAAAAGTCGCTGTAGAATTTATATATATTTTAATATAATTTATAGCCCTTAAAAATAGCCATTTTACAAACGACCTCCGTTTTCGATGAAACCACTTTTGTTGGAACCGGAATATCAAATTATTGTTAGATTTAAATTTTCATAATTTTTAGAATCAATATGTGAGCGTGGCAAAAGAAAACGTGTTTTGTCAGTTCTAGTCTAATCAGATCGACCAGAAAAAGGCAATTTTTCAAACGGTCTCGGAATTCAACGAAATTAGTCTTGTTAGGATCGTATTGTCAAAACATAACTAGAAATGACTTTTCTGGAATTTTAGAATCAGTATGTGGTCCCGGCAAATTTAAATGTACGATCAAATTAAATAATTAAATGATTTATATATTAAATTGAAGAAAACAGGCTAAAGACGATCGTTTGGGCTGACGGGACCTAGCCCATTGGTTCCAGAACGGGGGTATTTGCCTATGTATAGCTTTTGTTGGGCTGAAATTGTATCGAAAAAGAATTAACGGGTTTATTTGTAAAATATAACATTTAATATTATTTTATTATATAAATAACATTAGCCTATTCAAAACCCTAATTTCAAACATAGCAGCCGCCACTCATGAATTCGATGACTGCAAAGCTCCCATTTTCATCTCATCAAATCTCCCAATCCAATAAATATTTTCAGAAGATCATTAAAAAAAATCGTAGAGCAAAGAGAGATCCACACAGTGAACGGTCAAGATCAGTTTTGATGGGGTAGAGTGGTCGGATTTCTCCCTCTAAGTCGCCAAGTACAGAGCAAATTTCGAAGGCCTATGGTGGTGTAACACCCCACCTCCGCCAGGGTGGCTCTTGCAAGCACTCTGACTTTGGAGGGGCGTTTGAATCAGGTAAACATGCATAATGATATATCAAGGCAGAACAAGAACATATGTATATATGTAAACAGAGTAAATAAGATAAGTAAAACAACGGAAGATTTCAAACTATTTCAAAACAAGTCTGGTACAACATAATGTCAACTTTCCAAATACACAAGTCTAGATAAAAACAACATCACTGAAAAACTGAAATACATAAGTACTATCCCCAAAATAAGTGATAACCATAGCTAGCTTCATGTCAAGACCGTACATGAGCTAAAATCCCACAAGCAAGCGATCAGAAATCCAAGCTAAGCTCCAATATTCCCACCCTGAGAACCAGGGGGGGGGGGAAACGGAAGAAAAGAGGCGAAAGAAAAACAGGTCAGTCAAAAAGACTGAGTAAGCCCTACTACGATCAATGTAAACTGATAAAGTTAACTGGCATGAGAAGCAGGGATGAACATAAGGATAACAACATACTAGCATGATGATTAACTAACACGGTAGATAAAGGTGTCATCGCATAATCAGGTTTAAGGTTTTTCCACCACAGGTGTACTAGCAAGCTAACATGATTTGAATAAACAAGTATTGATCCCTTGGCCCAAGCTTTGGCCCAATAACATGAAGTGACCCTAATACGAGGTCCAATAACATGAAGTGACCCTAATACGAGGTCCAATAACATGAAGTGACCCTAATACGAGGTCCAACCAAACGGTCTAGTCGATCGGCTCCTTATAAGCCTAACTCGTCACGTGTTGGTGTCAATACGGCCCAAACATAATTGTAGTCGGACTGTGCCGGGTCCACCCTTCGGGTGTATCAAGCCCTAGGGTGTAAACCCCTGGACACCATAAACATAAGTGCACAATCTCGATCTACTGGTACCCGTGCATGTTTTCTCCGGCTACGGACTATGTGCACGACCATAGTCCGTCCGGAACTACACCGGCGTACCACTCTGCCGTCGTTTTTGGTCACTTACCTCAAGTCCAGTAATCGTGCCCCCTCCCTAGCCTAGTCCCTAGGGTCTTAATGATACAAACTTGGGATTACTGCTGGAGTGGACCCCCATTGCTAGGATTTTCTAGTGGGTTAAGTACGGTTTAAACCTCTTGCTAATCATGGATTAACTTGGTTAAGTGTAACAATGAGTTCACGACTTAACCCTGATTAATCTACCAAGCACACATTGATTAAGTATTAAGTGGACCATGACTTAAACCCTAATCATGAGGCATTAATTAATTAATGTGCCTTAACCTCTCACATTAGACTTCGTTGCGGTTACTAGTTAAGCCGGTCGGTTCCGGGTAGCTTTATACCACAACTTGGTCTAACCTCGGGTTCAAGGTACAACATGACCAACTTCTCACATTGGGTCCTATTGTTTGTAGCAACTAGTTAAGCCGGTCGGTTCCGGGTAGGTTTACGCTACAAACTCAACCCAACCTCGAGTTGGTCACACTTATATTTTCTAAGTGTCATGTCCATTATGTTTCCAAAACATATTACAAGTTTTCAAGCATTTGGGTAGACCTAACTTAATAGGTAAATTCCCAATGGGTAGACCTAACTTAATAGGTAAATTCCCAACCTTATGTTTTTATGTCTTTTAAGTTTACCCAACCCCAAACGCAATCCCATCGCTTACATATCGCAATAGCGCATAAAGGATAGAAAGAGGGAACTTGGCATAATCATGACATAAAGGTGTTGAAGCCACAAGTTTAACATGGTGGCATATGAAATGTACATATGTTCATATACTTGCATATTACATTTTTAGGCCTCAAAAGCATGCATAAAACCAAACTTAGCATATTGGTGATACATGGTGATAAATGACATGTAGGAATGGCCATAAGTTCGCATTTAGCCTCACATGCAAGTTATCATAAGAGATATGATAACTTACATGTTGCCAAAATGCAACCTTTAGCATAAAGCTTGAAGCTTTATGTTCATATACTCAAGGTAAACTTGCATAACATGATAACATGAGTAAATGATCAACCCAACTTGCATAACATAACATGGCAAACTTGCATAACATAACATGATAAACTTGCATATCATAACATGATAAACTTGCATATCATAACATGGCCAACTTGCATAACATAACATGATAAACTTGCATATCATAACATGGCAAACTTGCATAACATAACATATCAAACTTGCATAACATGACATAGTAAACTTGCATATCATGGCAAACTTGCATATCATAATGATCAACCAAACTTGCATCATTCATTTAACTTTAGAGTTTAAATATGAAAGTAGAAAAGGGCTTACAATGCTTATGAAGACACAAAAATATATATAGATTGAGACAAAGCCCTTATGCAATCAAATAAACCCAAAATGCAAGCTCCAATAGAAAAACCCTTGAGCCAAAATGATCAAAACCCTTGCTTTATGATGTAAATATGGAAACTTGACTTGAATGCAAGCTAATGCCACTCATACAAGCTTGAAAACACTTGTATGCATGGAAAATCTCTCATAGAAATAACTTAGAATTTTATGAAGAGAGTGGAGGCCATGAGAGGAATGATTTTGCCATAGTTTAGTTACTTGAATGAATAATGATGATTTAGGGTTAGGTTAGGGGCTTATTTATAGAGATTAGGATTAGTTTTAGCCTTAGGATTAAACCCTAGTTCCAATCTCAGCCCTCAAAACCGAATCTGGCCCCCAAACTCAACACAACTCCCAAAATGGTGCACCAGGCAAAACTGCCCGGCTGAGCCAAGTCGACACCCAAGTCGACAGGGCTGTCGACTTGGGCCTAACCATGTCGACTGCCCAGTCGACAGGGCTGTCGACATGGGTGGTCTGGCGGGAAATTTCCCGCCTGCGCCCAACTGCCCTAATTTCCAAATTCAAACTTGAATTTGAAATCTGTTTTTACTTTGAATTTTTCTGAAAACTTCGTTGGGCCTTAATCGGGTCATACGGACTCCGATTTTCGAAAACTCGGACTCTATTTCGCGTATTTTTCCGAGACGAATGCAATGGCACAACCCGTTTCCCTTGATTCAGATTTATAAATTAAATTCTGCCTCGATTTACGTTATAACAGGTTATTGAAAATACGGGTTGTTACATTCTCCCCTCCTTAAAGGATTTCGTCCCCGAAATCTTCAAGTTAGGAAGAACGTATCCTACCATCCAACATCCATCTACTCAAAACATCATCCACGAGCAATCATTGTCCTTACAAGATTCTAAATGTTGTATGAACATATGCAAAGGTGTGTGTATATGTACTTATCTAATGCAAATATCATCAATGCAAATTATGTTAGTGAAATGAATCCATATGTATGCAATTCCTAACATAATGTATAACATCTATATGTGTGCACATAACATACATCCATATGCAACATCCATGTGATAACACAAAAATTTTCATCCATGAATAAGCGTAAACACTCATGCATATGCAATATGAGGAGTGTGTGAGCCGATCTAGTGCCTAATGTGTATAATGCATCCACGAGTAACCACTTGCAAACACTTGCAACCACTTGCAAACATCAAGCATAACATGTTTCAAACACATGTTTCATCCAAAGGGTTTCTACCTAAGGTTCTCATGACAAGATTAACACGACAAACTAGATAAACATGGATAGCAAAGAGAAAGATATGCTAACAAAGAAAAGAGATTGAGAGTGTACCCTAAAAAAGAAATGGATAAAGCCCACGCATCTTCTCCTCGGTTTCCCAAGTTGCGTCTTCTTCGGCTTCACCCCATTGAACCTTCACCAACTTGACCTCTCGATTCCTTAGCTTCTTGGTCTCCGTCCCCAAGATACGAATCGGAGCTCTCCTCAAGGTAGCCTCTTTCTCCACTTCCACATCTTTCAGAACACTTGGCTCAACAACCTTTGCTGATTCATGTAAACACTTCCGGAGATGCGAGACATGAAAAACATCGTGTACTCTGGCAAGCTTCTCGGGCAACTCCACTCTATAAGCCATCCGCCCGATCCTCTCTATAATAGGGAATGGTCTAACAAACCTCGGTGCTAACTTCCCAACGGCTCCAAATCGGACCACATTCCGCAAAGGAGAAACCTTCACGAAAACCATATCCCCAACATCAAACTCCAAATCAGTTCTTCGCTTATCAGCATAGGATTTCTGTCGGTCTTGGGCCGCTTTCATCCGTCTCTGAATCAACTCGACCTTCTCGGATGTATCTCTGATCATATCAGGCCCAAGTATAAGCTCATCTGTAGTCTCCCACCAACATGTAGGCGACTTGCACGGCCTCCCATATAAAGCTTCAAATGGTGCCATCCCTATGCTTGCCTGATAACTGTTATTATATGCAAACTCAACAAGAGGAAGATGGTCTTCCCAAGTACCACCAAAATCCAGAATACAAAGCCTCAACAGATCCTCGAGTACCCTATTCACCCTTTTGGTTTGACCGTCCGTCTGTGGGTGATAAGCCGTACTTAGATTCAACCTCGTGCCCATAGCTTCTTGCAAGCTATTCCAGAATTGACTTGTAAAGATTGGGTCACGGTCACTGACTATACTAGAAGGGACTCCATGTAGTCTCACAATCTCACGAAGATATACAGACGCTAGCCAAGATGCGGTCCTCTTGTTCTTCACCGGAATGAAATGAGCACTCTTCGTAAGTCTATCCACAATAACCCAAATGCTCGTATTCCCTTTCCTTGACCTTGGTAGCCCATCGATAAAATCCATGGAAATACTCTCCCACTTCCATAGTGGAACATCTAGGGGATGCAATAGCCCACCGAGCTTCTTCGACTCGGCCTTAACTTGCTGGCAAATGATACATCTAGAGACAAACTCTGCCACATCCTTCTTCATCCCAGGCCAAAAGAAAATGCGCTTCATATCTTTATACATCTTATCTCCGCCCGGATGTATAGTCAACTTAGAGCGATGCGCTTCCTCAAGAACTTTTCTTACTAAATTTCCTACCATTGGAGCACATAACCTTCCGTCTCTCCTCAGCCAACCCTTGTCATCAATAGAATATCGAGCGAGATGACTAGACGCCTCTCCTCGAATCAGCTTATCCATAATCTCAACTATCTGAGGGTTTTCTCTCTACGAAGCCCCAACTTGATCAAGAAGGGTAGGTCTGAGTTCCAGAGATGCTAAAGAACCGGTCATCGACTCAATCGCCAAAGAGAAATCAAAGGTTGCCACATACTCTAAATTCTTCATCTCAACGAATAGAGGACTCAGAGTCAACCTTTTTCTACTCAATGCATCTGCTACCACATTCCCCTTGCCAGGGGTATAAGCTATCTCAAAATCGTAGGACGCCAAGAATTCCATCCATCTTTGTTGCCTCAGATTCAGATCCTTCTGAGAAAAGAGATACTTCAATGACTTGTGATCGGTATAAAGCTCAAATCTTTCTCCCAGAAGATAATGGCGCCAAGCCTTGAGTGCATATACTATTGCTGCCAACTCTAAGTCATGAGTGGGATAATTCTTCTCATGCACTTTGAGTTGTCTACCGCCAAAGCATATCACTCTTCCTTCTTGCATCAGAACAGCTCCTAACCCCGTGCCACATGCATCGGTGTATACTGTAAATAACTTCCCTCCATCGGGCAAAGCTAGAACAGGTGCTGATGTGAGAGCTCTCTTGAGCTTCTGAAAAGCAAGCTCGCATTCTATGCTCCAAGCAAAAACTAAATTCTTCTTCGTCAATTTAGTGAGAGGAGCGGAAATCTTCGCGAAGTCCTTGATGAACTTCCGGTAAAAGCCTGCAAGACCTAGAAAACTTCTCACTTCGGTTGCATTCCTTGGAGTCTTCCAATCCTGAACTGCAACTACCTTAGCGGGATCCACCGCTAAGCCTTGCTTAGATACTATATGCCCAAGGAATCTAACTTCCCTTCTCCAAAAGTGACACTTGGAGAACTTGGCTTTCAACTGATGCGCTCTAAGCGTATCCATCACCTCCACGAGATGCCTTGCGTGCTCTTCCTCATCCTTAGAGAAGATCAGAATATCATCTACGAAGACCACGACAAACTTGTTCAAGAACTCCCTGAACACCCTATTCATCAAGTCCACGAAATATGCGGGTGCATTAGTCAAGCCGAACGGCATGACAAGCCATTCGAAGAATCCATCTGGAGTTCTGAACGCAGTCTTGTCTATACTATCTTCAGCTACCCTGAGCTGATGGAATCCAGTAGCAAGATCAAGCTGAGAGAAAACAGAAGCACCGATAAGCTGGTCAAAGAGATCATCAATCCTCGGTAACGGGTGTCTGTTCTTCTTAGTCAGCTTATTCAACTCTCGATAGTCAACACAAAGTCGGAGAGAACCATCTGCCTTGGTAGCAAATACCACAGGCGCTCCCCATTCAGATATACTTCGTCTAATGAAGTTCTTCTCAAGCAACTCCTTCACTTGCTTACTTAGCTCCCGCCTTTCACGCGGAGCCATGTACCGAACGGGCAAAGAAACCGGCTTTGCATTATCCACCAGATAAATGCGGAAATCAATCTCTCGCTTAGGGGGCAACCCCCTAACTTCATCGAAAACATCCGGATACTCTCGAACCACTCTCATAGAATGAAGAGTTTCCATTGACGAGTCGAGTGATTCAAGATAGCACAACATGACGGGACCTCTCGGATTACAAGAAATCTCTAGGGTGTTTCCGAGGCGAGTCACGAGCCTTACAACCCTATGCTCACAATCAAGGATGGCTCCATATCTGGACAACCAATCCATGCCCAATATCAATCCGTATCCCCTAAAACCATGAACATAAGCACTACACAAGAACTCAACACTCAGTATAGAGATCCTCAAATCCCCACATATCATAGACAGATGGGCGGAACCCCCAATAGGATTTGAGACACAGACGGGATCATCTACCAAGCTAGTACTAAGGTGCAAACTATCAACAAGATCAGATGAGATAAAGCTATGCGATGCACCAGAATCAAACAAGGTACGAACTGGAAAATCAGAAATATATACAAGGCTCTCAACAGAAATACTACCTCGATCGGGAACTGGAGCGGCATTGAGAGCATGAACTTGCCCTCCTGAAGGTCCAGCACGCTGAGTCTGACCCTGACCTTGCCCTTGCTTCTTCGGGCAATCCTTACTGAAATGTCCAGTCTCACCGCAGAAAAAGCATTCACCATTCTTCCTTTTCCTCTTCTTACAATCCTTAATAAGATGCCCAACTGAACCGCAATAATGGCACTTCCCCTTTTTGTTATTGCCCTTGTTATTGTTCCCCTTGTTGCCTTGACTCTTGTTCTTGTTCTTGTTCTGATTGCTCTGACCACTTGGATTACCCTGATTTCTTTTCCATTGGGAATCAGTCTTCTTGGCTTGAGTATCATTCATCTTGACCTCTTTCTTGACATCTCCCTGAAGTAACGCCATATCAACCAAGCTCTCAAACGTGGCCCCATGGGGAATATGTGACATAGCCAATCCCTGCAACGGCTCATTCAATCCTCTAGCAAAACGAAGAGCCTTCTTCTGAGGAGTACTCACCATATCCAAGCCAAAACGAGCTAACTGATTGAACTTGTTCACATATTCTTTGACAGACATATCTCCTTGTTTCAAAGTTATGAACCTCTCCATTTGCAGATTCTCCTCAGCAGAAGATAGAAACTTAAGCACGAACCTTGCCCTGAAATCGGCCCAAGTATCAACAGGCCTAGTACCATTGGTGACTTCCCACCAATAAGCGGCTTCATCCTTCATAAGCCAAACCGCCAACAAGATCTTCCTCTGATCGTCTAACCCAAAGATAGCAAATAAATCCTCGGTCTCTTTCAACCAATTTCTGGCCTCTACAAAAGTCTCAGTGCCTTGAAAGTTCTTGCCACCCATTGCTTTGAAATCTTTGCAAGTCTTTGCGAAGTCAGCTTGAGGATGCTGAGGGGGAGGAGGAAGAGGAACCTCAGCGACAGGAGGAGGAGGAATATTAACTACCGGAGGAGGAGGAACATCTGCGGGGCCGGATTCGGTCGCCCTAGCCTCCAAAAGTCTCCTATACCAAACAGGTACGTGTACTCCCTCCGGAATAGCAAAGTTATCGGCCATACTGAAAACGAAGAAAAAAGATAGATTCAGAATGGAGAAAAACGAAGGAATTTTGCTAATGGCTTTTTGGGGAATAGCCTTTAAAATAAACTAGACTTTTCTTTGGAAAACACTTTATACTTGGTTTTGAAAATAGTTTTCCAAAATTTTTAAAAACCTTTTTGTTCCTTCTCGTAAACCATACGCTCTGATACCAAATGTAACACCCCACCTCCGCCAGGGTGGCTCTTGCAAGCACTCTGACTTTGGAGGGGCGTTTGAATCAGGTAAACATGCATAATGATATATCAAGGCAGAACAAGAACATATGTATATATGTAAACAGAGTAAATAAGATAAGTAAAACAGCGGAAGATTTCAAACTATTTCAAAACAAGTCTGGTACAACATAATGTTAACTTTCCAAATACACAAGTCTAGATAAAAACAACATCACTGAAAAACTAAAATACATAAGTACTATCCCCAAAATAAGTGATAACCATATCTAGCTTCATGTCAAGACCGTACATGAGCTAAAATCCCACAAGCAAGCGATCAGAAATCCAAGCTAAGCTCCAATATTCCCACCCTGAGAACCTGGGGGGGGGGGAATGGAAGAAAAGAGGCGAAAGAAAAACAGGTCAGTCAAAAAGACTGAGTAAGCCCTACTACGATCAATGTAAACTGATAAAGTTAACTGGCATGAGAAGCAGGGATGAACATAAGGATAACAACATACTAGCATGATGATTAACTAACACGGTAGATAAAGGTGTCATCGCATAATCAGGTTTAAGGTTTTTCCACCACAGGTGTACTAGCAAGCTAACATGATTTGAATAAACAAGTATTGATCCCTTGGCCCAAGCTTTGGCCCAATAACATGAAGTGACCCTAATACGAGGTCCAATAACATGAAGTGACCCTAATACGAGGTCCAACCAAACGGTCTAGTCGATCGGCTCCCTATAAGCCTAACTCGTCACGTGTTGGTGTCAATACGGCCCAAACATAATTGTAGTCGGACTGTGCCGGGTCCACCCTTCGGGTGTATCAAGCCCTAGGGTGTAAACCCCTGGACACCATAAACATAAGTGCACAGTCTCGATCTACTGGTACCCGTGCATGTTTTCTCCGGCTACGGACTATGTGCACGACCATAGTCCGTCCGGAACTACACCGGCGTACCACTCTGCCGTCGTTTTTGGTCACTTACCTCAAGTCCAGTAATCGTGCCCCCTCCCTAGCCTAGTCCCTAGGGTCTTAATGATACAAACTTGGGATTACTGCTGGAGTGGACCCCCATTGCTAGGATTTTCTAGTGGGTTAAGTACGGTTTAACCCTCTTGCTAATCATGGATTAACTTGGTTAAGTGTAACGATGAGTTCACGACTTAACCCTGATTAATCTACCAAGCCCACATTGATTAAGTATTAAGTGGACCATGACTTAAACCCTAATCATGAGGCATTAATTAATTAATGTGCCTTAACCTCTCACATTAGACTTCGTTGCGGTTACTAGTTAAGCCGGTCGGTTCCGGGTAGCTTTATACCACAACTTGGTCTAACCTCGGGTTCAAGGTACAACATGACCAACTTCTCACATTGGGTCCTATTGTTTGTAGCAACTAGTTAAGCCGGTCGGTTCCGGGTAGGTTTACGCTACAAACTCAACCCAACCTCGAGTTGGTCACACTTATATTTTCTAAGTGTCATGTCCATTATGTTTCCAAAACATATTACAAGTTTTCAAGCATTTGGGTAGACCTAACTTAATAGGTAAATTCCCAATGGGTAGACCTAACTTAATAGGTAAATTCCCAACCTTATGTTTTTATGTCTTTTAAGTTTACCCAACCCCAAACGCAATCCCATCGCTTACATATCGCAATAGCGCATAAAGGATAGAAAGAGGGAACTTGGCATAATCATGACATAAAGGTGTTGAAGCCACAAGTTTAACATGGTGGCATATGAAATGTACATATGTTCATATACTTGCATATTACATTTTTAGGCCTCAAAAGCATGCATAAAACCAAACTTAGCATATTGGTGATACATGGTGATAAATGACATGTAGGAATGGCCATAAGTTCGCATTTAGCCTCACATGCAAGTTATCATAAGAGATATGATAACTTACATGTTGCCAAAATGCAACCTTTAGCATAAAGCTTGAAGCTTTATGTTCATATACTCAAGGTAAGCTTGCATAACATGATAACATGAGTAAATGATCAACCCAACTTGCATAACATAACATGGCAAACTTGCATAACATAACATGATAAACTTGCATATCATAACATGATAAACTTGCATATCATAACATGGCCAACTTGCATAACATAACATGATAAACTTGCATATCATAACATGGCAAACTTGCATAACATAACATATCAAACTTGCATAACATGACATAGTAAACTTGCATATCATGGCAAACTTGCATATCATAATGATCAACCAAACTTGCATCATTCATTTAACTTTAGAGTTTAAATATGAAAGTAAAAAAGGGCTTACAATGCTTATGAAGACACAAAAATATATATAGATTGAGACAAAGCCCTTATGCAATCAAATAAACCCAAAATGCAAGCTCCAATAGAAAAACCCTTGAGCCAAAATGATCAAAACCCTTGCTTTATGATGTAAATATGGAAACTTGACTTGAATGCAAGCTAATGCCACTCATACAAGCTTGAAAACACTTGTATGCATGGAAAATCTCTCATAGAAATAACTTAGAATTTTATGAAGAGAGTGGAGGCCATGAGAGGAATGATTTTGCCATAGTTTAGTTACTTGAATGAATAATGATGATTTAGGGTTAGGTTAGGGGCTTATTTATAGAGATTAGGATTAGTTTTAGCCTTAGGATTAAACCCTAGTTCCAATCTCAGCCCTCAAAACCGAATCTGGCCCCCAAACTCAACACAACTCCCAAAATGGTGCACCAGGCAAAACTGCCCGGCTGAGCCAAGTCGACACCCAAGTCGACAGGGCTGTCGACTTGGGCCTAACCATGTCGACTGCCCAGTCGACAGGGCTGTCGACATGGGTGGTCTGGCGGGAAATTTCCCGCCTGCGCCCAACTGCCCTAATTTCCAAATTCAAACTTGAATTTGAAATCTGTTTTTACTTTGAATTTTTCTGAAAACTTCGTTGGGCCTTAATCGGGTCATACGGACTCCGATTTTCGAAAACTCGGACTCTATTTCGCGTATTTTTCCGAGACGAATGCAATGGCACAGCACGTTTCCCTTGATTCAGATTTATAAATTAAATTCTGCCTCGATTTACGTTATAACAGGTTATTGAAAATACGGGTTGTTACAGGTGGTGCGAGCGGCCTGCAACCTCTGGCGATGGTCGCACTCTCGAAGCGGGTGGTCACGATGATGGCCGATCATCAGCAAGTGGAGCATACGGTGGTACGAATTGAAGAATTGGAATGGAAGGTTTTGGGTTTTTGGTTCGAACGGTATTTGGAGATTAACAGAAAGGAGGGAGAAAGGTTTAGATAATTTAATCAAGTTAATTAATATTTTAATTATTTAAACTCTCATAACTTTTGCATATAAATTCACAATCGAACGATTCAAAGTCCGTTAGAATCATGAAGAGGAGATCTATGACATGAACCAGACCAGATCTGAATCAGTGCACTTTGAAAATTTAGACAAAGCAATGTGAGATTTCTATTTTAAAATAAAATTTATTACTCATTTCACTGTAAAATTTATATTCATTCTATATGAAATTCATGTTGATGTTGTATATATTTATTACAATATTGATTTGTTTTGTGATTGCGATGAACCACTGAATTAAATTGTGTATTCATGTTTGTCAGAATTCTGTATATATAATAAAAACCATATTTTTATTGTATATATAGAATATATAATATACATGTGTGTCAAAATTTGTGTATAAAATAAAAACGATATTTTTATTTTATATATATAAAAATAAAGATGTTCATGTTTGATTTAAATAAAAAGAATGACATGTTAAAAATATAGATTTTGTCAAAACATGATTTTTGAAATAAAAATATAGATTTTGTCAAAACATGATTATTGAAATAAAAATGAAGATTTTGTCAAAACATGATTATTGAAATAAAAATATAGATTTTGTCAAAACATGATTATTGAAATAAAAATATAGATTTTGTCAAATCATGATTATTGAAATAAAAATATAGATTTTGTCAAATCATGATTATTTAAATAAAAATATAGATTTTGTCAAAACATGATTATTGAAATAAAAATATAGATTTTTTCAAACCATGATTATTGAAATAAAAATATAGATTTTGTCAAAATATGATTATTGAAATAAAAATATAGATTTTGTCAAAACATGATTATTAAAATAAAAATATAGATTTTGTCAAAACATGTTAATTGAAATAAAAATAACCCTTTTTGTCAAAACAAGTTATTTGAAATAAAGTAACCATTTTTGTCAAAACATGTTAATTGAAATAAAAATAACTTTTTTTTTTGTCAAAACATGTTAGTGAAACAAAATTATCATATGTGTCAAAAGGATTTGATGAAACAAATTATATCACTTTTGTCAAAACCAATTAGTTGAAAAAATTATATCACTTTTGTCAAAACCATCTAGTTGAAACAAATATATTACTCTTGTCAAAACCATCTAGTTGAAACAAATATATCACTTTGTCAAAACCATTTAGATGAAACAAAACATATCACTTTTATGTTATATTAGAATTGAAATATAGACATATCACCTTTATGTGAATTAGAATTGTTAAATTACGTTAACAATAAAATTTACATTTTACCATATATATAAAAAGATTATAATAAAAAGATAAGATTTAAACGAAATATTTTTATTATCAAAATTGAGACAATAAAAAGTACAGATTTTAAAGAAACATTTTTATTGTCAAATTAGAGACAATAAAAAGAATAGATTTTAGAGTTTCATTTTTATTGTAATTTTATATGCAATAAAAAGAGTAGATTTTAAAGTTGCATTTTTATTGTCACTTTAGATTATAAAAGAAAGAATAGAATGAAAGATATATTTTTATTGTTATTTTAGTTACAATAAAAAGAGTAAAAGAGAAAGATATATTTTTATTGTAAATTTTTGTTGCAATGAAAAGATAAGTATTAAAGATCATGTTAATACTGTTACTTTGTTTAAATAAAAAGAATTAATATGAAGGATTATATTCTTATTGCTCATAGTTTCAATAAAAAGTGTGAACATAACAAAAATCACATTTTTGTTAAATAAGATTGGAGTTAGACAAAACTTACATTTTTGTTAAATAAATTTAAGTTATAACAAAAAATTACCTTTTTGTTAAAGAGATTTGAGTTACAACAAAACTGACATTTTTGTTAAATAGACTTGGGTTAAACCAAAATATAACTTTTGTTAAGTTATAAAAGTTGAAACCAAAAATATCACTTTTAACAAGCTATAAAGGTTGAAACCAAATTTGTCATTTTTGTCAAATGTAAGAGTTAAAACCAAATTTGTCACTTTTGACAAATGTAATAGTTAAAACGAAAATGGTCACTTTTGTCAAAAGTAATAGCTGAAACAAAATTGGTCTTTTTGTCAAAATATAATTGTTAAAACAAAAATGAATATTTTTGACAAATTAGAATCGATGAAACAAAAATGAATATTTTGACAAATTAGAATAGTTAAATTAGAAATATAAATTTTTGTCAAAATATATTGGTGAAACAAAAATGTACATTTTGTCAAATTAAGATGGTTGAAAACAAAAAGGACATTTTTGGTTAAATAAAAGAGTTAAACAAAAATAGCATTTTTGTTAAATAGTTTTTGTTACAACAAAAGTATTCATTTTGTTAAATTATAATTGTTAACAATATGAATTACCACTTTTTATTCTTTTTGTTAAACTAAAATCGTTAACAAAATGAAATTACCACCATTAAATCATTTTGTTGAAATATAATTGTCAACAAAGTGAATGAACCACCTTTAAATCATTTTGTTGAAATAGAATTGTCAACAAAGTGAATGAATCACCTTTAAATCATTTTGTTGAAATAGAATTGTCAACATAGTAAATGAATCACCTTTATATCATTTTGTTGAAGTAGAATTGTCAACAAAATGAATATATCACTTTTTATACATTTTGTTGAAATATAATGTGTATGCAAATATAATAATCATCTTTATTTGCAAAACATACATTAGAAGTTGTATGATTGAAAAAAGAGAATCATTTTATTGCTACAACATACATTAGAATGTTTAGGTAAGTTAAAGTGACATCCTTGTATGTTAATGCATACATTAGAATTTGTATGCAATTTAAATAAACATTTTTATGTGTTAAGTTATACATTGAACAATATACAAATAAGATTATTTCTTTATGCATTAAAGTTAAGAATATTTGCATACAAATAAAAGAAAATAGGAATTATCTATTTATTTATCATCAGCAATAAGGTCATGTGAATAAATTACATTTTATTAGACATTAGAAATGTATAGGGAAATTATACGAGTAAATTACATTTTTATTCGGCATTAGAAATAAAATAGCATGTTTTGTTCATTATCATCAACATGTTAGCAGAATTAAAATTGGTTAAATTCATTAACCAATTATTTATTTATATGAACTGTTGTTGGCTGAAAACCCCACACGGGTATTGGGATGATACTTGACATACACTAGTCCCAATATTTAATTGTATGTCGATCGATAGATTGACAGACTACGATGAGCGTTATTATTTCATTTTAATGCTCACACAGTTGTGAATTTAACTCTGGATGTTGAATGCATGGTTTGCTGATTATTTATCATTTGTTGTCATATACATACGATGTATGAAATCCATATAACCGAAATTGTATGGTAACTGATTGAGTCGCATTCCGATATAGGATTTCTTTTAAAATAAAGAATATTTTTAATAAGGAATAATTTTATATAGAGAATATCTTTTAAGATAAAGAATATTGTAAGATAAAGAATATTTTACCTAAAGAATCTTTTTATATAAAGAATATTTTTTTATAACGAATATTTTAAAATAATATTCAACGAAGAATTAAATGATGATTTCTTTATCCGTTTTGGATGGACAAAAGATAAAAATATATTTTTATCAAAATAAACTAGTTAGCAACTAGAAAAAATCTTTTAAATTAAGATTTAATGAAGTCTTCCAATTAACTGATCTTTAATTGGAATTAAATAAAAGGATTGGATTTAGGTTGTCGTGGATGGTGTCTTAAATAACACTGTTCTTAAACTCTGTATGAAAAGAATAAATCTTTTAATTAAGATTATTAGAGTTTCCAATTATATTTAGTAATCGAAATAAATTGATATGTGAATTGGGTTTATTGTGAACTGTGTATTAAACAACATTTGTTCTTTAACCCAATTAACAGTGAAAAAATAATTTGGAATTTATAGATCTTTTTATTAAGATTTAAAAAGAAAATTTCTAAAGTCAAAACTTCCAATTTAATACGGTAAATTGGAATTGAGTGGAAATTTCGATTTGATAATAATCATGATAGGCTTCTATAAAAGAAGACTGTTACTATATATGGAATTTAAAAGTCTTTGTCGTTATTCCATTTATATTGTCGGTCTGATACGGAAATTTATATCGGTTATATATTGATTTGATTTCTGTGAAAATTCCATATTTAATGGAAGATGATTTTGGGTTTATCGTGAACTGTGTTTAAATGACATTAGTTCTTTAACCCAGTTAAAAATAAGATTAATTTCTTAAATGTGGAATAATCATAAAGTTATGATTTTTTGATATTAAAACCAAATTGGAGTTTTAATGAATCTTTAAAATGAAGATTAAAGAATTAATTAAAAAGAATCTATCTTCGATAAATTGATGGGATCTTTTCCCTAATAATATGAATATTTTATTAAAAGAATATTCTGAATTGGAATAAGGCGTATGATGTGTCTTTATAGCACTTGATTTTTTATTATAAAGTACACAAGTTATTTGGAAAGACAAGGTTTAACCTATCCTGAATAATTACTACGACGGTTAAAGTCAAAGAGATTGAATACGACGTTTGAAGACCGGCGATCTTCACGTCGAATGGATGACTACTGATGCCCGACATTGGCTGCCTACCAGTAAAGGGTTAAAAGTGGTAGTTTGCCTAGACGTACTTGTTGATTATCTGGATATGCGAGCACCTCACTTCCGTATTGGACATACGGGACGAGGAATAAGGTGTCTCCGGTTTCGTTCAGACCCAGAACGGACTTGTAAATGGATGTGTGTCTGACATTGAATTTCATTCCATGTAAATTAAATTGATTTCTATTTAATATATATCTGTGGTGGTGGAGAATTCATTCTCTTGCTTAACACCCTTCTCTGATACGTACGAGCTCAGAGGTTATATGTTGGTAGTTATCGATCGCATGGCATGGATTGTCAATGTGGCACGCCAGGATGCAAATGATCAAGGCTTTTGTTGAAAAGCACAGCCTTGTGGTTGATGATCAGAGCATAGCCTATTTCGACATAGCTTTGTGTATAGCATGACCTCGCGAGCCTCACACCCCGGTAAGAGTTAGAAATGGAGCAAGGGAACGCTAGGAGTGCACACGTTTCTTTCAAGCTAGAAGTGGTGTCAGCGACTTACCAGCCCCGACATTTTACTTATGTGGATGATGGAATTTTCGAGGCCCCTGATTTATTGGTCGCCAGTGGCCAAATTATAGGTTCGATAGGACCAGAAAGCATGTGTTCAGGAATTGCCAATCCACTAACGTTATTTGTGGACCGGCCCTGCAGGATCCAAGGGTTGTGTAAGGACCTAGAACTTCCCCAGTCTCCAAAGAGAAGAGGAAGACCGGATTGCTTTGAGAACACGAAAAATCGGAACGTAACCAGAAGGACATTTCATTGCTTATTACAACAATTCCATCAGAATAAAAGAATATACAAAGTATGAATAAATATTATACATCAGAGAAATATCAGAGATTTAAATTACATTTAAATACATAGCAGCGGAAAACGATACAAAACACAACTGAAAGGAATATATGGATACAGAGCTTTCCAAATATCGTTCCAGCTGTAAATCAGGATCCTATGAATATAAATCTGCAAAACCAAAAATATTAGCTACCCGTGTGGAAAATAGGGGCACCCAGAGTTTAGGTTAAAACAATAAAGTCCAGGTCAGTCATGTGACTGGTGTGAGAACTAAAACAATTATTAATTTTTATTTCAAAGTTCGGTAAATCAAGGGACCACGCCGTATAACACGAAACGGGCTTCCTCCCAAGAATACCAGTGCATATAAGAAAACAACGCAATGCTTTTCGAAAAAATGAAGCTATTATAAGACCCAGGTCCCGTCATACAATGCAACGCAAGCCGGAGGATATGGTTTTCCCTTGTAATAGCTAAACATTCTTGGTACGTTAAAACAAATAATTTGTATGCTATTACAGTGTAAAGTGTATAAAACAACTTCGAATATAAATATATCAATCCTAGATGGCATGGGTACCATATATCATGTAATAACCCGGAAATCTGAGCCAATTTAAATTTTTTATTTTGGCAATTTTAGGGAATTTTGAATATTTAAAATGAATTATTTTAAATAATATCGAGGAGAAATTTATTTTGAATATAATTAGAACGTATATATTTATATAGATCGTTGTTAGAATATAAATATTTTATTTTAATTATAAAAGGAAATGAAAATGGCGCGGTAGTTCGATAATTCGATTTCAAAGTTCAAATGAATGTACAAGATTCAAAATAAACCGGATTTTGGCGAAACAAAAAATATTAGGATCTAATTGAGAATATCTTTCCAATGAATCCGAAATATTGAAATTTCATAGCGGGAATCAAAAGTTACGTCCAGTTGAAAATTCAGAATAGTCGTTGTAGAATTTCGGCCCTTAAAAATGGAAATTTTGCAAACGACCTCGGTTTTCGACGAAACCACTTGCATTGGATCCGTGGTGTCTAATTGTTGCTAGGTTCCAAAATTCATAATTTTCTGAATCAATAAGTGAGCGTGACAAAGGAAAATGCGTTTGACTAGTTTTAGTTGATTTCGATCGACCTGAAAATGGCAATTTTTCAAACGGTCTCAGAATTCGACGAAATTAGTTTAGTTAGGACCGTATCATCAATACGAAGCTAGAAAATATTTTTCGGGAATTTTTAGAGTTCATACGTGGCCCCGGTAAATTGAAATGTGCATTCAAATTCAAAATATAGAGTTATATTTTGATTTTGACGAAAACTGATCGAAACGATCGAATCAGCTTACGCGACATATCCCATTGTGTTCGGAATGGGGGTAATTAGCTATGGACGACAGTCGGCGGGTTCGATTTCGAGGTCGAAATAAAAAGTTGCTTTTTGAAATTAATTAAATAAAATAAAATAATATATATTATTATATATCCCCCTCAATCCTTTCTCTCCCTCCTTTTCGTTCAGAACGAATTAAAATAATAAAAAGAAAACAAAAGGGGGAAATCGCGTCGCCCCTCCGCCCCCCTTCAGCCGCCATCGCCTCCACCAAGACGAGCCCCTCCCTTCTTCCCCGATCCTCCTCCCTCTTCCCTCCCTCTCCTCCCTAAACCGCCGCAACCCAAACCCTCACACCCCCTTGGCCTCGCCCACCGCAACCGCCTAGCCACCCCCCTGCATCAAATTCCGACGCCAAGCCCCCCTTCAGCAGCGCCGACCACCGCAAGAAAACCCACTCTCTCTCCTGTTCGCTGCAAGCTCAGACCCCCCCTCCTCTGTACAAACCACCGCCTTCCATTGTGCCTGCGCCACCTCGAGACGCCGTCACCTCAGTGACGATGGACCTCTCCCTACGGTGGTGAGTGTTTTATTTAATTTTGATTTCATTTTTAATGTAGATAATATTGTGTTAAATCTATATTTTTCTGAACAAAAGGATTTGATTTTATTTTTAAACAAAAAAAGATTTGATTTTTAATGGTATAAAGTTTTGATTTTTAACATAGGAAAAATGAGATTTTTATATGCGAGAAGTTAGGATTTTTAGAGATGGAAAGGTCGGGATTTTATACATATAAAGTGATGATTTTTATCACATAAAAATATGATTTTTATAAGTAGAAGTATTAAAAATATGATTTTTATAAAGTAGAAGTATTAAAAATATGATTTTTATAAAGTAGAAGTATTAAAAATATGATATTTATAAAGTAAAAGTATTAAAAATATGATTATTATATAATAGGAGGTATAAAAATATTATCTCTATATATATAACGAAATAAAAAAATCATGATTTTTAGTGAAGTAAAAATACGATTTATATATATATAATAGCGTTATAAAAATGTGATTTTTGTAGCGATGATGTAAAAATTCGAACTTTATATAAGAAGTAGAAATATAAAAATATAATTTTAATACAGAAAGAAGCGTTGTAAAAATATATGAAGTAGAAATAAAATATGATATTTATTTATTGAAATGAAGTGATAAAAATATAATTTTTATTATAAACAGCGGGACAAGGACTACATTAGAATTTCAAACTGATCCAGATGGTTCAGCAGTTCAAAAGTAAAGCACGGCGGAGTGGAACCCTCTGTGAGAACTTCTCACTTTTATTTTGATTTCTAGTTAAAATATATACTAGGATGCAGACGGTGCTTAGTAGCACCCGACACCCGTCGTCCACAGACCATGGATGACTTGTTTGTTTGGTTGTTGTGTTATGAAATTTGATTGTGTGATGTGGAATGAAATAAAATATTTTATTGTGGAAAATATTTTATAGTTAAAAATATGTTTTTTTAACGTGTATATAAAATAAATAGTAATAAAAAAATCGGACGATTTGTTTATATACACTGATTTGACTGATATTGATTGGGACGGTAAATTTTACACACACTCAACTGCACAAATAAAATATGTGTTTGTTGATTTGAAACCCCACACAGGTATTGGGATGATATTTGACGTACACTAATCCGATGGTTTAGTTGTATGTCAATCGATAGGTTGACAGACTGTGTAAGCGTTAATTATTTATATTTAATGCTTATGCAGTTGTGTGGTGCACTCTGGATGATGGTTGATTATTTATCGTTGCTGTTATATACATGTGTTGTAGAAAATCCATATAATAAACGTTATATGGTAATTGATTGGGCCTCATTCCAATTTAGAAAATAAATTCATGTGTTGAAAATAAATTCATGTGTTGAATTTAAAATAAATTCATGTGTTGAATAGAAAATAAATTCATGTATTGAATTGAAAATAAATTCATTTGTTGAATAGAATAAACATTCATGTATTGAATAAAAGCCATGTTGATTAGATTGACGCCATTTTGATGTGAACGATATTTATATCGATTATATTTGTTTTTGAAATTAATATAGAAAAGGAAATGATTTCAAAATATAACGTTTTGAAAATATTGTCATTTATAGAATAATGATATGGAATATTCAATTTTGATTAGAAATTGAATATGAAGTTGAATTCTTTTTGAAAATGAATTTAAAATGATTTATATAATACGTTTTAAAAGAAAATCGACGAAATATATATATATAATATATTATATATATATATATAATGGCCTGAATAGAACGCGCCGCACTGCGGTAGTTCGCGAATTTCGACCATTGACTTCGAATGGAGGTTACGGGAGATCCGACCGTCGGATTCTCCTAAAACCAGAACCGTTGGGTTCGTATCGAAAAGAGCATTCTAACGAATATTAGAAATTAGAAATATAACGGTTGGATTTGGAATTATGTCCAAATCAAATTTGGAAAAGGTCGTTGTAAGTGCAGTTCGATGGCCGCTGATGGAAATCGACTATACGGGCCTTGATAAAATTATTAAAAATAGTATTGTGTAAAATCATAAGAAATGATTTGTGAAAAATTGGGGTGAAAAATTCCATATTTGAAAAGATAAAAATAGAATTTTTATCAAAATGAACTAGTTTTGAACTAGAATAGTAATTTATTTATTTTTAAATAAATGAATTGGATTTGAAATGGTTTTAAAAGTAATCAGAATTTCCAATAATTGAATTGGAATGGATTTGAATCGAAATTATCTTTGGGATAATTCGATGTTGGATTTTGTGATTATACAGATACTGTTATGGAAATTTGAAAGATATATTTATATCGGTATTTCCAATACGATATTTGTTGGTTGTAGAATTTGATATTGAATATAAGCCGATATATTTTCTATTCAGAGCCTTGTATTTAATATCAAATGGGATTTGGGTTTGTCGTGAACGGTGTCTTCATTAACACTGTTCTTAAGCCCAGTTGAAAAAAAAGATTAAATCTTTTTATTTAGATTTAATGAAGTGTACCAATTAAATAATATTTAATTGGAATTGAACTGGGAATGTGATTTTGGGTATATCGTGAACGGTGTTTTAAATAACACTGGTTCTTTAACCCGATAATAAATGGAATGTGATTTTGGGTTTATCGTGAACCGTATTTTAAATAACATTGGTTCTTTTACCCAGTTAAAGACAAGATGTGATTTCCCAAGTTAAATAATCATTGATATTGATTTTTGGGAAGATTAAAACCAAGTGGAGTTTTAATGAATCTTTAATTAGATTGAAATGGTCGAGAATGGAGTATCACCAGTTTTGCTCCAGGCGATAGTTAAATCTTTAATTAGATTTGAACGTGAAATGGTAATTGAATTTACCGATAATACCGTGGTGTTAGATATGAAGTATGACCAGTTTTACTTCATGGGATGAATAAGTTGGGATTGGAAAATAAAATAAATGATTACATCGGTGTGGTTCGCTAACCCGACTAGTTTGAATTGATATTCAAAGGAAGATTAAAGAATAAATTTAAAGAATTTATCTTTGATAAAATTAATGGGAACCTTTCCCAAAGTATAAGAATATTTGAATAAAATAATATTCTAAATTGGAATGAGGTGTATGTTGTGTTTGTGTAACACTTGTTTATTATATACGCGAGTTATTCAGAAAGACCGAGGTTAACCCATTCTGAATAACTGATTGGACGTGGTGTCGAGGATGAAGACGGTGGTTGAAGACCGGAGGTCTTCACATCGTTTGGGTGATTACTGATGATCTTGATTGGGCTGTACACCCAAGAGGAGGGAATCAGTTGGTGATCGTCCAGACGTACTTGGAGATCGATGGATATGCGAGGTACAAGGTGCCTCCGGTTTTGTTCAGACCCAGAACGAACTTGTAAATGGACTGTGTGTCTGACATTGGATTTTAGTCTGTTTGATTGATTTCTATTAAATATATATCTGTTTGGCGGCGGAGAATTTATTCTCTTGCTTAACGCCCTTCTCTGAGAGGTACGTGCTCAGGGGTTATATATTGATGGATATCAATCGCATGGAGGAATTGCCTGTGTGGCATGCCTAAGTGGCAATTGATCAAGGCTTCTGTTGAAAAGCAAAGTCTTGTGGTTGATGATCAAAGCACGGCCTGTGTGGCATAGCTTTGTGTAGCGTAGATTCGCGAGCCTCACACCTCGGTTGTGAACCAAAAACGGTAGAGGACCTCAGGAATGGCATGCGTTTCCTTCTAGCTAGGTTGGTGTCAGTGACCTACCAACCCTGACATTTATATTATTTTCACCTGTGTGGTTGTTGCTTTTGCGAGGCACCTCGGATATATCGGTGACTGTGTGGAGCCGATGGAGTCATTTGGTTCATTTACGCCCCAAAGGGCGGGGAAACATAGTGTTCAGGAAAAATAATCCACATCGGTGGACCGGCCCTGACGATCCATGGGGCAGTTGCGGCTGTTCCCAAGACATGGGCTAGATTGTCTCGAATTCGGTGAGGACTATCTTTTGCCTCGGTTCATAGATGGAAACCCAACTTCCAATATGTGACCTTGTGGTTTTAATTGTAGAACTAGTATGGCGACATGATATATGGTACCCATGTCGTCTATGATTAATATTTATGATGGAAATTGTTTGACACTATACAATTATAGTAATAAAAGATGAAATTTAACGTATCAAGCATTCTTTGGCTATTATAAGATAAAACCCTATCCTCCGGCTTGCGTTGCATTGTGTGATGGGACCTGGGTCTTATAATAGCTTCATTTTTCTTTATTTAGCATTGCGCTGTTGTTTTATGCACTGGTATTCTTGGGAGGAAACCCATTCCGTGTTATACGGCGTGGTCCCTCGATTTGCCTAACTTTAAAATAAAGATTAATAATAATTTTAGTTTTCACACCAGTCCCATCACTGACCTGGAGTTTATTGTTTTAACCTAAACTCTGGGTACCCTTATTTTGACACGGGCAGCTAGTAGTTTTGGTTTTGCAGATTTATATTCACAGGATCCTGATTTACAGCTGGAACGATACTCGTAAAGCTCTGTATCCGTGTATTACTTCTAGTTGTGTTTTGTATTATTTTCCACTACGATGTACTTAAATGTAATTTAAATCTCTGATATTTCTGTGTAATATTTATTCATACTCTGTATATTCTTGTAATCTAATGAATTGTTGTAATATACAATGAAATGTTCTTCTGTCTGCGTTCTGATCTGCCTTGTCCTCAAAGTATCCGCTCTTTCCTTAACAGGGAAGTTACGGGTTCTTACATATCATGTCGCCAATACTAGGCTCTGTAATCAAAAGCGCAAATGTCACGTATTGGAAGTTGGATTTCCATCTGTGAACCAAGGCAAGGGATCATCCTTACCGCTTCGAGACGCTCTAGCCCATGTCTCAGGTCAGAGCTAGAGTGACCTTTAGATCGCCAGGGCCGGTCCACTCGATGTGGATTAAAATGCCTGAACATTGCGTTTCCCCGCCCTATGAGGCGTCAACTGGTCATATCCCGACCAAACTATCGGCCCTGGAACGATCGATATAACCGAGGTGCCTCACTATCCATCATCCACATAAGTAAAATGTCATGGTGTGCAAAACGCTGACACCACTCCTAGCTAGAAGGAAACTCATGCCCTTCCTGATGTCCTCTCCCGTTTCTGATTCACACCGGTGTGTGAGGCTCGCGAATTAACGCTACACAAAGCTACGCTATATTAAAGCCGTGCTTTGATCATCAACCACAAGGCTCTGCTTTTCAACAGAAGCCTTGATCATTTGCATCTCAGCATGCAACACAGGCAATTCACGCTATGCAAACGATGTCTATCAATCACACAGAATGAAATCCAATGTCATACACATATCCATTTACAAGTTCGTTCGAGATCTGAACGAAACCGTAGGCACCTTATTTTTCCCTATATGTCCAATACAGGGGAGAGGCCTTCGCATATCCCGTCGATCTCCAAGTACGTATGGACGATCACCACTTATTACCTTGTCTTGGGTGTACAGCCCAATCAAGACATCAATAATCATCTAAATGATGTGAAGACCTCTGGTCTTCGACCACCGTCTTCATCCTCGACATATCGTCGAATTAGTTATTCAGAATGGGATAAACCCGGTCTTTCAGAATAACTCGCGTATATACTAAACAAGTGCTATAAAAACACAACGTACGCCTCATTCCAATCCAGAATATTCCTTTATTCAAATATTCTTATACTTTGGGAAAGGTTCCCATTAATTTTATCAAAGATAAATTCTTTAAATTTATTCTTTAATCTTCCATTGGATATCATTTCAATCTAATTAAAGATTCTTTAAAACTCCACTTGGTTTTAATCTTCCCAAAGATCAATATTAACGATTGTTTAACTTGGGAAATCATATCCTATTTTTAACTGGGTTAAAGACCAATGTCATTTAAAACAGGGTTCACGATAAACCCAAAATCACATTCCATTCCATCAGCCTTTAACCGTAAATTAGCAAGTGAACAATTCCCTAAGTATTAATCCCGAAGGCCGAAACCAACATCAGATCAATACCCAGAAAACCATTCAACTTAACTAATCTCCAGTTAGTTTCTGATTTTATTCATCCCATTGGGTCTAAGAACAGTATTATTAAAGATACCATTCACGACAACCCAAAATCTTATTCTTATCTTTTACTGGGTTAAAGAACCAATGTCCTTTAAAACACAATTCTCGATAAACCCAAAATCACATTCCATTCCATCTGCCTTTAACCGTAAATTACCGTTCTCGATATACCCAAAATCTTGTTCTTATCATATTTACATTCCCTAAGTATTAACCCCGAAGGCCGAAACCAATATCAGATCAATACCCAGGAAACCATTCAACTTAACTAATCTCCTGTTAGTTATTGATTTTTTTAACTCCATTGGGTCTAAGAACTATATTATTAAAGATACCACTCACGACAACCCAAAATCTTATTTCATTGTTAATCGGGTTAAAGAACAAGTGTTATTTAAAACACCGTTCACGATAAACCCAAAGACCAATTTCAATTCCATTCCAATTAAATATCAATTAATTGGTATACTTCATTAAATCTAAAATAAAAAAGATTTAATCTTTTCTCAACTGGGTTCAAGAACAGTGTTAATGAAGACACCATTCACGACAAACCCAAAATCATATTTGATATAAAATACAAGGCTCTGAATAGAAAATATATCGGCTTATATTCAATATCAAATTCTGGAATCAACAAATACCGTATTGGAATAACGATACATATATCTTCCAAATTCCTCCACAATATCTGTATAATCACGGAATCTAATATCGAAATATTCCGAAGATAATTTCGATTCAAATTCATTCCAATTCATATATTGGAAATTCCGGTTATTTTTAAAACCATCTCAAATCCAATTTATTTATTTAAAAATATTAGATTCCATAATTCTAGTGCATAACTAGTTCATTTTGATAAAAATATATTTTTATCTTTTCAAATATGGAATTTTTCATCCCAATTCTTTCCAAATCATTTGTTATGATTTTACACAAATTATTAAATTTTTTAATAATTTTATCAAGGCCCGTACAGTCGATTTCCATAAACGGCCATTGAACTGCACTTACAGCGACCTTTTCCAACATTGATTTCGACATAATTCCAAATACAACCATTAGATTTCAAATCTATAATATTCGTTAGAAAGCACTTTTCGATACGAACCCAACGGTTCTAGTTTTAGGAGAATCCGATGGTCGGATCTCCCCTAATGTCCGTTCGAAGTCAATGGTCGAAATTCGCGAACTGCCGCAGAGCGGCGCGTTCTATTCAGGCCATTATATATATATATATATTATATATATTTCATCGATTTTCGTTTAAAACGTATTTTATAAATTGTTTTAAATTCGTTTTCAAAACGATTTCAAATTCATATTCAATTTCTTATCAAAATTGAATATTCCATATCATCGATATATAAATGATAATATTTTCAAAACATTAGATTTTGAAATCATTTCCTTTTCGATATTCCTTATAAAAATGAATAAAATCGATATAAATATCGTTCACATCAAAATGGCATCAATCTAATCAACACGGCTTTATATATTTAAATATATTCGTATCCATCCCAAATCGGACATCAAAATCAGATTTTGACCTTTTACTGAATATTATTTTAAAATATTCATTATTTTAAAATATTCGTTATTTTAAAAATATTTATTCTTTCTAAACTGGAACCAGACACAGTCAATTACCATATAACGTTATTTATATGCATTTCATACAACACATGTGTACAACAACAATCAAATACAGTCAACCATCATCCAAAGTGCATTCTACACTGCATAAGCAATAAATATAAATATTTAACGCTTATAACAGTCTATCAATCAATCGATCGACATACAACTAATTATTGGGATTAGTGTATGCCGTATATCATCCCAATACCCGTGTGAGGTTTCAATCAACAAATAATGAATTTTATTTGTGCAGTTGGGCGCTGTGTAAAATTTATCGTCCCAATCAATATCAATCAAATGTGTGTACATAAACAAATCGTCCGATTTGTTTATGAATATTTATTTTATTCATTTACACGTTAAAAATTATATTTTTAGCAATAAAATATTTATTTTCATTCCACATCACACAATCAATTTTCACAACACATCAAACAAACAAACAAGTCATCCATGGTCTGTAGACGACGAGTGTCGGGTGCTGCTAAGCACCGTCTGCATCCTATTATATATTTTAACAAGAAAATAAAATAAAAGTGAGAAGTTCTCACCTTTGGGATCCACTCCGCCGTTCTTTCTTTCCGAACTGTTTGGATTTGTTTGAAATTCCAACACATCCTTTTCACGCTGTTCATATATAAAAATCATATTTTTGTCGCTTCATTCCAATAAATAAAAATCATATTTTATTTCTACTTCATATATTTTTACAACGCTTCTTTCTATATAAAAATTATATATTTACATTTCTACTTCTTATATAAAGATCGAATTTTTTATTTCGCTTCATACATAATAAAAATCGAGTTTTTATCTTAATGATATCCATATAAAGATCGTATCTTTATCATAATGGAAAAATTATAAAAATCGTATTTTTATTTATAAAAATCACATTTTTATAATTCTTCCTACAAGATAAAAATTATATTTTTATCGCCATTCTACACATATAAAAATCAAATCTTTCTATCGCTAATGAATGTATAAAAATCACAATTTTACATTATCATTCAAAAAAAATAAAAAAATAAAAATAAAAATCGTATTTTTACTTACCTTTCATACATAAAAATCCTATTTTTACTTCGCTTCCTAGATAATAAAAATCATATTTTTTATCTCTATAATATAAAAATCATATTTTTATATCTTCTATATAATAAAAGTTATATTTTTATTCTATTTCGTATATACAAACATTATATTTTTATAACGCTACATACGTAGAAAAAATTATATTTTTATATTATAGAAATCATATCTTTATATTTTCAAAACTCAAGTCTTCCTATTTTAAAAATCCGATCTTTTCACATTAAAAGACCTGGTCTTTTCACATTTAAAAATCCGATCTTTTCTCTCTTAAAAATCTGATCTTTTCACATTTAAAAATCCGATCTTTTCACTTTTAGAAATCCGATTTTTTCACATTTAAAAATCCGGTCTTTTCACATTTAAAAATCCGATCTTTTCACTTTTAAAAATCCGATCTTTTCACATTTAAAAATCCGATCTTTTCACTTTTAAAAATCCGATCTTTTCACGTTTAAAAATACGAACTTTTCCCTTTTAAAGATCATAACTTTTGTAGTGTTAAAAATCCGAGCTCTATATATATATATATATAATCCGAACTTTATATAATAAAAAAATAATTTTTTTAAATTAAAATAAATCAAAATCATGAAAAAGGACTTACAGCTAATTGGAGGAGGAAAGGGGGGTGTGCGCACGCAGGTGGTGGTGGCGGGCTGTACGGGCGGTGGCGGGCAAACAGGAAGCTGGAGCTTTGAATTTGGGAGGAGTTTGGCTTGGGGAACTCGCGGTTTTAGGAGGAGAGTGGGGGAGCAACGGGAAGAAGGGGCCGGCGAGGTGGGGGCGGAGCAGGTGGGCGGCGGTGCCCCCTCCCCCCCGAGGCACTGCGGCGCGATTTGTTTGTTAGTGATTTTTTTTTGAAAACTATCGGGTAAGGGGAAGGTTGAGAGGAAGTAAGGGGTAGAGGGAGTTTTATAAAACATATTTAATAAAATAATATTATTTTCTCCATTTAAGTTGACTTTTCGTTCGACCTCCGAACGAGGCCCAACGACTGTCGTTCATAACTAATTACCCTCATTCTAAACACAATGCGATATGTATTGTAAGCCAGTTTGGCTGTTTCGATCGGTTTTCGTCAAAATCAAAATGTAAATCTATATATTGAATTTGAACGCACATTTCAATTTACCAGGATCACATACAGACTCTAAAAATTCCTGAAAAATATTTTCTATCTTCGTATTGACGATACGATCCTAACAAAACTAATTTCGTCAAATTTGGGGACCGTTTGAAAAATGGCCATTTTCAGGTTGATCCAAATTGACTGAAACTGTCAAAACACGTTTTAATTTGCCACGCTCACATATTAATCCCAAAAATTATGAATTTTGGAATTTAGCTATAACTTGACATCCCGGATCCAACAAAAGTGGTTTCATCTTAAACGGAGGTTGTTTGCAATATGGCTATTTTTAAGGGCCAAAATTCCATAGCGACTATTCTGAATTTTTAACTGAACATAACTTTTTAATCCCGCTATGAAATTTCAATTTTTTGGATTCTTTAGAAAGATATTTTCAAATAGATTCTAATATTTTTTGTTTCGCTAAAATCCAGTTTATTTTGAATCCTGTACATTCATTTGAAATTTGAAATCGAATTTTCAAACTACCGCGCCAGTTTCAATTGCTTTTATAATTAAAAATAAATAATTATATTTTAACGTCGATTCAATTAAATATATACATTCTAATTCTATTCAAAGTAAATTTCTCGTCGTTATTATTTAAAATAAATCATTTGAAATATTCAAAATTCATTAAAATTGCCAAAATAAAATTTTTAAATTGGTTCGGATTTTCGCGTTGTTACAATCTTCCCCACTTAAAATCTTTTTGTCCCCGAAAAGGAACGGAGCTGAAAATTGTTTTACAAATCAACTCAACTTTCATTATTTTAATTATGGCTTAAGTTCTTCAATTTTTCAGTTTCTAAGAACTTTTCAAATTTTTCAAAAATTTGGCTAACACCCTAAATTTTCGAAATATTTCGCCATATCCTCCCCTATACGGGAGCGCCGGGAAAATCCTGAAATCGCCGTACAGGCCTCTCCAATTAAAAAGGAAAAAGAAACAGCCAGTCTGCTCATAAAATCAACAAAACCCCAAGAAATACAATAAACATGTACCTATTTGTCAAGCAAACAATTTTATTCTTCTGCTCTAGCCTCTTTGCTATGACCTGTTCAATGTATATACATGTATATACATGCAATTCCAAACAATTTTCAATACAGTTCAATATTTGGTACCATTTGGCTAAATTTACCGTTCTTTCACACAATGGTTTAAATGAATAATCATATAATGGTTTTATTAGATAATAATTAATCATACAACACAGCCATCAATCAATTAGTGAATTAACGTTTCAAGTTCACAAATTTGATACATATACAGAAATCATGTTTTTGATGCCAATTCATAACAATAAGCCCTATCTAGTTTTGGTTCTCACACCAGTCAATTGGAATCATATAGATATCCCACTTTCGAAACTCGAATACAAATGCTGATGATGCCATGGTCATTATTAGCATCATCTCTGGGCGACTAAAGTGTGATTCTATATCTATCCAGTATATTAAAACTTTGAATATACGTTTGCAAGGCATATATGCAAAATCTTTATATATCGGATTGTCCAAATTCAATACAAATAAAATATTCAAATACGTATCATAAGGTTTAAATTTTCAAAACAAACTTTGTTTTCATTTTTATTTTAAAAACACTACTCTTCACCCTCGTTCTAAGATACTACTGGTCCTATCTCTAACGAGTCATTCTCATTGGATATTACTAATCCAATCTCTGATGAATTTTTTTGTTCGGTTCTAAAGTGTCTTGTTCTCGAGTTTTGTAAACCATAGCTCTGATACCAAATGTAAGGACCCAGAACTTCCCCAGTCTCCAATGAGAAGAGGAATAACGGATTGCTTTGAGAACATGACAAATCGGAACACAACCAGAAGAACATTTCATTGCTTATTACAACAATTCCATCAGAATACAAGAATACATAGAGTATGAATAAATATTATGCATCAGAGAAATATCAGAGATTTAAATTACATTTAAATACATAGCAGCGGAAAAAAATTACAAAACACAACTGAAAGGATTATACAGATACAGAGCTTTCCGAATATCATTCCAGCTGTAAATCAGGATCCTGTGAATATAAATCTGCAAAACCAAAACTACTAGCTGCCCGTGTGGAAATTAGGGGAATCCAGAGTTTAGGTTAAAACAATAAACTCCAGGCCAGTCATGTGACTGGTGTGAGAACTAAAACAGTTATTAATCTTTATTTCGAAGTTCGGTAAATCAAGGGACCACGCCGTATAACACGGAACGGGTTTCCTACCAAGAATACCAGTGCATATAACAAAACAACGCAATGCTTTTTGGAAAAATGAAGCTATTATAAGACCCAAGTCCGATCACACAATGCAACGCAAGCTGGAGGATAGGGTTTTCCCTTATAATAGCCAAACATGCTTAGTACGTTAAAACAAACCATTTGGATACTATTATAGTGTAAAGTGTATAAAACAACTTCAAATATAAATGTATCAATCCTAGACGGCATGGGTACCATATATCATGTCGCCAATACTAGGCTCTATAATCAAAACCACAAATGTCACGTATTGGAAGTTGGATTTCCATCTGTGAACCAAGGCAAGGGATCGTCCTTACTGCTTCGAGACGCTCTAGCCCATGTCTCAAGTCAGAGCTCGATTGAGCTTTAGATCGTTAGGGCCGGTCCACTCGATGTGGAATAAAATGTCTGAACACTGCATTTCCCCACCCTATGGGGCATCAACTGGTCATATCTCAACCAAATTATCGGCCCTGGAATGACCGATATAACCGAGGCGCCTTTCTATCCATCATCCACATAAGTAAAATGTCAGGGCGTGCAAAACGCTAACACCACTCCTAGCTAGAAAGAAACGCATGCCCTCCCTGATGTCCTCTCCCGTTTCTGGTTCACATCAGTGTGTGAGGCTCGCGAATTAATGCTACACAAAGCTACGCTATATTAAAGTCGTGCTTTGATCATCAACCACAAGACTATGCTTTTCAGCAGAAGCTATGATCATTTGCATCTCAGCATGCCACATAGGAAATTCACACTATGCAACCGATGTCTATCAATCACACAGAATGAAATTCAATGTCAGACACACATCCACTTATAAGTTTGTTCTAGGTCTGAATGAAACTGGAGGCACCTTATTCCTCCCCCATATGTCCAATACAAGGGAGAGGTCTTCGCATATCCCGTCGATCTCCAAGTACGTATGGACGATCACCACTTATTACCTTGTCTTGGGTGTACAGCCCAATCAAGACATCAATAATCATCTAAATGATGTGAAGACCTCTGGTCTTCGACCACCGTCTTCATCCTCGACATATCGTCGAATTAGTTATTCAGAATGGGATAAACCCAGTCTTTCTGAATAACTCGCATATATACTAAACAAGTGCTATAAAAACACAACGTACGCCTCATTCCAATCCAGAATATTCCTTTATTCAAATATTCTTATACTTTGGGAAAGGTTCCCATTAATTTTATCAAAGATAAATTCTTTAAATTTATTCTTTAATCTTCCTTTGGATACCATTTCAATCTAATTAAAGATTCATTAAAACTCCACTTGGTTTTAATCTTCCCAAAGATCAATAGTAACGATTGTTTAACTTGGGAAATCATATCCTGTTTCTAACTGGGTTAAAGAACCAATGTCATTTAAAACACGGTTCACGATAAAACCAAAATCACATTCCATTCCATCAGCCTTTAACCGTAAATTAGCAAGTGAACAATTCCCTAAGTTTTAACCCCGAAGGCCGAAACCAACATCAGATCAATACCCAGGAAACCATTCAACTTAACTAATCTCCAGTTAGTTTCTGATTTTCTTCACTCCATTGGGTCTAAGAACAGTATTATTAAAGATACCATTCATGACAACCCAAAATCTTATTCCTATCTTTAACTGGGTTAAAGAACCAATGTCCTTTAAAACACGGTTCAAGATAAACCCAAAATCACATTCCATTCCATTAGACTTTAACCGTAAATTAGTAAGTGAACAATTCCCTAAGTATTAACCCCGAAGGCCGAAACCAACATCAGATCAATACCCAGGAAACCATTTAACTTAACTAATCTCCAGTTAGTTTCTGATTTTCTTAACTCCATTGGGTCTAAGAACAGTATTATTAAAGATACCACTCACGACAACCCAAAATCTTATTCCATTGTTAATTAGGTTAAAGAACAAGTTTTATTTATAACACCGTTCACGATAAACCCAAAGATCAATTTCAATTCCATTCTAATTAAATATCAATTAATTGGTATACTTCATTAAATATAAAATAAAAAAGATTTAATCTTTTCTCAACTGGTTTCAAGAACAGTGTTAATGAAGACACCATTCACGGCAAGCCCAAGATCACATTTGATATAAAATACAAGGCTTTGAATAAAAAATATATCGGCTTATATTCAATATCAAATTCTGGAATCTACAAATACCGTATTGGAATAACGATACATATATCTTCCAAATTCCTCCATAATATATGTATAATCGCAGAATCCAATATTGAAATATTCTGAAGATAATTTCGATTCAAATCCATTCCAATTCATATATTGGAAATTCCGGTTATTTTTAAAACCATTTCAAATCCAATTTATTTATTTAAAAATATTGGATTTCATAATTCTAGTTCATAACTAGTTCATTTCGATAAAAATATATTTTTATCTTTTCAAATATGGAAATTTTCATCCTAATTCTTTCCAAATCATTTGTTATGATTTTACACAAATTATTGATATTTTTAATAATTTTATCAAGGCCCGTAAAGTCGATTTCTTTAAGCGGCCATCGAACTGCACTTACAACGACCTTTTCCAACTTTGATTTGGACATAATTCCAAATCCAACCATTAGATTTCAAATCTCTAATATTCGTTAGAAAGCTATTTTTGATACGAACCCAATGGTTCCGGTTTTAAGAGAATCTGACGGTCGGATCTCCCGTAATGTCCGTTCGAAGTCAATGGTCAAAATTCACGAACTGCCGTGGCGCGGCGCCGCGCGTTCTATTCATGCCGTTATATATATATAATATATATTATATATTTCATCGATTTCCTTTTGAAACGTATTTAATAAATCATTTTAAATTCGTATTCAAAATGATTTCAACTTCATATTCCATTTCTAATCAAAATTGAATATTCCATATCATCGATATATAAATGATAATATTTTCAAAACATTAGATTTTGAAATCATTTCATTTTCGATATTCCTTATAAAAATGAATAAAATCGATATAAATATCGTTCATGTCAAAATGGCATCAGTCTAATCAACACGGCTTTATATATTTAAATATATTCATGTCCATCCCAAATCGGACATCAAAATCAGATTTTGACCTTGTACTGAATATTATTTTAAAATATTCATTATTTTAAAATATTCGTTATTTTAAAAATATTTATTCCTTTTGAACTGGAATCAGACACAGTCAATTACCATAAAATGTTATTTATATGGATTTCATACAACAAATGTGTACAACAATCAAATACAGCCAACCATCATCCAAAGTGCATTCTACGCTGCATAAGCATTAAATATAAATATTTAACGCTTATAAAAGTTTGTCAATCAATCGATCGACATACAACTAATTATTGGAATTAGTGTATGTTGTATATCATCCCAATACCCGTGTGGGGGTTTCAATCAACAAATAATGAATTTTATTTGTGCAGTTGGGCAATATGTAAAATTTATCATCCCAATCAATATCAGTCAAATGTGTGTACATAAACAAATCGTTCGATTTGTTTATGAATATTTATTTTATTCATATACACGTTAAAAAATAAATTTTTAACTATAAAATATTTATTTTCATTCCACATCACACAGTCAATTTTCACAACACATCAATCAAACAAACAAGTCGTCCATGGTCTGTGGATGACGTGTGTCGGGTGCTGCTAAGCACCGTCGGCATCATAGTATATATTTTGACTAGAAAATAAAATAAAAGTGAGAAGTTTCTCACCTTGGATCCACCCCGCCGTTCTTTCTTTTTGAACTGTTTGTATTTGTTCGAAATTCCAACGCATCCTTTTCACGTTGTTCATATATAAAAATCATATTTTTATCGCTTCATTCCAATAAATAAAAATCATATTTTTATTTCTACTTCATATATTTTTACAACGCTTCTTTCTATATAAAAATTACATTTTTACATTTCTGCTTCTTATATAAAGATCGAACTTTTTATTTCGCTTCATACATAATAAAAATTGAATTTTTATCTTAATGATATCCATATAAAGATCGCATCTTTATCATAATGAAAACATTATAAAAATCGTATTTTTAATTATAAAAATCACATTTTAAAAATTCTTCCTATAAGATAAAAATTATATTTTTATCGCCATTCTACATATATAAAAATCGAATCTTTCTATCGCTAATGAATATATAAAAATCACATTTTTACATTATCATTCAAAAAAAAAACGTATTTTTACTTACCTTTCATACATGAAAATCCTATTTTTACTTCGCTTCCTTGATAATAAAAATCAGATTTTTATTAACTTTATAATATAAAAATCATATTTTTATATCTTCTATATAATAAAAATTATATTTTTATAATCTCTATAATATAAAAATCATATTTGTATTACTATTTCGTATATACAAAAATTATATTTTTATAATGCTACATACGTAGAAAAGATTATATTTTTATATTATAAAAATCATTTCTTTATATTTTCAAAACTCAAGTCTTCCTATTTTAAAAATCCGATCTTTTCACATTAAAAAATCCAGTCTTTTCACATTTAAAAATCCGATCTTTTCACTTTTAAAAATCCGATCTTTTCACATTTTAGAAATCAATCTTTTCACATTTAAAAATCCAGTCTCTTCACATCTAAAAATCCGATATTTTCACTTTTAAAATCCAATCTTTTCTCATTTAAAAATCCGATCATTTCACTTTAAAAATCCGATCTTTTCACATTTAAAAATCCGATCTTCTCACTTTCAAAGATCATAACTTTTGTAGTGTTAAAAATCCTAGCTCTCTATATATAAAATCTGAACTTTATATAATAAAAAAATAGATTTTATAAATTAAAATAAATCAAAATCATGAAAAAAGGACTTACAGCTAATCGGAGTAGGAAAACGGGGTGTGCACGCGCAGGTGGTGGTGGCGGGGCTGTACGGGCGGTGGAGGGCCCATAGGAGGTTGGAGCTTCGAAACTGGGAGGAGTTTGGCTTGGGGAACTCGCGGTTTTAGGAGGAGAGAGGGGGAGCAATGGGAAGAGGGGGTCCGGCGAGGTGGGGGGCGGAGCAGGCGGGCGGCGGTGGGAGCCCCTCCCGCCCCCCACCCCCCGGAGGCGCGGCGACACGATTTGTTTGCTAGGTTATTTTTTATTTTGAAAACTATCGAGTAGGGGGAGGGCTGAGAGGAAGTAAGGGGTAGAGGGAGTTTTATAAAATATATATAATAAATTAATATTATTTTCTCCATTTAAGTTGACTTTTCGTTCGACCACCGAATGAGGCCCAAGACTGTCGTCCATAACTAATTACCCCCATTCTAAACACAATAGGATATGTATCTTAAGCCAGTTTGACTGTTTCGATAGGTTTTCGTCAAAATCAAAATATAAATCTATATATTGAATTTGAACGCACATTTCAATTTACCGGGATCACATACGGACTCTAAAAATTCCCGAAAAATATTTTCTAGCTTCGTATTGATGATACTATCCTAACAAAACTAATTTCATCAAATTTGGAGACCGTTTGAAAAATGGTCATTTTCTGGTCGATCCAAATTGACTTAAACTGTCAAAACACGTTTTACTTTACCACACAAATATATTAATCCCAAAAATTATGAATTTTGGAATCTAGCTATAACTTGACATCCCGGATCCAACAAAAGCGGTTTCATCAAAAATGGAGGTCGTTTGCAAAATGGCTATTTTTAAGGGCCAAAATTCCATAGTGACTATTTTGAATTTTTAACGGCACATAACTTTTTATCTCCGCTATGAAATTTCAATTTTTCGGATTCTTGGAAAGATATTTTCAAATAGATTCTAATATTTTTGGTTTCGCTAAAATCCGGTTTATTTTGAATCCTGTACATTCATTTGAAATTTGAAATCGAATTTTCAAATTACCGTGCCATTTTTAGTTCCTTTTATAATCAAAAATAAATAATTATATTCTAACTTCAATTCAAATAAATATATATGTTCTAATTCTATTCAAAATAAATTTCTCGTCGTTATTATTTAAAATAAATCATTTTAAATATTCAAAATTCATTAAAATTAAAATTTTAAATTGGTTCGGATTTTCAGGGTTGTTACAGGTTGCCCATAGGTGTGATCCTGAAACATTGCTAGAGTGTCTCGAATCAGTAAGGAGATCGTTCCTAGCCTTGAATCTTGATGGAAACCCAATTTCCAATATGACACCATGTGGTTTTGATTGTAGAACTAGTTTGTCGACTTAGTAGGATGGGGTACTATGCCGTCTATGATTGATACATTATGATTGAAATGTTTTTTAAACATATATACACTAATAATAATATTAAATCCGTTTTATCGTATCAAGCATTTTTTACCATTATAAGGTAAAACTCTATCCTCTGGTTTGCGTTGCATTGTGTGATGGGACTTGAGTCTTATTATGGTTTCATTTATCTAAAAAGTATTGCGCTGTTTAACGATTTACTTTATTTCATGCACTGGCAATCCAATGGAGTAAAACCGTTCTGTGTTAGCGGCGTGGTCCTGTGATTAGCCTTATTATTAGATAAGTTAGTAAAGATTTCTCATACCAGTCCCATGACTGACCCGTAGTTTGTTTCACTTTGCAAACTCGGGTGCCCTCTTTTCCATACGGGCAATCGAGTAGCTTATTTTGCAGATATATTGAGCAGGATTTTGGATCGAAGCTTAGAGCTGTGTCCAGAGCATTTAGGACGACCCCAAAACCCCGTACGACGGTGGTATGGGTAATCTTTGGAATATAACACATAAAGAGATAACAGCACAACGTAAATAATTAAATACACCAGATAATGTACAATAGAATACACTGGATAAACATAATCATCAGAGTTACACAGTATACATGATCATACTTAGTACAAAATACAGTTCACCTATACATAAATGTCTACAGTGGAAAACAAAACATAATATGTACAATAGGAGCTGAACAGCATAAAAAGAGATAAATGGTAGAATCCATCTTCAACTCCAGCTATCCAGAAAGAGCCTGCTAAAACCTGAATACGAGGCTACCCGTGTAGTAAAAGGGGCACCTGAGTTTGCAAGTGAAACAAACTACGAGTCAGTCATGGCACTGGTATGAGAAATCTACTTAACATATTTTATAATATGGCCAATCACAGGAACACGCCACTTTCGCGGAACGGGTTTACTCCATTGGATTGCCAGTGCTTTAAAACAAGTAAATCTTTTAAACATCGCAATGCTTTTTATAAAAATGAAGCCATTATAAGACTCAGTTTCCATCACACAATGAAACGCAAACCGGAGGATAGAGTTTTACCTTATAATGGCCAAAATATGCTTGATACGAGCAAAACAAATCATTTGATATTGTTACTAGTGTTTATATGTTTCAAAAGCAACTTCAATCATAAATATCAGTCATAGACGACATGGATACCATATATCATGTCTCCATATATAGGCATACAATCAAAACCGCAAGGTCACGTATTTGGAAATTAGATTTCCGTCATGAACCGAGGCCTAGGATCGTCTCACCACTTCGAGACACTCTAGCCTACCATGTCTCAGGATCAGAGCTCGAGTGACCCTTGGATCGTCAGGGCCGGTCCACTCGATGTGGATTAAACTTAAACCCCAGACACTGCGTTCCCCTGCCCTTTGGGGCGAAAATGAGCCCAATGACTCCATATCCGAGGTGCCTTGCAACAGCAACAACCACACAGGTGAAAATAATATAAATGTCAGGGCTGGTAGGTCACTGACACCACCCTAGCTAGAAGGAAACACATGCCCTCCCTGAGGTCCTCTCCTGTTTCTGGTTCATACCGTGGTGTGAGGCTCGCGAATCAACGTTATACACAAAGCTATGCCATACAGGCTGTGCTTTGATCATCAACCACAAGACTTTGCTTTTCAACACAAGCCTTGATCATCTGCCACTTAGGCATGCCACAGTGGCAATTCACTCTATGCGACTGATTTCTATCGATATATAACCTCTGAGCTCGTACATATCAGAGAAGGGCTTTAAGCAAGAGAATAAATTCTCCGCCGGCAAACAGATATATATTTAATAGAGATCAATCAGCACATAACAAAATCCAATGTCAGATACACAGTCCATTCACAAGTTCGTTCTGGGTCTGAATGAAACCGGAGGCACCATATACCTTGCATATCCATCAATCTCCCAGTACATCTGGATGATCACCACTTATTATCTATATTTCGGGATGCCTCCCAATCAAGACATCAGTTATCATCCAACCGAGGTGAAGATCTCCGGTCTTCAACCACCGTCTTCATCATCGACTTCTTATCGCCGATCAATTATTTGAAATGAGATTTAACTCGGCCTTTTCAAACAATTCTCGTATATTTAGAATTTAAATCAATTCATTTCAATGGTTAATTTATTCGACATCAATAATTCTGTTTTTCAAATGTAATTTTCACACCAAACACATTCAACCATCAAATATCTAATAAACCGGGTAAATTCGGTTTATTTTCCATTCTATATCGTTTATAATATTTTATAACGATTTATTGATATTTTTATTCATTTAAAAATAGCCAATTCATTCGAACGACACTTCAGGCCATAACGCGGCCTTGGCGCTGTTTTTCTTCAGATTTGATTTACACATATCTGAAAATCTAACCGTTGGATCTTCACAAATTTTATATCATTAGAAATATCTTTTCAAAACGAATCTAACGGTTTCAGTTTTGGGGAAATACGACGGTTGGATCTCCCGGTACAATCGTTTGAAGTTTCGATTTCAAAACACGAACTGCAGCGTCGCTATTCGATTTAATTTAATTATATATATATACATATATATATAATAGATTCTGGCGCAGTTTTTCTTTAGATTTGAATTAAGCATTCCAGATAATACAACCGTTGGATCTTTACCAAGTTGGTGTCATTGGAAAGATATTTCCAAAGCGAACCCAACAGTTTCGGTTTCGGGAAAATCCGATGGTCGGACCTCCGGCACTAATCGTTTGAAATCACGGTTTCAAAACACGAACTGCAGCTTCGTTATTCGATTTATTATATATATATACATATATAAAATTCATTCTTCGACTTCAAAACTATATTCATTTCATATATTTGATAAAAATGATACTTTTATCATCAAAAATATTTATTCAACACATGAATATTTTTAGCACTTCATATTCACAATAAAAATGTAGATTTTATTGTTTAATCTATATATTCAACACATGAATGTTTTTGACTTCACACATACGATAAAAATATGATTTTTATCATTCTAGTCCTTTATTCAACACATGAGTATATTCTATAGTGGATACATATAATAAAAATGTTATTTTTATCTTTCAAACAAATTTACTCAAAACATGAGCTTCATTCAACACATGAATTTCTATTCAACATATGATTTTCTATTCAACACATGAATATTTGCTATAGCTCATATATATAATAAAAATGTGATTTTTATTGTAAAACAATTTATTTCAAACACGATTATTTTATATAGTTTATACATAAGGTAAAAATGTTATTTTTGGTGTTAAAACGATTTATTTAAAACACTAGTATTTTATATAATCTATATATATATATATATATATGAGAAAAATGTTATTTTTATTTTTCAAAGAATTTATTCAACACATGAACTCCATTCAACACATGAATTTTATTTCAACACATGAATTTTATTTCAACACATGAATTTAATTCAAACACAGAAATATTTCAGAAAATTTCGACAACATAACGGCAGGGTAGTTAAAACCGGGACCGTCCCTAGTACGGCTCCTCGCTCTACCTTAAAGCCTCGCAGCTTTTGACAATGGTGATTTTCAATATCTAGTTCATTCGCAGACGAATTTTCCCATATACTAATCCTACTGGGATTTCAACCACAATCAATTATTTCAAATCAATCATTCATGATATTCACCAAATTTTCACATCAACCAATAATCCAAACAATATCACAACCAATATATATCGTCCATGGTCTGTTGACGAGGGGAGTGTGTGTATGTATATATATACGTATATAACTATATTTCGATTTCATTTCAACATCATTTCAATTTATTTCATCGCACATATCATTTTTACAACGCATATATAACTTATACATCGAACATACAACTTATACAATGCTTATACATGAGGTGTACAACGCTTATATAACTCATACTTCGACTATATAATTTATACATCGTTGTTTTCCATATCGTTTATAATTCAGAAATCTCACATTGGGTTCCCTCCACCAAAAATTGTAGAAGGCTTAGAAAAATATCCGGTCTCCTCTGGAATGTAGAAGACGTCCACACGAGTCCACTGTCTCTTGTTTCACTGGATTTCGATAAGAAATGAAAAAGATATGATTTTTATTGTAAAATCATAAACCGTAGCGCTTTAAAGTGCTATAGAACAGTTTAAAATAATTTAAACCGTTACCTTTCAAAATTCTTCAAAACTAGGGCCTCGATTTGCACCCAAATCGTGAAGTATTACGACGATCGGAGGGCGCTACGTCGAAGGGGACGGAGAGGCGCGCTGGCGCCTGAAACGAGGCATACTTGGTGGCCTGTAGGCGGCGCGACGGCGAGTTGAAGCGCCAGACTTCGTGGAGGTGATTCTCCTCAATGGCGCGACGAGACGGGGAGCAGGTGGTATGGTATGGATTTGAAGAGCTCGGAGAGATCTACAAAAAGTTCAACTGGGGCGGGGGTGGTTCGACGTGGTGTGGCCGGAAAATGGTCGGGAAGCGGTGAAGGGGTTTCCGCCTGTGATCGGCTTACGGGGAGAGAGAAAATTCTTTTTTTTTAATAAAAAATCTGATTGGCCGAGAGTTATATAAAATTTTAAAAGAGGGTTTTCTAATATGACCTCCAATCCAAACCCAATGACTGTCACTCCCAGCTAAATACCCCCATTCCGAACACAATGGGATATGTTTCGTAGGCCCATTCGACTGTTTATTCCGTTTCTTCAAATTAAAATATAAAACGTTTAATATTTTTTTTGAATGTACATCTCAATTTGTCGGAGCCACATACTGATCCCAAAAATTCCAGAAAAATAAATCTAGCTATGTTTTGACAATACGGTCCCAACAAAACTAGGTTCGTCGAATTCTGAGACCGTTTGAAAAATGGCCCTTTTCTGGTCGATCCAATTTAACGGAAATTCACCAAACACATTTTCTTTCGCCACGCTCACATATTAACTTCAAAAATTATGGAATTTGAAACCTAGCAATAATTTGACATCCCGGATCCAAAAAAAGTGGTTTCATCGAATTCTGAGGTCATTTGCAAAATGGCTATTTTCACGGGCTGTATAAACTCTATAGCGACCTTTCTGAAAATTCATTTGGCCATAACTTTTGATTCTCGCAATGAAACTTCGATTTTCCAGATTCGTTAGAAAGATATTCACTAACAGATTTAAATATTTTTGGTTTCACTAAAATCCGTTTTATTTTTCACCCGGTACAGTCAGTCAAAGTTTGAATTCAAATTTTGAAACTGCCGCGTCATTTCAGACCTTGGTTATAATTTAAAATAATTATATTTATTTTCAAACATAGATTCACACATACTTTTCGTCGCCATTATTTAAAATAATTTATTTTAAATATCTAAAATTCACTAAAATAGCCAAATTAAAAATTTTAAATTCGCTCAGATTTTCCGGGTTGTTACAATCTCCCCCACTTAAAACTTTTCGTCCTCGAAAAGGAACGAAGTCGAAAATTGTTCTAATTAACCAACTCAACTTTCATCCTGGCTTCCATTCTCCAACTCTTCAGTTTTTAAGAATTTTCTAATTCTTCAAAATTTTGGCTAACACCCTAAATTTTTGAAAAATTTCGCCATAACCTCCTTTGTATGGGGAGCTTCGGGATATTTCAAATAGCCTCCCATGGCCCTCACTAATCCAAAAGAAAAGGAAAAGGCATGCGGCTAGCCAATCGGCTCATAAAATAATCAAATCCCAAGAAATACAATAAACATGTACCTATTTGTTGGGCAAACAATTTTATTCCTCTACTTAGCTGTTTATCCATAACTTGTTCACACATATATAATGCACATGTATATATTTCTATCTATTTTCAATTCAGATCAATATTTGTTCAATTTGGCTAAATGGTTCAAAACTCTAATTAATCAACCAAAAATCAAACAACACAACCAGCAATCAATTTGTTTTATCTTTCAAAAAACATACTAATTAATTCATATACTCTTTAAAATCATCAGACTATATAATTAAAAGTTTACATGCATGAAAAGAAAACAACAGCAAAGTAGAGAACAAAATGGAAATGCAAAATATGGTAAATGTACCCTGCACCGGAGTCAATCAGAGATATCCTCCTTGCACTTAGGATAGGCTTTCTTAATACTCTCCTCAGTTTCCCAAGTACAATCTCGCGGATCTCCACTCCATTGCACTTTGACTAAGTGAACCTTCTTGTTCCTCAGTTCTTTGGTTTCTTTGCCAACTATCTTTAGCGGCTCTCTCATCACAGCCAGTTCTGGAGTAATTTCTATATCCCATTGCGCTGCTTCTTCCACGATCAAGTCTGGATCATGAACATGCTTTCGAAGTTGAGATACATGAAATACATCATGCACTCCAGGCAACCAATCATGCAATTGAACTCTATAAGCGAGAGTTCCAATCCACTCAAGTATAGGGAATGGACCAATAAATCTGGGTGCCAACATCCCCGTTTTGCCAAATTGAATCACTCCTCTCATCGGAGAAACCCTTAGATACACATAGTCACCAACAGCAAATGCTAAATCCCTCCTTCTCGAGTCTGCATAGCTCTTCTGTTGGCTTTGAGCTGCTAGCAATTGTTTCTTAATGAAATCGACTTTATCCACAGCTTCGCGAATCATATCTGGTCCCAATACAAGCCTATTACCAGGTTCAACCCAACAAGCAGGTGATCGACATGGTCTACCATACAATGCTTCGAATGGTGACATTGTCAGGCTCGCTTGGTAGTTGTTATTGTTGTATGAGAACTCAGCCAAATGCAGATGGTCTTCCCATGATCCACCAAAATCAAGAACACAAGCCTGCAATAAATCTTCTAGTATACGATTCACCCTCTCAGTTTGACCATCTGTTTGAGGATGATATGCGGTGCTTAGATTCAACTTTGTCCCCAGTTCTACTTGAAATGCCTCCCAGAATTTGCTAGTAAATATGGGTTCTCTATCACTAACTATACTGATCGGCACTCCATGTAGCCTAACAATTTCTTTGAAATAAATCTGTGCCGGACTCTGAGCAGTTCTGTTCGATCTGACAGGTATGAAATGGGCAGTCTTCGTGAAGCGATCTACGATCACCCAAATACTGTTATTTGCTTTCTTGGTTCTGGACAAACCATCTATGAAGTCCATGGAAATATGTTCCCACTTCCAACCTGGAATGTCCAGCGGTTGCAACAATCCGGCAAGTCTCTGTTGGTCCCTTTTGATTAGATGGCAAGTAGAGAACCTGCTAACATATAAAGAAATGTCTCTCTTCATCGATCTCCACTAGAATGTACGCTTAATATCGTTATACATTTTGCTCACTCCTAGATGGATACTAAGCTTTGACTTGTGGCATTCATCCAGTAATTCCCTCCGGAGCTCAGAAATGTTAGGAACACAAATTCGACCCTTTAGCCTTAGAATCCCTTGGTTATCAATCTGGAAACTCAAGGGTTCGCCTTTCTATATTCTTTCTTTGATCCTCTGAATGAAGTGATCGTCCTTCTGAAGAGCAAATATTTTATCAATCAATGAAGTTGTAATAATAAAACTGGCGATCATTACATTCTTTCTACTTAGCGCATCGGCCACAACATTGGCTTTCCTTGGAGTGTACAAAATCTTAAAATCGTATGCTGCAAGAAATTCTAGCCAACGTTGCTGCCTCAGATACAAGTCTTTCTAGGTGAACAAATACTTTAACGACTGATGATCTGTATACAGTTCGAATTTCTCACCCAAATGATAGTGCCTCCAGATTTTTAAAGCAAATACGATGGCTAATAACTCAAGATCATGAGTAACGTAATTTTTCTCATGCGTTTTCAGCTGACGGCTAGCATAAGCAACCATTTGACCTCTTTGCATTAATACTGCACCAAGGCCCTCTCTAGAGGCATCTGTCCAGACTTTCAAGTCTTGATTGCCATCGACAATCGTTAACACTGGAGCAGTTGTTAATCTTAATTTTAGCTTCTGAAAAGCCTCTTCACATTCGAGAGTCCACTTGAATTTTGCGTGCTTCTTCGTAAGCTTTGTTAAGGAACTAGATATCTTCGAAAAATCTTTGACGAACTTCTGATAATAACTAGCCAATCCAAGAAAACTTCGAACTTCTGTGGGAGTACTAGTTTGTTTCCAATTTTTAATAGCGGTGATTTTACCGGGATCCGCAGAAATTCCTTCTTTTGATACAACATGGCCTAGAAACTTGACTTCTTCTTGCCAGAATATACATTTGGAAAGTTTGGCCTTCAATACATTCTTCCTGAGAATTTCTAACACTTGTTCCAAATGTCTCGCGTGCTCGCTCTTTGACTTAGAGAAGATTAATGTGTCATCGATGAAAACCAGAACAAATTTATTCAAGACTTCTCTGAATACCCAGTTCATCAGATCGACAAAATAAGCTGGAGCGTTACATAAGCCAAACGACATTACTAACCACTCATAGAATAAGTCTGGACCTATGAATGTTGTCATAGGAACACACTCTTCGGCAATACGAAGCTGATGGAAGCCTGTAGCTAGGTCCATCCTTGAAAATACTTGTGCGCCATTCAATCGATCCAACAAATCATCAATTCACGGCAATGGATATTTTTTCTTTAATGTCTGCTTATTCAAGTCACGATAATCCACACATAGTCGAAGAGTACTGTCTGACTTTGGGACCAACACCACTGCTGCTCCCCAATCCGAGAAACTAGGCCTGATCATACCCTTCCATACAAGCTGTCGAGTTTGATTGTCTAATTCTTCTTTCTCCTTTAGAGTCATTCTCCGAATAGCGTGCACTACTGGCCTTGCATTCAGAATTAAAGCGATCTTGAAATCAATTTCTCTCTTCGGAGGTAAGCTAATAACTTCTTCGAACACATCTGCATAATTCTTGACGACAGGAATATCTTTTATGAGGTTTGGAATATTCTCTGTGACTACATGGATATTTTCTATTTGAGTAGGAGAAACATCAAGAGCTAACCAAAAGTCTTTTCTATCCGAATTCGGACCTTCACATGGTATGGTGATATAATCCCCTGATTTAATCTTTGCCCTAACCACTCTCTCGGCACATTTAACCTCAGCTTCATATTTGGTTAACCAATCCAATCCCAAAATAAGATCGAATTCGGTAAAATTCATGACGATCGAGATGGTAGGAAACCGATATCGGGAAAAAGAGACAGGAACCCCACAAATCCAGCTAAGATCGAGAGAACCCCCAACCGGATTATGGACAGTGATGGGTTCCTTGAGCTTTTTCAAATTCAAATCCAACTTCTTAACTGCATTCGTTGCAATAAAGCTTCGTGACGTGCCTGTATCAAACAATACTTTAACTGGAATGTTTTTGACAGTAAGTGTGCCCTCCAAAACATCAGACCTTTCCTGACTAGATGAAGATGCAGGCACTTCTGCCACTTCATTTACATGTACCGCTTCAGGTTTCTTTGATAGTTGGCAGGCCTTTGAAAGATGACCAGACTGATGGCATCGATTGTAGTTTCTAATCTCTTGAAACTTGTCCTTGGATTTAGATCCTTCCCTTTTCGAAGATCTACATTTCCTTATCGAATGCCCTTGCTGATTATACTTCAGACACACCACTGTCTTTACCTTTTTCTGACTAGCCTTTGGCCTCTTATTGCCTTCAGACTTTGTACTCGCTTCAGGATGCGTACTTGTCTCTGGGCTATCAGCTTTGGCCTCTTATTGCCTTCAGACTTTGTACTCGCTTCAAGATGCGTACTTGTCTCTGGGCTATCAGTTTCAAATTTCCTTTTGTTGCTAAAGCTAGCTTCCTCTTCGCCGACAAAATGACCTCGCTTTTCAAGATCTTCGTACTGATAAGCCATGTATATCATTTCAGAAAAAGGAAGCTTCACATGCCCCATCACACTATTCTGGTACTTCCTTTGAAGACCGTTAATAAACCTCAAATTCTTCCTCTTCAGATTTTGAATTAGATGAGGGGCAAAATGAGTAAGTTCATTGAATTTCTTATGATATTCTGGGATATTCATATCTCCTTGTATCAAATAGTAGAATCACATAACCGCTCAGTTGCATCTGGAGGAGTAAATCTTTCACTGAAAATCTCTTTGAATCTATCCCAGGTGATATCACCTTTTGGATTATCTTTAATGATTGTTTCCCACCAGATTAAAGCTTCTTCTTTGAGAACCCAAGATGCCACTAATCTTTTCTGGTCATCTCTCAGCTGGAAACGCTCAAAAATTCTTTCAGTAGAACTCATCCAAGCTTGAGTTTGAATAATCGATTCATTGCCCGAGAATTGTACTCCACCCAGATTTCGATATATCTTAAATAGAGCCTCTAGATCTGGTTCTGCATTCCTACTGTTTCTGACACTCATTTTCTAGTACTCCTGCAAATAGTAGACCAAGTGTCAAGTCAACAGAAAAGATATTTTAAAGCATAGAGACATGTACTTGAATGTAAATGCATCTATCGAGGTGTATTCCATTCTGCTCTACTCATACTAGGATATTACTGATCCTATCTGTAATGAGTTACTCGTCCTAGAACACTATTGGTTCTATTTCTGACGAATTCGTTAATATGTTATATTCCAGAACCAAGCTTAACCAAAGATCTGATACCACGTTATGACGACCCCAAAACCCCGTATGACGGTGGCAAGGGTAATCTTTGGAATATAACACATAAACAGATAACAGCAGAACATAAATAAATAAATACACCAGATAATGTACAATAGAATTCACTGGATAAACATAATCATTAGAGTTACACAGTATACAGGATCATACTTAGTACAAAATATAGTTCAGCTATACATAAATGTCTACAGCGGAAAACAAAACATAATATGTACAATAGGAGCTGAACAACATAAAAAGAGATAAATGGTAGAATCCATCTTCAGCTCCATCTATCCAGAAAAAGTCTGCTAAAACCTGAATACAAGGCTGCCCGTGTAGAAAAAGGGACACCCGAGTTTGCAAGTGAAACAAACTACGAGTCAGTCATGGGACTAGTATGAGAAATCTACTTAACATATTTTATAATATGGCCAATCAAAGGACCACGCCATTTTTGCGGAATGGGTTTACTCCATTGGATAGCCAGTGCTTTAAAACAAGTAAATCTTTTAAATATCGCAATGCTTTTTATAAAAGTGAAGTCATTATAAGACTCAGTTCCCATCACACAATGCAACGCAAACCGGAGGATAGAATTTTACCTTATAATGGCCAAAATATGCTTGATACGAGAAAAACAAATCATTTGATATTGTTACTAGTGTTTATATGTTTCAAAAGCAACTTCAATCATAACTATCAATCATAGACAACATGGGTATCATGTCGCCATATATAGGTATACAATCAAAACCGCAAGGTCACGTATTTGGAAATTGGATTTCTGTCATGAACCGAGGCCAGGGATCGTCCTCACCGCTTCGAGACAATCTAGCCTACCATGTCTCAGGATCAGAGCTTGAGTGACCCTTGGATCGTTAGGGCTAGTCCACTCGATGTGGATTAAACTTAAACCCTGGACACTGTGTTCCCCCGCCCTTTGGGACGAAAATGAGCCCAATGACTCCATATCCGAGGCGCCTCGCAACAACAACAACCACACATGTGAAAATAATATAAATGTCAGGGCTGGTAGGTCACTGACACCACCCTAGCTAGAAGGAAACGCTTGCCCTCCCTGAGGTCCTCTCCCATTTCTGGTTCATACCGAGGTGTGAGGCTCGCAAATCAACGTTATACACAAAGCAATGCTACATAGGCGTGCTTTGATCATCAACCACAAGACTTTGCTTTTCAACAGAAGCCTTGATCATCTGCCACTTAGGCATGCCACACAGGCAATTCACTCTATGCGACTAATTTCTACCGATATATAACCTCTGAGCTCGTACATCTCAGAGAAGGGCGTTAAGCAAGAGAATAAATTCTCCACCGCCAAACAGATATATATTTAATAGAGATCAATCAGAACAGAACAAAATCCAATGTCAGACACACAGTCCATTCACAAGTTCGTTCTGGGTCTGAACGAAACCGGAGGCACCATATACCTCGCATATCCTTCGATCTCCAAGTACGTCTAGACGATCACCACTTATTATCTATATTTCGGGATGCCTCCCAATCAAGACATCAGTTATCATCCAACCGAGGTGAAGATCTCCGGTCTTCAACCACCGTCTTCATCATCGACTTCTTATCGCCGATCAATTATTTGAAATGATATTTAACTCGACCTTTTCAAATAATTCACGTATATTTAGAATTTAAATCAATTATTTCAATGGTTAATTTGTTCGACATCAATAATTCTGTTTTTCATATGTAATTTTCACACCAAACACATTCAACCATCAAATATCTAATAAACCGGGTAAATTCGGTTTATTTTCCATTCCATATCGTTTATAATATTTTATAATGATTTATCGCTAATTTTATTCATTTAAAAATAGCCAATTCATTCGAACGGCGCTTCAGGCCTTAACGCGGCCGTGGCGCTATTTTTCTTCAGATTTTATTTACACATATATGAAAATCTAATCGTTGGATCTTCACGAATTTTATATCATTAGAAAGATCTTTTAGAAAACGAATCCAACGGTTTCAGTTTTGGGGAAATCCGATGGTCGGATCTCCCGGTACAACTGTTTGAAGTTTCGATTTCAAAATACGAACTGCAGCGTCGTTATTCGATTTAATTTAATTATATATATATAAATATAATCGATTCTGGCGCTGTTTTTCTTCAGATTTGAATTAAACATTCCAGACAATCCAACCGTTGGATCTTTACCAAGTTAGTGTCGTTGGAAAGATATTTCCAAAGCGAACCCAATGGTTTCGGTTTCGGGAAAATCCGATGGTCGGATCTCCCGCACTAATCGTTTGAAATCACGGTTTCAAAACACAAACTACAGCTTCGTTATTCAATTTATTTTATTTATATATATATATAATTCATTCTTCGATTTCAAAACTATATTCATTTCATATATTTGATAAAAATGATATATCATCAAAAATATTTATTCAACACATGAATATTTTTAGCACTTCATATTCACAATAAAAATGTAGATTTTATTGTTCAATCTATATATTCAACACATGAATGTTTTTGACTTCACACATACGATAAAAATATGATTTTTATCGTTCTAGTCCTTTATTCAACACATGAATATTTTCTATAGTGGATATATATAATAAAAATGTTATTTTTATCTTTCAAACAAATTTACTCAACATATGAGCTTCATTCAACACATGAATTTCTATTCAACACATGAATTTCTATTCAACACATGAATATTTTCTGTAGTTCATATATATAATAAAAATGTGGTTTTTATTGTAAAATAATTTATTTCAAAACATTATTATTTTATATAGTTTATACATAAGGTAAAAATGTTATTTTTGGTGTTAAAATGATTTATTTCAAATACTAGTATTTTATATAATCTATATATATGATCAAAATGTTATTTTTGTTTTTCAAAAAATTTATTCAACACATGAACTCCATTCAACACATGAATTTTATTTCAATACATGAATTTTATTTCAACATTCAACACATGAATTTTATTTCAACACATGAATTTAATTCAAACACATAAATATTTCAGAAAATTTCGGCACCATAACGGCAGGGTAGTTAAAACCGGGACCGTCCCTAGTATGGCTCCTCGCTCTACCTTAAATCCTCGTAGCTTTTGACAATGGGGATTTTCAATATCTAGTTCGTATGCAGACGAATTTTCCCATATACTAATCCTATTGGGATTTCAACCACAATCAATTATTTCAAATCAACCATTCATGATATTCACCAAATTTTCATATCAACCAATAATCCAAACAATATCACAGCCAATATATATCGTCCATGGTCTGTGGACGAGGGGAGTATATATATAGATATACATATATAGCTATATTTCGATTTCATTTCAACATCGTTTCAATTTATTTCAGCGCACATATCATTTTTACAACGCATATATAACTTATACATCGAACATAAAACTTATACAATGCTTATACATGAGGTGTACAACGCTTATATAACTCATACTTCGACTATATAATTTATACATCGTTGTTTTCCATATCGTTTATAATTCAGAAATCTCACATTGGGTCCCCCTCCACCAAAACTTGTAGAAGGCTTAGAAATATATCCGGTCTCTTCTAGAATGTAGAAGATGTCCACACGAGTCCACTGTCGCTTGTTTCACTGGATTTCGATAAGAAACGAAAAAGATATGATTTTTATTGTAAAATCATAAACCGTAGCGCTTTAAAGTGCTATAGAACAGTTTAAAATAATTTAAACCGTTACCTTTCAAAATTCTTCAAAACTAGGGCCTCGATTTGCACCCAAACCGTGAAGTATTACAACGATCAGAGGGTGTTGCGTCGAAGGGGACGGAGAGGCGCGCTGGCGCCTGAAACGGGGCCCAATTCGGTGGCCTGTAGGCGGCGCGGCGGCGAGTTGAAGCGCCAGACTTCGTGGAGGCGATTCTCCTCAATGGAGCGACCAGACGGGGAGCAGGTGGTATGGATTTAAAGATCTCGGAGAGATCTACAAAAAATTCAATTAGGGCAGGGGGTGGTTCGACATGGTGTGGCCGGAAAATGGTCGAGAAGAAGTGAAGGGGTTTCCGCCTGTGATTGGCTTACGGGGAGAGAGAAAATTCTTTTTTTTATAAAAAATATGATTGGCCGGGAGTTATATAAAATTTTAAAAGAGGGTTTTCTAATACGACCTCCAATCCAAACCCAACGACTTTCTCCCCTAGCTAAATACCCCCATTCCGAACACAATGGGATATGTTTCGTAGGATCATTCGACTGTTTCAGTCAGTTTCTTCAAATTAAAATATTCAATATTTGTTTTGAACGTACATCTCAATTTGCCGGAGCCACATACTGATCCCAAAAATTCCAAAAAATAAATCTAGCTATGTTTTGACGATATGGTCCCAACAAAACTAGTTTCGTCGAATTCTGAGACCGTTTGAAAAATGGCCCTTTTCTGGTCGGTCCAATTTAACACAAATTCACCAAACACATTTTCTTTCGCCACGCTCACATATTAACTTCAAAAATTATGGAATTTGAAACCTAGCAATAATTTGACATCCCGGTTCCAACAAAAGTGGTTTCGTCGAATTCTGAGGTCGTTTGCAAAATGGCTATTTTCATGGGCTATATATACTCTATAGCGACCTTTCTGAAAATTCATTTGGCCATAACTTTTGAATCCCGCTATGAAATTTTGATTTTCCAGATTCGTTTGAAAGATATTCACTAACAGATTTAAATATTTTTGGTTTCACTAAAATCCGTTTTATTTTGCATCCGGTATAGTCAATCAAAGTTCGAATTCAAATTTTGAAACTGCCGCGCCATTTCAGGCCTTGGTTATAATTTAAAATAATTATATTTATTTTCAAACATCGATTCACACATACTTTTCATCGCCGTTATTTAAAATAATTTATTTTAAATATCTAAAATTCATTAAAATAGCCAAATTAAAAATTTTAAATTGGCTCAGTGTAACGACCCGCATTCTACGCATCATAGGATCGTAGAATATTTATTTCTATCACATACGAAGTCGTATGGTCATGTAACTTTGGGAGACGACTATTGGGGTCATTTCCCATGTTCATGATTTTTTCCGATTTTTAAATGACCATTTTACCCCTAGTTAGCACTGTTTTGGCCATAACTTTTGTCTGGAAATGGATTTTGACCTGAAACCACTTTCATTGGCTCCGGATGATGGTTTCTCTTTCCGTAGAGTGGTCACATTAGCCAAACGGACTTACCGTTTGGGAGATATGGCTGAAACAAGTTTCAGATGGTGGAAAACAGCTTAATTGGGCTTAACCGGGTGATTAGCAGCTAGGCCCAGAGGGGAATTTCGGGTTTAGGGGTATATAGGGGCTGATTAGGGTTAGAAAACATTTCTTTAGACATTTTCCAGTCGCCACTTTCATTCCTCTTGACCTAGCCATGGCCTCCACTCTCTAAATCTCTCTAAAACACCCAAAAATCACTTTCTAATTGAAGATTAGGCTTAGCAAACATCGAATCAAGGAGTATTAGCACAAGAACCGAGGTGGAGCTGCTGTGTAAGATTGGGAACAGCGCCAAATCAGAGAATATTTCAGTTTTGGGGTTCTAGTTGTGGCAAAGGTGAGTGATAGCATCGTTTTGACACTAATTACAGTTAATTAAGGGTAATTAGTGAAGATTAGCGAATTTATACACTAATAAATTCTGGAAAAATGTTTAGAAATTCTGAAATAATATTTCATGCCTCTGTTAGAAAATTTAGACGATTTGATTAAGTTTTACTAAGTATGTGCTTAAACATGATTAAGAAGGATTATGGGAAAATGTGAGGTTTTAGCCACTTTTGATCTATTTTGATTCATTTGGATTGTTGTTTGGTGTTTGTGGTAGCTCTTACATATTGCTATGACTCTATGGTATGTTTTATGATTGATTAGAATAACTAGATTGGTCGAAGACGCCGTCGTATGGCGCAAACACTCGCTAGAAAAGTTGCAGGAAATACTGCAGGGATCCGGATCGGATCGGGTAGGGGATCGGATCGGGTAGGGGATCGGATCGGACATATCCGAACCGGACCAGAGCGTGGTACTTTCTGGAGCATGACGTGAAGAGGCAACAAGGAAGGCCTGGTCGGATCGGAGGGGCGTAGCGTGGGATCAGAAGGAACAAGGAGGACTGAAGTGGAAGAAAGAGGAGCATGGATACCATATTCCGAACCGAACCGAGAGCAATACACGAACCGAACTGATGCTGACGAGACGGAGACGGAGGCACTCAAGCTATGGAGTATCCGAACCGAACCGCTTCAGAATCACCGAACCGAACCACATGAGGGAGAAGGACCCGAACCCAGAGGATGGTGGCACTCCGAACCGAACCAGGGAACGTATCCGAACCGAACCGAGCATGGGTGACCGGACCGAACCGGACGTGTACTTTTACTACCCCGTGATGACTCTTCTGAAGACCAACTCCAATTCGATCAAACCCGAGATGCAAAGGAAGTCCAAATGAGAAGTTAGAGCTTAAGATTCAGATGGGAATCAACGAGTTCGCTTCATGGTTGGGCTTTGCTGCGGGACGCGTGTCAAGGAGTTATCGACGTCTATAGCTTTGGACCACTATGGTAGGAGGTACGAAGGCGGATTCAGGGCCATTATGGCATCGGTAGAACCAAGGGCTACGACCAATGAAGTGGGTCATTAAAATGTTTGGTCATGACTCCAAGTGTTTGGCTTGGTCACAGCGGGGTTTCTACAAGTCGGGATTCGTCGTTACCTCATTTTGTCTAGTGTCCCAAAGTGGTAGATATCGTATACTTTACGCACTGAGTGAGAGACGTGAGGATGGTTGCTATGCTTGATTGTTTGACATACACACCCCACCCCCGTATTCTTACACTATTTATTATGGCACCTTGGAGTATTGTACGGTATGTGGTACTAACTCTTTGGTTGCAGGTCCAGGTTCAGGTATGGTTTAGTATACCTGTTATTACTCTATTTAGATGCTTATCGCTCATACCAGGCTTTATGTCTGACCCAGAGTTTTATGTCTCTTCTTATTACTCTAAGTGCTCACACGAGCAGACTAGAGACAGGTTAGCTGGTGATGCACGGGTAGATGATCCGGAGACGAGCAGGAGGCTTCCACGTAATATATATATAGTATTCTCCCTGTGTTGTTGAAGATCACTGCTTGGGCATTGGTGGTGTATCTTCTATTTTAGCTTTCTTTTGTTTAGAGACAGTAAATTTGGAAAAATTGTAATAAGCTGTATTTGAATTTCCGCTGCTCTGATGATGGATGTTGATCTTAGTTATCAGCTTATGCACTGTCTCACCTGTTTTATGTCAAGTATGTTATTATTATATTTTATTCCATGCGCTGTGAGACATTCTACAGGTTTCTTGATTAATTCATTCCTTTCTTTCTTTTCTTCTGACGACCGTTCTGTGCTAGCTGGGCATGTGTACAGCGCACATTCGGAGGAAATGCAGGCTGGTGCAGGGCGGGCCGTCACACTTGGTATCAGAGCTCTAGGTTGCGTAGTTAACCTAGGGAATTTAATATACGTATACGAGAGAGCGTATTTGTGATTATTTGGGTTTTCAAAAGCTATATATAAATATATACTATTAGTAGTATAAGGATGAAGTCGTACTGCACTATCACCACTATGGAGTCGTTAATCATTTCCTTTTTCAGATTGACGATGAGCCGATATGTTAGAGGTACCGGTAGGGGAGCCAATAATGGGAATGCTGCTGACATGAGGACGATGTTTACTGACCTCATGAGAGAGATGCTTAGAGATGTACAGAGGGCAGCTCCCAATGGTGGAAATGGTGGTGGTCCAATAGTGCAGGCGCCAAGAGTTGACTTCGCCAAGCTGAATAAGGACTATACTAATCTTGGTGGGAAGCCGTTCCACGGAACGGAGTCGGCTACGGATGTTCAAGATTGGGTGGATAGTTGCGAACGTATCTTCAAGGATTTGGGTATTGAGGATGCGATGAAGAGAAAGCTAGCGTCCCGTCAGCTGCAAGGGCGGGCAATGAATTGGTGGAATGCTATAAAGGCAGCTACTCCCGAAGATCAGATTACTTGGGAGCAGTTTAAAGCTCGCTTTAGCGAGAAGTTCATTCCAGCTGCTCAGAAGTCAGTGTTGTTTAAGAAATTCTTGGAGCTCAAGCAGAATGGCAGGGCTGTCTCGGAGTATATTGCTGAATTTGACACTTTGTCAAAATATGGGTTATCTCTTATAGATACTGCCGAGAAAAAGAATGAGAAATTCATAACTGGTTTGGATCAGTACTTGGGGGAAAAACTTATTAACCACATCGATGAGACGTTTGAATCGATTGTGGGGAAAGCATTAAGATCGGAAAGTCTTTACCCTAAGCCGAAGACTGAGGTTGCATCCGCAGATGAGCCAAAGCCACAAGCAAGTGGTGGAGGCAAGGGTGGTTCCCAGAATAAGAGAAAGCAGAACCAAGCTAAGGATGGCCAGAAGAAAAAGAATAAGCAAGATGTGGAGTGCTTCAGCTGTGGTAAGAAGGGCCATTATGCTAGTAATTGTCGGGCCAAGCCAGCGGATAGGAAGTGCTTCAACTGTGGCCAAATGGGACATCATAAGGACAAGTGTCCACAACCCCCTAAAGAAAAGCAGATGGTGAAAGCCTACGCTCTTAATGCTATTCCTTCTTCGTCGAATGCCCCAACTGCGGCGGAGAAGGGAAAGAATGTCGTCATTCAAGGTATGCTTTCTATTTATGAAGTTCCTGTTAGAGTTTTGTTTGATACCGGAGCTTCCAGTTCTTTCATATCTAGTGACCTGGTAGATAGGGTGGGATTGGAGCCCGAGATTGTCGATAGACCTTTAGTAGTGACGAACCCGATTGGTGGTTCGACTAGCCTTAGCATGATTTGTCGTAATGTGGTCTTATCGAGTCATGGATGCATGTTTGTTTGTGAATTCTTTGTTTTGGGCTTTGCTGGGTTTGGCATTATTTTGGGAGTAGATTGGCTCCGAAGATACGGGGTGGTGGTAGACTGTGAGGGCTTTTTGGTGACAGCTAGAGCGGATGATGGGCGGAGGATAGTGTTTGGTGGTCTACCCAGTGAGGGGGTATTGGCTAGTTTTCTAAACTCCCTCGACATTCCGCATAGTGAGTTGTCAGGTTTGCCCGTGGTTGGCCAGTATCCGGATGTTTTCGAAGAAGTGACCGGACTTCCACCACACCGAGAGATTGAGTTTCGTATTGATTTGGTAAAAGATGCCAGGCCTATAGTGATGCCACTTCGTCGTATGGCACCAAGAGAGCAGCGAGAGCTCGAGGTGCAAGTCAGCAATCTTTTGAAGAAGGGATTTATCAGAAGGAGTGTTTCTGAATGGGGAGCACCAGTTGTGTTTGCTACCAAGGCGGATGGTTCCCTTCGTTTGTGTGTAGACTACCGCGAGTTGAATAAAGTGACGAGGAAGAACAAGTATCCTCTACCGCGGATAGATGATTTGTTCGATCAGTTGAGTGGCGCGAGAATATTTTCTCAGTTGGATCTCGCGACAGGTTTTCATCAGCTTAGAGTGGAAGCTGAGAGTATAGCTAAAACGGCATTTCGGACGCCGTCTGGATTTTATGAGTGGTTGGTCATGCCATTCGGGCTGACCAATGCCCCAGCATATTTTGTGGATCTTATGAATAGGGTATTCAGAGATCAGTTGAATAAGTTTGTCCTTATGTTCGTTGATGATATTTTGGTCTATTCGAGGACAGAGGAAGAACACAAGGAACATTTAAGAGTAGTGATGGAGGTGTTGAGAAAACACCAATTGAAAGCAAAGTTTTCTAAGTGTCACTTCTGGAAGAGGGAAGTGAGGTTCTTGGGCCATGTTGTATCAGAGAATGGTATTGCCGTGGACCCAGCAAAGGTGGCTACGGTACAGGATTGGCCTACGTCCAAGAATGCAACAGATGTAAGAAGTTTCTTGGGGTTAGCGGGATATTATCGTAAGTTTATCCAAGGTTTCTCCAAGATAGCAGCACCATTGACCCAGTTGACCAAGAAGAATCAAGCTTTTGTCTGGGATGAAAGGTGCGAGAATGCATTCAAAAGTCTAAAGGACAAGTTGGCAAGCGCACCAGTGTTAGTCATTCCTAAGGGGGATGAAGAGATGACGGTATACACGGATGCCTGTGGTACCGGACTGGGTGCTGTGTTGATGCAAGGCGGTAGGGTTGTAGCTTATGCAAGTCGGCAATTGAAACCGCACGAGAGAAGATACCCTACCCATGATTTAGAATTGGCAGCAATCGTGTTCGCGTTAAAGATGTGGAGACACTATCTCTTGGGAGAAAGATTTGAGCTGTTTACAGATCATAAATCGTTAAAGTATCTCTTCTCTCAGAAAGATCTGAATCTCCGTCAGCAGAGATGGTTAGAGTTCTTAGCTTCCTATGATTTTGACATCGCATACACACCAGGAAAGGGCAATGCGGTGGCTGATGCATTGAGTAGAAGACATGCCAGCTTAGGGGCTATGTTCCTTGAATGGAAGCAACTGGAGTTTATCGCGGGGTTTGATTTCAGAACAAAGTGCGAATTGGATCCAGAAATGTTAGCAAGTTTGACGATCAGACCCACTTTGATTGAGCGGATCGGCTCTAGTCAGAGGGACGATCCTAACCTATTGGAAATCATCTCCAAGTTAGAGATGGGTATCGATGAGGAGATGAACAAGTATGGGCTTGATCGAGATGGATGGCTTAGGAAGAATGGAAAGCTTGTTGTACCCAATGTCAATGGATTGAGGAATGAAGTGCTTAGAGAATGTCATCACTCAAAGCTGACTATACACCCCGGTGGTAACAAGATGTATCGAGATATGAAGCAGACTTACTACTGGGAAGGGATGAAAAGAGACGTTGGGAAGTTTATATCCAAGTGCATGAATTGCCAGCTAGTTAAAGCCGAGCAAAAGAAGCCTAGTGGGTTATTACAACCCTTAGAAATTCCCGAATGGAAATGGGAGCAAGTCTCGATGGATTTCATCGATGGTTTACCAAGGACTAGAACGGGACATGATAGCATTTGGGTGATTGTGGATCGATTGACTAAAAGCGCAAGGTTTATACCAGTCAAATCGACCAGAACAGCAGCTAAGTTAGCAGAGTTGTATATAAAGTGGGTAGTGAGATTTCATGGAGTACCTAAAGGCATTGTGAGCGACCGAGACCCGTTGTTCACTAGTGGGTTTTGGAAGAGCTTACAAGAGGCTCTAGGGTCAGAGTTACATCTCAGTACCGCATATCATCCTCAGACCGACAGTCAGACGGAGAGGGTGAACCGTATTTTGGAAGACCTCTTGAGAGCATGTATATTGGATTTTGGTGGATCATGGGATGACTATTTGCATCTAGTAGAGTTTGCATATAATAATAGCTACCAATCCAGTATCGGTATGGCTCCGTTTGAAGCTTTGTACGGAAGACCGTGCAACTCACCATCATGTTGGATAGAGACTGGCGAGAAGTTTATGCTTGGACCAGATGTGGTGAGGGAAACTTCAGATAAAATCAAGACCATTCAACAATGAATGAAGGCTGCCCAAGATAGGCAGAAGAGTTATGCTGATAAGAGAAGAAGAGACTTAAAATTCTCCGTTGGCGACTTGGTGTTTGTCAAGATTTCTCCGTTGAAGAGCGTAATACGATTTGGCAGGAGAGGCAAGTTGGCACCAAGATTCGTTGGCCCATTCCCTGTTCTTGAACTAGTCGGGAATTTGGCATATAGAATTGACTTACCGGAGAAGATGGCGGGAGTTCATAACGTATTTCACGTTTCCCAACTAAGGAAGTTCGTTCACGACTCAGATATGACTATTTCACCTGATCAGTTAGAGGACTTCGAAGTAGAACCCGAGGCGGTTGGGAACCGCAAGCCGGCCCGTATTGTCGAGCACGACATGAAGCAACTTCGAAGGAAGGCGGTGAAGCTAGTCAAGGTACAGTGGAGCGAGGACGAGAAAGATTGTACTTGGGAGACAGAGGAGAACATTAGGAAGTCACACCCAGAACTCTTTGCCTGGTAAGATTTTGACTTCGATTTAGTTTTCCGCATGCTAGGGTAGGCTTGGTTGCTTGTTTTGCATGTTTGATTGTTGTATGTGGTTGTTAGGCATGCGGGATCTTTTGTATGTTTGGGTTAAGGAATTTCGGGGACGAAATTTCTTAAGGGGGGGAGAGTGTAACGACCCGCATTCTACGCATCATAGGATCGTAGAATATTTATTTCTGTCACATACGAAGTCGTATGGTCATGTAACTTTGGGAGACGACTATTGGGGTCATTTCCCATGTTCATGATTTTTTCCGATTTTTAAATGACCATTTTACCCCTAGTTAGCACTGTTTTGGCCATAACTTTTGACTGGAAATGGATTTTGACCTGAAACCACTTCCATTGGCTCCGGATGATGGTTTCTCTTTCCGTAGAGTGGTCACATTAGCCAAACGGACTTACCGTTTGGGAGATATGGCTGAAACAAGTTTCAGATGGTGAAAAACAGCTTAATTGGGCTTAACCGGGTGATTAGCAGCTAGGCCCAGAGGGGAATTTCGGGTTTAGGGGTATATAGGGGCTGATTAGGGTTAGAAAACATTTCTTTAGACATTTTCCAGCCGCCACTTTCATTCCTCTTGACCTAGCCATGGCCTCCACTCTCTAAATCTCTCTAAAACACCCAAAAATCACTTTCTAATTGAAGATTAGGCTTAGCAAACATCGAATCAAGGAGTATTAGCACAAGAACCGAGGTGGAGCTGCTGTGTAAGATTGGGAACAGCGCCAAATCAGAGAATATTTCAGTTTTGGGGTTCTAGTTGTGGCAAAGGTGAGTGATAGCATCGTTTTGACACTAATTACAGTTAATTAAGGGTAATTAGTGAAGATTAGCGAATTTATACACTAATAAATTCTGGAAAAATGTTTAGAAATTCTGAAATAATATTTCATGCCTCTGTTAGAAAATTTAGACGATTTGATTAAGTTTTACTAAGTATGTGCTTAAACATGATTAAGAAGGATTATGGGAAAATGTGAGGTTTTAGCCACTTTTGATCTATTTTGATTCATTTGGATTGTTGTTTGGTGTTTGTGGTAGCTCTTACATATTGCTATGACTCTATGGTATGTTTTATGATTGATTAGAATAGCTAGATTGGTCGAAGACGCCGTTGTATGGCGCAAACACTCGCTAGAAAAGTTGCAGGAAATACTGCAGGGATCCGGATCGGATCGGGTAGGGGATCGGATCGGGTAGGGGATCGGATCGGACATATCCGAACCGGACCAGAGCGTGGTACTTTCTGGAGCATGACGTGAAGAGGCAACAAGGAAGGCCTGGTCGGAACGGAGGGGCGTAGCGTGGGATCGGAAGGAACAAGGAGGACTGAAGTGGAAGAAAGAGGAGCATGGATACCATATTCCGAACCGAACCGAGAGCAATACACGAACCGAACTGATGCTGACGAGACGGAGACGGAGGCACTCAAGCTATGGAGTATCCGAACCGAACCGCTTCAGAATCACCGAACCGAATCGCATGAGGGAGAAGGACCCGAACCCAGAGGATGGTGGCACTCCGAACCGAACCAGGGAACGTATCCGAACCGAACCGAGCATGGGTGACCGGACCGAACCGGACGTGTACTTTTACTACCCCGTGATGACTCTTCTGAAGACCAACTCCAATTCGATCAAACCCGAGATGCAAAGGAAGTCCAAATGAGAAGTTAGAGCTTAAGATTCAGATGGGAATCAACGAGTTCGCTTCATGGTTGGGCTTTGCTGCGGGACGCGTGTCAAGGAGTTATCGACGTCTATAGCTTTGGACCACTATGGTAGGAGGTACGAAGCCGGATTCAGGGCCATTATGGCATCGGTAGAACCAAGGGCTACGACCAATGAAGTGGGTCATTGAAATGTTTGGTCATGACTCCAAGTGTTTGGCTTGGTCACAGCGGGGTTTCTACAAGTCGGGATTCGTCGTTACCTCATTTTGTCTAGTGTCCCAAAGTGGTAGATATCGTATACTTTACGCACTGAGTGAGAGACGTGAGGATGGTTGCTATGCTTGATTGTTTGACATACACACCCCACCCCCGTATTCTTACACTATTTATTATGGCACCTTGGAGTATTGTACGGTATGTGGTACTAACTCTTTGGTTGCAGGTCCAGGTTCAGGTATGGTTTAGTATACCTGTTATTACTCTATTTAGATGCTTATCGCTCATACCAGGCTTTATGTCTGACCCAGAGTTTAATGTCTCTTCTTATTACTCTAAGTGCTCACACGAGCAGACTAGAGACAGGTTAGCTGGTGATGCACGGGTAGATGATCCGGAGACGAGCAGGAGGCTTCCACGTAATATATATATAGTATTCTCCCTGTGTTGTTGAAGATCACTGCTTGGGCATTGGTGGTGTATCTTCTATTTTAGCTTTCTTTTGTTTAGAGACAGTAAATTTGGAAAAATTGTAATAAGCTGTATTTGAATTTCCGCTGCTCTGATGATGGATGTTGATCTTAGTTATCAGCTTATGCACTGTCTCACCTGTTTTATGTCAAGTATGTTATTATTATATTTTATTCCATGCGCTGTGAGACATTCTACAGGTTTCTTGATTAATTCATTCCTTTCTTTCTTTTCTTCTGACGACCGTTCTGTGCTAGCTGGGCATGTGTACAGCGCACATTCGGAGGAAATGCAGGCTGGTGCAGGGCGGGCCGTCACACTCAGATTTTTAGGGTTGTTACAGCATTGTTAGTCTTCCTCCGTGTTAATTTAATTGTTCCGCTACATTGTATTGCAATTATTGTAATTTAATCTTCCACTATGGTATTTATTTCGATGTACTCTGATATTCTGTACTCTGATGTAACATTAATGTAATGTTTATAAAAGTCTTATGTTATTTGTTCTAATGTGTTGTATGCCCAGAGTTAGCGTATTCGGGTTTTAAACGGTCTTGGTCGATTTAGTGATCGATTAGGTCCGGGGGAAACCCGGGTCATTACAGTTGGTATCAGAGCTTTGGTTAGCTCAAATCTTTGGGGTATAACTCGTTAGAACTGAACAATAGATTCATCAGAGGTAAGATTAGTAATATCCTATAAGGAATACTCATTAGAGATAGGATCAGTAGAATCCTGCAACGAGAAAACTCATTAGAGATGGGGTTAGAAATGCCCTAGGATGAGTTCAGAGTAACAAGTTTATAATTAACGTATTTGTGATTATATATAATCCGACCTTAGAAAATATGATTTTTGAATATATAAAAGTTATATATATTTGAAAAGTTAATCAATGAATAAAATTATTGAAACCAATAAAATAAAATAAATGAAAGTTGAGTTGATAAGTTAAACAACTTTCAGCTCTTTTCCTTTTTGAGGACGAAAAGATTTTAAGTGGGGGAGGCTGTAACAACCCGGAAATTCTGAACCAATTTAAATTTTTTATTTTAGAAATTTTAACGGGTTTTAAATATTTAAAATGATTTATTTTAAATATTAACGACTAAAAATTTATTTAAATTGAAGTTAGAACGAATAATTTTAATTTAATTATAAAAGGAGTTTAAAATACCATGGTAGTTTGAAAATTTGAATTTAAAATTTGACTGATTGTACATGTTGCAAAATAAATCGGAATTTAGTGAAACCAAAAATATTTAAATCTGTTTAAAAAAATATTTCCAACGAATCCGAAAAATTGAAATTTCATAGTGGGAATCAAAAGTTATGTCCAATTTAAAATTTAGAAAAGTCGCTGTAGAATTTACATATATTTTAATATAATTTATAGCCCTTAAAAATAGCCATTTTACAAACGACCTCCGTTTTCGATGAAACCACTTTTGTTCGAACCAGAATGTCCAATTATTGCTAGATTTAAATTTTCATAATTCTTAGAATTAATATGTGAGCGTAGCAAAAGAAAACGTGTTTGTCAGTTTTAGTCAAATAAGATCAACCATAAAAAGGCCATTTTTTCAAACAGTCTCATAATTCGACGAAATTAGTCTTGTTAGGACCGTATCGTCAAAAAATAACTAGAAATAATTTTTCTGGAATTTTTAGAGTCAGTATGTGGCCCAGGAAAATTCAAATGTACAATCAAATTAAATAATTAAATGATTTATATATTAAATTGAAGAAAACAGGCTGAAAACGATCGTTTGGGCTGACGGGACCTAGCCCGTTGGTTCCATAACGGCGGTATTTTCCTAGGTATAGCTTTCATTGCGTTGAAATTGGATCTGAAAAGAATTAACGGGTTTATTTGTAAAATAGAACATTTAATATTATTTTATTATATAAATAACATTAGCCTATTCAAAACCCTAATTTCAAATGTAGCAGCCGCCACTCGTGAATTCGATGGCTGCGAATCTCCCAATTTCATCTCATCAAATCGCCCAATCCAATAAATATTTTGAGATCATTAAACAAAAATCGTAGAGCAAAGAGAGATCCACATAGTGAATGGTCAAGATCAGTTCTAATGGAGTAGAGTGGTCGGATTTCTCCCTCTAAGTCGCCGAGTTCGGGGCAAATTTCAAAGCCCTACGGTGGTGCGAGCGAGCTGCAACCTCTGGTGACGGTGGCACTCTCGATGCGGGTGGTCACAATGATGGCCGATCATCAGCAAGTGGAGCATACGGTGGTGCGAATTGAAGAATTGGAATGGAAGGTTTTGGGTTTTTGGTTCGAACGGTGTTTGGAGATTAACAGAAAGGAGGGAGAAAGGTTTAGATAATTTAATCAAGTTAATTAATATTTTAATTATCCAATTAATGAAATTAACCTTTAAACCCTCGTAACTTTTGCATATAAATTCAGAATCGAATGATTTAAAGTCCGTTTGAATCGTGAAGAGGAGATCTACGACATGAAACAGACCAGATCTGAATCAAAGCACTTTGAGAATTCAGACAAAGCAATGTGAGATTTCTATTTTAAAATAAAATTTATTATTTATTTCACTGTGAAATTTATATTCATTCTATATGAAATTCATGTTGATGTTGTATATATTTATTGCAATGTTGATTTGTTTTGTGATTGCGATGAACCACTGAATTAAATTGTGTATTCATGTTTATTAGAATTCTGTATATACAATAAAAACTATATTTTTATTGTAAAAATAGAATATATAGTATTCATGTATGTCAAAATTTGTGTATAAAATAAAAACCATATTTTTATTTTATATATATAAAATTAAAGATGTTCATGTTTGATTTAAATAAAAAGACTGACATGTTAAAAATATAGATTTTGTCAAATCATGATTATTGAAATAAAAATATAGATTTTTTCAAAACATGATTATTGGAATAAAAATATAGATTTTTTCAAAACATGATTATTGAAATAAAAATGTAGATTTTGTCAAAACGTGATTATTGAAATAAAAATATAGATTTAGTCAAATCATGATTATTGAAATAAAAATATAGATTTTGTCAAATCATGATTACTGAAATAAAAATATAGATTTTGTCAAAACATGATTATTGAAATAAAAATATAGATTTTGTCAAAACATGATTTTTAAAATAAAAATATAGATTTTGTCAAATCATGAATATTGAAATAAAAATATAGATTTTGTCAAAACATGATTATTGAAATAAAAATATTGATTTTGTCAAAACATGATTATTGAAATAAAAATATAGATTTTTATCAAAACATGTTAATTGAAATAAAAATAACCCTTTTTGTCAAAACATGTTAATTGAAGTAAAAATAACCTTCTTTTTTGTCAAAACAAGTTAGTAAAACAAAATTATCATTTGTGTCAAAAGGATTTGATGAAACAAATTATAACACTTTTGTCAAAACCAGTTAGTTGAAACAATTATATCACTTTTGTCAAAACCATCGAGTTGAAACAAATATATTACTCTTGTCAAAGCCATCTAGTTGAAACCAATATATCACTTTGTCAAAACCATTTAGATGAAACAAAACATATCACTTTTATGTTATATTAGAATTGTAATATAGACATATCACCTTTATGTGAATTAGAATTGTTAAATTACGTTAACAATAAAATTTACATTTTACCGTATATATAAAAAGAGTAGATTTAAAGGAAATATTTTTATTGTCAAAATTGAGACAATAAAAAGTATAGATTTTAAAGAAACATTTTTATTGTCAAATTAGAGACAATAAAAAGAATAGATTTTAGAGTTGCATTTTTATTGTAATTTTTATATGCAATAAAAAGAGTAGTTTATTAAGTTGCATTTTTATTGTCACTTTAGATTATAATAAAAAGAATAGAATGAAAGATATATTTTTATTGTTATTTTAGCTACAATAAAAAGATTAAAATAGAAAGATATATTTTTATTGTAAATTTTTGTTGCAATGAAAAGATAAGTATTAAAGATCATGTTTATACTGTCACTTTGTTTAAATAAAAAGAATTAATATTAAGGATTATATTCTTATTGCTCATAGTTTCAATAAAAAGTGTGAACATAACAAAAATCACATTTTTGTTAAATAAGATTGGAGTTAGACAAAACTTACATTTTTGTTAAATAAATTTAAGTTATAACAAAAAATTACCTTTTTGTTAAAGAGATTTGAGTTACAACAAAAATGACATTTTTGTTATATAGACTTGGGTTAAACCAAAATATAACTTTTGTCAAGTTAAAAAAGCTGAAACCCGAAATATCACTTTTAACAAGTTATAAAGGTTGAAACCAAATTTGTCATTTTTGTCAAATGTAATAGTTAAAACCAAATTTGTCAATTTTGACAAATGTAATAGTTACAACCAAAATGGTCACTTTTGTCGAAAGTAATAGTTGAAACAAAATTGGTCTTTTTATCAAAATATAATTATTGAAAAAAAATGAACATTTTTGTCAAATTAGAATTGAAGAAACAAAAATGAACATTTTGACAAATTAGAATAGTTGAATTAGAAATATACATTTTTGTCAAAATATATTGGTGAAACAAGTATGTACATTTTGTCAGATTAAGATGGTTGAAAACAAAAAGGACATTTTTGGTTAGATAAAAGAGTTAAACACAAATAGCATTTTTGTTAAATAGTTTTTGTTACAACAAAAGTATTCATTTTGTTAAATTGTAATTGCTAACAATATGAATTACCACTTTTTATTCATTTTGTTAAACTAGATTTGTTAACAAAATGAAACTACCCCCTTTAAATCATTTTGTTGAAATAGAATTGTTAACAAAGCAAATGAACCACCTTTAAATCCTTTTGTTGAAATAGAATTTTCAACAAAGTGAATGAATCACCTTTAAATCATTTTGTTGTAATAGAATTGTCAACAAAGTGAACGAATCACCTTTAAATCATTTTGTTGAAGTAGAATTGTCAACAAAATGAATGTCTCACTTTTTATACATTTTATCAAAATATAATGTGTATACAAATATAAGAATCATCTTTATTTGCAAAACATACATTAGAAATTGTATGATTGAAAAAAAAGAATCATTTTATTGCCACAACATACATTAGAACGTGTAGGTAAGTTAATGTGACATCCTTATATGTTAATGCATACATTAGAATTTGTATGCAATTTAAATAAACATTTTTATGTATTAGGTTATACATTGAACAATATACAAATAAGATTATTTCTTTATGTGTTAAAGTTAAGAATATTTGCATACAAGTAAAGAAAATAGGAATTATCTTTATATTTGTCATCAGCAATAAGGTCATGTGAATAAATTACAGTTTATTAGACATTAGAAATGTATAGGGAAATTATACGAGTAAATTACATTTTTATTCGGCATTAGAAATAAAATAGCATGTTTTGTTCATTATCATCAACATGTTAGCAGAATTAAAATTGGTTAAATTCATTAACCAATTATTTATTTATGTGAACTGTTGTTGGCTGAAAACCCCACATGGGTATTGGGGTGATACTTGACATACACTAGTTCCAATATTTAGTTGCATGTCGATCGATAGATTAATAGGCTGTGATAAGCGTTATTATTTCATTTTAATGCTCACACAGTTGTGAACTTCACTCTGGATGTTGAATGGATGGTTTGTTGATTATTTATCATTTATTGTCATATACGTATGATGTATGAAATCCATATAACCGAAGTTGTATGGTAACTGATTGAGTCGCATTCCGATTCAGGATTTCTTTTAAAATAAAGAACATTTTTAATAAAGAATAATTTTATATAGAGAATATCTTTTAAGATAAGGAACATTGTAATATAAAGAATATTCTATCTAAAGAAGCTTTTTATATAAAGAATATTTTTTTTTATAACGAATATTTTAAAATAATATTCAACGAAGAATTAAATGATGATTTCTTTGTCCGTTTTGGACGGACAAAAGATAAAAATATATCTTTATCAAAATAAACTAGTTAGCAACTAGAATAAATCTTTTAAATTAAGATTTAATGAAGTCTTCCAATTAACTGATATCTAATTGGAATTAAATAAAAGGATTGGATTTGGGTTGTCGTGGATGGTGTCTTAAATAACACTATTCTTAAACTCTGTATGAGAAGAATAATTTTTTAATTAAGATTATTAGAGTTTCCAATTGTATTTAGTAATTGGAATAAATTGATATGTGATTTGGGTTTATTATGAACTGTGTTTTAAACGTCATTTGTTCTTTAACCCAATTAACATTGAAAATATATTTTAGAATTTATAGATCTTTTCATTAAGATTTAAAAAGAAATTTTCTAAAGTCAAATTTTCCAATTTAATACAGTAAATTAGAATTGAGTGCAAATTTCAATTTGATAATAATCGTGATAGGCTTCTGTAAAAGAAGACTGTTACTATATATGGAATTTAAATGGCTTTGCCGTTATTCTATTTATATTATCGGTCATATATGGAAATTTATTCGGTTATATATTAATTTGATTTCTGTGAAAATTCCATATTTAATGAAAGATGATTTTGGGTTTATCGTGAACTGTGTTTAAATGACATTAGTTCTTTAACCCAGTTAAAAATAAGATTAATTTCTTAAAACTTGAATAATCATAAAGTTATGATTTTTTGATATTAAAACTGAATTGGCGTTTTAATGAATCTTTAAAAAGAAGATTAAATAATTAATTTAAAAGAATCTATCTTCGATAAATTGATGGGATCCTTTCCCTAATAGTATGAATATTTTATTAAAAGAATATTCTGAATTGGAATAAGGCGTATGATGTGTCTTTATAACACTTGATTTTTGATTATAAATACGCGAGTTATTCGGAAAGACCGGGTTTAACCCATTCTGAATAATTACTATGACGGTTAAAGTCAAAGATATTGAAGACGGTGGTTGAAGACCGGCGATCTTCACGTCGAATGGATGACTACTGATGCCCGACACTGGCTAGCTACTAGTAAAGGGTTAAAAGTGGTAGTTTGTGTGGACGTACTTGTTAATTGTCCGGATATGCGAGCACCTCACTCCCGTATTGGACATATGGGACGAGGAATAAGGTGTCTCTGGTTTCGTTCAGACCCAGAATGGACTTGTAAATGAATGTGTGTCTGACATTGAATTTCATTCCATGTAAATTAAATTGATTTCTATTTAATATATATCTGTGGTGGCGGAGAATTTATTCTCTTGCTTAACACCTTTCTCTGAGACGTACGAGCTTAGAGGTTATATATTGGGTGTTATCGATCGCATGGCGTGGATTGTCAATGTGGCACGCCAAGATGCAAATGATTAAGGCTTTAGTTGAAAAGAAAAGCTTTGTGGTTAATAATCAAAGCATAGCCTATTTCGCAGAGCTTTGTGTATAACGTGACCTCGCGAGCCTCACACCCCGGTAAGAGTCAGAAACGGAGCAAAGGAACGCAGGGAGTGCACACGTTTCTTTCTAGCTAGAAGTAGTGTCAGTGACTTACCAGCCCTGGCATTTTACTTACGTGGATGTTGGAATTTTCGAGGCCTCAGATTTATTGGTCGCCAATGGCCAAATTATAGGTTCGATAGGACGGGAAGCGTGTGTTCTGGAATTGCCAATCCACTAACGTTATTTGTGGACCAGCCCTGCAGGATCCAAGGGTTGCCCGTAGGTGTGATCCTGAGACATTGCTAGAGTGTCTTGAATCTGTAAGGGGACCATTCCTCGCCTTGACTCTTGATGTAAACCCAATTTCCAATACGATACCATGCGATTTTAATTGTAGAACTAGTATGGCGACATAGTAGGATGGGGTACTATGTCTTCATGATTGATGTATTATGATTGAAATGTTTTGAAACATATATACACTAATAATTATATCAAATCTGTTCTATCGTATCAAGCATTTTTGACCATTATAAGGTAAAACTCTATCCTCTGATTTGTGTTGCATTGTGTGATGGGACTTGAGTCTTATAATGGTTTCATTTTCCTAAAAAGCATTGTGTTGTTTAACGATTTACTTTATTTCATGCACTGGAAATCCAATGGAGTAAACCTGTTCCGCGTTAACGGCGTGGTCCTGTGATTAGCCTTATTATTAGATAAGTTAGAAAAGATTTCTCATACCAGTCCCATGACTGACCCATAGTTTGTTTCACTTTTTAAACTCGGGTGCCCTCTTTTCCACACGGGCAGTTGAGTAGCTTATTTTGCAGATATATTGAGTAGGATTCTGGATCGAAGCTTAGAGCTGTGTCCAGAGCATTGGTAGTATTCCGCTGTATTAATTTAATTGTTCCGCTGCATTGTATTACAATTATTGTAATTTAATCTTCCACCGCGGTATTTATTTTGATGTACTCTGATGTAACATTAATGTAATGTTTATAAAAGTCTTCTGTTATTTGTTCTAATGTGTTGTATCCCCAGAGTTAACGTATTCGAGGTTTGAACGGTCTTGGTCAATTTAGCGATCGATTAGGTCCGGTTGAAATTCGGGTCATTACATTTAATTTTGTCAAAAATTCTAACTAATTCCGTTTCTGTTCCAATCAGTTCCATAGTGTAGTGCTTGTCGTCACGATTCCAACGCGACCGAAATCATCCAATTTTGTTTTAATTTGGATAAGTTATAATGTTTTTAGTATTAGCTAACATAATTAATTATTTAATTATCTTCTCCCTTCTTCTATCGTTCTAAAATCTAAAACCCGTAAAAACTGCTCGACCTAATTCATCTATCGCCGCCCCTATTTCTGATCGTCGGAGGACGATCAACCATGACCTGCGCGAGCGCCTTCGAGTGCGCCACCATCTCCATTAATATCATGAATCTCGAAACCCCCTTCACCCACAATTTTAGTTCATCACCAACGGGTTTGGAGGAGAAAATTGGCTAACACATCTTGAATTAATTCATCTCCACCGTTGAGAAGAAAGATCCCGTGATGCTGAACGATTTTGTTGTTATAAGTTTTTGGAACAAATCAATGGTTTTTGAGATTATAGTGATTCAAAATCTGAAGATTTTGGCCATTCTTTCTGAAGGTGGCAGCGCAATTTCAGTAGTGGAGATTAGGTTTAGGGTTGTAAACGTATTTATATGTATATATTATAATATATATTAATATTTAATTTCAATTTTTCTCGTTTAACCTTCGAACTCTAAACGAATCCCAACGACTTTCGCCCTTAATTAAATACCCCCATTCCGGACACAATGGGATATGTTTCGTAAGCTGATTCGATTATTTCAATCAAATTTCATCAAAATTAAAATATAAATTGATATAACGTTCAAAATTGATTTTTCAACGTACATTTTAGTTTTCTACGTCCACATATTGACTCCAAAAATTATGAAATTTGAAATCTAGCTATTTTTTTACAAATATGGTTCTAATGGACCTGGTTTCGTCGAATTTGGAGACAGTTTAAAAAATTGCCTTATTCTTAGCTTATTAAATTTGCACGTAAAATTGGATGCACGTTTAAATTTACCACGCTTACATATGAATTCCAATTGAATTGAAATTTTAAATCTGACAATAATATGATGTCCCAAATCCAACAAAATTAGTCTCATCGAAAACGGAGGTCGTTTGCAAAATGGTTATTTTTAAGTGCTTAAATAATATTAAATATTAATAAATTTCCATTGCGAATATTTTAAATTTTAATTTGGCCATAAGTTACAATTTTTAAAATGAAATATCAATTTTTCACATCCATTAGAAAGATATAATTAATTAGATCCAAACATTTCTTGTTTCATCCAATTCTGACGTATATTAAATTATGTACATTCTATTGAAATTTAAAACTTAATTTTCAAACTACCATGACGTTACACATTTCTTTTGTATTTGTATTATAAATTTTACGGTCAAACCCATTTTAAGTAAATTCTAAATCGTTTATTCTCAAAATAAATCGTTTAAAATATTTAAAATCCATTAAAATCAATTAAAAATAAAATTTAAACTGGTTCCAAAATTCAGGGATGTTATAATCTCCTCCACTTAAAAACTTTTCGCCCCCGAAAAGGAAGGTAGAATTGAAGGTCGTTTACTTAACCAACTCAACCTTTGTTTTGACTCAGGCTCTTCAATTTTTCAGTTTCTAAGAACTTTCCCCTTTCTCGAAATTGGCTAACGCCTTAAATTTTCAAAAAAAATCCGCCATAACCACCTTTGTACGGGTTGATCGGTACAACTACAAATGACCTCTATAGGCTCTCATATATCAAAAGGAAATCAAAAAGCCAATCGGCTCATAAAATCATCAAACCTAATCAATCCAGTAAATATGTACGTTTTTGTCGGGCATACAATTTTATTCCTCTTCTTAGCTTCTACGCAATAACATGTCCAATACACACACATATACATACATACATATATATATATATATACACACACACACACATGTATACATATCCAATTCCAATCAATTTCAATTCAGTTTAACATTAAATTGGATTTGGCTTAATTTACCCTTTTATTTTCATATTGGTTTTATCATTCCAATATTTTAATTAGTTAAACTAATTATCAAACATCACAACCATCAATCAATTAGTTGATTAAAATATCAAATATATACCTTTTATCCATACTCAAAATAAAATTTCAATGCCAAATCAAAAACTGTCGCCTCCCGGGAAATTCGACGCTCGAATCTAGACACTAATACATCCCGTGTCCAAACTCATGAACCGAAAACGCAGAAAGCTAGTTGAAAGAAATTAGAGGGTGAGATAAGAAAGAAAGAAAACTTCACAGCAACCGATAGTCTGAACCTGTAAAACTCGGTCTGACCCGAGCATTGCAAACACCACGGATCAGTCTGGTTAACCAGTGTGAGAAAACTCACTAAGTTTATAAGTAACATCCAAATTGCTTAAATTTAGAAGATCCTTTTGGAAGAAAAGAATAATAGTAAGACCAACCCACACATAAGCATGGACAGTTTTTACCTTACTATAACCCAAAACATTTTTGATAGGAAATCATGTGATATTATAGTAGTGTCTATCAAGTAAATAACCAAATAGTAGAACGCTTGCATCCCACGCTCCACATACATAGTACATAATCAAAAACCGTGAGGGTCTTATTGGAGAATGGATTCCAACTATGACAAGGTATGGGACCACCTTCCGATCAGTGCACTCTTGAGGGGATACACTGGGGTTCAACAAGAACATCTTGCAACTCGACCGCACATGACCGATCACTCATCCAGCTTGAGTGGATCAAATGTATTATCACCCTATGTTTTTAAGGGACCACCGTACATCCGTGGAGATACAGAAACTAAAATAAGAACAAATAAGAATATTCTCTAGATGGTGATAATACACCCTGCTTGGGTATGACCCACCTAGCCATGTTCCTTGCATGATTTTTGTAATTTTCTGGTTGTGAGGATTGAGGTCACGATTTCCTTTTAGAACATCTGGCCATCATTCACTTTGAATGTTACATCGTCAGATAAGTCAAATCTCTAATTGACGTCCACAAGTATACTCCGGGTGTTAAGCAAGAGAATTTCTCTACCACCAAACTTGGTATATTTGTTCAAATGAACGTACGTGAGTTTTCAGGAAATACCCTGTCAAACATTCATCCATACAAGCCATTCAGGAATAGGATGAACCGAAGGCACCCTCCTACCGCATCCTACGAATCACCCAAAGGATCAGTAGCAGGAAGTCCTTGCAATCCGTAGATCCCAATCATGGAAGAATCACAAGTCAAAATATCTCTAGGGATCAGTTAGAGAAATTCAACGAGTAGTTCTTCCACTCATGAAAATCACAGTCTTCAATTGATCCATCTTCTATCTTCAACATTACGTGTTTGCTGGTCGGAATGGTTTTCGAATAGAAATTCGATCCTAGTCTTTCCGTACTAACAGCGCATTGGGCCAGATTTTGATAGTCGGTTATTTAACTATCAAAATAAACATCCATAAAAATAAAATGGGTTTCACTGTTTCGGTACATAGCTTCACTTGGCCTTTTTATTCAAAACTATTCATTGGCTGAACTTCAAAATCATTCAATATTTGAAATCCAACATTTATTTTTGATATTACTATATGAACATCCTCAAACCACTTCAATTTCAATGCTTTGAAAAAGTATATAATACCATACGCCAAGTACTTCATTTAAGAATATTATTGCAAAAGCATTCCTATAATCTTTACTAATTTGTCCAAAATTGGGAAAAAGTCCCTTTTTTATAAATATATACGTTTATTCATCAAATCAATTTAACATTCGTAAAACACAATTATGAAATTTCATTTCTATAACATTAATTCCTTTCTTAGGATATCCATTTATATTAAATCAATCCCTTTTCTAACCTCTTTGTTTATATTCAATATGTATATCACTTTTATAACAACTATTTCCAACCTCTTTACAATTACAAACTAATATTATCTTTTGATAACAGCGAAATCATTCAACTTGGGGTGATCTATTTACCTCTTAGACCTTGATCAACAACGTTCTTATCTTAAGATAGATATGGATTAGTAACATTAGAACCAATATCAAACAAATCTCATTTCCCATTCAGTCTTTTCTTTTAATAATATAATTAATTTAAATAATCTAATTTACTTTTATTATTATTAAATAAATAACAATCAATTTCAATAAAATCCCAATCTAATTGTTTCTTAAAAACAATTAATCCCAGTCTTTATTCTTACGTTACTTTCTGCTTACCTTCTTTAAAATCTTATTTACATTCAAATTTACTTTATAAATCCATTTGATAAATCCTTAAAATTTAAATAATAAATAATAGATATTTATTTCCTTTAATAAATTTCATTCAAATAATAAATTTAAAAAATTTGTCTTCAGTTATAAAATAAATCTTATAACTTCATTTCCATCGACTCACCTAACGGTAAATCAATCTTTATAAAACATTATATATTTAGACCATTTGCTATTAATCCCTCAACTAGTATTATTCATTGGTTAATGACAAATAGACGTTGGGGATTCAACAATCAATAATCAAACAACATCAAATCAGATTGATTTAATCAGTTCATATGATATAATATACAACATATTCGAGGACCCGATTGGATCCCTCCAACTTGTCCTTCCCTACATACAAATAGGTTAATCCATTCAATACGATAATTTATGATAAACATAAATAATAAATTCAAATGATAACAGTCAACCAACAATAATTCAAGCATCCAAATTATTTAATACATTTATATTATTATAAACATAACCAACAAGGTAAGTTACCTTGATTGGAAATGATCGTTAAAATAAAGATTCCATTTAAAGTAAACAAACGTTGAATTTAAATAACTCATATAAAAATATTCAGCAAACATCTAAACAATCATCCAACAATTTGAAAACATAGCACACAAATATTAAACCCGACTTATAATAATTATAAGTGCGAGAACTGAGTGAGTTTAACTCACCTTGATTTATGTTCGTCAGGATAACGATTGTTTCAATTAAATTAAACATGCATTTAATTTAATTGAATATAACAGCTGCATCCAAGTGCGTCCAAATATATTCCATAATGAAGCGCTTGACATGATTGTTTCAACGTCTCATGGTTGGCCCAAATCTGATAGTATACGAGCACGTTATAATTATATAAGTTACGGTTTTACTTTAAATAATTAACATGATAAATAATTAATTATATCTTAATTCTAATCACATTGTTATATATATTACCTTGATCCATTAATCCACCTCAGGTCCGTATAAGCTTTCTCCCCTCTTGCCTTATTCACGCACATCACTTGCACTACTCCTTACCCACAACCATACCCGTGTTTTTATTCCCTTCTTCCGTCCTTTTTTTCATCGCTTAGGCCCAAAATCCCATCACCAAGTTTTTAAAACCCACGAACCCGCGTTGTACAGGAGTACGTCTTCCCCTATCGCATGGATTCTTTCTCGTTTCATACTTTTGAAACTGCACGCTTCATTTCTCTTTTCCTTTTCTTCTTTTTTTAATGAGAATTTCGAAAGCCCAAGATCCGATGACTCCAAAGCCCACGTCTTCTAAATGACTTTCCCACGCCATTCTTCTTTACATCTGCTACTACACGGTCTTTCCCACCTCTATCCTCTCTTCTCCAGTTTTTCCATGTTTCTTTATTTATATATACTTATATATATATATATAAATAAGGCCGAAGCCCATTTCCTTTCAAGCCCGCCCGCTACTTCTCCTATCTCCTACTTCATTCGAATAGAGATAAACTACTGCAGGTACATTCCCATGCGACTACTTCTTCTATCCCATATGCATAAAGCCTTTCCCCCTTTAATTATTTTCTTCATGTTTTACTTGACTTTCGAATAGCCTGCACAAAGTTCAGAACTCAATCAACTTCTTGCGACAATCTGCACTTACTCAAAACCAAATCGCTCTCGACCTGCACCCACCCCCGACAATCCCTTGACAACCACTGCAGCTCCACCTCGAACTCCCTAACACCACGTATCAACATCCAACTTCTTCCCATTTACAAAAAAACTGAAGCCGCCTACAGTATTAAAATTCGAACTGTATACTCTGCCAATCGCCACCTTATTCTTCCATGTATAGTGAACTGTTGTCGCACTGTCGATAGGTCGCGGGAACCCGTCATAACATTTCCCTCCGACTGCCACTTCGTCCTCGTCGCCAAGAGCTGGAGCTCGCTACTTTTATCAGCATCGCGGTCTGGAGTTGCCAGCATGGCGGGGAGTGGTCTCAGAAGTATTAGATGAAGGCCGACGTGGGGGGTAGGCAAATGGTGAAATAAAAGAGGATACTTACTGTAATGGAGGCGGTTTTTCATATATATTGTTTTGCCGGAGAGGAAAAACGAGGAGTTTGGTTTCATATGTTTCACTGGAAAACAAATAGAACGAGAAAGATGTTACATATATATATATATATATATATGTGTGTGTGTGTGTGTATATGTAGGTGAACAAAAAGTGGATGAGAACTACGTCCATCATTCAGTAGGGGGTAGCGTCCTGGGTCGGCTGGAAATATAGGTACCTGTTTCTGTTGATAGGATTTTGAAAGAAAAACACATTTTACTTGGTCAGCACGGTGTTGGTAGATTGGGAGGCAAGACATAGAAATTTTGGGACATGTGAAAACAATAGTAACATTGTGGGTGTGCGGAGATTTGTATATTCAATAATTTGTACACAACTTGGTTTTATGGTTTATATAGTTTGGAACAGGGTAGGCACAGTTTAATGGTTTGTCGTCTAGAATAGGCTAATTTGTTGTATTTAGGGGTTAAGTTTTAAAATAATTTATTTTATTTTACGGTATTTAATTCTACCACTATTTGTGCTACCGTTAAATATACGAACCTCTAAACAGCAACTCCAAATTCAATGAAAATAAATTTACCGCTACGTCTTGACATTCCGGTCCTAATGATTTGTTTCGTTGAACACCGACAACGTTTGCTCAAAGACGATATTTTAATTTCAATTAATTAGTCTGTTCACTTTTAAATATCATATACCAACAAAATAATTCCAATTAGCTCCAAACTGGAAATGTAGCAATAACTAGCTATACGTATTCCCATAAAATTTATTTTGTCAAGGTTGTTTGAAAAAAATGGATATTTTTAAAGCCTATACAATAACGATTAAATTCAAAACAATTTAATTTAAATAATAATAAATTATTATTATCGTATCTCTCCAAATGAAATCTTATACAACTTCAAAATAAATCGATATAGATTATATAAATTCGGGTTAAACGATATTCAAATTATATAAAGACCGTTAATATTTTATTAAATAAACGTTATCATTTATTAATGAGTTTCATAGCGACTATTTGAAAATTTGAATTGGACACAAATCAAAATCAATAATATGAAATCTCAATTTTTCTCTTCCATTAGAAAATTATAATTTAATAGATTCAAACATTTCTCGTTTCATAGAATTCCGACTTAAAATGGCTTCTATATGTCCAATTTAAGTTCAAAACTCAATATTACGAACTACCGCGCCGTTACGAGCTTGTTTTTAATTACATATATAAACTATACGTTCAGACATCGTTCAATTAATGAATTCATTATTATTTCAAAATTAACATTTTAAAATAATAAATAAATTAATTATCTAACTATCAAAAATATGGGACGTTACACAAATATTAAACCTTAACTAAGTTTTTGGTTCTCACACCAGTCAATTGGAAATATATAGGCATCCCACTTTCGAAACTCGAACATAAACACTGATGATACTCGAGTAATCATTAGAATCATCTCCGAGCGACTAGAGTGTGATTCTATATCTACCCAGTATGTTTGAGACTTCAGATACACGTGGATCAAACGTATATTCAGAATCTACTTATACTCGATAGTCCAAAATCAATATAAAGTAAAATATTCAAATTCTTATTATAAGATATAATTTTCAAAACTAAATTCGTTTTTATGGATCTTCACACTGATTCTAGGGTATTACTAATGCTATCTCTAATGAGCCATTCTTATAGGATGTTATTTATCCTATCTCTGATGAATTCTTTCATTCGGTTCTAATGTGTCTTGTTCTCGAGCTTTGTAAACTAAAGCTCCGACCAAGTGTAAAGACCCAAACTTCCCGACCAGCCCAAACAACACAAACAGGAGAACATTTCATTTCTATTGCAAAAATTTACATTAGAGTACAAGATATCAAAGTACAAGTAAATAATATATAAGGGAAAAATAATCAGCGATTAAATTACAAATAGAGGAATTTTAAATACATGAATATTGCAGTGGAAAATTATCAACTACCACAGCTGAAAGAAATACACGAATACAAAGCATATAGTTCCCGCCGTAATCCATGATCCTATGAAAATAAATATCTGCGAAACCAAAACTACTAGCTTCCCATGTGGAAAATATGGGCACCCAAAGTTTAGGTGGGAAACAATAAACTCCAAGTCAATCATGGGACTGGTGTGAGAACTGAATCAATTATTAAATTTATTTTAAAGTTGGTTAAATCATGGGACCACGCCATATAACACGGAACGGGTTTTCTCCCAAGAATACCATAAAACAAACAACGCAATGCTAAAAAGGAAAAATAAAGCCATTATAAGACTCAGGTCCCATTCCACAATGAAACACAAACCAGAGGATAGAGTTTTACCTTATAATGTCCAAATATGCTTGATACGCGAAGTTCATCTTTTATAATTATCAGTGCATAGTACAGAAATCAATTTTGAATATAAATGTACTAATCCTAGACGACATAGTACCACATCCTACTATGTTTCCATATAGGTTTACAACTGAAATTGAAAGTCGCGTATTGGAAATTGGGTTTCCATTTATGAACTGAGGCAGGGGATCTTCCGATTCGGAGCACCTCTAGCAAGATGTCTAGGACTCGTACTCAGTCGAGCCCTTAGGATCATGCAGGGCTGGTCCACTCTTACTGTTATGGATTGACAATTCATGAACAATACATTTCTTGGTCCTATTGGACTGCTATCCTGGTCAGTATGTCGACAATCTTGTCCTTGTGCGACCATATCCGAGGTGCCTCGCTATCCATCATCCACATAAGTAAAATGTCTAGGCTCCATAACATGACATCACTCCTATCTAGAAGAAAACACATGTCCTCCCTGCTGTTCTTCATCCCGTTTTTGGTTCATACCGGGGTGTGAAGCTCGCAAATTAACGCTATACACAAAGTGGTGATATATTAAAGCTATGATTTGATCATCAACCACAAAGCCCTACTTTTCAACAAAATCTTTGATCATTTCATCTTAGCCAGTCACATTGTCAACCCATACCATACCATTGATTTCCATTAATATATAACCTCTGAGCTTGTATGTCTCAAAGAAGGGTGTTAAGTAAGAGAATAAATCTTTCGCCACCAAATAGATATATATTTAACAGAGATAAATGAATATAGCGTGAAGTAAAATGTCAGACATACAATCCGTTTGCAAGTCCGTTCTGGGTCTGAACGAAACCTAAGGCACCTTATTCCCTATCCCATATGTCCAATATAGGAGAGAGGCCGTCGAATATCCGGTTGATCTCCAAGTATATCTGGATGACCACTACTTATTACCTTTTCTTGGGTGTACAACCCAATAAGGACATTAGTAATTATCATAATGATGTGAAGATCTCCAGTCTTCAACCACCATCTTCAGATCTTCGACTTTTAATTGTCGTATCAGTTATTCAGAATGGATTAAACCCAGTCTTTCCGAATAACTCATGTATCTTATAATCAAGTGATATAAAAACACATCATACACCTCATTCCAATCCAAAATATTCTTTTATTCAAATATTTTTTGCTTTGGAAACATCTCCAAAAGATTTTATAATATCTTTTCACAATATAAACAAGATTAAGGTTTATAAAACTAGTCGGGATTAGCAAGTCTTACCGAAGTAATCATTCATTTTATTATCCCAATCCCAACCTATTCATCCCATGGAGAAAAATTGGTAGTACTCCATATATAACACCCACTGTGTTATCGGTAAAATTAATTACCAATTAACGTTCAAATCTAATTAAAAATTTAACTATCGCATGGAGTAAACTTGTAACGAACTGGGATTTTCGACTCCGAAAATCAACATCAAACTACCGTGTTGACCATTCAGACATCGAACATTCCAGATCATTAATAGAAAGAAGTTAGAGGGTGAGAATAGATAAGGTAGAAATATAGAATAGATAAGGTAGAAGTATTGAATAGAAGAAGAAGAAGAAAGCAACACCACACAAAGTCTCACATCGCAGCGGAACAAAATATAATACAGAAATAAATCTTTATTGAGAGCTTTGAAAATACTGACAGTATCAGAGTACATCATACAATGGGACAGTTATAATAGCCTGTTCCCATATACAACACACAGCGGAATAGTAGCTATATAGTATCATACGCCTGAACATCTCCAGCTCGTCTCTGGACTTCACAGTATTCGATAACCTGAACCTGTACACGCCGGGCTAACCCGAGCATTTACAAAACACCGGGTCAGTCTGGTGGACCAGAGTGAGATAAACTCGCACAGTAATAAGGGTAAATCATCCAACCATGATTTTAAAGTTCAAAAATCTTTTCGAAAGAAAAGGATAATCGTAAGACCAAATCCACACATAAACACGGACGGTTTTTACCTTACGATAACCCAAACAGTTTTGAAACCAATATCTTGTCTGATATTATAATAATGTCTAAGTACAAGTAAATAACAATCTAGTGGAACGCTTGCATCTCACGCTCCACATATATAGTACACAATCAAAACCGCGGGCGCTTATTGGAGATTGGATTCCAACTATGACAAGGTATGGGACCACCTACCGATGGTGTACCTCTCGAGATGAATACACTGGGTTCAACAAGAACGTCTTGCAACCCGGCCCTCACATGACCGACCACTCATTTCGCTTGAGTGTATCGAATGTATATCACCGACGGTTGGGATCAGCAACCGTCTCCCGACAAGGGACAGCATCGAAACATAGATTTAAGAAACAAATAGGACTTCCTCTAGATAGGTGATTATACACCCTAATGGGAGCGACCCACATATCCATGCTGCCTGCCCGATTTTTGTCATTTCCCGGTTGATGAGGCTTGAGGTCAGAATTTATCTTTGAACATCTGGTCACCATTCTCTTTGAATGCCACATCGTCAGATCCGTCAGATATCACTAATTGACGTCCACAAAAAAACTCTAGCTAGAAGCTAAGAGAACGGCAATTCCCCGCCAACAACTATAGCACGTTTGAAGAAATCAACGTACGTGACCCTTTGGAAATACTCTGTCAAACATCCGTCCATACAAGTCATCCAGGAACAGGATGAACTGAAGGCACTCTCCTACCGCATCCATATAGGAATCACCCCATGGATCAGTAGCGAGTAGTCCTTGCAACCCGTAGATTCCAACCACGACAGAATCACAGCTTATCTCTGCTTGCCAGGCAGAGAATATTAGTGGTTCCTCCGTGTATGATAGTCCACGGTCTTCAATGCTCTATCTCGAACATCTTCTGAGATCTTCACGTATTTGTTGGTCGGAATGGTTTTCGAATATAAAATCGATCCCGGTCTTTCCGTACCAACACTCGTATTGGTCAGATTTGATAGTCGGTGTTTTAACTATCAAAATATACAGTGTTTCAATCATGACACTCCAATGAGTTCATTGGTTCAGTATTCAACATCACTTGGCCTTTTAACACTTGATTTACTTCGTTAAATCAAAACTTCTAACTCTGTTAATATTTAAAAATATGATATTTGAATAACTCTAATTCGATTTAACTCTAATCGATTAACTCCAACTGATTAACTCAAAGTGGTTAACTCTAACTGATTAACTCGACTTCTTTAACCCTATCGATTTACTACTATTTTACTTAACTCCATTCGCTTGACTCTAGATCGCGGCGATCACAATGGTTATGCCTGATTCCCTCGGGAAACATCCGACCGCCGTAGGCTATCTGCAGCCCTGCGAATTACGCAAGCAGTCGTACGAAAGGGCAACTTATCTTGAATACTATGTTTGACTAACTCTAACTCAAATAACTATATTTTATATACTAATGTCCTCTGAACCATTATGTTATAATACTTTATAACGTACTTTCCACTCAATTCTCTTTTCAACACATTTGTTATATTATTCTTTATTACTTAAACTTGGGAAATCCACTTAACTCATTATTCGAAATCAACATTAAGTAATATTCTTTATTCTATGCCTTGAAATAATAACCCATATGTATTTGTATAAAATAAAACCAACTTTACATTCCCTTTCTACTAATTTCCTTTACCTTGGATCTCTTGTCATATATTCTCCAAATTTACCCCAAATGTTATACTATTATTTCGCTGATGGAAATAATAAATTTCACTAACTTCTCTTACGATTACCAACTAACACTACCTTCAGATAATCCTGATGTTGTTCAAGTTGGGGTATTTTGATTACCTCTCAGACCTTGATCAACAGCGTTTATATCTTCAGATAAATAATAGTTGTAATCAAAACCCAATATTCTATTCAAATCTCAAAACCAATTCCATTTCAACTCGGGTTTGGTTATACCACCCCATGACCTAGTTCCTTAACCCAATTTCATCTTTACCAATCTTCCTTCAAATATATTTAACCATTTCCCACTTTTGAAATTTCATTTCAAAACTCCCTTGTTACTTGTTCTCATTTTCAAATAACGTTAATGTAAAATTAACGTCTTAACACTTTGAAACTCATTTATATGCTTTGGTTTATCTTAGACCCTTTTATCGTAATCCCCTTTCACTTAATTCAAATAATCAACTAACGTTTATTTCAAGCTACTGTATTTGCTTGAAATCCCTTTTAACCTTATTTAACATTTAAACAATATTCATTTAACTTCCTTAATCGAAATACATTAATTTGGTCATCAATTTCAATTCAAACTGGTCGATTTAATTAACTCAAAACTTGATTATCTCACTAACCAATTCAAATCAATCCTCGCTTTAAATTAGTTAAAAATATAATTAATTTAAATAAATTCCATTGAATGTTTTCTTTACACAATGATTATCCAAGTTTGACCACTCGATTCCTTTTCTTATTCTACTATTTTCAAATCTGATTAACATCAACACTTACTGTGTAAAATAAATTAATAACTAATCAGAGTCTTAAATAAATAAGATATCTATTTCACTTTAATAACTTTTATTTAAAATAATATAATTCAAAATCTAACTCTGGTTATAAAGTAAATTTTATAACCTCCGCTCTATCGATTCACCTAACGGTGCATAATTACTTATAACTCGATTGACTTTACAGGCCGTTCTCCGCCAAACACTTAACCAACACCACTCATTGGTCTAACCCAAACAAATGTCGAATATTCAGTCGATACTCATCAATCAAATCAAACATATTTAACTGATAATAACCAACATCCATCTAACATCAACCAAATATCAGAACAATTCAAACAATTAAGCACGTTTATAAATAAACGTGACCAACAGGGTAAGTTACCTCCATTGGATCCAATCGTTAACATAACGATTTGGTATTTCACTGAAATTAAACACGGTTTAATTCCATCGGTTAAGTCAACAGTTAAATAACTAACTAGCAAAGCAGTCAACCATTGGCAAGCAAAGCACACAAAATAAAAATACCCAATTTATATAAAATATAAAAAGGGTAACTGAGTGAGTTTAACTCACCTTGATTCATTTGGCATTGAACGGTTGGGTTTTTAGTTAAATTAAATAGCGTTTAATTCAACATAAAATCCCTACTGCCTCCCGCTCTGTCAAGATTTATTCCACTGTTCCATTGCTCCTTGACTGGACCAATTCTGATAACAAATATATCAATTACCACGGTTATAATTATATGATTAAATTTTTAAAACTAATTAGCTTTTTAATTAAACAAATTATCATCGTTAATTACTTCTAATTACGTTCACAGGCCGATACAGTCCTGCTTCTCCATTTGGTTACTCTTCTTCAAACACGTTGATCCCGTGATTCTGCACAAGTTAAAGATCGTTTAAATATATGTTTAAATTAACTTAACAAATTAACTTTTAATTAGTCAGCTTAACCGATCTGTTCCTCGTTTCTGCTTCTGTCCGTCAGTTGTTCCTAGTTTTCATCTGCATGTGCAAACGTTACTTGGATTAACTAATTTATAATTAATTAGCCAAGCTATTAACTTACTTTATTACCATAATTAGGACCTAATCATATATGCTAAATTCCCCTTTCCAAGTCTGATGGTTCATGCGGTGCCTAACCAAAGTCGGTTACTGCTCATCATTTCCACTATCCCATAACAGCTCTTCACGCCAACAACATTCACGGTTACCACCGGTTCCTGGCTTCTTCGAATATGAAGCCTTCTTCATCCAAGAAACCCCAAGTTCGAAACCATTGTCACTTTATTGATTCGGTCCTTTCACCAATCCCTTTTCACGTTTTGCCATCCGTCCATCCTTTCTTCCTACGTTCAGCTCGTCCATCCCTTTTCTTTTGTTTCTGCAGTTCGAACAGGGAGCTCGCCTCCATCAGAGCGACATCGCGCCACCCTAAGCCGGCCGATAGCTGATCTGACACCGGCGACTAGCATGCCTCATCTCGCTCCGCCCCTGCGCCAAATCCCAAACTGCACCGCTTCTCCGTTCGACGGTAATAACCCCCCAAACGGCTATTGTTTCGAATGGAACTCAGGCTACGACGTTCAACTAAATTCAATCATCACCCCGGGGTCGCAAGTTCTAGGTGAGCTGAAGGTATTTCAGTTGGGAAGTATTCGAATTGGTTAATGTTTTGATCTGAAATTGGAGGAAGAGCTCACGAATTGCACACCATTCAACCAGTAGGTGGCGGCTATGACCCGTGTTGACCACGCAGATGTGTTTGACCCCAATTTAGGGTTCTGCGGATGGTTATATATAGGACAGAGGAACCATGATATTCAAGTTTACTTGGCCAGCACGGGTAAAAGTTTGGATGTCAAGTAAAGTAAATAAATTCCTTGGCTGTCACGGTTAGTATTGGATTTGGGTGCAAGCAATTGAAAAATGTGGGGCGCAAGCTAACTGGGAGGATGTAAGCAAAGCAAAGAGGAAAAGTGAAATGGTGGGATAGTTTTATAATATTATAATGTGTGAATATTTCGTTGGTGAGAAATCACGTTAAAAATCACTACAAATGATTCCCGTCTTCTGATAAAAAGGCTAATCTTAGTGTAAAAGGTATTCCGGATCCAATAGGACAAGTTTCGTCGAAATCCGAGGTCGTATGAAAAAATTTCCTTTATAAAACCAGAAATAAACACACATTTTATTTTTTCACGATCACCAGATAAATCGAATCAACTTGAAACTTTCAAATTCTACAATAATTCTTTGATACGAACCCAACGGCACTAGTTTCGTCGCATTCTGAGACTGTTTGCCCGATAGGCTGTTTTTACCCCGAACCGCCCTACCCTTTTTAACGCCAAATTTCTCGATCTCTAAAAATAACAAACTATATACCTATCCTGACTCTAATCGACGATACGAACTCAACGGAACTGGTTCCGCGACCTAATTCGATCGTCTGCTCAAGTTACGCCCAAATACTCCTTATATTTATTTGAATGCGCGCTATAGAATTTGAACGGGCTTTTACGGTTGTTGTAGTCACATACGATATCTGTTTGCCACGCCGTTTGACATGTGCAATAATTTAACTTTACGGTCCCAATGAAACTAATTTCATCGAAAACAGAGTCCGTTTGCAAAACGGCTATTTTAACGGCCGATAACGATTTCCACAGCGTTTTTTCCAAAATTTGATTTAGCCATAACTCGCAACCAATAACACGGAATCTGGATTTTTCTCTTTCATATGAAAGCTATCGTCAACACGCTCCCAACGTTTCTTGTTTCACAGAAATCCGACTTATATCAGACTCCGTATGTCCAGTTGAAGTTCAAACTCGAATTTTCAAACTGCAGCGTTATATTTCAAGCTCTATTTATAATTATATAAATATATAACGTCGAACTTTGTTTAAATAGCGAATTAGATATTTAAAAACCATTATATTCCCAATATATAATATTTAAATTAAATAAATTGAATTACATATTCGAGTGCCAAAAACACGGGTCGTTACATTCTTCCCCCCTTAAAATAATTTCGTCCTCGAAATTGCTATGGTAAGAAAGAACGTTATAAACTCATTAATTTCAAATCTAATTTTATATTAAATTAGAAACCAATTCAATACTGTAAATAAATATTTTCAAAAATATCGAAAATTTTCTAACACTTTAAATTTTCGAAAAATTTCGCCAGCACCTCCTCTGTACAGCTCAATCGGTACAACCACAACTCGCCTCTCTGGGCCTTCTCCACTTCAAAAGAAAATAAAATAGCCAAGTGGCTTGCCAAATCGGCTCACAAATCTCCAAACCCATATAAAAATAAACGTGTACCTTTTTGTCGGGCATATCATTATATCCTTTTTATCTGCTACCCTGATAGCATATACACATGCATTCCCAACAAAATTCCACTTTCGAATATTCGAGTGCCAAAAACACGGGTCGTTACAAAACTAATGGTACTCCATTTCGAATATTTCTTGAATTCGGTAAATTTAATTACTTCATTCAAATTCCAATCTAATTAAAGATTCATTAAAACTCCACTTAGTTTTATCTTCAAAAATCATTATTTAATGATTATTCAAATTTAGGAAATAAATCCTGTCTTTAACAGGGTTAAAGAATGAATGACATGTAAAACATCATTTATGATAGTCTTAAAATCATCTTCCTTTAATACGGATCTTTACGGAAATCTGAACAATTTATAATCGATATAAATTTCCATATCCGACTAATGCTATAAGTAGAATAACGACAAAGCCTTTTAAATTCCATAAATAGTAAACATCTTCCTTCACAGAAACTCATCTCGATTATTATTAATCGAATTCCATTCAATTCCAATTTATATATTAAATTGGAAAACTTTACTTTGCAAAATTTTGTCAAATCTTAATTAAAATATTTATAAATTCCAAATCATATATTCACTTATAATTGGGTTTAAGAACGAATGTCGTTTTAAAACATCGCTCACAATGAACCCAAAATTTATTCCAATTCATATTTATTAATTGGTAAACTTCATTAATCTTAATTAAAAGATTTCTTATACTCTCAAATGGTTTTTGGAATAGTATTATTAAAGATACCATTCATGATAAACCCTAAAATCCAATTTGATGTTAAATAAAGGCTCTGAATAGAAATTATATCGGCCTATATTTAACAATCAAATTCTAAAACCAACAGATATCGTATTGGGAATAATGATATCAATATCTTTCAAATTCCTCAACGATATCCATATAATCACAAAATTCAATATCAAAATATTCTGAAGATTATTTCCATTCAAATTCTTTCCAATTTACATTGGAAAATTTTGGTTAAATTAAAAACCATTCTCAACCCAATTTATTAATTTAAAATAATTGGATTATTACACAAGTTGTTAACTAGTTCATTCAGATAAAATATCTTTTACCTTTTCAAAACTCTAAATATTTCATCCAAAAATCTTTCCAAATCATTTATTATGATTTTACATAATTTATTTATATTTTTAATAATTTTATTAAGGCCCTTTTCCAATATCGGCCAACGAACTGTATCCACATCGACCATTTCCAAAACTGAGTTGGGCACATTTTAAAATCTGACCATTATAATTTAAATCTCTTATATTCATTTGAAAGATATTTTCAATATGACCCAATGGTTCCGGATTTAGGAGAATTCGACGGTCGGATATCCCGTTACGTCAATTCGAAGTTACGGGTTGACGTTCACGAACTATTACTGCACGGCGCATTCTATTCAAGCCTGAATTCGATTTATATAATTAAAATAAAATCGAAAGCATTTCCAAAATAATTTATAAATATTATAAATTATTCACAACTATTCAATCGTTTTTCTTCAAAATCAAATATCTTCATTTTAAGAAATTATATTATATATAATAGATTTCATCCATTTCTATTCAAAATGTATTTTATAAAACGTTTATAAAAAAGCTATTTCAGTTTCCATTTCAAATTCAAATTAAAATTGAAAATCGCATATTATTATAATATTAAAATAATAATATATTCAAAATATAACTTTTTTTGCAACGTCGACCGATTTTTAAGGTGACTGCAAACACCTTTTTATTAAAACCAATAATAAAAAATACAAAATGGTACAGGTGACTGTGGTTGACAGTAAGCTAAATTCGATTTTTAAGGTGGACCGTCCACCGCCTACGGCTTTAACATGGGTCGTTCACGGTATCTATCCAAGATTACCGTACAAGAGCTAGTTAGTGTACTAGACTACTATAAGCTCCACGCAGGGAGCATATACATACTGTGAAAACAGTACATTACATGGAGAACATTACATAATAAGTGCTGAAAAGTCAGCATCACATATTGGATTCTTGAGCCGCACCTAAAGAATACAGATAAATTATATTGACAAAGAGCTATAGCATCTCGAGCTGCATAATAGTAAAAGCACATCTTCCATACCCATATCTTCAACTGTAGCAGCAAAGTAGGGAGGACAATGAGTAGCATCTGCGACAGGGAAAGAACTTGCTCCACAATAATCTCCACCAAATCAGAATCCCAAAGGGAAGTAGATTACATGATCTAACCATAACATAGCAGTATAATATCATCACAAGCAAAAGAAGTTAGTACAGACAGAAGAAAACTCATTCGAAAATAAGCAAAGATTAGTGCAAAGAGCATCTCGTGTATTGCCTATATTCGAACAAATCGACCCATCCATAAATAACAATAGACATTCTTGCGACAACCTTACTGACAATATAACATGAAAAGGCATCCATAACAAGATCTGAGCACAAAAACAGGAGACAAGCTCCAGCCCAGTAATACAAACCAAACTACACACGGTACAAAACGAAATTCGAAAAAACAAGAAAGTTAACATGACCTACCAACCAGATGAGAACTAGGAAAACATTGAATACCCAAAATGTAAAGTGAACCATCATAGACCGTAGCCGAAACGCATCACCACTTCAACATACCGGGAGTTGCTGCTGACCTAGCAAGCTCCACATTAGTGCCACTCGCTCCACCAAAATGTTGACACCCTGTTGAATAACTTGTTGCGACAAGTAGTTGCCTGAGGTGTACAAAACGTTGAAGAAGGAGGGTTAATAGAGAAGTTTACAGAGATTAGCAAATAGAGGTGAAGAGGCAAAGAAGGAAGGGGGTGCATTCAGGTCTGGAAATCGAAGAAGCTTAAATTTGAAAAGACGAAAGAGAATCAAAGGATTTCCATGCATGACGAAAACTAGGTCGAGATTTGAAGAGAAAATGGTGAAGATGGGTGATGGAAAGGGGAGATTTTGTGGAGCGAGATGCTGAAGAAAAGGAGAAGATCTAGTCGCCATTTACCGTCTTCTAAAGAGACACAAAGCTTCATGAACAAAACGAAACATTAAATATTTTAAAATATCACATTTTGAAATATGTTTTCACTACATTCATTATAAAAATGAATTAAATCGATAGACAAATCTGTTCAAGTTAAAATGGCGTACATATACTTAACACAGCTTCATATTTCAATATTTTCGTGTCCATCAAAAATCGGCCATCAAAATCATATTTTGATTCTTTCATGAAAATTATGTTAAAATATTTGTTTTTTTTACTTCGGATTGAAATGAGATTCAACCAATTACCATATAATTTTAATTATATGGATTTCATACATTATGTGTATTCAACAATAATTATAAACAATTATTAAACATCCAATTCACATCTAGGGTTTACAACTGTATAAGCATTGAATAATTAAATAATGCTTATAACGGTATGTCAATCAATCGGTTGACATACAGCTAAATCCAAGGGAGATGTATGAATTAATTATCATCCCGAGACCCGTGTGGGGTTTTCAACCAATAAATAATTAATTAACAAATTATTTATTCATTCCAATTGATATTACTTAAAAGGGTGAACATAAATAAGTCGTTGACTTGTAAATGGATATTTAATCCAATTTCAACTACCACAAATAAATTAACATCATTTTAAAATGTTAATTATTACAAAATCACATTCAGTTTATAGCAAAAAACAATCAACAATTCATCCATTGGGTTTTCAAACAACTGTGATGTGAGCTACCATGTACCATATACAAATTTGCGATAATTAAATCAAATATAAATCAGTACAGGTAGTCAATATATATTTAGTTATAAAATAAAACAACTGTATAATTATTTAAGTGAGAGAGTTCTCACATTGATCGATTTTGAAATTGTTAAATAACGATTGTTTTTAACAAAATTAAACAAGCGTTTAATTATGTAAAAAATCCCAACTACTTCCATTTCTGTTCCAATTAGTTCCATAGCGTAGTGCTTGTCGTCATGATTCCAATGCGACTGAAATCATCCAATTCTGTTTTAATTTGGACAAGTTACAGGGTTTTAAGTATTAACTACCTAAGTTAACTTATTTAATTATCTTCAACCTTCTTCTATCGTTCTAAAATCTAAAACCCATAAAAACTGCTCGCCCTAATTCATTTGTCGCCGCCCCTATTTTCGATCGTCGAAGGATGACCAAACATAACCGGCGCGAGCGCCTTCGAGTACGCCACCATCTCCATGAATATCATGAAACTTGAAACACCCTTTCACCCCAATTTCAGTTTGACGTCAGCAGGTTTGGAGAAGAAAATCGTCCAACTCGTCTTGAATTAATTCATCTCCGCCGTTGGGAAGAAAGATCTCATGATGCTGAACGATTTTGTTGTTATAAGTTTTTGGAATAGATCAATGGTTTTCGAGACTTTAGGGATTCAAAATCTGAAGATTTCGGCCATTCTTTCTGAGGGTGGGGGCGAAAATTCAGTAGTGGAGATTAGGTTTAGGGTTGTAAATGTATTTATATGTATATATTATAATATATTATTATTTAATTCTGATTTTACTTGTTTAATGTTCAAACTCCAAACGAATCCCAACAACTTTCGCCCTCAACTAAATACCCCATTCTGGACACAGTGGGATATGAATTATAAATTGATTCGATCATTTCAATCAGTTTTTATCAAAATTAAAATATAAACTAATATAACATTCAAAATTGATTTTCAACGTACATTTTAATTTGCTACGACCACATACTGACTGCAAAAAAACGAAAATTTAAATCGATCTATATTTTACAAATACAGTTCTAATGGACCTGGTTTCATCGAATTTGGAGACCGTTTGAAAAATGTCCTTATTCTTAGCTTTTAAATTTACAACTAAAATTGAACACACGTTTAAATTTATCACGCTTACATATAATTCCAATTAACTTGAAATTTTAAATTTGACATTCCGGATCCAACATAGTTAGTTTCATCGAAAATGGAGGTTATATGCAAAATGGCTATTTTTAAGGGCTTAAATAATATTAAAATATTAATAAATTTCCATAGCGACTATTTTAAATTTAAATTTGGCCATAACTTACAATTTATAAAATGAAATCTCGATTTTTCACAACCATTAGAAAGATATCGTTAATTGGATCCTAACGTTTCTTATTTTATCAAATTCTGACTTATACTGAATTATGTACATTCAGTTGAAATTTAAACCTAAATTTTCAAACTACCATGATGTTACGAGTTCGTTTATAATTATATTATAATTTTACCTTCAAACTCATTTTAAATAAATTCTAAGTTGTTTATTCTCAAAATAAATCATTTAAATATTTAAAATCCATTAAAATCAATTAAAAATAAATTTTAAATTGGTTCCAAAATCTGGTTGTTACAACGGTAAATCCAGGATTACTGAATAATCCAGTGTATGAAGATGGTGGAATGGTCATTTTCGGAGATAACTCTAAAGGATATATAATTGGCATCGGCAATGTCGACAATTTTTGTAACGTCCCGGGTTTTTGACTGCCTTTATAATATAATTTATTTCGGGATTTATTTTGATAATTAATTTAAAATAATAAATTGTGAATAATGAATATTGAGGAAAAACTCCAAATATGTATATATTTTAATATCATGACCAGTGTGTAAAGCGGTGGATAATGTTGCTGTGTGATTTTGTTTACATATTTAAATATGTTTCAAACTCTAGTAAAAATCTAGATAATATTAATTTCAAATATTATAAAATTTGAATAAGCAATTATTTGTTAATCTTATGTATGTTTTTACTTGCTATATTTTACACATATACAAGTGAATGATGTTTTATATTATGGTTGAACTTTAAAATGTTTCTTAATATATGTATAAATAAATTAATCATTAAATAAATTAAATAATTAGTCGATGGCTTCATCTTTAAGTATATATGAGTACATAACATAAAATTGACAAGAATAGGATAAAATCAAAACCAGGAAAGTTGCTTAAGTGCTACGTATATATCGAGGCCTCGCAAATTATCATCCACTAAGTAAAAATGTCTGGGCTCCATACCATGACACCACTTCTATCTAAAAATAAACACAAATTTTCTCTACGGTCCTTGTCCTGTTTTTGACTCATACCTGGGTGTGAGGCTTGCGAAGTAACGCTATATACAAAGCTATGTTAATTAAAGCTGTGCTTTGATCATCGACCACAAGGCTCTGCTTTTCAACAAAAGCCTCGATCATTTGCATCTTAGCATGCCACATTGACAATTCATGCCATGTAACTGATGTCTATCAATATATAACCTCTGAGCTCATACGTCTCAGAGAAGGGTGTTAAGCAAGAGAATAAATTCTCCGCCACTAAACATATATATATATATATATATATATATATATATTTAATAGAAATCAATTAACATAGAACGAAATCCAATGTCAGACACGCATCCATTTACAAGTCCGTTCTGGGTCTGAACGAAACCGGAGACACCTTATTCCTCGTCCCGTATGTCCAATACGGAAGAGAGGTTCTAGCATATCCGGACAATCAACAAGTACGTCTGGACAACTACCACTGTAACCCTTTTAAGGCAGCAACTCTAATTAAAGGCATCAGTAGTTGTCCTTTCGATGTGAAGATCACCGGTCTCCAACCACCGTCTTTAATATCTTCGACTTAAATCGTCGTATAATTATTTGAAGTGAGATTGAACTCGGCCTTTTCAAATAATTCTCGAATATATATAATTCAAATCATTCCATGTCGTTAATATAGTTTTATTACGATTTATTGCTATTTTTATTTATATAAAAGTAGCCCCTTTTAATTTAACGACGCTTCAGGTCGTTACGTGGCCCTGGCGCTGTTTTTATCCAAGTTTGAATTACATATTTCTCAAAATATAACCGTTGGATTTTAACAAATTTGATATCGTTGGAAATATCTTCCCGAAGCAAACCCAACGGTTCCAGTTTAGGGAAAATCCGACGGTCGGATATTTCGGTATAACCATTTAAAGTTATGATTCCAAAACGCGAACTACCGCGCGCGATTCGTTTAATTTTAATTTATATTTATATTATACATATATATATATAAATCATTTCAACAATTTCACTAACATGGTAAAAGGGATGTTTTCAACAAACAAACATATATTAACATATAAATATTTTCCTATTTGCTAACATGTAAGTGATTACATTTTAATGCATCAAAACAAGTAATTCTTCTTGTCTAAATAACATGTAAAATGTCATTTTTAATGAAACTAAATAAACATTAAAAATGTCCTTCTTGACCTCTACACAATTTATAATGAACATGTCATTTATAATAATGAATCATTTTTAATGCCTAACAATTTCTAATGAACACGTCATTTATAATGCTAAATCATTTTAATGCCTAACAATTTCTAATAAACACGTCATTTATAATAATGAATCATTTTTAATGCCTAACAATTTCTAATGAACATGTCAATTTTATTAATGAATCAAAACATACATTAAAATTGTCATTTTTGATGTCAATGTTTTTTTGCTAAACATGATTCTTTTAATAATGAAACTAAATATACATTAAAAATTATCATTTTTAATGTTTCAACATTTTTCCCTAAACATGATTCTTTTAATAATGAATCCAAATATACATTAAAAATTATCGTTTTTAATATTTCAACATTTTTCCCTAAACATGGCAATTTTGTGATTCATATAAAACAAGTAATTTTATTGTATAAACAAATTTTGTCCTAATCTATGATTCATATATATATACACACCATAAAAAAATTATTGTATTAACAATTTTGTCCAATTTCTATGATTCATATATATACAATAAAAAAAAAATATTTTTATTGTATAAATAGTTTTGTCCAATTTCTATGATTCATTATATATATATATAATAATAATAATAATAATATGTCTATTATATAAACAGTTTTGTCCAATTTCTATGATTCATATGTATATACAATAATAAAATTATTGTATAAACAATTTTCTATGCTTCATATATATAAATAAAAAGGAATTTTATTGTACACACATTTTTCTATGTTTCATATGTACAAATAAAAGGAATTTTATTGTATGCACATTTTCAATGTTTCATATGTATAAATAAAAATGAATTTTGTTGTATACACATTTTCTATGTTTCATATTTATAAATAAAAAGAAATCATATTGTATACATATTTTTTATGTTTCATATGTATAAATAAAAAGGAATTTCATTGTATACACAGTTTCTATGTTTCATACATACAAATAAAAAAGAATTTTATTGTATACATACTTTCTATGTTTCATATGTATAAATAAAAAGGAATTTTATTATATACACATTTTCTATGTTTCATATGTATAAATAAAAAAGAACTTCGTTGTATACACATTTTCTATGTTTCATATGTACAAATAAAAAATAATTTTATTGTATACACATTTTCTATGTTTCATATGTATAAATAAAAAGGAATTTTATTGTATACACATGTTCTATGTTTAACATGTACAATAAAAAGATTATTTTTATTGTATAACAATTTCTAACAATTCCTATGATTAAGATGTACAATAAGAAGATTATTTTTATTGTATAACAATTTCTAACCATTCCTATGATTAACATGTAAAATAAAAAGATTATTTTTATTGTTTAACAAATTCTAACAATTCCTATGATTAACATGTTCAATAAAATGATTATTTTTATTGTTTAACAAATTCTAACAATTCCTATGATTAGCATGTTCAATAAAAAGATTATTTTTATTGTTTATCAAATTCTAACAATTCCTATGATTAACATGTACGATAAAAAGTTTTTTTTATTGTATAACAATTTCTAACAATTCCTATGATTAACATGTATAATAAAAAGATTATTTTTATTGTATAACAAATTCTAACAATTACTATGATTAACATGTTCAATAAAAATATTATTATTATTGTTTAGCAAATTATAACAATTCCTATAATTAACATGTTCAATAAAAAGATTATTTTTATTGTTTAACAAATTCTAACACTTCCTATGATTAACATGTTCAATAAAAAGATTATTTATTTTATTGTTTAACAAATTCTAACAATTTCTATGATTAACATGTTCAATAAAAAGATTATTTTTGTTGTTTAACAAATTATAACAATTTTCATGATTTATATATACAATAAAAAGAATATTTTTATTGTACAAAAAAATCATGACAATTTGTTTTACTACCTAATTCAATCCAATAGATCATCACAACCAAAATCAACCAATTCAAATCTCGTACAACACCAATATGAATTTTTACAGCGTATTAAATAAATTTCTCAATGCAATAACGATTAATTTTAATTTTAATAAGAGATCTCACAGTGCTTTGGAATTCCTCAAAAATTCCTTGGTCACTTCTAAAATGAAGTAGACTTTGCCACGATCCAAATGGTTCCTGTTTCATGCGATTCCGACATCGTATGAACACGTTAGGATTTTTATCGCGTTAATTAAAATTTAACCTTAATTAATTAAATTAAAATTAAACCTTTCTTCTACCTTCTGAAACAAGGCCGATAGGTTTTCTATTTCGTTCAAACTTAGGTTTTCAGTTTGCTTCCAATCCACGAAGTATGAAGCCGTTCCTATTTCACCACGTCGAAGGGGGAGAGCGGTACACCTGACGGGGCCCACGGTGGCGAGTTCGATCGCCTGAGGGAGGTGAGGCGGCGACGAGAACGACGGGTGTTTGGGGGTCTGTATCTCGACGGAAATTCAACAATAGGGGGTGTTGTCCGTATGGATGTGAAGAGGATGAAGAGTACTACAATATTGGCAAAAGGATGGAGGGATCTTACTGAGAGGAAGAAGAGGTTTTAATGGAGGAAGATCATAGCTTTCCTGGCCATTAACGAATAGAGGCGACGGCTTTGTTTTTGAATTAGGGCTTTGGTTAATCCTAAATTTATAACACAATATTATTTAATTCATTAATCACTAAAAGGCTCATTAATTCCTACTAACTCCAAATCCATCCCAACGAATGTTGCCCCTAGCCAAGTACCCATATTCCGAACACAATGGACTAGGTCTCGTCAGCCCATTTGACCGTTTCAGCCTATTTTTCTTTAAATTAAAATATAAAACATTTTAATATTAAATTTTATCGTACGTTTTAATTTACCGGGGCCACATACTGACTCCAAAAATTCTCAAACATAAAATGTAGCTATGTTTTGACGATATGGTCCTGATAAAATTAATTTCGTCGAATTTGGAGACCAATAGAAAAATGGCCTTTTTAATGGTTGATCCAATTCAACAAAAATTACCAAATGCATTTTAATTTACCACGCTCACATATTAATTCCAAAATTATGGAAATTTAAACTTAGCAATAATTTGATATTCTGGATTCAACAAAAATGGTTTCGTCGAAAACGGAGGTCGTTTGCACAATGGCTATTTTTAACAGCTTTATTATTATTTAAAAAATGGAAATTTTTAATTCTGACACATTTTCCAACAAAATTTCTTAAAATTAATTTTTTAAATTGGTTCTGATTTTCTGGGTTGTTACAAACCAGACCCCTGTGCCATGGAAGCAAGGATAATCAGTGGAATATAGTATATTAATTACAACATCAGATTACAGAAAATAGCATAAACATGAAATAGAATAATTTACATCAATATGACAACGGAATCATAAAATGTAATAAACATCAGAGTTGCATAGTTTTAGGATACAACTTAGTACATAAGAGAAATAATCAGTCTACATCGCGATCTGCGGTACATATATATAAGATAGTATAGGCGGTAATGCTAGTAGTCCAAAATACAGATAAAAGCTAGTCTTCGCCATCAGCCAAAAGCACACTCCAAGCTATAGTGCTAAGAAAAAATAAATCCTGCTACCTGTTACTTGGCTGCCCGTGTAAAAATAGGGGCACCCGAGTTTGCAAGTGAAACAAATTACGAGTCAGTCATGAGACTTGTAACACCCCGAATTTTCTATTAACACTAAAGTTGCTAAAATAATAATAAGTGTGTAGAAGAGGGGATGTATCTAATATGAATATAAAAATATTAATAAGTATGTAAGAGAGGGGATGTATCTATTATGAATATAAAAATATTAATAAGTATGTAAGAGAGGGGATGTATCTAATATGAATATAATAATATTAATAAGTGTGTAAAAGGGGGGATGTATCTAATATGAATATAATAATATTAATAAGTGTGTAAGAGAGGGGATGTATCTAATATGAATATAAAAATATTAATAAGTGTGTAAGAGAGGGGATGTATCTAATATGTATATAAAAACAATAATAAGTGTGTAAAAGGGGGGATGTATCTAATGTGTACATTGTAGAATATATATATATATATATATATTGCTGAGTGTTTGCTGAGTCACTTCTGACTCATTGCTGAGTCAACAAGATAAACCCCATCTTGTCTGAACGGCTGCGGTTATTTCTAGGTTAAATCTAATGGCCTAAATGAATTCTAAAATCTATAAATAAGTGGGTAGACCCTAAACCTAAATCACTTGTAAAATTAGAGAAGCTACCGTCATGCTGCTGCCATGGAGTTCAGCGTAGCCGTCACAAACTAAGAAGAGGAAGCCTAATCTACTACAACTAAATTCTACTCAACAAAACAAATCAAACCAAAGAACTCTCTCTCTCTAATTCTTTTCTTTTGTTGGTGAGTATGATGATTCTCACAAGACTATTACAAACTAATTTGACTCAGTTATGAATGGATCACAAGAAAGTGATGTGATTTGTAATTGTAAATTCTATATATTGTGGATCTCTTATTATGTTATTATGTTGTCGTATGATGTAAATTATATATGCTATGTCATGCTATGTTGTAAATTCTCTTATGCTATGTCGTGCTATGTTGAGAATCATGTCAAGCTATGTTATACTATCATACTATGCCATGTTATAAATCATGCTATATTATGTTGTAAAATCATGATGTTGTTGGAACATGCTTAAAGTTATGTTTTTCTTAATTTAAATGGATCTTGTTTATGGGAATTTGCCTATTAGGTTAGGTGTACCCATAAACTTGAAACTATAATTAAATAAAACTTGATTATGGGAATTTGCCTATTGAGTTAGGTGTACCCATATAAAACCATGTTGTTAAAAAATTAGATGATGTTGATTCACACATGTTCATATGTAAGTTTATGAAAATTGATTGAGATTATATTAGGTGAATTTTGAACAAGTTGACACCTTTAGGTCCATGACATGTATAATCTATGCAAGTTGGACATATGCAAGTTTCACCCCTTATTATGATTCATTTGGTCACATATACATGTTATTATTATGATAATCTCTTTTATGCTATGAGTTAGGCTATTCGAGTCTAACATATATTTTGCGAATAAACGTTCAAACGTGGGGTAGGGGTAATATTAGGAATTAATAAATTGGGTGCAATTTTGTAAGATGTTGCATACCATGAATGAATGTCCATAATTGAGTCAATTATGGACATTGTTAAAAATTGGAAGTAATTAATAATTCAAGTAGGGAATTATTAAAATTGGGGGAAAGTGGATTATTATTAATAATCAATGCTTAGGACACGAGGTTGGACCCGTTTGTGATGTAAACCTGCCCGGACCCGCCCGGCAAATCCAGTAGTCACAAATGTCGGCCCAATGTGAGAGGTCCTAGGCCCAAACTAAAGCATAACAGTTGTAAAGACACGAGGTTAGACTCTTTTATGGTGTAAGACTGCCCGGACCCGCCCGACAAATCCAGCTGCCATAAATGCCAGTCTAATGTGAGAGGACTTTATGAGGTTATGGCCTTAATGAACTAAGAAATACTTAACCAGATAATCATGTAAGGTGGGACATGGGGGTTAAGTAGGTGCCTTGGGTGGCATGAGGAATCTGGTGGTTGCCTTTAGAGGCATTTGAAATACGATTAGACTTAACCAAACACACATGTAAATGAGCATGACTAAGTGGGTTAAGTGGGATGGACTAATGGGGACAAGCTTAGGTGGAATGCTTGTGGTAAATAGTGGGGGCCCATTTCAACCAGTATCCCAAAACGTATCTTTGTGGGCTCGACCCAAGTCGAGGACGGGACACGCATACTGGGTTTGACTATAAGAGGCCAAAACAGGGAGCGGTGGCAACGCAAGTCCAACGGGTTTCATATGCGTGTGTGGACCCGGGCTGGTAGGTAAGACGTTGTTGCATCGTGTAGGTATAAGCCGTGCATGTCCGTTGTATCAGGTTGCCACTTTAGGGAGTGATACACCCCACTGTGGGGCCAGCACGGGTATCTACGAGTTAGGGAGCCGATCGAATAATGGGAAGTAGGGTACACCTAGTGGAGATAGGGGAAGGCGGCACCTATGTAGTCAGATAGGGGTACGTAAAGCCATTGGGAAAGTTTCTAAGTGAAGCTAAGTGGGATGAATCTTTAGGGTGACTGGTGTGGTGCAGTATAGTGTTTATCCTTTAGTATTTAGGAGCGCCTATAACGTTGCCTTTAGCGATTGTCTATGTCCTTAATCTGCTCTTCATAGACATTTTCTTGTTTTCCAGCTTATGCCTTAGTCCAGTTATTTTGGTAATAGTATTGTAGAATTATCATATTCACCAGACTTTATGTCTGACCCCCTCTTTTCCATCCTTTTTCTCCCTTCAGGTCCGCAGGTTGGGCCAAGTTCTAGTGGAGTTTAGTTAGATCGCTTTTCTTCTGGAAAGCTTGGACTGCTGAAGTAAAGTCCAGCTTGTTATCTTTCTTTTTAATGGCTATTCATGTAATGGGATTATGTACTTGTTTTATCATGATAGATATTGTACTTGACATTGAATATGGTGTTATGATGTAATCAAACATGTTTTGACTTCTGCTACAATGAAATAAAGTTTTTGAATTCCCAAGTACTATTTTATATCTGTCTTGTTGTAATTTTACTGTTCTATATTCACTTAAAACCTCCATGGAAGTTAATGCATTCCCTTTGTGTGTGACATTAATGGACGTGGGGTGTTACACGTGGTATCAGAGCATAAGGTTACCAGAACAGATAAAAAAAATTTTTAGAAAAATATTTTTTTTTCTAAAGTATTTTTGGAAGAAGTGCTTTCAAAAAAAAAAAAAACATGTTATTTAAAGAGAGTTTTTATGAAAAACATAATCCCAAATAGCCACATCCTTATCTTTATCTTTCGAATTCTCCATTTTGAATCTTTCCTTTTTCGTTTCAGCATGGCTGAAGATCTTAATCTCCCAGAAGGTGTGACGATTCCAGGGTGGTTTAGGAGATACTTGGAGGCTAGGGCCACCACTGCAGGCCCAGCGGATACTCCTCCACCCCTAGTTGCACCCATTCCTCCTCCTCCTCCTCCTCGTGTTGACACTTTTGTAAAGACGTGCAAGGAATTCAAGGCTATGGGAGGAAAAACTTTTCAAGGGACTGAGACGTTTGTGGAGGCCAGAGATTGGCTTAAGGAGACTGAGGAATTGTTGGATATCTTTGAAGTGGAAGATGGGAGGAAAGTCCGTTTAGCTGCTTGGTTAATGAAGGGAGAGGCCTCGTTTTGGTGGGAGGTCACTAACGGGGAACGTCCAGTCGATTCATGGGCGGATTTCAGACGAAGGTTTGAGGCAAAGTTTCTTTCAAGGGCAGAGGAGAACTTAAATATGGAAAAATTCCTGGCACTAAAGCAAGGGAGCTCATCAGTAAAGGAATATGTCAATAAATTTAATCAGTTAGCAAGGTTTGGCTTGGAGTTGGTGAACACGCCAGAGAAGAAAGCTTTGAGGTTCGTTAGAGGCTTGAATGAACCGTTGCAAGGGTTGGCTATGACCCACATCCCTATGGGAGCCACCTTTGAAAAGCTAGTAGAAATGGCACTTATGCATGAGGATAAGGCAGTTGAAAAGAAAGGGGATCAGAAGAAACCCCAACAGCAAAATAAGAAGGGTGGTAAAAACAATAATGGCAAAGGGAAGAAGAAATGCTTCAATTGTGGGACGCCTGGCCATCTCAGCAAAGATTGTAGAAAGAAAAAGAAGACTGGTTGTTTTCATTGTGGAGATGCGGGACATTTAGTGAAGGACTGTCCAAAGAAGGGGCAGAGGGCAGGGTCTACCTCGGGAGGACAGGTGCAGGCTCTTATGGCACCAGGGCAGGCAAGGGGGCAAGTTCAGGCTATTGCGGCCCCACCGCTGCAAGAAAGAGGTAGAACAATTTCTGTTGAAAGCTTAGTTTTTCTGTTTGATCATCCTGTCCGTACCTTATTCGATTCTGGCGCATCTCATTCGTTTATCTCTGCACCATTAGTTGAATCACTGCACTTGAACACCAGTTTAGTAGAGGATCCCTTGGTCGTTTCAAATCCAATTGGGGGTTCGGCTCATTTGACCATGATATGTTTGGATTTGAAAATCTCTATACTTAGCGTTGAATTTAGATGTGATGCTTATGTATTGGGCTTCACGGGCTATGGGCTAATTTTAGGAATGGATTGGTTGTCTAGAAATAGGGCCATTCTTGATTGTGAAAGGAGAGTAGTTAGGCTTGTGACTCGCCTTGGTAATGCTCTCGACATCTTTTGTAATCCCATAAATTCCGTTATGCTAAGTTATCTTGAATCGCTTGACGCGTCTGTAGAGAACCTGCGATCGGTAGAAGTGGTCCGGGAATATCCGGATGTGTTTGAGGAGGTGAAGGGCTTACCTCCAAAGCGGGAGATAGACTTTCGAATTTATCTTGTGGATAATGCTAAACCCGTATCTTTGCCAGTGCGCCACATGGCTCCTCGTGAAAGGAGGGAACTCAATAAGCAAGTAAAGGAGTTGCTTGAGAAGGGGTTCATAAGACGTAGTATATCGGAGTGGGGTGCTCCAGTAGTTTTTGCCACAAAGGCGGATGGGTCTCTTAGACTTTGTATGGACTATAGAGAACTAAACAAGCTTACTAAAAAGAACCGACACCCACTGCCGAGGATTGACGATCTCTTTGATCAGTTAGTTGGCGCCTCAGTGTTTTCGCAGTTGGACTTAGCCACTGGCTTTCATCAACTGAGAGTGGCTGAGGATAGTATAGATAAGACTGCTTTTAGGACTCCTGACGGATTCTATGAATGGCTAGTGATGCCCTTTGGTTTGACAAACGCCTCTGCATATTTTGTTGATTTGATGAGTAGGGTGTTTAGGGAATACCTTAACAAATTCGTGGTAGTCTTTGTGGATGACATCTTAGTCTTTTCTAAGAATAAAGAAGAGCACTCCCTACATCTTAGGGAAGTGTTGGAAACCCTTCGAGCACATAACCTTAAGGCAAAATTTTCTAAGTGTCACTTCTGGAGGAAGGAAGTACGGTTCTTAGGGCACGTGGTTTCCAAAGAAGGGATAGCAGTGGATCCCGCAAAGGTGGTGGCCATCCAAGATTGGAAGGTCCCTAAAAATGCAACCGAAGTAAGAAGTTTCTTGGGGTTGGCTGGCTATTATAGGAAGTTTATCAAAGACTTCGCAAAAATATCAGCTCCATTAACACGGTTAACGAAGAAGAACCTGGTTTTTACGTGGGACAAAGATTGCGATGATGCGTTCCAACGTTTAAAGAGAGCCTTAACTTCAGCCCCAGTCTTAGTGCTGCCAGACGGGAATAAACCGTTTACCATCTATACTGATGCTTGTGGGACGGGACTTGGCGCGGTCCTCATGCAAGAGGGAAGAGTAATAGCCTATGGTGGAAGGCAGTTGAGGGTTCATGAAAAGAATTACCCCACGCATGACTTAGAGCTAGCCGCAATTGTTTTCGCGCTTAAGTCTTGGCGTCACTATCTACTTGGTGAGAAATTCGAACTGTTCACTGACCACAAATCATTAAAATACTTATTCTCTCAGAAGGATTTGAATTTAAGGCAGCAACGGTGGATGGAATTCTTAGCCTCCTACGATTTTGAAATAGCATATACCCCGGGTAAGGGTAACGTGGTGGCAGACGACTTAAGTAGGAAAAGGTTGTCCTTGAGTCCGTTGTTTGTCGAACGACAAAGCTTAGAATTCATCTCTATGTTTGACTTTAGACCCTCCGTTGACTTAGTACCCGGTCTGTTAGCATCCTTGGAGGTTAGACCTACACTTCTAGGACGGGTTGGTGAGGCACATCGAGACGACCCACAGTTGGTTGAGATAGTAGAAAAGCTCAAAGGGGGGGAGTCGTCAAGCCATCTTCGTAGGTATACCCTAGACGATAAGGGTTGGTTACGAAGGGATAATAGACTTTGTGTACCACAAGACGAAGACTTAAGGAAGGCCATTCTTGATGATGCTCATCGCTCAAAAATGACCATTCATCCCGGCGGGGATAAGATGTACAAAGATATGAAGCGGGTTTTCTTTTGGGCCGGTATGAAAAAGGATGTGGCCGAGTACGTCGCTAGATGCTTGGTGTGCCAACGAGTTAAAGCAGAACAAAAGAAACACGGTGGGTTGCTTCACCCATTAGAAGTTCCACTATGGAAATGGGAAAGCATCTCAATGGATTTTGTGGATGGATTACCAAGATCAAGGAAGGGTAACACGGGGATTTGGGTTATAGTAGATAGACTTACTAAAAGCGCCCATTTTATTCCCGTGAAAAGTAAGAGGACTGCTCTGTGGTTGGCTTCTGTATACATTAAGGAGATAGTTCGTTTGCACGGTATTCCTTCTAGTATAGTAAGCGACCGTGACCCCATCTTTACTAGCGAATTTTGGAAGAGTTTACAAGAGGTGGTAGGGACTCAGCTATGTTTGAGCACCGCATATCATCCTCAGACAGACGGCCAGACCGAGAGGGTGAATCGCATTCTAGAGGATCTTTTAAGGCTTTGTATCCTAGACTTTGGGGGTACGTGGGAATAGCACCTTCCGTTAGTAGAATTCGCATATAACAATAGCTTTCAGTCTAGTATTGGCATGGCACCTTTCGAAGCTCTTTATGGAAGGCCTTGCCGTTCGCCTACATGTTGGTGGGAATCTACCGATAAAATCCTACTTGGGCCCGATATGGTTAGGGAAACCTCGGAGAAGATTGAGTTGATTCGAAGGAGGATGAAAGCAGCACAAGATAGGCAAAAATCGTATGCTGATAAGAGGAGGACAGATCTTGAGTTTGACATTGAGGACATGGTTTTTATCAAAGTATCTCCGTTACATAATGTTGTTCGCTTTGGGTCCGTGGGGAAATTAGCACCAAGGTTTGTAGGGCCGTTTCCTGTAAAAGACAGGATTGGGAAGATGGCGTATAGGGTGGAGTTGCCTGAGAAACTTAGTGGAGTACACGACGTATTCCATGTATCACATTTGAGGAAGTGTTTGCACAAGACCGCGGAGGTGGTAGAGCCGAGCTTGCTTAAAGAGGTGGAAATAGAGCGTGATGCAACAATTAGACGAGCTCCTACATGCATTCTTGGGTCGGAGATCAAAAAGTTGAGGAATCGAGAGGTCATACTGGTTAAAGTGCAATGGGGAGATGATGAGAGCAACGCAACTTGGGAGACAGAAGAGAAGATGCGTTCGTTGTACCCTTTTCTTTTTGAGGGTATGTCTTTTAATTTCTCCTTTATCGCTTAGCTTATCTTATCTTATCTTTAGTATGTCCTCTCATTAGTATCTTTGACCTTTAGTTAGGATAATCCTATGGTTGAAACATGTGTTTGAGACATGTTATGTATGATGGATGCAAAATGGATGCAAGTGTTTGCTAGTGGTTGCTCGTGGATGCATATATACACACACTTTAGGCACTAGATCGGCTCAGTCACTACATATTGCATATTGCATATATATGGATGTATTTAGTAAAATGGATGAACGATGGTTGTATTATCATGTGGATGCTGCATTCAGATGATGGTTGTGCACGCATATAGAAGTATTATGTAGCATTAAGAATCTTTTGCATACATAATGGATGCATGGCACGATCATAGTTGCATTAAGGAGGTCAACTGAATCAGTGGACCGCCTGATTTTGCATTAGATACGGACATATACACACACTGTGCATTTAAACATGAAAGCATTAGAAGTCTGTAAGGACAATGGATGCCTGTGTATGATGGATGAGTAGATGGACGTTTGGATGGTAGGATATACATTCTTCCAGACTTGAAGATTTCGGGGACGAAAACCTAAAAGGAGGGGAGAATGTAACACCCCGAATTTTCTATTAACACTAAAGTTGCTAAAATAATAATAAGTGTGTAGAAGAGGGGATGTATCTAATATGAATATAAAAATATTAATAAGTATGTAAGAGAGGGGATGTATCTATTATGAATATAAAATTTTTAATAAGTATGTAAGAGAGGGGATGTATCTAATATGAATATAATAATATTAATAAGTGTGTAAAAGAGGGGATGTATCTAATATGAATATAATAATATTAATAAGTGTGTAAGAGAGGGGATGTATCTAATATGAATATAAAAATATTAATAAGTGTGTAAGAGAGGGGATGTATCTAATATGTATATAAAAACAATAATAAGTGTGTAAAAGGGGGGGATGTATCTAATGTGTACATTGTAGAATATATATATATATATATATATATATATATATATATATATTGCTGAGTGTTTGCTGAGTCACTTCTGACTCATTGCTGAGTCAACAAGATAAACCCCATCTTGTCTGAACGGCTGCGGTTATTTCTAGGTTAAATCTAATGGCCTAAATGAATTCTAAAATCTATAAATAAGTGGGTAGACCCTAAACCTAAATCACTTGTGAAATTAGAGAAGCTACCGTCATGCTGCTGCCATGGAGTTCAGCGTAGCCGTCACAAACTAAGAAGAGGAAGCCTAATCTACTACAACTAAATTCTACTCAACAAAACAAATCAAACCAAAGAACTCTCTCTCTAATTCTTTTCTTTTGTTGGTGAGTATGATGATTCTCACAAGACTATTACAAACTAATTTGACTCAGATATGAATGGATCACAAGAAAGTGATGTGATTTGTAATTGTAAATTCTATATATTGTGGATCTCTTATTATGTTATTATGTTGTCGTATGATGTAAATTATATATGCTATGTCATGCTATGTTGTAAATTCTCTTATGCTATGTCGTGCTATGTTGAGAATCATGTCAAGCTATGTTATACTATCATACTATGCCATGTTATAAATCATGCTATATTATGTTGTAAAATCATGATGTTGTTGGAACATGCTTAAAGTTATGTTTTTCTTAATTTAAATGGATCTTGTTTATGGGAATTTGCCTATTAGGTTAGGTGTACCCATAAACTTGAAACTATAATTAAATAAAACTTGATTATGGGAATTTGCCTATTGAGTTAGGTGTACCCATATAAAACCATGTTGTTAAAAAATTAGATGATGTTAATTCACACATGTTCATATGTAAGTTTATGAAAATTGATTGAGATTATATTAGGTGAATTTTGAACAAGTTGACACCTTTAGGTCCATGACATGTATAATCTATGCAAGTTGGACATATGCAAGTTTCACCCCTTATTATGATTCATTTGGTCACATATACATGTTGTTATTATGATAATCTCTTTTATGCTATGAGTTAGGCTATTCGAGTCTAACATATATTTTGCGAATAAACGTTCAAACGTGGGGTAGGGGTAATATTAGGAATTAATAAATTGGGTGCAATTTTGTAAGATGTTGCATACCATGAATGAATGTCCATAATTGAGTCAATTATGGACATTGTTAAAAATTGGAAGTAATTAATAATTCAAGTAGGGAATTATTAAAATTGGGGGAAAGTGGATTATTATTAATAATCAATGCTTAGGACACGAGGTTGGACCCGTTTGTGATGTAAACCTGCCCGGACCCGCCCGGCAAATCCAGTAGTCACAAATGTCGGCCCAATGTGAGAGGTCCTAGGCCCAAACTAAAGCATAACAGTTGTAAAGACACGAGGTTAGACTCTTTTATGGTGTAAGACTGCCCGGACCCGCCCGGCAAATCCAGCTGCCATAAATGCCAGTCTAATGTGAGAGGTCTTTATGAGGTTATGGCCTTAATGAACTAAGAAATACTTAACCAGATAATCATGTAAGGTGGGACATGGGGGTTAAGTAGGTGCCTTGGGTGGCATGAGGAATCTGGTGGTTGCCTTTAGAGGCATTTGAAATACGATTAGACTTAACCAAACACACATGTAAATGAGCATGACTAAGTGGGTTAAGTGGGATGGACTAATGGGGACAAGCTTAGGTGGAATGCTTGTGGTAAATAGTGGGGGTCCATTTCAACCAGTATCCCAAAACGTATCTTTGTGGGCTCGACCCAAGTCGAGGACGGGACACGCATACTGGGTTTGACTATAAGAGGCCAAAACAGGAAGCGGTGGCAACGCAAGTCCAACGGGTTTCATATGCGTGTGTGGACCCGGGCTGGTAGGTAAGACGTTGTTGCATCGTGTAGGTATAAGCCGTGCATGTCCGTTGTATCAGGTTGCCACTTTAGGGAGTGATACACCCCACTGTGGGGCCAGCACGGGTATCTACGAGTTAGGGAGCCGATCGAATAATGGGAAGTAGGGTACACCTAGTGGAGATAGGGGCAGGCGGCACCTATGTAGTCAGCTAGGGGTACGTAAAGCCATTGGGAAAGTTTCTAAGTGAAGCTAAGTTGGATGAGTCTTTAGGGTGACTGGTGTGGTGCAGTATAGTGTTTATCCTTTAGTATTTAGGAGCGCCTATAACGTTGCCTTTAGCGATTGTCTATGTCCTTAATCTGCTCTTCATAGACATTTTCTTGTTTTCCAGCTTATGCCTTAGTCCAGTTATTTTGGTAATAGTATTGTAGAATTATCATATTCACCAGACTTTATGTCTGACCCCCTCTTTTCCATCCTTTTTCTCCCTTCAGGTCCACAGGTTGGGCCAAGTTCTAGTGGAGTTTAGTTGGATCGCTTATCTTCTGGAAAGCTTGGACTGCTGAAGTAAAGTCCAGCTTGTTATCTTTCTTTTTAATGGCTATTCATGTAATGGGATTATGTACTTGTTTTATCAAGATAGATATTGTACTTGACATTGAATATGGTGTTATGATGTAATCAAACATGTTTTGACTTCTGCTACAATGAAATAAAGTTTTTGAATTCCCAAGTACTATTTTATATCTGTCTTGTTGTAATTTTACTGTTCTATATTCACTTAAAACCTCCATGGAAGTTAATGCATTCCCTTTGTGAGTGACATTAATGGACGTGGGGTGTTACAAGACTAGTATGAGAAATCTACTTAACTAGTTTAACAATAATAATAACGCAAATTATAGGACCACGCCGCTAACGCGGAACAGGTTTACTCCATGGATTGCCAATGCATGAAATAAAGTAAATCTTTTAAATAACGCAATGCTTTTTACAAAAATAAGGCCATTATGAGACTCTGGTGCCATCACACAATGCAACGCAAACCAGAGGATATAGTTTTACCTTATAATGGTCAAAATATGCTTGATACGTATAAAACAAAATCATTTGATATTATCACAAGTGCATATATGTTTCAAACACAATTTCAAACATAATGTATCAGTCATCGACGACATGAGCGTCCCATGCCACTACACTGCCATATATAGGTTTATAATCAAAACCGAAATGTCGTATTGGAAACTGGATTTCCGTCATGAGTAGAGGCCAGGGATGGCTCCTCACCGATTCGAGACACTCTAGCAAATGCCTCGGGATTGTACCCTTAGCAACCCTTGGATCTTCAGGGCCGGTACTCTCTTACTTTTGAGGATTGGTTATTCCTGAACACATGTTTCCCGATTCTATCGGACCTATCCATCGGCCCAGTAGTGACCGATATAGCCGAGGCGCCTCTCTATCCATCGTCCACATAGGTAAAAATATAAATGTCTGGGCTCCGTACCGTGACACCACCCATAGCTAGAAAGAAACGCCGTGCACTCTCTACAGTCACGATCCCGTTTTTGACTCATACCAAGGTTTGAGGCTCGCGGATTAACGTTATACACAATGATATGCTATTTAAAGCTGTTCTTTGATCATCATCCAAAAGGCTCTACTTTTCAACAAAAGCCCTGATTGCTTACATCTCAGCATGCCATACTGACAATTCACGCCATGCGACTGATGTCTATCAATATATAATCTCTAAGCTCGTACGTCTCAGAGAAGGGCTTTAAGCAAGATAATAAATTCTCCGCCGCCAAACAGATATATATTTAAAAGAAATCAATCAACACAGAATAAAATCCAATGTCAGACACACATCGATTTACTAGTTCGTTTTGGGTCTGAACGAAATCAGAGGCACCTTATTCCTCGTTCCAAATGTCCAATACGGGAGAAAGGCCCTCGCATATCCGGACAATCAACAATTACGTCCAGACCACTACAACTGTAACCTCATTAAGGGAGCTACCCATATCTAAGGCATCAGTAGTAATCCACACGATGTGAAGATCACCAGTCTTGCACCGTCTTCATATCCTCGACTTTTAATCGTCGATCAATTATTTGAAATGAGAATTAACTCGGCCTTTTCAAATAATTCACGTATACATAGAATTCAAATCAATTCTTTCCATGGTTAAACTATTTGACATTCACGTTTCAGTTCATTAATATAATTTCATGTCAAATATATCTAACCATCAAAAATATCTAATAAACCAAGTAAAATTGGTTTATTTCCATACCACATCGTTTGTAATATTTTAAAACGATTTATCGCTATTTTTATTTATATAAAAATAGTCCATTTTCATCGAACGACGTTTCAGGTCATTCGATGGCACTGGCGCTGTTTTCATTCAGATTTGAATTAAACATTTCACAAAATCTAATTGTTGGAACTTAGCAAATTTTATGTCGTTGGAAAGATATTTTTAAAACGAATCTAACGGCTCCAGTTTCGGGAAAATCCGATGGTCGGATCTCCCGCTATAATCATTTAAAATTACGATTCGAAAACGCGAACTACAGCGGCGCGATTCATTTTATTTTAATTTATATTATATAAATTATATAATATATTCGACGACTCTGAAACCATTTAATACTTCAAATAATTGGCTAACATCTTTAAATTTCAGAAAATATCGCCATAACCTCCTTTGAACCGGGAGGGTCTGAAAAATTTATTAGGCCATATTAGGCACCCAATAAATCAAATAAAAAGCATACATAATTTTTAGTGACTAATTTATCCCTAAGGGAGAGTGTAAAGATCATATATCCAGAGATTATATCTCATCACCTTGCCCAGTGTTGGAAAATAAACAATCCATGTGTCGTATCTAAAAACAAGAGAGACATGAGTTATTGTCATCTCCAGACCCGTGTAGGGTTTTTATTAAATCTGGCAATTTACCATTATATTTTATTTAGTCCATATCAGTCCTCAGTTCAACCTGTAATTATGTTATCGCCATACGAGTGTCTTGCTCATATGATAATCTCAACCTCGTCATATAAGCTCCAAATGCTTATATGGTATATGATAGAGTATGCTATCTTCACGTAGTATGCCATGTAGGGTATTTCAAAATTAATTGTTGCTATCCTATGGCGTAGTTTATAATCTCACACAGAACAACCATCATACCACATCTAATGTCATTCACAGGAGTTTATATAATAAATAAAATTGCGCAGCCAACTCACTAAGGTTTACCTATTTGTCGGTCACACAAATAAACTCTTTACTCAACAGCAAACCAATTACCTGTTTAGCTGCGTATATTTGTGCATATTGTTAACCGGCTTTTTAGTCCGGTTCCCAAGAGTGCATCAGACATGCTCAACCCAACGTATCGCGTGAAGATAAAAGAGAGAGAAACTCAGGAGCAAAGGAGACAGGATCGAGAAGGGACTGCACTACTCAGAACTTTGTGGCACTCATGACCCATTTCCGAGTCGAGATCTCAAATCATGAAAGAATCGCATGCCCTGAGACGCATAGAACCATGGTCCTTCCACACCTCGAAAAGAGGACCTCGCACCCGACGGGCGCGAAGTATTGCATCCAGGCGGGCGCGAAGTTTCGCACCCAGCGGGCGCGAAGTCTCGCACCCAAGCGAGCGCGAAGTCTCGCACCCAAGCGGGCGCGAAATCTCGCACCCATCGGGAGCGAAATCTCGCATCCAACGGGCGCGAAATCTCGTACCCAGCCCCGGGTGCGAAATTTCTACAACTGTTAGTGGCGGGTGCGAAATTTTGCTAGTGGTCCCCTATTTCTACATACTCCTACCTACTCCTACCTAACCTCTCTCTTATAAATAGCCCATGGCTCACACTTCAAAGGGGTTGGATTTTTTTCACTTGAGACCTTCCTAGAGCTTCGTAAACCCCATTAATGGCATCTCCTATTTGAGGAAGAAGGAGAATTAAATACTCTTTTTCCCAAATACCTAGCATATGATAGTTATGAAAGCAAATGTAATGAGCGTGGCTCTACCTTGTAATTCTTGAGTGATTAATAAAATTCCAACATCCTTCCAAAGTGGAGATAGGCCTAATCCGCGGCCGAACCACTATAAATACTTGTGTCATTACTGCTTTCTTCTACTTAACTATTCCTAGTAATAGGAATCTTTGGTGTTTTCGACATTTTTTGCCATCAACATTTGGTGCTTTCACTGAGAACTAAACTAAACACTTGCCACTTTCTTCCACGTTATCATCTCGACTTCGACGAGCTTATGATTCCTTGCTCAACCTACTGTCGAGTCCGCTTATGATGGTAAAGAAGTCAAAGAACGCAATGGTCGGCTCTTCATCCGCAGTCGAGGCCGGTACCTCCCAATAACCTCAACCGGTAGACATCCCGGCCACTAATGAAATCGTCCCTCCTATTGTGGACCCCGAAGTGCCCGTCACGCAAGCTTATATAGCGTACTTAATGAAAGATATGAGAACACCGCAGTCGAGCTCAACCAAGCATTAAGGAATAACATCGACCTTATGTGGCAACTTCAAAAAAGTCAATGCATCGTTGACCAACTTAAACTAGCTCTGAACAATGCTCGACTCCGATCGACTGCCTCGAGAACTTCCTCTTTCGAGTCAAGGGGCCCACGCCAAAGGAGGAGGTTCAACCTCATAAACAACATCATCGCTCGTACCACTGCCATCGATAATGGTAATGGTCATGCCAACAGCAATGAGAATGAAAACGGCGACCGAACTACAGTAACGTATAGCGATGGGGCACAGTACCGAGACCGCCCTCTCTTGATTATCAGCGACGGACCTGATCTTACTAACCAACCTCTTCCTCGACACAACCCGATGGTCGTTAATCAGGGTGATGGGACAGCTATTCCAATGGCCCGTGCTCCTCCAGAACAGGATCCGCATCACCTCGCTCCACCTAACCATCCACACGAAGACCCAATAATAGATGTCGAGGACATGGAGGAAGAAGATTTGGACATCAATCATAGAAGTAGACCTCGCAACAGGACTCCGGAACTACGTCAAAATCCATGGATCCGGATGGAGGATCCACACCGGGACCTATCTCCCCGACATGATACAAAGGATCATGAGGGAAATGCGAGGGGGCGCACACGGCTCATGGGAAGCTCACATTAGGCGTAACCCCTTCACAAGAAGAGTAAATGAGGCCGAGTGTCCGAGGCGCTTTAGCATGCCGCAAATGCCACTCTACGATGGTACCACTGATCCTTGTACTTTCTTGAATCAATATGAATGGCAAATGGGCTCGAGCCGGGGTAATGATCCAGCCAAATGAAAATGCTTCCTGGTCTTCCTATCTGGTACCGCTTTGCTTTGGTTCTCTCGCCTCCCACTTGACTCCATTAACAACTTTGGGAAACTAGCAACAGAGCTGGTCAAGCAATCCAGGGTGCACATCCCAACTCCGAAGAATGCCCTCACTTGATCCAACCTATACCAGGGGCCTGCCGAGTCGACAAAAGCTACCTTTTCCGGTTTAACATGGCTCTCACCGAGGTCGAGGATCCAGATCCTCGCACCATACTCTTTCAACTAGCGAAAGGTGTCCTCTCAACTTTAGAGTTCGGGGCCTGGATCGATTGGAAGCAACCAAAAAGCATCGACGCTTTCTACGAAAAGGCAGATCAATACTTGTGCCAAGAAGAGGCAAGGCGGAACCAGCTCTCAACCACAAGTCGTCCCAATGACCCTCAAGTAGATGCCACAAATAACAACCTCAGTGGTAGGCGAGGCGGGGAGCCCTTCAACCAAAACAGGCGGAAAGTCCCTACAGGCAAAAACCAAATAATGGCTGGTTGGATGGACGGAACAACGGACAAGCCCCAGCAGAATCGGGAAAGCCCAGTCCTCGCCAAGCTTTTGAGACCTATACCCCATTGAATGAAGACATAGAGACAATCTACTTGGAAACCTGTAACACCTTGCTATACAAGAAGCCACACGTCGTAGAATCAACTGATCACGAAAAGAATACCGGAAGGTGCTGTCGATACCATGACGTGTACGGGCACGACACCAACGAGTGCTGCCAACTTATGGATGCAATCGAGAAACTTATTCGTGATAAATGGCTCGAGCAATATGTCCAAGAACCCTTTCCCCTCGAAACAAACTCGCAACCTCCAACATTCGCTCCACAAGCAGCCACTAAGGTAGCTCTAGGACCGTCTAACCCAAGATGCGTAATCGTGATCAACACCGTATATGGCAGACCTTATCCCATACATGACATCTTTCGAAAAATGGAGGAGTATGTGAGTTCCATAAAGTATGCTACTTACGAAGTCTGCTCCGCTCTCCCTGAGTCCATCCCATCCAAGCTACAAAAAACCATGCGGGACGACATTATCTTCTGAGAAAGAGAATCGACAGGAGTGGAGATCCCCACCACCAATCCACTAGTCATCACTGCTCAGATCGGTGCTGCTTCTGTCCAAAAAATCTTAATTGACTCTAGGAGCTCGGTCAACATCATCTTTAAGGCTGCCTATGACCAGATGAAATTGGAAACAAATGATTTAATGCCATGTCACACCGCAATTCATGGCTTCAACGGGGCCTCTAGTTCCCCCCTAGGGATGATCGAACTACATGTGGAACTGGGCGAGGGAGACCGAAGCCGAGTCCGAATTCTCACTTTCATGGTTATAGACATCGACTCCCCCTACAATGCTTTCCTAGGGCGCCCCTTTCTCACTGAATTTCGAGTTCACATGGCACCATGGTCTCTCCTACTGAAATTCCCAAGGGAAAATGGGATTGGAACCGTTAAGGGCGACCAAGTAAGCGCGAGGGAATGCTACGCAATAGAATGGAAGAATGCGTGCAATAAGGACAAGGGCAAAGCCGTGCCCATGCCTTCTTACTCCAAAAACCTCTTAGCATAGCAATCAATGGCGTCTGAGCCTGGGCTCAGGCGCCACTGTCGTTTTTCCGATGACCTCGATCCACAGAAGGACGAAGAGCCCGAGTACGAAAGGGCTACCCCGGTCGAATCCACGGTGGACGTTCCCGTCAACCTCGACGACCCAACAAGGGTGTTGAAGGTAGGTTCACAACTCCACCTAGCAATTAATAAAGATCTTATATGCTTCCTGAAAGCCAATTTGGATGTGTTTACATGGACTCACTCCAACATGAAGGGCATCGACCCCACGATTGCTTGCCATTCCCTTTGCTTAGATCTGAGGATGCCTCCAGTCAAATAGAAGCGCCGCTTCTTGGGGCCCAGGAGGTCCAAAGCACTCGAAGAAGAGCTAGACCGTCTGCTCAACAATAACTTCATCTGTGAAGCCGACTATCCTGAATGGGTTTCCAATACAGTTCTGGTTAAAAAAGCCAACGGTAAGTGGTGAACTTATGTCAACTTCTCCGACCTAAACAAGGCATGTCCCAAGGACAGTTTTCCGCTCCCGAAGATCGATTAGTCTACTCGACCGCCAGATACCAGCAACTATCTTTCATGGAAGCCTACTTAGGCTACAACCAGATCCCGATGAGTCTCGGCGACCAAGATCATACCTCTTTCATAACCGACCTTGGGCTCTACTACTACCGTGTTATTCCCTTTGGCCTCAAGAACACCGACGCCACTTATCAACGAATGGTTAATCAACTCTTTAAAAATCAGATTGGAAAGTACATGGAAGTGTACGTGGACAATATGGTGGTGAAATCTAAAATATCAAGTGATCATGTCCACGACCTCTCCGAAATGTTCGATGTCCTCCGCCTGTACGACATGAAACTCAACCCCCTGAAATGCTCCTTCAGAGTCGCTTCGGGAAAGTTCTTGGGTTTCATTGTCAATTCCCGAGGCATCGAAGCCAATCCAGAAAAAATCCAAGCTATTTGGAACATCTGAGTCCCCAAGAACATTAGGGATGTCCAAAGTTTGAACGGAAAGGTTGCTGGTTTAAGTCGGTTCATCTTTAAGGCCACCAACAAGTGCATCCCCTTCTTCGATTTACTCCGAAAAGGTAAACACAATTTCGAGTGGACCCCGGAATGCGTCTCTGCATTCAAGGAACTTCTTGATCACTTAGAGCGACCACCTATCCTTTCTAAGCCTATAGACCAGGAGGACTTATACATTTACATGGTTGCTTTTGCGCAGGCAATCAGCTCGACGCTAGTATGCCTCGAAGATCGCACTCAACTACCCATCTACTATATTAGCAAGTGGCTGACGAGGGCTGAGAAGAATTACCCGAAGCTAGAAAAGCTAGCATTCTGCTGATTGATTTCCCCTAGAAAGCTCCGACCGTACTTCCAGTCTCATCCCACAAAAGTTTTCACTGACCAGCCACTGCATTCGGTCCTACAACGACTCGAGGCGTCAGGTCGATTATTAAAATGGAGCATGGAGTTAAGCCAGTTTGAGATAACCTTCGCCCTCCGACAAGCCATCCTCAGCCAAGCTCTCGCAGATTTCATCATGGAGTTCACAGCCCCCAAGGAGGCTCCCACAGAGAACGCTGGGGCTCCTGATGCCCAATGGAAATTGTTCGTAGATGGCTCCTCTAATAGAAAATGCTCCAGGGCCGGAGTCGTGCTCATCACCCCTGAAGAATGCCTGATGTATTACGCGTTAAGACTAAATTTCCCTACTATTAACAATGATGCAGAATATGAGGCCTTAATTGCCGGTCTTAGAATCGCGATCGAACTCAAGTTAGAGACCATCCACATCTTCTCTAATTCACAGCTTATCGTCTGACAAGTGCTAAAAGAGTATCAAGCGAAAGAGTGACGGCTTGCCCAATACCTAGCCCTGGTCCAGGGGCTACTCGCCCACCTTTAACATTTCACCATCACCCATGTCCCGCGCAAGCAAAATGAAAAGGCAGATTCCCTCGCCAAAATGGCAAGCTGCGAAGATCCGCTACTTAACGGATTCGTCCCGATTGAAGTCCTCAACTCTCCGAGCATCAAGCAAGGGAAATACGAGATGATCATCAGCACCGAACCCGAGCCTGAGTCCTGAATGACACCAATCAGAAATTACCTGCAACACGAAACCCTACCAAGGCACTATAAGGAAAGGCGTGCGCTCACTCGCCAGACGGTCCGTTATCTTCTTATGGACGGGGTACTCTACCGCAGAGATTTTTCTGTTCCCTTGCTTCGATGCATAGCCTACGGCGATGCCTTCCGAGTGCTAAGCAGTGTGCATGAAGGAGAATGCAGTGACCACACTGGGGGGCAAACCCTGGCCAGGAAGATTCTCAGACATGGATATTATTGGCCCACACTCGACCAAGACGCCATGGATTAGCCCGTAAGTGCGAAAGTGTCAGCGCTTCTCCAAAATCCCAAGAGCCCCGCCAACCGAATTATCTCAAATGGTCAGCCCATGGCCGTTCGCCATGTGGGGAATCGACATCATTGGAACTCTTCCAATGGCTAGAGGCGGGGAATGATACGCCGTTGTCGCGGTGGACTATTTCACCAAGTGGGCAGAGGCTGAAGCTCTCGCCACCATTACCACGAAGAAGATGATCAACTTTGTTGTACGCAACATCATTACCCGTTATGGGGTGCCCCAAGCTATCATCTCTGACAACGACACTCAATTTGAGAGCACCGAGTTCAAAGCCTTCTGTCAGCGTCACGACATCGATAAAAGATTCTCAACGGTGGCTCATCCTCAAGCCAATGGGCAAGTCGATGCGGTTAACAAGGTCGTTAAATCTATCATCAAGAAGCGCCTGGAAAAGGCTAGGGGCATGTGGGAAGACGAACTTCCTCTAGGTCTATGGGCTTACCGCACCACCCACAAGACAACAACCGATCATACTCCTTTCGCCCTCGCATACGGATCTGAATCCGTCATTCTCATTGAGCTCAAGCTTCAATCCCATTGAGTCATGTACTTCGATCTAAGGACGAACCAAGATTTACTTCTAGGATCACTCGACTTGCTGGAAGAAAAGAGGAACGAGGCCGATATCAGAGCCGCCGCCCAAAGACAGCGAGTAGCCCAATACTTCAATTCCAGGGTCCGCCATCGGGACCTAAACATCGGCGACCTCATTCTAAAGTAGGAATCCCCCCCCAACAGGACATTGCACCTCGCTGGGAGGCCCAGTACTCCATACAGTGAAAGCTCAGTGATGGAACTTTTAGACCGACGAAGCTGAACTCCCAAGGGCGTGGAACAGCGAACGTCTCCACCGCTACTTTACATAACTCAGTTCATGGTTGTTTATGCTTTTCAACGACGTTTTGTTTTTTTTAGAAATTCAAGGCATTGTAAAGGCTATTACTGCCAAAGTTATTAGTAGAAATGATGTTTAATTTCCTATCTCCTTGTTGTTTACTTCTCACATAATGCATCTTGTTAGTTCTGACAACCAGCTCGATTCATGTCTGCGACCGCCGCATCAGCACCCAGGGCACGGGAGCCAGCGCTGTTGTTCCAACCTCTAGGCAACATCGAGTCTGAAACACTTGGCTATGCCTGGCACCTCGAGCACAGGAGCCGGCAGCGCTACTTGAATCGTCGGCTCGTGGCGCGACCGAGTATAAACAACCACTAACTCGAACCTCGGCTCAGTGCCGAGGCCGAGGATAAATTGTTCCGCATCCTAGTCCAGGCGACTTGGGGCCACTCAGCAACCGACTAAGATCAATGAAAATCTCTCTTCACCGGTTGCGGGTGCCGGTCGAATCTTGACGCAGCACCAAGACCGACCTTAAATCGTTTCTTCCTCCTTAGCTCTCAAGGCTTAGGGGAAGCCCATGGCCACGATCAGACCTTACGAGCTGATGATCGGGGCAAAAAACTACGCCGGCGAATAAACGACGTCTGGCGGCTCACCTCAACCCGATGAACAATGGGAGAGCCACCCACCTGGCGGACCGCACAACGCGACGCCCTACGCCTTTGCTATACTTGGGTTTAACCCTAGGCCACCCAAAACAGCAGGCGCACAGCCTAGTTTCGCAAACTACGGGTTTCTTGAGCTAAGCGAAACTTACTGAAACCAGCGCTGTACCTCACCTCTCTGGAATAATTTACCCAAAGACGGGCCCCTAATCGCTTTTGTGGCAAGTGTAATGATAAGTATATTTATGCAAGTACAGGATGCTAGAAGACATAAAAAGAACATCCGAACACCTGACATAAACAGCGATCTTTACTCATTCATGTTTCATTTTCACACACACACTAAACAAACTACGTGTCCAATACTTTTACTTTCTAATGACAGGGTGTACATGAGAACTACACCACGTCTTGAAAAACCAGAAGCGAGGGTCGTACTCGCGTAAACTATCGACCTACACTACAAAAAATAATGGTAACTCCTACTAAGGTTGCTAACACTAATCATGTTTCTTCCTCTTGTGCTTGTGCTTGTGCTTGTTCTTTTTTGCAGATTCGACGCTCGACAGTTCATCTTAGCACCAGGCGTCTTCTTACCAGAACAGCTCTTTCCATCTCGGCCCCTCCGAGAAGTGGTCGATTCATGAGAAGCCGAGAGACCTCTCTCGCTCGTTCCATCGCCACTAGAGACCTCGATAATATCAATGAGGGTGGCATGCGGCATGGGCTTGGGGGCACCACCACTAGCGAGGCCGACCATAGCGTCACTCGTCTCCGGGACCACCTTGCCTTCCCACTCAGCTTTCTCCTTAGCCTCTTTGGCGGCCCTTCGCGCAGCGAGCTTTGGGTACCTATGCGATGTGACGTTGCCAGCTTTGGATTTCTCAAGGGACTCAGTAGTTCTCTACTGCGCTTCCTCATCTTCCCTCTCCTTCTGGGTCTCATCTTTAGCCCTCTTCTTCTCAGCCTCATCATCGTCTCTCTTCTTCGCGATAGTGTCGGCGGCCCTCGCCTCATCATCCTGCCTTATCTTCATTAGGATCTCCTTCTTGGCAGCCTCGTAGTGCTCTCGCTTCTCCACTACTTCTTTGCTCTTAGCCTCCATATTTTCTTTTTGAGTTTCCACCATAGCTGCCATCGAAGTCACATCGGCCTCCACCGGACCTCTGGCATGGAAACTTTGTCCATCAACTGTCTCCCTTTCATCAATCAGACCCTCATAAAGACTGGTGGTTATCTGTATATCCAAGAACGTGTCAAGCTGATCCCCTCCTCCTCCAGATTACGCTTCCGTAGGATCTCGTCCTCTTGTGGGACCATGAGGGCAGGGCCCGATGTCATGGTCGGTTCAGGAAGGGTTGCATGGAAAAAATACAACCGTTTAGTCCGCAAATTTGGTAATCACTTCATCCTCAGGGATGCTGGGTAAAAGGAATTTACCTATGATCAAGGATGGCGTAGAGAGGATAGGAAGGGTGCTTATAGTGGTAGGTAAGATGAATCAGGTATCCCCAGTGCTGGGAAGTCAGGATTGTGTTTGGTAGCGGTGTGGCTAAGGCCTCAAGGCCGCTAACCATGGCAGATCCGGGGTCCGGGGGCTGATAAGAACTCCCCCATACAAATGTTTCTACCACAACCACGCTCTCGGTCATCGCAAATTTCCCCTTCTCCTCAGCGAGCCTCACCAACCTTTCGTTCTCGGCATCCTCCTGCAACAACCTCCTCCCTTCCTCCAACTTCTCGCGTTCGTCGATGTCTAGGAGAACATTTGCAAGCTGGCACTCATCTAAATTACTTACGTCCACTTGACGCAAGAAGGCCTCATAAGGGACTAATCTCTCCCAGGTTCTGGCTAGCTCATGGGGATAGTCCTTAACCCACGAGATTCCTCGGAATCTCAAAGCCTTAATGTACATATTGTGGATGCTCTCCTCGAAGGAGGACCCAACAAGGAACTCCGCATCACTTAGATGCCCTCTCAGCTGCTCTATCTCCCTTACATGTTCAGCTTTTATACCCTCAGCCACATTCAGTACATCCCTATTGCTAGCTTTGGCATCCTCCTTCGCCTTTCTCATCTCCTCGAGCTACCTCTTCAACTTGGCAACTTCAGCATTTTCAGCCCGCAACTTTTCATTTTCTGCCCTCAAAGCGCCATTGTTATTCTGGAGCGGAGTAACTTTCCCAATTTCCCTTTCTATGTCAGCGCATACTTTAGACCACTCATCCTTATCCTTCTTGAGGGTTGTGTTTTCAATGGTCAAGCGACTTACTGTGTTGCTAAAAGTCTCACGGTCACGCGTAGCCTTCGCCTTTAAAATCGCATAGACTTGCTTCAGCTCCGCTGCAATAACACGGACGAAAGTTAAAACTAGGAAACACACGGGATAGCGGTTAATAACCACGAAGCAGCGAATAGACCTACCTATCTTAGTTTCCAAATGGGTAACCGAGGTCTTTTCACTATCAATAGTGAACTACCCGATTGATGAGCTCCAGGTTTTTCCTCTTGATCAACTCAGAAAGATGGAGGGTATACTTGGTGAGTTCGTTGGCCTGGTGATACACAGCTTGTACATGCGTTCATATCTCCGAATTCCCTACTACGAGCGGGGCGGAGATCAAGGAGAGATGGCAGCTCATCCAAGTGATATTGGGGGAAGTACAGCTTCAAAAACACCCTCCTCTCCTCTATAGAGAACGCTCGGATTTGGGACTCTGTCAGATTCTTCATTCCCGTCACGACCTCCATACCCGGCCTTAGTTTACCAAACAGCAACTCCTTCCCCTTAGCGGGTTGAACAGGAGCCGGAGGGGTGACAGGCGGGGGAGATGTCGAAGGCAAAGATCCGGAGCTGCCTATGTTAAGCCGAGAGTCTCCCATAGACACACGAACAAGAGGAGGAGGAGGAGGTGTCAGAGATTGCTGGATCGATCTAGGTCTCGATGACCGCTGCCTTGTTCTGACAGGGGTGGAGCACCATACAAACTGGTAGATCTTCGGAAACTCTCGAAAGAAGAACTCTGGGAATGCTAGCGGCCCCCGCGATTGTAACCTCGTCCACTGCATTCTCTTTCCATATCACCTGCCATTAATACATGCCAAAGTTAGTCAAGTCACACGCACGGGCAAACAACTATGCTATGTTGTGTTATGGATGCATGCCCTAAGTGTTCTCTCAACAGACCAGACTATGGTCCGCTCGAGGGAGTTAACCCCTCTGCAGCGCAAGTAAGTTCTTCCAGGCTCGTCGTATGTGGCCATGGAGTCACTATTAAGTCCTTTTAAGCCATCAAACTGGCCCGCGGGTTCGAGAAAGGCAGTGGCTCCTGAGTGAGTCACAAGAGACTGCGGTCTAACCAGGACTCCTTCCCTCTCCCCTATCGGAGGCGGGACGGGAGTTCTCGGCAAATCCTCATCTCTGGCAACCTTCTCTTGACCATGATCCTCACCTCTGCGCACATCTCTTTGAGGTCGAGCAGTCTCTAGCAGTCCCCTCCGCGCACATCCATTTACAAGTCCGTTCTGGGTTTGAACGAAACCGGAGGCACCTTATTCCTCGTCTGTATGTCCAATACGGAAGAGAGGCCCTCGTATATCCGAACAATCAACAAGTACATCCGGACGGCTACCACTGTAGCCCCTTTAAGGTAGCCACTCCAATCATGGGCATCGATAGCAGCACATCCATTTGATGTGAAGATCATCGGTCTTGCACCATCTTTAATCTCTTCGACTGTTAGTCGCCGTGTTCATTATTCAAAATGGGTTAAACCCGGTCTTTCCGAATAACTTACGTATTTTAAAATCAAGTGCTATAAAAACACATCATATGCCTCATTCCAATTCAGAATATTCTTTTATTCGAATATTTATATTCTTAGGGAAAGGTTCCCATTAATTTTATCAAAGATAAATTCTTTTAAATTTAATCTTTAATCTTCCTTTGGATATTTATTTCAAATGGTTTTATTTTACCTTTTCACAATTCTAAACCAAATAAATGTTTTCCAAACTAGTCGGGATTTACGCCTTATCGAAGTAATCATTTATTTTATCAATCCCAATCCCAACCTATTCATCCCATGGAGTAAAACTGGAGGAACTCCATATCTGACCCCCACAGTGTTATCGGTAAATTTAATTACCATTTCTCGTTTAAATATAATTAAAGATTTAACTATCGCTTGGAGTAAAACTAGTGGTACTCCATTCTCGATTATTTCAGGAATTCGATAAATTTAATTATCTCAATCCCTTTTCAATGTAATAAAATTTATTAAAACTTCAATTGGTTTTAGTATCAAAAACCAATACTTTATGATTATTCAGATTTAAGAAATTAATCTTCCCCTTAACTAGGTTAAAGAGCTAATGTCATTTAAAACATAATTCACGATAAACCCAAAAATCTTCTTCCATTAAAATGAAATCTACACGGAAATCATAACAGTGAATAATCGATATAAATTTCCGTGTCAAACTAATAATATAAATGGAATAATGGCAAGGCCTTTTCAATTCCATATATAGTAACAGTCTTCATTCACAGAAGCTTATCTCGATTATTATCGAGTCGAATTCCATTCAGTTCAAATTTAATATATTAAATTGGAAAACTTTACTTTTGGAAAATTTCCATTTAAATCTTAAATAAAAAGATTTATAAGCTCTAATTTATAACTATACTGTTAATTGGGTTAAAGAACAAATGTTATTTAAAACATTGTTCACGACAAACCCAAAAATCTAATTTATTTATTTTAATTCCAATTAAATATTAGATAATTGGAAAACTTCATTAAATATTAATTAAAAGATTTATTCTTTTCTCATCGGGATTTAAGAACAGTGTTATTAAAGACATTATTCATGACAAACCCAAAATCCAAGTCAATATTAAATATAAGGTTTTTAATAGAAATTATATCAGCTTATATTTAATATCAAATTATGAAATCAACAAATATAGTATTGGGAATAACGATATTAATATCTTCCAAATTCCCATAACAATATCCGTAAAATTACGGAATCCAATATCGGAATATTCCGAAACCATTTCCATTCAAATCCATTCTAACATATATATATATATATATATATATATATATATATTAGAAACTTTGGTTTATATTAAAACCATTTAAATTCCTTTTATTTATTTATTAAAAATAAATAAATTAATTAATCTGATTAAAATATCTTTTATCTTCATAACTTGGAATATTTCATCCAAAAACCATTTCAAATCATTTATTATAATATTACATAATTTTTCCCTATTTTTATTTATTTAAAAAATAGGCCTATTCAGTTAAATGATGTTTCAGGTCATTTAACTACACTGGCACTGTTTTTATTCCAACTTGAATTAAACATTTCTGAAAATCTAATCATTTGATTTCAAATCTCTTATTATCATATGAAAGCTCTTTTCGATACGAACCCGTAGGTTCTGGTTTCAGAAGAATACGACGGTCGGATCTTCCGCTATGTCCAATCAAAGTTAATGGTCGAAATTCGTGAATGGTCGCCGTGCGAAACGTTCTATTCAGGCCATTATACACACACACACACACACACACACACACACACACACACATATATATATATATATATTCGATTTCCATTCAAAACGTATTTTAAAATGTTTATAAATTCGTTTAAAAATGATTCCGGCTTTTATTTCAATTTTAAATTAAAATTGAATTTTCTATATATTTCTTTGTATTAAAATAATATTATTTTCATACTAGTAGATTTTGAAATTACTTCTTTTCGATATTCATTATAGAATGAATAAAATAAATCGATAAACCCGTTCCGGGCAGACCTCTCACATTAGCCCTGCAACTTGTGGATGCTGGATATGTCGGTCGGTTCCGGGCAGACTTATCCCACAAGTTGGGCTTAACTTCGTGCCATGGCCTGTTTCGTATTTGTGCACTTAGACATCTCACATTAGATTCAACATTTGTGGCTGCTGGATATGCCGATCGGGTCCGGGCAGACTTCCACCACAAATGTAACCTAAGCTCGTGTCAAAAGTGCAAATTTTAATTTCTAATAAAATTGAACTTTCCAGATTATTATAATATAAAAATAATATTTCAAAATGACTAATTTTGAAATCTAATCTTTTTAATATTTATTATAAAATAAATAAAATCATTTAAAACATCCGTTCAAGTAAAAATGACGCAAAGCTACTTAACTCGGCTTTAATTCACTTAAGATATTATTTTAAAAATATCAAAACCCATATTTTGATTCTTTAACTGAAAATTATTTAAAAACATTCATTAATTTCTATATTGGAATGAGACCCAAACAATTTCCATATAATTTAATTATATGGATTTTCATACATCGCATATACACTAACTAATGATAAATAATCATTAAAACATCAAAGTGCATCCTACAACTGTATAAGCATTCAATAAATAAATAATGCTTATAACTAATCACAAGGGAGACGTGTGATTAAAGTATCATCCCATGACCCGTGTGGGGTTTCAACCAACAAACAACCAAAAAAATAATATATTATTAGTTGTGCACTTGGGCGATGTGTAAAAATTATCATCCCAATCAACATAAACAAGTCAGGTAACTTGTAAATGGAAGTGTAACATTATTTAAATTATCATAAAAATAATTACATCATTTAAACATGTTAAATACTTCCAAATCAACAAACATGACATAACATCCAATTCCACAAACATCCGTGTAATAGATAAAATTCATCAACACAGATTTCGATTATAAACCATTAATTTACATTTAATTATATAAATAAATAATTGTTCAAAAAGGTTGAGTGAGAAAGAGTTCTCACCTTCAAATTGAACTCCGTCATTCTTTAATTGATGGTCCGGATCCAATTTTGGCCCAAAATCTAACATGCTCCAAATTTGACAAAGTTAGTGTTCGCTCGAAGTTCTCGACTCAACGATCACAACAGATTCAGTTTCATGCAAATTCGATGTCATAACAAAAAGTTATTAACTTGCGAAGTTAAGAAATTAATTTAAATAATTCTCGAAATTGTAAATTTTACCCAAGTTTCACACTTGCTCCAAATTGGACGAAATTGGTGTCCACTCGAAGGTCTCGTCGCCACGATCGCGGAGGATCAAGTTTTGCATGATTCTGAGTTCGTGGCAAAAAGAAATAAATATACGAACATGGAATACTATTTATATAATAAAATCACTATTCACATTCTTCTCCAAACGACACCCTCAACTTAAAATGCTCGCCACGGCCAAACCATAAGTTGGAATTGCACGAAACCAGAGCCATTCTCTCCGGCTTCTCCCCCTCTTTCCACGTCGAGTGGTCCCCCCTCCAATTCGCCACGTGGGCCCCACAATCTATAGTTGAACGGAAAATTGCAGTTTCCGTTTATCTTAGTGTTGCGGCCGCCTCGGTTCTCCAAATGCCACCAATTTTGTCAGTAGCTAGATCTCGACTTCCCGAACAACTTTCCTTCAGGTCACTTCGCCTGAAAATGCATGGATCGATGGGAAATTGCTCATCTTTGCGACTGTCCTGTTTTCAGCACCCCTCCAATCGAATTGACATTCCGGCCAACTCCGGCCACCTGGGAACATGCCACTACAGCCAAAAGAACCGTATGCTTCCCTTTTACCACTGCCTGATGTCGCTCGACCTAGTTTTCTCATGGGGCCCGCAGCGAGCAGATAACCAAAATTGGACGTTTTCCGTTCAACTGATCTATCTCTCGCCTCCGACGTCCAATGACCCCCAATTTTTGGGCGTGGGTAGATCTCTCCAATATCTAGAAACCCTTCTAATATCATGGCCTAACTCCTTATGGTTTGGGAGATATAAATTATTTAGTGTTCAGGGTCTTTTTTGCAAAAGAATTTTGAGAGAGGAGGAGAGCCGCCGCCATGAAAATGAAGAATAAGGATTAGGGTTTTCATTAGGGTTATGGGTGGGTTTATGATAATATTTAGAGGTTAGGAAATTGTAGTTTAACCCGTTGTCTTTTAATTAGGTTTTATTTTATAATTATGATCCCTTATGTATATTGTTTTATTAAATTTTGGTCCTTTCCATGGTTCTAAAATCCATGTGATCACCTACGGGTTCCAACTTCGATGAAAATTGAAATACAACTTTTTCTCGACATTACGAATCCAAAGAAACTAGTTCCATTGAATTTTGAGTCCGTATGAATAAATAATGAATTTTTAAAGTCTGAAAATTGACTGTTTTTACTGAAAAATTAATAACGACCACATACTAGATCCCAAAATTATGAATTTTGGAATCTAGAAATAATTTAATATTCTGGATCCATAGAAAGTGGTTTCATCGAATTTGGAGGTCGTTTGTAAAATTTCCATTTTTAAGGTGTAAATATTTAATATTAAAAATACATATTTAAATGAATAATTTCCGAATCAAGAAATATATTGATGTTTATACTTTTCGAATTCAGAAATGTCATTTTGAGCTCAATGAAAGTGGTTTCGAGTCCAAATTCGTTCATATGCAAAAAGTAGCTTTTTGGGCCATATATATTATATACATAAACTTCCCGTATTTTTCGGAGATTTTGATTTGGACATAATTTACAATTTTATAAACTGAAATTTCAATTTCTTACATTCATTAGAAAGATATCGTCAATGCGCTCCCAACACTTCCTATTTCGTCCGATTCTGACTTATATTCGATTTATATACTTTTTCAAAGTTTAAAATCAAAATTTGAAACTACCGTGCCATTTCAGGTTCGTAATATATAAATTATAAATTTATACGTCGTAGATTCGTTTAAAATATTTTTTTTGTCGTTATTATCTAAAATAAATTACTTTAAATATTCAAAATCTATTAAATTAGCTAAAATAAAAATTTTAAATTGGTTCTGAATTTGCGGGTTGTTATAACCACCCCTAGTCCTGCCTCTTCCTCTATCAGTCATCTTTCAGTCAGTTCTGTACAAGCAAGAAAGAGTCAGGCCAACAGAAATGATAATTTTAAGGAATGGTAAAAACAGAAGGACATATGGAAAACAACTATCTAATGACTGATTATTATGCTATTTTGATGTGCTCATACTAGGACATTACTAATCCAATCTCTAGTGAGCTACTCGCTCTAGAATACTACTGATTCTATTTTTGACGAGTTGTTTAAATATGTTATATTCTGGAACTAAAATTACTCAAAGCTTTGATACCAAAGTTGCGACAACCCAAACCCCCATGCCAGAGAAGCAAGGATAATCAGTGGAATATAACACACTAATTACAATAGCAGATTACATATAATAGCATAAACATGAAATAAAATAATTTACATCAATATGACAATGGAATCTCAAAATGTAATAAACACCAGAGTTGCACAATTGTAGGATACAACGTAGTACATAAAAGAAATAATCAGTCTACATCGTGATCAGCGGTACATATACATAAGATAGAACAGGCGGTTATGCCAATAGTCAAAAATACAGATAAAAGCTAGTCTTTACCATCAGCTAAATGTGCACTCCAAGCTATAGTGCTAAGCCAAAATAAATCCCGCTACCTGTTACTAGGCTGCCCCTGTAAAAATAGGGGCACCCGAGTTTGCAAGTGAAACAAACTACGAGTCAGTCATGGGACTGGTATGAGAAATCTACTTAACTAGTTTAACAAAAATAATAAGGCGAAACATAGGACCACGCCGCTAACGTGGAACGGTTTTACTCCATAGATTGCCAGTGCATGAAATAAAGTAAATCTTTTAAACAACGCAATGGTTTTTAGAAAAATGAAGCCATTATAAGACTCAGGTCCCATCACACAATGCAACGCAAATCGGAGGATAGGGTTTTACCTTATAATGGCCAAAATATGCTTGATATGTATCAAACAAAATCATTTGATATTATCACAAGTGCATATAAGTTTCAAACACAATTTCAATAATAATGTTTCAATCATAGACGACATGAGCATCCCATGCCACTATGCCGCCATATATAGGTTTACAATCAAAACCGAAATGTCGTATTGGAAATTGGATTTCCGTCATGAGTTTAGGCCAGGGATGGCTCCTCAGTGATTCGAGATACTCTAGCAAATGCCTCATGACTGCACCCTTAGCAACCCTTGGATCTTTAGGGCCGGTCCTCTCTTACTTTTTGGGATTGGTTATTCCTTAACACATGTTTCCCAGTCCTATCGGACCTATCCATCGGCCCCGTAGTAACCGATATAATCGAGGCGCCTCGCTATCCATCATCTACATAGGTAAAAATATAAATGTCTGGGCTCCATACCATAACACCACCCATAGCCAGAAAGAAACGTCGTACATTCCCTACAGTCACGATCCCATTTTTGACTCATACCAAGGTGTGAGGCTCGCGAATTAACGCTATACACAATGCTATGCTATTTAAAGCCATGCTTTGATCATCAACCACAGGAGACTGCTTTTCAACAAAAGCCTTGATCACTTGCATCATCAACCATAGTCCATTTTCATCGAATGACATTTCAGGTCATTCGATGGCACTGGCGCTGTTCTCATTCAGATTTGAATTAAACATTTCATAAAATCTAAATGTTGGATCTTAACAAATTTTATATCGTTGGAAAGATCTTTTTAAAACGAATCCAACGGTTCCAAGTTTTGGGAAAATCCGATGGTCGGATCTCCCGCTATAATCGTTTAAAATTACGATTCGAAAACGCAAACTGTAGTGGTGAGATTCATTTTATTTTAATATATATTATATATAAATTATGTTATATATTTGACAACTCCGAAACCATTTAATACTTCAAATAATTAGCCAATGCCTTTAAATTTCGGAAAATTTCTCCATAACCTCCTTTGTACGGAGAGGGTCTGAAAAATTTATTGGGCCGTATTAGGCACCCAATAAATCAAATAAAAAGCATACACAATTTTTAGTGACTAATCTATGCCCAAGGGAGAGTGTAAAGATCAAATCTCTAGAGATTATATCTCATCACCTTGTCCAGTGTTGGAAAATAAATGATCCATATACCATATGTAAAATCAAGAGAGACGTGAATTACTGTCATCTCCAGACCCGTGTAGGGTTTTTATTAAATCTGGCAAATTACCATTATATTTTATTTAGTCCATATCAGTCCTCAGTTCAACCTATAATTCTGTTATTGCCATACGAGTGTCTCGCTCGTATGGTAATCTCAACCTCGTCATATAAGCTTTAAATGCTTATATGGTATATGATAGAGTATGCTATCTTCACATAGTATGCCATTTAGGGTAGTTCAAAATTAATTGTTGCTATTCTATGGCGTAGTTTATAATCTCATACGGAAAAACCATCACACTGCATCCAATGTCATTCACAGGAGCTTATATAATAAATAAAATTGTGCAGCCAACTCATTAAGGTTTACCTATTTATCGGGCACACAAATAAATTCTTTACTCAACAGCAAATCCATTTACCTGTTTAGCATGTGTATATATGTGTATATCTAAGCTAAAAATAATGTTTTTAGCGAAAAAAATATTCATTTCCATCCTTGACAATTTTATTAATATTTTTAACTAACAAATATTTATTCCAACACACGACTATTTTTAACACTTCATATACATGTCAAAAATATTATTTTCAATTAACAAACATTTATTTTAACACATGGTAATTTTTAACACTTCATATGCATGTTAAAAAAAATATTTTCAATTAACAAACATTTATTTCAACACATGGTTATTTTATATAGTTCATTTACATGTTAAAATTAATATTTTTATCAATCCAATATTTATTTCAACACATGAATATTTTATATAGTTCATACGTACAATAAAAATGTTATTTTTATTGTTTAAAGAATTTATTCAACACATGAATATTTTTAGTAGTTCATACATACAATAAAAATGTTATTTTTATTGTTTAAAGAATTTATTCAACACATGAATATTTTTAGTGATTCATACATACAATAAAAATGTTATTTTTATTGCTCAAGAATTTATTCAACACATGAATATTTTTTAGTGGTTCGTACATATAATAAAAATGTTATTTCTATTGTTCAAAGAATTTATTCAACACATGAATATTTTTCGTGGTTCATACATACAATAAAAATGTTATTTTTATTGTTCAAAGAATTTATTCAACACATGAATATTTTTAGTTGTTCATACATACAATAAAAATGTTATTTTTATTGTTCAAAGAATTTATTCAACACATAGATATTTTTAGTGCTTCATACATACAATAAAAATGTTATTTTTATTGTTCAAAGAATTTATTCAACACATGAATATTTTATATAGTTCATTTCAGAAAATTTCAGCATTACAACGGCAGGGTGTTGTAGCATCGGCACAATGTCTGAGCACTGCTCTTCTTCTAACCTAGGCCTTGCAACCTTACAACAATTTCCTTTCAATGATTTCCACAATGCAGTTCATTTTCACAACTCAATGAATTTACCACAAACCCAGTCAATTTTGTTGCAACCACAATCAATCATTCATTCACAATCACAATCAATTTCACACCACAATCACCCATGGTTTAACAGAAAGTAGTGACAGGAGCTACTGAACCCCATTTGCAACCTATTATATTTTTCTCCATTTTATTTGAATTTAGAAATCTTACATTAGGTTCCACTCCTTCTAATTTTTGTAGATGGCTCCATATGCATCCTAATCTCTTTTAGATGTAGAATACATTGTCATAATCATAAGGGTTCCTGTTTCATGTGATTTCAACATCATATAAAAAAGTTACGATTTTTATAAATTAATTAAACTAGCAACGCTTTTAAATGTTGTAATCAATTAAATTATATACCTCCTTTAACTCCAGACCGTCATTCACTATACTGTTCGAAGTTAGGTCGGCAAATTCCGCTCAAACTGTGAAGCTATAGGATGATCAGACGATGCCACATGGAGGAGCTTAGAGAGGCGCACCATCCCTTGGAAGCACGGCCAACTCGATGGTCAGATGGAGGCGGAAACTGGCGACGAATGCCAGGTCTTTGAGGGATGATTTCGAACCAAATGCTCCACAATGGAAGACCAAGCTTGTATGGATTTGAAGAGGATAAAATTCTCTACAAAATTGTCCTTAGAATCACTTGATTTCATTGAGTAAATCGAAAGCTACTTGAGGAGAAAGGTTTGAAAGATAATCGTCGTCGCTTTTAATCTGGAGGCGCGGATTTGAAAACAAATTAGGGTTTAATGAAATTCCGTGATTCGCTGATATATATATTATTTTATTATTATTATTTCTTTAAATTTTAAAAATAGTGTTTTCTCCTCCGGACTACAAATCAAACCCAATGACTATCGCCCCCAGCTGAATACTCTCATTTCGGACTTAATGGAATATGTCTCGTAAGCCCATTCGATTGTTTCTGACAGTTTTTCTTCAAATTAAAATATATAACATTCAATATTGAATTTGAACGTACATTTCAATATTCCGGGGTCACATACTGACTCCAAAAATCCCAGAAAAATTATATCTAGCTTTGTTTTGATGATACGATCCTAATAAAATTAATTTCGTTAAATTTGGAAACCGTTTGAAAAATAGCCTTTTCCTGGTCGATCCAATTTGCGCTGTATTTGCAAAACATATTTTCCCTTGCCACGCTCACATATTAATTCAAAAATAATGGAATTTTAAAACAAGCAATAGTTTGACATTCCGGATCCAACAAAAGTGGTTTCATCGAAAATGGAGGTCGTTTGCAAAATGGCTATTTTTAAGGGCCTTATTGTTATTTAAAAATCCAATTTTTAAATTCTGACATATTTTCTGCCAAAATTACTTGAAATAAATTTTTTAAATTGGTTCTGATTTTCCCAGTTGTTACATCCTACTCCGTTATTTCCTCCCCTGCCATTTTCGAACTTTGATCATCGTTCTACGCCCACGTTACTTCGTTAAAAATCACAAAAAAAATACCACACAATTTCCCATCCAAAACCCTCTCTCCTCATACTCACCTTATGAAATTCGAAGGTCACCTAGGAGTTGTGTCTCAGCTCATCGAAGCATGGCTACAGGGAGGATAATGAATTTTTTATCTTCAAATTCTACCACAATATGCCAGTCGATGCTATTACACACCCCTATCATGGATACATTCTCAAAATCGCTCCTCGTCACATCTGTAATGAACGACGTTCATCCCTATGAGGGTCAACATTTTCAATTTCTAAAAAAGCATTGAGTTGCACAGGAGTTTTATTATCTTATAGCTATCGGTTCAGGGGTTTTAAATATATCAGGGGTTTTAACTATATAGAATTTGTGGTTTCCAGTAAAGTTTTTGGTTTGATTTCCCTTTTTTTTTAAACTCTCGAAAAATAAAAATACAACAATGGCGGCTTCGAGTTTTGAGTTCTGAAGCCAGAAGAGATAAACGCAGTGTATTTATAGAGCTGGTTACCTTGAGGCGCAAGGATTAACGTATAAGATAGCTGGAGGAAGAAAGTTGACTATGAAATGAAAATACATTTGTTGCGTCATTTCTCAAGTAGTTGTTCTTTATAGTAGCATAGGATAGCCCTGCTTGAAAACATAGGGTTGTAACCTTTCCTTAGTTGCTAAGGAAAATATATATGTTATATTTCCTGAAACAATCTCATGGAAGCAATAGCTTTACAATTATTCTTTTTTTTTTGGGTTAAAACGAGCATTATGGTTCCCTGCATGTATATAGTTTCGATTAAAATAGAGCTAATAAGTTAATGGATGTAGGCAAGGTAGTATGAAGAATATCAGTTTAGCGCAAGTTATATCTTTCAATACCTATCAAAGCTCATGTTATATGTGGACAACTTTTCTAGCTTTGATTTAGAAGAGAAAAGGCCCAGGTAATACGAGGAGTTTATTTATTGAATGAAATTGGGTTTGCATAGAAATAGCTAGGCTGTTCCATTCTCGAAGTTCTTTTTATCTTCACGTCTTTTTATTATTATTTTATTTGGTGTTTTAGATGCAGTGCAATCTATTATTCATTTTCCCTTGCTCATGTTAATCAAATATTCTTTCCGAAATTCCTGCTCAAGCAATGGTATTTATTCCAGTTACTATTGATAAAATCATTTGAATAGTTCAAAACTAGTTTTTAATTTAACTCAAAGCCAACCTTGACTAGTTACACTTTCCAATGTAATAATGTATATGTGTGAATGTGTCATAAACATGACATAACTTAAATGAAGGGGAAAATCGAATATAAAGGCTAACCTATCCTAAAGATCCCATAATAATAAAATACATACTAAATAACAGTTAGAATTAATTTGGATCAGGGGATTTATTTATTTGTTAGTTATGTATAAAAAATCATTTATTTTAATTTAAATCGTTATAATTTACAAATGATTCCATAACGCCTTTCTGAAAATTTGATTTAAACATAACTCACAATTTATAAGACGAAATCTCGATTTTTCACTTTCAATAGAAAAATACAGATCAACAGATTCGAACGTTTCTTGTTTCGAAGAAATCCGACTTATAACAAATCATGTATAGTCATTTAAAGTGTAAACGTAATTTTACGAACTACCGCAACATCACGAGCTCAATTATAATTTATATTATAATTAATACGGTCAAACATTGATTATATAATTTTAGTCGTTATTTTAATTCGAATATAAACTCGATTGAATTCCTTAAATAATCATTTACACAAGTTAAAATTAGGAACACATCCCTTTTTTAGTTTAAAATGTAGTGCATGTCCCCCCCCCCCCAAACTTTAACCACAAACCCGGCACCTGTTTTAAAGTTGCTGCTCTTTTTTTCACCCTTCCGCCTCTTGGTCCAGCCACTTCCGCCTTTTCCCTTTTTTGACCAAAAAAAAAGTGCCACTCACTAAAAAAACTAAATTCTGAAATATCCATAGGATTCCATGGAAAAAACAATTAAAAAGTTGCATACATCTGTGCAACTATTGCCACTTGTAGCATACATACATGCATATATTCATATAGTGTTTTTATGTTGAAAATCTTGACTAATATATGCATACATGTATGCAACTATTACCAATAGTCGCATGCATGTATGCATACAAAGTTGAACTTAGATTCATGTGTTACAAAAAGTTGCATACATGAATGCAACTATTCCGTATATTTGCATGCATATGTGCAACAAATTTAAAAGGGACGACGACTTCTGAATATGCGCAAGAATGCATGCATGTATGTAACACCTAGTAATTTTAAATATTAAAATTAACAAATTTAAGAACACTTAATTTTTAGAAGAAGACCTAAGGGAAACGGGTTACGCCATTGTGTTCATCTTGGAATTCTGCTTGAGATAGAGTCTGAGTTTGCGTAAATCGGGCTCCGTATGAAGAAGTTATGGAGCTTAGAAGATTTCAAGTTTATATCAGAATTAAATAAATAATTAATCAATCTAAATTCGAATTCAAACCGACAAAAAGCAGTGGGCGGGAAAATTCCCACCAGAGGGTGTCGACCCCCCTATAGGGGTGTCGACATAGGTGTCGACCCCCCTGTAGGGGTCGACCCCTGCTGACTGTTCTGGACAGTGACGAATTCTGAGGTATTAGGGCTTATGTTCGCGCTGTGGTTGGCTGGGTGATGTATCTCTTTAGTTTGGACGGCTCTGATGACTCCTAGGTTGTTCTAAAGGCTCAAATTAATTATGTACTTCTATATAATCACATCTAACCTAAACCCAAAGCTAAACTAAATTCGTTCATGAGCCTATATGCTGCTGAATCCTAAACTAATCTAGCCTCCACCATAACAAATCAAATTTAAGGTTAAAGATAAAGATCAAAGCCTACATCAACGGATTAGCTTATCAACTTCAGAAATCAGATTCCAGATCTTCTCTTCTTTCTCAATCTATGTGATTTCATGTAGATTTCACAAGATAATTAAACTAAAGTAATTATGATAAGTTGTAAATTGTGATCATATAATTATGCCTATAATGGATCTTATAAAATTTGCAAGTTGTCATCTTTTTTGATTCATAGCCTATGCTTTTCTGATCATTTCTATCAGTTCATGCCTGTTCATGCTCGTATATTTATGCCTATTTTGATACCATGATGATCTTCCCTCTTCCTTTTTCCTTTTTCTTTTTATGAGTTAGGCTAACTTCGAGCCTAACATATTATGCGAAATTTGCGCACGTATAACGCTGAATGATGGGGAAAAAGTTTGGGAAATGTTGAATAACATGCGATTAGTAAAAAGGCATAAACTGATGATGGCTATGGTTTGGGAAAAATTGTATATAATAAGCAAACACGAGACTTGACGTAAATGGGTTTGGGTGTAACTTGTGATAATTTGGTAAGTTCAGTTATTTCTCAGGTTTGGAACATGTAATAGGAATCATGACTTGTAATGAATCGAATCTAGAATTATATCTAATTGTAAGATAATCAATTCTGATTCATGCTTATCCTTTTGTCAAATCTGAATTACCTATGCCTATGAGACTGTTGTGACTGATACAATGGAACCTATCATTTGTACACCAAATTGGTGGTTCTTTTATGTTCAATTCTATCGAGTCTTTATGCCTATGATGTAACTTGCTCAGTTTAGCCATACTTATTGTTAATGTACAACATGTCTATTGGAAACATGATTCTTGAGTTGGGTACAAATTTACATGCTTATTTTGTTCCTTATGTTAATTCTTGTGTTTCTCCTCTATCCCTCCCCGTTTTATTTTTGGACCTTGTTGTACGTGCGATTGAAACGCAGGGAATTGGGTATAACTTAATTAAGTAATTTTGGGCATAACAAGTAAATGTGGCATCACTTAAATTGACCACACTTATGGATAATTTACATATAAATCTAGACTTGGACAGTAAATATGTAAATTGGCTAAAAGATGAACGCCTAAGACACGAGGTTAGACTTGGTTTGCGGTATAAGACTCCCCGGAACTGCCGGGCATATCCAGTAACCGCAAATGGCAGTCTAATGTGAGAGTTCAAAGGCATAAATTAAATGCTTAGACACGAGGTTAAGTCTGGCTTGTGGTGGAAGTCTGCTCGGAACCGCCCGGCATATCCAACGGCCACAAGTGATCGACTTAATGTGAGAGGTCTGTGCATTAATAACTAATTAATGCTGATCAAAGATGAATATGATACCTAAACAAGTTCGGTGGGTGCGGTTAAGTTAACATGGGTAAGAAGACAACTTAACCAATATTACATGAACAAAGTGGATAGGGTTAAGGCAAGCTTAACCAATAATACATATGGACTTGATAAGTGGAAGGGTTAAGTAAATCTTGGGTAGGTGGGTAATATAAGTATATATAGGCCCACAAACTTGGTCGTTAAATAAACATGCGTGAATCAGTGGGAAGGTTAAGTGACATATGGATAGGCGACATTTAACCTATACAACATGTTAATTAAGCAAATGAGTGGGGTTAGGTTAAATTGAGAACACTTTACCGTTATAACATGTTGGTTTGGAAACCCTAGTAACGGGACCCATTTCAGCATTAAGCCACATAGACGTATCATGGTACCCTGAACTAGGAAGGGTAGGGCACAATTACTGAGCTGATTATAAGCGGTCAAAATAGCGGCGGGTGGTGCATCAGTGTAGGTTCCGATGGAGTACATGCGTGCACGTACTCTGGAGTGGAAAAACCAGGCACTGGGCATCAGTAGTCATACATTGTGCATCTTGAATTGTGTCGGGTTGCCATCATAGGGATTGATACACCCTATGGAAGGACCAGCACATGTATCTACAAACAAGCGGGGCCGAATGACACAAGTAATAAATACATGCGAGTTAGGGAGCCGATCGATTAGGGGTAGTATGGGGACATCTAGTATCTTTTATGGGCAAGTAGGCTATCAAGGATTGTATGGGGTAGATACGTCTTACTAAATGTTACGCCTGAGGGCTACCAATTGCGGTGTTGGGATCAACTTTCAGCATGGAACTAGTAACGGTGCGATATATTTAAGATTGGTGCAGTGTAGTAATTACCCTATAGTGATTCGAAGCGCAATCAATGTTTATCTTATTCATCTTGCCTACCTTGTCATGCATGCTTATGTACAGTAATTTCTTACTTTCTAGTTTATGTTCTTATCCCGTTACTTTATTAATTATATTATTAAAGTTACTGGACTCACCAGATTAATGTCTGACCTAGTTTGTTTCATCTCTTTTCTTCTGTTTCACCCCCTCCCCCAGGTTCTCAGGGGGGAAATACTCAAGCTTAGTTCAGACATCTCTTTCTTCCAGCTTGAAGTTGAAAGATGTATTGGTTGGCTTTGATTCTGCTTATGGCATTTTCTGTTGGGGGTCATGGCTTTAAAATTATGTACTCTTAAGGCTTTTGTACAAGACTGATATTATATACTTAGTTTTGTTGTTTTGAAGGTGTAACCAAACCTATTTCTAATTCCGCTGCAATAAAGTTATAATTTTCTTTTCAAGTACTACTTTATCCGTCTTGTAATATTCTGTTCTGTTTACTTATAACGCTCCACGAAACTTAATGCATTCCCTTGTGAGTGACATTAACGGACGTGTGGTGTTATAATGTATTTTGTACAAGAGCATAAATGTGTGCAACAATGTCTGAAAACGGCGAATGCTTGAAAAAACAAGTCAAATTTGAATATATGCATAAAAGGATGCGTATAATGTTGTTTAGCTGCATACATGTATGCATTTATACTGCGGTTTGGTGCAAAACTGAAATATAAGCATGAATGTATGCAACTATTTACGAACAGGTGCATTTCTTGATGCAAAAACTGTTGTTTCGCTGTTTTTGTGTTTTGATGTTGTTTTTGATTGTTTTAGCGCATGAATTTTTCGGCGCGTACGTGTTCTATTTAATAATGAATTTTCGTGATTTTTTTTATTTTTTAATGAATTAAAAAAAATAGGGACCTAATCTACATGAAAAGTTGGACCGGATGTGAGCCTTATTTTGAAACTTTTCAGGGACCTATGCCAAACGGACCCTTTACACAAAATTGCCAATTCAACTATTCTCGACTATTTCAGAAACAAATTTTATTATTCCACTATGTGACGGCCCGCCCCGCACCAATCGACATTTACTCCAAAGGTGCGCTGTACACATGTTCAGTTAGCACGGAACGGGTCGTCAGAAGGAAAAGGTAAGAAGGAAATGAACATACAAAGAACCAGTAGAATTTCTCCCAGCGCGTAGAACAAAGTATAATAATAACATACTTGACATAAAACAGGAGAGACAGTGCATAAGCTGAAAACCAGAACTAAACATCGTAGCAGCGGAAATCCAAAATACATCTTATTACAACTTCCAAACTGTCTCAAAGCAAAAGTAAGATAAAGGAGGTACACTACTAATGCCCAAGTAGCGACCACCAACGACACAGGGAGAATGTGTATATATATATCATACGTGGAAGCCTCCTGCCCGCCTCCGAATCAGCTACTCGCGCATCACCAGCAAACCTGTCTCTAGTCTGCTCGTGTGAGCACCCAGAGTAATAAGAGGAGACATAAAACTCTGGGTCAGACATAAAGCCTGGTATGAGCGATAAGCATCTAAAGTGAACAATAACAGGTAGACTCAAACATACCTGAACCTAGACCTGCAACCAAAGAGTTAGCACTACATACTGTACAACACTCTAAGGTACCATATCAAACGGTGTAAAGATACGGAGGTGAGGGAGGTGTGCATGTCATAGGGATGACAAACAATCAAACATAGCATCCATCCTCACATCTCTCACTCAGTGCGTAAAGCATACGATATTCACCACTTCGATCACCCAACATACCTTGCTACGATCACTCTGTCCCATGAAGTCATAAATGGCTTCACTGCACTGATAACGTAGCCACTAATTCCTTTGCTATGTCCACTTTGCCCCATGGAGTCATAAGAACCCCACTGCACTGGCTCATAGCCTTACCAATCCTTACTATGTCCACTTGCCCCATGGAGTTATTCACCCCATCTGCGCTGGCTCATAGTCTTACTACGCATCACCTTGCCCCTCAGGTCATAATGACCCTACTGCACTGATAACGTAGTCTTGCTACCATCACCTTGCCCCTCAGGTCATAATGACCCTACTGCACTGATAAGTAGCCCATCATTCATTCTTAGTGGTGAATCGAAGTTATGAACGTCGACAACTCCTTAGCACACGTCCCGTAGCAAAGTCCAACCATGAAGTGAACTCATCGGTTCCCAACTGGATCCTGAGCTCTAACTTCCCATATTGGACTACCTTTGCATCTCGGGTTATTGGTCAATACTGGGTCGGGTCGGGTTCCTTCTCAAGCCATCGTGTCGGGTCGGGTATCCTCCATCTGTTCGAGTCGGGTCCTCTTCTGGTACGGTTCGGGTCGAGTATTCTCCATTGGGTCGGGTCGGGTCTGCTTCTGGTACGGGTCGGGTCGGATGTCTTTCCTTGGTTCGGGTCGGGTGCTTTACTTCGGGTCGGGTCGGGTGCCATTCCCCCACCAGTTCGTGCTTCCGCTCCGATCCGCCTCCTCATCCTTCACGTGCTTCGATCCGAACCATCCTGCTCTATCCGCTCCGATCCTCCTCTTTAAATCCGATTCGAGCCCAGTTCAGTAGCGTAGCCTTCCTTTTCGCCAATTTTCCCAAGTGTCAGGTTCCGATCCGATCAGATTCCTTGCCCAGTTCAACATATCCGATCCAAGCCCCATATCCGATCCGATCCGAACCCTGCACTGTTTTCTAAAACTGTTCCAGCAAGTGTTTACGCCATTCGACGACGTTTTCGACCATTCTAACTATTGAAACTAATCACAAAGCATTTCATACAGTCATAGCAACATGCATAATCAACCACAAACATCAAAACATCAATATAATAGGTTAAAATGGATCAAACATACCCAAAACCCCATATTCCCCATTAAGCATGTTTAGGTGAAACTAATGATAGGTTTAGAAAAACTTAACCAAATTAACCCAAATTCATATCAGAGGTCTAAAACATCATTTAGGAATTTATGAATATTTTTCCCGAATTTTATCATGTTTAAATTCGCTAATTAACACTAATTAACCCTTACTAGCCATAATTAGTGCAAAACTATGCAAATCACTCACCTTATCCACAAAATAAACTAAGATCTGAAATAAATCTCTGATTTGATGTGAATCCCAATGCTAAACAGCAGCTCCAATGTTGCTTTGGTGTAGATCTCCCTTGATTAGGGTTTTCTAAGCCAAATCCTTGACCAAAAGGTGATTTGGAGGTGATTTAGAGGTTGGAGACCATTTTTAGGGTTTTTTGGTGATAAGTGGAGGCTAGAAAACTGAAATGGAATCATGCTCTATCTCATTTCAGCCTCCCCATAACCCTAATCCCGAAATGGGTTATGGGCCTACTCACTAATCACCCGGTTTGGCCCGGTTAAGCAGTTTTTCACCCTCCAATCCTTATTTCAGCCATATCTCCCAAACGGTAAGTCCTATTGGCTATTATGACCACTCTACGGAAAGGTAAACCATCAAACGAATCCAATGGAAGTGGTTTCAGGTCAAAATTCCTTTCCAATCAAAAGTTATGGCCAAAACAGTACTAACTAAGGGCAAAATGGTCATTTAAAAATCGGCAAAAATCAAAAGCATGGGAAATGACTCTAATGGATGTTTCCCAAAGTTACATGACCATATGACTTCATACGGGAAAGAAATAAATATTCTACGATCCCCCGATGCGTAGAATGCGGGTCGTTACACTCTCCCCCCCTTAAGAAATTTCGCCCCCGAAATTCCCTAATCAAAACATACACAAAGGTTCCCGCATGCCTATCAACCATAAAACAACCATCAAACAAGCAAAGCAAGTAAAATAAGTCTGGAATAACTAAATCGCAAGGTAAATCTTACCAGACAAAGAGTTCTGGATATGCCTTCCTAATGCTCTCCTCTGTCTCCCAAGTATAATCACTCTCATCCTCGCCCCACTGAACTTTGACTAGCTTCACCGCCTTCCTTCGAAGTTGCTTTGTATCGTGCCCCACAATACGAATCGGCTTGCGGTTCCCAACCGCCTCGGGTTCTACTTCGAAGTCCTCTAACTGATCAGGTGAAATAGTCATATCTGAGTCGTGGACGAACTTCCTTAGTTGGGAAACATGAAATACATCGTGAACTCCCGCCATTTTCTCTGGTAAGCCAACTCTATATGCCAAATTCCCGACTAGTTCAAGAACAGGGAATGGGCCAACAAATCTTGGTGCCAACTTGCCTCTCCTGCCAAATCGTATCACGCTCTTCAACGGAGAGATCTTGACAAACACCAAGTCACCAACGGAGAATTTCAAGTCTCTTCTCCTCTTATCAGCATAACTCTTCTGCCTATCTTGGGCAGCTTTCATTCGTTGCTGAATGATCTTGATCTTATCGGAAGTTTCTCTCACCACCTCTGGTCCAAGCACAAACTTCTCGCCAGTCTCTATCCAACATGATGGTGAGTTGCACGGTCTTCCGTACAAAGCTTCATATGGAGCCATACCGATACTGGATTGGTAGCTATTATTATATGCAAACTCTACTAGATGCAAATGGTCATCCCATGATCCACCAAAATCCAATATACACGCTCTCAAGAGATCTTCCAATATACGATTCACCCTCTCCGTCTGACCGTCGGTCTGAGGATGATATGTGGTACTGAGATGTAATCCTGACCCTAGAGCCTCTTGTAAGCTCTTCCAAAACCCACTAGTGAACAACGGGTCTCAGTCACTCACAATGCTTTTGGGTACTCCATGAAATCTCACTACCCACTTCATATACAATTCTGCCAACTTGGCTGCCGTTCTGGTCGATTTGACTGGTATAAATCTTGCACTTTTAGTCAATCGATCCACAATTACCCAAATGCTATCATATCCCGATCTAGTCCTTGGTAAACCATCGATGAAATCCATCGAGACTTGCCCCCATTTCCATTCGAGAATTTCTAATGGTTGCAATAACCCACTAGGCTTCTTTTGCTCGGCTTTAACTAGCTGGCAATTCATGCATTTGGATATAAACTTCCCAACGTTTCTTTTCATCCCTTCCCAGTAGTAAGTCTGCTTCATGTCTCGATACATCTTATTACCACCGGGATGTACAGTCAGTTTTGAGTGATGACATTCTCTAAGCACTTCATCTCTCAAACCATTCACGTTGGGCACAACTATTCTTCCACTCTTTCGAAGCCATCCCTCTCGATCAAGCCCATACGCATGCATCTCCTCATCGATACCCATCTCTAACTTGGAGATGATTTCTAATAGATTAGGATCGTCCCTCTGACTAGAACCAATCCGCTCTATCAAAGTGGGTCTGATCGTTAAACTAGCTAGCATGACTGGATCCAATTCGCACTTTGGTCTGAAATCAAACCCCACGATATACTCCAGTTGCTTCCACTCAAGAAACATTGCCCCTAAGCTGGCATGTCTCCTACTCAAGACATCGGCTACCGCATTACCTTTCCCAGGTGTGTATGCGATATCAAAATCATACGAGGCCAAGAACTCTAACCATCTCTGCTGACGGAGATTCAGATCTTTCTGAGAGAAGAGATACTTTAACGATTTATGATCGGTAAACAACTCAAATCTTTCTCCTAAGAGATAGTTTCTCCATATCTTCAGCGCAAACACAATCGCTGCTAGTTCCAAATCATGGGTAGGATACTTCTTCTCATGCGGCTTTAGCTGTCGACTAGCATAAGCTACAACCCTACCTCCTTGCATCAATACAGCACCCAGTCCGGTACCACAAGCATCCGTGTATACCGTCATCTCTTCATTCCCTTTAGGAATGACTAACACTGGCGCACGCGTCAACTTCTCCTTTAGACTCCTGAAGGCATCCTCACACACTTCGTCTCAGACGAAGGACTGATTCTTCTTAGTCAACTGAGTCAACGGTGCTGCTATCTTGGAGAAGCCCTGGATAAACTTACGATAAAATCCAGCTAATCCCAAGAAACTTCTTACGTCTGTTACATTCTTGGGCGTAGGCCAGTCCTGCACCGTAGCCACCTTCGCAGCGTCCACGGCAATACCACTCTCTGAAACAACATGACCCAAGAATCTTACTTCCCTTCTCCAAAAATGACACTTAGAGAATTTCGCTTTCAATTGGTGTTTCCTCAACACCTCCATCACTATCCTCAAGTGTCCCTTGTGTTCCTCCTCTGTCCTTGAATAAACAAGGATATCATCCACGAACACAAGAACAAACTTATTCAACTGATCTCTGAATACTCGATTCATGAGATCTACAAAATAGGCTGGTGCATTGGTCAACCCAAATGGCATGACCAACCACTCATAAAATCCAGACGGCGTCCTAAAGGCCGTTTTTGGAACACTCTCATCTGCTACTCGAAGCTGATGAAATCCTGTCGCGAGGTCCAACTGGGAGAACACTCTTGCTCCTTCCAGTTGATCAAACAAATCATCTATCCGCGGTAGAGGATACTTATTCTTCCTCGTCACCTTATTCAACTCGCGATAGTCCACACACAAACGAAGGGAACCATCTGCCTTAGTGGCAAACACAACTGGTGCTCCCCACTCGGAGACACTCCTTCTAATAAATCCCTTCTTCAAAAGATTGCTGACTTGCACCTCGTGCTCTCGCTGCTCCCTTGGTGCCATACGACGAAGTGGCATCACTATAGGTCTGGCATCTTTCACTAAATCAATACGGAACTCAATCTCTCGGTGTGGTGGAAGCCCGGTCACCTCCTCGAAGACGTCCGGATACTGGCCAACCACGGGCACATCTGACAACTCATCCTGCGGGATGTCGAGGGAATTTACAAAACTAGCCATTACCCCATCACTAGATAGACTACCAAACACTACCCTCCGCCCATCATCCGCCCTCACTATCACCAAAAAGCCCTCACAGTCTACCACCACCCCGTATCTTTAGAGCCAATCGACTCCCGATATAATGCCATACCCAGTAAAGCCCAAAACAAAGCAATCACATACAAACATACATCCATGACTCGATAAGACTAAATTCCTGCAAATCATACTAAGGCTAGTCGAACCACCAATCGGGTTCGTCACAACCAATGATCTATCGACTATCTCGGGTTCCAGTCCCAACCTATCTACCAGGTCACTAGATTTGAAGGAACGGGAAGCCCCAGTATCAAATAAAACTCGAACTGGTACATCATAAATAGAAAGCATACCTTGAATAACAACATTCTTTCCTTTCTCCGCCGCAGTTGGGGCATTCGACGAAGAAGGAACAGCATCAATAGCATATGCTTTCACAATCTGCTTCTCCTTAAGAGGTTGCGGACACTTATCCTTCTGATGTCCCACTTGACCACAACTGTAGCACTTCCTTTCCGCTGGCTTGGCCCGACATTCTTTAGCATAATGGCCCTTCTTTCCACAGCTGAAGCACTCAACATCCTTCTTGCTCTTTTTCTGACCACCTTTAGATTGGTCCTGCTTCCTCTTATTCTGAGAGTTATTCTTGCCTCCACCGCCTGCTTGCGGCTTTGGCCCGTCTGCAGATGCAGCCTCAGTCTTTGACTTAGGGTAAAGACTCTCTGATCTCAAAGCTTTCCCCACGATCGATTCAAAAGTCTCATCGATGTGGTTGATAAGCCTTTCCCCCAAGTATCCATCCAAACCCGTAATGAACTTCTCATTCTTCTTCTCAGGAGTATCAATGAGAGACAGTCCATACTTCGACAAAGTATCGAACTCCGCAATATATTCAGAAACTGCCCTCCCATTCTGCTTGAGTTCCAAGAACCTCTTAAACAACACTGACTTCTGGGCAGCTGGAATGAACTTCTCACTAAAGCGAGCCTTGAACTGATCCCAAGTAACCTGATCCTCTGGAGTAGCTGTTCTAATGGCATTCCACCAATTCATCGCTCGCCCTTGCAGCTGACGAGACGCTAGCCTTCTCTTCATCGCATCCTCAAGACCCAAGTCATCAAAGATACGATCACAGCTATCCATCCAATCTTGAACATCTGTGGCCGACTCCGTTCCGTGGAACGGCTTTCCACCAAGATTAGTGTAATCTTTGCATAACTTGGCGAAATCGACCCTAGGCGCCTGCACTACTGGGCCAACACCAACCCCGGGATTGGGAACTGCCCCTTGCACTTCTCTAAGCATGTCTCTCATGAGGTTAGTAAACATCGCCCTCATGTCAGCGGCATTCCCTTGGTTGGTCCCTCTACCAGCACCCCTCGTGTCTCGGCTCATCGTCAATCTGAAAAAGGGAAACGATTAACGACCCCATAGTGGTGCTAGTGCAGTGCGACTTCATTCTTATACTACTAATAGTATATATATATAGCTTTTGAAACCAAAGTAATCACAAATACGCGCTCTCATATACGTACTATCTCTCCCTAGTGTCTTTCCCTAGGTTAACTACGCAACCTAGAGCTCTGATACCAAGTGTGACGGCCCACCCCGCACCAACCGACATTTACTCCAAAGGTGCGTTGTACACATGTCCAGTTAGCACGGAACGGGTTGTCAGAAGGAAAAGGTAAGAAGGAAATGAACATACAAAGAACCTGTAGAATGTCTCACAGCGCATAGAACAAAGTATAATAATAACATACTTGACATAAAACATGAGAGACAGTGCATAAGCTGAAAACCAGAACTAAACATCATAGCAGCGGAAATCCAAAATACAGCTTATTACAACTTCCAAACTGTCTCAAAGCAAAAGTAAGATAAAGGAGGTACACTACTAATGCCCAAGTAGCGACCACCAACGACACAGGGAGAATGTGTATATATATATATATATCATACGTGGAAGCCTCCTGCCCGCCTCCGAATCAGCTACTCGAGCATCACCAGCTAACCTGTCTCTAGTCTGCTCGTGTGAGCACCCAGAGTAATAAGAGGAGACATAAACTTTGGGTCAGACATAAATCCTGGTATGAGCGATAAGCATCTAAAGTGAACAATAACAGGTAGACTCAAACATACTTGAACCTAGACCTGCAACCAAAGAGTTAGCACTACATACTGTACAACACTCTAAGGTACCATATCAAACGGTGTAAAGATACGGAGGTGAGGGAGGTGTGCATGTCATAGGGATGGAAAACAATCAAACATAGCATCCATCCTCACATCTCTCACTCAGTGCGTAAAGCATACGATATTCACCACTTCGATCACCCAACATACCTTGCTACGATCACTCTGCCCCATGAAGTCATAAATGGCTTCACTGCACTGATAACGTAGCCATTAATTCCTTTGCTATGTCCACTTTGCCTCATGGAGTCACAAGAACTCCACTGCACTGGCTCATAGCCTTACCAATCCTTACTATGTCCACTTGCCCCATGGAGTTATTCACCCCATCTGCGCTGGCTCATAGTCTTACTACGCATCACCTTGCCCCTCAGGTCATAATGACCCTACTGCACTGATAACGTAGTCTTGCTACCATCACCTTGCCCCTCAGGTCATAATGACCCTACTGCACTGATAAGTAGCCCATCATTCATTCTTAGTGGTGAATCGAAGTTATGAACGTCGACAACTCCTTAGCACACGTCCCGTAGCAAAGTCCAACCATGATGTGAACTCATTGGTTCCCAACTGGATCCTGAGCTCTAACTTCTCATATTGGACTACCTTTGCATCTCGGGTTATTGGTCAATACTGGGTCGGGTCGGGTTCCTTCTCAAGCCATCGGGTCGAGTCGGGTATCCTCCATCTGTTCGAATCGGGTCCTCTTCTGGTACGGTTCGGGTCGAGTATTCTCCATTGGGTCGGGTCGGGTCTTCTTCTGGTACGGGTCGGGTCGGATGTCTTTCCTTGGTTCGGGTCGGGTGCTTTACTTCGGGTCGGGTCGGGTGCCATTCCCCCTCCAGTTCGTGCTTCCGCTCCGATCCGCCTCCTCATCCTTCACATGCTTCGATCCGAACCATCCTGCTCTATCCGCTCCGATCCTCCTCTTTAAATCCGAGCCCAGTTCAGTAGCGTGGCCTTCCTTTTCGCCAATTTTCTCAAGTGTCAGGTTCCGATCCGATCGGATTCCTTGCCCAGTTCAACATATCCGATCCGAGCCCCATATCCGATCCGATCCGAACCCTGCACTGTTTTCTGAAACTGTTCCAGCAAGTGTTTACGCCATTCGACGACGTTTTCGACCCTTCTAACTATTGAAACTAATCACAAAGCATTTCATACAGTCATAGCAACATGCATAATCAACCACAAACATCAAAACATCAATATAATAGGTTAAAATGGATCAAACATACCCAAAACCCCATATTTCCCCTTAAGCATGTTTAGGTGAAACTAATGATAGGATTAGCAAAACTTAACCAAATTAACCCAAATTCATATCAGAGGTCTAAAACATCATTTAGGAATTTAGGAATATTTTTCCCGAATTTTATCATGTTTAAATTCGCTAATTAACACTAATCAACCCTTACTAGCCATAATTAGTGCAAAACTATGCAAATCACTCACCTTAGCCACAAAATAAACTAAGATCTGAAATAAATCTCTGATTTGATGTGAATCCCAATGCTAAACAGCAGCTCCAATGTTGCTTTGGTGTAGATCTCCCTTGATTAGGGTTTGCTAAGCCAAATCCTTGACCAAAAGGTGATTTGGAGGTGATTTAGAGGTTGAAGGCCATTTTTAGGGTTTCTTGGTGATAAGTGGAGGCTAGAAAACTGAAATGGAATCATGCTCTATCTCATTTCAGCCTCCCCATAACCCTAATCCCGAAATGAGTTATGGGCCTACTCACTAATCACCCGGTTTGGCCCGGTTAAGCAGTTTTTCACCCTCCAATCCTTATTTCAGCCATATCTCCTAAACGGTAAGTCCGTTTGGCTATTATGACCACTCTACGGAAAGGTAAACCATCAAATGAATCCAACGGAAGTGGTTTCAGGTCAAAATTCCTTTCTAATCAAAAGTTATGGCCAAAACAGTACTAACTAAGGGCAAAATGGTCATTTAAAAATCGGCAAAAATCATAAGCATGGGAAATGACTCTAATGGATGTTTCCCAAAGTTACATGACCATATGACTTCATACGGGAAAGAAATAAATATTCTACGATCCCCCGATGCGTAGAATACGGGTCGTTACACACTATTTATATTAATTAAATATTCAAAATATTTGAACTCAAACTGATTAAACTATCAAACCAATATATTAAAATAATTAAATTAAATTAATTATTGAATCGCTAAAATTCCGGCACGTTATAGATTATAAAGTAATAATTCATTACTTTGAAGAAATTTTCGAATAGTAATTGTTTTAAATGAATTTCGGAAGTGATAAAGCATTGAGATCACTTTAGTCACTGAAAAATAGTTCTGATGATGACGACTACATCATCAATACTTATTTCCGAGTTTCTAAGCGATGGATTGCTACTATAGTAAATTTGCTAATGGTAATTTTTTGGAGAAAACAAGTTTTAAAAAATTCAAATGTTTTCAATATACAAATGGCAATAAATATATGCATATATTTATATTATTTTAAAAGGATTTAAAATAAATACCGGGATTTGAAATTTTGAAATTTAACTTATGCAAGTTAAGTAGACTGAAATAATAAAAATGTGAATCAAATGGATTGAAGTTTAACTTAAGTTAAAATAAATTTGGATTGGATTAGAAATAATATCGAATGGGATGGAATATAAAAAAATATAGTCGTAAATGAGTTTATAACTTTGTTATGAATTTTGGATGGAATATCTGACGATTTTGGACAGATGAAATTTTCAAGTTGGATTTGAAAACCTAGCTTAATATATATTAAAATATAAGATAATAGGGTTGAATTTTTTTAATTAAAGGAGTTTGAAAGTATAGATTAAATTTACTTAAAGCGAGCTCGTCGCTTCATAGTAATTTGTAATTTTACGTTTTGCACTGTAAATGGATTAACTGGGTTCAATATAAGTCGAATTCTTTGAAACAAGAATTTGCCGGTTCTATTGGATTATAGTTTTCTACTAGAATAGAAAAATTGAGATTTCATCTTGTAGATTTTAAGTTATTTGAAAATCAAATTTTTAGATAAATTGCGGCATGGTCGTTTATAAACTATAACAATTTATTAAATAAAATAGAAGAATTTTAAAGAAATTAATTTGCGTAGCTTATAAAATAAAATTGAATAAATTGATTTAGAATCAATTTGGATGAATGTGAATGTATGTGTGTGGAAGCTGAATTGAATGTAAAAAGGTATTTATTAGAAATCATTCAAAAGTAAATGAAATGGTATATAAATCGATTGAAATGAAAAGTTGAATGATGAAATACCAAGTTGCTTATAAATACATGTATAACATGGAAATTACGTGTTTGTTTGAATCGAAAGAATTAATGTTATTTAAACTTCATGTTATGAGACTTATGTATTTAAACTGAGTAAGTACAGGTACATGGAGCTGTGTGGTTTGGTTTTGTTTGCATAAATTGCATAAATATTAAGCGAACTCACTTAATAACACTTATATAAGGTATGCTTACACAAAAATATAAAATAGGATATATCAATTGTTATATATTTTGTTTTCCTACCGTGTGGGCCGATATATACATATTTATCTCTCTTATTAGATTGCCAAAGTCCCTCCATGTAGAAGAGATTCTACCAAAATATTCAAAAATTTAAAGAGAAAATTTCTAAAAAAATTTAAAAAACTTGTTAGCTAAAGGGATGATTTTTAAATTGGGTACAATTCAAAGGATTTTGAATTAGAAATGAGAAATTGATTATTTACATAAAAACTAAAAGTTTCATATGGAACTTAAGTTGTAGAAATGTGGAGTGTCGGGTTCCAATTAAGTGGATTTTTGAAAGTAAACAAGTTTGAATTATTTTTCCTGACTTAGTAATTTCGAGGACGAAATTCTTTTAAGGGGAGGATTGTAACAACCCGGATTTTTAGCCATTTAATATTTTAAATTTGTTCTAAATTTCGAATTGGATATATAAATGGATTTTTATATGGAATTTATCGATTTAACAAATGGAATACGATATAATTTCGAATATACCGAATTATCGTAATAGGAAAACGAGAAATAATTGAATTCTAAGTTAAAAATGAATCAGAAATGATTCTAACAGTTGATACAAATTCAGTTTGAATACATACGATAATAATAATTTATTATCAATGGGTTTGGCTGTTTTGAAATCGATTTATATTTTATTGATTTAATTTAACACTAGAAAATAGTCAATTTTCGAACCACCTCAGATTTGAACGAAACCAATTTTGTAAAATCTGTAATTGTTAATTATAGTAATATTTCAAATTTTGAGTCAATTGGATTTATTATGTGATCGTGTGCGATATAAATGCGTATCGATTTACATTTCGAAATTAAAATAGGAGCTTTTCAAATAGCCTCGGAATTCGATGAAACCAGTTCCAATAGGTCTGGAATATTAAGTTATTGTAAAATTTCGAATTTCGTTTCAATAGGACATCATATGTGATCGTATGAGCGTAAATTGTTCAACGTAAAATAGCTCGTAAATATAAATTAATAAAATAATCGTAGCCCTACACTATGAATAATTGCTTCCTTCTCTAGACCTAATTGACAATTGTTACTGAAGCTTTCTCAAGTAGCCAAGATTAAAATCTCTCAAACAATTTTTAAAAATCAAATACTTAACGAAAACAAGTGATTTTTAGTTCGTTGGAGTCGTATAAAAGAGGGCTTCAATATGGTATGCCTTTTATTAAGCTTGAACATACTTCTGGAGTTCAACATGGTGGCAGCGCACGCTAAGGCCGCAGTTTCTGTAAAAAAATTATAATTGATTTGCAGTTCTGATATTGGATTTGAGCTTACGGTGGAAAGTTGCACCTTGCGTGCACATTTGATTGGATTTTATGACAAAACATGTCCCGACTATTGGCCTACATTGTAGCTCGGCCATACAAAGTCCAGGTAATCACTTATGAGTAACCAAGTCAGATTTGATTGGAGAAAGAATCTCGAGTCGAAGAGGGAAATCAAGTACCAACGGATGCTGACCAAGGACGGACCGGATCAGAGGACCACTTTCAATCCAATCCCTTCATACACTCAGGAAAATTCAACTCCAATGATTAAGTATCGATTCAGGTCGGTTATCCAGTATTTGACCCGCTTAATGCATGAAACAACATGACTTCCCGCTGTTATCAAAGCGGATTGGTTCATATAGGTACCAACCCGACCCCGATGCATGTTGCTCTGAAGCGGTTACACATCACGTTGCTACAATTGTGGGGTGGGTACTACCCACTAACCCACGATGTTGATGTGTTGTCTTCGCTCGAGCGCATCCAATTCCAAGATCTACGGGGTGGGACCCACGTTGCATCCGACCCGCCTGTATTCTGCAACTATAAATATGCCTAAACTTGCCATTTTGAGGGATCTTTTGGCATTCTAAGTACTCATAATTCACCATTATCGATATTCCTCTATTTCACTCAGATTATAATCCGAATTCCTGGGTGTAATTCTACAAATTTGGAGAGATTATAAATTATACTTGTGAGGTTGAGTGATTATCTATATTGTATTTGTATTTACTTCATCAATCGAAAAGTTATAAAATGGACTTAGGCTTGTTAGCGTCGAACCACTATAATGTTGGGATAAACCAAACTTAAATGTTTAAGTGAAAGGTTGTGTCTATTGGAATGAAGAGTTTCTATTTAAGTGAAGAGTCTTGTCTATTCAAGTGAAGAGTCGTGTCTATTGAAATGAAAAGTCATGTCTAATCGGTGAAGGGTAATGTCCATTGAAATGAAAAGGTGTCTATTAGTGTTTGTAAGGTCATGTAGTCCACTATATATAAGTGTGGTCATTTTGTGAGCAAGGAAATGGAAAAAATAAAGGAAAAAGGAAAAAAGTAAGAAAAAAGCAAGTAAAAAAATTATAATATAAGTTTCCTCTTCCTTTAGATTGGTATCAGAGCTTCTCTATTTTAACAAATTGGTATCAGAGCCTAGTTAAAATTATGGCATTTCTATTTTTCTCATCGTTTGTTCTAACAAAAGAAAATTATGAAAAATGAAGTAATAGAAAGAAAGAAGAGTTAATCTCCAAAGGGTTATGGGACATCTTTGAAAATAGTATGAATGGCCAAAAGATGTTTAAAAATGACGGAGAAAGAAAGTAAAGCATTTACAAGTTTGAGATAGAAAGACCATAATGCTCGTGTTTTGATGTGTGAGAACGTCAATGGAGTAGCATGTTGTCATATTATTAGAGAAAAATGTGCAAAAAATCGTGGAATTTATTGAAAGAGGTATACGTAAAGAATGACACAAAAATAAAAGAAGAAGAAGATGAAGAGGAGGTTAAGAAGCTGAAGAAGAAGAGGAGGAAGAGAAGGTTAAAGAAGTAGAGGAAGAGATGGTAAAAAAAGTGGAAGAAGTGGAAATATTGGTTGAAGTCATCGAAAAAGAGCCAAAGAGAAATTTTGTAGTTGAGAAGGAATTCGATAACCCGCTGAAGGATAGACCCAAAGAGGGTTACAGACTAGCACGAAAGAAGCTAAGTGAGCTTAAGTTGTTACATCAGGGCTCGTTTAAAAGGAAATACCAATTGTCAGTTGTTTAGGATTTTTCTGTTGACTATAGTAAACTTTATAAAAGCAAAAGGAAGACTCGTGAATTTTCTTTGAAAAGCTTAATGCTGGTTAACAAAGTCAATGCAATCAATAAATGTCTTATCATATCATTCATTTTCTTGCCAAAACATGTGAGATATAAAGTAATCAAAACCGGGATGCTCTCAAAAGCTTTGAAGTTTGAAGAATTCGTTAGGTTAAAAGAGAAAGGTTTTAAATAATTGAAGAAATTTTGGTTTAGGGGAGACATTTGTTGGGAGAAACCAAAATTAAATGTTTAAGTGAAAGTTCATATCTATTGGAATTAAGAGTCGTGTCTATTCAAGTGAAGAGTCGTGTCTATTGAAATGAAAAGTCATGTCTATTCGGTGAAGGGTCATGTCCATTGAAATGAAAAGGTATCTACTAGTGTTTGTAAGGTCATGTAGTCCACTATATATATAATGTGGTCATTTTGTAAGCAGGAAAAGGGAAAAATAAGGAGAAAAAAAAGAGAAAGTAAGGAAGAAAGAAAGTAAGCAAAAGAATGTTGTAATGAAAGAAAGAAGTAGAGTTATAAAAGAAGTGTAAAATCATTTGTGTATCCTCCTCCATAAATCCTCCTCTTCTTATTTTAACATATAAATCATGTGTGTTGATTGCTTTCTACTTGTTTTTACATTATACTTTCTCATAGTTTCTAATCAATTAGGTGATATAACCACTTTATGGTCTAACATTTTGGTGCTTTTACTGAGAAAATCGAGTTCTCAACCTTTCGGATTATTATTCTACTTTTTGGATCTTCAAGTCTGAAGAAGATAGTCCACATTTCCATTGTTTTTGAAGTTTTCATTGATTTCAAAAAGACTCAAATTTCATGACTCCTAGAAGAGGAAAGGAACCGCAAACTTCCTGGGCGAATGATATAAATGAAGATCATCAGGGTAACTCGCAAGCACTTGTAACTACCAGGTCACAGGGGGCGATTCGAATACGAACCGATCCTGAGGATGAGACTTGACCAGATCCGGAAGATGTAGTCAGATCCAATTTGAAGGTCTAAACATGGCTAGTAATGCTCCTTCGACACGCATTGGTGATTCTTCCCCGATCCGACCCAGGAGCACTTTAACGATTCGATCCAAATATAGTTGAAGCTGGTGTTTTTACTCGAGCCAATACAAATGCTCCAACTCCAATTACGACAACTAGTAATCAACCCATGGCCTCTGCACCTATCTCGCAAATGGATTTTTCGCACTTGCTTGATATGTTGGATCGAACCAACGACGCCTCAGAGGCCCAAAGATGTGATAGTGCTGCAATTCATGAGAACATGAATGCCATGAATAGGCAGATAAATGAGCTTCGTAGGTAGAGAATTCCATCTTCAACTCACCATCTTGCTGCATACAACTCATCCTCCTCAGAAAATAATGTCAGATCTACAAGAAGGTCGTATGAAAGAACTGAAAACCTCGAACAAATGACGTTCGGATCATTGGGATCCCACGAAGACGCAGCCCGCCTCCTGGGACCTAATGATCCCAGCTTAAGAGAGCCATTGTTGCTACCGATGCGGGGGTCTCCAGTCCTTCCTAGGGATACGAATATCACTAATCCTACCCAGTGCCAACTCCTTCATCCCACTCGTCCCGTGAATGACCGGGACCATAAGGGGCTAGGAAACTCTGCTCCTGCTAGGAACTAGGGAATGTTCCTGAATGTGGAAACTGAAAGAGTTAGAGGAATAAGGAGTGTTGATCCCGAGCCTGTACTAACCAATGTTGAAGTTAAAGCTATGGTACGCCAAATTATGACTGATAGCAGAGGATGCTCTAACGAAGACTGGGGTCTTGATCGCATCCACTCACCTTTCACTAATGACATTTTGGAATTTCAGTTCCCCCGACGTTTCAACTTACCCACTATGGACCGATATGGAGGAAGGATTGATCTGAGGCAGCATTTGATGAGATACTCTTGGTACATTAATGCCACAGCAGATCCTAACGCCGTGAAGTGCAAGGCTTTCCTGATATACCTTGAAGATGTCGCGCTAATGTGGTTCACCCATCTTCCACCTCGATCGATCTCATGTTTTAGAAAGCTAAGCGAAAGCTTCATGAATCAGTTTCGACTGCATGCTCAGAAATCCAAGAGTGTCATCGAGTTGTCCGTAATTAAACAAGCTTCTGGGGAAACTCTGAAATTATGTTTGGATCGTTTCAATCTGGAAGTTATAGAAGTTAGTGACCCGCATGAGCAGACCATCCTGATGGTACTGATAGACGGAGTTGATAAAGTCACTGAATTCGGAAGGTACTTGGCCGGGAAGCCACTGCTAACTAGGATGTTGTATTATGAATTGCCAAACATTTGTTTGTGGCGAGAAGAGATATATGCTAACCGAAAAAGAAAGTCTGACGGAACCCTAAGAGAATATATTCATAGCAACGTCACCATCAAGCAGTCTGGTGACAACGCAGGAAAAGTTAAAGTGAATGTCAGCAAAAAGAGTGGAGGAAATGACCGCTAAGGCGGGAATAATAGCATGAGAAATAGGAATCGGGGAAACCCTTCCAAAAAGAGACCTCAGTTTCAATCTTTTTAAAATTACACGCTACTAAATGATACTTTGGAAATTTCTTCTTCTTTTCATTCTTAAGCTGTGGGCAATCTGATTTGATATGTTCGGCTTTCTTGCAATTGTAGCAGTACACTTCATCATCTGAACTATCTAAACTTTCGGACTTGTTTGTTTTTGAATTCTTCTTTCATGGCTTGTAATTTTTTTGGCCCACTTCCTAAAAACCATGCCGAGCACTTCAGTGGGATCTTCGTCATCACTTTCAACGGTATTATTTAGAGCAATCATCTTTTTCTTTGATTCAGAATTCTTTCGTTCTTCTCTTTCCTTTAACTCCATCTCGTAAGTAATCAGATTTCCAATCAACTCTTCTATGCTTATTTTATTTAGATTTTTTGATTCTTGAATCGCCATCACCTTAACTTTAAAATTCATCGGTAGCACTCTCAATATTTTTCTAATCAATTCCACTTCAGTATAAGTTTTACCAAGAGCCTTTGCATTATAAACTAGTGAAGAGAAGCGTCGAAACATCTCTTTTATATCTTCGTCCTTTTGCATAGAAATTTTTTCATATTCATTGCTGAGTAAAGCGAGACGAGATTCTTTCACTTGAGATGTTCCTTCGTGTGTGACCTCCAACGTATGTCATATTTCCTGCGCAGTTTCACAATGAGAGATTCGACTAAATTCAGTTTTATCGAGAGCATATATTAAATCATTCATCGCTTTGGAATTAGTTGAAAATAATTTTTTATCATTAGCATCCCACCTGTATTTTGATTTAGGAATTTCAACACCATTAACAATAATAGTGGAAGATCTATAACCCGTTTCAATAATATCCCACACATCATAATCGACTGAACTCAAATAAATTTTCATCCTAGCTTTCCAATAGGCATAATCAGTTCCATTAAACATTGGTGGCCTAGCTATGGACTGACCCTTAGAAAAAGCATTATTAGACAGATTCTTGACACTGGAGTTAAATAAAATAAAAATACATGCTCCAATACCACCTATAGGATCTAAATTAACCCTAGAGGGGGGGGTGAATAGGGTTTATTGTAGTTTTTGCTGAATAATTAAATAATAACAATCACAGATAATAATCTGAGTAAATGCAAAAATAAATAACACACATATATACCCAGCTTTGGCAAAACCTTGCCTACTGCTGCATTCCCTAAGGTTTATACTAGGAGTTAGTACAATCTCTATGCTTACAATCCCCTGTAAACTCGCGACACTCGCTCCCAACTGTTGTATACAACGGTGTTGTATACACAATTATATGATTTTTGTTTGATGATAACAACCAAATATGTTTTATTATTAAATGCGTTTGTAACTGTACTGGTATACTATACAACAGACAGGAATATAATATTTCTATCGAAATAAAATACAACTATATAGAAATTTAAATTTTCACACAGTATTTTATTTGAATAGAATATTATATTTCAATATCAAATAGTACAAATTTACAACTCCACTATTTGAACATATCACTGATATATATCATTTATTTCATATTTAATTTCATTTTCATATACGAAATTACTCAGTACAGCTCTCTGTCACTTAGTCACTTTTGGTACAATACCATTTATACAGACACTCATTAACACATACACACTACTGCTTCAATCTTCATCTTCAGTCTTCACATCTCACAGTCCGTCCAGGCATCTGCTTACCCGTCACAAATAGAAACACATATAGTAATCTTGAACATAAATAATTTCATATTCTAGCAAGTATTATTTTATTTTTAAGATTTATTTGCCTTAGAATTTTGGTGTGTTTCTCATCATTTTTCATGACTTGATCTGATATGTATATTTTTCTAGTACCCACTGATCAGCCTTAACACACTACACCGGTTTATTGATCAGAACCAGTTGATTTTAAATAGCTACAACACAGTGTACCGGTCTGCTGATATATATTTTAATAAGCACATATATATATATGTATACACACACAAATATATATACACATACGTGTATATATACATATATGTATACATAGAGGTCAACATGGTCAACACATTAGCGAAATGGAACAAATGCAATACAAGCAAGCCCAATTGTCAAGCAAAGCAATTTCGGATCAATAATGGATACACATGAGACTAAAACAACAAATGAAAGTGTTCGAGTCAACATGGTCATGACAAATAAATGGATGGACAATGAAATAGTTCATGTTCACATACGACAAGACAGTTTCAACATGCCAAAATGGTCGGGCAACTCTAATACATGTGCAAGTATATATATGCAACAAAACGAAGTGTACATAGCAACTGTACATGTATGGTAGAGCTCAAACAACAACGAACATGTCAGAGAGCAAGTTTCAGCAGCATAGCATAAAGAAATGTTCAGGTTGCAAGCATAAGTTCAAGACATCATGGTTAGCAGGTGTGGCATGTATATATAGGCACTTCATGCTCAAGTTTAAAGCATCAAGGAAGATTCAAGCGGCTAAGGCATGGTGCAAATGGAAACAAATTTCAAGTGCAGCATGAAGCATGGGCATCATGGATATGTAAACTGGTCAATAATGTGTTCAAACTTAATCCAACAATGGTTCAGCGTTGTGCACAAGCTGGTACTTCACATGAACAGTGTGGAAATGTCTTGGTTCAACAATTTCAAAATGTGCGCAAAGCAAGAGAGTAGGTACACATACACAGCATGGCAAATCATTAAAGTGGCAGATCAACATATACATGCACATCAATTTTGAATTTCCAGCATATACAAGTACAAAGCATAGTATGCACAAATGATGCATGCATGTGTAATCAGTTTAAAGAGTGCAACAGCAACAAGTATCAATTTCAGGATGCAGTGTTTCCAAAATGTCCAGAAAAACGCATGTATTCTCGACAGTTTTGTTGAAAAAGAATGAATCGTTTATTTCCAAGAAATCAGAGAGAACAAGGCAGCGAAATTGGATTTCATCCTAGAACAATATATGGCAAGTGTTAAATTGTGTGCAAGTATTCATTCCACAATTCCAGGTTTCAAAGTAGCAAGAAACATTTCAAGTTTATCCAAGAAAGACAATTCAAGAAATCTTTGAATATTTGGTAAGTATATGCAAATCAATCCAGGCAATTAAGTATAGAAAATCAGTGCAAAGAAATCTGCAAATTATTTTTGGAAAATGTTTCGAATATGGATAAACAAGATTTCCAATATTACTTCCTAATTTTACGCAAGGGACAATCACAAGGGGATACAGAAACATGATTATTGTTTCCTGAATGTGTCACAGCAAATTGATAAAGTCATTCTAAATTAAAGATTTTACTCAACAAATTTGAGGACCAAATATTATTGTTTCAGCTTCATTCAAGGGACAAATTTTAAATCTCGTAATTACATTTTGACAAAGAATTTTATGAATTCATTTCAGGAAACAAAGCATCTCCAGATTTACTCAATCAAAGAATTCATACAAACTAAAAGAAGAAATCAGGGCAACACAAATCACGCACAAAATCAGCCAGGTCATACGATGAAATCAGAGAGCAAAATTAGGATTTTGTAATCCTATTAACACCAATACATCGCTGGCAAGAAAGGGGATTGAAAACCAAACCCACAACATTCAAGAACAAAATCGAATAATCAATTCAGAAGAACTCACTTTGTTTTCGATCAAGAGCCAGACAGAAACATCTCAAATCGAAGAACTAGCAAGCCGCAGAGACTCGAACGTCAGAGAATCGCGCTGCATCACTCAATCGTATAGATTTAGGATCAAAGAAAAACCCTGGCTTTCATCTAAGCCACATTTCTAGTTTTCCAGAGAGAAAAGCATCGGGCAAATAAAATAATGAGCGGGCCAACCTACTTGGAGTTAGACTAAGCCTAGTTCAAGATAAAAGGGGATAACCCTTTTATTCTTTACTCCTAAGATTTTCGTTGTTTATTTTATTTTGTATTGTTTTGTTTCTTTTTTGTTTCTCCATCTGTAATCCAACAAACAGTTTCTACATTCTGTAAAATCTAGAGGGAACCAGTTAGGGTATTAACTGGCAGTTTACTAGAGTCTGTAAAAACTAGGGTTACTAGTTACAGGGTTGTAATCAGGGGAAATCTGATCGAGGGGATATCGATCAGTCTAGGTTTTGAGCGTAGGGTTAGGACAGGAGCAGGCGCTGCAAGTTTTCATGGGATTGTAAGCGGGATCTGTTTATAACACCTATTAGAAACCTTAGGAATGCAGCAGTAGGTAAGATTTTGCCGAAGCTGATCTCTGTGTGTTATTTACTTTCTGTACTTTTATTTCTGCTGCATTCTGTGATCTGATAATTTTTAATATCCTGCTAAAATTCAATAAACCTTATTCACCCCCCCCCCCTCTGGGGTTAATTTTGATCTAACAAGTGATATCAGAGCTTGGTATTTCATTAACTCTAGAGTAATGGGTCATCCTAATTGTCAAGTCTTCTGAGAGTCAGTCCAGTCGTATTCCTTCTATTTTTAATGGTATAGATTTTTTAAATTGGAAATCAGAAATGAAATTATTTTTAAAATCTGTTGATATTAAATGTTGGGATACTATTATTAATGGATTTGATATTGTTAGTAGAAATGATAATGGGTTTAATTCTCGTGCTATTCATACTTTATTTTCTTATATTGATGATGCCCAATATAGCCTTATCTCACATTTTTTGACCGCGCAGCAAATCTGGACAACTATCAACACGCTATATGGAAAAGAAGACAACCGCTCGAAACCCCAGAATGTCAACTCAGTTTCAGATTTGGGCCTAACAAGTTGTACAGATGGAAATTCAGATGTAGACTCAACAAGCGATCTTTCTTATAAAGATTTAACCTATCGTTTAAATAATTTAACTGAATTTGTTGAGAATCTAAAATCTAAAAATAAAATTCTGAAATCTGAAATACTTGAGTTCATATGCGGAAATAATCTTTTGAAATCAAAGCTTAAAAACATTAAGAAGTCTTCAAATTCTAATTGCAAAAATTGTTTAAATCTGAAAAATGATCTTGTCCATCAAAATAAAAATATTCAAAAACTTGAGAATGAAATTCTGATCTTAAAAGAGAACAAGACAGAGCTTGTAAGCACAAACAATTGTTTGCAAAATGAATTTGAAAATTTTAAGACGACTGAAAATTCCAAATATATTTCTGCTGAAAAACAAAGCTTGTTGAAAACTGAGTCTATTCTGAGTAAGCTAGAAATTGAGACTGACAAACTCAAGAAATTTGAATTTGAGAGTCGAAAACATTTTGAATTTAAAATTGTTGAGTCCCAAACCAAAATTAAATTGCTTATTGATGAAAATTTGGTTTTAAAAACTGATTTCGAAAAGAGTAAGATCACTGAAAACCATTGTTTAGATCTAATGAAAGAAAATGGTGATTTTAAATTTAAAATTCAACAAATTGAAACAACATTGGCTAAAGTTTCTAATGGTGAAAAATCTTTGAATATGTTGTTGAAAAATCAATTTTCTTCGAAAAATAAAAATGGTCTTGGTTTTGGGAAAAGAAATGTTTTTGAAAATTTGAACTCTTGTGATTTTAAAAATCCTTCAAACTGCTTCAAGAAGTAGTCATTCTGAAAATTTGAATTTTGAAAATTCCAAAAGGTTTTTGAATCACAAACGAGATAAAAATTGGTATGATAACAATCCAGTTGAACAATTGTGGACCCCAAAAAGAAATAAAATGATTGTTGGAAAAACTAAATAAATTTGGGTTCCAGAGGGTACTCTAGTTGATTCTAACTGATTGTTATACAAACAGATTTGGGTACCAAAAGATGTGAACGAAAATGTGAGTGGTTTTACAACCTTTGTTAGACCACTCTATTCTATAAATTGTTAGGTACCAGAGGAAACTGAGGAACTGCTTTGCAAAAAGAGATCTGCTTTCAAACTGCTACATATCACAGAATCATTCATAGTTCCTTAGCCACATCTGATGAGTTAGAGATTCTGGTTTACATTTATTTCAGGTATGACCTCTAAACTCATCTTTGTAAATATTTATTTCTTTTTATGTATTCCTCCTTCTTCCCCTTCAGTTTTTTTTTCTGATTTGATTTGTCACTGTCATATCATTGTAATTTTTCTTGTATTTTCTTAACCTCCAATTGTAGTACTCATGATCTTCTGGAAATTCGCATTATTTGAATAGAAATCTAATGTTTTTATTATTTCCAGATCTTGAATTTAAACTTGAAAATATCTGCAATTGTTTTGAAGGCTATTTTTTCTGTTTTCTGAATTCATAACAGTGTTGATGTATTCTTGTCACATCTCGAACACTATTATTTTGAATTCTAAAAACTTTGAAGATCTGAAAGTTTAATGGAATTTCACACACCACTGCTGTTTTGAGTTTTCACTAATTCATTTTAGAAACGCTTGAAATAATATACTTATTACAGCACACCAATATTTATCAGTTGTGATAATTCATTATTTTTCAGATTAGCTTGGATATTTTGATCTGTCTTGAATCATTGCTTACATCTTGAAATTCACTATTATTCATGATCATCTGGTTTGGATTTTTGTTTGTTTGAGATCATTTGAAATTTCTGATATTTTGAATCTACAAACCTCTCAGATCTGAAATTATTAATCCTGTGTGATTGATTCATTGTATCTCAAGATTTACATTTGTTCAAGTGATTTTGAATAAACTACTATTTTTTGGATCATGAATTGTTATTTAATATTGATGTAACTTTTTTGAAAGATTTCTTGTGTGATTGTCAGAAAATGTGTGAAAAATTCTTTAAAAAATCCGGTCATTGAAACTTACTATTATTTCATGATTATTTGATTTAAATATTTTATTTGTTTGAAATTATTGATTTCTTAAATCTCACACACATCTTGAATCTAAAATTTATAATCTGGTGTGATCGATTCATTGAATCCTGGTATTTTCATATTCCATCAAATGATTTAAAATAAACTATATTTTTAAATCTTGAATCATGAATCATCTTTTGTGATCTTCTGAAATAATCTGTGAAACATCATTCTCTTGTCTAGTCTATTTTGAAACTGTTTTTGTGATGCCTTGATATTGATCTTGAAAAATTCTTTGTAACTGCTTACTTTGATTAATTTTTGTTTTCTGCTCTGATAAAAGGAATCATCTTTGAATATGTTTTTGAAATGGCTTATTTTTGGTCAAAACTGCTTACTGCTCTGATAAACAAAATTTGTGCACTAAATTTGTCTGATTGGGTTTTGTGTTCAAAATTCTTTATTCTATGATATCCTTCATAGGCCACTAGGGTGCGATTAAAATCATTGTAAATAGATATATCAATGGGTATCAGAAGTACCATATATTTTTGCTCATTTATCTGTTTTGAATCTTAATCTTATATAGGTTTCACACACTATTTTTGTCTTGTATAAATCATTTTAAATTCCTCTTGTAATTGATTTTCAATTTTAAAATTATTTACTGATTATTCATTCAGAAATTTAAATCAATATCCAAAGTGAACTGTATTTATAATTCATCAAAATCATTAACAAATTTTGAAATTGTGATGAATTGTGATAGCCGTATATTTCACAACAAGAGGAGATTTTATTTAGATTTTCATGATGGTTAAACATTTATTATAATATCTTTGAATTGGCAATTATTTCACGATCACCTCCTTTATCTATCGTCATTCTACCATCCATCGTAATTTTATATCAATATGGAGAGTTAAATATTATTTTAAATCATCTGAAATAAACAGTGAAATTTTTTGTGATAGAAATGGGATTGTATTATTATTCAGAATTAGTGATAATTGAAAATTTTCAATGATCTCGGCACAATTGATCATATTTCATAATATGATTAATTTAGAAATTTAATTAACAAACCATTTCTGTACCTATCACATTTCTATCATCCATATTTGTTTTATATACTGAGGAGTTTTTCATTTTGAAAATGAAAACAATAAAAATTTAATATTCATAAGTGTTTCTCTAACCTCATTTAAAAATCCAAGCTCTGGTTATGCATGGTTATGAGATTACTTATATTTAAGCTGCAACTGATCTCATTTAAAAATCCAAGATCTAGTTATGCATGATCAGTGTGCTCTTAAATCAAAAGAAAAAGAAAATAATTTGCAATAGATAAATTTTTATATGAAATTCTCCTTGGTGTGTAAAAACTGACCTATCAATCCATTTTCTAATTTGTGAAATGTGTTAAAATCTCATGAAATATTATGATTTGTTGATTGATAGCTATTGGGATTTAAGATTATACGATTTTGTCGCTTAAATTGAATTATTAATTATAGTCCAAATCCATCACTGTTTTTGTACTTCAATTTTATAATTTTTTGGAAAATAATTGGAAATCATTTTTTTAACTCTCCCCATTTTTATAAATTTCACCGTAAATCCATCATTCTCTATAATGTGAAATTTGCTTCTAATGCTTAGAATATTATAGTTTTTTTTGACTGATTGAGATTTATGGTGACCGTTCTTCCTTTTAAGCTAATATTATATTTATTAGTTACTTTTCATATATATTTTAAATTCTAAATCATTTTGATGATAATAAAAGGGGGAGAATGGATTGAAATTTTGATTTATGGGTGAATAATTTATAAATATTTTCAACTTTGAAAATTCATTTAAATTTTCATTTTTCACTCATGCACAGTTATAGGGGGAGTTACTGTTGTAGGAGGAGCATTCAAATAGGGGGAGTTCAGTTCTTCACTGTCAAACACATTTATTGGAAGTTCAGTTCTTCACTTTCAAACACATTTATTGGATTCAAAATCTTAATATTTGTTTGCCATCATCAAAAGGGGGAGACTGTTATATAAAATGGTGTTGTATACACAATTATATGATTTTTGTTTGATGATAACAACCAAATATATTTTATCATTAAATGTGTTTGTAACTGTACTAGTATACTACACAATAGACAGGAATATAATATTTCTATTTAAATAAAATACAACTGTACAGAAATTTAAATTTTCACACAGTATTTTATTTGAATAGAATATTTTATTTCAATATCAAATAGTACAAATTTACAACTCCACTATTTGAACACATCACTAATATATATAATTTATTTCATATTCATTTTCATATACAAAACTCCTCACTACAGCTCTCTGTCACTCAGTCACTTTTGGTACAATTTCATTAATACAGACACTCACTGACACATACACACTACTGCTTCAATCTTCAATCTTCATCTTCAGTCTTCACAGCTCAAAGTCAGTCCAGTCACCTGCTTTCCTGTCACAAACAGAAACACACACAGTAATCTTGAACATAAATAATTTCATATTCTAGCAAGTATTATTTTATTTTTAAGATTTATTTGCCTTAGAATTTTGGTGTGTTTCTCATCATTTTTCGTGACTTGATCTGATATGTATATTTTTCTAGTACCCACTGATCAGCCTCAACACACTACACCGGTTTGCTGATCATAACCAGTTGATTCTGAACAGCCACAACACAGTGTAGCGGTCTGCTGATATATATTTGAATAGACACAAACATATATACACACACATATATATATACACACATACGTGTATATATATACATATATGGATACATACAGGTCAACATGGTCAACACAACAGTCAAATGGAACAAATGCAATAAAAGCAAGACCAAGTGTCGAGCAAAGCAATTTCAAGTCAATAATGGATGCACATGAGACTAAAACAGCAAATGAAAGTGTTCGAGTCAACATCGTCATGATAGCTAAATGGATGGATAGTGAAACAGTTCATATTCACAAATGGCAAGACAGTTTCAACATGGCAAAATGGTCGAGCAACTCGAATACATGTGCAAGTATATATATGCAGCAGCATGAAGTGTACGCAGTAACTATACATGGATGGTGGAGCATAAACAACAATGAACATGTCAGAGAGCAAGTTTCAGCAGCATAGCATAAAGAAATTTTCAGGTTACAAGCACAAGTTCAAGACATCATGGTTAGAAGATGTGGCATGTATACATGGGCATTGCATGCTCAATTTTAAAGAATCAAAGAAGATTCAAGCAGCTAAGGCATGGTGCAAATGGAAATAAGTTTCAAGTGCGGCATGAAGCATGGGCATCATGGATATGTAAACTAGTCAATAATGTGTTCAAACTTAAGCCAATAATAGTTCAGCATTGTGCACAAACTGGTACATCACATGAACAGTTTGGAAATGTCTTGGTTCAGCAATTTCAAAATGTGCACAAAGCAAGAGAGTGGGTACACATACACAGCATGGCAGACCATTAAAATGGTAGATTAACATATACATGCACATCAGTTTTGAATTTCCAGTATAACAAGTACAAAGCACAGTATACACAAATGATGCACACATGTGTAATCAGTTTAAGGAGTGCAACAACAACATGTATCAGTTTCAGGATGCAGTGGTTCCAAAATGTCCAAAAAACACTTGTATTCTCGGCAGTTTTGTTGAAAAAGAATGAATCGTTTATTTCCAAGAAATCAGAGAGAACAAGGTAGCAAATTCAAATTTCATCCAAGAACAATATATAGCAAGTGTTAAATTGTGTGCAAGTATTCATTCCACTATTCCAGGTTTCAAAGTAGCAAGAAACATTTCAAGTTTATCCAAGAAAAACAATTCAAGAAATCTTTTATATTTGGTAAGTATGTGCAAATCAATCCAGGCAATTAAGTATAGAAAATCAGTGCAAAGAAATCTGCAAATTATTTTTGGCAAATGTTTTGAATATGGATAAACAAGATTTCCAACATTACTTCCTGATTTTACGCAAGGGACAGTCACAAGGGGATACAGAAACATGTTTATTGTTTCCTGAATGTGTCACAGCAAATTGATAAAGTCGTTCTAAATTGAAGATTTTACTCAACAAATTTGGCGACCAAATATTATTGTTTCAGATTCATTCAAGGGACAAATTTTAAATCTCGCTTACATTTTAGGAAAGAATTTTATGAATTCATTTCAAGAAACAAAGCATCTCTAGATTTACTCAATCACAGAATTCATGCAAGCTAAAAGAGGAAATCCGGGAAACACTAATCAGCCAGGTCATACGATGATATCAAAGAGCAAAATTAGGATTTTGTAATCCTATTAACACCAATACATCACTGGCAAGATAAGGGACCGAAAACCAAACCCACAACATTCAAGAACAAAATCGAGTAATCAATTCAGAAGAACTCACTTTGTTTTCAATAAAGAGCCAGACATAAACATCTCAAATCGAAGAACCAGCAAGCCACAGAGACTCGAGCGTCAGAGAATCACGCTGCATCACTCAAGCGTAGAGATTTGGGATTAAAGAAAATCCCTAGCTTTCATCAAAGCCACCATTTCTAGTTTTCCAGAGAGAAAAGCATCGGGCAAATGAAATAATGAGCAGGCCGACCTACTTGGAGTTAGACTAAGCCTAGTTCAATATAAAAGGTAATAACCCTTTATTCTTAACTCCTAGGGTTTTCTTTGTTTATTTTATTTTGTATTGTTTTGTTTCTTTTTTGTTTTTCCATCTGTAATCCAACAAACAGTTTCTAGATTCTGGAAATCTAACCAGTTAGGATATTAACTGGCAGTTTACTAGAGTCTGTAAAAACTAGGGTTACTGGTTATAGGGTTGTAATTAGGGGAAATATAATCGAGGGGATATCGATTAGTCTTGGGTTTTGAGCGTAGGGTTAGGACAGGAGCAGGCGCTGCGAGTTTACATGGAATTGTAAGAGGGATCTGTCTATAACACCTAGTAGAAACCTTAGGAATGCAGCAGTAGGCAGGATTTTGCCGAAGTTGGGTATCCCTATGTGTTATTTACTTTCTGTACATTTATTTCTGCTGCATTATGTGATCTGATAATTTTTAATAACCTGCTAAAATTCAATAAACCCTATTCACCCCCCTCCTCCTCTAGGGTTAATCTAGATCCAACACCAACTGTTCTTAACACTACGCTCAAAACCTTGCACTGGTTTCTATCCCTGAAACCAGATTTCCCCAAATTACAAAACCCGTAATTCGTCTCCCTAGTTTTACATATAAACTAGAAAACTGTAAACTCGATTGCAATTTTAAAACAATAAAATAAAAACAACTTAAATGCTAAAACCCTAGTTTTATAAAAAAACTAAAATAAATAAATCCTTTAAAGCTTCCTTTTTAAAGTTGACCGGCCTCATTTTGTTAGTGTGAATCCTTATTTCCTTTAGCCCGGTCCCTTTCCTCTCTGAAAAAATAAATGACGGCGGCTTTGGTCCTAGGTTTGTGCTTCTCGTCAAAACTCGACTTTGACGACTCTGAATTTCCAGTGAGTATCCTCATTGCTTCGTCAAGTTGAGATTCTCCAATTTGATCCAAGTGATTTCTGTTTCTCTAGCTTGTTTTTTAATTCGATTTTTTGCTTGAACTATACTCCAACTTGGATAGATAAAAGCCTATGATGATGGGTGTTATTTGTAGGGTTTTAGGATCCATAACATTCTCAAATTTCGTGTATTAGAATTGGTCACGATATATATGTAATTTTTGTGCTTGACATCCATGTAAGTTCTGGAATTTGTTTGAATCGATCTTGCGTTGATTTGAGGATTTTAAAGTTGATATTTGTGTATGAATCATCATAGCTTGAATTTGTTATGTTTGAACTGTTCAAACATTTTGGGATAGCTTGCGAGATGAATTTCTTCCTGATATATTTCATATATACTCTCAAATTTAAACTCTGATTTTCTAGAAATTTAAAATCTGATATGAACTAATAAAAACGAATGCATACTCAAGTAATTTGATGCTATATTTATCATGACTTATTTGAAAAACTGTTGCACTGTGCTGCTTTGTGATTATCTTACTTTAACCTTTTGTATTGTCAATTTCATGGTCTTTGTAGATTTCAGCCCTGACCATTTTGCCTGCACCTTTCCTTTATGTTACATAATTTTGAAATACACATTGCTTTGATGGATCTGCCTTTGAACATAATTGAACTGATGCTTTATGTTTTGATAAAAACAGTTACTATATTGGCATGTAGTATGAACACTTGCAGACTAATCTAACTTGTTGCGTTTCCATTTATCATTGCTGAATTGTGCTTATATGGCATGACCATGTCCATGTGCTTTGACCTGCATTGTTTTATTATAAAAAGTTGTACTCCTTTCTGTTTATTCCACTCCCTATTTCTGACTGGAATTGCTGCTTTGGGTTGAACCATGCTTTGATCATATTTATGAACCATTTTTGCTTGGCTTGATCATATTAACATGTAGTTGACACATACATATGTGCACACTTTTTTCACGCCATTTTCACTTATGTAGTTGTCCACTGCTGCACCGTGCACACATGTTTGTGCACTTGATCATTCTTCTTACCTAGCTCGACCATTTTTCAACTGAACTTGACATGCTTTGAACTTGTTGATCCACTCATGCTGATATGAAAATGTTTGTTGCACTGGTTATCTTGAACCTGACTAGTTCTCATATAGTCCAAGCTACTTTGACATTGTGATTACCATGACATTGATCACAAAGTATGTTGCATTCATGTAGTACATGCTTGATTTGATCATTGTATTGGCACTTGTATCCTTTCACCATGTTGTAGCATGTCCATACACACCATGCATTTCTCTGAGCATTTCAAACACTTTTTTTGATGATTCTAGAATTTACTTTTATTTGCCTTGTGCACTCGAGTTTGAACTGATAAGAACAGTCAGTATACTTGCTTGTTTTGACATGACCTGTATATTTGTTAATGCCTTGTATACTGGACCATTGCTGTGCCATGTTGCCTAGGCCATTCTTTTTGCACTTGTCCATTGAATTGATACTGCACTAGTACTTTTGTTTAAATTTTTCTGCCTTTTTAGAAAAAAATCTGATAAAAACAGATGTTGCCTTGATTTGACACATGCACTGAGTTGAGTTGGTCCACTAGGCTGCTCCTCAGTTACAATACTGGTTTCTTTTCTGTACACTTAAACAGATGTTAGCACTTGATATATATATCAGACCAAGTCTAGAAAAATGATGAGAAACACACCAAAGATCTGGGGAAAATAAAATTTAAAAATAAATTTTTATTTGCTTGTATTTAATTTTATTTTTGTTCTAGTTTACTACATGTGTGTTTTTGTGATAGGTACGGAGATGACTAGGCTGATAGCTGGAATGAATTTGGAATGCATGGAGACAAGTCAGTGTCGGTGAATGTAATTGTAACTATGTTTGTATATAACTGAGTGATCGAGTGATATGTGGTGAGGAAATGACTGTGTATAGAGTCATGAGAGTTGTAGTGAGGAACAAATGTATAGAATGAGAAAATTGTACTGATATTTGTAATAAACAAATTTGATTGAAATAAAATATTATTTTATCGTGTTCAAATCAAATTGTCTATCGTATCAAATTAATTCAGTAGTATAATTCCATGTAAAAATTTTATAACTGTGAATATACAATAGTGGAGTAAGGATGTTGTACTATTTCGGATTTTGAAATAAAATATTTAATTGAATAAATATACTGTGAATTGTGTATAATAGTATATTATTCAATAAATATTTATTTCTATGAAATGAAATATAAAATAGTACAATTACAAACACATTTAAAGAATATTATATGTTTATTATCATCAAACAAAAATCATAAAACACATTGTTTTACCCAACAGAAATAATTAGAAACTAAATAAGAACTTTTCTATAAAATTATTAACAGTTATATGGAAGATTAAAAGCCCGTTTTTGTGAAAATACTTAATGAAAGTAATAAGAAGTAAATAAATCTGATATATGGGAAATTAATAGAATTTTAAAAAGGGAATTTCCAGTTATAAAAGAATTATAGAAAAATTAATATAAAGTAGATATTTAAAGAAATCTATTTTTAACAGATAAATTGAGAGGATTAATTTATAAACGATGTTTATAAATTAAGTAAAATATTTATCACTGGATAAAATAAAAATATAAGTCTGAATTTATATGGAGAAGTAAAAATCGGTTTTAACGCCGATATTTGAAATTGAATGTTCAATGAGATTATAAGTTTGAAAATAAAATAAGTTTTTTATGAATAGGCTATAAATAAAAGTATAAAATGAATTTAGATTTGAGATATTGTTTTGAATGCGAAATCAAACTGATTTATTTTATAAGAAATATTATTCACGTTCGAAGTGAATAATGGGTGGAAGATAATATTTGCAAATTAAAGCTTTTATAAAGGAAATTGGGTTTTGAAATGGGAATTAAAATGGAGTTAAGGGAATTAGAAACTGACTGGAATTAGTTAAGTTGAATGGCTTTCTGAGTATCGATCTGATGTTGGTTTCAGCCTTCGGGATTGATACTTAAGAAGTTGTTCTCTTACTAGTTTACAGTTAGGTACTGATAGATGTGGGAGAGTAATGATATGTGAATAAGAAATGGAAATGTTTTCCAATGTTAATAACGTATATTTTCTAAATTCAGAAAATATGAATTTATGAATATATGGAAACAGGAAACGGGGAAATGAATAAATTAATGATAAATTAATTTAAAGGGAAAAATGTTGATTGATGATTGATCGATAAAATTCCATTTGGAAATAAGATCGTTGTGTGTATAGATGTTTTCCATTGATAGTTAAGTAATTGACTATCAAAGTTTTGACCATTTTTCCATCATCAATATGGAATGACCGAGATCAGATTTATTATCTGAAAACCAGTCCGTATGGGCATTAGCTTTGCAAATCAAATATGATGAAGATAACTAAGATGGATTTTATGCAAGGGTTGTTCTGGAAAACCCAAGGTAGAAATTGCCTAAGATAGGTTTACAAAATAGTACATCGGTTTGTCTAGTCCCAGGACAACTTGTGTGGAAGAATGTCTAACAGAGTATATCTAATAGATCGGGTAAGTTGATCTCTTCAATCATATTTACATTTGGTGGTGGAGGAATTCATTTCTCTTAGCTTTATACCTAGGGAAGTTTTGGAGAAATCAATTTTTGATTTGGCGGGTATGACGATGTGGTATTCAAAGTAAATAAAGGTTTAATCTTTCAAAAATAGGTTATAACCTCAAGCCTCACAACCGGGAAATGGTATAAAATCAGATAGGTCGCATGGCTAAGTGGGCAGCTCCCAATTAGGGTGTATTATCACATGATCTAGAGAAAATCCATTTACTTAATTTATTTCGATGCTGTCCCTTTCGGGCGAAATGAGTGACCAGTCACGTTTAGCCTGAGTTGCAAGATGTTCTTGTTGAACCCGGTATATTCCTCTCTAGAGATACACTGTCGGAAGGTGGTGTCATACCTCGCTAGTTGGAATCCATTACCCAATAAGTGCCCGCGGGTTTTTGATTATATATTATGTATGTGGAACGTGAGATGAAAGCGTTCTGCTATATTGCTATTTATATGATTTAGACATTATTATAATATCAGAAGAGTATTGATTTTAAAGAATATTTTGGGTTATTGTAAGGTAAAAACCATCAGTATTTATGTGTGGATCGGTCTTATGATTATCCGTTCTTTTAAAAGGATTTTAAAAGTTAAACCAAGAGGTTGAAGTTTACTCACACCAGTCCCATGACTGACCCAGAGTTTATTTTGTTTTGTTTTACCCTAAACTATTAGGTGCTCAAATTTTTACGGGCATTCATTTAGTCGGAATAATTCAGATATACTTGTAAGAGCTTGGAGCAGGAGGCTTCAAAATTATATAGATGTTGTTTATTTCCAATGTGATGTTATGTGTTGTACTCTGAAGTGGTATGTATATACAGTTATAAGTTTTTATTTCAAAAGTTATGTTATATAATAAATTTTATTCGTTCCACTGTGAGATTCATTTTTATTCTGATTTTGTTCTGCTATGATCTTATTCTTCTTCTATTCTAACTTCCTTTCTGTCTATTTCTCACCCTCCAACTTCTTTGTATTAATGATCTGGTATGTTCGATGCTCGAATAGTTGACATGAGTTTTATGTCAATTTTCTGGGTTGAAAAACCCAGTTCGTTACACAATATGTCCTAAAAATCTCACTTCTTCCCTCCAAAAAAGGAACTTCGAGAATTTTGCTTTTAGTTGGTTCTTTCTTAATATCCCTAACACTTGTCTCTAGTGTTTCTCATGCTCTTCACAATCTTTTGAAAATATAAGGATATCATCTGTGAAGACTACCACAATTTTATTTAGAATGCCCCTAAATGCTCTACTTATGAGGTCTACAAAGAAAGCGGGTGCATTCGTTAATCCGAAGGGAATGACTTCCCATTGGAACAATCCGTCTGGCGTCCTTAATGTGGTTTTTTCCTTACTGTTCTCCGTAATTCTCAACTGGTGAAATTCGGTAGCGAGCTCTAGTTGGGAAAATACTCAGCCTCCTTCCAAGTGGCCAAAAAGTTCATCGATTCTTGGTAAAGGTTGCCTGTTCTTTTTGGTCAATTTATTAGGTTCCCTATAGTCCATGCAAAGTCTCAAAGATCCATCCGCTTTGGTGGCAAATACTACAAGTGCACCCCATTTTGAGGTACTTCGGTGAATAAAACCTTTTTGCAACAACTCTGAAATCTACTTATCTAACTTCCTTCTTTCCTTGGGCGCCATATGCCTCAAGGGCAGTGCTACAGGTCTAAAGTCCTTCTCTAGGTCAATGCGAAGGGAGATTACTCTGTAGGGCGGAAGCCCCGTAACTTCCTCAAAAACGTCCAAGAACTCACAAACTATAAGGACCGAAGATGGTCCTTCATAACTAGGAGACAAGGAATATAATAAGGCTTTGTCCTTGTTTCTAACATTACAAGGAATATTTAGGTTGTCTCCTCCTCGGCTCCTAAGATGAACGATTCTCTTATCTTAATCTAGGATGGCCCTATAAAATGATGGCCAATCCATACCTAGGATAAGGTCATACCCCATAAAATCCAATACATACACTTTGTAATGGAACTCGACATTGTCGACCTCTAATACTAGGTCTTTACACAACAGATTAAGATACTTAGATCCTCCGATAGGGTTGGCCACCTCAATCGAACTATCCGAGATAGATATGGGAAGGTCCAACAGATATACCAATCACTTGGAGATAAAAGAATATGTAGCTCTAGAATCAAAAAAGGTGTATGCTGAATTTCCTAAAATAGAGATTATACCTTCAAGTGTGGGTTGCCCTTGATCTCTCGCGGGTCGGCTTTGAATTAAGGTTGCTTCAATTGCATAGTTCTGGCCGCTTTTGGCAACCTTGGGGTCTGGGCAGTCTTTGGACATGTGTCCTTCTTCATTTCAGTTGCAACATTTTCCCTTGAACTTCTTCTTTGCCAATGAGACACTACGATCCTTGGCCTCATGGCCCTTGCCGTTGCACCTCGCTCAAGTCTTTGCATCCTTTTTAAAGTTCTTCTTCTTGTTTTTCCACCATTCTTTCTTCTTTCTCTTGTTGGAGATTTCTCATCCTCCTTAGAGCTCTCAGCCATGCTAAGGGTAGTTATCTCAACTAGAGTCTCAAAAGTCGCCCCAACTGCTACTTGGTCTAATAAGGTTTCCTTCAACGAAGAGTTCAGTCCTTTCACAAACCTAAGGGCTTTATTCATGGGGGCGTCTAACAATTCTCTACCAAACTTACATAACTCAATGAATTTGGATACGTATTCTTGCAATCAAGCTTCCTTGCTCGAGGTAGATTAATTTCTCTAGCTAGATAGTCATTTTTTCCATTAGCAAAATTTTTGCTTCAAAACGGGTCTTAAATTCAGCCCATGTGAAGATCCGACCCTTGTTCTCCATTGATATTAAGTTCCACCACTCTAAGGCTTCATCCTTCAAATGCCAGACCGCTATCCTTCTTATTTCATCGGGTCAGACGGTAGCCTCAAATATTCTTTCACAGTCCATAACCCAAGATTGGGCACAAGCAAAGCCTTCCTTTCTAGAAAATGGTTTTCCTCCAAAATTCGTAAAGTCCTTACATAAGCAAGAAAAATCAAAGGCCACATCAGCAGTAGGAGCTGCGGGAGCCGCCAGGGAAGGATTAGATGCGGGGACCTGCTCCACAGTACGGAGGTACTGCTGGAACCATTTTGGCATGTAATGGGGTCTTGCGTGGTTGCCCTGCTCATTAGGATTTTCAGCCATTCTACTATCGGAAAAGAAAAAGAAGAATCCCTTAGTGGATACTCCTTAGATAGTATTTAAGCTGAAAAAGGAAGAAATGATAAAAAGTGCCTAGTATAAATGCGCATGCTTATTGGGGTAAACATATTATATATATATATATATATATATATATATATATATATATATATAGTTTGAAAATCTTTTCAAATTACAAATACGGCTGTCATACGTTTATTTCCCTTATAATGGGGTAACCTAAGCTCTGATACCAAATGTAACAACCCACCGGGAATGAGCCTAAATTTCGACCCAAAAAAGGCACATCGAAACTTAGAGCCATTCTAAACGGGTCATTGGCTCTTGTAAGGATTACATTTGCACAGATAAAGATAAACATATACTTTGAATAGAAATCTCACACAACGGAAAGAGAAAATATAATATTCAAATAAGATGTACCATTATTTCAAAAATCTCAGAAATACATGGTCACAGATACATTTAATCAAAAGGTACATCAAATAGTTCATCTTCATAAAGTTCCAAAAGAAGCACAACAATAACAGCTAATAATGTCATGATAAATTCAACTTCTCCGTCGTCTTCAATCAGGACTTCATCCATGGCTTTACCCTCTCTACTGACCTGTTTGGATGTTAAGGAGAGGGGGTCAGAACATAAAGTTATGTGTGACTAGATTATAGTGTTACTTAATGTCCATACCCTAAACTTTTAGCAGGTTACATATGTAAAGGTATGTCTACGTAGCACACAAGAATTCACACAAACATAAGCATCTAACCAATGGAGTGGATATCCAGGTCAATCGCCCATTAGTGTTTTTAGGCTAAAGACCTAACAAGGTGGCATTCTCAGTCACTTATGGCCCTATTAAAGGTGGATTCTTAAAATCTCTTATAACCTTGAGGCGGGCCCCTAGCCTTCTAAGAACCCCGTCCTAGTACTCTAACATTCGTAAGTCTATTCTCTCATTTGTGATATGATAAGTAGTATTGCGAACATTACTACTTAACTGATATTATCCGGTAGGACACGTATGTCACTTAAGACTTCCCTTTGACAATTGGTGATCATGTAATGGCCACATATCCTTCAATTACCAATATGTCCCTAGTTGAACCCTTACAAGCTTCTGGAGGAAGCGGACATCCCCCGTGAACTACCTTACTTTGTTAACTGTTTTATGCCTAACCACTTTTAAAAAATGAGGACCCAAAGACTTACCTTAATACTAATAAGGGTGGGTCCCATGACTTGGGTTCCTCTCCAAGGAACAAACCTTCGGATGGATCTTAGTCCAAACCACTTAAGACCCGAATTACATAAACAGGTGATTCAACCACTTAAGACCTTCTTAAGACGTAGTAAGCCTATTTGTTTTCACACATCAGCTTATATATATATAACTATATATACGTAGTTATATATATACACACCTAGACCTCTCACATTAACCCATATACTTGTAGATGCTGGATATGCCGGTCCGTTCTGGGAAGGCTTCTACTGCAAGTCGGTTTAACCTCATGTCTAGTGTACTAAGTTTATGAATGGCCCATGGCACCTAGATATCTCACATTAGTTGGGTCTTCTTGTGGTTGTTGGATATGTCGGTCGGTTCCGGGCAGGCTTCCACCATAAATGTCAACTAACCTCAAGTCTGTGTTATATATATATATATAATCCATTCTATATATACGCACACACAAGCAAACAAATATGTATATTTGTTAAGGTGGACATTTCAAATTCAAACTCTAACCTAATCGCATTTATTATGCTAATATACCTTTGATTATGTTAATTATGTTTAAATAAATAATATAATAATAGCGCCTAATTAACGTGACATTCGTATAAACGGGGAAATGTTCTAATCGGGATGGCAATTGTCAGTTATCTAAATTAAGGCATACAAATTTAGGTCTTTCCATATTTTACTGCTACAACATAAAACGATGGCATAATGAACATATAACGAACAGCTGTAACGTAAAGCATACACATATATAACAATTACAACTTGTATCCTAGGCATGTAGAAAAGGTTTCAATATTAAATTAAAAATTGAGTATTTCATACATTCAATCTATATTTCACCCAATCCACCCTTTTTTGGTGTTATACACCCAAAAATGTTAGCATTTGACTTATTCCAATTTATGAATGCGTTTACACCCAAATTAGGATCCAAACCCAATTCAATTATGAAATAACTCAAATCCCAACCTTTTTAAGCCAAATCAAATGATAATAGTGGTGAATTGCATAAAATATAAATAATAATATACTACTTATTTTTACTTTTAATCCAGTACAAAAACACAACTCTATAAAAACCAATTCAACATGACAATTCCTACGTGATTACAAAGTAGAAGATTTGGGGATTTTTCATGTTATATAATCACATAACCAAATCTTCATAGGCGTAACAATTCATATAGCAAACATATAATAATATGAATATGCCTTTAAGCAAAACTAGATTCCACTCACAATCAAGTGGAGATGTGATAGAAATCTCAAGATCTGCGACGATTCTCAACGTTCAAGCGAGCTCTGACTGATATCCCAAAAATATAAATATAAGAAACATGTATTTAGATTCTTATATATATTGTTTGTGTTAAATTCCAACTTTCTAAACATATATAAACTGAAATAGAGAGATATAGAATGGAGGCAGAGAAGTAGAAGAACCTTCACCCTTTTTCTCTTTATTTTTCTATGGAATTCATCAACATGGAGGCAAAGGTTTATAATAATTAGGGTTTCTAGTGTGGGGTTTGAGGGGTTATTTATACTTGCTCATGTGAGCATGAGCCGCCGAATTAATAAATCATAATTCGGGCCTAATACATAAACACAACCTCTTAGAAAACCCTGATATCATAGCCTCATTGGGCTGTTCCAACCGTTAGGGGTGTCGACCCCTAGTGTTCGACCGCTGGTCGACAACCCTTGGGGGGGATGTCGACCTCCTTCAGGCTGGAACACCCAATTTGGCTCGTTTGTTGAGCTGTTAATTTTTACTAATACGTTCTTAATTTGGTTTATTGTTTTCCATATATTCAATATACGTTATCCCCTAAACCTTATCTCCAATTTCAAATTTCAAATTTCCCACTTTTTATTTTAAATTATTATTTGGACAATATACATAGTATTTACACAATTATATATGTGTATACATATAATTTCTGCGTACGCTGTCCAAATTCGTTTGTTCATAACTTTTTCATACGTTGACCGTTTTCAGCATATTATATATGAAAACGATTCAGAATTTCTCCATGAATCAAGATAAAAGAATTTCTTACCCAAATTCCTAAAGCTGCAAAATCTCATTTTTCAGTTATATCATTCAATTGTATATTTTTAATTATTTAATTTATTATTAATACTTATGAATTTTATGGGGTGTTACAACCTGAATTTAACAAAGGAATGTTGACCAATGTTAGCATACAAGAACATCCTAAGTTGGACCTTAAACCCCTGCCTCAAGACCTTGAGTATGCTTATTTGGACTCTTTAGAAAAGTTTCCCGTAATCCTGACCTATGATCTTACCGAGGACCGAGAAGAAAAACCTTTGAAAATTTTATGGAATAATCTGCTTCTGAATTTTATAAATCATTGGCACAACAAAATTTTCAAAGGAAGGATTTTCATTTTTGAATTCAATGACGTGCCTATTGCTCCTCACAAATCAAATAAGAAATCATGGTGCATCATTTTCAACAAAAGCAAGTGTAGGGGGGAAGGAAGAATCATTCATCACAGAACATTCATTGTCATCATAGATTTCATTTTTCATATGATTTTCACACACATATAGTTGCTAAATTGCACTTTATTTTACAAATCATTTAGCATTTAATCCATCTTTGGGTTCCATCCTTCACATTTAGGAAACGTGTTTACAGTGTGGACACTGTTTAGTTCTAGTGTGGGAGAGTGTGCATTGCATTCATTTTTTTATTATTTACATTTTTTCTTTTCACTTTCATGCAATTAGATAAAACCATCATGCATTTTAAGTCATAGTAACATGCCTTTTTTTTGTGAAATACGACTTATTTTAGATTAATACAACAAAATAAGTTAACAATTGTTAGTCAGTTGATAGTATTTTTTTCTCTCAACTAAGATCGAATAAGAAATATAACGTAAAGTTGAATTACAAGCGATAGTAGTGTAACTAGTACATAGGGAGCTTCTTAGGTGATGGTCATGAAGTCTATTCTAAATTGTAGTCTTTGTTTAATGACTGGAGGACTTAAAATACTTATATTGGCATTTCGAATCTTTGAAACTAAGTTATGCTAAGCTGAAATTGCATAACTCTCTCTTATTTTAATCTTCAATAATAATAGTAATCCAAGGGTATCCAACATTGCTTATAAATTCAGCGTTGGTATGCAAATCCGCCAAGCTCTTTCCGACATCTTGTTGACAAATTCAGCATCGGGATGACTTGGTCTCATTTTATGTGTTGGATACCTAAGGATTACCGACATCTTGTTGACAAAGTCAGTGTCGGTCTGCATAATCCACCAAGCTCTTTCCTAACTCACTGTCAGTCCATGAGGAAGTGCATGGGTGGTATACCTTGGTCTTTTAAGTTAGGTGTGTGTAATTAATCATAAATTTTAATTTTTATAGAGATAGAGAATAAGCAATGATGCTTAAGCACTTCTTGACCTTATTGATTTGACTAGTCATACACAAGGAAATTAGAATACCATTTTGCGAACTTTGACAAGCAAACCAAGAATTTATTTCATTGCTACACTATGTTATCAGCTGAACCAACTGGACAAATTAGAATTTAAAAACTTGAATTATGTAGAAAATTTGTGACATGTTGGGGTATCTAAAATATCAACTGACTAGCAATTGTTAACTTAATTTCTGAAAAAAGTCGTGTTTTTGTTTTTTGTTTTCATTTGCATATGTCCATTACATTCATGTAGTTGCATTAGAACCACAAAATACTACATTTGGATTTTGTGGGTAGTATCCGCTGAAAACCCTCACGAGACACAACTCGTCCTACCAGGGACACCTAGAGGTTTAACGACTTGTTGCATACGCTCAATGCAATCGTGTTTCCTATGAAATTGTGACATATCTAGTTTAGTTTTTCATTTTTAACTTGAGGACGAGTAAAAGATAAGTGTGGGAGTATTTGATTAACATAAAAATGTGTCTATTTTATGCTCTTATATTTTATCTTTTGTAAATGAATAAATAAATATTACTTTGGGTATTTTTGTGCGTTTTTATAAAGGCCAACTTCAAAAAAACTACTTTCCTATGTCAACACTATCTCAATCCCAAATGATGTTGTAGCTCACTGGTAAAGGCTTGGTAATTTGGATATAGTGTCCCGAGTACAATCCCTGTTAAACCCTATGTTTTGCTGAAGAAAGGAGCATGAATACTACACACCCCGCCTCATGTGTTTTGAAGAATATATGGATTAGTGATATATCGTGTGTGTATATATATATATACACACACATATATTCATACGTATGTATGTATGTATGGTATACACTAATAGACATTTCAGGAATTGGGCATATTCTTCACAGGGAAATCAAAGTGAATTTTTCATATTTACTTGCCATAGAGAATATGATTTGATAGATCATTACCAAAATGGAATCCAATCAGCTGCCACATGTCAATAATCAAGGAGGAAGATCTTAAAGGAATATCTCAACCATCATATCATATCTCTTTTATTAGTAAATAGATTATTTCAAGAGATTCACCCTTAGCCCAATTATTCTCATAGATAAGACCACATCCCTTATAAATAGCCATTGTATTCAATTTAAACCTCTGTTCATTTTTGTACTTCTTTTCTCCATTAATAAAATTTTATTTTATTTTTTCCGCATTCTTTTATTTTCAAGAAACTTGTGTCGTCTGTACAATTAGATTTGGTAGAGCACAAGTTGTCTTCGCAATTTTAATTTTCTTTAGTGATTGACCGTTGGATTAGATTCAACTGTAATCCTAACTTTTATTTCTATTTGTTTATTTCTTTGTTGTAGTTTTTATTTTAGTATCCTATTTACTTTTCTATCATTTAATTTATTATAGATCCTATTAGATTCGAACCTGTAGTGAATTCAATTGCAATTTTAATTTGTTTCAATTGACTTTTGTGATATTGGTCGTCGGTTCATTTAGATTTGTTCTGAACCAATTTGCAATTTCAATTTTATTTTCAATCAAATCCCTCAATTTCGTCCAACTCGCCCAAGAAATATATAAATAATAAAATTTAATTTTCATCCCTGTGTTCGACCTGCATACTACACGCCTGTGCGCTTGCACTAATTTATTTTAAAATTTGCGCTTTTCTGATTCATAGAAAAGTGTCAAACAAGTTATTAATAAGTTTTATAAGCAAGTAAGTCCGAAATTTACCTAAGGATTAATAATTTGAAATAATTGTTTTCAAGAAACAATTATGTGTTGTTACTAAACTAATTATATTATTATTTAATTTAAGAGGAATGATTAGTGGAAACACTGTTACAAATCTCAAAAAAATTCCCGAGACCTCCTTCGAGATCTCGATTTGGGCTCCTTTCGAAACAAAACAGCTAAATATCACTGTAAATCTCCTTTCGAATATATCGCCCGAGATATTGCAATATCGAATGATACGAAATACTGGAATATCGTCCGAGATCTTGGTTTATTTGTTTAAGATTTAAATATGTGTTTCAACCAGAACAATAAATAAAAAACTCTAACCTAGCCACGATAATCTCCTACCATTTTACATTTTGCATGTTAAATGACCATATTGTATGTTCACATATGTTCTACAATGCTTATGATTTTCAAATTCTCCTTGTTTATATACATGTTGTCGATGATATTATGTATTTTTTGGTCTACTTATGCTGTATTTTTTTAATGTTTTGTGTGACGACCCAATTTCGGTACTCTTTGAGCTGACCAAATACAACCCAAGTCCTACCCAAAGAACACAAAAACTCAGATATCGAAGAAAGAAATTAGAAGGTGAGAATAGATAAGATAGGAAAAGAAAGAATAGAATGAAATAAGAACATACAACAAAATGAGAGCAGATACGATCTCATAGTGGAATAGATAAAATATAATAGGTATATAATCACTTTTGAAATACAAACTGGGTTTAAACTTACATACATCATCAGAGTACAACATATATACAATACAACGGAAACAAACTCTAAATAGCTAATGTTGAAGCCTCCTGCTCCAAGCTCCCTCAAATGAATTTGTAAAATTCTGAACTACTCAACTGCCCGTACAAATTTGGGCACCCAAGAGTTTAGGGAAAACATAGAAAAATAAACTCTGAGTCAGTCATGGAACTGCTGTGAGTAAACGATTTTAAAACAACTTGATTTATAAAGGATATCTCATAAAACTGCACCGTAAATACGGAACGAGTTTTTCCCTTATGAGAATCCCAAGCATATGGTTTAACTTTCAAAAAAAACATTTCGAAAGAAAAGGTAATGATAAGACCGATCCACATATAAACATGGATGGATTTTTCCTTACAATAACCCAAAGAAATCTTTGAAAACGGTATTAATCTGATATTATAATAGTGTCTATCAATCGACAAATATAATAGCAATCTAGCAGAACGCTTGCATCTCGCACTCTACATATATAGTATACAATCAAAAATCGCGAGCGCCTATTGGATAATGGATTTCCAACTATGACAAGGTATATAACCACCTTCCGATAGTGTATCTCTAGAGAGGAATACACTGGGTTGAACAAGAATGTCTTGCAACCCGGCCCACACATGACTGACCACTCATTTCTCTTGAATGTATCAAATATATTGTCACCTTATGGTTGGTACCAACATAACCGTTCCCGGGAGATACAGAAGCGAAAGAAGTAACAAAATGAATATTATCTAGATGGTGACAATACATGCTAATGGGAGAGACCAATATAGCCATGCTGCTTGCCCGATTTTTGTCATTTCCCGGTTGTGAGGCTTGAGGCTGAACTTACCTTTAGAACAACGTATCTTCATTTACTTTGAATGCCACATCGTCAAACCTATCAAATCACAAAATGATTTCCCCAAAATCACGAGTATAAAATTAAGAGAAACGAATTTCTCCGCCACCAAACATAGTTTTGAAGAGATTAACTTACGCAATTTGTTAGGCATACTTTGTCAGACATTCGTCTATACAAGTTGTCCTTGGACTGGACAACCGAAAGCACTATTCCGTAAATCCATCTTAAGCAATTTCTACCTAGGATCGACAGAACAATCCTTGCATAAACACCGTCTTCAATGGTCTTCAATTTGACTTCAAATTAGTCGATGCCTAAGTCGATACAAAGTGGTATTTGGATTTCATTTGGAAAACCAATCCCGGCCTTTTTGCATCGATGAATGTTAATGTCTTTTAGGGCCAAGTGATACTTAAAGGATACGGTTACCATATTCAATAAATTTCAGTATTTATTTTATCAGGACTTATCTACAAAATTCCAGATTTCAACAACAGTTTAATATTATTTAAATAAGGAGTGTAAACGATTAAATTAAACTGAACAAATCTATTGGGTCATACTACAATATTATAATCAAACAACTATCACACAAACCCATCACAATTCAGAAATTCAAATAACCGTCGTTCCAGAGTTGGTTGATCTTGAGAAATAATATTCCTAGGTCATATCTAGTTAAGATTTAATTCAGTTTAAGAATTCCATTTCTTTTATATTAATCGTCATAGTGTTGTCATAACCCATATTTCAATATATACGACTTATAAATATAAGTATTATTATATTTCTTTAAATGAATGAATAATTCGATACATAATTTATTTAAATTTTTATTTAAACAGAAAGTGAATAATACTTTCCTAAATTCAACTTACTTGATTTACAATTTAACATCTCCTTTCAATCCATCACTATTCCTTTTATTTTACTGAACTTAAGAATAATCTCATCGTTATCGGTCAACCAATTCTCTTACCACTACCCCTCACAACCATTTTTATCTGCAAAACATTTGCTTCTAACATTATTCACTTTGTTTGTGAATATCATCCCCCTGGCTTGTTTACCACCTCAACTTGATTTCATCAATAAATACTGGTATAACATCAAATTCTGTTTATCTATTTAAGTTCACATAAATTCAATATTTGGTTTAATTGTCGTTAATTCGACTTTTAAATTGTTTTCTTGATTTGAAATATATTTATTGACATAGGTCGATTAAGTTAAAATAATACTTTGTTTCAAAACATTTGAATTTATCCCGATACAATACTATTGATGACTAACCATCCCATATTATTGACGGCCAACCATCCTTCATTGATCATTGTTGTCTGTTGATTACAATTCAACAAATACGACTGAACCTATTTATCCGGATTTTAAGAAATAAGGGTATCCGTATTTTTATTCTAACTTTAATTAATTTAGAAAAGAAATAAATTTGTCTCTATTTATTTATTTAGATAAAATAGCTTCGTTAATTTCTGACAAAGTCTAACTTAGTTAATTACAATCATTGTCGGATTATCTACTATCATCTACATTCCATATTTTATCAACCATACTAACACTGCTTTTTATTTCTTTAGTTCTTACTTTATTTCTTTTCTTCTCTCCTTTTATTTTCTTTGATTTACTCTTTCTTTACTTTCATTAGTTTCCTTTTATTTTTACTTACCTTTTCTATATTTTCTTTTTTCCATACATTCCTTCTTCTTTTATTACTTTTATTTTCCTACCCAGTCATTCTCAGCTCACCGCCCAAGCTACAGAAGCCCAATTTCTTTAGTCCGTGAACACTTCATCCCCTATTTCTACTACCACCGTTTTTCCTTCCTTACTCTTCTTTGCTTTCTGGATCTACTGTGTCCCAATCTCACCAAAAATAAATTTGCTCTGAACAACAAACTTGAACACGATTTATTCGACCCATCTAAACTTCTCAAGTGCCAAACACGCAAATTTCACTTACACTCCAAGCTCGGTCCTACTTTCCTCCTACAGCTTTTCTTTGTTCACAAATGTTTCTCCCGAACCTCCAGGAAGACTTGCCAGATACATAAAAACAAACCGCTTGCCTCGCTTCTAACCGGAGTAGTAATTCATTAATTGATAATTGGATGATTTCTCCAAATTCCGATGTTAAGAATATGTGAATCAACTAAAAAGATGAATTTAAATGCAAATATAAAATAGATACTCCATATAGGACAGTCATATATATATATATATATATATATATATATATATATATATATATATATATATATATATTCTACCACCTCTACCTTCAGCTTGAATTTACGCAAAAAGATTGGTCCCTTCTTCTTCTCGTTTCTTTAATTTGTTTGTATTTTTCTAGTTTGCTGCCGCTTCTCCCTTATTCTCTCTATTTCCTTTTTTCTTAATTGTTCCCTGTTCTTCCATGATCGCAATGCACAACGTGCACTTGTGCGCGTACTTCTCCCCACTTGCCATGACCACGTTCCGATCATTCCGCAGTGGTCGTCGATGCCTATCAACAACTTGAAGCATGATGCCATCAACAAATGGGTTTGACTTTACCACATTATCTCAGCTCGAGAACTGTCATCACATTATGCAAAAGATGTTAATTTGCACGTGTATGTGTCTGTATATATACACATAAGGTTGATGGATTTTATATGTGAGGTTTATATGTATTTTATATGAGAAACCAACTATGATACCAGCATACAATTCGAATCAACATGTCAAATATAGCAACAGGTCCATTGCATCTTGTTAACATATCCTCTTATTATATGAAGCAATCTTCTTCAAACTCCAAATTTTAGCAACAAAAAGTTTGGAAAGTTACCGGTGATATCAATTCACTTTTGCTAATGGAGTTTAAATTAATAATATTACTAACTGTAAATGTTTACTATAACCAACCTATCAAGATATGTGTTTAAATTAGACATGTCTAAACCCAAAGGTCGTTTAACAAGATGAAGGTAGTAAACCATTCTTGAGTAGCTTGTAAAAACTTTCAATAAATTCCATTATGCTAAACAAGTGGGGTTTCTCACTTATTACTGTCCTATGCTTCAAATTTCTCATTCACTAGTTTTGGGTCCAAGTTTATTTCATTTTAATGTTTTAGTCTCGTATGAAAATTGTCTCAGCCAAATCAACACGTTCATGTATACACGTACATATGTACTTTCAAAATCAGTAAACAAAAGGGGAATTTACTCACATAATAACTTCTCTGTTTCTCTGATTTTAGTCCAGGTTTGACACTGATATATTCTTAAGTAATATAACTCAAACAGACATGCTGGTAAATATCAACATCATAATATGTAAAACAAATAACTAAATGGTAGAGTTTACTCACCGAATATACATCTCATATTCTTATGTATTTCCATTCTTTCAAGCTTGGTTTCTTCCATTTTTATAGCCATTTTTTTAGTTTTGGTTCGAATGAATGCCTATGTGTATGCAACATTTATTTATAGTGCAAAAAATTGATAAAATAATGGGCATTTCTCATGGGTGTGTATGGGAAAAGAAAACGCACTAGAGAGGGAATATAGCATAGCTGATGTTGCTGTTTGATTGATTGCAAGTGAGTTGTTAAGGCCATATGCACCGCTAAGTCTTGTTTTTGAGATGCAAATTCATGTGCAGCATGGGCTTAAACATTTGAAAAAAACAACTTAGTGGCCAAGTAATTTAAACAATAAATGCACATAGATGAACAACCAACTAAACAAGTACTAGCTATGATGTAACGGGGTACGGGTAAAACATAAAAATGTAATTTGTTTTGAAGAACTGAAATGATCGAATGTAATAATTGTAAAAGTTACAATGGACGTGTATTTATATTATACGCATTAGTGGGCAGTGGATAAAAGAATTGATACTGGGCTAAGCCCATTTACATTATGTACAATATATTATCTTGTAACTGACGGAAACCCTTTCTATGCTTTAATTCGCCCCTTTAAACTAAGCTAGGGTTTCCCCCATCTCCTCCAAAATGGCTTCCGCTGTCGATCACCTTCAAATCTGCTCGAAATCTTTGGAAAATTTTAGCTGATAGAGCTTTGGTCAACACATCCGCTCTCTGGAAGTTGGTTGGAACATGTTGTATCTCCAGTTTAGCTCTCTCAATCTCCTCGCCCACAAAGTATAGATCTATGTCTATGTGCTTCATGCATGAGTGTTGTATGGGATTTGAGGATAATGAAATCGAGCTCAGGTTGTCGCACCAGACGATTGGCTTCTTAATAATTGAGATCCCAATTTCTCTGAGTAAGTAACCGATCCACTCAATTCAGCAGTGGTGTTAGCGACTGCCCTGTATTCCGCCTCCGTGCTTGACCGAGAAACTGTGGGTTGCTTCTTACAGCACCATGAGATTGGATTGGACCCCAAATAGATGCAGTAGCCTGTCGTTGATCTTCAAACATCATGATCTGAAGCCCAATCTGCATCACTGTAAGCGTGTATGTGCATATTTTTATTTTCTTTAAATGATAATCCATACTCAAGCGTCCCTTGAAGATATCTAAGTATACGTTTGACTGCCTTCCAGTGTTCAGATAATGGACATTACATAAATTGACAGACTTTATTGACACTGAAACTTATATCTAGTCGAGTTATAGTCACGTATTGAAGTTCTCCCACAATGCTCCTATATAATCTGACATCTTCAATAGTTTCACCCTTGAACTTGGATAGTTGTAAATTACTCATTATAGGAGTAGGTAGAGAGTTAGCTTTGTCCATGTTGGCACGAATAAGAATTTCTTGTATATATTTCTTTTTGGACAGAAACATATCTGCACTTGTTTTCTGCTGAACTTGAATGCCCATAAAATAGTTGACTGTGCTCATGTCTTTAATTGAGAAAGTTCTATCCAAAATATTTATTGTGCTCTCAATCTCCATGTCATTATTTCCAGTAATTAAAATATCATCAACATAAACTAGTATGTAAATTGTTGTAGCTCCTTTGCATTTTACATATAGGGAACAGTCTGATTTGGTCATAGTAAATCCTAGTTTGGTGAATGTGATTTTCAACTTGTCGTTCCAAACCCTCGATGCCTGCTTTAACCCATATATTGCCTTATGCAATTTACATACTAGACCCTTGCTTTCTTCTTTGACATACCCCTTTGGTTGATGCATGTAGACTTCCTCCTTTAATTCTCCATTTAAGAATGTGTTATTCACGTCGAGTTATCTGATCTTTCATTGATTACATAGAGCAATAGTCATAATAATTCTGATGGTCGAAGGCTTGGCCACCGAGGAAAAAGTTTCATTAAAGTCGAACCCAAACTGCTGAGTATAACCCTTGGCAACGAGCCTAACTTTATATTTAGACACACTCCCATCAGAATTTTTCTTCGACTTATAAGTCCACCTGCACCCAACTATGTTTTTGTTTGCTGGAGCATTTACCAGTGTCCATGTATTGTTTTTCATGAGAGCATAATATTCTAAATCTATGGCTTCTTTCTAGTTTTTGTTTGATATGGGCTCTTCATAACTATTTGGTTCTTTGTGGCCGATATCAATAGTATAAACTTTTGGTTTAAAAATATCACACTTGCTTCTTGTCAACATTTGATGCCTATTAGCATTAGTTGCTTGATTCATTTCTTAACTGTCACTGGTAGATGATGACTTACTTTGTAACTGTTTTGACCTGTTTGTTAACTGTCATGATCATCTCTATTGCTTGATTGATCTCCATGTGCATGATGCTCTACATTGTCATATTCATCACTGCTATAGCCATACCTTGTGATGGGTATACTGTAACCTTCATTTCTCTCATCATGGTGTTGATTTGTATCAGATGCCTTTTCCCAGTCAGTGAGTACAATAGGTGGTTGAACCACACTGACTGTCTTGAATGCCTTGTTGGTAGTCTTTGTCCTCTTATCTGAAAATGGAAAAACATTTTCATTAAAAGTAACATGTCTAGAAATATACAATCTACCATTATTGTCTAAACATTTATACTCCTTCTGATTGATAGCATACCCTAGGAATGTGCATGGGGCAGATCTAAAATTCAGTTTGTGTTTATTATAGGGTCTTAGGTAGGGAAAGCACAAACAACTAAAAAAATTCAATTTACTATAGTCTGGTTTTGATTCAAAAAGAACCTCATGTGGACTTTTCTGTTTTAACACTTTAGTTGGCATCATATTAATTAAATACACTGATGTCTCAAATGCTTCAACCCAGAATTTTAATGGCAATGAAGCCTATGACATTAGTGTTAACCCAGTGTCAACTATGTGTTTGTGCTTTCTCTCTACGAGACCATTCTGTTCAGAAGTATGTGGGCAAGTAATTCTATGAGTGATACCTCTGTCCTTGAAATATTTTCATAGAGGCAAGAACTCTCCTCCACCATCTGTCTGAATAGTCTTAACACTACAACTAAATTGTTTTTTAATAGATTTTATAAAATAGACACTTACATTATGTGCTTCTGACTTATTCTTGAGAAAAAATATCCAAGTGTATCTACTAAAGGCATCCACAAAGGATAGATAGTACCTGTAACCATTTTCAGTTTTGAAAGGAGATGGTCCCCAAATATCTGCAACAACAAGTTTAAAAGGACTACTATATGTAGTCTCGGAATCAAAGAAAGGCAGTTTATGACTTTTGCCAATTTGGCAATGGCTACAAATAAAAGGTTCAGGTATACTTTGAATACAGATTTTATTATCAAACATAACATGTTTTACAGTCTTAGCATTTGGATGCCCCAATTTCTTGTGCCACAAATTAAAGACATCATTGTCATTACTAGAACTAATTTGAACATTATAATAGTAACTTCCTTTCTTAGAACCATCTTTAGTCTTGACTTTGGAGAATTTATATAAGCCATTGTCAAAATTACCCTATAAAAGTATGTTATTACTAATTAGGTCCTTAACGAGGCAAAATTTTGGGTGAAACTCAAAGTATACGTTATTGTCATTGGAAAATTGTGAGACACTCATAAAATTTTTGTTAATATTAGGTACTCTCAGTAAATTATGTAAGTATAATTGTCTCTTACCATTGATATATCCATTACCACTGTGAGATATACTCATAATTTCACCATTTCCCACAAGTATAAACTGCTTACTTGAATAGCTTTTGTTATCAAGATTTAAATTCTGTAAATTGTTTGTGACATGATTTATTGCACAGGAATCAGAGTACCAATCATCAATGTTTATATCATTATTCTTCGAGTCTTCAGTATTACCCATTTGACTTCTGCCACCAACTGTAATACTATTTTGCTAATTTAGTTGCGCCACATTCACATTGGGTCTGTTTCGATTGCCTTGACCTTGTCTTGCAACATTTTATTCAGAATTGAATTTGAAATAATATCGACTAGAAACAAGCCCAAATTTATCCTAAATTTGACATTTAACTCGGTTGTTGGTATTCCACCTACCACCCCTGCCTCTTCCACGTTGGGTTTGATTTCCCCTTTGTGCATTATTCCCTTGATGTGGGGTCTGCATAGAACTATTTCTTTGTTGATTTTTATTCTTCGAAGCAGTTGTAAAATTTACTGAATAATCTTGTTGGCTTGCTCTTCTCTGTTCTACCCTTCCTTTATGTGCCAACAATGTGGAATTCACATATTGTAGGTCTGGGATGGTTCTTTTCGAGGCAATAAAGGTAACCACTTACTCATATTCTTTATCTAAACCTCCTGTGATGTAAAGAACATGCTCACTTTCTGAAATTCTGTGCCCTATTGTTGCAAGTTTATCACACAAGATCTTGATTTTTGTCAAATATTCACTCATGCTCATTGTGTCTTTCTTGATGTTTTGGAGTTGACTTGTATAATGCATTATTCTCGATGCAGATTGAGAATTAAATATCTGCTCTATTGAAGACCAGATTTCATATGATGTGTTGGCTCCAATGATTTGTGACAAAATATTTGCGCTTATAGATGATATAAGCCATGAAGCCAAGAGACTATCTTGCTTCTAGTACGTGATGTAATCCTCATTGCTAATCAGGTTTCCATCCTTGTCTTGTTTCATTAAAGGTGGGATGCTAATGGTTCCTTTGATGAAGTCTTGCAATCTATAGCCCTTCAGGTCAGTTTCGACTTGGTACTTCCATAGCATGTAATTATCATCATCCAAGGGGATGCTAATTACATAACTTTTGGGTTTGACCAAAGAGACAACTGACGGTGGGACTTTATCAGAATCGATTCTTGAAGTTGCAGAATTTGCTGCATCAGTATTTCCGATCAGGGTGGAAAGCCAACTGTTGGATAAGGGAATAGTATACTTGGACGGCAGAGATCCAATAATTTTGGGTTTCTGCAACTAGTTGCTATGAAAATTGACCGGAATTGACGGATCTTGAAGGGAAACAATGGTCAACAAAGCTTTGATGAAGATTCTATCTTCTGAAGCTTCTTGATATGTGGGAAAAGAAGGTAGCACCTAAAAAGAGCTGATCTGAACAATGCTTCACTGCGATCGAAGAGATGCTTCAATGATGAAAATGAATCGAGGACAGCGGGTTTGCAAATTTGCACTCACGCAACTGGATTTTCTGAGAAGTAAAATAAAAATCCTTTCAATATCCAGTGAAATGTAGGAGAAGAACAAGTGTATGGATTTTGATTGTTGCCCTTAGGCTTATAATAGCTCTGATACCAAAACAGAAAAATGTACTATGTATTGAAGAACTGAAAAGATCGAATGTAATAATTGTAAAAGTTACAATGGACGTGTATTTATATTATACACGTTAGTGGACAATGGATAAAAGAATTGATACTGGGCTAAGCCCATTTACATTATGTACAATATATTATCTTGTAACTGACGGAAACCCTTGCTATGCTTTAATTGGGTATTTGGTAGCCTACGTTGATTGAAATGGTGTTGCTGCTATGTATTTCCATTCTAATTCTTCTAGCTGCTAGGTGTATTCAGGTGATCTCCCCATGTGTTAGTGTACATTTATCAATAAATAGGTATGTGTATAATTGTACAAGCAATGTGCAATATATTTAAATACTCAAGCTTTACTCTTAAGAAATCCTAAGCAATTTGCTGGCTATATATGTAGCATATATAAAAATTAAACTTAGTATCTTAGGCATATCCATCTATTTAATGTTTTGATTTGAAAAGAGATATGCTAGGTGCAATTTCATATGATCTCCCCTATGTGAAGTGATCGACCAACAACCAGAGATGCATGAGTATGTGTAGAACATATGTACTAAAGTGTTTAAATGGCCAAACGTTTATATTCAAGGCAAATCGGCCCATATTCTTGTTGTACCCTCTTTTCATGTGTGAATATGTATGTTACAAAATGAATTGAACCAACAATGTGCCAACTAATTGTTCAGTTATTAGTTATAGGAATTTTATGTCAAGTCTTCTCAAGTTTTCTCTTGTATACATGTATATGAAGTAGATTTCAAATTTTACCGTAGTCTATAAACAAGTAAGTTCCTATTGTCACATAAGTTTTAAACAAAATGTAAAACAAATCCAAATTATTTTAAAAAGGTTTTGCATGCATATGTTTATTTTCAAAGGAATATAACAAATTTAAATATACACTTACTTGTGAAGCAACAAAAATATTACTTATATAGATAAGTAAAGAAATTAGAATTTTCTTTAGGTAAAACTCATTTGCTACTCTAAGAAATTCAACACTTATGTGTTTTAAAACAATTATTATCTAAATATTTAAATCTAATATTATTTAATCGATTTAAATTACATATATATGTTCTTTATAGTTTAACAAAATCAGTTCAAAAAAACCGAGACATTACAATCTACCCCCTTAAAAGAATTTTGTCCCCGAAATTAAAGAGGAGAGAGGAGATTCTAATTATATTTAAAGTCACAGACTTATATAAATAAGTTATACATCAACAATCATAGCAAATAAGGTATCCAAAACACACAGGTTATCTACCGAACCTTTCACATCAAACAAAACATACAATACAAACATATTAATCAGTTTCTGGCCATAAATCGGTAAGAAAGAAAATCTTCTAAGTATCAACCCTGAAGACCGAAATCAATATCAGATCAACATTTAGAAAATAATTTACCTCAACCAATCTCTATTTAGGTTCCAATTCCATATCTTAATTAAACCATATTACCCCATTTTCCTTTTAAGAAAATATCCTTGATTATATTTGGAAAATAATTCCAAAATTTATTTGCTCTATTAATTTGAATCGAACATGTTCAAATATATTCACCTACTTCAAATTCTCTTGTTAAACTCCAATTCAGTTTAAATCTATTTGACCCAACATCGGTCAAATTCTAATCCATTTAACTTATTCCAATTAAGTTTTCAAGCTCCCTAATCCAAACTCCTAGCTCTTATTCCAAATTCAAAACTTTCGAATTTTTTTCCAAATCATTTGTTTTACTCAAACACTTCCCAATTTGTCTTATTTGTATATTTTATTCTTATACAAATTCCATTTGGTTCAATATAACAATTTCAATTTTATAATTTGTTTGATTATAATAACATCCATCAACCCACCCATATTTAATAATTTCGAAAAATTATTCTTTTTAAATCAAAATATAAATTTTGAGTAAAATTATTTCATTTACCCAACTTCTAAAACAATACTGTGTCGAATTACTTTGTTTAAGAGTTTAGAAACAGCTATCGATACAGTTGCGTTGCTGTATCGACCAGAATTCATAAACTACTCAACAAACCAATCAACACAATATAAAACAATTTTTTATATCAACTAACAAATACATGCTCATATATATACACTCAAACTCGATCTAGGATATTACTAACCCCATCTTTATCGAGTTATGCCTCAGAGTCAAGGTTATTACTCAACCATAAACCCTGATACCAAATGTGAGGACCCAAATTTCGGTACTCTTTGAGCTGACCAAATACAACCCAAGTCCAACCCAAAGAACACAAAAACTCAGATGTCGAAGAAATAAATTAGAAGGCAGGAATAGATAAGATAGAAAAAGAAAGAATAGAAGAAAATAAGAACATACAACAAAATCAGAGCATATATGATTTCACATCAGAATGGATAAAATATAATAGATATATAATCACTTTTGAAATACAAACTGGGTTTAAACTTACATACATCATCAGAGTACTACATATATACAATACAGCAGAAACAAACTCTAAATAGCTAACGTTGAAGCATTCTGCTCCAAACTCCCTCAGATGAATCTGTAAAATCCTGAAGTACTCGACTGCCCGTACAAATTTGGGAAACCAAGAGTTTAGGGAAAACATAGAAAAATAAACTATGGGTCAGCCATTGGACTTGTGTGAGTAAACGATCCTAAAACAACTTGATTTATAAAGGATATCTCAAAAGACTGCGCCGTAAATACGGAACGAGTTTTTCCCTTATGAGAATCCCAAGCATATGGTTTAACTTTCAAAAAAAAACATTTAGAAAGAAAAGGTAATCGTAAGACCGATCCACATTTAAACACGGATGGCTCCTTATGATAACCCAAAGCAATCTTCGAAAATAGTATTAATCTGATATTATAATAGTGTCTATCAATCCACAAATACAATAGCAATCTAGCAGAACGCTTGCATCTCGCGCTCTACATATATAGTATACAATCAAAAACCGCGAGCGCTTATTGGATAATGGATTTCCAACTATGACAAGGTATGGAACCACCTTACGATAGTGTATCCCTAGAGGGGAATACGATGGGTTCAACAATAACGTCGTCGTTCAACCCGGCCAACACATGACCGACCACTCATTTCTCTTGAGTGTATCGAATATATTTTCGCCTTACAGTTGGTGCCAACGTAACCATTCTCGGGAGATACAGAAGCGAAAGAAGTAACAAAATGAATATTCTATAGATGGTGATAATACACCTTAATGGGAGCGACCCACATAGTCAAGCTGCTTGCCCGATTTTTTTCATTTCCTAATTGTGAGGCTTGAGGCTGAACTTACCTTTAGAACAACATATCTTCATTTACTTTGAATGCCACATCGTCAAACCCATCAAATCAAAAATTGATTTCCCTAAAATCACGGGTATAAAGCTAAGAGAAACGAATTTCTCCACCACCAAACATAGTTTTGAAGAGATCAACTTACGCGATTTGTTGGGCATACTTTGTCAGACATTCGTCTATACAAGTTGTCAAGGGACTAGACAACCGAAGGCACTATTATGTAAATCCAACTTAGGCAATTTCTACCTAGGACCGATAGAACAACCCTTGCATAAACCCCATCTTCAATGGTCTTCAATTTGACTTCAAATTGATCAACGCCTAGGTCGATATAAAGTGGTATTTGGATTTCATTTGGAAGACCAATCCCGATCTCTTTGCATCGATGAACGTTAATATCATTTAGGGCCAAGTGATACTTGAAGGATACGGATACCATATTCAACAAATTTCAGTATTTATTTTATCAGGATTTATCTACAAAATTCCAGATTTCAACAACAGTTTAATATTAATTAAACAAGGCATGTAAACGATTAAATTAAACTGAACAAATCTATTGGGTCATACTACAAAATTATAATCAAACAACTATCACACAAATCCATCACAATTCAATAATTCAAATAATCGTCTTTCCTGAATCAGTTGATCTTAGGAAATAATATTCCTAGGTCATATATAGTTAAGATTTAATTCGGTTTAAGAATTCCATTCCTTTTATATTGATTGTCATAGTGTTGTCATAACCCATATTTCAATATATATACGACTTATAAATATAAGTATTATTATATTTCTTTAAATGAATAAATAATTCGATATATAATTCTTTTAAATCTTTATTTAAACAGAAAGTGAATAATACTTTCCTAAATTCAACTTACTCGATTTCCAATACAACATCTCCTTTCAGTCAATCACTATTCCTTTTATTTTACTGAACTTAAGAATAATCTCATCGTTATCGGTCAGCCAATTCTCTTACCACTACCCCTCGCAACCATTTTTATTTGCAAAACATTTGCTTCTAACATTATTCACTTTGTTTGTGAATATCATCCCTCCTGGCTTGTTTATCACCTCAAGTTGATTTCATCAATACATACTGGTATAACATCAAATTCTGTTTATCTATTTAAATTCACATAAATTCAATATTTTGTTTAATTGCCATTAATTTGACTTTTAAATCATTTTCTTGATTTAAAATATATTTATCGACTTAGGTCGATTAAGTTAAAATAATACTTTGTTTCAAAACATTTGAGTTTATCCTGATACAATATTATTGACGGATAACCATCCCATTTTTATTGACAGTCAACCATCCTTCATTGATCATTGTTGTCTTTTAATTACAATTCAACTAATACGACTGAAACTATTTATCCGGATTTTAAGAAATAAGGGTATCCGTATTTTTATTCTAACTTTAATTAATTTAGAAAAGAAATAAATTCGTATCTATTTATTTATTTAGATAAAATAGTTTCGTTAATTTCTGACAAAGTCTAACTCAGTTAATTACAATCATTGTCGGATTACCTATTATCATCCACATTCCAGATTTTAGCGACCATACTAACACTGCTTTTTATTTCTTTAGTTCTTACTTTATTTATTTTCTTTGATTTATTCTTTCTTTACTTTCATTAATTTCCTTTTATTTTTACTAACCTTTTATATATTTTCCTTTTTCCATACATTCCTTCTTTTATTACTTTTATTTTCCTACCCAATCATTCTCATCTCACCGGCCCAAACTCTAGAAGCCCTATTTCTTTAGTCCACGAACTCTTCATCCCCTATTTCTACTACCACCATTTTTCCTTCCTTGCTCTTCTTTGCTTTCTGGATCTACTGTGTCCCAATCTCACCAAAAATTTATCTGCTCTGATCAACAGACTTGACCACTATTTATTCGACCCATCTAAACTTCTCAAATGCCAAATACGCAAATTTCACTTTCACTCCATGCTCGGTCCTACTTTCCTCCTACTGCTTTTCTTTCTTCACAAATGTTTCTCCCGAACCTTCAGGTAGACTTCCCAGGTACATAAAAACAAACCGCTTGCCTCGCTTCTTATCGGAATAGTAATTCATTAATTAATAATTGGATGATTTCTCCAACTTCCGATGTTAAGAATATGTGAATCAGCAAAAAAGGTAAATTTAAATGCAAATATAAAATGGTTGATCCATATAGGATTGTTATATATATATATATTATTTTTTTATTTTTATTCTACCACCTCTACCTTCAGGTTGAATTCACGTGAAAAGATCGATCCCCTTCTTCTTGTTTCTTTAATTTTTTGTATTTTTCTAGTTTCTTGCTGCTTCTCCCTTATTCTCTTTATTTCCTTATTTCTTAATTGATCCCTGTTCTTCCATCAATGTAGCGTATAGTGAGCACTTGTGCACGTACTTCTCCCCCCTTTCCATGACCACATTCCAATCATTCCGCAGTGGTCGTCGATGCCTATCAAGAACTGGAATCATGCTGCGATCAACGAATGGGTTTGACTTTACCACATTATCTCAGCTCGGGAACTATCACCGCATTATGCAAAAGATGTTAATTTGCACACGTATGTGTCTGTATATACACACATAGGGTTGACGGATTTTATATGTGAGCTATATATGTATTTTATATGAGAAACCAACTATGATGCCAGCATACAATTCGAATCAACGTGTCAAATATAGCAACAGGTCCACTGCAACTTGTTAACATATCCTCTTATTATATGAAGCAATCTTCTTCAAACTCCAAATTTTAACAACAAAAAGTTTGGAAAGTTACCAGTGATATCAATTCACTTGTGCCAATGGAGTTTAAATAAATAATATTACTAGCAGTAAATGTTTACTATAACCAACCTATCAAGATATGTGTTTATATTAGGCATGTCTAAACCCAAAGGTCATTTAACAAGATGAAGACAGTAAACCATTCTTGAGTAGCTTGTAAAAACTTGCAATAAACTCCATTATGCTAAACAAGTGGGGTTTCTCACTTATTATTATCCCATGCTTCAAATTTCTCATTCACTAGTTTTGGTTCCAGCTTTATTTCATTTTAATGTTTTAGTCTCGTATGAAAATTGTCTTAGCCAAATCAACACATTCATGTATACATGTACATATGTACTTTAAAAATCAGTAAACAAAGGGGGAATTTACTCACATAATAACTTCTCTATTTCTCTGATTCCAGTCCAAGTTTGACACTGATAAATTCTTAAGTAATATAACTCAAACAGACATGTTGGTAAATATCTACATCATAATATGTAAAACAAATAACTAAATGGTAGAGTTTACTCATCGAATATACATCCCTTGTTCTTATGTATTTCCATTCTTGTAAGCTTGGTTTCTTCCACTTTTATTTCCATTTTTTTCTAGTTTTGGTTCGAATGAATGCATGTGTGTATGCAGCGTTTATTTATAGTGCAAACAAATTGATCAAATAATGGGCATTTCACATGGATGTGTATGGGAAAAGAAAATGCACTAGAGAGGGAATATAGCATAGCTGTTGTTGTTGTTTGATTGATTGCAAGTAAGTTGTCAAGGCCATATGCACTGCTACGTCTTGTTTTTGAGATGCAAATTCATGTCCAGCATGGACTTAAACATTTGGAAAAAAAACTTGGTGGCCAAGTAATTTAAACAATAAATGCACATAGATGAACAACCTACATGAACAAGTACTAGCTATGATGTAACGAGTTATGGGTATTTGGCAGCCTATGTTGATTGAAATGGTGTTGCTTCTATGTATTTCCATTCTAATTCTTCTAGTTGCTAGGTGTATTCAGGTGATCACCCCATGTATTAGTGTACATCTATCAATAAATAGGTGTGCTTATAATTGTACAAGCCATGTGCTAGTGTATTCAGGTTATACCGATTTGAAACAAAAACGAATGTTGTAAATTGAATTATTATTTCCATAAGTAAAGTTGTAAACCTTAATTTGAAATTTTTTGAAGTTAAATAAAATCGTTGGGTTTATATATCAAACAATGTGTCACATGACATTGTTCGATCCATATAAGATTGGTAATTAGATTCATACCTTTTAGTTAAGTATATTAAGCGACCTTTCCAAAGTAAAGGAAATAAAAAGGGATTTTGTGAATATATAGCGATATTTCCAAGGTAAAGGAAATAAAAAAGGAGATTTTGTGAATGTGTTTATTTTGAAGAGATAAGAGTATTGTTATTGTTTTCAAAGTAACAAAAATAAGAGATTTGTGAATATACTTATTCCATTGAGATAAGTGTATAGAATCGATTTTTAAATTATTGAAATGATTTTAATGAATGGTTTTGATTAAAAGGGTCTGAACGGCTAATGTATTGACTTTACTATTATGATTTGATAGCTGAAAAACTAACTATCAATGAATTCCTTTTTTTACTTATGATGTGTTAGTTTGAGGAGGCAAGGATGGGAGTTGGACCCAAAACCACTTCGAACCGACTTTGCGTTTGAAAACTAACTTGAAGGGATGCTTATGAGATGATTTGAAGGTACATAGAACTTCTGAGCAGAAAGGGGTGCTCACTAACGTCTCTGATTAACTACGAGGATTAAATTTGTAGTGGTAATCCCTACATTATGGGTACTGCATAGTGCAAGGACTTCTTGTTATTAATCCTAAAGTTTATCCTGATAGGATGTAGTAAAAGAGTACCTTCGGTTTATCCTGTTCCTGGACTACATGTATGGACGAATGTCTGATAGTGTTTTTCCAATAATCACGTAAGTTGGTTTTTACAAAAATAACGAGTATGGTGGCAGAGAAGACAACTTCTACAAGCTTAACACCCATAGTATCTTTGTGCAAATCAATTAGTGATTTGACAGATCTAACAATGTGACATTCAAAGTTTGATGGTAATCGTAACCTCAAGCCTCATCAACCGGAAAATGACTTAAATCAGTAGGCAACATGACTTTGTGGGTCATAACCATTAGAGTATATCATCACCTGATCTAGAGAAATCGATTGTCTCTTTTTATGTGCTTCGAAATGGTACGATTGTTGATACCAACCGAGATGATGATTTATTTGGCACACTCAAGTTGAATGAGTGATCGATTCTATGTGGGCGGGTTGCAAGATGTTTTTGTTGAACCCCAATGTTTTATATCTAGATAATACTGATCAGAAGGTGTAGGTTGTTACACGTGGCATCAAAGCTTATGTTTTAGATTTCTTAGAGGCTATGCACGTATCGAGAGAAAAAACTTGAAATATTTTGAATTTTATTTCTGAAAAGTCCAAATAATTTTCCCAAATGAATTTTCAATGCATACATATATATATATACGTATAGAGTAAATATATTTCAAATGGTTTTACATAAGTATATCGCACTATATCGCTTATTCTTGTGAATATTGTATATGGAAAAGTTGCTAACAATTCCTAATTCACAGATGAACAAAATAAGAAGAAATCAAACTGGTTACGGCTCAGGTGATGTAGTTAAGATTTTAGACGTGAATTTCCCTGATATGGTTCTTCCAAAATCGTCAAGTCATATTACAAGCCAAGCTTATCCCTGATAGCGAACCCAAAAAGCAGGCACCAGATGTAGCTCCTTCCTAGCCTTTTGCCGCTAATTTTGTTAAGCCGTGCGAGGACTTCATGAGTTTAGAAGAGAAGACATATGCAAGAGCACAACCAACAATAGCTTGTTCAGTTACTAAACAAGCCACGGAGCAACTAGGTATGGCTAGTTCAGTCACTCGTAGCTAGTTTGGACATGGTTCATGTTTGGTTGAGTGAACAGAGGCTGGTGGTTATAACGGCGAAGTCTTTGCCGTTATAAATTTATAATGGCAAAGTCTTTGTCTTTATAAATTTATAACGACGTTATAAACTTTTAATAATAAAAAAACATGCAAACGCTGCTTGTTACGGTGAAAAGTGGTAACATTGAATGGAATGGGTGTTTGCTGTTTTGTATTGTTTGTATTATATAATATATTTTTAAAGTGGTTTGTGGCTGGTTGTGGCTAGTTTTGTATTGCTGGATGCGTTGTGATTTGTTTGGATGAAAGAGAAGAAGCGAACAGAACGGATTGTTGATTATGATCTAAGGACCATAATCTTTTTTGGACTCAAAAGCATGGATTTATACTTACAGGAGGATTTCTAGATTGATGAGCTTTGGAGATGACCATTAGCAGATAGCTTTCCATCTTACATTTACAAGGAAAGTGTTTTCATTGGTAGAGTGTGGTCGTGGAAGAGATCTGTAACACCCCACACCCGCTACGGTCACCCACTAAGGGAATGCCATAGCATCGGTGGAGTATTTTAAGTGAATATAGAACAGAAAAATTACAACAAGACAGATATAAGAATACTTGAAAATTTAAAACATCATTTCATTATAGCGGAAACTAAAACATGTTTGGTTACATCACAAAACCATAACAAGAGTCAAGTACAAAATATCCATCCTGATAAAATAAAAGTACATAATCCCACTACATAAACTAATAGCCATATTAGAAAAGATAAACTGAGCTTTACATCCACGGTCCAAGCTCCAAGAGGTAGATAAAGTAGTTTGATCAAAGCCCACTAGCACTAGGCCCACTCTGATAACCTGAGGGTTGGGAAAAAAAAAGATAAAAACAACGGGGTCAGACATAAGTCTGAGCGAGTCCTATAACTTTAACAATACAATCATTAAAGTAACCAGAGTAAGACATAAGCTTGATATACGGTAACGACTGGGGATAAATGGCTACACTAAGCAGCCAACTAGACTTAGGATGAACTAAGATAACCGTAAAGACGCATTTACCCACCCAAGGATAATTCCTACACTGCACCACACTAGTTCTACCCACCCAAGGGTAATTCCTACTTAAAGGTTGATCCCACTAAGTGTACTTAGTAATTTTTAATAGTAGTTTCGTGTACCCCTAGCTGACTACATAGGTGCCGTCTGCCCCTATCTCCACTAGGTGTACCCACTACTCTCCAAGCGATCGGCTCCCTACCGTAGATACCCGTGCTGGCCCCACAATGGGGTGTATCACTCCCCAAAGTGGCAACCTGATACAACAAATGGTACACGGCTTATATCTACACGATGCAACAACGTCTTACCTACCAGCCCGGGCCCACACACGCATATGAAACCCGTTGGACTCGCGTTGCCACCGCTACCCCGTTTTGGCCTCTTATAGTCAAGCCCAATATGCGTGTCCCGTCCTCGACTTGGGTCGAGCCCACAAAGATACGTTTGGGATATTGGTTGAAATGGGCCCCCACAAGCTACCCACCTAAGCTTGTCATTTCTAGTGAATCCCACTTAACCCTTTAACCATGTCCACTTACATGTTATAAATTTTGGTTAAGTCATTTAATCATACTTTAATTGCCACACAAGGCACCCACTAGATTTCCACATGCCACCCAAGGCACTTACTTGATTCCCACATGCCACCCAAGGCACTTACTTAACCCTTTAATCATGTTTAATTACATGTTCCACTTTGGTTAAGTATTCTAATCGTATTTTCTATTGCCATCCAAGGCAACCCACTAGTTTCCTCATGCCACCCAAGGCACCCCCACTAGTTACTACATGCCACCCAAGGCACCCACTTAACCCCTCATGCCTCACTACATGCTAATTTGGTTAAGTGTTTCTTAATTAATTAAGATCGTAACCTTTGTAAAGACCTCTCACATTAGACTGTCTTTTATGGCAGCTGGATATGCCGGTTGGTTCCGGGCAGCCTTACACCATAACAGAGTCTAACCTCGTGTCTTGACACTTGTCACGTATTTAGTTTATGACTAAGACCTCTCACATTGGGCCAATCATTTGTAGCCGCTGGATTTGCCGGTCGATTCCGGGCAGTCTTATGCTACAAAAGGGTCCAACCTCGTGTCTTAGTCGATTAATTACACCTAATTAATCACCCCCATAATTTGTATTAATTATCCCTAATTAATTACAAATATTTTAAGAATATGGGTAGACCTAACTCAATAGGTAAATTCCCAATTCCATAATATGGGTAGACCTAACTTAATAGGTAAATTCCCAATTATGTCCATCCACTTTATGGTATGTTTAATCATACCCACTTCACACAATTTTATGTGTTCATTAATTTTTACCCCATCGTCCCCACGTAAATACGTTAACATGACATACTTCAAAAGAGAAGATTCATCATACACACAATGGGTTCAACTTAGCATATCATTAGCATTATCATGGGTTTAAAAAAAAGTGTCAACTTGCATATATGACCATAAACCCAACTTGCATAAATAACCAACCCAAACTTGCATGAATCACATATGTCATAAAGATGGTAACTTGCTTAAACGTTCATGTCATAGACCTATCATAAAGGTGTCAACTTGCACACATGTCATAGGTCTAAAAGGGATGAACTTGCACATGTACTTATGTCATACATAGAGGCAAACTTGCATATATTATGCATATCATAAAAAGAGACAAACTTGCATATGAACTTGCATCATAACTTGCATATGAACTTGCATCATAACTTGCATATGAACTTGCATAACATGCCATACTTAGAGGCAAACTTGCATATATTATGCATATCATAAAAAGAGACAAACTTGCATATGAACTTGCATATGAACTTGCATCATAACTTGCATAAAACCAAACACTTAGCATGCATAAAACCAAATACTTTGCATGCATAAAACCCACCACTTAACATGCATAAACCCAAACACTTAACTTGCATAAACATAGTGTCATCATGAATAAGTGTTAAACATAGTGATTAGCAAACTAGCATCATAACATATGACCTAAAACCCATTGATCCGCAAGCAAAACCATATGATCTCATCATATCTCATCTACTTAGTTTAACAATTGGTTATTAAAGTGATAGAAACTCACAAATTCCAAGATTAGCTCCTTAGATAGTTGCTAGAGTTGAAGTAGAGGTGGATTAGTAGTTGATTAGCTTGCAATCCTCTTCTCTAATTAGTGGAGGCTCCTTCTAAGTTGCATTTTGGCGGCATGATGGCATAGATTCTATTTTTAGTATGGATTAGGGTAGTCTTAGGGTGTATTTATAGGATTAGGTTGTGTTTTAGACCCTTAGATTAACCTTAGGTTAGTTTAGGTCCGTCAGATTTCGTCCCAAGCCCTCCAACCCAGCCCAAAACTCAACCAGGTGCACCCAGGCCAGAATCAGCCGACAGGGCAAGTCGACAGCCCTGTCGACTGCCAAGTCGACAGGCATGTCGACAGGCAAGTCAACAGCCCTGTCGACTGCCAAGTCGACTTGGCTGGGCGGGAGTTTTCCCGCCTGGCCTCCATTTCTGCATGTTTCGAAATTCAAATTTCCCGAAAACTTCTTTGGGCCTTAACCGGGTCATACGGACTCCGATTTACAAAATTTCGGACTCTATTTCGCGTATTTTTCCGAGACGAACACAATGATGTAACCCGTTTCCCCTGATTCTCACATCTGAGATTATTAATTCTGCAATTAGTGAATTTTAACATTAACCGAAATTCGGGGTGTTACATTCTCTCCTCCTTAAAGGATTTCGTCCCCGAAATCTCTAAGCTAAGGAGAATGCATATCCTACCATCCAAACAACCATCTACTCAATCCATCAAACACGGGCATCCATTGTCCTTAAAACAATTTCTACTGATGTATGAGCATATGCAAAAGGTGTGTGTATATGTTCCCTATCTAATGTATGAACATATGCAAACCGTGATAGTGCCATGCATCCAATATGTATGCGAAAGAACCCTATCGACACATACTATATCTACATGAGTGCACAATCATTCACCAAAATGCATCATCCATATGATAACACAACCATTATACATCCATAAATATAGCTACCTACACACAATTATATGAAATATGCAATATGAAGTGATTGAGCCGATGTAGTGTCTAGAGTGTGTGTATATGCATCCACGAGCAACCACTAGCAAACACTTGCATCCACATGCATCCATCAATCATAACATGTCTCAAACACATGTTTCAACCATAGGTTTACCCTATCTAAAGGTCAAAGGCACTAACAAGAGGACATACTAAAGACAAGATAAGTACTAGACAAACGATAAAGGAGAAGTTAAAAGACATACCCTTAAAAAGGAATGGGTATAATGAACGCATTTTCGCTTCCGTTTCCCAAGTCGCGTTGCTCTCATCTTCTCCCCATTGCACTTTGACTAGTTGAACCTCCCTGTTTCTCAACCTCTTAATCTCCGACCCAAGGATGCGTGTAGGAGCTCGTCGAATAGTCGCATCACGCTCTATCTCTACTTCTCTAAGCAAGCTCGGCTCTACCACCTCTGCGGTCTCATGTAGGCACTTCCTCAAATGTGACACATGGAATACATCATGTACACCACTAAGTCTGTCGGGCAACTCCACTCTAGAGGCCATCTGTACAATCCTTTCCTTAATAGGAAATGGTCCAACAAACCTTGGTGCTAACTTCCCAACAGATCCAAAGCGAACCACATTCCGTAACGGAGACACTTTGACAAAGACCATGTCCCCAACGTCAAACTCAAGATCCGTTCTCCTCTTGTCCGCATAAGATTTCTGTCTGTCTTGCGCCGCTTTCATCCTTCTTCTAATCAAATCAATCTTTTCCGAAGTCTCTCTAACCATATCAGGCCCAAGTAAGATCTTATCCGTAGATTCCCACCAACATGTAGGTGATCGACAAGGCCTTCCATAAAGAGCTTCGAAAGGAGCCATGCCAATACTAGACTGAATGCTGTTATTATATGCGAACTCCACCAATGGAAGATGCTCTTCCCATGTACCTCCAAAATCCAAGATACATAGCCTCAAAAGGTCTTCTAAAATACGATTCACCCTCTCGGTCTGGCCGTTCGTTTGAGGATGATATGCGGTACTCAAACACAACTGAGTCCCTACCGCCTCTTGCAAACTCTTCCAAAACTCTCTAGTGAAGATAGGATCTCGATCGCTCACTATACTGGAAGGTACACCATGCAATCTAATAATCTCTCGAATGTAAACTGAAGCTAGCCATGGAGCAGTTCTCTTACTCTTCACGGGTATAAAATGGGCGCTCTTAGTAAGTCTGACTACCACAACCCAAATTCCCGTATTACCCTTCCTCGATCTCGGTAATCCATCGAGACACTATCCCACTTCCATAGCGGAACCTCCAATGGGTGAAGCAACCCACCGGGTTTCTTCTGCTCTGCTTTTACTGGTTGGCACACCAAGCATCTAGCGACATACTCGGCCGCGTCTTTCTTCATACCGGCCCAAATGAAAACTCGCTTCATGTCTTGGTACATCTTGTCCCTACCGGGATGAATGGTCATCTTCGAACGATGTGCATCATCAAGTATAGCCTTCCTCAAACCCTCGTCTTGCGGTACACAAAGTCTACCGTCTCTACGCAACCACCCTTTACCATCTAGGGTGTACCTACTCAAATGGCTGGACGACTCCCCCTCCTCATGAGCTTCTCTACTAACTCAACCAACTGTGGGTCGTCCTGCTGTGCTCCGCCAATACGCCCCAAAAGAGTAGGCCTAACCTCCAAGGAGGCTAGCAAACCGGGTACAAAGTCAACGGAAGGTCTAAAGTCAAACATAGAAATAAACTCTAAGCTCCGTCGTTCAACGAACAATGAACTCAAGGACAACCTTTTTCTACTTAAGGCGTCCGCTACCACGTTACCCTTGCCATGGGTATACGCTATCTCAAACTCATAGGATGCTAAGAATCCCATCCAAAATCATCACAACTGTCCATCTCTCACGCAGACCACCCTAGTCGAACTCGACATCCCCCAAATGCAAGCCCCAAAGGCCTAAACCAATATCAGACAAACACCCAAGGGATACCTCCTCCGAATTCAGACGACCTACGTGAGATGATACTAGTAAAAACGGCTAAATAATTAAGCCCTTGTCCAACTCTGGATGTCCTTGCCAGTCTCGCTCCAAAACCACCGTTTATCCCATAACTGGCTTTGCTCAACCTATTGAGCACATACGAAAACTTATTTCGCTCCTAGAAAAGACCATCACAAACTTATTTAGGTACTCACTAAACACCCTTCTCATCAAATCAATAAAGTATGCGGGGACGTTCATCAAACCAAATGGCATCACCAGCCACTCATAAAAAAAAACCATCCGGAGTCCTAAAGGCAGTCTCCTCTATACTATCCTCAGCCACTCTCAACTGACGAAACCCCGTGGCTAAGTCCAACTGCGAAAATACTGAGGCGCCAACTAACTGATCAAAGAGATCATCAATCCTCGGCAATGGGTGTCTATTCTTCTTTGTGAGTTTATTTAGTTCTCTTTAGCCTACACAAAGTCTGAGGGACCCATCCGCCTTCGTGGCAAAAACTACTGGAGCACCCCACTCCGATATACTTCGTCTTATGAACCCCTTCTCAAGCAAATCGCCTACTTGCTTATGGAGTTCCCTCCTCTCACGAGGAGCCATGTGGCACACTGGCCAAGATACTGGTTTGGCATTGTCTACCAGATATATTTGGAAGTCAATCTCCCGCTCCGGAGGTAAGCCCTTCACCTCCTCAAACACATCCGAGTATTCCCGGACCACTCTAACAGATCGCAAACTCTCGACCGACGTGTCAAGCGATTCTAGATAACTTAGCATAACAGATTCCATGGGATTACAAGAGATCTCGAGAGTGTTACCCAAGCGGGTCATAAGCCTAGCAACTCTCCTTTCACAAACAAGAACGGCACCACTACTGCAGTCCATGCCCAAAACTACCCCATAGCCCGTGAAGCCCAAAAAGCATCACATCTAAACTCAACGCTAAGTATAGAAACTTTCAAACCCAAACACATCATGGAGCCCCCAATTGGGTTTGAAACAACTAAGGGATCATCTACTAAACTGGTGTCTAAGTGCAGTGACTCAACTAACAACGATGAGATAAACGAACTCGATGCGTCAGAATCAAATAAAGTTCGAACCGGATAATAAAGAAATCCAAATTCCAACCTAGACGGTCTTATCCCCATCTGGTACACTAGCCGTGAGGGAATACAACTACCCTCCAGAAGATTCCATACCTTGCCCTTGCCCCTTTGGACAACCCTAATAAGGTGTCCTATTCCTCCCAAAAGGATAACTACTCGCCTTCTTCTTCCCATTCTCCACTCGTAACCTCCCACCAATGAGGTTTCATCCTTCATTAACCAAACAACTATTTGAGCCTTCCTCCCATCGTCTATCCAATAGGTACCTACCAGTCCTCCTCCTTCTTGAACCAACTTCTAATCCGACTAACGTCTAAGTCCCTTGAAGTGGTTTTCCATTCTTATCCATCTTAGAAAGATCATCTATACACGGAGGGGAAACTCAAAACGAGAGAGGAAGAGATTCAAAACGGAGAATTCGAAAGATAAAGATATGGCTATCGAGGATTATGCTTTTCTTTCAAAAACTTTTCTCTTCAAAGACATGTTTTTGAAAATACTCCTTTCAAAAATATTCTTAGAAAATAGTTTTTCTAAAAATTTTATCTGTTCTGGTAACCTTAAGCTCTGATACCATGTGTAACACCCCACACCCGCTACGGTCACTCACTAAGGGAATGCCATAGCATCGGTAGAGTATTTTAAGTGAATATAGAACAGAAAAATTACAACAAGACAGATATAAGAATACTTGAAAATTTAAAACATCATTTCATTACAGCGGAAACTAAAACATGTTTGGTTACATCACAAAACCATAACAAGAGTCAAGTACAAAATATCCATCCTGATAAAATAAAATTACATAATCCCACTACATAAACTACTAGCCATAATAGAAAAGATAAACTGAGCTTTACATCCACGGTCCAAGCTCCAAGAGGTAGATAAAGTAGTTTGATCAAAGCCCACTAGCACTAGGCCCACTCTGATAACCTGAGGGTTGGGAAAAAAAGATAAAAACAACGGGGTCAGACATAAGTCTGAGCGAGTCCTATAACTTTAACAATACAATCATTAAAGTAACCAGAGTAAGACATAAGCTTGATATACGGTAACGACTGGGGATAAATGGCTACACTAAGCAGCCAACTAGACTTAGGATGAACTAAGATAACCGTAAAGACGCATTTACCCACCCAAGGATAATTCCTACACTGCACCACACCAGTTCTACCCACCCAAGGGTAATTCCTACTTAAAGGTTGATCCCACTAAGTGTACTTAGTAATTTTTAATAGTAGTTTCGTGTACCCCTAGCTGACTACATAGGTGTCGTCTGCCCCTATCTCCACTAGGTGTACCCACTACTCCCCAAGCGATCGGCTCCCTACCGTAGATACCCGTGCTGGCCCCACAATGGGGTGTATCACTCCCGAAAGTGGCAACCCGATACAACAAATGGTGCACGGCTTATATCTACACGATGCAACAACGTCTTACCTACCATCCCGGGCCCACACACGCATATGAAACCCGTTGGACTCGCGTTGCCACCGCTACCCCGTTTTGGCCTCTTATAGTCAAGCCCAATATGCGTGTCCCGTCCTCGACTTGGGTCGAGCCCACAAAGATACGTTTGGGATATTGGTTGAAATGGGCCCCCACAAGCTACCCACCTAAGCTTGTCATTTCTAGTGAATCCCACTTAACCCTTTAACCATGTCCACTTACATGTTATAAATTTTGGTTAAGTCATTTAATCATACTTTAATTGCCACACAAGGCACCCACTAGATTTCCACATGCCACCCAAGGCACTTACTTGATTCCCACATGCCACCCAAGGCACTTACTTAACCCTTTAATCATGTTTAATTACATGTTCCACTTTGGTTAAGTATTCTAATCGTATTTTCTATTGCCACCCAAGGCAACCCACTAGTTTCCTCATGCCACCCAAGGCACCCCCACTAGTTACTACATGCCACCCAAGGCACCCACTTAACCCCTCATGCCTCACTACATGCTAATTTGGTTAAGTGTTTCTTAATTAATTAAGATCGTAACCTTTGTAAAGACCTCTCACATTAGACTGTCTTTTATGGCAGCTGGATATGCCGGTTGGTTCCGGGCAGCCTTACACCATAACAGAGTCTAACCTCGTGTCTTGACACTTGTCACGTATTTAGTTTATGACTAAGACCTCTCACATTGGGCCAATCATTTGTAGCCGCTGGATTTGCCGGTCGATTCCGGGAAGTCTTATGCTACAAAAGGGTCCAACCTCGTGTCTTAGTCGATTAATTACACCTAATTAATCACCCCCATAATTTGTATTAATTGTCCCTAATTAATTACAAATATTTTAAGAATATGGGTAGACCTAACTCAATAGGTAAATTCCCAATTCCATGATATGGGTAGACCTAACTTAATAGGTAAATTCCCAATTATGTCCATCCACTTTATGGTATGTTTAATCATACCCACTTCACACAATTTTATGTGTTCATTAATTTTTACCCCATCGTCCCCACGTAAATACGTTAACATGACATACTTCAAAAGAGAAGATTCATCATACACACAATGGGTTCAACTTAGCATATCATTAGCATTATCATGGGTTTAAAAAAAAGTGTCAACTTGCATATATGACCATAAACCCAACTTGCATAAATAACCAACCCAAACTTGCATGAATCACATATGTCATAAAGATGGTAACTTGCTTAAACGTTCATGTCATAGACCTATCATAAAGGTGTCAACTTGCACACATGTCATAGGTCTAAAAGGGATGAACTTGCACATGTACTTATGTCATACATAGAGGCAAACTTGCATATATTATGCATATCATAAAAAGAGACAAACTTGCATATGAACTTGCATCATAACTTGCATATGAACTTGCATCATAACTTGCATATGAACTTGCATAACATGCCATACTTAGAGGCAAACTTGCATATATTATGCATATCATAAAAAGAGACAAACTTGCATATGAACTTGCATCATAACTTGCATAAAACCAAACACTTAGCATGCATAAAACCAAATACTTAGCATGCATAAAACCCACCACTTAACATGCATAAACCCAAACACTTAACTTGCATAAACATAGTGTCATCATGAATAAGTGTTAAACATAGTGATTAGCAAACTAGCATCATAACATATGACCTAAAACCCATTGATCCGCAAGCAAAACCATATGATCTCATCACATCTCATCTACTTAGTTTAACAATTGGTTATTAAAGTGATAGAAACTCACAAACTCCAAGATTAGCTCCTTAGATAGTTGCTAGAGTTGAAGTAGAGGTGGATTAGTAGTTGATTAGCTTGCAATCCTCTTCTCTAATTAGTGGAGGCTCCTTCTAAGTTGCATTTTGGCGGCATGATGGCATAGATTCTATTTTTAGTATGGATTAGGGTAGTCTTAGGGTGTATTTATAGGATTAGATTGTGTTTTAGACCCTTAGATTAACACTAGGTTAGTTTAGGTCCGTCAGATTTCGTCCCAAGCCCTCCAACCCAGCCCAAAACTCAACCAGTTGCACCCAGGCCAGAATCAGCCGACAGGGCAAGTCGACAGCCCTGTCGACTGCCAAGTCGACAGCCCTGTCGACTGCCAAGTCGACTTGGCTGGGCGGGAGTTTTCCCGCCTGGCATCCATTTCTGCATGTTTCGAAATTCAAATTTCCCGAAAACTTCTTTGGGCCTTAACCGGGTCATACGGACTCCGATTTACAAAATTTCGGACTCTATTTCGCGTATTTTTCCGAGACGAACACAATGACGTAACCCGTTTCCCCTGATTCTCACATCTGAGATTATTAATTCTGCAATTAGTGAATTTTAACATTAACCGAAATTCGGGGTGTTACAAGATCAATAAGGAGGTGATAACTTAGGGAAAGTTTACGAGGTGCTTTGGGACAGAGTTTCTTTTTGTTGCTGAGCATGTAGTACAGTTGGAGAAATTCATACATTTTAGGGTAAGGAGAAATATCGGTGAAGGAATATGTAAACCAAACATCTCAGAGATCAAACGTTTCAACTGCAATCAACTCAAGCATACAAGGAGCGGAAGGCTGCAGGCACCATCAAAGACCTCTGCTGATATGGTTTTATCTTGCGCATTAATTATGCTGTTCCTAGCTCAAGTGCACCTCCGGTAGTGGATAAAGGGAAGAAGGTTGTAAATGAAGATGTGTTAACTTCATTTGTTTTATCTATTCGTATCTTGTTTGACACTAAGGAATCACTCTTTTATTTCGAGTATACTTGTAAATGAGTTGAACTTGGACGCTGACATAGTTTGTTAGTTATTGACCTAGTAGTTGTATGCTTGTATCAAACCTTATTTGGCGATCAACTTATTTATCTATGACTTACAAGGGTTCGAAATGGTTCAATTAGAGGTGGAGTTCACTTGCAATGCTTTTTCCTTAGAACTATCTGGGTTTGGTTTGATTTTGAGGATGGAGCCTATATGACCATATATGAGGAAATTTTATATTACGATAGAAATGTTGTTTGTTTGAGTATGTTGTGAATGTTGTCTATAATTTTATTATGATCCTAAAGGTCCAGTTATATTGAGCTACCTATATAATTACTTAGACCTTTTAAACGGTGAGTTATCTTTAATACCGGCAGTTCAAGACTACCCATGCATCTTTTCCAAAATCATCGGTCCTCTAGCAGGCCAATTCTTCTGTCTCCATCCCCCGTCCCTATGTGTCCAACGGCCTAGATTTCCCTGATACCTTTTGCAATTAAGTCCCACAACAATTGAGGGATTTAACTGTAAAAGGTAAAAATTAGAAGGCTGTGATTGGATGGGGACACGAAGCACACAGAGGGATGGGGACAGAACAATTCACGCAGTCCTCTACCCAAAGGAAGATTGAGTTTTTGATTTATCCCGAGGATAATTCCAAGGCACATGACTCCAGAAGAATGACGCAAGCTGAATAACCAAGTGAATAAGCTATTGGAGAAGGGCTTCATTAGAAAGATTATTTCAAAACAAAGAGCACCAATTATAATTTCCTTTAAGCAGATGGTTTTCTAAGGTTTTGTCACTACAAGAAAATTTGTTATTAATAACGCGTTATCTAAAGTGTTATTGTTTATGGTTAAACATTTGTTTTTAAACTCATTTTGTGCTATTTAGCTGTGTAACACTCTTCGCTCTAAAGTTTTTGTCCTCCTTCCAAATTTCTTTTTAATCTGTATCTCCCTCTCCAAAATACAATCATTTCCCAATTTTATCTTCAATCAAAGTAACCCTAATCAAAACTGTCCACTCCATCTCAAATCTTTGCAGTCGTTCTCCTCCACTGCAATAGTTTGCTGCTCCTAATTAGTCAACTCAACAATGTCTGAAAAATCTTCAATTTCGCCTTTCATCAGTAATTTTCTGATGCGGATTTTTTTGGTGACTTCAGTCTCTTTTATCCTCGTCTTCAGGTACGTAGGTCGAAGTTAGTTCATTTTTTGCTCATTAATAGATCGATCAGTTTGCCAATTCTACCTCAAGAAATATTTAAAAATAATGGCGATGAGATCTGTGCTTGGTAGGAACCTTAACTTCTCCCGATTTGTTAAAATCAAGCGACCCATGAATGTCAGAAGCTCGCACTTTTCTAGTGGAAAAATTTTGGATGAAGAGGAGAAAGCTATTGAGAACATTTACATTAAGAAAATGGAGAAAGAGATGGCGGAGAAAACGAAGATTAAAATGGAGAAGGAGAAAGCTCAGCTGGAAAAGGAAACAACATAGAAGAAACCTAATGGAGCTAAATAAGCAGTTGGAATTGCCACTTCGTCATCAGCTGAATGCTTTGCTTCACCTGAAAGTTAAATAAAATTTACCAGAACACTTGAATGGAAACTAGCTTTTGCAAAAAAAAAAAAAAAGAACTATTCCTATCGCTTATTTCAAGTTGTAAGCTTACGTATAACTTTTTTGATGTTGGTTTCGTTTCCGAATTAATTGGTAATTCTGTTATGATTTAAAAAAAAAGAATATAAAAAAAAGATCGATCATTGTGAATTTGGTGCGAGGAAGTCAAGCAACGAAACGATCGTCATAAGAGGAGCAGTGGGCGACTCCCTCCTAATTTGCACTCTTGTTATTTTTATGGTTAAGAAATTCAAACAAGTCAAAAATTGGTGGAAGATGTAATTTATCATTTGTGGAAAATAGGGAGAAGGACAAGCTTAACAAAAAATTTGGTGAAAAGTATGAAAAGTTTAGAATTTAGTGAGAAGGACAGATGTTAGTGTAAATGGAAAAAGCACAGTAGGCTCCCTGAATTCCGCTTTTAATGTAAATGTGTCATCTCCCTAATTTTGAAACTTTACATACTTCTCACCATTTATTTTTTTACAAAGTTTGTCATTTAAAAGAAAATCCTCTTTTGTCTTTCTTACTACAAATATCACATCAGAACTAACGAATGAGCACAAAACTGCCCAGTCGCATGAAAGAAGTCTATAAAAATAGAGTAGCAGTGAATATCAAATGCACTGCGGTCGACATGCCTGGTTGTTTAAATTAGTGCATAACATACAATGTATGTATTATATAGAAGAGACATATAACAATGTAATGAGCTCCTCTAGGTATCAGATTTTTTTCTTCCAACTAAGTTAGATTTTAATGACCACTGTCATTATTTTGCTCTTCAGAACTTGTTATTCGATTGTTTTAAAATTTGTTAATCTACAGTTACAAAGTTTGGTAATCTCAAAATCATGGTTGGTGCTATCTCGTAAATATTTGCATAATCTACCTTTGTTGTATATTTACTCTTAGTATTCTTTTTCGTGCATGTCGCTATGTAAATCTCTTTTGGCATTAAATTTTACAGTTGCAATAGACACTATGTGTAACGACCCCCATTCTACGTACCGGAGGATTGTAGAGTATTTAATTTATTCTCATATGAAGTCGTATAGTCGTGTAAATTTGGGGAACAGCTATTGGGGTCATTTCTCACGTTCATGATTTTTGCCGAATTTTAAATGACTGTTTTGCCCCTGGCGAATCTTGTTTCGCCTATATCTTTAGATTGGTAAGGAGTTTTGACCTGAAATCACTTTTATTGGATTCAAATGATGGTTTACCTTTCCGTAGAGTGGTCACATTTGTCAAACGGACTTACCGTTTGGAAGATATGGCTGAAATAAGGTTTGGAAGGTGAAAAACAGCTTAACCGGGCTTAATAGGGTAATTAGTGGATGAGCCCATTACCTATTTCGGGATTAGGATTATGGGAAGGCTGAAATGAGTTAGGAAAGCATCTCATTTCAGTTTTCTAGCCGCCATTTACATTTCTCTAACCCTAGCAATGGCCTCTTACCCCCAAATCACTTTCTAATCACATATTAGCCAAATTTACATCAAATCAAGGAAATTCAACATCAAATTGGAGGTAGAGCTGCTGTGTTACATTGGGATTCATGTTAAATTAGTTAGAGTTTCAGATCTGAAATTTAATTGTGGCTAAGGTGAGTGATTAGCGTATTTTTACACTAATTACGGCTAATTAGGGGTGATTAGTGACAATTAGCGAAATTATGACTCAGAAAAATATGAAAAAATATGCATAAATTCTTAAATATTATTTTATATCTCTGTTGAAAATTTGGGTTAATTTGGACATATGTTGTTAATCCTATAATTAAATCATGGTTAAGGGGATTATGGGGAAAACATGGGTTTTGAGTATGTTTGATCCATATTAACATGTTACATTGTTGTTTTGGTGTTTATGGTTGATTATACATGTTCTATTACTGTTTGGTATGCTTCGTGTTTGCATAATAAAATTAGAATGGTCGAAAACGCCGTCGTATGGCGTAAAAAGTTCGCTGGAAAAGTTACAGGAAATTGGTCAGATCCTTGTTCGTGAAGTACCCATGTGAGCCGACGCCCACTCGTGAAACATATATCACGAACCGACCTGGTGCATTGCCCACGAGCCGCCCGATCACAAACTACTCCTCACGAGCCGAACCGCCTGGAGATGTCACGAGCAGGACGGCGAACCAGAGTCAGGAGATCACGAACCGATCAAGACCCACGAACCGCGAGCAGGCCAAGATGTCATGAGCCGATGTAGGGACTGGACCACGAGCCGCAATGAAGCATCACGACCCGGACTGGAGTCATGAACCACGAGCTGATGACCGGGAGAGGACCACGAGCCGGACTCCGAGTTTGGAGCACTATGCATGTGCGAACTAAACCAGATGGAGACCGAACTGCGATGATGACTGAAACCCGAGATCCAAAGGTAGTACAAATAGGAAGTTAAAACTCGGGATCCAGATTGGAACCAACGAGTTAATTTCATGAGTTGGACTTTGTTGCGGGACGTGTGCAAAGGGGTTATCGATATCTATAGCTTTGGTTCACCATTGTGAGATGGATTAGTGGCTATGGATCAGCGCAATGTGATTATTAAAACTCCTAAGGGCAAAGTGATCATAGCATGGCTATGGATTAGTGCAATGGGATCATTAATACTCCCAAGGGTAAAGTGATCGTAGCAAAATATCAGTGGCTATGGACATGCGCAATGGGGTCATTAAGACTCCCAAGGGCAAAGTGGTCGTAGCAAAGGATTTGGTGATCAAAGTGATCGATATCGTATGCTTTACTCACCAAGTGAGATATGTGAGGTTGATTGCTATGTTTGATGTTTGCTATTACCATGACATGAACACTTCCATTTTATGCTTTATGTTAGTGTTACCTTAGAGTACTGTACATCTTGTTGTGCTAACTCTTTGGTTGCAGGTCCAGGCTTATGTATGATTATTTATACCTGTTATTATTCTGTTTTGCTGCTATCGCTCATACCAGACTTTTGTCTGGCCCAGAGTTCTATGTCTCTTCTTACTACTATGGGTGCTCTTAAACGAGCAAAATAGAGACATGTTAGGTGATATGCACGAGTAGATGTCCGGAGACGAGCAGGAGGCTTCTACGTACTATTTACATATATTCTCCCTGTGTTGTTGATGGTCACTGCTTTGGGCATTAGTAGTGTACATTTTCTATTTTTCTTTAGAGACAGTATTTTTGAAGTTGTAATAATGGTTTGGATCATAAGTTGTATTTTGGATTTCACTGCTATGATGGTTTAGTTTTCAGCTTATGCACTGTCTCGCCTGTTTTATGTCAAGTTATGTTACTATTATATTTTATTTCATGCGTTGTGAGATATACTACAGGTTCTTTGGTGATTCATAGTTTCAAATCCTTTTCCTTGATGATCATCCCTTGCTAGTCGGGCATTGGCATATCGTATTTTGGGTAAATGTCGCGGGTCCGGGGCGGGCCGTCACACTTGATATCAGAGCCTAGGTTGCGTAGTTAACTTAGTGGAAGACATCAGGGAGAGATAGTATACATATATGAGAACGCGTATTTGTGATATTTTGGTTTTCAAAAGCTATATATATACTATTAGTATATCTAAGGATGAAGTCACACTGCATTGGCACCACTATGGAGATGGTTAATCGTTTTATCTTTACAGATTTGACTACAAGCCAAAATATAAGGAGTATGGGTTCAGGGCCAATAATAGGAATGCCTCTGATGTGAGGACGATATTTACCACCTTCATGAAGGAGATGGTTAGGGATGTTCAAGGAGCAGTTCCTAATACTGCTAACGGTGGTGGGCAGCGGTGCAGGCGCCTAGAGCCAATTTCACCAAGCTTAACAAGGATTATACTACTCTTGGTGGGAAGCTGTTCCATGGAACTGAATCGGCTACGGAGGTTCAAGTTTGGCTTGATAGTTGTGAGCACATCTTTGAGGATTTTGGGATCTATGATGCAAGGAAGAGAAAGTTAGCATCTTGTCAGCTTCAAGGACGGGCTATGAATTGGTGGAATGCTATTAAAGCAGCTGCTCCTGAGGATCAAGTTACTTGGAATTAGTTTAAGACTCGCTTCAGTGACAAGTTTATCCCAACTGCTCAGTAATCAGAATTGTTTAGGAAATTTTTTGGAGCTTAAGCAGAATGGTAGGGCAGTCTCGGAATATATTGCTGAATTCGATACTTTATCGAAATATGGATTATCTCTTATCAATATTGCCGAGAAGAAGAACGAGAAGTTCATAACCGGCTTAGATGAGTACTTGGGTGAAAGGCTGGTAAATCATATAGACATTCAAGTCTATTGTGGGGAAAGCATTAAGATCAGAGAGTCTTTACCCTAAATCGAAGATCGAGGTTCCTATTGCATATGCAGGAGAGCCAAAACCGCAGGCAAGCGGTGGAAGCAAGAATAATTCGTATAATAAGAGGAAACAGAACCAAGCTAAAGATGGTCAGAAAAAGAATAAGAAAGATGTTGAGTGCTATAGCTGTGGCAAGAAGGGCCACTATGCAAAAGATTGTTGAGCAAAACTAGCGGACAGGAAGTGCTTCAATTGCGGTCAAGTGGGACATCGCAAGGATAAATGTCCACAACCCCATAAAGAGAAGCAGATTGTGAAAGCATATGTTGTCAACACTGTTCCTTCTTCGTCGAATGCCCCCAACTGCGGCGGAAAAAGGAAAGGGTGTCATCATTCAAGGTATGCTTTCCATTTATGATGTTCCTGTTCATGTACTGTTTGATATTGGGGCTTCCCATTCCTTCATATCTAGTGACCTGGTAGATAGGTTGGGATTGGAACGCGAGGTTGATGATAGACCTTTAGTTCTGACAAACCCAATCGGTGGTTCGACTAGCCTTAGTATGATTTTTCTTAATTTGGTCTTATCGAGTCATGGATGCATGTTTGCATGTGAATGTTTTGTTTTGGGCTTTACTGGGTTTGGCATTATTTTTGGAGTCGATTGGCTCCAAAGATATGGGGTAGTGGTAGACTGTGAGGGGTCTTCGGTGACCATTAAAGCTGATTATGGGCGGACGGTACTGTTTGGTTGCCAACCTAGTGATAGGGTGATGGCTAGTTTTCTAAATTCCCTCGACATTCCGCATGATGAGTTGTCAGATGTGCCTATTGCTGACCATTTAGCCAAATCAAGTCAAATTTGAACTGTATTGAAAATTGTTTGGAAATGCATGCATGTACATATATATGTGTGAACAGGTCATTGCAAAGAGGCTAGAGCAGAGGAATAAATTGTTTGCCCGACAAATAGGTACATGTTTATTGTACTTCTTGGGGTTTTTGATGATTTTATGAGCCGATTGGCTAGCCGCTTGGCTGTTTCTTTTTCTTTTCGGATTTGAGAGGCCTATATGGTTAAAAATATCAAACCAATAATCAAACAACACAACCATCAATCAATTAGTGAATTAACGTTTCAAATTCATAATTTTGATACATATACAGAAAATCATGTTTTTGATGCCAATTTACAAGAATATATTCTAACTATATTTTGGTTCTCACACTAGTCAATTGGAAATATATAAATATCTCACTTTCGAAACACGAACATAAATTCTGATGATGGAGCTCCATCATCAAAATCATCTCCGGGCGACTAGAGTGTGATTCTATATCCATCCTGTATATTAAAACTTCGAATACATGCGGATCAGACGTATACGCAAAATCTTTATATACTTGATTGTCCAAATCAATATAAAATTAATATTAATATACGAATAATTGATTTAAATTTTCAAAACGTAACTTGTTTTCACATTTATTTTAAAAATATCACTCTTCACACTCGTTTTAGGATACTACTGATCCTATCTCTAACGAGTCATTCTCATTGAATATTACTAATGCAATTTCTGATGAATTCTTTCGTTCGGTTCTCATGTGTCTTGTTCTTGAGCTCTGATACCAAATGAAGTGACCCAAACTTCCCCATGAAGGAAGGCCTGGATTGACTTGAGGACAAGACGAATCAGAACACAAACAGAAGAATATTTCATTGCTTATTACAACAATTTCATCATAATAGAAGAATATACAGAGTATGAATAAATATTACACATTTATTTGGTAACATAGCTTTGGTTTACAGAGCTCGAGAACAAGACACACTAAAACCGAACGAAAGAATTCATCAGAAATTGGATTAGTAATATCCAATGAGAATGACTCATTAGAGACAGGATCAGTAGTATCCTAGAACGAGTGTGAAGAGTGATATTTTTAAAATAGATATGAAAACAGGTTTCGTTTTGAAATTTTAAATCAATTATTTGTATTTGTATATTATTTTTATATTGATTTGGACAATCAAGTATACAAAGATTTTGCATATACATTTGATTCGTGTGTATTCGAAGTTTTAATATACATGATGGATATAGAATCACACTCTAGTCGCCCGGAGATGATTTGATGATCGAGCTCCATCATCAGGATTTATGTTTCTGTTTCGAAAGTGAGATATCTATACATTTCCAATTGACTGGTGTGAGAACCAAAATATAGTCAGAATATACTGATGTGAATTGGCATCAAAAACACGATTTTCTGTATATGTATCAAAATTATGAATTTGAAACGTTAATTCATTAATTGATTGATGGTTGTGTTATTTGATTATTGGTTTGATATTTTTAACCAATTTATGTGTTGGAAATTCTGATTATTTTTAAAACCATTTCAAATCCAATTTATTTATTTTAAAAAAAATTGGATTATAATTCTAGTTCATTCGATAAAAATCTATTTTTACCCTTTCAAATATGGAATTTTTCATCCCAATTCTTTCCAAATCATTTCTTATAATTTTACACTAATTATTGATATTTTTAATAATTTTATCAAGGCCCGTACAGTAGATTTCCATAAACGGCCATCGAACTGCACTTACAACGATCTTTTCCAAATTTGATTTGGACATAATTCCAAATCCAACCGTTAGATTCCCAATCTCATCTGGTCATCTTTGGGGTAGTGGCCGGACTTCCACCACATCGAGAGATCGAGTTTCGAATTGATTTAGTGAAAGATGTCAGACCTATAGTGATACCTCTTCGCCGTATGGCGCCAAGGGAGCAGCGAGAGCTCGGGGTGCAAGTAAGCGATCTTTTGAAGAAGGGATTTATCAGAAGAAGTGTTTCCAAGTGGGAAGCACCAGTTGTATTTGCTACTAAGGCAGATGGTTCCCTTCGCTTATGTGTAGACTACTGCGAGTTGAACAAGGTGACTAGGAAGAATAAGTATCAGTTTCCACGGATATATGATTTGTTTGATCAGTTGAATGGAGCAAGAGTGTTCTACCAGTTGGATCTCGCAACAGGTTTTCATCAGCTCGGAGTAGCAGCTGAGAGTGTACCTAAAATGGCATTTCGGACGCCGTCTGGATTCTATGAGTGGTTGGTCATGCCATTTGGGTTGACTAATACACCCACATATTTTGTTGATCTTATGAATAGGGTATTCAGAGATCAATTGAATAAGTTTATTCTTGTGTTTGTGGACGATATCTTAGTTTACTCAAGGACAGAAGAAGAACACAAGGAACATTTGAGGATAGTGATGGAGGTGTTGAGGAAACACCAATTGGAAGCGAAATTTTCTAAGTGTCACTTTTGGAGGAAGAAAGTGAGGCTCTTAGGTTATGTTGTTTTAGAGAATGGTATTGCCGTGGATCCTGTGAAGGTGGCTACGGTACAAGATTGGTCTACGCCCAAGAATGAAAATGGACGTGAGAAGTTTCTTGGGGTTAGCTGGATATTACCGTAAGTTTATTCAAGACTTCTCCAAGATAGCGGCACCGTTAACTCAGTTGACCAAGAAGAATCAAGCTCTCGTCTGGAACGAAAGATGTGAAAATGCATTTAAGGGTCTGAAGAAGAAATTGACGTGCGCACCAGTGCTAGTCATTCCTAAGGGGAATGAAGAGATGATGGTATACACGGATGCCTGTGGTACCGGACTAGGTGTTGTACTGATGCAAGGATGTAGGGTTGTAGCTTATGCAAGTCGGCAACTGAAACCGAATGAGAAAAGGTACCCTACCCATGATTTGGAATTGGCAGCGATCGTGTTCGCATTAAAGATGTGGAGACACTATCTCTCGGGAGAAAGATTTGATTTGTTTATTGATTATAAGTCATTAAAGTATCTTTTCTCTCAAAAGGATTTAAATCTTTGTCAGCAAAGATGGTTAGAGTTCTTGTCTTCATATGACTTCAATATCGCATATACACCCGGAAAGGGCAATGCGATTGCTGATGCACTGAGTAGGAAACATGCCAGTTTGGGGGCTATGTTTCTGAATGGAAGCAACTGGAGTATATCGCGGGATATGATTTCAGACCTAAGTGCGAATTAGATCCAACAATGTTTGCAAGTTTAACGATCAGACCGACTTTGATTGAGCGGATCGGTTCCAGTCAGAGGGATGATTCTAATCTATTAGAAATCATCTCCAATGTATAGATGGGTGTCGATGGTGAGGAAAGGAACAAGTGTGGACTTGATAGAGAAGGGTGGCTTCGAAAGAATGGTTGACTAGTTGTACCCAATGTTAATGGATTAAGAGATGAAGTACTTAGAGAGTGTCATCACTCAAAACTGACTATACATCCTAGTGGTAACAAAATGTATCGAGACATGAAGCAGACCTACTACTGGGAAGGGATGAAGAGAGAAGTTGGGAAGTTTATATCCAAGTGCATGAATTGCCAGTTAGTTAAAGCCGAGAAAAAGAAGCCTAGTGGTTTGTTACAACTGCTAGAAATTCCCGAATGGAAATGGGAACAAGTCTCAATGGATTTCATTGATGGTTTACCAAGGACTAGATCGAGTCATGATAGTATTTGGGTGATTATGGATTGACTGACCAAGAGCGCAAGGTTTATACTAGTCAAGTCGAATAGAATGGTAGCTAAGTTAGCAGAACTGTATATGAAGTGGGTAGTGAGATTTCGTGGAGTACCCAAAGGTGTTGTAAGTGACCGAGATCCATTATTTACTAGTGGGTTTTGGAAGAGCTTACAAGAGGCTCTAAGGTCAGAATTACATCTCAGTACCGCGTACCATCCTCAAACCGATGGCCAAATGTAGAGGGTGAATCGTGTACTAGAGGATCTCTTGAGAGCTTGTATATTAAATTTTGGAGGATCATGGGATGATCATTTACATCTAGATGAGTTCACATATAATAATAGTTATCAGTCCAGTATTGGTATGGCTCCATTTGAAGCTTTGTACGGAAGGCCGTGTAACTCACCATCATGTTGATTGGAAACTAGTGAGAAGTTTGTGCTTGGACCAGGTGCACTAAGAGAAACTTCAGATAAAATCAAGATTATTCAACAGCGAATGAAGGCTGCCTAAGATAGGCAGAAGAGTTATGTTGATAAAAGACGAAGAGATCTGGAATTCTCCATTGGTGACTTAGTATTCGTCAAGATTTCTCCATTGAGAAGTGTGATTTGTTTTGGTAGGAGAGGAAGTTGGCACCAATATTTGTTGGTCCATTTTCAATTCTCGAGCAAGTTGGGAATTTGGCTATAAAGTTGGATTACCTGACAAGATGGCGGGAGTTCACGATGTATTTCATGTTTCCCAGTTAAGGAAGTTCGTTCACGATTCTGATATGACTATTTCACCAGATCAGTTGGATGATATCGAAATAGAATCCGAGATAGTTGGGAGTCGTAGGACGATTCGTATTATCGGGTACGATACGAAACAACTTCGAAGAAAGACGGTGAAACTGGTCAAGGTCCAATGGGGTGATAACGAGAATGACTGTACTTGGGAAATAGAGGAGAACGTAAGGAAGTCGTATCCAGAACTCTTTGCTTGGTAAGGTTTTAATCGTGATATAGTTATTCATTGTTAGTAAACCGCATGCTAGGATAAGCTTGTTGTGTTATAGTGTATGTTTGGTTGATAGGCATGCGGGGCAACATTGTATGTTTCTTAGTTAGGGAATTTCGGGGGCGAAATTTCTTAAGGGGGGGAGAGTGTAACGACCCCCATTCTACGTTTTCTCATACGAAGTCATATGGTCGTGTAACTTTGGGGAACGACTACTGGGGTCATTTCCCACGTTCACGATTTTTGCTGAATTTTAAATGATCGCTTGCCCCTGGCGAACCTTGTTTCGCCTATAAATTTTGATTAGTAAGGATTTTTGATCTGAAACCACTTCCATTGGATTCAGAAGATGGTTTACCTTTCCGTAGAGTGGTCACATTTGTTAAACGGACTTACCGTTTGGGAGATATGGTTGAAATAAGGTTTGGAAGGTGAAAAACAACTAACCGGGCATAATAGGGTAATTAGTGGATAGGCCTATAACCCATTTCGGGATTAGGATTTTGGGGAGGCTGAAATGAGTTAGGAAACCATCTCATTTCAGTTTTCTAGTCGCCATTTACATTTCTCTAACCCTAGCAATGGCCTCTAACCCGCGCTTCACTTTCTAATCACATATTAGTCAAATCTACATCAAATCAAGGCAGGTTAACATCAAATTGGAGGTAAAGCTGTTGTGTTACATTGGGATCCGTGTCAAATCAGTTAGAGTTTCAGATCTGAAATTTAATTGGGGCTAAGGTGAGTGATTAGCATATTTTTACACTAATTATGGCTAACTAGGGGTGATTAGTGATAATTAGCGAAATTATGACTTGGAAAAATATGGAAAATATGCATAACTTCTTAGTTGAAAATTTGGGTTAATTTGGTCATACTTTGTTAATTCTATAGTTAAATCATGGCTAAGGGGATTAAGGGGGAAACATGGGTTTTGAGTATGTTTGATCCATATTAACATGTTACATTGTTGTTTTGGTGTTTATGGTTGATTATACATGTTGTTATTACTGTTTGGTATGCTTTGTGATTGTATAGTAAAGTTAGAATGGTCGAAAACGCCGTCGTATGGTGTAAAAAGTTCGCTGGAAAAGTTGCAGGAAATTGGTCAGATCCCCGTTCGTGAAGCATCCATGCGAGTCGGCCCCCACTCGTGAAACATATATTACGAACCAACCAGGTGCATTGCCTAAGAGCCGCCTGATCACGAACCACTCCTCACGAGCCGAACCGCCTGGAGATGTCACGAGCAGGACGATGAACCCGAGTCAGGAGATCACAAATCGATCAAGACCCATGAACCGCGAGTAGGCCAAGATGTCATGAGTCGATGCAGGAACTGGACCACGAGCCGCCAAGAAGCATCACGACCCGGACTGGAGTCACGAACCACGAGCCGATGACCTGGAGAGGACCACGAGCCGGACTCCGAGTTTGGAGTACTATGCACGTGCGAACCAAACCAAATGGAGACCGAACTGTGATGATGACTGAAACCCGAGATGCAAAGGTAGTACAAATAGGAAGTTAGAACTCAGGATCCAGATGGGAACCAACAAGTTAATTCTATGAGTTGGACTTTGTTACGGGACGTGTGCAAAGGGGTTATCGATATTTATAGCTTTGGTTCACCACTAAGAAATGGATTTGTGGCTATGGATCAGCTCAATGCGATAATTAAGACTCCTAAGGGCAAAGTGATCGTAGCATGACTATGGATCAGTGCAATGGGATCATTAAGACACCCAAAGGCAAAGTGATCGTAGCAAAGGATTAGTGGCTATGGACCAGCGCAATGGGGTCATTAAGACTCCCAAGGGCAAAGTGGTCGTAGCAAAGGATTTGGTGATCAAAGTGATGGATATCATATGCTTTACGCACTGAGTGAAATATGTGAGGTTGATTGCTATGGTTGATGTTTGCTATCACCATGACATGCACACTCCCATTTTACACTTTATGTTAGTGTTACCTTAGATATTGTACATCTTGTTGTGCTAACTGTTTGGTTGCAAGTCCAGGTTCAGGTATGATTATTTATACATGTTATTATTCTGTTTTGCTGCTATCGCTCATACCAGACTTTTGTCTGACCCAGAGTTTTATGCATCTTCTTATTACTCTGGTGCTCCTAAACGAGCAGACTAGAGACATTTAGGTGGTATGCATGAGTAGCTGCCCGAAGACGAGCAGGAGGCTTCTACGTACTATTTACATATATTCTCCCTGTGTTGTTGATGGTCACTGCTTTGGGCATTAGTAGTGTACATTTTCTATTTTTATTTAGAGACAACATTTTTGAAGTTGTAATAATAGTTTAAATCATAAGCTGTATTTTGGATTCCGCTGCTATGATGGTTTAGTTTTCAGCTTATGCACTGTCCCGCCTGTTTTATGTCAAGTTATGTTACTATTATATTTTATTCCATGCATTGTGAGATATACTACAGGTTCTTTGGTGATTCATAGTTCAAATCCTTTTCCTTGACGACAACCCGTGCTAGTCGGGCATTGGCATTGCGCATTTCAGGGAAATTTCGGCTGGTCCGGGGCAGGCCATCACACTATGGTGAATAAACAAGTGTTCAGTGATTACTATTTCACATTATCAACTAATAATCGCACGAAATGTATGGGTTCCAAGGATATGAAAGAGGCAACTACCTCGTTGTCATTTTGACTATTCTGTTTGCCTACGTCAAATGTCCAGTTTTCACTGTAGCATTAAGCAATGACTAGAAATGTCACAAGTTACAATAACACAAGGAGACATAATTACATGCATATTACATTGGTGTAAGCAGAATAATATAGTTCAGTATTTTATATGTTGACTTAAATTATATCAGGGGCATGAGTAACAAACTATAAACAAGCTTGTTATTATATCCTGTGCCTACTTTATTAACTCAATCAAACTATAAATTTAAACCTTGAACATGTATCTCATCGTATTTGGGACCGGGACCGCATGCATTGCTACATTATACCAAGTGGAAAATTCCACTAGCTCAGCAGCAGCGCCTTTGATATGGAAGTTTTTGTCACAACAGGAAATATACAATCTCTCCTTGATTTGGTATGAAGTTAAACTGGTTTTTACTATATTCTACCTTGGAAAAATTGCAATTCCTTTTAAAATGTCTCGTATAGGGTTGGGATTCACATCTGAGTGGGTCAATTATAAGTTTCCTTATTTAAAACCATCTAACTAACCTTGTTAACTTGACATTTTAAAAACACTTAGGGTGCATAAACTTGTCAACCCGTAGTTTTCACAAAGAAAACACGAATTATGAACCGCACACAATATACAAAATAATTGTCAATTAAATGAACCAGTTCCAAATATATAAACTCAACTGTAAGGAAAACCATATGCTCAGACGATGTGGTAGTTGTTTCTCCAAATGTTGGAGGTGTGGCGAGAGCACGTGCTTTTGCAAAAAAAAAAAAAAAAAAAAAAAAAAACTGATGCTCCTCTTTCCGTTCTAGATAAAAGGCATCAAGGACACAAAGTTGTTGTGGTGATGAACTTAGATACCACAGGAACTATTGCTAAAGGAGTTTCCCTTTTGTAGCAAGAGGGAGTAAGGGAAGTGTATGCCTGCAGCACCCATGTTGTTTTTACATGACCTACACATATCATTTATATTAGCTGGTTTAATCTTTTTGCAGGAAAGCATTGAACATACTGTCTTATATATTTTTTACTGCGAGACGCTGGTGCACAAATTTTCTATATGCATTGAGTATGAAGTGTACATAACTTAATATTTGATCCGAGTATCATTAAACTCTTCACTACTAGAATTTTGGATATGGTTATTATGTTGTGCATCAACTTATAAGGTATAGCTTATAAGTACACAAGTCATCAGGAAATAATGAGAAAGAAATCTAGAAACTCAGAATATTTTTAGTTATCCCGGAAATACTTCTTGGATAGGTAGTTCGCTGAAAACATGCGATATGATGTTTCATGCGCCCATCTTAAAAAATTCCTATGTTTGAGTGTCATTTGCCTTACATCTGGCAAGGAGAAAACCTATCAGTACATTGTCTAAGACTGATTTTGGTTAAGACGAATTCATGAGGTTGGACCAACATTAGGTGAACAATGGTTGTTTTTTTTCTTTTTCTTTTTGGTGAAGTTGAGGTGGATTAAACCCTTCTTTAAATGTAACTAATGTTCGAAAACTAATGTGTTTTTTACCATAGAAACATGTGACATATGTTTAGATTTATTTCTTGAAAAAATAAATGATTTTTTTGAAACAAAATATAAATAGAGGTGTAATTGAAAACATGTCTTTGGAAAGGGTTTTTCATGTAATAAGCACTGAAAAAAGGGAAGAAACCAAAATTCCACAATTGAAAAAAAAAAGAATGATTGATGTTTAATAGTAACTGGACTGTTACTAAAGGCAATTTGTAAAACTGAAAAAATTAGTTCCCCAGAGTCTCCAGTAGAAGAACCGATGCATGGAAACTTTGATAGTAATGACTTTACTTGCTACAATTTTAACGATGGCGATATTATCATAGATTTTGTCTAGGGGTAGAGGGACATTGTAGCAAAGGAGGGTAGGTGACCCTCCTAGGATTTATAAATACACAGCTAGAAGCATTGCAGTGTAAAATAGACTTTAATCTTAACTTAATTCAATATCTCATGTGCAGATTCTTGGGTTTCTTAACAAGCATATCTAAACTTTGGTCAGCTAGAAGCATTCATCATGTGTAAATCCTCTTTACCTTTCCGTCTTTTTTACTGAACTATAATTAACTCGCTTATGTGAGTTACAAAAGTAAACTAAGGTACTATTGTTGTTGTTGTTCAAATTATTGAGTGGAGATGATGTTGTGATGGTTATCAATCATTGACTTAAATGTTGAAGCATCTACCAATGTGTGAAAATACTGGAATCATGTACAGTTCATAGAAAATGTGCAACATTTACAAAATGGACCACTGTTTGATCCTTTTCTCTTACACATGCACTTTAATTTTTTTAATAAATTGATGATCACTTCCATATTAGTAGGCAGCTATGACATATTAGATTTCTGATCACTTCCATATTGATTCTGTTGCATTTTTCATATCCAAGATTTTCGATTTAAATTGTCAGTGTTAATTGATTGCACCAGGCGAACTGCCTTAATCATCCTTAAATATTTTAAGCTTTATCAGAATTCTTTGGAAAAAAAATCATGTATACACTAGCTAAGATTTAAACAAATTTACGGTATTTGTACCATATTCTATTTGTTTTTTAGTATGATATAATTGTTACATGCTATTAAAAAAAAGCGAAGTCCACTTTTAAGAATAGAAGATGAGGATTCCAATATATTTTATTAATCTTAGAAAAAATGGAACTATGATCATCCACCCAGACATAAAATTGAATTAGATGTTGGCTTAAGGATAAAAAATTGAACCCACAGTAGGAAAAACCAATGGATTAAAATATTATATCTGATTTACTAATTATCTTACGTGGATGGTATTTGGTAAGTTATTCATGTAAAACATGGTGATACATGTTGCAATAATGATTACCAATATTTTAAGACATTAGCAAACAATTAAAATTTTAAAATGCTACATTCTTGCAATTTTGCAACTGAATTCAATTGTTTAATTTAACAATTCAATTAAATTTCCATAAACATTCTTTAAGATGCATATCTATTTGCAGAAAAAATTGATAGTTTTTCTTGAGCAATTGCAACTGAAATTAATAGTTTTTCTTTAGCAGGTTAGTTACCAGGTTGAATATCCATTAGATTACCAAAATCTTTCCAAAGAAGATCTCAAGGATTTGAAGCATACAAGATTTGGTAAAAAAATACATTCTTTTATGTTCAAATTTCAAATGAATCATAGATCAGTATTCGGTGGATGTCATGACATCACGGTGAAGGTGATGAATATTTTAAATACTTGTCATTAAGATTACATGCAATTTGTATTGTTCTTCTTTGATCTTCGCCACTGACATTATTCTTCCTCCGTTTGTCATGTCTTTTATTGCTCAATCATCAGTTTATGATTTACCTAACATCAAATCCTACCTATTCTTTAACATTTTCTAGTTTTGAATAATTTTTGAACCTCTTTATTAATATGTTTTGATAGTTTGTTGAGATATTATGCTAGATATCCCCTTTAGATTTTTAGAATAGAACAATGTCATAGTTAGTAGACATGATGAATTTTCATGAAAATGATATAACTTCACATATACTTTATCAGGATAAGCTATATATAACATTTTTAATTTTTTTATTCTTATTTTGTTCTTGTTATTTTGCTTTGTTAGCTAATTTATACCACATTAATGTATCTCTAGAAATGACTTAGTGCTACTAAGTTATATTAATGGCTTATGAAAATTTATTATATGGTATGTTGCTGAAAAGTATATTCATCTGTGACAAGTTGCAAACATGCTATGGTATGTTCTTGTCTCTGGTACCTTCTTATAGGGTAGACATTAGCCGTCTTCACAAATTATGAATTTATAATAGGTGAAACTTGTTGCAACCGTGCGAAGTATTTGATTCCTGATAATTTGGTTATTAAAAAAAACAATGATCCTAACTATTGGATTTTATAATTCACATATTGAGATGGTGGTATATTAGCTTGCCTATGGGGAACTACTATTAAAGCTTAGCGAGCTATTTTATAGTGGCATATATAAGCTGTAAAAGGATTTAGAAATGCTATTCTTGGTATACAGCAGCTATACTGTGTTATAGAAATTCTTTATTTCCATGAAGAATGACATGTTTTATAGCGGCAATAGCGAGCTACTATCCTTACGTATCATAGCAGCATATAGCTGCTATAAAATCTTACCCTTTTATAGCAGCAGTTTCTGTGTTATAATTATTCAACTATTTTTTATAACATGTCGATATACAATGCTTTTTGGGCCACTATGTTGTTATTTAATAGCGGCTATATGCCGTTATAAAAGGCTATTTATGTTGTAGTGGTATTGATTATTGTGAGTTAAATAAACTAACAAAAAAGAAATGTTACCATTGTCCCGAAATAAATGATCTCTTTTACCTGTTTGTTAGAGAAAAGGCGTTCTCTCATATTGACTTGTTTATTGGGTTCCATTAGTTGTGTGTTATCAAAGATAGTATTTAGTAGACCGCTTTTCATATACCTTATGGATTTTACGAGTGGTAACGTATGTCCTGTGGGCTAACTAATGCACCTGTAACGACCCAAATTTTTGAACAGTTTATTTTGAATATTTAATATTATTTTAAATATTGTCTTGATAATATAAATCGGTTTTTTTATTTTATCAATTTAATAATCAAAATACGATTTATTTCGATTGTATATAATTATCGTAATACAAGAATCTGAAATAATTCAATTCAAAGATAAAACTGAATCAAAACAATTCAGATGATCAATATATATATATATATATATATATATATATATATATATATATTCTATTTGAATATAGACGACTATGATAATAATTTATTATCAAATAATTTATTTACTTTAATTATATTATATCAATTTAATATGATTATTTTATATATACGTTCGAATTAAATTTTATAGTCTATTCTGTTAAGTTCAGAATTGTGTAATTAGATTAAAACGTCGGTCGGTAGGTTAAAGTAGCGGTTTGTGATGTCAAGTTATGAACCCCGATATATTTTTAGTGGATAGGATCGAAATCAAATCGATATCCATTTAAAAAGAATAAAAATCTATTTAAATCAAATCATATTAATTGGAAATCAAATCGAGATCAAATCAGAATTAAATAATTCGTACTTAACCTATACATATATTGTACCATCTTCTTTCTACCGAAGCTTACTTCTACCTTTATTTAATCAACCCATGGCTTCATTTCCTTTTCAATTTGTTCATTTCAATTAAAACCAAAAAAAACTCTCCCCTTTCTTTTTAATTCAGCAAAGAACTTCGTCGCCCCTCTTTAATTCGAAGACTAAATTCCTCTTTCAAAGATCGAAGCCCAACCGTGAAATACTTCAATGCAGTATCACCAAGATCGGAAAAAGGGGGTCGAGTTCAATTTCAAATTCGACAGTGTAAATCGCGAAGATAGGATATTGTGATTTTTGGTTCTAGGGTTTTGGAGGATTGGTCGATGTTGTACAATGGTGCGTGAAAGGCCGCGATTTATATTCGACGAGAATTCAAAATCGAGCACCCCCTTCCAGCTACGGACGTTGCCAAGAGCTATTGCAAAATCCAGGGGCGCTCGAAACCTTGCTGTTGTGAGTGCGAAGCCTTTTACATCTACAGATCAGTCCTTTTTCGACCAAACCACCATTACATATTTTGCTATAGTTCTGTGTTTGACCGTGAGCCATTGTTTGGTCCTAGAAGGGCGAATGAACATCCTGGAAGGCAGGACTGCATATTGGTCCATGTGAATTACTTTAAGGTGCGTATGGAGTCATTTGTACAAGAGCATGGTATTGGGTGATAGTTTGACAAGGAAGTGGAGTTTTAGAAACTTTTAGTTGTTGCATTTTACTGTTGATGGTCAAACAACCGCAATTTTGGTTGGTGCGTGATTTGCTTAGGCTAATCCAAATAAGGTAATTAAATAATTTACTTAGCTAATAATGTTTTAGTTTGATCAAAACTTTAGAAAAAAATATATCATTCCTATTTGATCAGTTATGGTTTCAATGAGGAATAATTCTATATTTAAAATTTAAATGCAAGTAAATTAGTTTATGTAATTAGTTATATAATTAGTCTGTATAATTGGTAATTAAATTTATAAATCAGTTATATAAGGAAAATTAGTTAGTAAAGAAATAAAACGTGTAAACTAATCGTTAAGAGCGGAATTAAGTGTAAATTTGGAATCGGTTTACATAAGGTAATTAATTAAATTAGTCTAATTCAATAACTGAAATTTTATTAGTATTATTTTACATTGAAAAACAGACGGTTGAAGGAATCACTGTGAAATATATATAATTGGCTTCATTGGATGTTTAGTAGAAAAAAAATAAAATCAGGTGAGTAAATCTCACTTACATTTTTATTTAGAATTATTTTTATTGGTCAAAAATAATTGTTTGTTGGTGCTTTGGTTGTGTTCAAATATTATTGTGGCTATTTTAAATATATATTAGTTATTTAGGCTTGGTGATTGTGGTTATTATATATATATATATATATATATATATGTATTGGTGATCGGATTTCCATAGTACCATTAGCGGATGCCCGCAGTATCATTAGCGGATGACCCTATGCGACCCACGCTATGATAGTGGATGACCTTCTATACCGCGATATTCTGCCATGAAGCAGGATGGGTATTATTTTTATTGGCTAATGTCTGTGGATGCAGGAAAAACAGGATGGAGAGATCCAACTGGATTCCTCAAAATATTATTATTTGTTTGTTCCACATATGCTATCATATATGATGTGTTGATTAATACTTGGGTGGTTTGATTGTTTAATTATCACTGGGGCCAGAATGTTGATCTACAAAAATATTGTAAAAGAGATTTTGATATTTTAAACGGGAAGTTCTATTTTTCTAAAAATAGAATTTGAAATTCGAATGGATTAAAAACTTGTTTTAAATAAACAAAATAAGTATTTAATTTATAAATGATATTTATAAATTAAATAACACAGGAAATTTAAGTAAATTTATAAACGGTGTTTATAAATGAAATGGAATGATTTTCATTGGATAACCAGGGAATTGAATTGAACTGAATTTATAAATGGGGCTTATAAATGTAGTGGGAAAAATTATCATTGGATAATTTGAATATTTAAATTCAAATATGAATTTAAAAATAGAAATGGGGAAATCATTTTAAAGAAATAAACGATGGAATTTATTCTGATGTTCAGAATATAAATTAAACTAAAATAAATATGTAAGGATTTATGATCTGAATTCGATTAATTCATATTTATTTAAATAGAAGTTAAATTGAATATGAAAATAAATTGGGTCTTATATATATGTAATTATAAATAGAAATTTCCAAAATAAGATTTTAGTTGTAAATAGATTTCTAAATAGAACTTGTTTAAATATATAAGATAAGGAAATTTATAAACGATGTTTATAAATATGATGAATTAATTATCAAGAGATAATTTGAAATATTAAATTCAAATATGAATTTAAAAGTATAAATTGAAATCATTTAGAAAAAAAGGAAATGATAGTTTTATTCCGAAATTCGGAATATAAAAGGGGTTGGGTTTCAAATAGGTATTTGAAAGGAAAGCTTGTTTTAATTTTTAAACAACAAAATTGATTTATAAAAAATGTTTATAAAAATAGGGAAATAAATTATCATTGGATAATTTATAAGTTTGAATTCAAGAAAGAATTTAAAAAGTGAAATTGGAAAACGCGTTGAAAATAGAATAATTGATTATATTCCGGGATTTAGAATATAAACTGAATTGAGAAAATCCAAGGGAGTTATAATTAGAATTCGTTTATACCGAATTTTGTAATTTATTTATAAAAGGAATTGGGATTTAAAATAACAAATCGAGTATAAATAAATGTATAATCGAGTAAGGAAAAATCAACAATTATAGATAATCAGAATTATTGAGTTGAATTGGGAAAATTGGTTTGATATATATTAAAAATATATTATAATGGAGTTGAATTTATTTTAAACGAAGTTTAAAAGTTTATATATATAAATATAATTAAAACGAACTCGCCGTAGCGCGGTAGTTCGTAAATTGGCGTTTCGAACTTCAATTGAGTATACAGGACTCAATTTAAGTCGGAATTCTTCGAAACAAGAATCATCAGGACCGGTTGAATAATAGTTTTCTAATGGACGAGAAAAATCTGGATTTTATCTGAAAGATTTTGAGTTATATCAAAATCAAATTTTCAGGAAAATCGTGCCATAACCACTATAAAACCATAGCAGTTTATTTAGATTAAAATAAGAATTTTATGCAAATGGAACATGGATTTTTATTATAAAAATCCAGACTTGAGTTATAAAAATAAATATGAACTCAAGTGATGTAAATGGATTGATTTTTACAAAAAGATCAGATTGTTAATTATTGGATAGAATTAAATAATTTGAAAAGTAATTAGTTAAATGGAATTTTGAATTAAAATTAATCTTTGGCTAAGTGAATTAGATTTGTGGATTTCATATTCGAAATCGAATATGAAACGTGAATTGAAAATAGAATTCAATTAGTTTATAAACAAAGTGGAATATATTTGAACGTGATATGTTCAAATAGAAAATGAAATGGGAAAAACAGCTAGTTAAAGTAAAAATTAGCAAATGGAGTTAAAATGATTTGATTGAGTTAGAATAAAATTGAGAACGGGAGTACATAGGTTAAGCAGGTTTGGATTAAGATTATAATTTAAGTGCCCGACAAAAACGTACATGTTTAAATTCCATATGAGGTTTTATGCGCCGAATCGGCAAGCCACTTGGCTTTTTGATTTTCTTTTTGAATGGAAAGGGCCTAGAGAGGCGAGTTGAGGTTTGAACTATTTGCCGGTACAAAGGAGGTTATGGCGAATTTTTCCAGGAATTTAAGGAGTTAGAATATTTTTAAGAAACTTGATAGTTAGAAATCAATGTATCGATATATATAGAATTCGATAAGGAAATGAACTTAAAAATAGAATATTATAAACAAAAAGGAAATCTATAAATTAGATTTGCTAAAAATAGAAACAGAAGCGTATAAGTGTATTAGAAATGGAAAATTGGTTTAATATGGTGTTGATTATTCGAGTTAGCGGTTTTGTCTGTTTTGAAGTTAATAATATTCCAGTCAAGGTCTAAAAGGTAATTATACCCCAACTTGATTGATTTCATTATTAGCTGATAAATAGCAAGTTTCGGTCTTGAAGAGAAATGTTTAAAGAAATTAATCGAATGCAGTATTTTGGGTTGTTATAACGATGTTTTATACAACATTCGTTTTAACCAAATAAGTGGAATTTTGGGAATATAATAATAAATATTTCCTAAGTTTAAAAATGAACGGGCATGAAAAAGATAAGTGGAATGTTCTCCAATTATAAATAGAAGATAATTTCTAAGAATAGAAAATAAAAGAAGACGATATATGGAACTGTTTTCCAAATAACGTAAGAGGCCAAGAAGATGATTATTGAAAATATCGAGTTAACAGATATTGATAAGGAAATGGAGAAGTGATTTAATTAATGAAATACTAATTAAGGGGCTCAGTGATTTATTTGATGCTTTGGTTGAATGTTTGTTTTTCTTCGATAGTTAAATAACCGACTATCGTAGTATTTGCCAATATCGTTGTCAATATGGAAAGACCGGTTGGATTATTTTCCGAGAACCACTCCGTATTGGCAGTAGCATTGTGAATCAGATTATATGAAGATAATCGAAGACAGAGTAAAGTGCAAGGACTTTTTCTATTAATAGAAAATATGCCTTCGGTTTCGTTCAGTCCAAGAACGAAGTGTATGGACGAATGTCTGACAGAGATTTCTAATGATCGCATATATTGGTCTGTATAGATATACATGGTGGCGGAGAATTTATTCTCTTAGCATAATATCCAATATTTTTGTGCAAATCAATTAGTGATTAACGGATCTGACGATGTGGCTTTCAGAGTGATTGTGCTATCATTGAATGATAAGAAATCGTAGCCTCAGGCCTCAACAATCGGGAAATGACAAAAATCGGGCAGGCAACATGGCTATGTGGGTCGCTCCTATTAGGGTGTATAATCACCTATCTAGAGAAATTCGTTTTACTTCTTCAATCTATCGACGCTGTTCCTTTTCGAGAAACGGTAGCTGATCCCAACCGTTGGTGATATACATTCGATACACTCAAGCGAAACGAGTGGTCGGTCATGTGTGGCCCGGGTTGCAAGACGTTCTTGTTGAACCCAGTGTATTCCTCTCTAGAGATACACTATCGGAAGGTGGTTCCATACCTTGTCATGTTGGAAATCCAATCTCCAATAAGCGCCCTGCGCTTTATGATTTTATATTACATATGGAGCGTGAGATGCAAGCGTTCCGCTAGATTATTATTTATTTGAATTAGACACTATTATAATATCACTGGATTTTCGTATAAAAGTGTTTTGGGTTATAGTAAGATAAAAACCGTCCATGTTTATGTGTGGGCTGGTCTTACTATTATCCTTTCTTTCGAAAGGATTTTGAAAGTTAAACAATTGGTTGAAGTTTACTCAAACTAGTCCCATGACTGACCCAGAGTTTATTTTGTTTGTTTTCCCTAAACTCTTGGGTGCCCAAATTTGTACGGGCAGTCAAGTTGTCGGGATTTTTCAGATTCACTTGGAAGAGTTGGAAGCAGGATGCTTCACCAGTTAGCTATAAACTACCATATATTCCGTTGTGTACCATGTTTATATCTGGAGGTGTTTATAACTATTCCAGAAACAGTTGTTGTGCTCTAATGATGGTATGTATATACAGTTACTGATTTGTATTTCAAAAAGTTATGTTATATGATATATTTTATTTGTTCCACTGTGACATTTGTCTTCTTTGTTTTCTTCTATTCTAATATTTCTTTCTTTCTATTCCTCATCCTCTAACTTCTTTTCAATAATGATTCGTATTTCTGTGCAATTTGGGTTGGACGTGTGGTGTTATTAGTCAACTCAGATAGTACGGATTCGCGAGCCGTTACAGTTGGTATCAGAGCTTAGGTTGAGCGAATACCTAGGCTTGGGTGGCATGTGCTCATTAGAGATAGGGTCAGTAGTACCCTAGAATGAGTTGAGTGTATTTATACGAGAAAGCGTATTTGTTAATTGATATAAAATTTGTTTTATATTATGTTGACTTGCCTGTTGAGTGATTTATGAATTCTGATTGAATCGTGGGACGCCATGACGTCAATCAGAGTTTGTAAATACTTGAACAGAGAAATTTGACACAATATCGCTTTAAGTGGGTAAATGAAATAATTTTACCCAAAATTTTATTTTGATATAGAAATAATAATTTTCTGAAATTATTATAATATATGGATGAGTTGGTTGTTATTTTTATAATTATCAATTGAGATTATAAAAATTGAAATGGTTATATATAACCAAATAAAAATTGAATAAAAATGAATTATACAAATGAGATGAACAGGAATTTAATTTAAAACAGAATTTGGAATTTAAATCCTGGGAAGTTGGAAAATATTTTTAAAAGTATATTAAAAAGTATAGCTTTGTTCTAGAAGGATTTTTGAATAAAAATCATTTTGAATGGATTTTGAAAGTGAAGCACTGAACTCACTTCAGTGGTTGGAAAATAATTCTGATAATGGCTGTAGCTTTATCAGTGTTCATTTTCGAGTTTCTAAGTGATGAATTGCTACCTTAAAAGAGTTTTGTTGAAAATTTGTTTGAAAGAAAACAAGTTGTTTTGAAAAATTCAATATTTTGAATTTGAGGTGGATATAAATATATACGTATATTTATTGGATTTCAAAAGATTTGAAATGAAAAGTCAGGAATTTGAATTCTGGAATTTAAATTTAACTCAAGAAAGTTAAATGGATTGAAGTGAATAAATTGATCAAAATCAATTTGAATGAATTTAAATGCATATGAATGGAATATGAATTGGATATGAATATATAGATTAGAAGTCATTCGGATTTAATGAATGTTAACATATACGGGGTGCCATATGAATGAAAACCAAAAGTTTGGTAGAATTTAAGTTATTGAAATGTGAAGAGGTGAGTTTCAACATAAAGGAGTTTCGAAAAGTTAATGGGTTTATAATATTTTTCGTACCTTAGTAATTTCGGGGACAAAATTCTTTTAAGGGGGGAATAATGTAACGACCCGGATTTTTGAACAGTTTATTTTGAATATTTAATATTGTTTTAAATATTGTCTTGATAATATAAATCGATTTTTTTTTTAATTTTATCAATTTAATAATCAAATACGATTTATTTCGATTATATATAATTATCGTAATACGAGAATCTGAAATAATTCAATTCGAAGATAAAACTGAATCAAAACAATTCAGATGATCAATATATATATATATATATTTTATTTGAATATAGACGACGATGATAATAATTTATTATCAAAGAATTTATTTACTTTAATTATATTATATCAATTTAATATGATTACTTTATATATACGTTCGAATTAAATTTTATAGTCTATTCTGTTGGGTTTAGAATAGTGTAATTAGATTGAAACGTCGGTTGGTAGGTTAAAGTAGCGGTTCGTGATGTCGAGTTATGAACCCCGATATATTTTTAGTGGATAGGATCGAAATCAAATCGATATCCATTTAAAAAGAATAAAAATCTCTTTAAATCAAATCATATTAATTGGAAACCAAATCGATATCAAATCAGAATTAAATAATTCGTACTTAAACTATACATATATTGTACCATCTTTCTTCAATCCAAAGCTTACTTCCTCCTTTATTTAATCAACTCGTGGCTTCATTTCCTTTTCAATTTGTTCATTTCAATTAAAACCGAAAAAAAACTCTCCCCTTTCTTTTTAATTCAGCAAAGAACTTCGTCGCCCCTCTTTAATTCGAAGACTAAATTCCTCTTTCAAAGATCGAAGCCCAACCGTGAGTTACTTCAACGCAGTATCACCAAGATCGGCAAAAGGGGGTCGAATTCAATTTCAAATTCGATAGTTTAAACCGCGAAGATAGGAGATCGTGATTTTTAGTTCTAGGGTTTTGGAGGATTGGTCGATGTTGTACAATGGTGCATGAAAGGCCGCCATTTATATTCGACGAGAATTCAAAATCGAGCACCTCCTTCCAGCTACGGACGTCGCCAAGAGCTGTTGTGAAATCCAGGGGCGCTTGTACCCTTGCTGTTGTGAGTGTGAAGCCTTTTACATCTACAGATCGGTCCTTTTCGACCAAACCACCATCACATATTTTGCTATAGTTCTGTGTTTGACCATGAGCCATTGTCTGGTCCTGGAAGAGCGAATGAACATCCTGGAAGGCAGGACTGCATATTGGTCCAGGTGAATTACTTTAAGGTGCGTATGGAGTCATTTGTACAAGAGCATGGTATTGGGTGATAGTCTGACAAGGAAGTGGAGTTTTAGAAATTTTTAGTTGTTGCATTTTACTGTTGATGGTCAAACAACCGCGATTTTGGTTGGGGCATGATTTGCATAGGCTAATCGAAATAAGGTAATTAAATAATTTACTTAGTTAATAATGTTTTAGTTTGATCAAAACTTTAGAAAAAAAATATCATTCCTATTTGATCAGTTATGGTTTCAATGAGGAATATTTCTATATTTAAAATTTAAATGCAAGTAAATTAGTTTATATAATTAGTTATATAATTAGTCTGTATAATTGGTAATTAAATTTATAAATCAGTTGTATAAGGAAAATTAGTTAGTAAAGAAATAAATCGTGTAAACTAATCATTAAGAACGAAATTTAAGTGTAAATTTGGAATCGGATTACATAGGGTAATTAATTAAATTAGTCTAATTCAATAACTGAAATTTTATTAATATTGTTTTACATTGAAAAACAGACGGTTGAAGGAATCGCTATGAAATCTATATAATTGGCTTCATTGGGTGTTCAGCAAAAAAAAAATCGGGTGAGTAAATCTCACTTACATTTTTATTTAGAATTATTTTTATTAGTCAAAAATAATTGTTTGTTGGTTGTTTGGTTGTGTTTAAATATTACTGTGGCTATTTTAAATATATATTAGTTATTTAGGCTTTGTGATTGTGGTTATATATATATATATATATATATATATATATATATATATTGGTGGTTGGATTCCCGCAGTACCATTAGCGGATGCCCGCAGTATCATTAGCGGATGACCCTATGCGACCCACGCTATGATAGTGGGTGACCTTCTATACCGCGATATTCTGCCAGAAGCAGGATAAGTATTATTTTTATTGGCTAACGTCTGTGGATGCAGGAAAAAAAGGTTAGAGGAATCCAACTGGATTCCTCAAAAATATTATTATTTGTTTGTTCCACATATACTATCATATATGATGTGTTGAATGATAATTGGGTGGTTTGATTGTTTAATTATCACTGGGGCCTGAATGTTGATCTATAAAAATATTGTAAAAGAGATTTTGAGATTTTAAACGGGAAATTCTATTTTTCTAAAAATAGAATTTGAAATTCAAATGTATTAAAGATATTAACTTGTTTTAAATAAATAAAACAAGTATTTAATTTACAAATGATATTTATAAATTAAATAACATAGAAAATTTAAGTAAATTTATAAACGGTGTTTATAAATGAAATGGTTTTCATTGGATAATCAGGGAATTGAATTGAACTGAATTTATAAATGGGGTTTATAAATGTAGTGGGAAAAATTATCATTGGATAATTTGAATATTTAAATTCAAATGTGAATTTAAAAATAGAAATGGGGAAATCGTTTTAAAGAAATAAACGATGGAATTTATTCTGATGTTCAGAATATAAATTGAACTAAAATAAATCCATAAGGATTTATGATTTGAATTCGATTAATTCGAATTTATTTAAATAGAAGTTAAATTGAATATGAAAATAAATTGGGTGTTATTTTTATAAGTTATTATAAATAGAAATTTCCAAAATAAGATTTTGGTTGTAAACAGATTTCTAAATAGAACTTGTTTATATATAAGACAAGGAAATTTATAAACGATGTTTATAAATATGATGAATTAATTATCAAGAGATAAATTGAAATATTAAATTCAAATATGAATTTAAAAGTATAAATTGAAATCATTTCGAAAAAAAGGAAATAATAGTTTTATTTCGAAATTCGGAATATAAAAGGGGTTGGGTTTCAAATAGGTATTTGAAAGGAAAGCTTGTTTTAATTTTTAAACAAGAAAATTAATTTATAAAAAATGTTTATAAAAATAGGGAAATAAATTATCATTGGATAATTTAGAAGTTTAAATTCAAGAAAGAATTTAAAAAGTGAAATTGGAAAACGTGTTGAAAATAGAATAACTGATTATATTCCGGGATTTAGAATATAAACTGAATTGAAAAAATCCAAAGGAGTTATAATTGGAATTCGTTTATACTGAATTTTAAATTTATTTATAAAAGGAATTGGGATTTAAAATAACAAATCGAGTATAAATAAATGTATAACCGAGTAAGGAAAAATCAGCGATTATAGATAATCAGAATTATTGAGTTGAATTGGGAAAATTGGTTTGATATATATTAAAAATATATTAGAATGGAGTTGAATTTATTTTAAACGAAGTTTAAAAGCTCATATATATATATATATATATATATATAATTAAAACGAACTCGCCGCAGCGCGGCAGTTTGTAAATTGGTGTTTCGAACTTCAATTGAGTATATGGGACTCAATTTAAGTCGGAATTCTTCGAAACAAGAATCGTCAGGACCGGTTGAATAATAGTTTTCTAATGGAAGAGAAAAATCTGGATTTCATCTGATAGATTTTGAGTTATATTAAAATCAAATTTTCAGAAAAACAGTGCCATAACCACTATAAAACCATAACGGATTATTTGAATTAAAATAAGAATTTTATGCAAATGGAACATGGATTTTTGTTATAAAAATCCAGACTTGAGCTATAAAAATAAATATGAACTCAAGTGATGTAAATGGATTGATTTTTACAAAAAATCAAATTGTTAATTATTGGATAGAATTAAATAATTTGAGAAATAATTAGTTAAATGGAATTTTGAATTAAAATTAAGCTTTGGCTAAGTGAATTAGATTTTTGAATTTCATATTCGAAATCGAATATGAAACGTGAATTGAAAATAGAATTCAATTAGTTTATAAACAAAGTGGAATATATTTGAACGTGATATGTTCAAATAGAAAATGAAATGGGAAAATGGCTAATTAAAGTAAAAATTAGCAAATGGAGTTAAAATGATTTGATTGAGTTAGAATAAAATTGAGAACGGGCGTACATAGGTTAAGCAGGTTTGGATTAAGATTATAATTTAAGTGCCCGACAAAAAGGTACATGTTTAAATTCCATATGAGGTTTTATGCGCCGAACCGGCAAGCCACTTGGCTTTTTGATTTTCTTTTTGAATAGAAAGGGCCTAGAGAGGCGAACTGAGGTTTGAACTATTTGTCGGTACAAAGGAGGTTATGGCGAATTTTTCTGGGAATTTAAGGATTAAGAATATTTTTAAGAAACTTGATAATTAGAAATCAATGTATCGATATATATTTAATTTGATAAGGAAATGAACTTAAAAATAGAATATTATAAACAAAAAGGAAATCTATAAATTGGATTTGTTAAAAATAGAAAGAGAAGCGTATACGTGTTTTAGAAATGGAAAATTGGTTTAATATGATGTTGATTATTCGAGTTAGCGGTTTTGTCTGTTTTGAAGTTAATAATATTTCAGTCAAGGTCTGAGAGGTAATCATACCTCAACTTGATTGATTTCATTATTAGCTGATAAATAGCAAGATTCGGTCTTGAAGAGAAATTTTTAAAGAAATTTAGTCGAATGCAGTGTTTTGGGTTGTTATAACAATGTTTTATACAACATTCGTTTTAACCAAATAAGTGGAATTTTGGAAATATAATAATAAATATTTCCTAAGTCTAAAAATGAATGGGCGTGAAAAAGATAAGTGGAATGTTCTCCAATTATAAATAGAAGATATTTTCTAAGAATAGAAAATAAAAGAAGACGATATATGGAACTGTTTTCCAAATAACGTAAGAGGCCAAAAAGATAATTATTGAAAATATCGAGTTAACAGATATTGATAAGGAAATGGAGAAGTGATTTAATTAATGAAATATTAATTAAGGGGCTCAGTGATTTATTTGATGCTTTGGTTGAATGTTTGTTTTTCTTCGATAGTTAAATAACCGACTATCGAAGTATTTGCCAATATCGTTGTCAATATGGTAAGACCGGTTGGATTATTATCCGAGAACCACTCCGTATTGGCAGTAGCATTGCGAATCAGATTATATGAAGATAATCGAAGACGGAGTAAAGTGCAAGGACTTTTTCTATTAATAGAAAATGTGCCTTCGGTTTCGTTCAGTCCAAGAACGAAGTGTATGGACGAATGTTTGACAGAGATTTCCAATGATCACATATATTGGTCTGTATAGATATATATGGTGGCGGAGAATTTATTCTCTTAGCATAATATCCAATATTTTTATGCAAATCAATTAGTGATTAACGGATCTGACGATGTGGCTTTCAGAGCGATTGTGCTATCAATGAATGATAAGGAATTGTAGCCTCAGGCCTCAACAATCGGGAAATGACAAAAATCGGGCAGGCAACATGGCTATATGGGTCGTTCCCATTAGGGTGTATAAAAATTCCTTTTACCTCTTTAATCTATCGATGCTGTCCCTTTTCGGGAAACGGTTGTTGATCCCAACCGTTGGTGATATACATTCGATACACTCAAGCGAAATGAGTGGTCGGTCATGTGTGGGTCGGGTTGCAAGACGTTCTTGTTGAACTCAGTGCATTCCTCTCTAGAGATACACTATCGGAAGGTGGTTCCATACCTTGTCATGTTGGAAATCCAATCTCTAATAAGCGCCATGCGGTTTCTGATTTTATATTACATATGGAGCGTGAGATGCAAGCATTCCGCTATATTGTTATTTATTTGATTTAGACACTATTATAATATCACTGGATTTTCGTATCAAAGTGTTTTGGGTTATAGTAAGATAAAAACCGTCCATGTTTATGTGTGGGCTGGTCTTACTATTATCCTTCCTTTCGAAAGGATTTTGAAAATTAAACAATTGGTTGGAGTTTACTCACACCAGTCCCATGACTGACCCAGAGGTTTTTTTTTCCCCAAACTCTTGGGTGCCCAAATTAGTACGAGCAGTCAAGTAGTCGGGATTTTTCAGATTCACTTGGAAGAGCTGGAAGCAGGAGGCTTCACCAGTTAGCTATAGACTATCATATATTCCGCTGTGTACCATGTTTTTATCTGGAAACAGGTGTTTATAACTGTTCCAGAAACAACTGTTGTGCTCTAATGATGGTATGTATATACAGTTACGGTTTTATATTTCAAAAAGTTATGTTATATAATATATTTTATTCGTTCCGCTGTGAGATTCGTCTTCTTTGTTTTCTTCTATTCTAATATTTCTTTCTATTCCTCATCCTCTAACTTCTTTCTAATAATAATTCGTATTTCTGTGCAATTTGGGTTGGACGTGTGGTGTTATTAGTCAACTCAGATAGTACGAATTTGCGGGCCGTTACAACACCCGACTATTATGTGGATTTGATCAGTCGAGTTTTCATAAGGTTTCTTAGTAAGTTTATGGTGGTATTTGTAGAAGGTATACTGGTTTATTTAAAAGCTAAGAGGAGCATATGTTGCATCTAGGAGAATGCTTATGCAATAAGTTGAAGAGGAAGATTACCAAATGTAACTTTTGGCGTAAGGAGTTCTTTTTTAGAACATGTATCAGAGAATATGACAACGCATGGTTCAAGTAAAGTGGCGGTAGTACAAGATTGCCACGTACAAGATTATCATGTACTAAATAATGTTGTGGAGGTGAGGAGTTTTCTTGATTTGAAGTGTTAACATAGGGAGTCCATTAAGGACTCTTCTCAAATTTCAACCGCTTCGACCTACCTTACAAAGAATATATTTTTCTAGGACTCAAAGTGTGAGGATGCTTTAATCAAATTGAAGGAGTCATTGACTAATGCACCTATTCTAGTATTACCAGATGGTTTGAAGGTATTCTTAGTACATATCGATGCTTGCTTTATAGGCTTGGGCGCAACTTATATGCTAGGAAACCGTCATTTCTAACTCTCTGAATGATGGTAGGAGGATCCATAGGCACATCATCGAAAATTGCCTTATTCCACGAACACCAGATATGCCAGTAGATAAGGCAAGGGATTATACGAAAGAGAATCGCGCGTAGGGATTTACTTGAGATACTTGTCCACCAGAATCTCTGTAAATCTGAAAGCGAAGACGCATTACCTCGGCAACCCACCAAGTTCCCGAAGTAATTCCAAATTGAATTGGCAAAAGAGCCACGGAAAAACAAATGAGACAAGGATTCCAAAAAAAACAAAGTTGCAACATTTGCAACGGGAAACAAGTGGAATACCGATCCTCTGAAGATTGTCATCTAGTGGTAACCCATCATGTAGGGTTTTCCACATGAACAACGAGACCTTCGATGGAATCCTGACATCCTAGATGAAAGAGAACAGAAAAGGACGAGGAGCTGGAGACCTCGCCGAATTCCAAGCTGCCTTGATCGAGAAGAGATTACCGTCCTAATTGAGTCCACCCCCATGAGAATCTACTAATGTCTTCACGGATTGCATCCGTTTCCACGTCTCACTTGTGTAGGACGGGACTCCGGAGTAATTCGCGCATGAAAGCCTGCGGTACTTAGCATGGGGAAACTTCGCCCAAAGGGAGTCGTTCGCTCCAAACCTCGCCCACAATTTGCAAGCAAAGGCCGAGCAAATGTCCTTAGGATTACGGAGACCCAAGCCTCCCTCATACTTAGGACGACAAACGGTGTTCCACGAGATCCAATGGTGGCAATTCCTATTGTCCTTGTTCCCAAAAAAAAAAAGGACGACGCCAAAGAGCGGTAACAACAGAAGAAAGAAGAGGTAGGAGTCATAGCAACGAAGACATGAGATCCAATAGAGTCTAAAACATACTTTATTAGAACTAGTCTACGTGTCTAAGATAGAAGAGACACATCCACTTAATGATCCTCCCCCTGGCCTTATCAGTCAGGGGATTGAAAATGGAGTTGAGCTTCCTACCTCAGTATAGAACAATACCGAGATAAGGTAAGGGAAGAGAGGCAAACCTGAACCCGGTGAAGGTCTGAATCCAGGAAGATCTGACTGCACTCAAATCTTTTACGGGGACAAAACAACTCTTGTCGGAGTTAACCAATTGCCCTGAGCTGCCTTCGAACTATCGGATGAAGCTAACTAGCCGACGGATAGAGCGATGATTACCATTAGTGAAAATGATGATGTCGTCATCGAAGGATAAGGAGGAAATAATCGGGAAGCCCCTAGGGATGCCAAATCTGTGAATCTTCCCAACTATCACCAGTGAATGAATCCAACAAACGAAAGCCTCGGCAGCGATCATAAAAAGAGAAGGGGAAATGGAGTCTCCCTGTCGCAAACCCCTGCCCGCCTTGAAAAACTTGTTGGCTAATACGTTGATGAGAACGAAAGACCAACGGTTGGAGACCATACGCCAGACAAGATCAATGAGGGATTCAGGAAAAATGAAGCCCTCAGAACCTTGATGACGAAGAACCACGACATGCAATCGTAAAGCCTTAGCCATATCAAGCTTAACAACCACATTAGAACCCCAGACCTTCCTATCGATCTGAGAAACCAGCTCCTGAGATAAAAGAACATTATCAATAATCAAACGGCCTTTTACAAACCCAGCCTAAGAAGAAGAGATAATACGCTCAAGAAACGGTGCTAGTCGAGAGGCTGGGACCTTCGAGATAGCCTTATTAGAGAAGTTACACAAGTTGATCGGGCGAAAGTCCTCGCAAGTACAAGGATTATTGCACTTGGGTATCGAAACCAAATTGGTGGAAGTCCACCCCGTTGGTAGATCTCCAGTAGCGAAAAAAAATTGAATGGGAAGACAGAAGTCTGCTTGGATAATCGGCCAGACGCTCCTAAAAAAACCCGCTGAAACCGTCTGGCCCATTATCTCTTATACTTAAGGGAAGGGCAATGTTCTAGCTAATACCTTGAGCAGAAAGCATGCTATGTTGATTCTTATGTTCTTAAACCTGAAGCACATAGAGTTTACTGCTACATCTTGATTTTCAACCATCGTCGTGCATCACTATACGATTGTTAGCAACTTTAGATTTGCATCCTACACTCATGCTCACATCAGGCCAAGTTATAAGAAACATACGAAATTATTGGAAATTTTAAGAAGCTTGGTAAACGATAATAGTAGGGCCATTTGAGGTGTTGCATCGTTAACTCGAAAGAGTGGTTACAAAGAGACGGTAAACAATGTGTTCCTCCTACGTGGATTTAATTAACATGGTACTAGTCGAATCTCATTACTCTATGACAACCATTCATTATAATGAAGAAAATTTTACCAGGATATGAATACAGTGTTTTAGTAGCCAGTTACGGATAAGTTTGTGGTGGAGTATATGTCTAATTGTATGATTTCCTAGGGTTAAGGAAAAGAAAATTTAACCGAAAGGATTGTTACAGCCATTAGATTTAGCAGTGGAAGTAAGGGAGTTTTTCTATTGATTTTGTTTGATGGACTATCTAGGAGTAGGAGAAGGAATAGGAGTGTATTTAGTTTATAGTTAATCGACTGCCCAAATGCGTTCATTTTTCACTTATGAGTATGAGGGTTGTTGCATTTCTAGATACTCTATACGTGATGAATATAATTGGGCTACATGGAGCTCATTCTAGCATTGTCAGCGATAGAGATCTGCCTTTCATTAGTGAGTCTTCAGGAGGCGTTAGGCACTGAGTTGAGCTTGAGTGCCTCTTATTTCCTATAGGCGGATGAAAAAATAAAGAGAGTGAATCTGA